>OX422224.1:260016212-262464712 GCA_949130495.1 Sambucus nigra
ATAAATATTCAGAATATAATAAATGAAAAATAGCAGTTGTTATTTGTAGAAGGAAATAGCTGTCATAGAAGAAAAAGAACAGGAAAATAGCAGCCTATTGTTATTTGTAGAAGAAAAAGAAAAAAAATAGTAGTCGTAGAAGAAAAAGAAAAAAAATAACAGTCGCAGAAGAAAAAGAAAAAAAAGCCGACTTTTAAAAACAAAAAAAGGAAGTCGACACTTTAAAACACAAGAAAGGAAAAAAGAAATAAATCGAGAAGAAGATTACCAATCAATTGTTGTTTGTTGAAGGAGAAATTGGTCTGGGTAGGTAGGTTAAGGGTTTCTTCCAAAGAACAAATATGCCCCCTTTTTAGGTAGGTTAAGGATTGTTCACGTCCCCCTTTTTTTTAAAGGTTTGACCCGCTTTGACCACACGTTTAGTGAGGCGCTCGCCTCAACCGCCTCAAAGAGCTACGCCCCAAAGCGTAAGCCTCAGCTAAGTACCCCAGAGGCGTAAGCCTTGAGGCTGTTTCCTCTCGCCTCGCCTCGAGGCGGCGCCTCACTACGCCTTTTAAAACATTGAGCACGAGTAAATATTAATAATAATCTATCATCACATTCATCACAAAAGATATATAATTAAAGTCAACAAGATATAAATAGTTTATCATGTCTTAATATCCCATCATAATTAAAGCGACGGAGTTTCACCGTATCATAAGTTATAACAAGAGAGTTGGTATATATAAGTAGAGTAAATTACCTCTTTAGTCCTTGAACTATCTCTTAAGTTTTTAAATGGTCCCTAATCTTTTGTTTGACTCAAGTTAGTCCCTAAACTATATCACTTATTCCAAAAAGGGGAATCCGTTAATCTGGCCATTATAATTTGACAACCAAATGTCAAATTCCATATCTACCCTCATTTAACACCTTTATTAGCCCAACAACTTATTTTCCCACCATCACTCTCCATTTTGGCACCAAAGTCATCTTTTACACCATTCTCTTGAAGAAAAAGCAGCAGGAAGAATAATGGTGGTTTTTTGCTATTGCGGTCGTTTAGCCGAAAGACGTACCTTGTGGATTAACATGTCCAAGTCGCACTGAACAAGGTGGCTATGGATTTTTCATCTGGAAGACCTACTCATCTGGAAGAGAGAGAAGCTGTTATGGATTATTTTGGTATTGCGTGTTATTGAAATTTGGGTTTGGTTGTCTGGGACTGAGGTTGTGGAATGTAAGCTAGGAAGCACGGACACTTCTCAGAAGGCAACGTGTCGTGTCGGACACTATGAAACACGTACACTCTCTCGGAAGCCACGAGTCAACTTTTACTCAAATCGGACACGCGACACGCTCAGACATGTGATGGTGATTCTGCTTTATTTATGATTCTTAATGTCAAAGTGTGTTTAAACTTTGTTTTGTATGGACCATTTTCTTAATTTCATGTTAAGAATGCTCTAATAATGTATTTAATGGAAAAAATCAGTTTCATTTCATTAATATATATATTTAAATATATATTATATATTACGTATCATAGCGTGTCGTATCCTAGTTTTTGGACCAATCACTTGTCGCATATCACGTGTCGAAACACGTATTACGTGTCCGTGCTCCATAGAATGTAAGTATGAAGTGAAGTGATGAATGAAATGTATGTCATGTTTTGTTGTTTGAATCAATGAATGAAATGCAAAATTTATTTGTCTATGAAATGTAGTAACTGTGAAACACATTAAATGACATCTAAAAGCAACCATCTCGATAACATTACAAACATAATTACTCAGTAATTACAAGCAGTTCCAACTATGGAACACTACATAATTATCCAGTTATTACAAGCAGTTACATTAAAAAATCTACTGTCAATACAAGCAGTTCACACTTCAGTCATTACATACAAAAAACAGTTAAATATAGAACACTACATCCAAAGGCTGCTGCTTCAGCAAAAACATCCAAATCTTCACTTCGAATTTCTCATTTGGGATTATTGGCTCTGAGGTTGTGTATATTCTTGTTGTTTCTGCTTCCTCACCTGCATTTATAACAGTCCAATGAGAATACAATCTAAAAAATTAATGATAACAGTTCACATAAATGAATTTAGGATGTGAGACTTACTTTGTCTTTCTTTTTTGGGACTGGCTTGGTCTCACTCTTTTTCGGACAACTCCTTATATTGTGACCAAAATAACCATACCAGCTACATTTCAGCTTAACCCAAGTTTACCACCAAGCTTTTTTCCATTTGTATGAATTTCACCATATTTTTTGTTCCCCTTTTTCTTTGGTCGACTGTGCCTCAGCATCAGGTTGCCATTTAATGGCATGAGGATGTTTGCATATGCTTGGAGATATTTTCTTTGGTGAAGCACTCATCCATATAGCTTTCTGGCTTCTCCCCTATGTATAATATTTCATCAATCAAGATTTGAGCTTTTTTCTTTACCCTATATGCTTGGCTTCTTAACACCCCAACAGTAAGGTCCCTTTTAACAATTTCCCTAATTGCCATCAAAGGTATATTTGGGTTTGACTTGAATGTGTCCAAGTACCTGTATGATAATCATTTTGATGTAATATACCTATTGAAGTAGAGTGCCTTTCAATTCTTGTGTACATTTTGTAGAGTTTTCACTTGAAATGTTTCTTCACCAGTTATTTTTGAATCATAGATCCTCTATTGACATGGTGCAGCATAATTAGTTGTAATCTTCCTTGTATCATTCTTTGTGAACCTAATGTCCTTTTTGTTTTGAATTGCATACTCCCTGACTGCTTGTCTAAACATGAGTACTTGTAAACTTCTGACGAAGTTCAAATTAAGGATTTAACATATCCCGTTTTGCATCAAACCCAGAAAATCTTACACTTGATTTACATGCATTATCTCCCTCATCTTCAGAAGAACCCAAGCTAATAAGCTCATCAGAGTCATACATATCAGACACAAATGCCAAGTTGTCTTCATTAACTTCTACCTCCTCATCCATAAGCATCTTTTCTTTTCCTTTCTTTTTATCTTCTCTTCTCTCTTCGGTAACTTCTACTTCCTCATCTATATTCTCTCCTCTTTCTTCTTCACATTCAGACCTAGGAGTCTATTTTATCAAAATCAAACCCCAATTCACTAGGATCAAAGCACCTTGTGGCATTTCCTTGTACACATCAACTTTCCTATATGTAGGAACCCACTTCCACATATCTACAACATCCCTGTCAGTATCTATTTTGTACAAACCAAACTTTAAACCCAAATCTGGGTCCTTGTATCACAATTGGTTGGGATTATGACATCCTAATTCTCTAAGCATTTCAAACAAGTCTTAGAGGGACAATCTATTCTGGATCATAAAAATCAAAGTGGTTTACAAGTCCACCTACATATACTTTCTTTGGATTATCTTGAAAACAACCACCATGGTATAACTCAACCGGTGACTAATATCAATGTAAGGATAATAGATTTTGTAGGTCCAAAAATACAAGAAAATTAGGGGTTTTACTGTTTAAGGTAATGATCAACCCCAATGTCAAGCTGAACAAGCAAATAAATGCAACTAAACTGAACTCCAAGCTAAACACGTGAAAATTTCACATACCATATAACGTATTAGGGTCGATTATCATTTCTTCATCTGCAATATGTCACAACTTCCACTCCATTTGGTCCAAGATTGAAAAATATGTTGGGTTGAACTTAAATTCTAGGGGTTTTGCATGAAAGATGATCAGAATGCCAAAGGTTTGAAATGAGAGATGACAAATAAAGTTGTAAATACGGTTTTACCCTTCCAATATTGACATGTGAGGAGCACATGACAATTTTGCTGTCAAATTATAACGGCCAGATTAACGGATTCCCCCTTTATGGAATAAGATTAGGGACCATTTGAAAACTTGAGAGATAATTCAGGGACTAAAATAGGTAATTTACTCATATAAGTATATAACATACATGTTTGATTTAAGTTATATTTTTTATTGATTGAGTGATGTAACTTCTGTTGCATTCACATATAATATATATTTGTGTATGCGTGAGTGTATATCTTATTGATGCCATCTTATACATGTAGTTGACAAGTTATTACATGCATCAGCTTATCAGAAAAAGATAGATGCATGCAATCAGAAAATAGAAGTGGCAAATTCTGAAGTTGTTGAAGATGCAGAAGTAGAGTTGCTTCAAAAAGAGTTGGAGGAAGAACTTGAGAAAGAAAGTTTGCTCAGGGAGGAATTTAGATAAGTATTTAATCAATTTGAGTTGCTACTTTTTGTTCTTTTCTTATCCTTTGCTTTATGCCAGTGGTAATTATTGATTACTGGTATTTCAATTACATCAACACAGTTATCGCCAATGAAATAAATGAGCTAGAACAGCAAAGGATTTCTATTGAAGAACGAAGGAAATTTTGGAAGAAACTTGAGAAGATTATCAGAGGGCACAGTAAGTTTGTAATACTTCATCCAACTGTTTTAAGAATTTTGAATAGATGATGAATATTACAATCTATATTTCAAGTTCCACATATATGTTCCCTGTATGTTCGCCATGTTCAACTATATTTCAGGAATTAAACACATTTCTTTGATCTTGTAGGATGAAGCTTTCAATGTATGCTTCTATAACAAATATTATTCCATACTGGGATGATCAGTCCCAAATATCAGGACGTATCCTTTTGTTGACTCAAGTTCTTTGCCTTTCCCTTCTGTTCAGGGATTTTTGACTTACCTCCTGTCAATAATGCAAAATTTGACATATCTCCCTCTGCATTCATAATGGGGGTAAGTCATGATTATTGAAGATTTTGAGATGCCACACTTGAAATGAGGGGGAAAGTCAAATAATAATGAAAAGCAGGGGTACATTAACTTTTATGCTGCAATTCTCACATTTACTGAAGACACTTGGTATCTTGCAGCGACTAGGTTCTCCTTAAACTGTGTTAACTACAGATTTTGTGGAGAGAGATAAGAAAGCAATTGAGAAGTTTGAGTTTAACCCAGTCAACATGTCTTCCTTTGATACATGTAATAACATCTGGAAGATGATGAATCCGTGACAAGAGCTGAGCATTCTACCATTTAGATGGTATATGCAATCCAGTGTACAATTATTTATGATGGCACTTGCTTTACTGTGGAAAACCTGATCTCTTTGCATTTTCAAGTTGTAATCTGTATATATTATTTTGTGATGCTCTTTGTTTTAGTTTGAAATTGCGATTTTCCAAAACTTATTTTAGGGGTGATTTTGGGTGTTGATTAACTGGAGATGCATCTGACAAGAGTGTTACTTTCCCAGTCCACAATTCCAGCATTGTTGGATATTTTGCACTTTGGGGTTCATTTGCTGTGCCAAATATCTGTTGTGTGAAATATGAGGTTAGGGCCTTAAAGTTTTTGACATTACGAGGTTGGGATGCAAAGTTTTTCATATGATGAGGTTGGAATATGAAAGTGTCCTGAGTACTTTTTGTGACACGTTTGAGCATTTTTATGATCATTTAGAAGTATTTATGATACTTTGGGCCCGAAACTAATAATCTGGTATATTTTGACCCCAACATCACTATAAGTAGAAATGGGCCTCTAAGTACAAACAAGGATATAACCCTTCTTTTTTACTTGCCCTTGATAACAACGTAAAGTTGAGTTAATTCGCCTGTTTTCGTTATCATTTCACCTGGGTAAGTCTAATGATAATGACTATTGTGTTGGAAATTAATGTTAAGTGACGAAATTAATTATTTAATTTCAATTTTATTAAATTTTGAATTTTCCATTTATGTGGTTTTAATAAATGTCAGATAATTAATTAGGAATGTAATAAATAAAGATATTAAAAGATTTGGGTAAACCTTATCCGTTAGTCACATGATGGTTAGTGGCATTAGTGGGAGACTTTAAAGAGTCCCACCTTGACTAGGATTCCGGCCCTCTTCCCCTTATAAATAGAGACCTCTACACCATCTAGAGTCATCTCATAACACACTATTTCTGAGGTGGAAGAGAAACTCCGAGATTCCATTAGAGTGCATTTTTTTTCAAGAAGGCAGATCGATGGAGCAATTAATCAAGATTGATCTTTGATCAAGGTATGTCTTATTTTCTATCTTTTAGACGTATTTTGTGAAAACATGAAGATCCAAGATCCTTTTATTAAGAACAATTGTATGTTAAACTTTAATCATATTAATGTGTTCATGATTAATATTAGGGTGTTCTTAAGAATGATTTTATATGTGGTATCAGAGCTAAAGTTTAAGATCTCGTGATTTTCCTTATTAATGTTCGTCTATAATGATATATGTGCCTGAGAGTTTCTGCGACATTTTTATTTATGTCATTAAATTGCTTTTGTGCCTGAGACCTTCTGCGACGTCTTATTTCTGTCATTAAATCTGCTCTTAAAATGTGTATGAGATTTTTTGTGACGTTTTTCTTCTGTCGCCAATACTCACTGGTGAGAATGAAAGGTCAAAACTTGCTCGGAATTTTACGAAAATGACATGGTCGACTGGAAACGTCGAAATAAACAAAACCCATTGTTTACAATGGGCACCATCTTACTTTTGCGTTTTGACATCGTTAAGACCCTTAAAATTGCGTTTTTACCGTTTTTGGTAATAATGTTGACGTCAATATCTCACTCCAGAAAATTGATTTTTGAATTCCGCAAATTGTTTTGAGATCCTGGAGTAATTATCTACATCTCTGTGGTGCTAACTCAAATTTTCTATTTTTGGCAAAAATCACGATTTTTTCCAAATATTATGTATTTTTTTTACCACGGGGGATGTTTTTCTTTATGTTCATGGTTGTTCTAATATTCATGTTATGTATTATTTTGTATTGATGAAAGGGTTCAATATAAAATTTTGAATATTAGATATATGATTATGTGTTTGACAATAACATTTCGATATATTAGGTTATTGTGCATAATCTATAATTGGTTGCCCAAAGGTCCTAATGTAATTATGAATTGATGTTTCGACAATAATATTTATATGATGTTGGATGGAGAAGACATAAAAGTATCTTAATCTATAATTGTAAATATTAGATTATTGTGTATGCATTAATATTTGGACCATTAATTATACATTAAGTTTTGAGTATAATATTTTTGGCGCATTGATTTTACATAAATAATGTTTATGACTTCCAGAAAAATTATGTTTTTGAGGCATTCGAGCTACTATTGGTATCTTTGTGATTACTGATAGATTACATATTATAGTTAATATTAATGCATGATTAACTATATTTAAGTTGAGACATGTAAACAATTATTCATTTGAGTTAAGTCAAAGGCCAAACACAGGCTGAGACTGCATGTACGAATAATATACTTACATTCATTAAAGACTTATTCTAATGTTAGTTATAAAATTGGATTGAGGCGCAACACATGCTAATATCTGAATTGAACAACATTAGAACTAGTTTTGTAAAAACAGAATAGTTGACATTAAGTCCATTAATCATGGTATTAAATGAATTAGGCAACAAACACAGATGCCAAAATTATGGGACCATGATAAATGAATTATAGGGTAATATATCTTTACAATCTGAATATTATGTGATGATTAACACAGATTCCGTGATATTCGGAATGTAGATGAAATATACCAAAATTTTAGTCAACAATTCAATATTCGACCCTTGCAATTTTTGTTGTGTGTGAAAATTTAAGTTTTCCCATATTTCATAAAACCTTGCTCTAATGATCCTTTTTAGTTGAATATTCGTGCGAAACACATGCCAACATATTTCATATGGTCGGATATTAGACTTGTGTTATTGTTAATATTCATATTTTGATGAATCTCGTGCCTAACATAGGCCAATGATTCATATTGTTGAATATTGTTAATATTCATATTTTGATGAATCTCGTGCCAAACACAGGCCAATGATTCATATTGTTGAATATTATGATATTCATGTTTTAATGAGTCTCGTGCCAAAAACAGGCAAACGATTCATGTGGTTGAAAATCAGAATTATTGTTTATTTTAAGGTTAGTACTCCCATTAAGTTGAATTAAATGCCAAACACAGGCTACAATTCATATGTGCGGATACTAGATTTGTTCGTTGCATGCATGCATATTTGAATGCATGACTTGCAAATTTTGAGACTCATAAGTAGGTATTCATTCAGTTTAATCAAATGCCAAATACAGGCTAAGATTACATGTGAAGATACTATACTTGTAGTCATTTCAGATTATCCTAATGTTTGTTATAAGGTTAAATTGAAGCGCAACACATGCTGAAATTTGAATCAAATAAACATTGGAATTTTTGTAAATGTTAAATAATTGGCATCAATGTTAAAAAGTCATATTTACATATGTCACTAGTATGATAATTGTGATTATAACCATATTGTGCATTAGTATGACCATGAATGATTTGGGTCAATATTTCTGATTTGTTACTCATATATAAGTGATGAAGCGAAAGTAAATGATTTATGTCTTCCATTTACTATTATTTGTGTAATATCTCATGTAAACTCTTTGTCTATTTGATTTTCACATTATGTCTAATTTTTCGTGAATTTCAAATTAAGGAATAGACAATAATATAATTATTCATGTATTACGGGTATTTTGCACATGTATGCGTATCTCTTATATTTATATAATATATGGTTTGGTGTTCATTAAAGTGCTCCATTCCAGAAGATATAAATATTGGACTAATGCATTAATATCATGCATATTTTGGTTGCCTACGGGTCCATGTATGATATTGAATGCTAGGATGATGATACTTTATGATGTTGCATACATATTATTGTTTATTCATTTATTGTGATTACAATAATTGAACAAAATGTTAGTGGTGATATATATTTTGGAAAGGTAATAATGGTTGTCAAACACAAATGCTATAATTTCTTTCACTATCATATCACCAATTAAGTTTATGAAAACCATAAACATGAATAATTTAGCTTATTGATCATGCGATATTTAATGAAAATAAGTGAAAAATTTATTGACTTGTGTATGTAAGTCTTTACGTAATGTAATATTCATATTATGAAATGTTTGGTAGTCACCACAGTGACCCGACTAGAATTGCAATGAATATTAAATGTAAAGATGATGGTAGTAGTAACTCATGATGCTTATAATTGTAAAGATATTACTGGGGTATATTGAGTTTATTTCTTCAAGCAAGGTTATTCCTTACAGGGAATCAATTTTGAGTGATTGAATGAACATCATAGATCACATACATTATTATAGTATGTGAAAATAAGTTGTGCACAAATGTCGTGTACAATATAATGAAATAATATTATACCCAATAAAGTAATCTACAAGCATCATATAATCGATATTTCACGGTTACTACTGACAAAAACTCACGGTTATGCACTCAATTTATCATGTAATCGATGTGTGTGTTGTTAAATCAAAGCATTAATGAAGTGAGCAATTTATCTCATTATCTTATCACATATTATTGTATCCCATTTTATTTCTCTAAAAATTTCATATTTGATTTGGTTAAACAAATTAAGTTTGTTTACATGTTGCACACCCGGACTAATAATGATAAAGATAATATGTATCTTTTATGATTTGAAATGAGTTTTTCATCTCAGTAGAGTTTTCTAGTTATACTTACTATGTTATAGAAAATATTTACTTTTAATGCAAGGATTTCTTACAAAACAAACTAGAAATGCTAATAAGATTCTTTTCTTTTGTTCTTGGGGAATCAAATCGCCATTTGTTTTCATAAACCCTCAATTTCTTTTGGAAAATGTCTGTCTAAACTTGATCGTGAGGGATATGTTCTAAAGAATCTTTTGGTGTATATTTTTCAATGGTTATGATTTTAGTTTTGATGTTTTGTACAAAATAAAGTTTGGACATAGTTCTTTAAAGATTTGTTTGATCCTGCATCATAATCGTAGCATTTTTTATGAAACTCTTTAAATCTTGTACCAAATTAAATCTAGACTCTTTTTCATAATTTTCGTGGACAAGATTTTTGTAATGTCTCTTACAAATTTTGATAATCGAGTTGTGCTCTTAAGGTATTACGATGTCTAATATAAGGATGACCTATGTGGCCCAAGTGGGAGATTATGAGAAACTTCCCTTAAAGTGGACCTACATAGATCATATAATTGTCATTGACACGTATTTATTGCATTAAAGTCAAATTCATTATGAAAGGTGAAATTAGTGGTAGTAGAAAATCATGAAATATGATTATAAAGGAAGGTAGGTACTTATCCCATTAACGATAACCTTCTTGAATCCTTGTTCTTTTAGTTGTTAGATTGTCTAAACAACAAAGAACAAATAAATGGTCAACCACTAAATGATAGTATTGTCACCATGAGAGAAATGTAGATATAATCATAAGGAATAGTATTAAGAAGATCTTAAAAGGTCTACTATCCTCGATGATTATGTGGTGTATCTGCATGAACATGAATTTGGCGTAGGAATAAATAATGACATGATTTTATTTTCAAAAGTCATAAGAAGTGAAACTAATGGACTACAACTAAGGTTGAAATCTCGTTGAATTACATAATTGATGCACCAAAGTCGGGTATAAGGGGGTCATCAAGACCAAACGCGACACTAACGGTAGTTAAACGAGATAAAGCTAAATTGTAGTAAAATATTTCACTATTAATGAAGAAAAGGTTATAAATGAACCTTCTCAATTATATGTAAGGACATGTAATTCTTATGACATTAGTAGCTCATTATGATTGAGAGTTACATAAAGTGGATGTGAAAATTATTTTTTTGAATTCTAATAAACCATGCGTATATGTTTAGGAGATCATTTTATAAACATAAGTTTCCCACATGAGGCATTTTAAGAAATAATATCATTATTTTTTTTAATCATTGTATATTTGTATACACCTTAAGATCAGTGGGAGTAAGTTTATATATTTTCTCTATATACAAGCACGGATTTAGAAAGTAGAGAATCAAAATAATTTTATGGGTTTAAAAGTTATGTATGAAGTAATGAGATACTTAAAGGACTATATGCTCACATTTATGATGTATGTGTTCATTTAAATATGAACAATTATTGTGACTCAGATTTACTATTTGTACGGATGGTATGAAGTTCACTATTGCTTAAGAATATTTGTTTTGGTTTATCAACCAATATAATGAAGGAGTGCAACACAATCCATCCATTAAGTATTGTGAAAGCTGAGTTTGTAGTATGCTTGATGCTACAACTTATGTATTTTGGCAGCGTGACTTCATTTCGGGACTTGGAGTTGTCGACACTATTATCAAGTCGCTGAAATATTATGATAATGTCGCTGCAATCTTCTTTATGAAGAAATGTTAGGTATTCCTAAAGTAACTAAGCACGTTGAATGAAATGCTTATCAGTTAAAGAAGAAATTCAGAAACAAAGAGTGTCAATTGATCACATCAGTACGCGTGATAACATAGCAGATCCTCTTACGAAAGGACCATCTCCGAAGACCTTTATGGAACATGTCAAAGAGATGGGTCTCGATTAGTTAGACTATGATTGCTATTTTGGCTTAGTTGTTTGACACTATTACTTGAATTCAATAAAAGTGTTTCTGATTTCAATTATTTCTGTCCTTTGAGAAAGCATGCATATAATTATGAATTATTGTTGACAGAAATAGTCCTTATTGAAAAGGACATTATGAGGCCATTATGATACCCAATATTAAAGGCTTAGTTGAATGAACCATTGGTGTTGTGGTACATGGAAGGAACCATGCTCTTGAATAGTATGGAACCGCCATGACTTGCATCCGTGAATCATTTGATTCAGCAAAATAAATTTATCAATGATTGTGCACCTTATGATACCTAATCTAATTATGCGAATTATTAAGACCAAGTGGGAGACTGTTGGAAATTAATGTTAAGTGACGAAATTAATTATTTAATTTCAATTTTATTAAATTCCGAATTTCCCATTTATGTGGTTTTAATAAATGTCAGATAATTAATTAGGAATGTGATAAATAAAGATATTAAAAGATTTGGGTAAACCTTATCCGTTAGTCACATGATGGTTAGTGGCATTAGTGAGAGACTTTAAAGAGTCCCACCTTGACTAGGATTCCGGCCCTCTTCCCCTTATAAATAGAGACCTCTACACCATCTAGAGTCATCTCATAACACACTATTTCTGAGGTGGGAGAGAAACTCCGAGATTCCATTAGAGTGCATTTTTTTTCAAGAAGGCAGATCGATGGAGCAATTAATCAAGATTGATCTTTGATCAAGGTATGTCTTATTTTCTATCTTTTAGACGTATTTTGTGAAAACATGAAGATCCAAGATCCTTTTATTAAGAACAATTGTATGTTAAACTTTAATCATATTAATGTGTTCATGATTAATATTAGGGTGTTCTTAAGAATGATTTTATATATTGAACTTGTTGATGCCAGCTGGAACTTATTTTTGCTTTACAGAGCGACTTTGTGCGTGCGTGTCTGAGAATTTGCTAATCAAATAACAAACTTGGAAGGTTTTAACTAGCTGCTTTTGTACTCACAAAACAATGCTCACATAGTTTGGGGCTTTGAGCTTTTAGGGTTAGGGATGTTATGAGCCAAGCCGGGCCGAGCAAAAAACTAAGATCCTCAATCTTGCTTTGAAAGGCTTAATTGGTTTAAAAATATGTTCAAGCTTAATTTGTTTATTTCACAAGCTGAGCTCGAACAAACTTTTATCTTGACGATCACGAGCCGAGCTCGAGTAGCTTGGTACTTTTTGTGACTTTTTAGCATGATTATTGGTGGTCGAGCTGAATTCAATAAGGTAATGAGCTTGGAAATATGTTCAAGCTTGGTTCGTATTCTATGAGTCGAACTTGAATGAGCTTATATCCGAACGAACACGAGACAAACTCTAGTAAAATGGTTCGTTTCACAACTACATTCAAAAGAATCACTGTATATATACCATCATAGTGTCTATCTATTTATATTAGTAGAAGTCACAGATGACACAATTAAGTTGGAGTTTCCTTCTTCCTATCTGTTAATGAAGCTTTTGGTGTTGATCCTGGTATTTTCTCTTCTTGGCCTATTGAAATTGATGTTGAGTTCTTAGAATCTCCTCGATAGCAAACTTGATGTAATGAATTTTCCATCTCGGCCAAGTGAATCTCGACAAGTCGTTTACATGCAGCTGGTTTGCTACGACCCGTATAAGCCTTGCAGACATAGGCTACAAAATTTTGGAAATCCTGCACCCACAGAAGTATATAATCAACACACACACATGTATTTACGGGGAAGTGCAGAATACCCCTCCAAGCTATGTAGTTTTTGTAGAAACCCCTCTGATCTTTTTACTGCACCCCCTTTCTCTGTTGAACTATCCATTTTGTTATAAACACATTTTCAGATGTCATTTTAACCACGTTTATCAGTGACACTTGCAGGGTCTTTGATCAAAATGCACAGAGCAAGTTCTTTTTCTTCATTAAAATGAATTCAGGAGGATTTCTTGGCAAATACTGCAAAATTCAGACTTATTTTTTCTGCACTTTACCCCCAGAGAGAGAGAGAGAGAGAGAGAGAGAGAAAGAGAGAGAGAGACCTCTTGAAGAGCTTTATTATTCACAAGCACCCAGGGAACAAATCTATGAGGAGGATTCAGACGATCTGTTTCATCAGCGTATTTTAATTCAAGCTGCATGAGTTGTTTGCATTCAGAGTTGGGCACAATAGTGTAATCTTATATAACAAGTTTGTATCCGGAGCACAAATTTAAATTCTGGAAATTAGGATTTTTGTAAAATCTTTTGACTCCTAATATCTAAAACCTGGATATGAGATTGCCCATATGGGAATAAGTAAGTCGGGATGAACACTACAATCAAAATTTGATTAGGCATGAAAGAAAGAAAAGAACTAACATCAATTCCATGTCTTGTTGTAAAGCAATCCGTAAAGGGTTTTGAATCCAACTTCAGTGATGCAAAGCAAGTCTGCCACTGACTTTGTTTACCCTCCAACTCTAGTCTCTCAATGCACCGAATGACCTTAAAATGCGTTATCTGCATCAAAGATTTAAAATAACCATGGACAATTAGTAATGCCTACTAAGGGCATACTATTAGTCTTGTTAGCATAATGCACAAATTAACATTTATCATTACCAGTCTCTCCTACGATATTTCTTTCTAAAATTCTAATGACTCACATGACACGTGAGATAACTACCATTCTACTAGGCTTTGTTTGCGAGTTCTATTTTGGAGAGAAAAGAAAGGAAATAAAGGGAAAGTGTGTTTCCTTTCATTCGTTTGAGAGTTTAAGTAGGAAGGAAAGTGACTTTCTCTCATTTGAGAGTTTAAAATTAGAGAAAAGAAAGGAAATTTTTTAAAAAACTTACCATTCCTTTCTCTTCAAAACTTTATTTCCAAATCGAAAAGAAATGAAGAGAAAGGAAAGTTTTTTAATGAATTGTTCATTTTTCCCCTTAAAAAATTATTTTCCTTTCAAACTCCCAAAGACAATAAAGAAAGTTATTTTCTTTTCTCTCCCAAACTCCTTTCTCTTCCCTTCTTTTCTTTTCTCTCTTATTAACTTTTCCTTCTTTTCTTTTCTCATCGAATAAAATTTTTCCTTCCTTTCTTTTCTCTTCAAAACTCCCAAACGAGCCCCTAGTCTATGCCAATTGAATAGAAGAAAGAAGTTAATTGCATCTAAACCACTTTAATAGATGAGTGCGTGGGTTATAATAAATAGAGATTGGCGGAATAGATGAAGTTCCTTTTTGCATGTGATTGCTATTTGCTACGACTTGTTTACATAAATTTGAAAAAGGATCGTAACACAGAATGTAAAATTTTGTCTACTTTGCGTAAATAGCTTTAAGCAACATTAAATTGCATAATTGGACTGTTTTAATAGTTGTTTTTGGCTTTAGTTCTATTTTTCAAGATTTGTTGATTCTCATTTCATATATTTTTAAAATTGTAGTAAGTCCCATAACCAGAATCATCCATAATCGTACCGTAACTGCCTCTAACTTTCCATCTCCCTTCCCGTGAAAATGACATTTGTCTCACAGTTGTTACAATATGAAAAACACAAAATATGAGAGCAACTACAAGTGAATCCTTAAAAATGTGATTAAATACTTAAGATTCCCTGTTTTAATTGATGACAACATTATATTCTAGAAAGATATTTGTATATTTTTATCTGCAGTTTGAATTTTGGTTGATCTTAAGATAGATTTGACAAAGCCATCTAATGTCACTATTAAGACACAACCCACTAAAAAGTAAAAGAGAGCCTTTAATGTTGTATATTGATATTTAGGCTATTCGGCCAAATAGTAATTTTATAACATTATTATTGTTATTACATGCATATATGTATTATGTCAGTCTCTTAAAAGTTGTAATTATATTGTTAAATTGTGATGCATATTTAAGTGAGGGAATTATCCCAACAGTTCGAATAATTCGGACCGAGTGAAATTTGTCCGACATCAAGTGATAAAGGTTAAAAACTCAAGATAAGAACGAGGGAGAGTCCAATTAGCTAAAATCTCGGAGAATATCATCTCGACCATATTAAGAACTCCTAGAGACCTGCACGACACAACCTCCTAACATTCTCTATAAATGTAACCCTCACTCCTAAGAAAAGGGGCATGTATTTTTTTATTGTGAACAAAGTGATACGAAAGAGAAAAACACTAGGCTATTTTCTAACAACGTAAATATTTATCTTATGTGATTGTGTGACTTGTTCGTTCTGTTTGGTTTTAGTTGTTTGGAATCATTCCTTATGGGATTTTTGCACCTACAATTGGCGCCCCCAATGGAAATCAAGTTTCTTTTCCTAAACCAGTTAAAACTAACAAATAACCACGTCTTATCCGCACAGTGAACCTCTGTCGTTTAATGACAACCATCAGAATGGGCTTTTAGTGCCAAGAGTAAGATCAAATATCCATCTTAACAGGAGTAGTGACGCTCCTCATGCACGTTACCATCCACAAGAGCAACACTCTGAGCAGAGAAATGAACAACATGGGTCTACTTAGATCTCACGAATGATCGATGAATACGAATAGTGACTCCGCCAGTAGGAGGAGGCCACACGCCTCCAAGAGGAGGAAAACACACGTCTGTAGCCATGGTTGGAAAGAATATAGCGAGAGCTCCATGGACATAAGCGCAAGAACCATGGACAAACCTCTATCCCTCAGGCGAGTAAAACTCACAACTGAGAAAGGAGTTCATGTCGTGACCAGGAGCACTCCGAGCATGAGAGTCGCTCGACGAGAAGAGATCAAGAATTAGGACATCATAGACACGATACCCGCAATCTCATCCAGAAAGATATGGATTAACACCCGTTAATCATGGGGCTAGATCCATCAAGGAACTAGCCAGAAGGGCGCTCATCACCCAAATGTAGTCTCCTTTTCCAAGGACAATTGAAGAGCCTGAACCTATAAAGAAGTTTACAAGCTCGTGGTTCAAAATCTATGATGGAATGACCGACCTCATTGACTGCGTACGACAGTACATACATACCATGACTTGTGGAACTACAATGATGCTCTTGTGTTCCGCATATTCCTTTCCAGCTTGGGGGATATCGTGCATAAATGGTTTGAAAAATTGCCACACTTGTTAGTCAACAACTTCAAATAGCTCGCCGAAGTCTTCACTGCTCGCTTCATCACCAACAACTACATCCAAAGAGAATGGATTCTCTCCTCATTATGAGGAAAAACCCCATAAAATCTTTTAGGAATATATTAGTCAGTACTGGAAAACTTACAACGAACTTGAAGATTTCTTTGAATAGGTTGTTGGGGACTTGTTCAAAATCGGGTTGCCCAATAACTATATGTTACATTAGTCCCTAACTAAGAAGTAGGACCATCGATGACCCCAAGTCACATATCGAGAAATACGCGAAGGTAGAAGATATGGTCACCGGAGCCCAGAATGACAACGAGCATTCAAAGACCGCCAAAAATAGTGATAAAAAGAACGTCCCCAAGAGAGAGGGGGTAAGAAGAAGAACAGAGGATAAAAGGAATGGAGACAAGGTAGATCCCGCCAAGGTTTTCCAAGCGATCAACACCATGTTCAGAGAACTAATTTACAAGATCTTGAGTAAAATCAAGGATCAACAATTCCTCATGTGGACAATAAAGATAGGGGAGACCCATCAAATAGAAATAACATACTCAGGTGTGCCTACCATAAAAAACATGGGTACATGTCGAAGAACAACAAGGCGCTCAAGTCTCATCTGGAAGAATCGACTCAACTCATCCACTTGAGAGATTATGTGGAGAAAAATAGGGGCAAATCCATCGTTGACGTTGACTAGAAGCTGAAAAATGTCCTGGAATATGACAAAGTGGGGCATGAGTTCGCAGTCATCCACCGTGCCTTACATATGGAAAACGATCAGAAGCCAAAAAATATCTTGAAAGATGAGTCAGGCTAAGAATTTGCTGTCATCTATGGTGCCTTAAGTCCGAAGTAGATCCAAGGCAATGCTTTTCACATAGAATTGAAGAAAGTCACTACAGTGATGGAAGCCTTCCAGATCGATCCTTCTAATGGGCAAGCGTCGATGTCATGAAGACATCAATTACAACAAGCATATAGTCTTCACGGAGGATGACCTAATCGGAGTAAGAACTCCGCATTAGGATGCACTAGTATGTAACACCCCGTGTTTTTATTAATTAATTGAAATATTCAAGAAAAATAAAATTTTAAATTTAATAATTTTTATTAAATAAATATGCTGGTTATGATTTTAGAAGAATAAAACTTCAAGCGGAATCGAAATTGGATTTAAAATGAAGTTTTTATGAGAGTTTTAAGTTTAGCCTTTTAAAAAAAAAGGAATAACATTTGTCACGGATTTAGGCCGTGACTAATAAAAAATAATTTTTAGTTAAATGGTATTAAACGAAGGGGAATGACACTGGTCGTGTAACTGTTCGATCGATCGATCGACTATGGCAGATTTGAGGCAGTTCGGTGATTTTATTTGTAGTGTTAGAGTGGGATTAAGATTCCTAATTAGTATATAAGACTATTAATTCGTAGGGGGACTTCTCATAATCACTTTTTCGCAAGTTTTTTACTAGAAAACTCTTCCAAAAATTTTTCCTCTCCACCATAATCATCAATCTCCAATATGATCAAGTTTTTATCACAAGTTTTGGGAGGCTTAATTGGGGTTTAATCAAGTTGATTCAAGAACACTTCTTTGATAATTTTTTGAGAGGAGTCCAGATTTCTAATTAGATTTTCAACACGATCTTCTCAGGCATGAATACACTATTCTTTTCCTTTTGTATTATGCGTTTTAAGTGTCGCCTAAATACTTAATTACATGTTTTTTTAAAAATAATTAACAACTTAATTAGAGAAAGTGGATACTAACTATGGGGCTGTTTTTATAAAATCTTTTAATATGAGTAATATTCATAACCCTTTGGGTACGTAGGATTCATGAGTGATTTTGGGTTTTATTGGTGTAGGGTACATATAGAAAAATCCTAGTTTTGAAACAAATAAAGTTGGGGGCGTATAACTCATGTAATACATGTAGAGATAATGAAATTTGAATTTTGATATATATATGATGAAAACTTGGTATATTTAATTTAAAATAATTAAATGAGATTATTTGGGTATTTTTGACGTTGTGATAATTAAATTAAAGATTTAATTGAATTGGACTATCATGTGCAGTTTTATACGTTGATTAATTATTCTTGTTGGTATGACTTGTTGGTATTATTATATTGCCTTTGTGACGGGGTTGTTGGGTAATTTTGCTCTCCCTATATTTTAGGATTCCTTCTAGGTATGGGACTAGTGGGTAGGCCTCTTGATAATTTACGCCTTCTTGGTATCAGACTAATGAGGGTAGATTATCGCTTCTTTAATCATCTTGGGGGTGGGCTGATTTTTGGTACTTTTTCGTCACTCTAGCCTAGGCATGAGACTAGGTCGAAGTTTAAGTTAGAAATTCTTCCTATACATAGGGTAGGACGGATTAATAACTTGGGGACCCTTAGTTATGGGACTAAGGGATATTTTGAGGATCTCACATCGATTAAAAGGGTGGGGTAATTTATAAATTGAGAAATTGAGAATTAATACCTAAGATAAAAACTGGTATTAAAATTTGTGGCGACATAATGTGTCGGGGCCGACAGTTTAAACGCGTCAGAGGGCGATTTATGTCGTGTCATGTGTGGAACCTTGTCATGTGTCGGGGCCGACAGTTTAAACGGGTCAGAGGGCGATTGACAAGGGGAAGTGTGACACTTTAATAAAAAGTGAGAACTATAATAAAATTAGGTTAATTAAATAAAATTAACTCCGTGGGGCTTGGGAATTTAAAAATCATATTGGTGTGTTATTCTATAATGGGGATCTCTCAGGTAGTTAGTGATTTATATTTATCGCGGTTCATTATCTCGTTTAATTTAAAATATTCTATTGTGATACTTATTGCGTATAATGCTATTGTTTGGGTTCGTGAACCCTATTTGAGGGGATTAGTGTGTATTCATGCTCGGGGCTCTGACCTCGTACGTTGATTAATATTTTCAGGTTTTAGTTCTGGAGTTATTGCAGAATTTTTTGGAGATTATCTTGGAGGCGCAACCGGAGTATTTTAGTTGAGTTTAGTAGTGTAGATAAGTTTTCCATTCCTTCGCATTTGTATTGAGACTCAATTTATGATTTTGGTGGGCCATTCGGTTCCACAGTTGTACGGTTTTACTCAAGTATTTATAATGAGATTTTTTTCAGTTTATATTATTGGAGATTGAATTTATTCGAGTTTTAGTATGAGATGGATCTTTTATCGCTTAGTTGGATGGTATCTTTTGGGATTGATTGTCATTTATCTTGTGGATTAATTTTATTTGTCTCATATCTGTCTCATGCTAAGGATGATATTTATTTAGTTCACACCCGGCTTAGTTTTGGTGGCGGCCGACGCTAGAATTGAGCGGGGTGTGACAGATGGTATCAGAGCATGGTCTTAGATCTCGTAGGTTATGAGTCCGTTTAGCTTCTGCTTTGCCGATCTTTGATTCCCTTTGTTGATTCGTACTCCTTAAGGTAGAGGGTCTAACATACTTGTTAGATGTGTTTCTTGAAGATGTTAAGTTTTGAGTTAAGGACGTTGTAAGTATTGAGTTTGGAATTAGTAAGCTTGATGTGAGGATCCTTAAAATGGATTTTGGAGATGATAATTATTTTAGAGATTTTATTGCAGATGTTAGGTATCGTATGTATCGATTTTTGATGTTGAGATTTAATTTGAGGATGTTAACATTTTGATGACTTTCGGATGTAGGATCGAGTGGAGATTTTTGGGAGCGTGTGGTACGCCATTATTTTCATAGTTATGCGTATGTATATAGGCAATATATATTATTTTGTTGCTCGTGAAGTTGGTGCGCGTAGAATTAGGTGTATGGGCGCCTAATTGTGTTATTTTTCGGGGTAGGCATATGTGAGCCTTATTTCCTTTTGCGAGATTTACGCGTTGATGTGTATGCTTCGTCTAATTTTGAGGATGAAATTCTTTGCTAGTGGGAAAGTATGTAACACCCCTTGTTTTTATTAATTAATTGAAATATTCAAGAAAAATAAAATTTTGAATTTAATAATTTTTATTAAATAAATATGTTGGTTATGATTTTAGAAGAATAAAACTTTAAGCGAAATCGAAATCGGATTTAAAATGAAGTTTTTATGAGAGTTTTAAGTTTAGCCTTTTAAAAAAAAAAAGGAAAAAACATTTGTCACGGATTTAGGCCGTGACTAACAAAAAATTGATTTTTAGTTAAATGGTATTAAACGAAGGGGAATGACATTGGTCATGTACCTGTTCGATCGATCGATCGACCTAGGAAGTCGATCGATTGACTATGCCAGATTTAGGCGGTTCGGTGATTTTATTTGTAGTGTTAAAGTGGGATTAGGATTCCTAATTAGTATATAAGACTATTAATTCGTAGGGCGACTTCTCATAATCATTTTTTCGCAAGTTTTTCACCAGAAAACTCTTCCAAAAGTTTTTCCTCTCCACCATAATCATCAACCTCTAACATAATCAAGTTTTTGTCACAAGTTTTGGGAGGCTTAATTGGGGTTTAATCAAGTTGATTCAAGAACACTTCTTTGATAATTTTTCGAGAGGAGTCCAGATTTCTAACCAGATTTTCAATACGATCTTCTCAGGCATGAATACTCTATTCTTTTTCTTTAGTATTATGCGTTTTAAGTGTCGCCTAAATACTTAATTACATGTTTTCTTAAAAATAATTAATAACTTAATTAGAGAAAGTGGACACTAACTAAGGGACTGTTTTTATAAAATCTTTTAATATGAATAATATTCATAACCCTTTGGGTACGTAGGGTTCATGAGTGATTTTGGATTTTATTAGTGTAGGGTACATATAGAAAAACCCTATTTTTGAAATAAATAAAGTTGGGGGCGTATAACTCATGTAATACATGTAGAGATAATGAAATTTGGTTTTTGATGTATATATGATGAAAACTTGGTATATTTAATTTAAAATAATTAAATGAGATTATTTAGGTATTTTTGACGTTGTGATAATTAAATTAAAGATTTATTTGAATTGGACTATCATGCGCAGTTTTATACGTTGATTAATTATTCTTGTTGGTGTGACTTGTTGGTATTATTATATTGCCTTTGTGACGATGGGTTGTTGGATAATTTTTCTCTCCCTATATTTTAGGATTCCTTCTAGGTATGGGACTAGTGGGTAGGCCTCTTGATGATTTACGCCTTCTAGGTATGGGACTAGTGAGGGTAGATTATCGTGTTTTTAATCATCTTGGGGGTGGGCTGATTTTTGGTACTTTTTCGTCGTTACGCTAGCCTAGGCATGAGACTAGGTCGAAGTTTAGGTTAGAAATTCTTCCTATACATAGGGTAGGATGGATTAATAACTTGGGGACCTTATTTATGGGACTAAGAAATATTTTGAGGATCTCACATCGATTAAAAGGGTGGGGTAATTTATAAATTGAGAAATTGAGAATTAATACCTAAGATAAAAACTGATATTAAAATTTGTGGCGACATAATGTGTCGGGGCCGACAGTTTAAACGGGTCAAAGGGCGATTTATATCGTGTCGTGTGTGGAACCTTGTCATGTGTCGGGGCCGACAGTTTAAACGGGTCAGAGGGCGATTGACAAGGGGAAGGGTGTCATTTTAATAAAAAGTGAGAACTATAATAAAATTGGGTTAACTAAATAAAATTAACTCCATGGGGCTTGGGAATTTAAAAATCATATTGGTGTGTTATTCTAAAATGGGGATCTCTCAGGTAGTTAGTGATTTATATTTATCGCGGTTCATTATCCCGTTTAATTTAAAATATTCTATTGTGATATTTATTGCGTATAATGCTATTGTCTGGGTTCGCGAACCCTATTTGAGGGGAGTAGTGTGTATCCATGCTCGAGGCTCTGACCTCGTGCGTTGATTAATATTTTCAGGTTTTAGTGCCGGAGTTATTGCAGGATTTTTTGGAGATTATCTTGGAGGCGCAACCGGAGTATTTTAGTTGAGTTTAGTAGTGTAGATAAGTTTTCCATTCCTTCACATTTGTATTGGGACTCAGTTTATGGTTTTGGTGGGCCATTCGGTTTCACAGTTGTACGATTTTACTCAGATATTTATAATGGGAATTTATTCAGTTTATATTATTAGAGATTGAATTTATTTGAGTTTTAGTATGAGATGGATCTTTTATCGCTTAGTTGGATGGTATCTTTTGGGATTGATTGTCATTTATCTTATGGATTAATTTTATTTGTCTCATATTTGTCTCATACTAAGAATGATATTTATTTAGTTCACACCATGCTTAGTTTTGGTGGTGGCCGACGCCAAAATTGAGCGGGGTGTGACATAGGAATCACACTCAAAATTGCAAATTGGGATGTGAATAAGTTACTAGTCGATAAGGGAAGCTCCTCGGAGGTTATATACCTAAAAATTTTAATTAACTTAATCTAAAGATGGAGGATTTGAGAGAGGCAACCATCCATCTGGTTGGCTTCACTTGAAAGAATGCTATGCCATTGGATAAGGTGATTTTGCGTGTATGAACTAGGAATTTCTTAAAGTTGATCGAATTTCTAGTTGTGGACATCAATTCTCCTTACAATGCTATCCTTGGGAGGATGATGTATATACGCTATGCAAGTTGTCCCCTCCACTTATTACTAGAATCTCAATGCATCACTGACTGAGGGATAATGGAGATTAGGTGAAATCAAGCTATTTCTCAGTAATGGTTTATTACCCCTATTAGGCCCAAGCAGGAGAAGAAAAGGGAAAAGAGGTCGTCATCGAGTTGACCAAGGATGGAGCCACACCATCCAAGCAGTAACTAAAGTATTACAAAACGGGGGTAAAAAAGATAAGGGTGGCCCCTACGAACATAGTCATAGAACCATTACAAGAAGTAGCATTCGATGATTCACACTCGGAGAAGAAATTCCTATTTGATAGCTCACTTATTGACCAAAAAAGAGAAGAATTGATTTCTTTGTTGAGAGAAAATCAAGATGTTTTTACTTGGCTGCCTTACGATATGCCTGGGATTGATACCGAAGTCATGCGCCGTCGACTTCACATAGATCCAATTGCCACCGATCACTCAAAAGGTTCTCCGAATAACCCCGAGAATGGAGAAGGTCATAAAAGAGAAAATGGGGAGACTACTGGAGGCAAGGTCCATTAAAGAAATTTAATGTCCCAAATGGCTAGGAAACCTAGTAGTCATAAAGAAGAATAATGGAAAATTAAGAGTCTACATAGAATTCACCGAACTCAACAAGACTTGTCCCAAGGATGACTTACCTTTTCCGAAGATTGACCAATTGGTTGATTCTACTACCAACCACATATGAATGAGTTTCCTGGATAAGTACTCAGGGTTCCAATAAATTACTCTGTTTACTCATTCATCACTACTCTCAGTCCGTACTGTGACAAAGTCATGACATTTAGTCTCAAGATTGTAGGATCTACGTGTAAGTGATTTGTCACTAAAATATTCAAGGATCATCTAGTTGACACTGTGGAAATCTATATAGACGGCATGCTTGTAAAAAATAAGCATAAAGTCAACCACTTGTAGGATTTGATAAAGACATCTGAGGTCCTTAGATACTACATAATGAAGCTCAACGCAGCCACGTGCTTTTTCGGAGTTCAATTTGGAAAGTTCCTTAGCTATTTGGTGAGCCAGAGTGGGATCGAAGATAACCCCGACCAGATCATCAATGTTCAGCCACCAAAGATCCTTTGTGATATTCAAAAGTTTACCAAAATGTTGGAAGCACTCAATCGTTTCATCTCCAAATCATTAGAAAAGTGCCAATCATACTTTCAGCTGTTGAAGTAAGGGAAATGCCTGACATAGAATGATGAAACTAAAACCTACTAGAGTCGATAAACTCTTTTCGTGATCCCAAACCCGAGGGATCCAATCTACCTATATCTCGAGGTATTCGATCATGCAACCAACTCGAATTTGGTATGCGACAAGAAAGGGCACTGGGCTCCTATTTTCTATGTCAGTACTATGCTCCTCGATGCTGATAAATGCTACCTTCCACTTGAGAAATTACTTTTTTCTCTGGTAATTGCTTCAAAAAAATTAAAGCACTACTTTGAAGTTCACTCAGTCATAGTCATCACCTCTTTACTGCTAAAGGCAATCCTCAGAAAAGCTTACCTATTTGGACGGATGTCCAAATGGTCAGTGGAATTTGAAAGGTTTGATATACACTATCAATCAAGGGCTGCAATAAAGGGCTAAATACTGGCAAATTTCATTACCGAATTCATAAGGGAAAAAAGACTCAATGATAAGGACTTCACCGACCAGACGACTAACCAAGAGTTTGACCAACTCAAGAAATGGACTCTTTATGTGAACAAAGCCTCTAATCCAAAATGGGTATGAGGGGGAAGTTTCTTCATTACTCCCAAGAAGACTATGATAGAATAAAGGGATCAAACTTGACATCGAAGTGTCTAACTACTAAGCCAAATGAAAATCTCTCATCGTCTGGTTATGCAAAGCCTCATTTTTAGGAGAAAGTCATCTTGATGTCTATTGTGACTCAAAGCTGGTATCTAATCAACTATTAGGATATCACATTGCCAAAGATGAGCAATTGTTATCATATCTACAAATTGACCAAGATTTGATTACTAGGATCGTCCATAAAGCTCTATCTGGATGGATCCGATCATAACTTATTTTTAAGAGGACATTCTACCGACCGACAAGAAATAAGTCCATCAGGTCAGGATAAAAGAAGCTAATTTATACTTGTAACCTAAAGGCAAACTATATAGTATATCTTTCACAGGTCCTTACCTTCAATGCATGCACCCAAATGACATTGACCAAGTTTTGTATGAACTTTATGACAGTATTTGTGGGAGCCATATATGGGGAGATCTTTGGCATTTAAAGCAATCAAAGAAGGTTACTGGTGGAGGTACATGCAGAAGAATGCAGTTTTGTACGTCAGAAGATGGGAGAAGTGTCAAAAGTTCTCGCCCATACTTTATCATCTGGCCAATGACTTAAAGTCATTAACCGACCTATGCCTATTTACTTAGTGGTGTTTGGACATCGTGGTCCCATTACCTACAGCACTAGGAAATGTAAGTATCTCCTGGTCAACACAGACTATTTCACAAAGAGAATTGAAACTAAACCATTCGCGAACATTAGAGCCACTGCTATGATCAGATTCATTTGGAGGAAGATCATGACTCATTTTAGCATGCCAAGAACGATCATCATGGATAATAGGATGCAATTTGAAGGTAGTCCATTTCAGATCTTATACGATAACCACTGCATCAAACATCATTTTATCTCTGTGAACTAACCTCAGAGAAGTGGGCAGGTCGAGGCATCCAACAAGATAATGCTCGATTGCATGAAGAAGAGGTCGAAAAAGGAAAAATGTATTTGGGTGGATAATCTTGTCCATATCCTATGGGCATACCGTACTACATACTATGTTCCGGAAGTCGATTGGGAAAACGCCCTTTGCTTTAGCCTATGTGATGGAAGCCATAATCCCTTTGAAAGCTGACTTGCCAACCATGAAGACTACTTTTGCTGACCAAATAGAGAAATCATATGGATCAAGATCGACCTAGTCGATGAACGAAGGGAACAATCCTTTATCAAGTTAGCTTCCTATCAATAGAAGTTGTCCAAGAAATATAACAAAGGCATCAACCTAAGAAGGTTCCAAGTAGGAGACTACGTACTTTGGAAAGTGCTCGACAATGCGAGGAACCATCAAATGGAAATTTAGGTCCTTATTGGAAAAGACCATTCAAAATTATTAAAGATGATCTCTAGAGATCATACCATTTGGAAACAAGAGAGGGGGGGGGGGGGGGGGGGGGGGAGGCATGAAGATCCCTAGGGTCTGGGATACAGCCAATCTTGGGAAGTTTTATTTTTTAACAAATTTATTTCTTGCAGATTTCATTTCTAGATTTATATCAAGTTTTAAACTTATGTTTCTCGAAACACTTTAAGTTCAATTTAATATAATTAACTTCATTATTGTTCCAAATGGCATATAAACTCTTTTTATCAATGAATGATTGTTATACCCGATCAAAATATAATTGTTGACATTAACGTCTTGGCATAATTACAGTTATAAAAGCTTTAACGTTACATGTTTTTGTCATAAAAAACATGAAGGCATCAAGAATTCCCCAGGTAAGAAAAAGACCAAGGGGGATCCCTAAGCCTTAAATGTCCCAACTTTGGTAGGCTCAAAATCTTGAACGGGTGGATTGCCTTACAACATGGTGTATTTTTGCTATAGTTTGACCTAGGCTTAAGATTGTGTGATTAAACTTTCTTAAAAGGTAAGGCACACAATAAAAACATGCTCGACATAAAGACGGGAACATACAAAATATGGAATTAACTAACAATTTCATAAAGCATTCCTGTTACAAAAGGCCTATACTGGTAAAGTTACAAAATTAACACATAAAATTTTAGCACAAATAATCATATTTGACAAGTTATTAGCTCAACAACTACAACTCTTTGCCTATTATCAGGGTTAGTCCCAAACTCATTGTCACTATCATGCACTTACAATTAATCTGTAGTCAACTGAAGGGGAACAACGTCGAGAAAAATCCATCTTTCATCACTTCCAAATAAAGGATGACTAAAAGTAGGGCACTTCAGTTAGTACTAGTACCAAAGCTCAAAATCTTTGGGGACCTTCATAAAATCTAGGGCATTTAGCCAAACATTCTTATATGTCACATGCTTAGCCTCATCTAGCCTGAAGGGAACGTCCACCCATCCTTCATCATAACCAGCAACCCAAATTACATGAGGACCCCTCTTAAAAAGATATTTTAATTTCATCATTTCACGGACCATGCCTTGCTTGTCTCTCTTAGAGTTTTCCCTAGCCTTGTCAAGTTTCTCCCTTGGTAAGTTGTTTTCATTTTACATTAGTTTGACAATATCACAGACATCCTTAACTTCGATCCTCAGATAAGTGACCAAATGCACCTGATCGTCAAAGGCACTTATCATCTTTTGTAGAGCTTATTGAACAAAAATAAACACATTGCGAGCTCGGCTACTGGCATCTCGACCATGATTTAGGTCTAAGTCATCAGTCTCTAGAAGCGACGGTACCTCCAAGATCCTATTTTCAAGCTATAAGGATTAAAAGAAGAACATTCAGGCTTAAAAAAGACAATTACAAAAAACTCATGGAATAATCAATATATGACAAGCAATGGTTTAACAACAAAAGTACTTTTATTATATCAAAGGGTGGAGCGATCCCTTACAAATGATCAAAAACATAAAAATATAAGGAGTTATGGGACCTAAACTAATCCTAACTCGCTTTGGCCCTCCTTTTCCTTCACCCGCTCTTGGACTTATGGGGCTTTTCTTCGATCGACATCAACCATTTATTGGCCTTTCACACCCTTTTCTTGGCCGCTTCCTGAGGCCTTGTCCTCTTCGTCCTGCCTTAGTGGGGATCTTGGATCATGTTCCCCAAAAATCTCGGATTCAAGGAGTACATCAGCCTTGACCAGGGAAGCATCCCAACCATTCTTGAAGTTCAACTTTTAAATGAAAGCGGACTGTTTCTTGGCCTCAACATAAGCATCCACATACCCCTGACCATAGGCCTCATTTTTAGCCAGGACCAAGATCCGGGGATGATTCTCGATAATTTTCTTCAGCTTATCAAGCTCTGACTTTAACTTGGACAACTGCAAGTTAGTGGATTTCTTCTCAGCATCATATGCCTTCTTGGAAGCAACAAAAGACTCATGGGGTTTATTCAATGACTTATTTAGGTCATTGTTATCCTTGACATGTTTGTCCCCCATGTCGAGCATAATAATAACATCTTCCATGGACTGTAAAAATAAGACAAACACGAGTCAATACAACTATGAGAATAAAAAAGAAATCTGATAAAAATTTATAAAACTTACCAGGGAGAGCGCCTGTGTGGCGTGAGATGTAAGTTGGTCGGAGGTCATACTGTCGATCAATTCTCGGTCCCGTGACAAAAAGGCCCCTTTTAGCAAACTAGGGTTTAAGATGGATTCTTGGCCATCGACATGGTTTGGTATCCCTTTCACGTGTTGGGGCATCAACTTTCTTAGTGGGAATAGTAATAAAAGTAAAGGGATGGACTTTGCCCTTCTTTTCCTTCTCTTTCTTAGGGGAATCCACAAGAATAACGAGCTGGGAGGGACCTTCGATCTCCTTCTTCTTGGATATTTTTGCCTCTGGGAAGTAAGGAGGTCTAAATCATCCACCAAGGTGAGATTTATCTTCCTCGAAGACTTTTTTTCTTCAATAACAGGAATGGTGTTTATGTTCACAGGCTCAAAGGAAGGCATGATAAATGCCCTTGAATACCCCTCACTAGTCAAAGGGACTGGTATCTCAGGAATGAAATCCACATGCCTAGCTGTAAAGATAGATGTGGAGTTGGTATAATCAAGGAAAAAGTATGCCGACCTAGGATGTTTGGCACCTGGAGTCAGAGGCTTCCTTAGCTTCCAAACCTTAATGAGCTCTTCGCGGTTAAGATAAGAAATAGAAGGCTCCTTTTTCTTTGACCCAACTTCAAAAAATAAATAAAAGAGCAAAAATTAACATCAATCTCGTACAATAACTAATTGACAATAGCTAATCGACAATAATAAAATTCGAAGAGAAAGTAACATCAACCTATTTTTTTCCCTCTGCCAGGGCACGCAAACCCTTTGTATGGTTTACCATCCTCAAGCATGGGTGGATATTGCCAACCCTATTGTTGATAAAAAAAAATAGTGAGCTAATGTGGATCAATTAAGAAAAAGACATGTGTCAACCTACGTGCTAAATACATACTTTCACCGAGCTACTCAAGCGTTCCGAGCTACTCAAGAGTCCCGAACTACTCAGGCGGTCCGAGCTACTTAGTGTGCAGAGCATCTAACTAAGAAAACCAAAAGGCAACTACGCATTCAATGAACGCCATATTTAATGCGCATTATTATTGTACAGATGTATATGTCTACTAAAAGACAACACATTACTTTTTCATATGTACAGTCTCAAGGCTATAAATACATTGTAACCCAGTCATGAAAGGGGACTTTTTGGATCTCTTGAAAACCCATTATCGAGATTCAAGGCAAACAGTCAGCAATACAAAAATAATGGACGTAGAACATTTGGAGAGCCGAACCACTTTAAAAATCCATTGTCTTATTTATTTATTCCTTTTTATCTGTGATTAATTAATTAGATTACGTCTAGTTTTTTACATCAACAGATTGGCGCCGTCTGTGGGAAATGACTATACTTAGAGTTTTTTCACCAAAAAACTCATCATCTATGGATGAAAATCCAGAATCCAGTAATCGGAACAATGTTGGGGTCCCTCCATACCCTTTTGCTCCACCAAATATGCAAGATCTGGCTGGCATAATGGCCAACTTAGCCCAAGGGCAAACGACCATGCAAGAAACCATACGTTAACTTATACAAACTGTTCGAGATGGAGCACCTGCCCAGTCAGGGCAACGAAGAGTTCAGAGAAATACCCATCTACCATCTTCAAGAACCCGACAAACGCTGTTCCCAGAGGTTTCTCAATCTAGGCACACTGGCTCATATCGTAGTGAGAGATCTAATAATCCTTCGTATCAACCTAGCCGGACTTCTTCAATACGAGTTACGGATTCTCAACAGAATGTCACTCTAACTCCAGAACGGGCTAGCACTCTGGAAAGGTTGAGTAGAGTCTCTCCTTTTGATCGATTGGGCCCTAGGAGGAACATAAACCCTCCTAGGATTGCGTCGAGGAACTCTCAACACCATTCGATCTAAGGTAAGGTTCTGCCCAATCACACCCGATAACCCGTAATGAAAGGTCCCAAGAGGAAAGCTCAGCGCGATCGGTTGCTCGGACAAATAGGTCCGAGGCCAAAAACGATGCATGGAAAGGTTCTATTCAAAGGTTGGAAGACAGGTTAGGGGAAATGGCCAAGGCCAAGAATCCTCTACAAAGAACTTTTGTCCAAGGGACACCCTTCGTGCAGGTAATTGTGGATTTTCCCACACCATCAAAATTTAAAGCTCCTATGGTGACACCTAAATATGATGGAAAAACTGATTCTGTTTTCCATATAGAGCAATACCAAGCTGCTGCTGATATCTATACAGTTCCCGATGAGATGAGATGCAGGGCATTTTCGGGAACTCTCACTAGGTCAGCCCAGATGTGGTACAATAACCTTCCTTGGGGGAAGATTACGACTTTTCATCAACTGGCCGAGCTTTTCATAGGGAATTTCTGCTTTGGAGCGAAGCCAGTTAAAAGAGTAACGCACTTACTGAGCGTTAGACAGAAAACAGAAGAAAGCACCAAGGATTATATTACTCGTTTTAATAACGAGAAGCATGAGGTGATCAATTACGAGGAGAAGACAACAATTACTGCTTTGGTGAGTGGTCTGTTACCGAACAAGTTGTACTATACTTTGGCCAAGGATCCGCCCAGGACTATGGCAGAATTGATGGAGAAGGTAGCCAAGATCATGAACGCCGAAGAAGCCATGGCTGCGAAGAAGAATACAAACACTAAGGAGACCAAGGTTAAAGGTAGTAAAACTGAGAAGAAGGATCAGAAGAACAATGGTAGCAGTAAGCAGCCAAAAGGCAAACGAACGATGGAGCAGATGAGGAAGTATGGAAATTATACTCCCTTGAAGGTAGATATAAATCACATTCTGGAGGAGATCGAGAACAATGAGGAGCTAAACTGGCCAGAGAAAATGAAGGCATATCCTGACAAAAGGAACAAGTCCAAATATTGCGAATTCCACAAAGACCATGGCCACACGACCAAACGTTGTATAACTCTTCAGAATGCAATCGAAGCACTCATCAGGCGAGGAAAATTAACTAAGTACGTTGATCACCAAAATAGTGGAAAGACCAGCGACAGAGGAAGGAAAAGATTTAAATCTCCTTGCCGAGCAAAAGATGACAAGAAGAGAGATCATGAAGATGATCTAGAAGATGATCCTGATCTCCCCAAAAGGCCAAGGCAGCCCGAGCGCGAGGTATTTTCAATCCATTTTGGATCTTTTGAATGTAATGTCATTGCAGGTGGAGAGGCAGGAGGTGGAGATCTTAGTTCAGAGAGGAAAGCTTAGCTCAATGAGGCCCAAGCTTGTTCTTACATACAACGTATAAACTTGGTTGAAGACTATCGCCCGAGGAAGGTGAATAGGGATAAACTGGTCATCGGTTTTTCTAAAAATGACTTGGCAGGTGTACTATATCCTCATGACGACCCTTGGTGATCAACATGAGAATGAAGGATGTGGTGATTTCACGGGTATGGGTGGATAATGGTAGCTCTGCAGATATCATGTTCTACCCATGCTTCGACAGCTTGAATCTGAAGTTAGCTCAGTTCGAGACATATCATAGGCCTCTCCTCGATTTCACTGGCGAAAAGGTTTTTCCACTTGGGACGATCAAGTTGGACATGATTATTGGTACGTGGCTTGCTTACCGAACAGAAAGAGTACGCTTTTTCATAATGGATAAAGCGTCCAATCAGCCTACAACATTATCATGGGGAGAGTAGGTCGGAAGAAGTTTGAGGCAGTGCCATCTACGGTGCATCAATGTTTGAAGTTCCCAACCAATTTCGGAGTGGGAGTTGTGAAAGGCGACCAGAAAGTAGCTCGGGAGTGCTACTATTCATCTGCCGAACAGGAAGAACTAGAACAAGCCAGGAAGAAAACTACTACGTATCAAGTGGATGAAACAGAAGATGCAGAGATTGAAACCTTGGACCCTAGAGATGAATCTCAGCTCGTGAAGGGTCAGGTTATGGAAGCTACGGAGGATATCATTCTAGACGACGAACGCCCAGAACGAACAACTCAAATTGGTGCGTCATTGGACTTATCAATAAAGCAGGAACTGGTGGCATTTTTAAGGCGCAGAAAGCAGACTTTTGCATGGAGTCATGAAGACATGCCAGGGATAGACCCGACTTTCCTGTGCCATGAGCTCAATGTTAACAAGGAGGTCAAACCAGTGAAGCAGTGAAGAAGAGTGTTCATCCCATAGAAGAACCAAGCCATACAGGAAGTAGTAGAGAAACTGCAGAAAGCCTCTTTTATTGAGGATGTCAAGTATCCTGATTGGCTAGCAAATGTTGTGATGGTAAAGAAGAAAAATAATAAGTGGAGGATGTGTGTGGACTTCACTGGTCTTAATAAATCCTGCCAGAAGGATCATTTTCCTTTACCCCGCATCGATCAGTTGGTGGATGCTACATCGGGGCATGAATTGTTGAGCTTCATGGATGCTTATTCTGGTTACAACCAAATTAAGATAAAACCAGAGGACATGGAAAGTACCTCTTTTATTACCCCAAGGGGAACTTATTGCTATAATGCTATGCCTTTCGGACTTAAAAATGCAGGTGCAATATACCAGCGGCTAATGAATAAAGTGTTCGCAGAGCAAATCGGCCATAACATGGAGGTTTATGTTGACGATATGCTGACAAAGAGAAAGAAAGCTGTTGATCATTTAGTTGACCTAGGCCAGACTTTTGATCAACTAGAGAAATATCAAATGAAGTTAAATCCCACCAAATGTATATTTGGAGTACGAGAAGGCATGTTTCTCGAGTATATTGTTAATCAACGAGGCATTGAGGCGAACCCTGAAAAGATAAAGCCCTACTGGAATTACGATCTCCAGGTACGAAGAAGGAAGTGCAAAGTCTCACAGGATGAGTTGCAGCACTCAACAGATTTGTGTCATGAGCAACAGATAGATGCCTCCCATTCTTCAAAACACTTCGAAAAACTTTTGAGTGGAATGACGAATGCGAGGAGGCTTTTCAAGAATTGAAGAAATATCTGGGGACCCCTCCACTGTTATCTAGACCAGTGATGGGAGAAAGACTATACTTGTATCTGGTAGTTTCAGAGAACGCAGTTAGCTCGGCACTGATAAGAGTGGAGGATGGAGTGTAAAAATCGATCTATTACACTAGCAAGGCCTTTCGAGGAGCAGAGATCAGATATCCAAGGTTGGAGAAATTGGCACTAGCACTGATCGAAGCAAGCTGACGGATGAGGCCGTACTTCCAAGCCCATACTATAGTAGTGTATATTGATATGCCATTAAGACAGGCTCTGCACAAACCGGAGAAATCGGCAAGATTGATGTATTAGGCAGTAGAACTTGGTGAATATGACATAATTTACGAGCCTAGGTCATCACTTAAGGGGCAGGCAATAGCAGACTTTATTGTGGAGTTTACTTACTCTGACATATCCGAAAAATAGGAGCTTGATGCAGACCAACCTGTGGATGTTACGGGGTCATCTAAGACAACCCCCGACCAATTTCCATTAGTAGATATGCAGGAAGATATAGACAACGAGCAACGGGAAGGGTCAGGTAATTGCCCAAGGATAGGAAAAGATAAAAAGAAGTATCAAATACTCTACCGAGGAACTCTGTCTAACCAAGAGTTTGATAATGATATACTTGTGCGGAATTTGTACGTGGATGGCTCTTCGTGTGCCACGCATAGTGGAGCAGGAATAATCTTAAACAGTCCTGATGGAGTTGATATTGAGTATGCTCTACATTTTTAATTTAAGGCTTCCAATAATGAAGCTGAATATGAAGCTATGATCGTAGGTCTTAGTTTGGCCAAAATCATGAATGCAGAGCAGGTTATCGTATTCAGTGATTCACAATTAATTGTAAATCAAATTCTCGGGTTGTACGCAGCGAAGGGAGAATTAATGTTCAAGTATCATGCAAAATCTATGGAGATTGTATAAACTTTTGCCGCAGTCCAGCTGATCAAGAGCCGACGCCCTAGCTCGGCTGGCCTCAGCAACACGCACCGAGCTACGAAGAACTATCCCAATAAAGATTCTGGTAGATCGGAGCGTAGAAGAAGTTTTGATGGTGAACTTCATTGCCCTCGACTTGGGTCTATCCTGGATGGACCCCATCAGGGCATATATCGAAGAGGGGATTGTGCCAACTGACAAACTTATAGCCAAGAAACTGAAGTTTAAAGTTGCTCGTTACGTACTGACCAATGGCATTTTATATAGAAGAGGCGTTATAGCAGGACTACAGAGATGTGTACATCCCTCTGAAGTTAAAGATTTAATTGAAGAGGGTCACGAAGGCTCTTGTGGAGCTCATTTAGCAGGTCAGACGCTTTTACAGAGGATAACGACACATGGATATTACTGGCCAACGATGAGAGCTGATTGTGAAGCTTATGTTAAAAAGTGCGATAAATACTAATATTTCTCTTCCATCCAAAGAACTCCCCAAGCATTATTAACGCCCATTACGTCCCCTTGGCCATTTTCCATGTGGGGTATAGACTTGGTCGGGCCACTTCCAACGACCAGAGGGAGATTCAAGTATATGGTAGTTGCTGTGGATTATTTTACCAAATGGGTGAAAGCTGAACCTCTCATTAACATGTCATATGACAGGGTCTATCAGTTTATTTGGAAGAACATTATTTGCAGATATGGTCTCCCACATGCATTCATTACTAACCATGGAACACAATTTGACAACGAGGAGTTTGCTGCATATTGTCACCAATCCAATGTACAGAAGATCCATTTTGCACCAGGCCATCCCCAAAGCAATGGGAAAACTGAGGTGACAAACAGAACTCTGCTGAATGGTTTGAAAAAGCGGCTAGATAAGAATCTCCGTACATGTTAGCCTTCGGAAGTGAAGCCGTCATACCAGCTGAATTGGGTTTGCCCACACATAGGGTGCTTAATTTCGATTCCCCTGTAAGCGATTTGATGAGACGTTTAGACATGGATATGCTCGAAGAAGTTAGGGAAGAAGCAGCAATCAGGAATGCAGCCTACCAACAACGAACAACCTTGTTTTACAACAAAAGGGTGAAGAAGTGCGACTTGAAAGAGGGGGATTATGTGCTGAAAAAGGTGATCCAGAAGCACAATAAACTAGAGGCCAACTGGCATGGGCCTTACAAAGCAACTGAAGTTGTTCGTCCTGGGACATACAAAATTAAAACTTTGGAGGGAGAAGAATTCAAGAACGCGTGAAACGCAGAGTATCTGCGCAAGTATTATCAGTAATAAAAATTCATATGTAACACATTTCTTTCAATATGAATAAAAGTGATGTTTTACCCATATTTCATCTTTTGTTGAATTTTCTTCGGAGTATTAGTGCTACACACTACACAAACCAGATCAGTAACCACCAACTCCGATTGGTCGGCAATCCAACAACCACCAACTCCGCTTGATCGGCAATTCAGCAACCACCAACTCCGGTTGGTCGGCAATTCGATAACCACCAAGTACGGTTGGTCGGTAAATAAAAATCATACAAGGCAAAAGCCTGTTTGATCACGGGTGATCTCAAGGGACACCCCAAATTAGACAAGAAGATGGGTGACCTCCCGGGGCATCCACTGTCTAGGCAACAAGGTAATCCTGGCACGATTACTACAACTAAGCAAGAACATGGGATGAAAATCATTCCATTGCTTAGGCACAAAGAGTGACAAGTCATTATAATCAGACAATAAATGGGATAAATTCCATTGTCTAAAACAAAATAGGACATTTTATCCTTTTACAGATATATATATATATTCGCCAGCGAATAACAAAGACATTCTACAAAGTATTTCCAAGAAAATAAAATTGCACAAAGAATAAATCTTTCTTTATTAAAACCAAGCAGATTACATATGAAATGAAATTTGATTCATTATATACAAAAGTCCTATTCTATGGGTTTCTTTCCTTCTACTTTTGATACAGGTTCCATCCCAGCTGGAGGATCATCTAATGCATAAGGAGAGTTTATAAAATTCATATCTCACAGCATTCTGAAGTTAACTATGGATGGTCGATCAAGCAAATGCTCAAGATGAGATATCTCAAAATTAGAATGAAGACTATAATTACCAAGATACTTGGAGATCAAGCACCGAGGAATAGCACGAGCTGAAATCCAACTAAGATCAAGTTTAAAGGGAGGCACAGGCAAATCAATCACTCCAGGCTCATAATAATCCCATAAGAAGTGTCATTGCTCCAGTTTCAGCACACACAGAGCATTTAACCATCCCTGCTTGTACCCTTAATTATTTGACTGTTGCAACCGATCGTCAATATGATACAGAGTTTCGTTGTACCCTGTCATCCGAACCTCTCTAGGCTGTTTATGAAATTAATAAGTCAATCTGTCAAGCTGCTTGTGGAGCTTCTTCACCAGAATCTCTTTACTTTCTAGCGCAGAACTCTGATCGGAGAGTTGGTCGGTAAAACTCTGAATTTTTTTAGACATTTCTGCTAATGTCTGATTCTTTATCGTCAATTGAACGACTTGATTTTTTAAGGCCAATTGAGTCCTCGTCTTCTCAATATTAACCCAACTAGCCCTTGCTCACCCACGAAAAGAAGCCCTTGCTCTGCCGCGAGCAGGTGTGGAAAGTCCGTCTCGTTTCAAAGTCTCTAACTCTTCCCTTAAGGTAGAATTTTTGGTTTCTAAAAAGGATAAACCGTCATCATTGATTGGGATCAAGGCTCCCGAAGAAGAGGAGGCATCAGATTTGAGTTGTTTCACTTCCTCTTGCAACGCGATATTCTCTGGCTCTAGCAGGTTGGCAATGTTTCTATGCTCTTCAATCTCAAGATTTAACACACTTTCCTTTTTCTCATGGGCCAAAATATACTTGTCATAACCCCTATCAGCACTCAATTGTTGGTACTTTTTCTCATAACCTTTATGCAAAAGTGTAGTGGTCTATTTGTGTTGAAGTTGAAGTTCCTCGATCATGCCTTGAAAGTCTTCAATCATTTCGTAATAGGCCACATTGTTGGATACATCACGATCAAGTAGACACTTCAAGTATTGGTAAGCATCAATTGCTCGTTCAGAGGCATCAGATCCGAGGATGTCTATTATTTGAGCCTCAGTAAAATCTGCATGACCAACTTTGAAATAATCGTTTCATTTCTTCATCAACTCTGTATCATTAGCTGATAAAAGTTTCATCCTGGCCATAAACTAGCAAGGAGAAAATAAAATGCATCAACAATGATACAAAACAGGTCAAGGAAAGACGCGAGATAAATAACAAAGGTTCATTCTTATTCATCATATAAAAGGAAAATACATTCCAAGTTACAACTGAGAAAAAAATAAAATAACATAAGAACCGAACAACTTTACACCTTCTCCTTATTCACTACAATATCTTCAGTTGGTTTGGAGGGAAGAGCAGGTTGCTCGGAAGGCAGTGCAGGTTAATCGGAAGAAATGCTTGCTTGATGAACTTGCTCGGGAGGTTGGGAAACGACAGTAATGGGTGCTTGCTCTGCTACCATCACAGAAGACTCATCAGATGGGGCTTCATCTTCTTTTTCTTCGCCGATGACAAGAGGAGGGCCATAAGTATGTCTCTGAAATAATTCAGAATCATTCGCAATTTTCAATTCTTTCAAGGCTGTAACCCATCCATCTCTAAAGTATTTTAGGCTGGCATATTCCATCTGACAAGTAATGGCAGTTAAAGCCTTGTTCCATCCTTTATCCCAGTCAGAGCTAAAAGAATCCTTTACAACAGTTTTCTTCTTCACTTTCTCTAATGAAGCGTGTTCCTCGGCAAGCTTCACTTTTTCTTCCAGCTCTTTCTTATGCCGTTCAGCCTCTTTAAGCTTGGCCTCAACCTCCTCGGCCGATGTCATCTTATCCTCAAGCTCTTTCTTACGCCGTTCAGCCTCTTCAAGCTTGCTATCAACGACCTTCAATTTATTCCCCAACACTTTAGAATCACATATAGCTTGATCTTGACTGATCTTGACAGATTGAAGTTCATTCTCCCAAGTAGTTTTTTCTTCCTCGTACTTCTGACGGGATTCATTCAAAGAGCGGGATAGACCAGTAAAAGACTCTTCTACCCCACCCGAGGAAGTGGAAGCCCTGATAGCTTCATCTTTCTTCAAGATGCCGTTAAAGCAATCCATAAACTGAAATGGGAAATAACTCAACTCAGAATATAAATGCAATATATAGAGACGAGGAAGTAATAGGGATGAAGATACTTACTGACGCAATATGTTGGGCGGCTAAATCAGTGAGCTTCTCCCGAGAAAGGGAATCCTCAGCAGCTCGATATTCGGGATGGACCCAAGATTTAATCAAGTCATTGGCCGAACTTAGAGCGACGAGAGCCGGAGCTTTAGCTCTCAAAGGACCCTCAATATCAGAAGGTTGAGTAACAGTTTCTATAGGTCTTTCAGCAAGACCTCTTCTTAGTCTCTTTAGAGGAGTACTTTCAATCAAAGGTGCTACCGCTTCTTGTGTAATAGCAACACCTTCAATCAAAGGTGCTGCCTCTTTTGGAACAACTGGGGGCTTCTTATTCACCTCCTTCACAGTTGTAGATGTTCCCTTAGATGGAGCAATGTCCATTTTCTTTTCCCCCTCAGCTGGGACATCCATTTTATTTTTCTTTGCCCCATCAACACTAGGGACATCTTTGACAAAGAACTCAGGCATCCTCCTTTTCTTCGTCATCAAATCGATAATAGAAGTATCCAAATCAGATGAAGAGTCTCCCACACTTGCTTGAGACGTTGTCGGTTGATCAAGATCGATTACCGTAGGAGGTGCAATAGGATGCACAATGAAAGACGAGGTGGTGTTTTTGTACCTCAACAAATAAGAAGCAGCTCTAATGTGCTCCCCAGCAACTGATTGATGCAAGCTCTAGATAAGTTTTAAATCTTTTATATTAACGTCAATCTCTTTTGGGGGCTTCCTTTTACTGTCAACTGTAACAAACAAAATTAATGCCAGTGACGCATTTTGTCAAACATGAAGAAAGCTAAATTCAAAAACTAAAAGCAACCTATCCCATTGCCATAAAACGGACATTTAGGACCTTGATACACATCATTCCATTTAATGGAAGGTGTTGCTAATTTTTCATCACAACCCCATGATCAAAGTAGTCCCTATTGGCATCGGGAAGATTGACAACTAAAGCTCGATTCGAAAACCTAGTTTTCAAGTAAAAAGTAGTGTCACTGGTAACCCATCTATAACAATACATAATTTCAGGAATTCCTAAATGAGTTTCATGAATTTGATTAAACCTATATACACCATTAACTACCCTCCATGTATTTGGAGCTACCCTTGCAGGTACAATATCGAAATATTGGCAAAACTCCAAACACAAGGGATTTGGCGGGAAAGAAAAACCACACTCCGCTACAAAAAGGGAGGGAAACCAATGTCCCTCCACCAGAGAAAACAAATCAGAAGGACAAGAAGGTTCCTCCAAAATAACCCAAGAGGGAATTGAAAAATCACTCCAGAATTTATCTAGAGATTCAACAAGGTAAACCATGGTGACTAAATCAAAGAAAGATGAAGGAAGAAAATCTTACAAAGAACGGAGAAATCTGCTAATGACGGACGACGGAAGAATGACAGTACGAAATAGAGAGAGAAAGTAAAGAGTTTAGAAAATGTGGTTGTGAAAAGTAGAAAATGATGGGATTTCTGTCGCTCTTAAATACCTTGCATCGGGAAAAAAAGAAAAGAAATGATTACTGGGAAAGATGTTTGTGTTTCCAACAAATAAATCATGAGAAAGGCGCAAATGTCGAAGCGGTTGCTAAAAATTCAAAATATTTACAAGATTGCCATTACGCACTCAAATGGAAAGAAATACAATAAAAATGTCCCAAGTGTTGGAGATCTGAAATCCAGGCGTCTCTTAGGCAAAATGTTCCACACTTTCTTATTTAACTTGAACTGTGAAACATTGGAGGCTTCTGTTGATACAAAAAATAGTCAGCTAACATGGATCAATTAAGATGAAGACATGTGTCAACCTATGTGGCAAATGCATACTTTCACCGAGCTACTCAAGCATTCCAAGCTACTCAAGAGTCCCGAACTACTCAGGCGGTCCGAGCTACTTAGTGTGCAGAGCATCTAACCAAGAAAACCAAAAGGCAACTACGCATTCAATGAACGCCATATTTAATGCGCATTATTATTGTACATATGCATATGTTTACTAAAAGACAGCACATTACTTTTTCATATGTACAACCTCAAGTCTATAAATACATTGTAACCCAGTCATGAAAGGGGACTTTTTGGATCTCTTGGAAAACCCATTATCGAGATTCAAGGCTAACAGTCAGTAATACAACAGTGGACGTAGGCCATTTGGAGAGCCGAACCACTTTAAAAATCCATTGTCTTATTTATTTATTCCTTTTTATCTGTGATTAATTAATTAGATTACGTATAGTATTTTACATCAACACCTATTATTAAATTCGTGGCCCCCAATATCCCTTGTTGGAGTCATGAAGATTAACGATCAAAGCCCTATCCTCCTTCCTTGCCTTCAGATAAAAGACATCGTTGATCGTTTTTAACCACAAACAAAAATATTTAATTTTCGGTATACTTATTTGAGTACCATACATTTCGTTTATCCTATGAACCCGTTCATAATCCTCCACATGTATGGAGAACATTAGGCAAGAACCACTTTGAAGAAATCATAAAATGCCAGGAAAAATTAATTGGGGGGACGATTATACCCTCCTCAACCACTGGGATAGTGTGGATCCAATGACTGCCTTCAATATTGTAGCGATTGGCAGGTGCATCGGTACACTATACCTGTATGCCAATCGAGAAGTGAGTATCTCTCCCTATATTCTCCTAAACTTCTATTGTTCAAGGCGTACATTTTTTGTCAACCCAAAAAGAAAAAGCGATGAAAATGTGGAGAAATGAGGAAAATCAGAGGATCATTGTAGGGAAAATAGAAGATACGAGAAATAATAAGACTTACAAGTGAAGAAAGTTACAGAAAACTCCAGATGCCTTAAATACTTTAAGTGATGGAACAAAATGGCAGTAAGAAATTTTTACGATAGCCTGATTCAAATTCCAAGGCATCTCATCATTTAACATGCAACCCAAGACAACAATTGGTAGACATGCCTCAGCTTTTAGTCTTTTTATGGGCTTTTTACCAGCGTACCCTCATTGAATCTGGGAAATTACAAGCAAGCCCTTCCAAGACCCAACGGGCAGAATAGAGAAAATTTTCATTTCAAAATTCTTTACAAATGTAGATAAACGTCACCATCTCAGACTGCGATCAACCACCTCCGCCCATCAGTGCCTTTCTCGACAACGATCAAACCTCTTTACCCCATTCGAGTCACAGAGCTCTAGGGGCAATTGTGAGATAATTATCCGAATAGTGCAAATAACTCGAAGTGAGTGGAATTTTTTGGCATCAGGTGATAAAGGTTGGTGGCTCAAATTAAGAATGACGGAGAGTCCAATTAGCTATAATCTCGTGGAAGATCATCTCGACCATATCACAATCATGTAAAGAACTCGTAGAGACCTGCACGACACAACCTCCTAATCTTCTCTATAAATGGACCCCTCACCCTTGAGAAAATCGGGCATGTAATTCTTGTTATTGTGAACAAAGTAATAAGAAAGAAATAAACACTCCATGGACGTAGGCCATTACAGAACCACTTAAATATTTGTGATGTGTGATTGTGACTGAGTGAATGATTTGTTGTGTTTGATTTTAGTTATTTGGAATAATTTAGTGTGGGATTTTTCACCTACAATTTATAGTACAAATTGTGATTTAATTTGGTATACAATCTGAGTAAGCATACTTCCTATGATTTCAAAATTCCTAATGATGTTTTTGGTCTGACTTTTACGTCCGACCTTACTGATTATTGGTCCGACCCTTGTGCGCGATCTCTTGAATTGATGTATCCGACGCACGCATCCCACCCTTTGGGTTATACGTCTAACTCTCATTTGTTTGTCCTACAATTGCATTATGTACAATAACGATTAGAGATCAGAGCCAAGAGTCCATTTTGTAATTCATAATTGACTGTGTTTGACTGCTTTTGGTCCAACAATGGATTATAGATTCGACATTATTCAATTTATAATTCTATGATGCAATGTTTGATTATTGTGTATGGCCCCTATAATATCATCTCCAAGTCATGTGTACATTTTTGCACACTAAACCTTAAAATGCTGAGTTTATTTCGATCTGATTAAAATTATTAATGACTTGAGATGCAAACTAGATTTTTGTTTTGTAAGTGTATGATATCACGTGTAGGGGTGTTCAGAAAACCGAAAGGACCGACGGACCGAACCGGACCGTCATAATTTTTTCGTTTTTTTTTAATCGGTCCGGTCCTGTTTTTTTTTCCAGACCGGTCTAACCGGCCCGGTCCTCGGTCTCCCTTAATAAATATCCGGTCTGGACCGACCCGGACTGGTTACTCTAATATATATGCATTTAATTATATTTATACATATATAGTATATTATATGCATTGAGTTAAGTTATTAGGGGAAATGAGGGGTACGATGGTCCAAACAAAAGAAAGGAAGCAAGTAAAAGAAGCCCTAATCAAACAACACACGCACACAACACTTCTCTTCTCTTCTCTCTTTCTTTGGCAAAGTGGGCGGAACCTCTCCCCTCTCCCCTCTCCAGATCTGCGGCGGACCCTCTCCCCTGCGCCGACACCTCCCCTCTCCCCTCTCCCCTGCGCCGCTTCCCTCTACCCAAGCTGCGCGGCGCCGCGACGCCATTTTCCTCTACCGAAGCTGCGCGTCGCTTCCCTCTACCCAAGCTCGGAGCTCCCTTCGCCGCGACCCAAGCTCGGAGCTCCCTTCGCCGCGACCCAAGCTGGTACCTTCCCCATGCTTTCCCCTGTTTTGTTTGTTTGCTATAAAAACTGTTTGTTACAAATTACAATCTGTAATTGTTTGTAATTGTTTGCTATAAAATCTGTAAGGACCGTTAAAATGTTTGTAATTTTAAAATCTTTAATTGTTTGTTTACTATAAATTTTTTTTTAAAAACTGTTTGTTACAAAAAAAAACTGTTTTGTTTTTATTCTTTGAAAGTTTGTTATAAAAATGTATTTTGTTTTGATTATAAAAAAAAATGTTTTAAAAACTGTTTTGTTTTTATTCTTTGAATGTTTGTTATAAAAATGTTTGTTATAAAAATGTATTTTGTTTTGATTAACATATATCATAATTTTGGATGGAGGTAACTAACATATATCATAATTTTAAATTATTAAGTTATCAGGTGTAATTTATTTTTTAAATCATTAACATATTATTTTTACAGATTTGTTGGGAACATCAACAATTGTGGATTGACAATGACTTCGTTCGTATTATTGAGGTAAAGTGAATAATTTGTTTTTTTTATATTCATGGTTGCATTTTATTTGGACTATTTTTCTATCTATTCTAAAATTATTTATGATCATTTTCAGGTTTATAGAGGAGATTGTTTTGGGCAGCATTATGGATGGTTGCATTATTTTGGATGTTGCGGTTACTTCGGCTAATATTTATTAATTTAGACATTTTATTAGCGTATTATTAATTTGTATTATTATGGACAACCTTGCGGTTAAATTTGGACAGCTTTATTTGGTGTTATTTGGACAGTTTATATGTCCAAATTTGGACAGTTTATGACAGCTTGATGTGATTGTATTATTTGGGCATCTTTGGACAGTTTTTATTTATGCTAAAATTTGAACATTATGTTATTATTTTGGATAAGTTTGGACAGATTTTAAGGTAAAATTTGGACAGTTTTTATAGTAAGATATGAGCAGTTTTTTGGATAAATTTTGAGCAGTTTTTATAGTAAAATTTGAGCAGTTTTTGGATAAAATTTGGGCCGTTTTTATGATAAAATTTGGGCATTTTTTTGGATAAATTGGGCAGTTTTTATGATATTTGAGCAGTTTTTTATAATAAAATTTGGGCAGTTTTTATGATATTTGAGCAGTTTTAAAAAAGATTATTTCAATAAGATTAGGACCGGCGAGTTTGACCGGACCGACCATATAAAAAACCGGACCGACTAAGCCCGAAAAATCGGTTTAATCGGTCCGGTCTTGGTCATTTTATTTTTAGGACCGGTATAATCGGTCCGGTCCTTAAATTTATTAAAAACCGGATCGGACCGGGCCGCGAACACCCCTAATCACGTGGGTCAATTAGGAGTGTAATATATTTTCTTTTAAGTGGCCCTCATGACTGGATGATTTCTGCCACTGCGTGAGATGACTAACAATCCACTAAGCCTCTTTACCAAAGATGTTGACCGAGTGAATGGTCACGTTAAAATAGACAGGGGAGGAAGTTGTTCTCTCCCTACCTATACACACACACATATTCCATTTATATGTGTATCTCATCTTATAATATTTTTTAAACTGAAATAAATAGATTGATGGCCTTTATTTTTTTATGGCAACCATGAATCAAGGCATGCAAATGATGTTCTGTAGTTTCTTGTTGTGAAATTATGATAGTCCAAAATTGTGTTTTGTTTGATCTTCTTGTTATTCCAAAATATGACTTGAGACAATGATCACTAGATCTCACCGGAACTTATGATAATTACAAAGTAAAACTCTGATATATTAAATTAAAAAGGTATGTTTCCATAAAAATAAATTTGAATCTAGTCTATTATTCATAATGTGTTGAAAATAATGAATCCCATGCAGGCCAATTATTCGAAATGAGTGATTAAGCATGTCTTACCGAATCAGGCCAGGCGTTAATAACACAAGCTTCCACTATATTAAGCACACACTCATCCCGACCATGCTGCGTATTATTGTGCAAATATATTTTAGAACACAGTTAGTTGTACAAATTTACCACTATGTTAAGATATTGGTGAACAAAGAAAAAAACAAAGGTAGATAAATATGCTAAAATTCATCACATAGTACAGTTTTTTCGGGAGTTATTTGGCTTTTGGTCCTCAGTTTTCTTTCTATATTGAGTTTGCCCCAATTGTTTTCAATGCTTTGATTTAAGTGTCATAAATACGCATAAATTTCACAAAACAGTATCACAAAAAGAAAAAGTGTATTTATGAAGCTTGTGTGGGTCAATGTTTAAGAAGTGAAATTATTGAAGGCCAAACTCAATTACCAAAATAAAAGATGGTCAAATATATAGTAACGCTACTATTTCTTGTTTTAATTTTCCTCATTTTTTATACTATATAATTCAAATTGAGAGCCAATGAAAGAAATTCATATAAAAAGGGAAGAACAAATCAAACTCTTGGAACAAAATTAATGTGAGAACAAGTATCACAAGAATGTTATGGAAAAAGGTGTTACTTCAAATACACATAAACATAGGGACAAGATTAAGGAATTCGACCTAGGGGTTAGAGGTGCATGAACAGTAATTGATTTTTACACTTAAATATTAATTTTTAATTAAAATTAGAAAATGAAGATATTGTCAAAAAATTGTATACATAGATATTCCGTGTATGAACCACAAAAAAAAGCATACTACTAATATAATGTTTAATATATGCATAAAATTCTTGATTTAGTGGCAGATGACAAATAAGTATTGACTTTTTTCTTAAAAAAATATATAAATATGCTTAGTAAAATTTTAAATTCTAAGGGTGATTCTTATTTTTCCCTGTTTTTTTCAAGGAGGTAGAAGAAGTCCTACATTATTAAAAAATCTATTAGGGATTTGGCCAATAAAATTCTTTTTGTGTGCAGAAAACAAAGGAATAAGAAGGTGACCTGACAAATCCAAGAGTTAGCAGAGCGTTGAGTGTTACCCCAAGGGATAAGCCTGAGATTAACAATGGAGAATAGATCTGTTTCAGCCATGTTTCCCAGTTGATTCACAATGAAGCCTGCACAATATGGACATAGAGATTCATAGTATAATGCCACCTCAACCTTATCATTACCATCTTCTTGAGATAAAGATATGAACACAAACAACAAAACCCATGTCAGAACAAATGCAAAAACTGGTTTAGGAGAGGCCATTTTTCTTGGCTATCACTTCAACACAGATTTTTCTTGTGTTACACATATACGTATACATATACATATACATATACATACGTGTGATAAAGATGACATTGTTTATTTTTAGTAGCCTTAAAGTGCAACTGCCAACTCACATTTTTACCTCTCTTTGAACATTTATTGTTATGGTTCTCTTTATTAAATTTGTGACTTTTTCTTTTTTCTGTTTTACTTTCCATTTCAGAAAGGTATATACTTAGTTTTAAAAGTAGGATATGCTACATTCAGGGGTGGACTGAGATAAGGTGAGCAAAGAATATATACGCATTTGATTTATTTTCCTATAAAAACTAATAGCTATGGGAGTTTCTCAATGTAGTCCCTCACCAATATTTTTTTTTTGTCTCAGCCCACTGATATATCTTTTCAGCACTACGGACCCTTCTAAACGTTTAGCTTATATAATTAGGGAATACACAAATATAACATGTGCACAGTACACAAATTCATGTATATATTACAAAGTGTATATATTTATGTAAACATTAAAAATTTCACATACACATTGCTAAAACAATAGGATATACACTACACATGTACTATATTGACAAATTTTTTTATCATGTCCTAAATCCATAAAATTTATCTATCAAGAAGTAAATCTAAAAGAAACTTATGAGTTCAATTCAATATATATTTATTCTTAAATTGTATCAGAAAAAAACGACAAGATTAAACACACATGAGAACTATATACAGAACATTTTACCATGTTTGTAAAACCAAGGGGATCATAACTATAATAAAGATAATTTTTTAGTATTATTTGTATTTTTTGCCACTCTTTTTTTTTATATATTCACAAAAAAGCCTTACAGTAGCAAAAAGTCATTTTAGAGATTAAAGTCAAAATTGCCCTAGCTATATTTTAATAACGGCTGGGGGTAGCGTGTTGGATCTTGACTGAAACACTTCAGATCATTTATTGTTTTGTCCAGCATAGTAAGTGAATTAGGTGCCTATGGAGCACATGGGGTAGATCCCAAACTAAGTTGATCATTATATTTAGTAATAAACAGATGCTCTTGGTTCCTGAGTATTTATTTCAAATATAAGTTAATCTTGCAATGCTCAAAGATGAAACTTTTTGATGTTGGAACATGGAAATCTGCGCTCCATAATTTCTCCTTTTTATGGAAACCAGAAGATAAGGTAGAAAACTGAGAAGTGAGCCATTTGTACGATGGAAGTAATTTACAAGTATGAGTAATTCTACATTTATCTTTAAAATGTATATTTTATTTTTTATTTTTTATTTTTTTAATACAATTGATTTGTCATCTATTAATGGTTTTGCGGACCACAGTTTTAATGTTTTCTCTTTCATTCTATCCATCATCATGGGTAATACATTAATTTCTAAAAAAATTGTATAAAAAAGTAACTCAAAGTGCCTAACATTTTCTTAAAGAGCAGTGATACTCTTACCGGGTATTAGTACCGATTTAATACCGATATCGCTTTATTTGATTGTACATTAGTGGGACCTACAACATTTTTTGACGGGACCCACACCATAGTACAAATAAATAAAACAGTACCGATACTAACACCCGATGTGTCTAACATTTTCCTTTCTTAAAAGTGTATACAATAGTAGGACTATGGTTCGTTTGTACAAAGTAAGAGCACATATGTGGATTAGAAGAATGTAAAAAATGATTATTCAATCCAATCCATCTACAACAAATGTGTAAACAATGTGACAATAATGATTATTTGTAATGTGAAAAAGACTCTCTGAATGTAAAGTTTTTATTTTTTTCCCCACATTGTGAAGTAATTATACATAGGATCCATAGACATAAAATCCAAAATCTCTTCTTCAATGTAATTATGAATGCGTTTATTTCATTCCACATTTGATAAGTTAAGTTTTAGACATTTGTGTTGGAGAAAACTTTATGTGTGAATATGTATGAACTACTTTTTGATCACACACGTAAACAACACATAGAGATTTGCCTTGAATGCGCTCTAAGAGTCTTTAGAGAATTTGCCATGATCTTAACATATGAGAAATAATGACGCCTTGTATCACCAAAATGACATTACACTACACGACAAACCGAAAGTGATCACATCAAACTGGTTAGGGTTCAGGTTCAGGTTCAGGTTCGTGACAAGGTGGTCACAACCTAAAACCATGACCAAGGTCAAAGAACCCGTGACCAAGTCCATGACCACTAACCACCGTGACATAAACTGGATATGGTCACGGCCCAGCCTGATCACATATGTGGTTCGTGAGAAGACCGTGACCATTATGACGCCAAAATTACGCTAAAATTCCCTCCAACAGTAGTCACAGTCCATAACCGTGACCAAGCCTATGACCAATTTAAGGTTTTCAGTTGATAAGGGTCACGGTTTTGGATCATGACCATTTTGAATTGGTCGAGGTCTATGACCACTGACCCTGCCAATTATTGTTTGCCATGTCATTAATACGGTGATGGTTTAGGTCCATGACCACGTCGTGAGCATGATGATGAGTTTGAAAAATTAATTTGTCACGGTACGTGATCACGGTCCAGGGTCGTGACCACTGTTTTTAATTAAAAAAAAAATTCCAGCGGCATTTCACTCTTGCTCTCTGCTTGACTCGAACTCTCACTCTCTCTCCCTCATTCCCGAACTCCCACTCTTTCCCTCACTATTTCCCTCACTCTCCCTCTCTCTCTCGACATCCCTCTCTCTCTATATATATAAACTATGCATGCATATATGTGTATGTACGTGTGTGTGTATGTGTGTGAATGTATATGTATGTGCATGTGATGCATGTGTATGTACGTGTGTGTGGATATGTATGTGAATGTGTGTAAATATTTTCAATTCTTAAACCCTAGTTAGTGGAAAATTTGCCCAAGTTTAAAATTAATGGAAAATATCCAAAACCCTAAGACTTAAGCCCAAATCAGTAAACCCTAGTGACTAAACCCAAATACTGAAATCCTAAAACCTAAATCCTAATAGTTTAACCCTAAAACGTTGACCATAAATTCTAAATCATATACCCTAAATTGTAAATTGAAAACTATAAGCCCTAGCGCCTAGACGTTAAAACCCAAAACATGAAAAAATTGATATTTAAGATTTGGACCCCATTTGTAGAATTTGCTGATTGAGATTTGATAGTGTAAGATATGAACACAAATTTAAAGTTAGTGAATTAAAAAAATATGCATGCTTCGTAGGATTATACCTTATGCTTTGATAGTAGTACTTTTGATATTTATGAATCAAATTAATGAGATTTACTAACATAATTCTATTCATGTTATAAGAATTAACGCGAATGCACTATTAATGACTTGGGACACTTGATATGTATATGAGACCTTATGATGTAATACAATTAAGTTGATTACATGTCTCTTTTATAAAATAACATATATGAGCCCTTATGATGTAACACACTTAAGTTAATTACATATTTTTTATATAAGAACATATATAAGCCCTTACCCCAGATTTTGTTATTATTGGTATGTGTTTTATCATGTAGATGATAGGAGAAGTACGAGATAATTGTTGGTTGTTGGTTTGGTTATTGAATAGTGATGTTGGATTGGTTAGATTGATAAAGCATATAGACTTTCAAACTCTTGCCATATTATTTCATAATAAACCCTAAAAAAATGCGTCTTAACAATTAACCTATGTAAATGTTAGTGCATTGTTTTTTTTTTGTTAGATTTCACTTCGGTGAGACGTCCCACACACGGAGTTTAGAGAAGGGTACTTATGAATACTCAAAATCTTAATTAAACTAATATACCCTTACTTAAATGCACAGTTCCAATTTACATCCATTGGCACATGACTCATATGTTAATACAAGATAAACTTAAATTGGATCGGTTAAAAAGAATAACGAGTTGATGATTAATTAGAGCCATTACTTGTAGGATTCATATTCACACCCTCGTATATATTTTTCAGGAAAAATGAGGCACAGTGATAATCACTGACAACAAGTGTACAAGATGTTGCAATTGAACCACACTTATACCTCTTTTATTAGTGCGTGCGTGCGTGCTATTTAAAAGGTACACATATGGGAATAAGAAGAGAGAAAAGTTTAACTACCTTTAAATTGTGGAGTTCATCTCCAACAAGAGTACCTGTTCGAACGTATTCTATCTTTCCTACCAGAAAGCTGGGATGACATTATAGAGAATATATTATGCATACATATTCCCAATGTAGATCTTACTTATGCGGTTAAAGAATACATAAACATATATTCACCCGTTGTGCATACAACTACGCACAGAGAGCATTGACCAAAATTGTGATGTCTCGTAACATATGCACATTAAGTTGAATCTTATCAGTAAGTTGAAGAATATATAATTTTGTGTTCATATCACAAACATCTATACATTAATCATATATACGCTTCCTCTTAGTTAGCCGTGTGCAAAAATCTATAGGTTCTTAAAAACTAATACCTAATGGATGGGGATCAAACACATTAAACATATTTTAAAGCCTTATTATAAGATAGTAATTACAAATATATAGTCATAAACTTGATAATTTAGTTATAATTTCATATTATTATAATGATTTTGTCGCTTATTAATTTTAATTTTAATTTTTGTGGATAATGTTGGGCGACCATGGACATAACCTACGAAGTGATGAAGTGGCATCCCAAATAGGATTCTCATCTCCTGCACCCAATGATAATTCTCATCACCAAATGGGGAGAAATTCTCTTCTCCGCCATTGGCCCAGTCCACTACCCCAACTACGAGTAGGCAATAAACCCCTGTTAGTCCTTTGCCCCCATCCAATGCTCCCGACACCTCCCGATCAAATGAGAAGAAGCCTATTGGGATCTCTATTCTCAGGAATAATCCCACTGGTGATAAAAATTACCTCCTAAGATTTAAATCCCACTATTTGTCGCTTGGTAAAATGAATGTGGGATTCAGGGGACATCGAGCTCCGACAATTTGGCTCTGAGAGACAGAGTGCTTCCAAATGTTGAAATAATGGTTGATCAATGGAATAAATTGTGAAAAAACGAGGCAGTGGATAAGAAGTTGGTCCTGAGGGAGACGAATAAACAAATTAGGGAAAAAACGGATACCCATAGGTTAGGCTCCAAATCCTATAAAGATTTTTAGAGTGAATGACCAAATAGGACAAAGGGTGGTCTACATGTAGCTAAAGAACCTAATCGGGCCAACTTGTATGCAGGGGCGGATCTGGGGGGGGTGCTCAGGAGGGGCGGAGGCCCCTCCTGAGATAAAAAAAAAAAAATTTAGGTATGTAAAATGTGTAATTTTTTTTTTAGGGGTGCAATTTTTAAGGGAGGCCCCTCCTGAGATCTTGCCTACATTGTTTTTTAATCAAAAATTTGTATAAAACTTGTATTAACCCAAAAAAAATTTGCCTCGAGGGCTCCCGCCCCCGAATCCTCGGCACCACTCGAGACTTTTGCCCCTCCTAACCAAAAATCCTGGATCCGCCACTGCTTGTATGTGCATGTTCGACGGGACAAAGATAATAAACTCCTACCACACTTGGCTATGACTTTGGAATAGATCGACTCCATTATCAGTCATTCTTTTTTGATCCCTTATAATGATATTAAAAATGATTCCATATTCTAGGCCTTTGGAACTGACAAAGAAGAGGACAGTGGTATCGGATTACATGTGTGGAAAACCAAATTAAAATAAACTGGCACTACACCTCTCGTGGATGAGCTTTCTTTGGTCGAGAATCGTATCTCGAGCCAAGGGGAAAGTCATTTCAACATAGATGGGGATGTCAAGGACATTAAAAGTAACTTAGGAGTCTTTATGAGTGAAATTGGGAACCTTGTGCCCTTATTTACTCAAGGTTTTTGCCCCCCGATGCCTCTTCAAGGTTTCCTCTACCTTCATTCTTAAGGTTTTCCCTATCCTCCCTCTCCATGTTTTCCCTAAAAAATGCCACCTCCTTAAACATTACCATCACAAATTATGCCACCTCCAACATATTCCTTCCCAGTTCCTCTACCTGTCACAGGCCCTGGATCATCGTCATCCACTCACGGTGATTATGGCGAGCAGTACTATTTCAGGGACCTAACCAATAATAGGGTTATTAACATGTGCACACTTATCTTCGTAATTATCAAAACTTAAGTACATAACCGACCTTTGTAGATGGGTGAGGCTCAAATTATGGTTAACTAAATATATAACGATTGCGACGATATGCCTATGAACGTTGACAACGGAGAAGGGAAAGAACTGAAATACTATGCAAAATATTTTTTCACTTGGCTAGTTTATTTGTTGGTCAAGGCTAGGCCTTGGACAATGCTTTACCATTTTTAATATTTGAGAACAAGTTGTAATAATATTTTGTTTATTTAATTATTTTAATTTGAGTTTAAGTTATGTTGAATAATCTGATTGAATTATGAATTGTGCATTCTTGTATATAACACGACCTTTATTTCACCTATTAATATAGGATAATTTAATTTTAAAGATTATTTAATGGATTCCCCATAATACGAAGACTGGATGGGGGAAAGTTACCGAATATCAGATAATCATGTAAAGGGTGTCCAAGAATATATTAAATACGCTTATAAAAATCTTAAAAGTGAAAAGATTCCGTGTCTGTGCACTCATTTTATAAATATTTAAGTCTTTATAAGATGTTGAGTTGTATTTAATAAACTGGGGAATTTGGCAAGACTATAAGATATGGACATACTATGGTGAAAAAATGCACCTTATGTTTCGAAAGAATTATCGGTACCCAACTACATGATGAATCCCACCGCATGGAAATGGTACATGATTCGCTACCACATCATCCTTTGAACAACCTAATTGATGATGCTTACGGACTCTACCATCATCAAAACCACCAACCTATGAATACAAATAATGTGCATTATGTGACCAAGTCAATGAACAAAATGATGCTGAACTACCAGAAGATTGTGAATACATACGGTTAAAATCCGATGCGATTAGACTGTTGTATAAAGATTGAGATGAAGATCAATTAGTATCATATGCAATGATTGGTTTACATAATATGAAGAATAAATTTAGTTTGTCGGGAAACAGCGTAATCGAAAATTTTAATTGGGTTAAAGACATTCTCTTAAAAGAGAAAATGTTATCAAACAATTATCCTAGTATGAAGAAGAGCTGGAAGGGTTTGGGTTTGAAGTACAAATCTATTCATGCATGCAAGCATGATTGCATATTGTACCGAAATGAGCACGTAGATAAGGATGAGTTTCCTATATTCAGTGAGCCTATATATATGGCTTGTGAGAATAGAAAGGATAAGATTGTAAAATATCCCAAGTGCTCGCATATTCCATGAAAGGTTTTAAAGTATTTCCACTCGGTCCACGATTAAAACGGTTTCTCAGTGTACCGTGGATAGTAGAGGCCATGAAATGGCACACTTGATGAGAGTTAGGTAGGAATATCATGCATCATCTATTTTATTCACTCATTCGGTAAATTTTAAATGCACGACATCATAAATTTGTAAAGGAACCACACAATGTCCATCTTGAATTATCAACCGATGAGTTTAACCCTTTCGGTAATTTAAGTACTAATCAGAGTAGTTGACCAGTTCTCATAGCGACTTTAGGCCTCCCTCCAACACTGTGCATGAGAAAGGAGTTCACATTATTATCCTTATTGATACCTGGGATGAAGGATCCCGACGATGATATTGATATATTCTTAGCCCCATTAGTCGAAGAACTTAAAGAGTTATGGTATAAAGGCATGGCGACATTTGACTCTCATAAGGATAAAGAGTTCACACTTAAAGAAACAGTAATGTGGGTGATCCAAGACCTTCCTTGACATGAGACCTTTTTCGATTACAATGTTCATGGTTATTATGGATGTACTATATGTAGGGAGAAGACTGAAGTCCCTTGGCTACATTATAATAGTAAGATGAGTTATACGGGCTATCGTATATTTATGTAGATCACTCACCCTTTTAGTAACAATAAGTCTAACTTCTTACTTGTCGATCACGAGCGTAGGACATAACCTACTTGTCTTTCGAGTCAGCAGATTGATAACAATGTGAAAGATCCGACTGCGGGGAGTATATAAATCATAAAGTTAAGGAGAATCCAAACGAACCTAGTAACACAAAGGCATGGTTAAGACGATAAATATTTTTTGACTTGTCGTATTGGAAAGATCATTATGTAAGGCATATAACTAATGTGATTCACACCGAGAAGAACGTTGCGAAACATCTGATATGAATATATCTGGATAGATCTTATTTAAAAGATGGAGAGCGGGCACACCGCGATCTACAAAAGATGAAAACAAATAATAAATTGTGCTTAAAAAATGATCTTACAATAGGAAGAATTTCTATCCCTTTGGATGCTTTCACTTTGACTACTAGTGAGAAAAGGATCCTCTTAGACACATTGTTCAACTTGAAGACTCCAACTGGTTATTCCAATAATTTTACGCAGGGTAGTAATCTACCAAACAAATGACCTAAAACAGTACAAGTCTCACGACTAACACGTCATCATTTAGTAAATTCCTCTACTATTTAGGAATTACTTCTCCAAACTCAATGATCTTCGTTGGGAAATTATGAAAATTAGTTTATGCTTTACCCTAATTTGTGCTAAAGTGGTAAATAAAAATCACATTAAAGCTACAAAATCAACTTTAGTCAAGGTAATTTGTGTATTAGAGATATATTTTCGTTTATCGTTATTAGATATTAGCATCCATATCCTTATGCATTTATGTGATGATGCTTTGTTATCTGGTCCCATTGGGTATCGCTGGATGTATCCTTTTGAGCGTTTGATGAAAATATTCAAATATTACGTAAAGAATAAACAATATATAAGAAGGTCAATTATTGAAGAATACGTAACTGTGAAATCATCGCTATACGTTCGGAAACATATGCCAGTACAAGATTCGAGGATGTTTTATCCTCATGGAGAATGAGTGATCGAGGAACCTAACAAATTTGAGGATGAATTTACTTTTAAGACCCTTAAATAGGTGAAACTCAAAAATCTATAATACGAGCAAGGAACTCGTTATGTCTTCGAATTGCAAGATGAAGTTAAATATTGGAGAGAGTAAGTATGTAATGAATTATTCTAATACGATTTTATGTATTCTTATCTAAACTCTATAATTTTCCGGTAGGAAGTATGAGAGAAAAATTTCCCAAAGTCAAAGGAAAAATTTCACGACGAATGATTTTAGGGAATGGGTATCAAAAGAGGTAATTTCCACCACTTACGTGTGCGGTTATTTATTCATGTGTGGTAAAAACATGACCTAATACTTCATTAATAAATGCAGCTTCTAAAAAGAGGCGATGTCTCTTAAAAGTTTGCACTCCTAGAAAAAGTTCCCAAATTTTTAGGAAAATAGTTTAAGAAATTTCACACTAACGATTTTGATTTTGTTTGATATCCATTTGAGGAAAAGATTTTGATGCAAAACAATCTAATTTTAATTTCTGCCTTAACTACATGTGTCGCTAGCAAAAGCAATAAAAATACAAAAGATACTTATCTAAAATATTATGAAATTTGCCAATAGATCCTAGAACTTGGTTATTTAAATTTCACCAAAATCGTATTCTATTGTGATTGGGTGAAGGTGGAGGATACTGCAAATGCTTGCAAAGTTGATCCTGATTCCAAACTTATCATCGTAGATTTATCAAAGAAGAAGAGTAAAGATCGCATACTCGACGAGCCTTTTATTTATGCCTTTCAGAAGATAAAGAAGTTATTCTACTCGAAGTTCATAAATGATGGCAATTGGTCTATTGTTGTGCATGCACCAAAGGGTATGACTACTCAAGTAGAAAAAATAAAGGTTACTAAAGAGTTCCAGTCTTATCTTGATGACGACCATAATTTGAAGGGTCTTTTAGTTGATTTAAAGAAGGATTGAGTATCAAAATGTTATTTTACCATTGGCAATCCTATTTGTATCCTATTATTATATTGGCCTTTGACAATTCGATTTTTATCATATTATGATATTGACACTATATTGTCACTTTAGTTTTATTCATGAATATTTAATTTGATTTATGAATGTTAGGTTTGAATTATGAATGTAGGGCACGAACAATTGCTTGGGATGCCTAGTTTGAGAATACACTCTCATGAGTTTATGGTTAGATCAAATTAGCCATAACACCCCCCAAATTTATCGTCTTTGACTCTACACTGGCTAACTTATCGACGTCTCGTTCTAAGGGCAAAACACAAGGCTCAAACTATTTGAATATGTTCATCTGAGCTTTAGCCTCATAGTCAACTCTAGTTTTGGAATGCTTTACCTTCATAACTTTATCCTTCTCTAGTAGCCTATTATATTTCTCTTGAGCCCCATTTTCTCATAGGAGGTATAGTTAGATATCCTCGTTAATGCGAGTGTGAGTTACTCTCTCAGGTGTTCGACCTGTAACTTGTACTTTTACAAATAAACTTCCATCTCGAGCTTTTTTAGCACAATTTCCCATATTCTTTTTCCATGGCATCGTATTAGGTTTTCATGATTTATTCTCGATTCATCAAAACATAATCTGTATTTTTGAACTCATATATGTGAAAAGTTGATCGGATAGACACCTCGATGAGCACTATCACAGAGATCATTTCTTCGATCCAATCACCCTTTCACATATGTGAGATATGTGAAAGGATGATTGGATTGAAGAAATGATCTCTGAGATAGTGCTCATCGAGGTGGCTATCCGATCAACATTTCACATATATGAGTTCAAAAATACATATTATGTTTTGATGAATCGAGAATCAATCATGAAAACCAAATACAAATCCATGGAAAAGGAACATGTGGAAATTGTGTTGAAAAATCTCGAGATGTGAGTTGATTTGAAAATTTGAAAGTTATAGGTCGAACACCTGAGAGAGCAACTCACCCGCATTAACGAGGACAACAAACCGTACCTCGTATGAGAAAATAGGGCTCAAGAGAAATATAATAGGCTACTAGAGAAAAATAATGTTGTGCCGTTGAAGCGTGCCAAAACTAGAGTTGAGGATGAGGCTGAAGCCTAGAAGAACAAATTAAAAGAGCTGGCGCCTCCCATTTTACGCTTGGAACGAGACATGGATACATTGACCATTGCAGAGTCAAAGACGATAAATGCCCCAAGGTGGTGGTGGTGGTGGTGCTCAGACCAATTTGATCTAACCACAAACTTAAGAGGCTCTATTTCTTTGCCTTATTGAATCGCATGAACTGAGTATTCTTTTCTTTAACTCACATTTTTATATACTTGATATGGCTAATTTTGTTAATGTTTTATTCCTATATAATGGTTAATTATATACTTGATTATGGTTAATTTCTCGATTAAACCAATTCAAAAGTGGATTTATCAGATTAAACTCATTTTGTAATAATATTAGTTAAGAATTCAAATGAACTACTACAGCTACAACATAATACTAATTAAATACTTAAAACTATGTAAACTTGCATATAGATTGGTTGAGGAATCAATCTCTCAATTCCTCTTCTCCCTTGGGTGCATATCCGTTCCGTAGCCTCTAGGGTTTCTCTCATGCCTTAAATATATTATATGCTTATCCTTCTAACCTTATAAACCTACTTCCCAAGAAATTCGCTTTGGGCCTCACTTAAGCCCAACTTAGAGAACCCAAATGACCTTATAAATGGTCTAAAACTCTTCCTAAGTTATGTACCAACTCAATGAGCATGAATCCCAATATATTAAGTTAAAATGGACATTCTAAATGTCCCAAAAGTCAACCCAAGATAGGATACAACACAAACTAAAATTTATTTGGTATCAATCCAAATATTACTTAATAAATTTTTCTACATTAAATCTGATTCCAAATACAAACAACATATCGCATCTAAATATAAATAATGACATCATATGTCACGACAAGCATATATAATTAATTTCCATAATTAAATAATGCACAAAAAATATGGGGTATTACATTAGTGTAGCCGTTATTATTAGGTTCCACTTGTATTATGTTCTGCCTAGGGTGAAATTGAAATGTCAGATAGGAATCGAGTCTGGGAAAAAATAGGGATGTGTATTTTAAAACATGGTTTAACTTATTTTCGGAATCATGGACATGGTTCTACTTAAAAATAGGAGAAAAAGAAAAAAATCGAGCAATAAGGTGACCCGAGATTTTGGGAGAGTTTTGTATTGGATTCGATAATGTAGCTATGATTTTCTTAAGGTAGAGATTTATATAAGGGCTATGCATGGGAGGCTATTATAAGGGTTCCCTCCTTTTGGTGTGACTTCTATGATATATTTATTGCCTATTAGGAAAACCGTTCATCAGTATGTTTGGAGAAACCATCTCATATAGCTGAGTGCATAAGAATTACCTCAATATATACCTCGTGGTGACAGTACATATGAGAGAGAATTTGATATACGCAATATACATAAATAAATTCCTACTATATGCCTGTCGTTGTGAGTTCAGTCAAGGAATACGATGTGGGGAAACCACTAGATATGTGTTGAGGGTACTTCGACAATGGAAGGTGGGAGCCTATTGCTTAGGTTAATCGTGCCCTATATGATCGATATCCCTTATGAAGTGACTCCTCAGTACGGGACAAATATAATGTCAATGCTCATGTGATGTGATGTGCAAATGCATGATTCCTGGTTACTTTATGAAAAGTATTTTGAAATCTAATAAAGATATGTACAAATGCTAAGTATGAAGCAAAAAGGGAGATATATACAAGTGGTATGTGATAAAGATGTACTATACAAGTGGAGTAAATCATGTGCATATATAAATGAAGTGGAGCATGGAAATATGTGCAAGTGAAGTGAAGCATCGGAATATTTACAAGTGGAGTGAAGAACGAAAATATATACAAATGAAGTGAAGCATGTGAATATGTACAAGTGGCATGAAACATGTGATAATAAAGTGGAACGTACATGTGATAAGGAAATAAGTATATACATGAGATAGAGAGAAATATACATGGGTGACATAGAATGAGAATGGCATAAAGAACATGTAAGAATATACATACACATATGTAAAATGATATAATAGAAGAAAAACAAAACCCATGTAGATAAAATATAGGCGTCGAAACGTACCCAGTGGAGTTGCCACCATGTCCATCCTAGCCCCTCATTGTCGGTGTGCTAGCCCTCTGATCCAGAGGTGGCGCTCCCGTGCATGTGAATGTGGTGGGTCAAAGGATATAAATGGTCATCAATGAAGATGTGGTGTGTAAATATGTAGAGATCAGAGTCGCCAACCTATTTTACATAAAAAAGAAAAAGAGGGATCCACCTCATTAGAGATAAATACAATGAGTGCATGAAAAACCAAATGAGATATGGTCTCAAAAAGTTATATTACAGAGTGGGAAGGTGTTAGGCATACACTCTACCCTTTTGGTCTCTCGTGGGTTGTATAAAATGTTCTCCTTATCCTAAATGCATGAATATGTTTATATATGTAAAACATGTCATATGTTCATAGTGAACAAAGTTAACATATACATGAATATGCAAGTGTGTGCATGTGTGTGAGGAGTAGAGTCATCATATCCACATAAAGGGTGGGAATGAATCTTCTTAAGGAATTAAACTAAGTAAATATGAGTAAAATCCTAAGAGAAATATATAAAATATCTAAAATATAAGTGACGACCCGAGATTGTAATTTCATTATGGGAAAGTGAATAAGCATATATGGGATCGCTAAAGAGATAATAAATTTAAGAAAACTAACAACATGATATAACATACTACCCATATGAATAAGATGTTAATATATGGAAAATAAACTAAATGAAATAAGGAAGGAATGCCGTGAATCCTAAAATAAATTCGGGATGCCAACGTAGCCAAACAAATGACATCAAAGTCTGCACAATTCACAATATGAACAAGGTTGGGATCTAGCTCATAATTGGTATCTAGGGTGTCTCATTTTATTTATGAAAAAGAGTAGGTAAAATGTGTAGAAAAATGTGAGAACACTTTAAATTGATAATTATGGTTCAAACCCAACCTTTTGCACTTATTTTTGAAAATAGACTTAAAGGTGTACATAATGAAAAGGGCGGGATTAATGAAAGGAATGACTTCAAACAACTAAAAATGAAATAATAACACTAAAATACGCAAAATACCATTTATAGGACTAATAAATCGTAAACAGTTTGGACCTTCAAGCCCTTTTAAATTTTGTTTTGAACACTTTGCTGAATAAATTTTATGTATGGATTATGGTGGTGTAGTGGTGGTTGAAGGTGGAGAAATATGATGTAAGGAAATGTATGAGAAAATATTGTGAAAATGATGTATGCAAAATACAGAATGGTTATCGGACTGAAATTGAGATCCTTTACAATTGGGGTAAGGATTTCCTTATATAGGAAAATCATAAAAGTGAAAAATTTAATTCTTCCCTCCAGAGACCTACCAATCGATAGGGTTCTATACATGCATATCGACAGGTTGTTTTGATTTGCTGAGGAAGTCAGCTCAGTTTGCGTATAGGCAGGTGAGGTGTCATGCCTATACGTAGAAAAAATGACCTTTTTCCATAATTTGTGAACCATAATTATAATTTGTGAACAACTAGGACCATTAGAAAGAGGCTTCAGAGATTTATTATTTTGTAATAAAGGATTTTCGAGGTAAAGAGTTGACCAAAGTTAAATGGGATTAGGGAGAGTGTTGTAGTTCTTCGATTAGGGTTTGGAGGATTACTGTGGCCATCCCGATCCGAGCTTGGGCGGCTCAGAGAAGTCTCACGTCCCTCTCGGGGATGCTTTGGACGTCTTCTGTGTGGGGTGAATGTAAAGAGATAAAGTGTCCAGCTTATTTTTCTCAAAACAGGCAAAAGAACATGTCACCGCCTCGAGAGGATGACATTAAAGATAAAATTGATGCATACGAAACCAATAGTTCAGAGGTTTTAGGGGCTAAGTTACGAAATGGGAAGGTGTTAGGCACCCATCCCGCCCTTTGGGTCTCTCATGTGCTTGTGTTATTGTTTTCCTTTATTTCTCCATGAAATGTGTGTGCATGTATATATAATGGAGATAGGAATCACTCAACACATATCATGGAAATGATAGAGTCAAATCATCCAGAGGAATGTTCCCAAAGATAATATATATATATATATATAAAGAATATATGATTTATGCGCTTATCACGATATTGACCACTATAGAGAGATGGCAATATATGTCGGATGGAGCGCTAACAAAGAATTACGCATATGTAATAATAAAAGAATATGATGAAATATAGGAATAGAGATTTTATGAAAATAAAAAAATCGGAAGTTGGACTCAAGTCTCGAGTTTTAATCCAAAATGCCTACGTAGCCTATGAAGGCATCAAAGTCCACATAGTTCACATGCGGCGTGAGGTTGGGGTTTTATCCCATGGATTCGAACGAGATTTTATTATTAAAGTGTGTATGGAAAAAAGAGTTTTAGTTTTGGAAAAATGTGAAAGATGAATTCATTCGGAATTTATGGGTATAACCCTATTTTTGTTGATTTTTTTTTGTAGAAAATAAAGTATGTTCAATATACTAGTAAAAATGTAGAGATTAATATGTATGAATTAAGGTAAGAACTAGATTATGAATATAATATAACTAAGGCAAAAATAAGAAATTTAAAGAGATAAGGGAAGGAATTGAACCTTCTTTGAAGAATGAGAGCTTGCCTTTGATTTTGGATGAACTACCTTGATGCTTGATATGAATATTGAAGGGCACTGAATACCCTTTCCAATACTGTATGTAGAAGTTAGGGTATTAAGTACCCTTTCCAATACTGTGTGTCGGAACAGTTTTCATGGAAAAACGAATCGTTCGTCCGAATGGTTATGACGTTTCATGCACAAGGCGGACTGTTGGAAAGGGGTTTCAGTGACCTTCAAATATTCAAAGAGATTTAACTCTGACGATGAAGTTTATTAAGGTCAAATTTGGGCTCTAGAGCACCCAATGGCCTCTAGATCGGTACTCAGAGTATGACCTAGGGTTTGTGGTGAATTGAGGAGGTGCTAGGGACCTAAGGAGAGACTTGTGGGGTCCTAGAATGTGGTGTCTACAGAGCCCCTCGACGAGTGAGATTAGAACAAGTAATATCCGTCGAATAGACACCACATGATGTTTTGGAAAGAGGTCGGCTCTGCGAACCTCAGGTAATGATGGGGATGGATGGGACGAGGTCAATTATGAGGACCTAAGGTGGGAGCGACCAATTCTAAGGGTTAAGGTCAATTCTGACCTAGAAGATATGGCGACGGTCAATTCTGACCTAAAGGAGGTGACAATCGAGGGCTGAGGTCAATTTTGACTTAAAAGAGGTGACGATCAGGGGCCGAGGTCAATTCGGACCTAAAAGAGGTGACGACCGAGGGCTGAGGTCAATTTTGACCTAAAAGAGGTAATGACTAGGGGCTGAGGTAAATTTTAACCTAAAAGAGGTGACGACTGGGGCCGAGGTCAATTCTGACCTAAAAGAGGTGATAATCGGGGCCCAAGGTCAATTCTATTCTAAAAGAGGTGATGATCGAGGGCCGAGGTCAATTCTGACCTAAAAGAGGTGAGGGCCGGGGGCCGAGGTCAATTTTGACCTACAAGAGGTGACAACCAAGGTTCTAGGTCAATTTTGACCTAAAATAGGTGAGGATCGAGGGCCAAGTCAACGATGAACTAAAAGAGGTGACGACCGTGGCCCGAGGTCAATTCTAACCTAAAAGAGGTGATGACTGGGGCCAAGGTCAATTCTAACCCAAAAGAGGTAACGACGGAGGCCGATGTCAATTATAACCTAAAGGAGGTGACGACTAAGTACTGAGGTCAATTCTGACCTAAATGAGGTGACGATCGGGGGTTGAGGTCAATTATGACCTAAAAGTGGCCAACTTTGAAAGAAATGTGACACACAGGGCATGGCTTAATGTTAATGATTGGGAGAATCTGGAAGCGAGGGATAGGGTTCCCCTTGCAATGGGCAATGAGAATTCCTTTAATTCATTTAAGCCTGTGGGGGATGAGCGAACCTCTCTTCGTGAGCTGACACATCATCATTATTTGAGGGTGGAGAACCCTAGAGGTTATGTAAGTGCTAATGGCTTTTTTTTATTCTTCTTCTTTGATTTCTTAAATTTTAACAAAGGGTTCCTTTTGTGCTTTAATAGATTCATTTTTATATATTGACTATGTGCGGTTGGGGGATGACGGGTCTTACTGATGTTTGGGAGAATTTTTCGCCTGTGGTGCAGTGGGTGGTGTCCTCTATTGGATTTGGGAGGTTGGCATGTGCGCTGGATGAGATGCCTCGCTCTACGGCGGTTCGGTGTGCCTTGGGGGAGAGATGGTGGGACACTAATGACACTGTTCATTTTAGTTTTGGGGAGATGATGGTGACTCCTATAGATGTGCAACATCTACTGGGGCTGGAGTGTGATGGGATACAGGTTGAGGTTGACAGTTCTTTGAGGGTGATGCCAGCGGCAGTGACAGTAGTGTGGGCAATGTGGAGAGGATATTTTCTGGGGACTCTTTTCATTTATCTTCTTTATGGGATTTGCTGTTGTGTAGGGTGGTTGATGAGGAGGATGGGCTGCAGGTGTGACAGATGGCCCGATTATTTATCATGCTTGTGTTGGGAGGTTTTCTGGTGGCGTCGAGCGGCGACGTCGTTCATTTGAGGTTTTTATCGTACTTGAGGATGTTTTTGAACATACCTCTCTATGACTGGGGGAGCCTGAATTTGGCAACCCTTCATTATTCTCTGGATGCATTTATTCAGTGTTTTGGGTCGAGTATTACTGGTGCCACGTATCTTCTTGAGGTATCCTTTAATTTGCTCAGTTTCCTTTATGCATTCGCATTTTCTTTACTTCCTGATTTCTGATTGCCGACCTTTCTCCTTTGCAGACGTGGTTTTATGAGGTGATTGGGTTTAATACCCAACTGACTTCTTTGGAGGATGAGTTTGTTGGGGACTTCTATCATATGTACCAGTGGCGGAAGTCCAAATGACGGTCGAAGAAGCCTCTTTCTCTGGAGACTGTGCGTCAGTTCTTGAATGGCCTGACTAGCGAGCAGGTAAGTCCTTATTATTTTTCTTTTAACCTTTTTCTTCATGATGACCCTTTCTTATAGTAGTCCTTATCTATTGGGGAATTTTGCAGGTGACCTTCTACCCTTGGTGGATGGCTATCCAGGATACGGGGGTGATCGGGGCGAACACGCAGATGCGACATTTGTTGGCGCATGAGTTTGGCTACTATTGGTATCTTGGGGAGAGGGTTATCTAAAAAATTATGGAGGAGGAAGTGGTGGTGCTATCGGCGCAGCCCCTGGTGTACATGAGGCGGGTGCGAGAAATAGTAGACGATGTGTAGATAGTGTCCATGATGGGCGAGCCTTACTCGTCCTATACCGATAAAGCGGTGTCGTATGATTATTTGGATTTTGTGTCGAGCTGGCTGATGTAGCCTAGTATATATGACGGGATACCTCTCCCCCAAGATGGTTCGAGTTGATCGGTGGGATCTTCACATAGTGCAGGCGGTCCGTCAATATCCGTTACAACGACATCCTTGGAAATTTCTTTTGTACGGATGCACTCTCCTACTTAAAATATTCATAGGGATAATGGAGGACATGTAGCATCACCCTAATGCAATGGATCCGGAGGAGCTGGGCTTGAAAGAGGAGGTCCTTCGTCCTGAGGTATACTTTTCATCCTTTTGCCTTTTGATTCTGTGATTTCTTTCTTTGTTTTCGATTGCCTGATTCGTTCTTTTTATTTTTCTCACAACATATTCGGGTGTCGACCACTTGGCTAAGGGATGTTCGGGATTGGATATATTTGGCGACTCCCCATATCCGGGATGTGATTCCTGTGCCTTCTTGTTTGGTACTGTTTTCTTCTTTTGAAGAAGGGTCTGGCTTGGGGAATGGAGGTACATCATCTGGCCACCGGGGAGAGAGAGCGCACCGCAGGGAAGGAGGTTCCTAGAAAGAGAGTAGAGAGAAAGAGAGAGAGGGAGAAAAAACTATAGGTGGAAAGAGTGAGAGAGAGAAAAGATGTGGGTGCAGGAAGAGTCCCGTTGTTATTTCTTGTTTCCTACAAAAACTAATGTAACACAACAATATATATCTATGCAATAAATTTTTTGGTAATTTTATTGCCTCAGTGACTTAATGTGCATGCTCTTTTTACTTTGTCCCTGATAACATAAAAATAAATTATTTTGAGAGAGTTTATTTAAAATAAGGTGAAATAAAGCACAAGGATAAGGAAACCTTAGAATAAAAATTTATTTTTATTAAGTTTTTCGATTTTGATAAAAAAGGAAAAAGGGAAATTTCCCAAAGTAGGCGGTTACCGATCGGCATACGCCTTGTTCTTCCTATCGGCATGTCGGTCCAGTACAATCAATATAAGGCCTTGATTTTACTTTCTTCAATGGGTTAGTATGTGGTGGGGTAGGTTTCCCTCCTATTTTTATAGGATTCTTTGTTTTTGTCTAAGAATTTCTAAGTATAAGTAGGGGGCATGCGTGGAGTATTTCCTCACACCCCCACATTCCTTCTTCTTTGCAGTCTTTTTCTCACTATCTCTTCATTTGCAATATGGCTCTCCTTGGTAGCGTTGAATTTGCTATATGCCTCGAGACTTTGGAGGCCATGTGGTCGTACAATGTCGAATACGATGCTTTCCGTATGCATCGAGTCTCTTTATGGCGCAACCGGTCCATAGAGTGGAATATGATAATGGGAGCTGTGGAATTATGGTACCCTAAAGACCATGTGTTCCGCTTTGGGTATGCCTAAATTTTATTGGTCCCCTAGAGAGCTGTTAGCGGGACTTCTCCATATTTTTCCTTTGACGGCTAGATCACTGGTATTGGGGGAATAATCTTTCTTTATGCTATGCTACATTATGTGCATATGTAAGGTGTTGGAGATGCTGGCTATGCTGGAGTGGTCATCATGGGCCTGGTTTCAAAACTGTTGTTCGTGTCTGGGGAGCTACTGGTGGACTCTCACCTCGCAGCCATTGTTTCCCTGATGTCATGTCGTCACAATACTGTGGCGGTAATACTAGCGGAGACTCTGAATGGGCTAGATGCCTAACCGAAAGGCTGTTCTAATTTTATGAGGGGTAGACCTGTAATGATGTTTATTTGGCTTTCAGAGAAATTCCATATGGTGGTCCCACCGGAGTATCCTTTTTCGACTGAACCAAACTTCTTTTTACGCCACTTCATCAGCGTAGGTATGGATATTAAAAGCTGAGAGAACTGGTTTGTGGATCATGAGGCTCGAGGCTTGTGTTGGTATCTGCCTTGGTGGGGAGAACTGCTGCCCATTCTGGAACTGGGGGAGTACCAGTATGTTCGGTTGGTTGGCCTCAGGAATACCTCTTAATTTACCCATATATACCCTAGGCCAGGACGAGGGTGTCCTCCTCCCAGACGAGGGCTCAGGCCCAGGACAAGCCCAATAACCAAGGCTCCATTATAGGAAGGATCGACCAGGATGACCCCACATCATGGCCCAGACGGCCCTTTAACGGGCCGACCCCTCATGATGGACCAAATGACCCTTTAAGGGGCCGACCCATCATCATGACCCAGACGACCCTTCGAGGGTCCAACCCCTTATCAAGGACCAGACAACCCTACGAGGGAATAATAGTACAAGGCCCACACCAGGCCAGGCTCACTGCCAGCAGGAACTTTACCCTCGGCCTTAGATCACAAGTCGGGGGTGACATCATCATAGCACATGATTTGGGAGACACGTGGAATAGTGCACGTGGGACTCATACAGGTCGTGGCCTAAACCGTTATAACAATATCATCCCCTCACGTGAGGGAATACTATGTCATCATTAATTTCAAGTGGCATATCCAGGTGTCAGCAGAGGATTGGCTAGATCATCATTCACATGCTCCATTCATGCTTAGGGGGTATACTACACCCCCCAAGCCCTATATATACTTGTCATCTTCAACCATGTAAAGGGATCGATAATTTGTAACCCTAGCTAAAACTCTGCTCGTACACACATCAAAGAGGGAGAGTGAGCTTATGTGCATTGTATCCAAGGCCATTAGTACCCATATTTAGTGGATCACACATTCACAGTGGATGTAGGCCTAATTGGATGAACCACTATACATCATTATCTTATTCCTCTTATACTCATCCCCTTCTATACACTTACACAAATATACATCTCTATGGATGCCATTGTTATTACTGTTTGAGCTCATCATCACTTATCTAGTGGTGTTGAATCTTAGCATCATCGGTTTGGCACCATCTGTGGGAACGAGAAGACATCTCTTCCTTTATAAAGCTTGACCTCACCGGGTGCTCTGGTAGTGAACCAGTTCTCCCCCTTTGTGGAGCTGTTTCACCATTGAAAGAGACCCATTAAGGTTCTCAAGTTCATCACTCCTGATCATTCAGATCTTCACAGCTTAAACATATGGCACCGGAGAAGCTACCACCACCTCCTCCACCGGATAGTGGAGTCGGACCTAGTTCCGGTCAGGCACCACCTCAGTCTGAGATGGCTGATGTGGCAGTCACCCTAAAGTCTTTGGCAGCAAGCCAACGGATTATGCAGGAGCAGTTTACAACTCTTAGCCAAAACATACTAAGACCTCCAGGAGTCTCACCGAAGATGATTACTTCGGCAGCATCTCCCGGGCATCATGAGGCCAGGGGACCACCCCAGGCACCACGTAAAGACTTTCCACCTCCACAGCGGCGAAGAGATATTGCTGACCCCCGACATCTACGCTTGTGGAGGTAAGGAAACCCTTCCCCTGAAGACATGTATGATGATCTGGAGGGGGAGAAGGCCCCCATAGAGTGCTGGGATCCATATGAGGTCTCTAACAATACTGTGCGACCTCTCCTTGAGAGAAGAGGGAAATGTGGAAGGCAAAATCCTGACGATCGCCCGAGATGCTTTGCTTTCAATCTTCTGAGCAAGGGGTCGGCCTTTAAGAGGCTAGGCCTAGTAAATGACCTATGGGAAAAATTGTCCAGATCGAGGAGTATTGCGAGGTCCAGAAGAGAGGCAGAAGATGGCCGACCGTACGGGGGTCGACCCCATGGATGGGACGACGATCAGGGGGAAGTAAACGACCAACACATGCCTACTGCAGCAGAACCCTCTGCCCACCTCAAAGAGGCGACAGGGGATAACATCGGCCAAGCAGAACCTACGAGGCCATGGATTGACTCGATCCAAAGGCTAGAGGATAAGATTGGTGATATTCTGAAGAGCCGGGATCCTCTTCAGAGAGGATACTCCATGGGCTCACCCTTTGTGGCGAAGATAGTCAACTTCCCAACGCAATCCAAGTTCAAACCACCTGTGGTCACCCCAAGGTATGACGGGAGTACCAACCCTGTCCATCATATTGAGATGTACCAATCAACGATAGACATATACTCTATCTCAGATGAGATGATGTGTTGTGCCTTTTCGAGCACTTTGACTGGGACTGCACATGTCTGACATATGTCTTTTCCAAAGAATTCCATTGAAAGCTTCAAGCAGTTAGCAGATCGGTTCATTCATAACTTTTGCTTTGGAGTAAGGCCACAAAAAAAGACCACACACCTGTTCTACGTTAAGCAGGGGAAGAATGAGAGCTTAAGAGACTACATAACCAGATTTAATAAAGAAAATTTAGAGGTCGAAGACTATGAGGAAAGCATAGCAATGACATCCCTTATCGGAGGACTCCAGAAGGGGAAGCTATTATGGAAACTTATTGAATTGCTGTCAACAACGGGAAAAATGATGAACGCCGAAGAGGCAATGGCCGTAAAATACGGAAATGAGAAAGGAGGTACTAGTGGGGGTAAGTACTAGAAAAAGAACAAAGAGGGGAAAAAGAGGCCAGAAGATGATAAATTTGCTGATTATACCCCTTTGATGGTCAGCTGCGAACACATACTGAATGAGATAAAGAGTGATCGGTCCTTAAAATGGCTCGAGAAGTTGAGGGAAGCCCCTCACAAGAGGAACAAAAACCTGAGGTGTGAATTTCACCAAGACCACAACCATGTGACCGATAAGTGCTTTGCTCTGAAAGATGAAATTGAGAAAATGTTAAAATAAGGGATGTTAAGGAAATACGTTGACAAGAGTGCCTTCAAGAGGAGCCGAGGGGACGACCCCAGAAAGAAGAGAGGCGATACGTGCAGAGAAGATCTTCCAAACTGAAGGGACGACCCTTCGGATGATGAGGACGACCCTGACCTCCCTCCGAGAGATGACCATGGCCCTGTCAAGAGACTTAATATGATCTCACTTGATGTTGGGATGATCTTCGGGGGCCTATTAGGAGGAGGGTCAGAGGTCACAGATAGTAAGGCCCATGTAGCTAAAGCCAAGTCAGTGACAAAAGATGTACGTTCAACCTCTATAGAAGCAAATTTAGAAAAGAAAAAGAAAGTTGACATGGATACCTTGATTGTGGGATTCTCGAGAATGGACTATAAAGGCCTCTTAGCCTCACATGATGACCCTCTCGTCATCACTACCAGGGTACACGGGTATGAGGTGTCGAGGATTCTGGTAGATGGGGGTAGTTCTGCATATGTAATGTTTTGGCCATGCTTTAAAGGCTTGGGTCTCAACCGTGGCAGACTCGTCCCATACCATCACCCCTTGATTGATTTTAGTGGGGAAAAAGTTAATCCCCTATGAGTGTATGAGGCTGATGTTAGAATGGGGGACGAGTGGCCGAGATGGCTCATCAAGAAGGTCAAATTTTTCGTGATGGATGGACAAGTCTTCTCATCCTACAACATTATACTGGGGTGAGTGGCCCTCAAGGAATTTGAGGCCGTGCCATCCACGGTTCATCAGATGATAAATTCCCGACCCTTTATAGGGTAGGGAAAGTTCAGGGAGACCAGACGACGTCACAGAAATGTTACTTCAACTCCGCTGAAGAAAGGGAGGTACACAAGAAGGCAATAACTACTTATAATATTGACATCCTCGATCCTAGGGATGAGAAAAAATTAAAAAAAGGAGAAGTGGCGGAAGAGGTAGAATCCATCATCCTCAATGAGGATGAGCCAGAAAAAACCGTCCAAGTAGGCAAAGCTTTGAGGATAGACATAAAATAAGACCTCATCAAGCTACTAAGGAGAAGACAAAACGTCTTTGCATGGAGTCACGTAGATATGATGGGAATCGACCCCGAAATCATGAGACACAAGCTCAATGTGGTAGAGGGTGCAAAGCTAGTGAAGCACAAGAGGAGAATTTATTCTCGAGAAAAATATAAGGTCATAAGGGATGAGGTCAAGAAGCTGGAAGATGCTGAGTTTATCAGAGAGGTCATCTATCCCGAATGGCTGTCCAACACAGTCATACTCCTAAAATCAAATGGGAAGTGGAGGATGTGCGTAGACTTCACAGACCTCAACAAATATTATCCCAAAGATAGCTTCCCTCTCCCCTGCATTGATCATATGGTAGAGGCTACCGCAGGCCATGAGCTAATGAGCTTCATGGATGCCTATTTAGGTTACAACTAGATCTTCATGAGCCATGAGGACTCAAAAAACACGGCTTTCATTACCGACAAGGGGACATACTATTATAGGGTCATGCCCTTTGGCCTAAAGAATGTGGGGGCAACGTATCAGCGCCTTGTGAATAAAATATTTGAAGACTAAATTAGGAAGTCTATGGAGGTTTATGAAGATGACATGCTGACGAAGAGTTTAAAGGCCGAGGATCATGTGTCCGACCTCGAGAGGACCTTTAACACAATGGACAAGTACCGAATGAAACTCAACCCGGCCAAATGTATCTTCGGGGTCGGAGCACGAAAGTTCTTGGGGTTCATTATCAACCAAAGAGGCATCGAGGTCAATCCTGAGAAGATAAAGGCCCTCATAGAAATAAAGACCCCTAAACCATCAAAGACATTCAAAGGCTCACAAGGCGAGTGGCTGCTTGAATAGGTTCATGTCCACAGCCACAGACAGGTGCTTACCATTCTTCAAAATTCTCAGAAAGGCCTTTGAATGGAATGAAGAGTGTGACCAGGCTTTTAAGGAGATAAAGTCCTAGCTATGGTCTCCTTTGCTGTTGTCAAGATCGGTGCATGGCAAACGACTACATATGTACCTAGCCATCTCAGAATCAGCCATCAGTGCAGCCATTGTAAGAGAAGAGGATGGGGTACAGAAGCCTGTGTATTTCAACAGTAAGGCACTCTAAGGGGCAAATCAAAGATAACCAAGGATGGATAAGTTAGCCTATGCCTTGACCCATGCATCGAGAAAGATGAAGCCATACTTGCAGTCCCATGCAATGGTTATCCTCACCGACTCTCCTCTCAGACACGTCTTACAAAAGCCAAAAAAATTAGGGAGGCTAATGGCCTGGGCTATAGAGTTGGGAGAGTTTGACATTGTATATAAACCAAGGATGGACATTACAGGGAAGGCGTTAGTTAATTTTGTGGCTGAATTTACTTGGGAAGATGATGAGGCTGAAGAGGAAAGCCTCGAGAAGACAGATACCCGGCAAGGCAGAATTGTTGATCCATCCACAGAAAAGGCTGAGACAAGAATCGCTAGAGAAAAAGTTGCCAAAAATGAAGAGGGGAGATATCTCTTTAGACAGGGGTCCCTCACCGAGGGAAATTTCTCAGAGGATAAGATCGTGTGGAATCTCTTCGTTGACGGGTGTTCTTATGAGAGCGGAAGTGGGGCTGGATTAATTATGTCAGCTCCCGACAACATAGACATTGAGTACGCCCTGAGGTTCAACTTTAAGCCTCCAACAACGAGTCTGAATATGAGGCCTTGATAGCAGGCCTCTCCTTGGATAAGTCTCTTAGTGTCGGCCAGATCTTGGTTCATAGTGATTCAAGACTAGTGGTGAATCAGATACTAGGAGCCTACGAGGCCAAGGATGAGAGAATGGCCAAATATCTTAAAAGGGTAAAAGTGCTATTGAAGAGCTTCAGAGAAGTAAAGTTAAAAATGATACCTAGGCTCAATAATGGCCGAGCCGATGCACTTGCTAGGCTGGCCTCAGCAACTAGGACAGATATCAGGAGGACAGTCCCAGTGGAAATTTTGCTTCGACTGACGATTGAAGAGGAAGAAGGAACACTTGGGTCTTGCTTAAATATAAGTTGGGAAGCTTCATGGATGGACCCTATAATCAGATACAATAAAGAGGGGGAGATTCCAGAAGTAAGGAAAGAATAGAAGAAGTTGAGATACAGAGCTGCAAAATTTACTGTCATCGGAGACACCTTGTATAAAAAGGGTTTCTTACTCCCCTTGCTCAGATGTGTGCACCCTTCAGAAGTCCCACACATCTTGCAAGATGTGCACGAGGGGTCATGTTCAAGCCATATTGGGGGCAAGTCATTAGCAAAGAGGATAGTAACCTAGGGATACTGGTGGCCGACCGTGGGGAAAGACACCACGGCATACGTAAAAAGTGCGATAAATGTCAAAGGTTTTCCACCATTCCTCACCAGCCCCATCAGCCTCTTACCTCTATCACATCCCCACGGCCATTCGCAATATGGGGAATCGATCTAGTAGGACCCTTGCCTAGGGCCGTCAATAACTATCGATACTTGATCGTGGCAATTGACTATTTTTCAAAATGGATGGAGGCGGAGCCGATGGTAACGATCACTGAGCAGAAGACCTTCCAGTTTATCTGGAAAAACATTATATGCAGATATGGTCTCCCTAACACCCTCATCTAGGATAACGGGACTCAATTCAAGAATACATCTCTGGAGAAATACTACGAAAGTGTCGGTGTCAAATAATTCTTCTCAACCCCAAGATGACCTCAGGCTAATGGGAAAACCGAGGTTATAAATAGAACCATCCTAGACGGGATCAAGAAAAAGATCGAGGAGGCAAAAGTAAGATGGGTTGAGTATCTGTACGCTGTACTGTGGGCTTATAGGACGACGGCCAAGACTCCTACCGGAGAAACCCCGTTCATGCTAGCGTATGGCTCAGAAGCCGTCATCCCATCTGAGATTGGGTTTCCTACTCACAGGGTCCAAATGTATGCCCCCCAGAGAAATATGGAAGAAAGGAGACTCAACTTAGACTTGATCGAGGAAAGGATGGAAGACGCTGAAATAAAGTAAACTACCTACCAGAAGAGGACTGCCAGGTTTTACAACCAGAGGGTGAAGCAAAGGCCAATCGCTGTGGGGGACTTGGTCCTAAAAAAGACTTGGCGAAATCCTAACAAGCTCCACCCAAATTGGCATGGCCCATACAGGGTCATCGATGAAGTTGTCCCTAGAACCTATAGACTAGAAACCTTGAAGGGGAACCCTTTATGAACCCCTAGAATGCAGATCATTTGAAGAAATACTATCAATAATGTAATGTCCTATCGGACCAAATTTGTAATGAATGTGTTGCTCCAACAGAACACTTGGAATGTTAATGAGAATGTCATATTGGCCACTCATCTTGTGTTTGTTAATTCTAGTAGGATTGGGGTTATCCTCGTTAAACCACCCTTGGCTATGATGAGGGAAAATGGTGGGGACGACCCCCCATTCACCCTCAATAAAGACAAGGGGGACTTCAAATTTAAAACATCATTTAGTTGGTGGAAACCACCCTAGGGTATGATGAGGGCAAATGGTGGGGACAATCCCCCATCCACCCTCAAGAAAGGTGAGGGGGGACTTCAAATTGAAAACGTCATTTAGTTAGTGGAAACCACCCTCGGCTATGATGAGGGAAAATGGTGGGGACGACCCCCCATTCACCCTCAAGAAAGACGAGGGGGGACTTCAAATTTAAAACATCATTTAGTTGGTGGAAACCACCCTCGGCTATGATGAGGGCAAATGGTGGGGATGACCCCCATCCACCCTCAAGAAAGACGAGTGGGGAGTTCAAATTTATAACATCATTTAATTGGTAGAAACCACCCTCGGCTATGATGAGGGAAAATGGTGGGGACAACCCCCCCATTCACCCTCAAGAAAGACGAGGGGGGACTTCAAATTTAAAACATCATTTATGTTGGTGGAAACCACCCTCGGCTATGATGAGGGCAAATGGTGGGGACGACCCCCCATCCACCCTCAAGAAAGACAAGGGGGGACTTCAAATTTAAAAAATAATCTATGTTGGTGGAAACCATCCTCGGCTATGATGAGGGAAAATGGTGGGGACGACCCCCCATTTACCCTCAAGAAAGACGAGGGGGGTTAATGGGATGGTTAATACATAATATCATGAATTAAGATAAATCACGCAAGAGGCAGGCACAAAAGATAGGAAGAGGCATTATATTAGAAACAAAGTGTTACAAATGCTTGTCCAACAAAAATAAAGTACAAAAATATTCGTTACATGAAGATGGTATTGGCTACAGACAGCTGATTCGTATCGAGTATTGCATATTTCCACCTGTTATCTTTATGCATTCTAGCACTTTTACGGTCCTAAATGCCTATAATTATGCTCATTAACTAGAAAACCTTGGATTTGGATATATACATGCTTTGCAGTGGTTATTTGTGTTTTTGTAGGTATTGGAACGCTAAAAGTGAGGTTCGATTGCATTTCGGAGAAGTTTCATCGTCGAATGCTACTTCAAGGGCAATTTGGTCTTTTCAAACTCGCTATTTTTTATGGAATGAAGTTACCAACATGTATATTATCAAATTATCTTTCTGTGGCCACTGACCATGCGTCATTCTGACTCCGTATGTGGAAGTTATGGCCTTTTCCGCAAGGTTTCGGTATTTTCTTCTACTTCAAGGGCATTTTGGTAATTCCACACTGCATAATCTGGAGGTTTTCAAAATATAATATGTAGATAATTGAATTAGCTTCGCGTCGGTTCTGACCACGCCTCATTTCGATTCCGTATGAGGGAGTTATGGCCATTTCCGTGCAACGCGTCAAAATTGGTTCGGAGAGGAAAAGTGGGTTGTCTCCAGCCCAAGGCAAATTCCAAAAGTGCGGTCGACCGGTCCCAAGACAGAGGTCGACCGGTCCCATCAGATATGGACAAAAATTGGCTTATTTTGGGTTTTTTGGGTTGGTTTTGTTGGGGGTTTATTTTGGGGTATTAATAGAATGTTTGGGCATTTCTTAGAAGATATATCTTTCATTTTTAGGTTAGGGTTTTGAGAGCTCATTTTCTCTCTCATTTGGGTTTGCCTCATTTGTGGATTGTAAGTGCACTATTCATCATCCTCTCCATTTATATAGTTGTATTTCTTGATTTCTTGCTTTGATAACTAGTTTCCTTGCTTTCAAATTTGTTTATTGTTGTTATTTATATCTTTAATTAGTTTAGTTGTTGTTTAAAGTAGTTTAATCCATGTATTGTCAGTAGATAACGGGCTGGGATTGCGTTTTCACCATTGATGGGCGTTGAGCTCCGAAAATTAGGTTTTGTGTAAAATTGCATTTAATTGAAACCTCGCGTATTAAAGTCGGATTATTATGCGTTTAACTTTCTTTGTCACACAACGTTAGTGTTTATAACGGTAATCCGAATTTAAGATGCGTGTGACCATTTTCTGTTAAATGTTTAATCTCGCAACTTTGGGTTAAATTCCTTATTGTGTGATGTTTATACTTAATTGAAAATGCTCGATTAAATGTTTTCGAACTGAAATTCTAATTATTAGTTGTTTAGCCCATGGCGGGGACACGATCCCGACTCTCGTTTTATTAATTCTAGTTTAGACTTAACTTCTTAATTTTTTCCTTTTCTTTATTTCCAACCTATCACCTTTTACACTTTTATTTTAGGAGTATTAAATCCTATAAATTCTAGCAACTCATCTCTGTGGATTTTCGATACCCGACTTATCGCTATACTTGTATTGCAAGTGCAGTCGTAATTTAGGTTTTTGTATTAATGCGGTGAAACGAATTCAACGATTAGTGTTTTGACGCGATGTTACTTTTCACCATTAATCAAAATGGCACCGTTGCCGGGGACTAGTTTGTTTTAGACTTTATGTGATTTAGTATTTCATAGTATTTTCTTTCTATTTGTATTATTTACTAATATTTTGCAGGACTTCCACATTTGAGCACTTAGAAACGCTTGAATTGTTCCCGCGTGCACTTACTTTGTGGAATTCGTCACTTCCAGCCATCCTTGGGGTAAGCATGTCTTACTCCAATTCTTTCAGTAATCCTTGTTATAATCCTCAAAATTCCCGCAAACCTATGACTTTCGGTGAATACTTGGAATCCCAAAAATTTACAAATTCACATATTACTTTGGGCGAGTATAACGAAAGTAAAAATTTGGGTTATTGGAATTTTGATGATGATGACAATGATTTTGGGCCTTTACCTCCTTATAATAGGAATTTTGAAACAAATTCGAATAGTTTTCAAAATTCCTATAATAATGAGTTTTGGTTTAAGTCCGATGACAATTTTCAAAGTTCCCATTCTAATGCGTCCGCCTCTCGACCTATGACATTAGGTGAGGGTTTGCGTATGTATGAGAATGAGAAACTTGAAAATCGTTATCGGGAAGAAAATCGTTCGTGGGAATATGAGTTGGATATATATTTTGAGTCCGACGACGATTTTGCTTCCGAGACTTTCGAGGTCGAGGAATGTTTTGAACCAAATGAGGTACTTGTGCCTACTTTGGAACAAGCCATTCTAGACTTTGCCCATTGCGTAATAGATATTGAAAGTGATTATGATAATGACATAATATCTATTTGCAATGAAATGATTTCTTCTTTAGCTTCCAAAGAAGAACATTTCATTGAAAATGATATTATTTCATTTGAAACTCATTCTTCATGCGATGATGATTCATCTCATGAGTTTGATTTTCTTTCATCCCCATTTTCATTCTCTATTACCACACCGTCACAAGTACCCGATGATTCGGTTTCGAACTTTATTGTTTTAAACCCTATCGCCGATGAGGAGTACTTGCTCGAGTCGCCCTCCACGAACGCATATTTGCCTTTGTGTGCGCCACCTCCCATTCCATCTTTAAAATCTTTGGGAGTATTTTTGGTTTTTCTCGGTCCCCACTTGTCTTTGTCACCCGTTCAATCCAAACCCCCTATCGTCCCACTAAAACTTTTAATTGGCGATGGTTCATTTTTTTCGCCTTACACATGCCTTCAGTTGTTAAAACGGGCATGCTTGTATGTGAGGGTACACCAGTTATCCTCCAAAGTCAAATCGTTTTTATGGTGGACTCTCACCTATTTAGACTTCTAGTGTAAAGTTAGTGTGGAGTCTAAATAGTAGGTTGTATATAGTTAGATTTTTATTCTTTCTTTCTTTTTAATTTAGTCTAGTGTACTTAGTTAACTTTTTATTATTTATTTTTGCTATGCTCGGTACTAACTTGTTTTGTAGATTCTTTGGACTTATTCTTATGGGGATCGCTCCACTTTTGGGTAATATCGCTATTTTCCTCTCTTTGACTTGGTTCTTAATTTACATTGAGGACAATGTCAAGTTTTAAGTTAGGGGGTGTGGGATATTCTATCCATTTCTTTAATTTAGTCCATATTTTTGCTCACATGTTAGTTACTTAGTATGCTTTTCTTAGAAAAATTGAAAAATTTCAAAAAGATTTTCTTTCTTTTTTCTCCTTTTTTGGGCTTTTTGCCTTTGTTTTCGATGATAAATTTCAATAATTGCCCGATCTAATAGACAACCCAATGATGCATGTTCTCGATTTTAGAAGTTATTAGACTTTAGTCCTCAATCATTGATATTATGAATAACTTCATGAATTAAACTTTAATCCCATGAGCACATGCACTTTTATTGTTCTATTGATTTGGCTTAAGATTTTTATAACTCGGTATTCTTTTGTTGCTTTGTATATACTTACACCAAGTAAGCTTTGTACCTTTCATCGTTTGTGAGTGTATACACTATTCTTTTCTCATTGAAAACGTTGAATTCGTCGGTAATCTCACTATTCTTTCATTTGACCGTTCATTAATTGAGTTCATACTTGAAATGTGTTACTTGAGCATGATTTTCATATATTATTTTGATTCGAGAATTACGTAAACTTTATGAAATGATCACAGGCCATCTTTGTTATATCGCCCATATTAGCATTGACCTCACCTCATATGTTTACCCTCGTTAACCCCTTTGAGCCTAAATATAACCTTTCGTTTCATAACCCCAATCCCATAACCAACTCTAAATTGGAGTTATAAACCATACATACACTTTCCATACCTTTGTTTGGAATGTTACATGGGATTTAATGATGTTGTTATGATGTCGGTTGCAATTTAGGCATATGAGAGTTTGACAAGTAAAGTAAAGAAAGATGTGAAAAAGTGAAGAAAAAGAGAAAGCAAAAAAAGAAAAAGAAAACAAAAGCGAAAAAATGAGAAAAAGAAGAAAAGAAAAAGAAAGAGAAAGTTGTAAATGTTGTATATAGTTCAATAAGCTTTGATTACTCTTCCCGATGATATATCTAATGCCGTTTTGGAACTAGTTTTCCAATTTTGATATTTCTCGCATTTTCCCATTATCCCGAGTTTTCGTTCCGAACACTTTGAACCCGTATATACATTCCTTTCATTTCGTACCCTAGCCTAGCCTAAATTACAAACCTATACAAGTCCTATGTGATCTTGGGTTGATGTAATTCAAAAGTCATAATAGTTGTGATAATCTGTGAAAATGCATTTCGCCTCTTTTAGTGTGCGGTATCCTTTCATTGAGATTACTTTTTTCAGTTTATATATAGCGTTCTTCATTTGTGACATGTGTGCGGCCTAGTTTCCATTTATATTTACTCTTTATACCCGCATGTTCCGTGTGTTACCTCCCTATTTCGAGTGAATTCGCTTGATGAGTGTAATGCCTATGAGGATTGAATGAATGCTTGCTTTAACGTTTATTCGGTTTATATAAGTTTTTCGCCAAATCACACTTTGCATGTGCTCGCTCCCCTCCCACATTTTAAGGTTTCAATTCTATGAGGTGCATTCTATAATGTTAATCATGCGAACTTTTGTTTGAATTCATTCACTTTGCTAATAATGCGTATGAAATGCTTTTTTCTATTATTGGGCTTGTCGCGTGTTGGTTTGGGCTTATTTTGAGGAAACCATGTGATGTTTGTGGGTACCATCCCTGAAAACCCTCACGATACGACACTCGTCCACTAGGGTAACCTAGGGGTTTAAGGGCTTATTGCATATGCTAAATGCAATCGTGTTCCCTACGAAATGGCAATTATATTTCGATGCATATATGCATTTTGTATTTCCTTCTGTGGACTAGTTTTGTTTGTTTCATCACTAGGGACTAGCAATGTTTAAGTTAGGGGGTGTGATTCGTATCGAATATTGCATATTTCCACGCGTTATCTTTATGCATTCTAGCACTTGTACGGTCCTAAATGCCTATAATTATGCTCATTAACCAGAAAACCTTGGATTTGGATATATACATGCTTTGCAGGGGTTATTTGTGTTTTTGTAGGTATTGGAACGGTAAAAGTGAGGTTCGATTGCATTTCGGAGAAGTTCCGTCGTCGAATGCAACTTCAAGGGCAATTTGGTCTTTTCAAACTCACTACTTTTTATGTAATGAAGTTACCAACATGTATATCATCAAATTATCTTTCCGTGGCCACTGACCATGCGCCATTCTGACTCCGTATGTGGAAGTTATGGCCTTTTTCGGAAGGTTTCGGTATTTTCTTCTACTTCAAGGGCATTTTGGCAATTCCACACTGCATAATCTGGAAGGTTTCAAAATAGAATCATGTATAGAATTGAATTAGCTTCGCGTTGGTTCTGACCACGCCTCATTTCGATTCCGTATGAGGGAGTTATGGCCATTTTCGTGTAATGCATCAAAATTGGTTCAGAGAGTAAAAGTGGGTTGTTTCCAGCCCAAGGCAAATTCCAAAAGTGCGGTCGACCGGTCCCAAAATAGAGGTCGACCGGTCCCATCAGATATGGATGAAAATTGGCTTATTTGGGGTTTTTTGGGTTGGTTTTGTTGGGGGTTTATTTTGGGGTATTAATAGAATGTTTAGGGCATTTCTTAGAAGATATATCTTTCATTTTTAGGTTAGGGTTAGGGTTTGGAGAGCTCATTTTCTCTATCATTTGGGTTTGCCTCATTTGTGGATTGTAAGTGCACTATTCATCATCCTCTCCATTTGTATAGTTGTATTTCTTGATTTCTTGCTTTGATAACTAGTTTCCTTGCTTTCAAATTAGTTTTTTGTTGTTATTTATATCTTTAATTAGTTTAGTTGTTGTTTAAAGTAGTTTAATCCATGTATTGTCAGTAGATTGGGATTGCGTTTCCGCCATTGATGGGCGTTGAGCTCTGAAAATTAGGTTTTGTGTAAAATTGCATTTAATTGAAACCTCGCGTATTAAAGTCGGATTATTATGCGTTTAACTTTCTTTGTCACGCAACATTAGTGTTTATAGTGGTAATCCGAATTTAAGATGCGTGTGACCATTTTCTGTTAAATGTTTAATCTTGCAACTTTGGGTTAAATTCCTTATTGTGTGATGTTTATACTTAATTGAAAATGCTCGATTACTTGTTTTCGAACCGAAATTCTAATTATCAGTTATTTAGCCCATGGTGGGGACACGATCCCGACTCTCGTTTTATTAATTCTAGTTTAGACTTAACTTCTTAATTTTTTCCTTTTCTTTATTTCCAACCTATTACCTTTTACACTTTTATTTTAGGAGTATTAAATCTTATAAATTCTAGCAACTCATCTCTGTGGATTTTTGATACCCGACTTACCGCTATACTTGTATCGCAAGTGCAGTCATAATTTAGGTTTTTGTTTTAATGCGGTGAAACGAATTCAACGATTAGCATTTTGACGCGACGTTACTTTTCACCATTAATCAACATCCACCCTATTGAGCGACATAGGAGGGCAAGGCTTCAACATCAATAGGAGTTTCTTCTATGACCAAGACAGGTCGATCCTCAGATGTGCCTGTACCTTCGACGTGCACTTGGGACTCCACATGGGCTAAAGCCTCGGTAATAAGGGGGTCATCCAACTGAACTGCCTCAAGAGAGGGGATGAATGAAGACACGACATCAGTAAATTTCAAGACGACCCACCGACAGGCCGTCTTGATCCCCCTCTCCAGGTACTCAAGGCCAAAGCCCTGAAACTTGTCCGAAAGATTGTAAGCCTCCATTGCATTGACCCAGGCTTTCTTCATTGCCTTATCAAGTTCAGCCTTGAATTGGGGCCCCTGGTTGGTCAAGGCTTCTTCATTTTCTTTGATAAGGGTGTCCTTCACATTCAGGTCGTCCTCATGCTGCTTCACCAGCTCACCGAGGACCTTGGCATGCTCAGTCCTCGCACTCTCCAACTCTACCCTCGTAATCTCCAGTTCGGTCTTCAGATTGAACTCATGCTGAATGGCCCTCTTGGCCTCATGAAACTTTTGTTGATTCTCGGCCATCCACTTGGTAACCGAGGTAAAGGCACAGACAGACTACATAAACAAACACATTTTAAAATAGGCCAAGGGAAGAGTTTATGAAATAAGTCAAAAAGAATAAATTCGAAAGAGATACATGAGCCAGAGTGTGCAGATCGTAGTCATAGACCTTGGCCGAGGGCATGTTTGACAGAAATTCATAATCAACGGCCGAGGGAGCAGAAAACATCGAGGCCTTGGCTGCCCTCAGGTTGGTTATGAGGGAAGATGGTTCAGCCGTTAAGAATGTCAAATTTTGAGACCAATAAGCCCCTATACTGGAAGAGGAACCGGTCCCCTCAGACACCTCCACCCTCGCCCTCGCCCTCATCCGTGAGTCAGGCCGAGAGCATTCAGGAACTTCAGACTCTTTCCTTTTGCGACTATCGATGGTTGGCTCAGCGTGCGTTGGCCCCACAGCCTTGGTCTTCTTCTGAGTCTACTGGGACTCTTTGCCTTTTTTCTTTCCCAGGCCAGAAAGTAAGCTTGGGGCAGTCATCTCCTAAAGTTAGTCAGAAATGTTTACAAGACGACCTAAAAAGGGGACGGTATATCAGAAAGATATAGTGGCAAAGATGAAACACTTGAAAAAATCAAAAGTTGAGCAAAAAATCTACACACATAATTCTATCAGGGGCCGACCTTAAGACCAACTTCTTTGAGGAAGCGAGGGGTCATCAAATCTTCAAATTTAGAAAGTTCACCCTCTTTCCCTCGCTCCCTCAGGTAGTCAACAATGACCCTCTCTTCCAAGATGAGTCCGAGGTGTGATCGTGCTTTCATTGAAGGGTTGGACTCTACCCTTGGGACCCTCAGACTATCTTCCACGGGCCCTCCCTCGGCGGGGAATTCCTAATCCCCATAGAAAAAGAAAAACCTCTTCTTCCAGTCATGATTGGAAGTCTGAGCCATGTGTAGAAGCTTCTTGTTGGACTTTCTAGCTCCCAAATGGAAATACCCAGGCTGTTTGGATGACGAGATAATATTGCAGCAGGCAATGAATAAATCGGTCGAAGGCTCGTCGATAAACGAATTCTTCCAAAGTGAGATATAGATGAGGATAGTCCTCCATGAGTTGGGAGGAAGTTGAGAAGGAGCAACCCCAAGGGCAGATAGTATGTCAACTATTGCAGGGTGTAGAGGGAACCCAACACATACCCTTAACATCTGCTCGTAAACAACAATATCTCCCTCGTCTCCCTGGAAGACTCTTTCACCTTCAGTTGGGGCCCTCATACTTATATTGGATTGTATACTAAAGAGATGCCTCCATATTAAGAGATCATGATCCCTAACTGATGATACATAAGTTGAGGCACTAGAAGTATCAACTTGTCCATCATCATCATCGAAACTCTCATTGTCGTCCTCAGCCCTCTCGTCCCCAGATCCTCCAGCCTTGTCACCCATCGGGGGCTATTTGGAAAGGCTACTTGAAAATAAAGAGGGGATAGGGCTATCACAGGGATGACCTCTGCATGATCTGTTCCCTTAGCCTGTCGGCCCGAATTAATAGTTGATGTCTCTCTCCTCACAGAAGGACCAGCACCCGTCGGTGATGATGCTCTCTCATCCATTTCCCACTCATATGACTGACTCTCGACTGGATGACAAGACGATCCACATGACTCAGATGATAAAATTATTGATAAAGGGATGGGGAAGATGGGTCATAACCAATTGAGGTCGGCCCCTCGTTGTCCCTCGTCCTCCTCCTCTATTCGTCTTATCTCAACAAAGAACTTCTCCCTCAATATTGGGAACTACTCGGCTAAATTATAAAGTATTCTGAGCATTAAGAGGATGACCCCACACTTGGAGGAATTCTTTCAAGCTAACTACAAACAGATTGGGTATTTGACCAAGTTAACTTCTAGATCAAACCAAAGAAATGAAGAGTTTTTAGGTTTAAACACTCAAGAACAGGAAGAACTCAGTTCACCGGAGAAGACGCCAAAAAATGCGAGAAAACCCTAGAAACACCACAAGGAGGCACTAAATCACAAATGAGAGGCGGGGGATGAAATCTAAGAAAACTAAAACCTAAATGCTGCCCTGCAACCACCAGTGCAAGGTGGGTCTACAAGCCGAAAAAGCAAGGCGACCAAGAAAAAATGAAAAGAAAACCAAATGCAAATGCAAGAAAGCAAACAAAAAAAGGAAGTTAAAGAGGGGTTAGGGCAGAAAGATTACCTGACAAAGAACAGCGAGACAACCAAGCTTGAGACAAAAGATGTCATACAAAAATTAAAGGTTCGAAATGGTATGGAGCTAGAGAGAGAAAACCTACGCGCGAAGAAGACGAAGAATAAATGATTTCTTAAAAATCATTTAAATATATTGCTAATGAGTGGGACCATTAACCAAGGTAAGACACATCACACGAGGAGATGTATCATTAGGGCACATAGTCCCAGGCTGAGAGTGTGTAGCCACCACATCTGGGAAACTGAAATGACGATGGGTACCTGGCCATATGCAGCTTAACAGACATCACTCATCCATCTGAATCCAAGGCAATATTACCCCTCATCCATCTCAACAACATCGATGGATAAGGTCTGGGGGATGATTGATATACCCATATATACCCTCGGCCAGGACGAGGGTGTCCTCCTCCCGGATGAGGGTTCAGGCCCAGGATAAGCCCAATAACTAAGGCTCTTTTACAGGAAGGATTGATCAGGATGACCCCACATCATGGCCTAGATGACCCTTCATGATGGCCCAGACGGCCCTTCAAGGGGCCGACCCCTCATCATGACCCAGATGAACTTTCAAAGGGTCGACCCCTTATCAAGGCCCAGACGACCCTACGAGGGTATGATAATACGAGGCCCACACCGGGCCAGGCTCACTACAGCAGGAACTTTACCCTCGGCCTTACATCACAAGTCGGGGGTGACATCATCACAACGCGTGATTTGGGAGATACGTGAAACAATGCATGTGGGACTCATACAACTCGTGGCCTAAACCGTTATAACAATATCATCCTCTCACGTGAGGGAATATTATGTCATCATTGATTTCAAGTGGCACATCTAGGTGTCAGCAGAAGATTGGCTACATCATCAATCACATGCTCCATGCATGCTTGGGGGGTATACTACACCCCCAAAGCCCTATATATACTTATCACCTTCAACCCTGTAAAGGGATCGATAATTTGTAACCCTAGCTAAAAGTCTACTTGTACACACATTAAAGAGGGAGAGTGAGCTTATGTGCATTGTATCCAAGGCCATTAGTGCCCATATTTAGTGGATCACACATTCACAGTGGATGTAGGCCTAATTGGTTGAACCACTATACATCATTATCTTATTCCTCTTATAATCATCTCCTTCTATACACTTACACACATATACATCTCTATTGCTTCCACTGTTATTACTGTTTGAGCTCATCATCACTTATCTGATGGTGCTGAATCTTAGCATCATCACCTCTTTTTACTTTTCCTAGAGGCTTTTGTGCCAATTTGGCTGGGAATCGATTGTGCTACCGTGGACACTGAATTTTTTCTTGATGGAGGACATGACAGAGAGAATGAGTATGCGGCTTGGCTTTTTGTGAGAGAATCGCCGACCATCATCTCGTCCTTCACAGTCTTCTGGGTGGATCTGGCATTTCTCAGGGAACTACATCAAGTGTTTATGGAGGAGGGTAGTTACCAAGATGATGGTGGTGGAGTCCGATCAACGGTAATTCATCACTTTTGACACCATAGAGGGAGGCATGATGGTTTTCCCAGGCTGATCCGAGCTTATCGTGCTATAGAGCGTCAACGGCATTCCATTCAGACATGAAAAGTTTGGGGGCCCCAAGATATGGATAATGATAATGGGGTTGGCTCCTCTAGCAACTATGGGAAGGGTTCTCTAGGAAATTTATTTGTGAAACTTTTGATATGGTGTTTGGCAGTGTATCTAGTTACTTTGGTTGTGCCGCGTCGGAATAATTTTGGAAGGGTTGTTTTTAGGTGTGGCTTATTTTTGGGAAAGTAAGAGTAGGTTGGTAAGAGAAGTTATTTGACTCCATGCACTGATGTAATTGTGCTGAAATTTTCAAATAATGGAATAAATTTTTTTTGATCATCTAGTCGTGCCTCTTGATGAGTTTTGAATTTGAATTATCTTTACTAATCGCTAAGGAATACATAATCCTTTCGTTCAGGTATATGTTAAAATGAACTATCGTTCTTCGAGATAAGAAAAGAATAGCATTTTGTGAAAAAAGAAGGGGCCATGCTTATTGTAACACCCCGTATTTCTGGATATTTTATTTAATTAATTTGGAGAATTAAATGAGAAAATACGGCTTAATTTAAATTACGTAAGAGGAGTAATTTAATGAGATTTATTAAAAAGTGTAATTTTGGAATATTAATCGAGAGATAGTTACCGATTTATATTGCCTCATTATATTTACTTATTGCGAGTGGTAAATAGTTACTTAACGCGTGTAGACCGTGTTGGGATGAGAACGAGTAATATTTTTTAAGTGACTCAAATGATAATTTAGAGGTCATAGATGAGTCCGGAAGGGTCAAATTAGTCAAAATAGTATATCCGGGGGTACTAGTTGAGTCTCGGGGTAATTTTGGACTAAACCGAGATCGTTCGGGGGCATTTTGGTCTTTTAACATGAGATGATACGAAGACCTACGAATTTGAGAGCCTTTTATCAGCCGTATGAAAGAGGGGTTAGGTTTAGAAAACCCATGAAAACTCACCATAACCATTAGAGATAAGAGAGAAACAATTCTCAAGGCAAAAGAAAGAATTGGGAAGGATTCAAAGGAGATTGTCACCACAAACTTGTTGGGAAGGAGGATTGATGGAGAAAAACAATCAAACATCATCAACAATCATGAAATCAGGAACCCTATATCAAGGAAAGTTATTTATTACAAAGATTATAAAGTTATAATACCCATGTGTATGATATTTTGAATGATTTTGTTAAACTCATATTTTGGAAAGAAAATAATGATATTTATACATGTTGGGATAGGAATTGCATGTAGAATGATGTAACATATGTAGAGGAATAATATTCAGATTTGACTTGATGAGTATTTCGGAATAAAATCTGGGTTTTGAATGAAATTATGGGAAGAACACCATAGTTAGGGTTTTCAAGAAATCTTAGGCTTAATCCACAATTCCGTTAAATAGATTGAGGTTTTGATGTATTTGAAACGTTATAAATTGTCCTAGTATATGTGGAAACATGTTAGGATCATTGGGTCGAAGTTTGGTGGACTATAATGGAGTTTGGAGATTTGTTAATGGAGGAAGAGGTTAACGAAGAAGACGAACTGCGTATGTCCCTGTTCGATCGATTGATCGATCGACTGTGTCGATCGATCGAACCCAGTACTCGATCTATCGAAGTAAGCTATTTTTCCCGAATTTTCCGTGTTTAAAGTTTCTTTGATTTTTGGGAATGAATGGGTATCCTAGGATTCCTATTATACTTATATGGGAGTGAGAATAAGACCAGTAGGTATATTGTTGAGGTCCAATAAGGCCATTGGGTGTAGGGCTTGAATTATGGACCGACGAGAATAATCCGATTTAATAGAGTATCAGAGAATTTGGAATTTAGTTATGAGGCTAGGTAAAGTCAATTCAAGTAATAAACCAGTAGGGTAAGTAATAACTACTGAAATTATATGTGAGGGGTAACTAGGACCCTTAGAGTTGTGTGAATACTCAAATAATTGCGATTAATGAGATAAATCGTAAAGCGAATATTGTACGGTAAATATAAGAGATTAAAATATTACATACGAACAAAATAAATGGGTCGGGCGTGTACCTATTGAATTATATAATCTTCTAGGTCGAGAGAAGTATACCTAAATTAACTATGTTAGGGTCGATGAGATATTCCGAACTAACATAGGGTTATTATATGTTTGGGGTCGATGTAAAATGCCGAACCAAACCTTTGAACTAGTGGCGTGATGAAAGAGTCCGAGCCAGAATTTGTGTATATAAATAATTGGGGTCGATGTATCATTCCGAACCAATTCTTACTTGGGGTCGATGAATCATTCCGAACCAAGAGTCCTTACGTGTGTAAAAAGGACAAAATAGTAATGACTGATATTTAGTATATATTGTGTGTGAAATATATACTTGATGATATTCTACTTCGGTGTATTAGTAGATTGATATATATTATGTATTTAAAGAATACATACCAAAGTGGTAAGTTAAGTAGTGAAACTTAATTTCGAACGTAACATTAGATAGAGAATATATATTTAGTAAATTAAGTAGTGAAACTTAATTACAAAAGTGGGAAGATAGAAATTGTGATAATTGTAGAAATTTAGTAGCGAAACTAAATGAAAAGTTTTGAAACATAACATAGGTGAAATGTTACTTGAGTATTAATTAACCTTCGCGAGATCTTAATGAAATGGATGTACTATGTGGGCAATACGAGAACTTAAGTATAGATAAGTTCAGATGATTATTTAGTCCTAGTTAGCTTGGAAGATATGACTAGGTGGGCTAAGTGTAGAACGCTAGGTGTGCACAAAAGATGAGGGGTGAGTAAACTCAAGAGAGTGTACGAGAACCTAACATGTGTAATCAATAACCGCATTTTATATTGTGATAAACTCTTGCTAAATGTTTTCAAAATGTTTTGAGTACTAACTCTTGCTATAAAATATTTTCAAAACCTTTTAGGTTTCCAGCCACAGGGACGCCATGTATGATTATTTCATTCCAGGGACTCGAATTTGTAGCACAGTGGATGATTACAGGATTTTGACTAGAAGATATCTCCAATTCAGATCTAGTACAGGATCTCACCCTATTCTATGTATGGACTTGTAGTCCGGTATCAGTCTCAGATGTTAGTTGCAGATTAGTAGTTATTCTATTGTTGTTTGTTATTTTTAGCCGATGGTTTATTCGGTAATACCCTTATACTGTTGTACTTATACTTTGTTGGTTTGAGTTTTAGCATGGTATTTGTTTTACTTTTTTTCCGCATGGTTGATCTTTCTATTTAAGAAAGATAAAATTTTGGCACCGGTCTAATTTTCACTTAGGTGATTAGTAATTAAAAAGTTTTCGACAGTGATGCTAAGAATGAACCATTTGAGAAACTGGTTTTAATTTAATAAAGGCCTGATCACCCGATGTTTAATTAGGCGGGGTGTCACAGATGTTATCAGAGCATCATGTTCTAGTGTCCATAGGATCTGTACGGCTTACTACGTTTTTAGCATATCGTTTGATTGATATAGAGCCCTATATTAGGATTATTGTACTCCTCTACGTACGTGGTTTACGTTCTCCTGCTACTTAGTTGATGAAGTGTAGCATATACGAGTTCGATTGGGCATGGTACGTTGAACGTGGCAATAGGACCAACATTGGCGTTGGAAGGACTGCAGGAGGGAGGAGCTCGGCATGAAGCATGGAGTGTTCGAGGATGGGAATCGTAGAAAAGATGACTGTTGTCGAGGTCTCTCCAAGTGTGAAATCGTATTTAGATGCTGTAAGGGCTGTTGAGGCATAATAGGAATTTTCCAAGTATCGTGACGGCAAAGGGGATGCTAATCTAGACCCCCCCAATCCAGTGATAGCGAGAGGAGGTCTAGAGGGTTTTGATGAGAACGAACCGTAAAAATTTGATAAAATGACGATTGTACATGTTAACCAATGGAAGTTGAATGCCTAGAGGTCTTGGCATTTAGGATAGAGTAGGAATACCCAGAAGTGAAAATTTGGGTAAAGATTTTTTGAAGCAACGTGGTGGGGATACCAGTCACCTCATCCGGACCGAGGGTCAGTATACAAATAGAGGGACCTTACGTATAGTTTAACCGTAATTTCCTCCAATGATGGTTCAGAAGCGAAGTGAATGGAGATTTCTGAAACCATCACGTGAGAGCCTGGTAGAGGCCAACTGTGAGAAAGAAATTTATTTGTTAAAGAGAACTTGTACCCGATAAGATAGGTACAAGGAAAAAGATCCCTTAAGAGAATGGACTCTCGAGTTATCGTTAGCAATCTTGGTAAAACTCTTCTTGGACGACTCATGTGTATGAAGGCAGTATGGAGCTTCTTACAAGGTTGAGGTAAATGCTCCAAGGTGGGCGGAGCTAAAAGAGTTTAAGGATTTAGTCAGAGTAAGACTGAATGTAATGGGGCTAGTGCAAGCCATAAGTGGGAACCCAGTAAGGGATTCATTGATTTGATCCTAAGCAAGGACTGTTAATTCTAATAGTGCGTTCGTTGGTCAGCAAAACTAAGGGAACCCTGATGATAGTGTTAAAAATCAAGGTTGCCAAGTCCGAGAGGAGGAATACCCTAAACCAGTCAGTGTGGACTGGAATAAGGGGATTTATGAAAAAATGTCTTATGTGGGACGTAAGACCACACATGTTGATCTTGTTCGAAGTTATTTAAGGAAATAATAACTCCGATAAGTTTTCCATTCCGGAAAGGACAAGCGTGTTATGTCCGGGAACCAGTTGAACCACCAGAGCGATGGGCAAATGGTATATGAGTTTTAGCCTCGAGTGAATGGGGTATATGACGATGCCTCACCTGAAAGAGGGTCGAGCTGTCATCATTCATTAATATGTGGGAGACTCTTGAGATTATGGATGTCTCATAGTGATTGATTCCGGTGTGTAGGAACCTTAATGATGTGATTCAAGGTATATTGTATGACCGCTGGGCGGAGAGATTGAGCTCGTTGTTGTAACAAGAGCTAAGGATTTAGTGATAGTATTAGCGTAGTGCCACTTGACTCCTTTAGAGATGATGTAGTATGGTTGTACCTATTGTTGGGGGATGGAATTTGAGTATCTCGAATATGTGTTGTTCCGGCAATGCTCCGTAAAAATGCATTGGGAGAAGTCCCTTGTTTAAGTTCGGTTGCGAAAGGGGATACAACTAAATTTTTATGCACGTCAGGAGAAGAGACGTTAGATGCTATAGCATCAGTGGATCCGGTAGTGTTGTGGGGAAACACTAAAAAGCTCATCTCACCATGAAGGGATAAGTGGGACTTTGTGGACAAGAAATTGATTTTTGGTCTATAGGGGATTGAGTATACCCACAAGATTGTAGTCACGCCATGAAGACAAGGTGAGAGTGAGGAAAAGCGTGTCACGAGTGCTACAGTTTCAATGTTTTTACAAATGTGCACGGAGAAAAGGGTGTATGGTCTCCCTAGTTAATTGGCTTTCTTAATCACTTGAGAAAGAGGGATGCGGTTAATTTTTTATTAAGTACGCCGATGGGGGAAGTTGCGGCTAGTCGTGTTGATGAAATGGATTGAACGTCATGGGAGATAGACGATAATCCAAGATTTTATGTGCTGAGAGAGCCAGCACACCCTATGAGATAAAAGTCGGTGGGAAGCCGTTCAAAAATTATCTCTTGATATAGGAGGCCTAACTCTTGTGAAGAAGTGACACAAGGTTCTACTTAACTGAGTGTTGAGAGTGACTTACGCGTTACTAAAATGTTGATTCTTATAAGGTAATCAACGCTAAAGGTACGCCAATTATGAAGAGTGCACGGATTGTAAAGTATAATATACCCAGAGTGAAAGGGGAATAGAGTACCACTTGAGGAAAGATGCCGTAAGTGGGAAGAGGTGTTGAAGAAGAGACATAGTGAGATTGTCTCCATATGCACCACTAGTTGATAGAGAAAGATGGTCACGGAATGAGCAACCGGAAATTTTGTAATGAACCTACGTTTCCAATGATGGAATGAGGAGACATACTTATATATTATTGATGGTCTGTGAACATCATAACTAAACCAACATTTCGTTGGGATAGCGGAGTGGGTTGACCGGGATGAATTAGTATGTAGTTAAAAAGGAAGAGTGCACAAGTGCACGGTGTCGTCCTACATGGTTGTGAATCAGGATGAAATCCTAAAATCCCACCCTGTGAGAGATGGTCAGGGAGGAATAGAGATAAAGTTTTATTTTGAGTATGTTGTGTCGTCTACGACTCAATTTTAGTGAGAAAAGATGATAATACGCCCTTACGATAGTGGAATTTTGGAGAAGCCCACTGATCAATTCATAGGTTGAATGTATACCTATATGAGCATATTTATAGGTAGTGTGAGTGCCTATATGGACTGTACATAAGGATTAGGTTCGTGGGTACCTATTACGATCAATACATGTACTTTGAGGTGTAGTTCGAGGAGAAATTCCAAACTCTTAGTCCTTAACGCGTGATATGAGGACATTCTATTGGGGTATGACATTTTAGAATATATGAAGTGTGAAAGATATGGCTCACAAATTGTCTACTCAGGTGTGATGAGATATATATATTTATATTGTGCTCGAAGTGTGATTCCGAGACAATATAACCAATCATTATTGGTGATCAAGGTGGGATTCCGAGCCAATAACCCCAAAAGTGTTATAAAAGGGGGGTGATTATAAAATAAGTGTTGATAGTATATGTTATGTGTAAGATATATATACCTTATGATTTTCCTACTTATGTTCGATAATAAGTATGCTTAAATTCTGTATTGGGGTCGATGATGTTCCGGACCAATACATGAAGGATCGATTTGGGGTCGATGATTTTACGAACCAAATTGATGATTAATTTGGTATCGACGGAAGGTCTGAACCAACATATGCATTACATTTTCCTTGGGGTCGAGGGATTTCCGGACCAATGTAAATGATAGGATGATTGGGGCCGATGATTTTGCCGGACCAATTTCCCTTATAGTATATATTGTGTGTGAAATATATACCTTATAATATTATACTTATGAGTGATAGTAGACACATAGATGTTATATATAGAGATATACATCAAAAGAGTAAATTAAGTATGGGAGGAACTTAATTTCAGGAGTTAACATTAGATTGAGAAAAATCTATGGAGAAATTAAGTAGTGAGACTTAATTCTGATATATGCGGCATAGGTAACATGCGATAAGAATTTCTAATGAAGCAAGGCATGTACTTGGGGCGATCGTTAGGATGTTATGATTTGGTTTTGGGTATTAGAGGATGCAATGATATTTAAGGTCCTTAGCCTTAATACCAGCCTTATCCCAATTTCGAGGATGAAATTCCTTTGCAAGGGGGGAAGTATGTATACCCCGTATTTCTGAATATTCTATTTAATTAAATTGGAGAATTAAATGAGAAAATACGATTTAATTTAAATTACGTAAGAGCAGTAATTTAATGAGATTTATTAAAAATTGTAATTTTGGAATATTAATCGAGAGATAGTTACCGATTTATATTGCCTCATTATATTTACTTAGTGCGAGTGGTAAATAGTTACTTAAAGCGTGTAGACCGTGTTGGGGTGAGAACGAGTAATATTTTTTAAGTGACTCAAATGATAATTTAGAGGTCACAGATGAGTCCGGAAGGGTCAAATTAGTCAAAATAGTATACCCGGGGGTACTAGTTGAGTCTCGAGGTAATTTTGGACTAAACTGAGATCGTTCGGGGGCGTTTTGATCTTTTAACATGAGATGGTAAGGAGATCTACGAATTTGAGAGCCTTTTATCAGCCGTATGAAAGAGGGGTTAGGGTTATAAAACCTATGAAAACTCACCATAACCATTAGAGATCAAAGAGAAACAATTCTCAAGGTAAAAGAAAGAATTGGGAAGGATTCAAAGGAGATTGTCACAACAAACTTGTTGGGAAGGAGGATTGAAGGAGAAAAACAATCAAACATCATCAACAATCACGAAATCAGGAACCCTCTATCAAGGCAAGTTGTTTATTACAAAGATTATAAAGTTATAATACCCATGTGTATGGTCTTTTGAATGATTTTGTTAAACTCATATTTTGGAAAGAAAATAATGATATTTATACATGTTGGGATAGGAATTGCATGTAGAATGATGTAACATATGTAGAGGAATAATATTCAGATTTGACTTGATGAGTATTTCGGAATAAAATCTGGGATTTGAATGAAATTATGGGAAGAACACCATAGTTAGGGTTTTCAAGAAATCTTAGGTTTAATCCACAATTCCTTTAAATAGATTGAGGTTTTGATATATTTGAAACGTTAGAAATTGTCCTAGTATATGTGGAAACATGTTAGGATCATTGGGTCGAAGTTTGGTGGACTAAAATGGAGTTTGGAGATTTGTTAATGGAGGAAGAGTTTAACGAAGAAGACGAACTGCGTCTGTCCCTGTTCGATCGATCGATCGATCGATCTTGAATGTCGATCGATCAACTGTGTCGATCGATTGAACCCAATACTCGATCGATCGAAGTAAGCTGTTTTTCCTGAATTTTCCATCTTTAAAGTTTCTTTGATTTCCAGGAACGAATGGGAATCCTAGGATTCCTATTATACTTATATTGGAGTGAGAATAAGACCAGTAGGTATATTCTTGAGGTCCAATAAGGCCATTGGGTGTAGGGCTTGAATTATGGACCGACGAGAATAAGACGATTTAATAGAGTATCGGAGAATTTGGAATTTAGTTACGAGGCGAGGTAAAGTCAATTCAAGTAATAGACCAGTAGGGTAAGTAATAACTACTGAAATTATATGTGAGGGGTAACTAGGACCCTTAGAGTTGTGTGAATACTCAAAGAATTGCGATTAATGAGATAAATCGTAAAACGAATATTGTACGGTAAATATAAGATTTTAAAATATTACGTACGAACATAATAAATGGGTCGGGTGTGTATCTACTGAATTATATAATCTTCTAGGTCGAGAGAAGTATACCTAAATTAACAATGTTAGGGTCGATGAGATATTCCGAACTAACATAGGGTTATTATATGTTTGGGGTCGATGTAAAATGCCGAACCAAACCTTTGAACTGGTGGCGTGATGAAAGAGTCCAAGCCAGAATTTGTGTATATAAATAATTGGGGTCGATGTATCATTACAAACCAATTCTTACTTGGGGTCGATGAATCATTCCGAACCAAGAGTCCTTACGTGTGTAAAAAGGACAAAATAGTAATGACTGATATTTAGTATATATTGTGTGTGAAATATATACTTGATGATATTCTACTTCTGTGTATTAGAAGATTGATATATATTATGTATTTAAAGAATACATACCGAACTGGTAAGTTAAGTAGTGAAACTTAATTTCGAACGTAACATTAGATAGAGAATATCTATTTAGTAAATTAAGTAGTGCAACCTAATTATAAAAGTGGGAAGATAGAAATTGTGATAATTATAGAAATTTAGTAGCGAAACTAAATGAAAAGTTTTGAAACATAACATAGGTGAAATGTTACTTGAGTATTAATTAACCTTCGCGAGATGTTAATGAAATGGATGTAATGTGTGGGAAATACGAGAACTTATGTATAGATAAGTTTAGATGATTACTTAGTCCTAGTTAGCTTGGAAGATATGACTAGGTGGGCTAAGTGTAAAACGCTAGGTGTGCACAAAAGATGAGGGGTGAGTAAACTCAAGAGAGTGTACGAGAACCTAACATGTATAATCAATAACCGCATTTTATATTGTGATAAATGCTTGATAAATGTTTTGAGTACTAACTCTTGCTATAAAATATTTTCAAAACCTTTTAGGTGTCCAGCCACAGGGACGCCATGTATGATGATTTCATTCCAGGGACTCGAAGCTGTAGCACAGTGGATGCATACAGGATTTTGAGTAGATGATATCTCCCATTCAGATCTAGTACAGCATCACACCCTATTCTATGTATGAACTTGTAGTCCGGTATCAGTCTCAAATGTTAGTTGCAGATTAGTAGTTGTTCTATTTTTGTTTGTTATATTTAGCCGATGGTTTATCCAGTAATACTCTTGTGTTGTTGTACTTATACTTTGTTGGTTTGAGTTTTAGCATGGTATTTGTTTTACTATTTTTCCGCATGGTTGATCTTTCTGTTTAAGAAAGATAAAATTTTGGCACGGGTTTAATTTTCTCTTAGGTGATTAGTAATTAAAAAGTTTTCGACAGTGATGCTAAGAATGAACCATTTGAGAAACCTGTTTTAATTTAATAAAGGCCTGATCACCCGATGTTTAATTAGGCGGGGTGTCACACTTATGTGATGTGTATGAGCTGCCTACGTACTTCTTGTTTTTTTGGAAAGTTTGGTTTATGAAAGAAAAAAAGGTTTTTCTAGTGGATCAGGGACCATGTAGTTCTAGGTAGGGAGAAATGAAGATATTTTTTTAGAATAGAAGGGAAATGAGAAGAATTGCAGCGCACCGAGATTTCGAACTAAGGGTATAACTTCTTGAGACTATCCAGGCTGACTGGATGGGCCATCTCTTCTCCATCAAGGTCGGAGAGTATAGCGGCGCAACCTGATAGGATTTTCTTCATGATGTAGGGGCCACTCCAATTGGCCTTGAATTTCTCTCTGGGGTCCCAGATGGGTTCTACTATTTCTTTAAGGGATAAGTCCCCTTCTTGGACACCGCGGTCCTTGACTATTTTTTTAAATGATCGCGCTATTCGGTGATTGTACCCTTATATGTGGTATAGATATTTCAATCTCCTCTCATCCAAGAGTGACAGCTCATCAAGACGGCTCTGACGTTAGTTTTCTTCGTCGACATTGCTTTCCAGCATAGCGCGCAGTGAAGGAATTTCCAGCTCCACGGGTTAGACTGATTCCATACCGTAAACCAGAGAGTAAGAGGTGGCCCCAATAGAGGTTCAAACTGAAGAGCGATAGACCCAAAGGGCATAAGGGATTCGATCGGCCCAATCTCAATAACTTTCAGTCATCTTGCTGATGATGACTTTGAGGTTCTAATTTGCGGCTTTGACTGCATCGTTGCTTTGAGTTTGGTGGGGGGAGGATTTGTGTCTCTAAATCCCATATTCGTTAACCACTTCTATAACTTCTTCCTTAAAATGCATCCCGTTGTCTAATACTAACTCGTACGGGAACCCATATCGATAAATGATATTCCGTCTGATGAGCATGGCTACCTTCTTGGCATTTAGAACTGCTTATGATTCGGCTTTGATCCATTTGGTGAAGCAATCAATGGCAATTAGGATAAATCATGTAAATTATAGGCCTTGGGCGTAACCTTCCCTATGATGTTGATGCACCATGTGGAAAATGACCAGGGAGAAGTCGTGTTATATGATTATCGAGGAGGCAGGTGCTGAAGATTGGAATATTATTGGCATTTGAGACATCTCTGAACATAGGCGATGGGATCCAGAACTATGGTAGTCTAGTAGAAGCCTTGTCGTGGCTAGCATATGATAGTTCATGTGAGGTTCACACTCCTCGTTGTGGATTTTTTACATCGTTTCTTCAATGTCAGCCCCTATAATGCAGTGTAAATGGGTTCCATCGAAGTTCCTTTTGAACAGTGCTTTGTCACAGATAATATACTGAGCAGTCAGTCTTTGGAGAGTTTCTCGGTCTTTCTTATCATAGCCTTGGGGATACCTACCATATTTGAGGAGGCGCCAAGTATGATATTACCAGCAATTGACCATTTTAGGATTTTCCTCCTTAATGAGCTCAATATGGTAATAGTGTGTTGGTTTGTCTTTCTTTTAGACTAGGAAGGGGGCCATTGTTATTCCTTCGAGCATGTCAATCATGGGGGATAAGATAGCAAGGGCATCGTCAAGGTTATTCTTTGCTCGAGGGAGGTAGTGGAAGGTAATATCTTGGAATTGAGAGGCTAGCTCTTCTAGGAAGGGTAAGAGTTTCTTGTCCTTGACTTTCCATTTTCTGAGAACTTGACCGATGATGAGGTATGAGTTCCCATAATAATCCATGTATCGAATTCCATTCTTGAGAGAGACTTTGAGGCCTACCATACGCGCCTCGTATACAGACATGTTGTTGGTGCTTTGGAAATCCAGGTGGATGGCAATGGGAGTGTGAGACTCATCAGGGGAAATTAGGACAATCCCAATGCCATACCCCTTTTTATTGGTGAAGCTATAGAAGAACATTTGCGATCAAAGGTCTTCTTGGGAGGTACAAAGGATATTCTCATCTGGGAACTCAAAAATCCAGACGTCGGCTTCTTCCATAGGGTAGTTACCAAGATAATCAGAGATGGTTCTTTGTTTTATGGACTTTTGCGTAACATATGCAATATCAAATTCTTCTAGAAGCATCAACTAATGGGCCATTCGGATGGAAAAAGTAGTCTTTTCAAGAAAGTACTTGATAGGATCCATTCGAAATACAAGTTTGATAGGAAAGGCGTGCCTGTAATGCCGTAGCTTTTGGGTGACCCAAACAAGGGTGACACATGCTTTTTCCAAAGCAGTGTAATTGACTTTGTACCCGGATAACTTGTGACTGGCTTAGAAGATGGCTTACTCTTTACGGGAATCTTCGAGGCATTGGGATAGTAAAGCTCAAGCAACAATATCTGAACTATTAGGTGTAGGATTAGGGGAGGACCAGGCTATGATGGCATGAGTACCGAAGGTCGGCTTAGGTATTTTTTGATTCAATCAAAGGCTTCTTGGAAAACTTCATTCCAAACCTTGGTTGAATCCTTTTAGAGGAGTTTGAAAATAGGTTCATAGACAATTGGCTGATGAATCGATTGATGTACTGTAATTTCCCAAGGAATCCTCAGACTTCTTTCTCTGTTCGGGGTGGTGGCCTCTCAACTATAGCTTTCAGTTTGGCAGGATCTGCTTCTATCCCTTTCTCGCCAACCATGAATCCCAAGAGTTTTCCTTTTGTAACACCGAAGACACATTTTTGGGGGTTGAGCCGCATCTGATATTATCGTAGTCACTCTAAGAACTTCCAAAAAGTGAGAACATAACCTTCCCGAGTCTTGGAAATGATGATCATATCATCCACACAGACCTCGACTTCCTTGTGTATCAGATCATGAAAAATGGTTGTGCCAGCCCTCTGGTAGGTAGCCCCTACGTTTTTTACACCGAATGGCATAATGGTATAGTAAAAGGTTCCCCACGGGGTGATGAATGCGGTTTTCTCTTGGTGATCCGGGTGCATCTTAATATGGTTATACCCGATAAACTCATCAATGAATGATTTTAAATCATAACTCGACGTGTTATCTACAATCATGTTGATATTGGGTAGCAGGTAATCATCCTTTGAAGAGGTCTTATTCAAGTCTCGATAGTTGACACACATCCGAACCTTCCCTCCCAATTTTAGCGCAGGCATGATGTTGGCTAAACATATGGGATATTTGATCACACGAATAAAACCCACTTTCAACTATTTGACGACTTCTTCTTTAACCTTGAGCGACCATTTAGTGCGGAGCTTTCGCAGTTTCTGTTTGATCAGTTTGCATTATGGGAGAGTAGGAATCTCGTGCTAAGCTATTTTGGGATCAATGTCGAGCATATCATCGTAAGACCATGTGAAGACATCCACAAACTCCTTTAGTAATCCTTCGAGTTGTGCATGCTCATGCTCGTCAAGGTGGGTCCCTATCCTAATCTCGCGCAGTTGGCTACTAGAACCGAGATTAATAACAACAGTTTCATCTTCATTAACTTGAACACAATTATGTTTTTTATTATTAACCTTATTTAGATCAGTTAAGAATTATTCATTTGCAAAAGCATCATCATCAAGAGTTTTATTAGAATCAAGAAAATTAATGTAAGGCATAACAAGATACTCAAAATCTTCATTTATATCATTGATAGGAAAATAAACATTGAGAACCTCATCAAAAGAGGTCTCTATTACAACAGAGTAAGAAGAAATAAAAGAAGAAGAAATGGGATAAACATTAGGGTTGGGTTGAGTTTTGGCACGTGGAACTGGTATAGCGTGCTGATTGAGGAGAGGTGTGTCAGCAGCTTTGATTAGTTGGGATGGATTAGATGATGTAGCTCCTGAGTGGATCATGCAGAGTTCTAGCCCAAGTTTTTGTAAGTAGAAGGAACATTCGAAGTCACTTTATTTAGAATTTCCAACATTGGCTATGGTCTTCTCAGTGAGCGATTGCACGTGATATTGGGAACTCTCGGCCTATGAATAGCTATCTTGGAAAAAGATCTCTATTCTAAGTTTTATCTTCTTGTCCACGTGGTCATACCAAGGTTCAGGAAAGCCACAGAAGGGGAAATATTCACTCTCTTTGATGAATCTTCCATTCAGGGAATCTATTTCTATTGACAGTTGATAGCACAGGCCCCAAGGAGGAAAAACTTTCTTCAACATAATGGGTTATCCCTTGATGTTTTTGCCACAACCCCAGTTCGGGCATGAAATGCATGTTCTTGAACATCTAGATCACGTTGTCGTTGCCATGGGGGTCATACTCTGGACAAACCATCTTTAAAATGATCCCCTGCTAGGAGTAGAAGTGGCTCAACTCAAAAATTGGATAGGAGCATATCATTTGACTTATGCTGCATCTCAAGTACTGGGTTATCGGTGCTTGCATTATTGGTACTATCTTCGTTTCCCAAGATGGTAATGACTTTCCTTTTAGCGAAGAACTTCAGTTTTTGATGCAGGGGAAAAGAAACACCCTTGATTATATGAAACGATGGACATCCAAGCAACAGATTAAAATAAGTTGGGATGTCGATGACTTCGAATTCTATGATAGGATTTATAGGGACAACCCTTATTACAAGATTTACGGATCCTATTACTTCTCAACGAGTATTATCGTAGGCCCTTACAGCGATAGAGGTTGGAATAAGGTCGCTCACTTTTGGTCCCAAATAATTGAGGGTTCTCAGTGGGCAAACATTTAGAGCAGATCCATTATCGATAAGAGAGAGCGGGATAGTATTTCCCATGACCTCAACAGAGATATTGAGAGCATAATTGTGGTTTGGCCCAATCTTGGGGATTTCCTCTTCGAAGAAAGATATCATTCTTATAGAGGTCAGAGATTTTACCAGATTCACTACATCTTCTGGCGTGGTAGACGGAGGGACTATGGACCTGATGAGTAGCTTGATCAAAGAATTTTTGTGCAGCTGGGAAGACACAAAGATTCCCTATAGCGTGATGTTATCTTGGGTCTTTTTTAACTAATCGAGGACCTTGCTCTCCTCGAGAGTCATTTTCGACATAGGAACATTCTCAATAACTTTCCCTTTGTCACTTGCTAATGGTGAGGGGTTTGGAACTTGGTAATGTCTCCCTGACCTGGTCATAAGGTTCACAAAAGAGGGGAAAAACATAAACCTTGTTTCCTTATCGATCTCGAGTTTTTCAGCCACCCTGTTGATCTCTTTTAGAAGCTCCTCGAATGATATCATCCCATATTTGTCGACTACTGAGGTAATCCTTTATGAACTTTGGTCCTTATCTGAATTATCGAATTCATCTCCCCATCCGGTGGTGATAATATTGTCTTTCCATAAAAAGTCAATACACTCCACAACTTCAATAGCTTCTTCATATAAATCCTCCCATTCGACAGGGAGGTGTAGAGCTGAAGGGACCAGGTGTCCATGTAATTTCAGAGCATTTAACAGTTTGGGCGTGCTACTAATATCACCGATTTATTGAAATGAATCTTTCATGATCTGAATAACATTATCTAAACTAACTTCATCGGGAGGTACTACCCAACCGTCTGATTCTCGAGCCCATTTTCATGCTTCCAAGAATAGCATACTGAATCTTTGGTGATCGATGATCATCTGGGAGGGAAATTTCAACCCGAACTCAAGGATTTGGTTAACTACTTCTCATAATTCCATACTTCCATCTCTAGAACGGGTACGAACAGTGATGCATGTACTGCTAAGGAGTGACGGTGTCTGCTTGGTAAGGCTGGCAGGGTGTAAGAGGATATATGGAAAAGTTTGGAGAGGTTTAGGAGAGTACATGGGTATGATGGGTAATTAGCTTGGTGTAATCTGGGTTGATGGGTCTAAGTCTGGGTCTTCTTCTAAGAAGATCGCATTGGTATGATTTAGGAGCAGATTGTGGGTAGTGTTTAACTTAGGATTGGTTGGTGGGGTGATGAAACCCTGGTCAATCAGGCCTTGGATTGTGTTTCGAAGGTGAAAACATTAGTTGGTGGTATAGCCAACAGTTTGATGGAAGTCCCAACGGGCATCTGGTTTGAAGTTTTTGGGAAGTGGGTTTGGTAACGGGCTAGGATCCAGTGGCTTGATAAGGTTTTGGCTTAGGAGGGAGTGGTAAACTTTAAAGAGGGGAGCATGGAGGTCAGTGTATTCCTTTTAGATTGGGATAGGGTAGATTTTTGGTGACCATTAAGTGACTGGTTGAGAAATATTTTTAATGGTTGAGACTGCAATACTGCTGGCTTTTAATACTTCCTGGGAGTGAACTGTCCTAAAACTTTCTTTGGTTCAACTTACGTTTAGACAAAACCATCTTCAATTACCACTCCTACTTCTCGAAAAGCTATGAAATAAGGTTAGTATTTTTCTCCCATCGTCGCTCGAATATGGGGTAAGAAGTTCTTCGTTACGATGATGACTTTCTCATCCTCGAAAGGTCGGTTCATGGTGGCAGCTTTCTCTCGCCACCTTGGTATGAAGGTGATAATTAATTCCCCAAGGTTCTGTTTGAGCAGCTCTAAATCCCGATGGGTGACTTCCAACTCTTCATTATACTTGTATTGTGACTTGTATTCCCAGGCCACATCTTCCCAGCTACGAATTTTTGACTCTTTGAGAGATAAAAACCAATGAAGGGCACTGACCTTCAAAGTTTGCTGAAACATTTGGGCCACTATTTCTTCAGAAGCCCCTAGGAGAGTCATGAATCGATAATAACTGCGAAAATGAACAATCGTAGGTCCTCTACCTCTGAACTTTTTAATGTTGTGCATCTTGAACTTTTCTGGAAACCTCGCTTTTGGATAGGGAAACATGTGAGTATAGTCCAGGTAGTTTCCCTAGATTCTGACTTGGTCGAACTTCTTGGTTAGCATCTTGAGATCCTCCTTGACCTTTTGTAATTCCTCCATTTTTGGATCAACGGTCACGGCTAAGTTAGCCCTTGGTTAGGCGAGATTCGGTATAGGAAGCTGGGCAGGCGATGACCCATTTGCAGGAGGAGCATGTGGACCATGTTGATATTCCTTGGGAACCCAGATACGCTCGGGTGCAGGCGAACCCATAGATCGAGGGAAGAGGACCTCGGGCGCTTCGAGAATAGGACCCGATTTCGTTGCATTTCACAGACCTCAACTTGTAGGCTATCAATCTTAGCAGTGAGCTGAGTTAGGACTGTCATTATATCTGGATGCACAATCGGTACTTGATCTGTGTTCTCCATGGAAAGAGGGTTTATTATGGACTCGGAGGAAGTGAGGGGACTGACGGAGCTCCAGGGTGGTTCTACTGAAGATCGAAGCCAACAAGGAGCCAGGCCAAGGGTATGCGATCGACCTGAGAAAGAGGACAATCGAATTTATTTTTCAAAGAGAAAAGGGAAAAATTGTTATTTTGAAAAGGAGGGAAAATGTTTTTGATATTTTGGAAAAAATGAAGGCCAAATGTTTTGGACAAAGGGGAGGACAAATATTTTTTATTTGAGAAAGAGTAATTTTTTTTTGGATTTTTTTTTATAAAGAAGAAATGAATGTTTATGATATTTTCTTTGAAAGAGAGGGAAAAGACGAGAGACAGGTCTCAGCATGATTATTACGTTTATTATGTTCTTACTTGTATTAGGCTTACCTAAATGCAAAATGAAATGCCGGATGGGACCCAAGCCTGGAAAAATTAAATTTGAAAAATATGTGAAAATATGGTTGGACTTGTTACCAGGAGCATGTGCAGGGTCCCATTTTAAAAATTACGCAAAAATTTGGGAGGCATGCCAACCCATCATTCCGGTAGAGTTTCGGGTAGAAACCGATGATTTAATACGAGTGTTCTACGTTTGACGCCAATATGAGGGTATGCATGAGTTGGGTTAATTGGAAAGGGTTCCCCCCTTTGGCATAACTTCCACGATATACGTCTTGCTTCTGAGGGCAATCAGTACGTGTGGATAAGACATTTGATATACTTGAGTGTACGTGAATTTTGTCACTATATACCTTATGGGGATAGTACGTGTGAGAGTGAATTCGATATACCCGATGTACGTGAACGATTTCCCTGCGATATACCTCCTGTCATGACTTCGATCAAGCGATACGATATGGCGGTAATCGTTCTATATACGTCGAAAGTACTTGGCCAATGGAAGGTGAGAGTCATATCGCTTAGGCAAACTGCGACTTGTCGGATCAACGCCCGTCACGAAGTGATCCTCCAGTTATGAGATAAAATTTGGCCAATAGCAATTCTCTTTGATGATGTGGAGTGAAAAAATGCATGATTCTTTTATTAGTATCTTATGGAAAGAGTATATTTATTAATGAACATCATGCCAAGCAGGGGATCATATACGAGTATATAAAGTAAATCTATACCAATCATGGATATGTGAGAGTGAGTGATGTGTGACTATCCACAAGTGAGTGTGTGGTGGTGAATCTAAGCACGAATCATCTACAAGTGGTGTGTGATAAGTGTGAGTGTGTGTTAGTGACACCTAAGCATGGATTTCTAAGTGATGTGTGAAACATGTGGATATAAGTGATCCTAGGTTCACATAGTGTGAAGTGTACATGGAGAATTTTTACGAGTGTGTGAGTGAGTAGTAATATAAGTATGAGGTATATAAGTGGAAGAAATAATAGAGGAGAAAAAAGGGAACTTGCAGGTAGGTGCATATGCACACAAGGAAACTAAACACCCTTACAAACAGAGTCTACCCCTCTTATGAAAGTCCCCAGTAAACTCGCCGCTCTGGCCATCCCGATCCGTGATTGGGCAGATCGAAGAGGTTTCGTGTCCCTTTCGGGGGCTCTTCGACCGTCGTTGGTGTGGGATAAATGTAATGAGAAAGAGTCTCTTGTCTATTTTTCTCAAAACAGATAAAAGAACATATCGCCGCCTCGAGAGGACTACATCAATGACAAACTGATGCATACGAAACCAATAGTTTAAAGGGTTCGGGGGCTAAGTTATGGAATGGGAAGGTGTTAGGAACCTATCCCGCCCTTTCGGTCTCTCATGGGCTTATGTTATTTTTTTCCTTTATTTCTCCATGAAATGTGTGTGCGTGTATATATAATGGAGGTAGGAATCACTCAACTCGTATAATGGAAAAGATAGAGTGAAATCATCCAGAGGAATGTTCCTCAAGATAATATATATATATATATATATATATATATATAGAGAGAGAGAGAGAGAGAGAGAGAGAGAACATGATTTATGCGCTTATCATGATATTGGCCACTATGGAGAAATGAAAATATATGTCCAATGAAGTGCAAAAAAATAATTACATAGATGTAATAATATAAGAATATGATGAAATATAGGAATAAAGATTTTCTGAAAATCAAAAAATTAAATGTTGGGCTCGAGTCTCGGGATTTAATCCAAAATGCATACGTAACCTGTAAAGGCATCAAAGTCCACGTAATTCGCATGCGGCGTGAGGTTGGGTTTTTTATCCCGTAGATTCGAACGAGATTTATTATAAAAGTGTGTGTGGAAAAAAGAGTTTTAGTTTTGGAAAAATATGAAAGATGAATTCGTTCGAAATTTATGGGTATAACCCTATCTTTGTTGTTTTTTTTTTATAGAAAATAGAGTATGTGCAATATACTAGTAAAAGTGTAGAGATTAATATGCATGAATAAAGGTAAGAACTAGATTATGAATCTAATATAAGTAATGCAAAAATAAGAAATTTAAAGAGATAAGGGAAGGATTTGGACCTTCTTTGAAGAATGAGAGATTTCCCTTAATTTTGGATGAACTACCTTGATGCTTGATATGAATATTGAATGAGATCTTGCCAAATTGGGTATGAAAGGGGTGGGAATGTGAACTTGGATAAAATTTCATATAAGGGAACTTCGCTGATTGAGAGAATGTTGCTGAGATCAGTGATGCTGGTGGATATAAGATGTAGATGTGCTTTGGAGTGAGGTCATGCCCTTATTTTATAGGGTCAAGGGGTGATGATCGGCATAGCCCTAGTCCTACTAATCGACAGGTGACCCTAGGCGCACTGCCGATAGGCAGGGTCTGGGACCAGCCAATTGGCAGTCTCATGTAGATTCCCCTAGAAAAACTATTGTAGAACGTAACCCATTAATCCGAATATCGCATGGGGCATATTGTTAAAAATGTAATTCATACACCTTTAAGATTCCTTTGGATCATTCCTGGATCCAAGAGTTGACTTTGGGTCAAATGCGGTTCGGAAGCACGCGTCAATCCTTTGGACGGGAGATTGTTAGACGAAAATAGATCGTTCGTCGGAACGGTAAGTCAGAATCGTGCACGGGGCAGACCGTTGGAAAGGTTAGGAGATGTACTTCAACATTCCAAAGAGTTTTTCTCAGTTCGGAAAATTGACCTTATTCAATCGGGGGCCAAAAGCACCCAGTGACTTGTTAGAGTAAAATGGGTCATTCGTCCATACTGTAAGTCAAAATCATGCATGGGCCAGACCGTTGGAAAGGGTATTCAGTGCCCTTTGAATATTCATTCAGTCTCAATGGAGCTAATGTGTTAACTTTGGCAAACACAGTTCGGGAGCGCTCCATGGATTTCGGATCAGTTTTAGGGGGAAAACGGATCGTCCGTCCAAACGGTTATGCTACTTCACGCACTGGGTGGGCCATTGGAAAGGGGTTTCAGTGCCCTTCGAAGATTCAAAGAGATTTCACTCTGACGATGAATTTGATTGGGGTCAATTTAGGGCTCGAGAGTGTCCGATGGCCTCTAGATTGGTACTCAAAATATGACATAGGGTTTGTGGTGAACTAGTAAGGTGCCAGGGACCTAAGGAGAGACTTGGGGGGGGGGGGGTCCTAAAATGTGGTGTCTGCAATGACTGTGTCCAAAATTTGAAGGGACATTATTTGGGACCTATGAAGGAAAGTAGGGGTGATTGAATAGGGATTCTACACTGGGTATGGCTTGTGCATTACGATAAATGAGAACTTATTTCATCAAAATCTTTGTGTAGGATTACTTGAGCATCCTAGTGTCCTTTGGTTGAACTGGTAATAATTATTTTCATTGCATGTATTTTCTTGCCTAAATTAGACTTGGTAGTACGCTATTTATGGTTTAGTATAATTTATTTTTCTAGCCTTTAGATTTAGATCATCATGTACTACTAGGATTTTAGTTGCATATCTTTTGTGACTTGCCTATTATGTTAGAGGAATTAGAGCTTGGGGTTCATAGATGAGAATTTGGCCAGGGTATTTAATTCTGACATTGATTTGACCTCTCACTATAAGGAATTTTCTTGTATGATGTCATTATATATGATATCATTGCGTATGATTTAAGTCACATGACAAAGGGTGAGATTTAGAGGTAAGTTAAAAACATAGAATAGAGGATTATATAGTTTATTGCGATTGAATTATTTGAGTGCTACATGAATACTGGATTGTGTAAATTCCTTAAAAATGAAAAGTTAGAGGATCCTTAGTTGGCTGGCCAGTGGAGTATTCCCTAAGAATGGGACAAAGGATGGGTTGTATGTTTATATATGTTGTTGGTGATCCTTAAGTATGGGAGTAGAGGTAGCCTAAGTGTCGTTATTTGTCAGTTTGTAATATCTAGGTATTGGACTAGTAGTGGGTATGTGATTGTATGGATTGTTTGGTTCTTCTTAGGAGTGGGACTAGAGAGGATTTCATGTGTTATGATCCAAGAAAAGGGTGACAAAATAAATTCATACTCATGATTATGTAAGATATGGTGATGATCTCTGAGAGCAATACCAAAAAGTGAAGGATGATAGAGCTTTTGATGAAAAGGTTGTCGTTATATGTGCAGAGGTTTGCGTGGAGTCACTAGACCTTGGAAATTCGCATATATAGTATTACGATCCCAAACATGAAATCCTTAATGAGTATTAGTGAATTGAGTAATGGTAATTGATAAGAATTTTAAGCAATAAATTTCCTAAGGAGGGAAGAATATAAGAACCCGACTACTTGTGAATTTTACGAGTATTAAATTTTATAATAAGTCATATACACTTAATAATTTCATTATGCATTGGTGAAATTGATTGAATTAAATTATTGTTAATCAGAGTGATTATTGAATTTGGTTTATGTTGGAATAACTCAATTGGAGTAATCAAGTGCTTATTGGAGCAATTTAGATAATTAAGAGATTGAATGTGCTACTAGTATGACTTTAATGGAAATACTTAAGCCAAGTTAGGTTCAATAGATGAGAAAAATTGAAGTGATAATATAGAAGCGAGTGGAATTAAATTTCCCTTAAGAGGAGAATGTAATTGAATGAAATATCATATTAATAGAATATTGTTTACATAGTTATTTATTTTCTATATAAATCAGTTAGGGTGGAAGGGACATATGGGGGAAGTTCCGCTATAGCAGAATACTCAGCCAAAACTGCGACGTGAGGTTGCTACAGCGGGAAAAAAGAACTATTAATGTGGGTGATTGTCATGTCTGCGGAAGTAAGCAGAGCAACCGCGACATTGGTCCACGATCGCAGGGGAAAACATGCCACGACGGTGGCATTCGACTAAGGGGTTAAGCTGCCTTATTTTTTATTTTGAAATGTTGTGTTGGCTTTTTTATCAAACCAGTGCAAGATGAAACGTGTCTAGAATGGGACATCATCCTATGTTCTACCATCTAACACATGTTAAATAAGAATTTGTAGGAATTTTAAGAGGCAATCCTACCAACACAAGAAGGGAGAAAAAGTAAACCAAGTTCCACCCTTCTTCCAACATTATTATAGGAAGGAAATAAACATAAATGAATGATTTGAGGATTTACTGGATGCATTTTTATGTATTGTTTGAAGAATAAATATAAAGAAAAAAGTATTTAGTGTGTATATTCAAGAAAGGAGTGTTTGGCAACCCCTTAATGCCACCTTTGGAGGTGGGGGTATTTATTTGTATTTTGTTCTCCAAAAGGGTAAAGGTTGAGTTAATTTAAGATTTAAGAATGATTAGGGTGAATTTATATGACTTCATATGTGTATCAGATACTTATGTATGTTTAGGGTGGAAGCGGTATAGTTTTTTACCATACTGTACCATTTTGGTTCGAAAAAATGGTTTTGATTTCATATTATAAAATACCTAAAATTGATTTAACGAAATAAAAAATACTGTAAAAAATTTGGTTGATTTCATTTTTAAACATAAAAAATCGACTTACTGAATTTACCATACTGAATTTACCAAATTTATCATGCCAAAATACCGTACTAAAATTATTGCATATTACCATAATAATTTACCGAGTTAAAAAATACAGAAATTGCGACAACACCCTTCATTTAAAACCCATATGATCCATTCATTTCTCTTATTGTAATGACAATCCCTAAACTTGTATTTCACTTTTCTATTCTTCCATCGAATTCCAATGCAACAATACACGCAAGATTAGATCTACGATCTTCCCCTCCGATTTACTCCTCCCTCTCCGATATTTCCCCTGATCTCCCCCTTGCTCTTTGATCTTCCACCACACAGACGCCACACATGTACATAGAACACATGCCACACACACACACACACACACACACACATGTATGCTTTTTTTTTTCTTTCAACACATACCCGCTATTTTTCCCTTCAATTTGAGTCTTTAAGGACCAAATTTGTTTTGGGTTTAATGAGAGTGATGGCCAAAGTGTTGAAGTGGTCTTGATTGATTTGAGGGTCAACTCAAACTTTTACCAATTATAGTGGGTTTGTTTGATTTACAGAAAATGCTTCTTTAAGGCCTACTCCAATGGGTGTTTCTCTCTTATTGAGTTTCTGTGATAGAAAGAGAAAAATGGAAAATTTATCTCCAATAAGCCTTTTTATATGAAGGTGAATATGAAATGGAAGGTGAGTCACATTGATGTTTTCTAAGAGCATTTCCACATGTAGAAATGCTAATTTAGTGAGAGAATATGACGTGGATGCACCCATTATCACACTAGAGCAGTTTTGTCTTCTATCATCCCTAACCATTCGTCTAAATTAAAGGAGAATACACCACCGTTGGAGACCAAAATACCTGCACATGTCTATCTTTATAAAAATTTTCCAGTTAGATAAAGAGAACCAATCAAATAATCTTGCCACATAGGGTACAATTGGATTTAGAAATCAACCATTGAAATTGGCCTATGCTGTTGTTTAGAGATCTTAAATTTTTAGGTTATTTTGAGGGTTTATCTTGCTAAAAAAAGTCAAGAGTAACTTATGTATCTGTTGAAATCTTATTATGTATCTATTTACATTTGTTTTTACTAAAAAAGTCAAGAGTAACTTATGTATAATGTATCTGTCTAAATCTGATTATGTATTAATGTAATGATATCAACGTAATAATATATGTTTAAATCTCATTACGTAATGAGAACGTATTATGAAAAATCGGTTTGTAGCCGAAGTCAGTGAGTTAAAAATAATTATGTAATATCAATGTAGATTCACGTTTCAATGAGTGAATTTAACCGAATTAAATGAGTTTAAAATTTTGAACTGAAACTTATATTAAATTTACTGGAATCATAATACCTATACTTGTACCATATTTACCGAATGAATAAATCCGACTTATAATTTTGGTATTAACTAGGAAAAAAATAAAAAAATTAACAAATAAAGAATGAAAATACCGAAATACCGATCAGTTTGGTTTTGGTTTCAGTTTTGGTGTACCTAGAGGTAAATTCGGTATAAACGATTTTACCATCCATATTATGGTTTTGGTATTGGTAAGGAGTTGTTACGGATAAAACCATACGTCTTCCACTCTTATATTTTTGCCATGTTTATATTTGATAAAATGTCACACTGGCTTTTATTTTTTAAATTGAATTGCAGTTGACTGGAAAATAAAGTCCCCCAAAGAGAGTGAAGTAAATTTGAAAGAATTGAAGTTTATCTGAGGACTTCACAAGGGAGTTGCTGAGGTGCATGTTAGGTCTGCCTCCTATCTGCTTCAATACAAAAAAAATGTTTCTTCCTTTATCACCAGACCCGCTGCTTCTCCTGTTCTGGTGATTGACCTTGATCAAGAGGTTACTACTGACTCAGACACTCCTCTATCTGAAATTATGAAGAAGAGGAAGTTTCCTGACCTCCTCAGTGGTAGAACTTCTAGATCCCAAGCACCTGTTGAAGGAGCCAACAAGAAAATATGGGATGTTATGAAGTCTCATGTTTCCAAAGACCTAGTCCCCAAAGACTTATCCCCAAAAGTCCCAACTCCCAAAGATGAAGCTCCCAAAGATCCTGAAGTTCCTTTGAGGAGACTTAGGAGAGGTCTTGCAGAGAAGCAGGTTAACTAGGTGATCGATCAACTGTCCTTGGTTGAATTACCCTCTTCTGCTGCTGTTCCTCCAGCAGCTATTACTCCTAGTTTTTCCAGGAAGTTGATCAAATCTGGTACTCTTCCAGACCACAGGGTAGTGGATGCCATGCTCCCCCGAATAAGTGTTTCTGAATTAGCTACTTAGAGCCTTGCATCAGTAAGTAGTTTCCATTTTCTTGGTTTGGTTGTCCTTTATATTTCTCATATACTTATTTTAATCTTCATCTTTTGCAGTTGTTGGTACACTTCAATAATATGATGAATAAGGATGATGTAATTAAGTCTTCTTCTTCTTCTTCTTCTTCAAATGAGGTGTAGGAAGCCTTGGATGGTTTGAAGAAGTCTCTACTCGAATATCAGCAGGCCTTAGAGTCTGAGAAGAGTACTTGGGCAGAGAAACTGAAGACAACAGAGACTGCTCGACAAACATCTGATGAGAATGCCCATGAAGCTGAGCGTAGGGGCTAAGAAAGCTAAGCACAAGAATGAGGAAGATGAGCGTATAAAAAAGGCTGCTGAAGAGCTTGTATCCTCTACTGGATCTAAGTGAAAGTCTCCTGTGAAGGCCTCCTTTAGTGTTGGTTGGGATAAAGGATGGAATAAAGCCATTTCTGCTTCCTCCGCTCAAATTGAGTATGCAAAAGACAAATGCTTCGAAGATGGTTAGGTTGCTTCCCTTCAGGAGTTGAACACAACTGCAAGCTCTAAATGTTTTCATAGATATATTCATGGTCCTCCTCCAGCCATTGAGGATGAGGTTGAAGATGAAGCTAGTTTTGGAGAATCTTCTCTGGTGGTTGAATCTGATGTTGATTAACCTAAAATTTCTAAGTCTTCTCATCCTCCGATCGAGAAAATCGAGCAACTCTAGCTTGTAGCTCCTTCTTCTGAGCTGGACAAGAAGGTTGATAATGATAGGGAGAAGGTGTAAAGTTATTAGGCATTTTCCCTCTTGATTTATTGTTTATTTTTCTTCATTTTTATTGTACTCAAACTCTTTATTATCAATAAAAGAACCTTTTGTTTCTTCTCTTATGGATTGTACTTCTTCTCCATTCTTGTTGTTAATTGGTGGTTATTTCTTCTTGCTAGTTTATAGTGAAGATGGAATAGTCTTCCTATGAAATCGAGATACTGAGGAACAACAATGCTTTTTTCAAAGATGGTCATACGGACTTATCCGAAGAAAAAATCACTTAGTTGCTCGGTGATGATGCATCAGAGCAGGTCAAAGAATCCTACAAGTATTTGAAGTACTTACTTGATCGGGCGGTAGCAAATAATGTTGCCTACTATAAAATGGTAGAAGACCTTCAAGAAAAGTACAAAGAATCCACTGCAGTGTTGATATACCAAAGTATACCCTCGGCCAGGAAGATGGTAGTCTCACCTAGGACGAGGGCTTAAACGTATTTCTACCCCTGGGGGTCGTACCGAAGATAGGGGGCCGACAGGCTGGCCCCAACATTGACAATATCAAGTATGCTAGATAGCCCATATCAGCCCAAGCTTGTGTAAGTCCAAGCCTCAGCTTGGGGACAGTTCAGACGACCTTACGACCAGTCGACCCGTAGAGGCCGACAACGTAAATGCCCAACGTTTAGCAATCAGGGATTCCATAAGATTAGCCTCAGCCCGGCCTGTCACTATAAGCCGAGGGTGACACCATCATGGAGCGTGATTTGGGAGATGCGTGGAACAGTGCGCGTGGGACTCATGTATCATGTGGACTAAAGCGTTATGACAAGATCATTCCCTCACGTGAGGGAATATTATGTCATCATTACTTATAAATGGCCCAGCCAAGTGTTAGTAGGGGATTGGTTAGATCATCATTCACATGCTGATTGTATGCTTGGGGTACACTTTACCCCCCAAGACCTATATATACTTGTCATCTTCAACCTTGAAGGGGGATGGATAGTTATAACCCTAGATGAAACTCTATTTGTACACACAATAGAGAGAGAAAGCTTGTGCATTGTATCCAAGGCCATTAGTGCCCATATTTAGTGGATTACAAACTCATAGTGGATATAGGCCTGATTGGCTGAACCACTATATATCATTGCTTCCATTCCTCTTGTACTCACCTCCTTTTATATATGTTAGTGTATATCTAACTCTATTGCTGCCATTGTTATTACTGTTTTAACTCTATCACCTCTTTATCTGGTGGTGTTGATTCTTAGCATCATCAGTTTGGCACCGTCTATGGGAACGAGAAATTATCTCTTCCTTTATACAGGTTGAGCTCAGCAGAAACTCTAGTGGTGAACCATTTCTCCCCCTTCATAGGGAACTGTTTCACCATTGAAAGAGATCCATTAAGGTTCTCAAGCTCATCAGTCTTTTCATCATACAGCTCTTCACATCTCAAACATATGGCACCGAAGTTACCACCACCTCCACCTCGAGCTAGTGGAGTAAGACCTAGTTCCAGCCATGTACCACCTCAGTATGAGATGGTTGAGGTGGGGTCCGCCCTTAAATCTTTGGCAGCAAGCCAACATGTTATGTAAGAGAAATTTGTAGATCTTAGCCAAAACATACCGAGACCACCCGTATTCTCACCGGAGATGATTAATTCGGCAGCTGCACCAGGACAACATAATGCCAGGGGACTACCCCAGACACCACGCAAAGACCTACCACCTCCACAACGACGGAGGGATGTGGCTGACCCCCGGCGTCTATGCTTGGGGAGGCAAGGAAACCCTTGCCCTGAGGATAGGTACGATGATGTAAAAGTGGAATAGGCCCCAATAGATTACTGGGAGCCGTATGAGGTCTCTAACAATACTGTACGACCCATCCAGGAGAGTCGAGGAAGGTATAAGAGGCAGAATCCTGAAGATCATCCCAGAGGCTCGACCTTTGACTGTCTGAGCAGAGGGTCAGCCCTTGAGAGGCTAGGACCCATCCGTGACCTGAGGGAAAGATTGTTTAGATTGAGAAGTCTAGAAAGGTCCATAAGAGAAAGGGAATATAGCCGAACCGACGAGGGCCAACCCCCTATGGACGAGATAGCAGATAAGGAGAAGTAAACAATCGATGAAGGTCAACCGCAGTAAATCCCTCGATTCATCCTGTAGAAGCGGCTGGGGACAACATCAACCAAGCCGACCCCGTTAGGCTATGGAATGACTCAATTCATAGGTTGGAGGATAAGATTGGTGATATCCTAAAAAGTTGAGGCCCTCTTCAAAGAGGATATTGCATAGGCTCACCCTTTGTGGCGAAGATAGTCAACTTCCCAACACCATCCAAGTTTAATCCATATGTGGTCACCACAAGGTATGATGGGAGTACCAACCCGGTCCATCATATTGAGATGTACCAATCAGCGATAGCCTAATACTCAATCTCAGACGAGATGAGGTGTCGATCTTTTTCTAGCACGTTGACAGGGGCTGCACATGTCTGGTATACCTCTCTTCCAAAGAACTCTATTGAAAGCTTTAAGTAGCTAGCAAACCGGTTCATCCACAACTTTTGCTTCGAAATGAGGCCACAGAAGAAGACCACTTACCTGCTCTATATTAAGTAGGGGAAGAACGAGAGTCTCAAAGACTACATAGCCAGGTTTAACAAAGAAAATTTAGAGGTCGAAGACTACACAGAAAGTATATCCATGACATCCCTCATTGGAGGATTCCAAAAGGGGAAGATATTATGGAAGCTTGCTGAAGACCCCCCAAAGTCAATGGCTGAGCTTCTGGCAACAGCGGGGAAGGTGATGAATGCCAAAGAGGCAATGGTCTCCAAATACGAAGATGAAAAAGATGGAACTAGTGGAGGTAAATACTAGAAAAAGAACAATGAGGGGAAGCAAAGACTAGCAGATGACAAGTTTGTGAATTACACTCCTCTGACGATCAACTGCGAACACATTTTGAATGAGATAAAGAGCGACCAATCCTTGAAATGGCTTGAGAAGTTGAGAGCACCACCCCACAAGAGGAACAAAAACCCGTGGTGTGAATTCCACCAAGACCATGGCCACTTGATCGATAAGTGCTTTGCTCTGAAAGATGAAATTGAAAAAATGTTAAAAGAAGGTAAGTTAAGAAAGTACATGGACAAGGGTGCCTTCAAGAGCGGCCGAGGGGCCTAGCCGAGGAAGAAAATAAGTGATATATGCAGAGAAGATCCTACCAACAGAAGAGATGACCACTCAGAGGATGATGATGATCCCGACCTTCCACCGAGAGATGACCACAACCCTGTGAAAAGACTTAATATGATCTCGTTCAGTATTGGAATGATATCCAGGGGCCTAGCAGGAGGAGGATCAGAAGTCACCGATAGGAAGGCCCATGTAGCTGAGGCGAAGGCAGTAACGAAAGCTGTGCACTCAACCTCTATTGAAGCCAAGCCTGAAAAGAGGAAGAAAGTTGACATGGATACTCTGATAGTGGGTTTCTCAAGGATGGACTTTAAGGGCCTCCTAGACCCACATAATGACCCTCTCGTCATCACCACTAGGGTACACGGATATGAGGTGCCAAGGATCTTGGTAGATGGGGTAATTCTACAGATGTGATGTTTTGGACATGTCTTAAAGCCTTGGTACTCATCCGTTCTATGCTCATCCCATACCTTCATCCCTTAATTGGTTTTAGTGGGGAAATGGTTCATCCGCTGGGAATTTATGAGGCCGATATAAGAATGGGAGACGAGTGGATGAGATGGCTCACCAATAAGGTCATTTTTTTTTGTGATGGACGAGAACGTCTTCTTAGCCTACAACATAATACTGGGACGAGTATCCCTCAAGGAATTTAAGGCTCTGCCTTCCACGGTACACCAGATGATAAAATTCTCGACCCCTTACAGGGTAGGGGAAGTTCAGGGAGACCAAACGACGGCATAGGAATGTTACTTCAACTCTGCCGAGGAAAAAGAGGCACACAAGAAGGCAACAACTACTTAAAATATTGATACCATTGACCCTAGGGATGAGAAAAATTTAAAGAAAGGAGAAGCCGAGGAAGAGGTAGAATCCATCATCCTCAATGAGGGTGAGATGAAAAAAATCGTCTAAGTTGGCAAGGTACTAAAACCAGATATAAAAGAAGAACTCATCAAATTGCTAAGGAGAAGACATGACATCTTTGCATGGAGACATGCATACATGCCTAGAATCGACCCTGAAGTCATGTGTCATAAGATCAACGTGATAGATGATGTCAGGCTGATAAAGCAGAAGAGGAGAATTTATTCTAAAAAAAAATGAAGTCATAAGGGATGAGGTCAAGAAGCTCGAAGAGGCTGAATTTATTAGGGAGGTCATCTATCCTGAATGGCTGTCCAATGCGGTTATAGTCCATAAGGTAAATGGGAAATGGAGTATGTGCATGGACTTCACTGACCTCAACAAGTACTACCCCAAAGACAGTTTCCCTCTTCCTCGTATCGATCAGATGGTGGACGCTACTGCGGTCCATGAGCTAATGAGTTTCATGGATGCATACTCAAGCTACAATCAGATCTTCATTAACCCCGAGGACTCAAAAAAACAACTTTCATTACTGACAAAGGGACTTACTATTATAGGGTCATGCCCTTTGGTCTGAAAAATGTCGGGGTAACCTATCAGCGTCTCGTGCATAAAATGTTCGAGGACCAAATTGGGAAGTCTATGGAGGTCTATGTAGACGACATGATGACCAAGAGTTTGAAAGTTAAAGATCATGTAGCCGACCTTGAGAATACCTTTGACACAATAGAAAAATACCGAATGAAGCTCAACCCAGGCTAGTGCATTTTTGGGGTCGGAGCTTAAAAGTTCTTGGGGTCCATCGTCACTCAAAGAGGTAATTGGGCCAATCCTGGGAAGATAAAGGCTCTTCTAGAAATGAAGACCCCTAAGACCATTAAAGATGTTCAGAGGCTCACAGGGCGAGTGGCTAATTTGAATAGATTTATATCCAGAGCCACAGACAAATGTCTACAGTTTTTCAAAGTTCTCAGAAAGTCTTTCAAGTGGAACGAAGAAAGTGACAGGGATTTTAAAGAATTAAATTCCTACCTAGGGTCTCCATTGCTTTTATATCATCTGGTGAAAGGCAAAAAGCTGTATGTGTACCTAGCAGTCTCAGAGTCAACCATCAGTGCTACGATAGTAAGAGAGGAAGATGGGGTGTAGAACCCGTTGTATTTAAATAGTAAAGCACTTCAAGGGGAATAGAAAAGATACCCTAGGATGGAAAAGTTAACCTATGCATTGATTCATGCCTCAAGGAAAATGAAGCCATACCTCCAGGACCATACAATGGTCATCCTAACTGACTCTCCTCTCAGGCTGGTAATCTAAAAACTAGAAAAATTAGGGAGGCTAATGCCCTGGGAAATTTAATTGGGAGAATTTGATATTGTATACAAACCCAAGATGGCTATCAAGGGACAAGCCTTAGCAGATTTTGTGGATGAATTCACCTGGGAAGATGTTGAGACTGGACATGGAGATCTTGAGAAGATAAATAGCTAACAAGAAAGGACCGTTGAACCTCTCACAAATAAGGTCGAGACCAGCAAAGTTAGGGAAAAAGTTATTTAAAATGAAGATGAAGATACCTCTTTAGGTAGGGGTCCCTATCTGAGGGTAATTTCTCAGAAGAAGGTGCTGTGTGGAGCCTCTTTGTGGATGGGTCCTCCTGCAAAAATGGGAGCGGGGCTGGATTGATAGTGTCAGCGCCGAACGACATGGAAATTGAATATTACCTAAGATTCAACTTCAAAGCCTCTAATAACGAATCATAATATGAGGCCCTAATAGCAGGCCTCTCTTTGGCCAAGGGTCTTAGTATCGGCCAACTCTTGGTGCATAGCGATTCGAGGTTAGTAATAAATGAAATATTAGAAGCTTATGAGGCCGAAGATGGAAGGATGGCCAATTATCTTGAGAAGGTGAAATCAATGCTGAAAATATTTAAGGAATTAAAGTTGAAGAGGGTCCCTCAGCTAGATAATAGCCGAGCCGATGCATTTACGAGACTAGCCTCAGCAACCAGAACAAATATCAGAAGAACAGTACGAGTAGAAATCTTGCTTTGGCCAGTGATTGAAGATGAATATGGAGCACTTAAGTTCTGCCTAAATGTGAACATAGAAGTCTCATGGATAGACCCACTGCACAGATATATTAAAGAGGGGCAGGTGCCAAAAGCGAAATTCGAGGGGAAGAAGCTGAGATACAGGGCTGCAAGATTTACTATAATTAGGGATACCCTATACAAGAAAGGGTTCTTACTCCCATTGCTTAGGTGTGTTTACCCCTCTGAGGTTCCATACATCTTATAAGATGTGTATGAGGGGTATTGTTCGAGTCACATCCGGGGAAGATCATTAGCCAAGAGGATAGTCACCCAAGGATACTAGTGGCCGACCTTGGCCAAGGATGTTGTGACATATGTAAAGAAATGTGACAAATGCCAGAGGTTCGCCAGCATCCCCCACCAGCCTCATCAACCTCTTACTTCCATCACCTCACCATGGCCATTTGCAGTATGGGGAATAGATTTGGTAGGACCCCTACCTAGGGCAATAATTAACTATCGATATTTGATTATGGCAATCGATTATTTTTCAAAATGGGTGGAGGCCGAGACGATGATCACGATCACTGAGAAAAAGATCTTCCAGTTCATCTGGAAGAATATCATATGCAGGTATGGATTCCCCAACACCCTCATCTTTGATAACGGGACTCAATTCAAGAATGTTTCCCCTTAGAAGTACTGCGAAAGGGTGGGGATGAAGCAATTCTTTTCTTTCCCAGGCCGCCCCTAGGCTAATGGGAAAACTGAGGTAACAAACTAAAAAATCCTGGATGGGATTAAGAAAAAACTCGAAGAGGAAAAGGGAATATGGGTTGAAGAAGTATATGCTTTACTATGGGCCTATAGGATGACGACAAAAACTCCTACGGGGGAAACCCCCTTCATGTTGGCATATGGCTCAGAGGCTGTAATCCCTACTGAAATTGGGCTACCCACTCACAGAATTCAAATGTATGACCCTCAGAGAAATATAGAAGAAATGATACTTGAACTAGACTTGATTGAGGAAAGAAGAGAAGGCGCTGAGATAAGATAAGAAGCCTACTAGTTGAGGACAACTAGGTTTTACTACCAATGAGTAAAGGAAATGCCGATCACCGTGGGAGACTTAGTCCTTAAAACGACATGTCAAAAACCCAACAAGCTCTACCCAAACTGGCATGGCCCTTATAGGGTCACCGCTGAAGTTATCCCAGGAACCTATAGGCTAGAGAACCTTGAAGGGGAACCCTTTTCAAACACCTGGAATGTAGATCATTTGAAGAAATATTACCAATAATGTTGTAGTTGATGTCCTACTTGTTCACAATTGTAATGAATGTGTTGTTTCATAGAACACGTGGAATGTTAATGAGAATATTTTACTGGCCCTCATCCTGTGTTTGCCAATTTAGTAATTCATGATAAGCTACAAAACATCATTTGTTGTGAAGTAGGCTTAAATGCCCTTTGGTGATACGACAACATGGATGGGGACAACCTCATCCATATGATGTAAAAATTAACGAGGGGCATTTTGCTGTGAAAACACCATTAATTTGGTGGATAACCCCCCTCGGCTATGATGAGTGTGAATGGTAGGGAAGACCCTCCTTTCACTCTCAAGAAAGACGATGAGGACTTGATAATTGAAAACATCATTAAATTGGTGGATATCCACCCTCGGCTATGACGAGTTTTAATGGTAGGGACGACCCTCCATTCACTCTCAAGAAAGACGAGGGGAGAGTTGATATTGAAAACATCATTAAATTGGTGGATATCCACCCTCGGCTATGATGAGTGTGAATGGTAGGGACGACTCTCCATTCACTCTCAAGAAAGATGAGGGGGGAATTGATAGTTGAAAACATCATTAAATTGGTAGATATCCACCCTAGGCTATGATGAGTGTGAATGGTAGGGATGACCCTCCATTCACTCTCAAGAAAGACGAGGGTGGACTTGATAATTGAAAACATTATTAAATTGGTGGATATCCACCCTCGGCTATGATAAGTGTGAATGGTAAGGACGACCCTCCATTCACTCTCAAGAAAGACGAGGGGGACTTGATAATTGAAAACATCATTAAATTGGTGGATATCCACCATCGACTATGATGAGTGTGAATGGTAGGGACGACCCTACATTCACTCTCAAGAAAGACGAGGGAGGACTTGATAATTGAAAACACCATTAGCTTGGTGGATAACCACCCTTGGCTATGATGAGGGTCAATGTTAGGGATAACCCTCCATTCACTCTCATCATAGATGAGGGAAGAGTTGGAGGATGGTTAGCACATTATAAAAAGAAAAAAATAGAAGACCAAATGAAAGGAAAGGGCACTTTCATTAAAAACACTAAGAGTTATAATACAATGTTCAAAAGATGGAAAAAAATAAAGTTACATAAGATGGTATAGGTCACAAATGACCACCCTAAAGAGCTGCCTCAGAGGGCAAGACAGAGTCAGCAACATTGGCTTGGGGACGATCCTCAGACATCCCAATCCCCTCAACAGTCATTTGAGACTCCACGAGGGATAGAGCCTCGGCCATCAAAGGGTCTTCTAAGTCTGTAGCTTCTAGAGGCGGGCGAATGGATGAGACTGCATCTGAAAACTTCAAGACGACCCATCGATAAGATGTCTTGATCCCTCTCTCTAGATACTCAAGGCTAAAACCTTGGAATTCTCCAGAAATCTTGTAGGCCTCCACAACATCGGCTCTAGCCCTATGAACAACTTCCTCGAGGTTCGACTTGAATTGCGTTGCTTGGTTGGTCAGAGCCTCATCCTTGGCTTTGAGAAGGTAGTCTTTGTGCGTAAGCTACTCAGCGTGATCCTTTCCAAGCTCCCCGAGAAATCTAGAATGGTCAGCCCTAACACCCTCCAACTCATTCTTGAGACTCTCCTTCTCTTCCTTCAAGCTAGCCTCGCTCTGAAAATCCCTCTCAGCCTCTTGAATCTTTGGGTAATTCTCATCCATCCACTTCATTACTGATGTAAAGGCGTAGATAGACTGAAACGACGAGGGAAAAGTTAGACGACGTAACTTTTCCCTTAGCAGCCTTTCTATGGGATTTGTAGACTTTGGGTGGGGGCATCTTTTCTAAAAAGTCATAATCGGACGAAGACGGGGTAGAGAACATGTCCGCCTTAGCAGCCTTTCTATGGGCAATCAGAGAGGTGGTGTAGGCCTTGAGCATAGTCAGGTTAGCCGAACATAAGGCATCTAGAGTGGAGGAAGATCTCGTCCCCTTAGCGCGCGTATCTGCGACATCCACCCTCGTCCTCGTGGAGTCATTACTCCGACCCTCAGCATGAGAATCTCTCTCTTTCCTCTTCTGTGATTCCACAGGGGTCAGCCCCACGTCGGTTGCCTTCTTCTTCTATTGTTGTTGAGGATGTTTGCCTTTCTTCATAAGACCGGCCAATAAACTTGGAGCCAAAATTTCCCAAAGTATATCAGATATGCCTGGAGGATGACCTGCAAAGGTAAGATGACATGTCAGATACAAGTAACAATAACGAGGGACCACTTGGAAGAAACTTAAACAAAAAGAAACTCACATAATTATGTTAAAGGGACAACCCTCAAACCAAATTCTTTGAGGAGACGAGGGGTCATTAAATCTTCAAACTTGGGAATTGCACCCTCTTTCCCCTTCTCCCTCAGATAGTCGGATATAGCCCTCTCGTCTAAGCTTAGTTCGGGGTATGACTTTGCTTTCATGGAGGGGTTAGACCATGCTCTTGGGACCCTCGAGCTGTCTTCTAAGGGATTAACCCCGGGGGGAATTCCCAATCCCCCAAAACAAAAAAGAACCTCTTCTTCCAGTTATGGTTGGAAGTTTGAGAAACATGAAGAAGTTTCTTATCTGATCTCCTAGCCCCCAGATGGAAGTACCCAAGTTTCTTGGTCGAGGAAGTTATGTTGTAACAAGCCAGTAATAGATCAACCAATGGCTCATCAGTGAATGTGTTCTTCTAAAGGGAGATGTAGCCGAGGATGATCCTCCAGGAGTTAGGAAGAAGTTGGGTAGGAGAAACCCCAAGTGCAGAGAGTATGTCAACTATAGCAGGATGAAGAGGGAACCTGACGCCGACCCTAAAAATCTGCTCGTACATAGAGACTTCTCCCTCTCTTCCCTGGAAGACCTTCTCATCTTCATCTGGGATCCTCATAGTTACATTGAGCTTTACACCAAACAAATGTCTCCAAAATAAGAGATCACGATCCTTGACAGATGATACATAGGCCGAGGCTGTTGAAGTGTCAATTTCTTCCTCAGCATTTGAACTCTCATTATCTCCCTCAGCCCACTACCCTCGTCCTCACTTCCCTCATCCCCAGCTGCATCGGCCTCATTGTTATCAAAGTGTGGGGGGCCACCTGGAAAAGTGGCTTGGAATTCAAGTGGGGACATGGCAGTAAAAAGGACAGCTTCAGTGTTAACTGTTCCCTCGGCCCATCCGCAGGGGTTAAGGCTTGAAGGTTCGTCTCTCCCGAAGGTCCCAACACCAAAAGAAGAAGGCGCTCTGGCTCGTCTATCCATGGCTTCTTGTTGACTATGACTCTTAGATGGACAATGGGATGACCCAAACGGATCAAAGGGTGATGGTAAAACTGTAGCTAATGGTATTGGGAAAATGGGTTGTACCCAGATAGGGTCAGCCCTATGTCTACACTCGTTCTCTTCCTCTATTCTTCTAATCTCTTTGAAGCACCTCTCTCTCAAATTTGAAAACTCCTCGGCTAAATCATAAAGCCTTTGGAGCATTAAGGGGAAGACTCTACACTTAAAAGATTTTTTGTTGCCAAATAACCTACTAACAAAGGAAATAGTTGACCATATTGACTTTAAGATCGACGTAAAGAAATGAAGGGTTTTAGGTATGAACAACCAAGAACAGATTGAGCAAAATTCACTGGAGAAGAAGACTGGAGGGTCACCAAAAAACCTAAGAAAGCTAAAAATCAGTGCTGAGTCCCCACAAAACGGTAGGGGGGTGGGGTGGGGGAACTCAGGAAGGCCTGTAGGTCAATTCCTAGCCCTACAACTACCAATAAATGGTGGAAACACAACCCCAAATGACTAAAAACCCACTGAAAAAATGAAGAGAAACAACAATGGGTGAGGCCACATAAAACTCAGTACAAAAAAGAAGAAAATGAAAATGACGATGAAAAGATTACCTGGAGAAGAAGACCGAAGGCAGAAGAAACTAGAGGGAACTTGAAGCTTTCGTGAAAATGTAACAATGGAGGTTAACTGCCAAGGTTAGAGATAGAGTGCACACGAAGAAGAAAGTAAAATAAAGAGGTACAATTGATTGAAAAGGTTTAAATACCTTGTCATTATTGGGCTCAATAACCTAGGCGGTGCACAACACATGAGGAAAATTATCATTAGGGCACAATGTTCGAAGTGTAATATGCAACCGTCATTCTTGGGAAGCACAACGATGATTGATACCAGCCAAATGCCACTCAATAGCCTGACCACTCATCAACTCGTCATCCAAAGATAATATTACCCCTCAGCCACCTCAACAGCATCGATGGCTAAGGGCTAGGGGTGATTGATATACCAAATATATACCCTCGGCCAGGTCGATGGTAGCCTTACCTAGGACTAGGGCTCAGACATATTTCTACCCCCAGGAGGTCGTACCGAAGATAGGGGGCCGACAAGCTGACCCAAACATTGACAATATCAAGTATGCTGGATGGCCCAAATCAGCCCAAGCTCGTGCAGGTTGAAGCCTAAGATCGGGGACAGTTCAGATGACCCTATGACCAGCCGACCCTATGGAGGCCAACAACACAAATTCCTATCATTCAATAATCAGGTCTTCCATATGATTAGCCTCAGCCTCGGCCTATCACTATAAGTCAAGGGTGACACCATCATGATGCCTGATTTGGGAGACGCGTAGAATAGTACGCGTGGGACTCATGTAGCACGTGGACTAAACCGTTATAACAAGATCATTCCCTCACGTGAGGGTATATTATGTCATCATTACCTGCAAATGTCCTAGGCAAGTGTCAGTAGGGTATTGGTTAGATCATCATTCACATGCTCATTGCATGCTTGGGGGGTACACTACACCCCCCAAGCCCTATATATACTTATCATCTTCAACCTTGAAGAGGGATGGGTAATTGTAACCCTAGCTGAAACTCTGTTTGTACACACAATAGGGAGAGAAATATTGTGCATTGTATCCAAGGCCATTAGTGCCCATATTTAGTGGATCACACACTCACAGTGGATGTAGGCCTGATTGGCTGAACCGCTATACATCATTGCTTCCATTACTCTTATACTCACCTCCTTCTATACATTTTAGTGCATATCTAACTCCATTGCTGCCATTGTTATTACTGTTTTAACTCTATCACCTCTTTATCTGGTGGTACTGATTCTTAGCATCATCAGTTGTTTCACTAGAGCTATGAGCAAAAATATCAAAGCTTAAGGGTAGGTTGGGGCTTTGATAAATTTATCTCTGTTTATAATAAAAAGTAAGCTTTACTTAAGACTGAAGTTGAAGAAACTAGGACCATTGCCAAAATCCCGGAAGAGGATAATAATAATTTGAGGGATGAAGTGAATCTTTTGAGATCTGCCTCTAGAGATGTTGTTGCTACTACTGATGAAGGTTACTCATTTTTAGAGGCGGAGAATGCAACATTAAGAGATGAATTGGAAGCTTTAAAAAATATTAAGCCTACATCCTCTTCCTGAGCAAGAAATAGGCCTGGCCATGGAACTGCAGAATAACTCAGGACCCAACAAGCCCTTGCCAATCAAGCTTCACAGTTAAAAGAAAAATATCGAGCTATTGCTGAGATGTCCTAAAAGTTGCAGACCTTGTGTGAGCAATTATCTACTCAGTCTTCCCAATTAGAGGTTAAAGATGGAGTACTGAAAAATCTACAATCACAGGTTGATAAATTAACCTTTCAATTCCACAAGTAGCCAAGAGAAGTTTGGATGGAGAGGTATAATGAAGATTTGGGACGTTTTGACGATAGACTTCAACAGGAGAAGAATGAATCCTATAAATGGGGATGTATGAACACTTTAACTGTGATGAAGGTGGATCAGAACAATTCTTTATGGGATTGGTGTGATCCAGGATTGATGCAGCTTGACAATCCCCCATTCAAGGTAGACATTAATTGGATCCCTGTTCATCGTATTCCTTAATGCTTAATTTCAAAATACGTAGGAGATTACGATCTACATGATGAACTGGCTATTGTTTGACCTCCTCATATTCTTGATCGTCCTAGTATCAGCAACATTAGGATACTTTAGAATTTTAACTTCATCAACTCCCCTTTTACTTTGGATAATCCTCTAGCTAGCATGGATCTTATTTCTAAGGCCGAAGGAAAACGTCCTGCAGAATAATGCTTTCTATTTTGTTTCTGTATTTTTAAGCAATAATATGTAATCATTTGACTTTATGAAACGCTTATTGTATGAACGGAACAACTTTTAGTTAATCTCTGCACATATGAATGTATTCTTTAGTCTTTGACTATGAATGGGTCAACTTTTAGTTAATCTTTAGTTTTTCCCCAGTTCTATTAATATCCTTAGGATTATCTAAGTATTATATCAATTACCAATGCATCACCATGGTTCTACTAATGTACCTAAAGTTTGTAGGTAATTGCATTAGTTACCTCGGTTCTTAGGCATGGGTGGAACATTTGTCCATATTTTAGCCCAATTTAGATGAAAATTATTCATCTGGGTTTTCGTTAACCAAGCATCTGGGACTTATAATTTTGCCTTGCGTGGTTTTATATGTTTGACAACCAAATTTATTGGTGCCTTTATTGATGTCGACCAATTTTATTGGCTGTTGGTGGTCTTTGTTGATGCCGACCAACTTTGTTGGTTGACTTTTGTTGATACCGACCAACTTTGTTGGTTGGCTTTTGTTGATACTGACCAACTTTATTGTTATTTTTGTAGATGGATTGTGTAGTGCATAGCACTAGTACTCCAAAAAAGAAAAAAAAACAATTCTAGGGAAATTGCATTCTCGTTAATATTGAAATGAACATAATACAACATAATTACATCATTGATAGTATTTTCTCAAGTGTTCTGCATTCCATGGATTCTTTAATTCTTCCCCTTCCAAAGTCTTCATTCGATATGTGCCTGGTCGATTGACTGCTGTAATAATATAAGGCCCATGCCAATTGGCTTCTAGCTTATTACTCTTATAAATCACTTTCTTCAAAACATAATCACCCTCTTTTAAATTTCTCGGCATGACCCTCTTATTGTAAAAATGTGCAGTCCGTTGTTGAAAGGCTGCATTTCTTAAAGCTGCATCTTCACAAACTTCTTCCAGCATGTCTTAATCCAACCTTCTCATTAAATCAGTGACTGGGGTATTGAAGTTAAGAAATCTATGTTTGAGTAAACCTAGGTCGACAGGAATTACAACATCAGTACCAAATGCTAATAGGTAGGGAGTTTCTCCAGTAGCCGTTCCGGGAGTTGTTCGGTAGGCCCATAAGACATAATGTAGTTCATTGATCTAATTCCCTTTGGAATTTTCTAACCTTTTCTTCAACCCATTGAGTAAGGTTCTATTAGTTACCTCTATTTGACCGTTGCTTTGAGGATGGACAGGAGCAAAATACATTTTTTGGACGTTGGACTGGGCATAATAAGCAGCAAATTCATCGTTGTCAAACTGTGCACCATGATCAGTGATAAAGGCACATGGTAAGTCATACCTGCATATGATATTCTTCCAAATAAACTGATAAACCTTTTCATAGGACATATCGATCAACGATTCAACCTCCACCCATTTAGTAAGTAATGAACAACTACAACTAGGTACTTGAACCTTCCTCGGGTGGTTGGTAGAGGCCCAACCAAGTCAATTCCCCACATAGCAAAGGGCCAAGGTGAAGTGATTGGTGTAAGGAGAGCTTTTGGAGCCTTGCATATGTTGGAAAACCTCTGACACTTATCACACTTCTTGGCAAAATCTTTACAATCTGCTCGCATAGTTGACCAGTAGTACCCCTGTGTATGAATTCTTTGTAACAATGTTCTTACTGCTTCATGGGATCCACAGGACCCTTCATGGGCTTCTTCAATCAAATAATTCACTTCAGCTTGATGCACACACTGTTGTAGACCAGTAGTTAATCCTCTTTTATATAAAACACCACCTTCTAGGACATATCTTGCGGCTTTGTATTTTAGCTTCTTAGCTTCAAGTAGGTCAACTGGAAGAATCCCTTCTTTAATATATGCTCTTATGGGGTCCATCCAAGATGGCCCCATATCAACTGTAATAAAATTAATCATCAGATCTTCATCAATGCTCCTATTAGCAAGTAGCTTAGTAGGAATTGTTCTTCGTAGCTCAATTTTTGTTGCTGAAACTAGCCGAGAAAGTGCGTCTGCTCGGGCATTTTCCAATCTTGGAATTATGATCATCTGGATAGAAAGAAAAGTGGAAATTATCTCCAAAGCTTTGGCTAAGTATCTGGTCATCAGTTCTCCTTTGGCTGCATATAAGTTCAATACCTGATTTACCACCAATTGTGAATCACTGTATACCATAACTTTCTCGGCATTCAGTGATTTGGCTAGATTTAAACCAAACAATGACAGCTTCATACTCTTCCTTATTATTGTAGGCTTAAAATTAGAATCGTAGAGCGTACTCTATATCTAGCTCATTTGGAGTAATGGGAATGATTCCATCTCCACATCTTGTTGCACAAGATGAACCATCAACATAAAAACTCCATGTGGGAATATTACTGTCAAACGTTTGGTTTGTCAGAATCCCTTGATGGAATATTTTATGCTTCACCTACTTATATTTCTTCTTCATCTCCTATACTCCACTAGAGGGTTCTGGTTGGTCGGTGATAACTTTTTTTGCAGTCTCTTTTGCTTGGATTTGGTCGGGCATATCTTCAGTAGGTTTTCTGACTCCTGTATGTTGTTTTGCTAAAGTCCCTTGTTGCCCAAGGACCTCTGGGTAAGTGAATTCTGCAATAAAATCAGGCATAACTTGGCCTTTTAAAGCAATCCTTGGTTCGTATACAAGGTCATATTCCCCCAACTCCACAACCCAATACATTAATCTCTCGAATTTCTCTAGCTTATGCAAAGCTTGCCTAGGTGGCATTTTAGTGTATACAACTACGGTGTGAGCTTAAAAATATGGCTTCATTCATCTACTAGCCTCAATTAAGGCCAGTGCTAATTTCTCCAGTTTGGTATATCTAACTTGTTCTCCTTGAAAAGCTTTACTAGTGTAGTAAACTGGCTTTTGGACTCCATTCTCTTCTCTGATCATGGAAAATCTACTTACTGATTCAGATACTACTAAATACAAATATATCTTTTCTCCGAACACTTATTGGGAGAGTATTGGGGGTGTTCCCAGGTATTTATTCAATTCTAGGAAGGATTTTTCACATTCATCGTTCCATTAAAAGGTTATCTGAGCACCTTAAAGAATGGAAAATATTTGTCCATTGCTCAGGACACAAATATGTTGAATGCTGCTACGCGCCCAGTTAGTCTTTGAACATCCTTTTTATAGGTCGGGGAATGCATTTCGATCAGATCTTTAATCTTATCCGGATTAGCTTCAATACCCCTTTGATTCATTATATATCCGAGGAACATTCCCTCTTGAACTCCGAAGATGCATTTGGTGGGGTTTAACATCATCTGGTGCTTTTCCAATTGATCAAACGTCTGGCTGAGGTCGGCGATATGATCAACATCTTTTTTTCTCTTTGTTGGTCGAAAACTTTAGGCATTGATGAATACTAGAGGGTACAACTTAGAATTTCTTCAGACCAACTCTTCCAATGATCATGTTATAGGCATAATGAACATTTTTATCCATTATAAAGAATCTGACTTTCTCTGTTCTACTCTCCGACCATGTCCCGCTCAATACACCTAGTTTTATTGTCCCCAATGGAAATAATTTCTCGCTAGAGAACCCAATGAGTGGCCTATGGTAAGGCTCCAGTTGGCTTAGTTTTAATCCCAAACTATCAAAATAGGGATAGAACATGATGTCTTTCGAACTGCCGTTATCCACTAATGTTGTTGCCACCAGTACTTCTTTCATCCTGACTCTGATCACTAAAGGATCAGCATGAGGGTACAAGACTCCAGATAGATCGTTCTTGGAAAAGCCAATTATAAACTTATCCTTGTTAACTTTTATTGTTCGATCTTCCTTGGCAAGATTAATTCGTTGGATATAGGAACAAGCTTGGGCCTCATTGAGGTAAGATTTCTGTAATACCCCGTATTTTTATGCTATATTAATTTGGGGATTTATTAAAGTTAATGTGAGTTAATTATTTAATAAAAATCCGGAAATTAATTATGTTATAATTATTAACGCGACGAGAGTTAGTAATTATGGGAAATTTGTTGAATATTACTAATGAGCAAAGTAATATGTAATATTGGTTATATTGAATGTCACGAGTGAATAAAATGACAATTTTGGAAATTTGAGTCAGGACGCGCCCGTGTCGCGTCGGGACTAATTATTGATAAATAAAAGTGAATATTTTATAAGTTGTTCGTATAGTCGTTTTGAGTGCGCCAACGCGTCCAGAAGGGTCGAGATAGTCAGAAAAGTGTACCCGGGGGTTTAGTTTGGGTCTCGGGGCGTTTTTAGGCCTAATTAGTAACCCGGGAGGGCATTTTGGTCATTTTACATTTTTGGGTAATTAAACCCACGAAAATTAGGGGAGTTATATCAGATACCTAGGTTACCATCTAGGGTTAGAAACTCTAAACACAAGTGACGGCCATAGGAGAGGAAGAAGGGAGCTCTCAAGGCAAATTCAAGGCCCAAAACTCAACAGTTTGCACCTCCGCCGCCACCACCAACGCGTAGATCGCGAGACGGGGAACGCATCCATACCGAATTCAGCACCAAACCAGACCTCTGAAAATCCCAGGCAAGTGTTTATCTTGCTTATTTCGTTGATGCATCTTTCGTATTAGTTTAGGAGTAATTAGGATGAGTTTTAATGGAAGAAAACCCGATTTATGATAGGAAAATCCATGTAGTATTGGTCTAATTGATAATTATGGAAACCCTTTCCATGTAGAGGAATTTAACCACGAAATTATGATGATTATAAGAAGAAATTTCTGGAGAAAATTTGTTAGAAACCTGTTTAAGAAATTTCTAGGGTTCTTGATAATTGTATAGATTTTGGGCTGTTAATCCATGATTAAATGACAGAAATCCACATGCTTTACGTTGAAAATACCTACTATGATGATATAGGGTTAGTAGTATCAATTCTGGGACGATTGGGATTAGAAAATATGGAATTTATTGATGTTAGTAGAGGAAACCCGTAACTGCAATTCTGCAGTTTTCGCAGACCTTTTCGGTCGATCGATCGAGCCCAGAGCTTCGATCGATCAAAGGTTCGATCGATCGAGCCCCAGACCTCGATCGATCGACCCCTCCTGGAAGACTTAAATTCCCCTTCTTATATTAGTTGAAAGCCACTTTTATGAGGAATATTATGGACACCCTTATAAATATGTTTGGGGAGATAAAAAGGACCAGTAGGGTATATGAATAAATGTTGGGATCTTTAATATATGACGAGGATTGTATTTTGGGATATTGACATAAGGAGCGATGAAACCTTGCGTTATAGGGAGAGATTACGTAAAAATGATTACGACGGAAAATAGGTGAATTCCTACTGAATTTTATACTTGGGAGGATAGAGTACACGAGGGTCACGTAATGAGTTGGAGAAACCCTTCGAGTTAAGGTTAGTGACGAACCCTTATAAGAAATACTTAATGTGAAAATTAAGAATAAATGTTGTAATTATGGGTAATGAGAGGAACCTATATTAATATGATAAAAGTGGTATATTTATATGATTGTGTATGCATATATTATGTACATGTGAAAAACGTACCCGCGCTACTTGCTATCCCTGAGGTTACCACGCTGGGACGATCTTATCCTGTGTTGCCTTATGGGGGATATTGATTCATACCCTAGGAGATAGATATCCTTGGTACAGGCTATCGAATCGATAGTTCAGACGGTCCTAAGAGACGTGAGGGTATGTACTGACCTCTTAGAGAGTTGGAATCTATGCATCGCCTCATTGTTGTTTTGTATATGTTGATATAGTTCGAGAGTGATTCCGAACTTGTATTTCCCTTAGTGTGAGTGTTACGGGGATTGGATAGCAGAGTAAGCCCGCACCATAGTTTTATTTGGGGTGCTGTTAAAATATATATATTGTGCGAGTAGTTAATATATATATGAAATTATGAGATATGGAATTGCCTACTGTGATTTGGTAAGTAGGACATTGTTGATGACTCAAATTGTAAATACTTGTTTGAAAAGTATAATATGACACTGGGAAACTTTATAAATTAATGAAGCTAAAACGAGAGTTGTGCTACTAATTGGAAGTATCCTTTTTAAAACAATGATATTGTTCGGTTTTGAAATCTTACGAGTAATTTAAGATAAGCTAAATTATTGGGAAGGTTAGTGCGATAGGTGTGCACATTAGAAGAGAGGTGAGAATTTCTCAAGAGAGTGTCGCACTAATATGTTGTTGCATTGGCCTGTATCAATTTAAATACTTGCTAAACAAATTTTAAATCATACACACTATCGGGATCTGACCCGTTTCTTTTCTCTCTCTCTCTTGTATATATTTGTATGTATTACAGGTGCCCAGCCACAGGGGCGTCTTGCTTAGGATATCTTGGAAGGAACGCGCTGCAGCTTAAGTGGGAGTTGCAGGTCTCTTGATTTGACGACTTCGTTCATTCAGATCCACTCTTAGTATTTTCATTTATATGGGAATGTGTAGCCCTTTCCATTATTTCATTGTTATTGGACATTTGTATTTCAGTTATTTCCAGTACTGTTACTATGGGATTTATTCAGTGGACGTGTTACTTTAGATTTCGCATGTTGACATTCGATTGACGAATGTTTTAAATTAATTGGATTATGTTCCAGGTTTATTGTGGTGTGATTCTTATTTATTGAAATGTTGTTAATAAAATAAATGATTTTTCTATAAATAAAATTTGGAAAGTATGTATGAAAATGGTTTTGACACTTAGCTTAATTAATTAGGGTGTTAATTTGGAAAAGTTTATTTTTACGACAGTGATGCTAAGAATGAACCAACTGTTCACCTTGATTTTAATTTAATAAAGGAGTGATCGCCCGGTATTTAATTAGGCGGGGTGTCACAATTTCCTTTCAGCTATATGATCTACTCCTCCTACATCCCCACTTGTAATCGTGTGATAATCAGAAGATCCAAAACTGAGTGTGAATACCTTGCGTTCCAATTGTCTAGGCTTCTTAGGCAGATTAGGATCATCGTCTGGTTCTTCGTCGTGGTTCCTCTTCTTATCTTCTCTGGGCTGAACTGATGATTTAGATCTTTGTCAACCTCTTCCTCCAGTTCTTCCACCCGCCTGTCGATCAAAAAATCTGTCCAATTTTCCTCTTCAGACGAGTTATTTTATCTCATTTTGTACAACAATACACCGGTTGGTCGTATGACCATAATCTTTGTGAAATTCATAATACTTGGACTTATCCCTCTTATTAGCAGGTGACCTTAACTTTTCAAGCTAACTCAAATAATTGTTGTGCTTGATTTCTTTTAACACGTGATGTATATCCACCGTTAAAGGGGTGTACTTTAAATTTCCTGAGTCGATCTAGGCTTTCTTTTGCTTTTGAATTCCGGCGTTCATTGTAATTCTTGTGATCCTTTTTATCTGACTTCCCTTCTGTCTTTGCTTCCGCTTTTACATCTAAATTATTTTTAGCAGCCATAGCTTCCTCGATGTTCATAATCTTCACTGCTTTGGCCATTAATTCTGTCATCGTCTTCGGGGGATCTTTTGCCAAAGAATAGTACAGTTTGTTAGGGGAGCAAACCACTCATGAGGGCAGTGATTACAGTTTTCTATTCGTAATCAATGACTTCTAGTTTCTCGTTGTTGAAACGAGTGATGTAATCCATATTACTTTCCCCCTCCTTCTGTCTTACACTAAGAAAATGAGCTACTCGCTTCACTGGTTTTGCCTAAAGAAGAAATTACCTATGAATAACACGACAAGTTGTTGGAAGCAAGAAATTTATCCTCGAGGAAGACTATTATGCCAGATTTGAGCAGATCCAGTGATTGTTCCTGAAAATTCCCTCCACCTCATCTCATTAGTAACAACATAGATATCATCCGCTGCTTGGTATTATTCTATATAAAGAACTGTATCAGTCTTCCCATCATACTCGAAAGTGACCACTGGAGCTTTAAACTTGGTCGGTGTAGGAAAATCTATGATGGTTTACACAAAGGGGGATCCTTTAATAAAATATCTTAGGTGGGGATTATTGGCCTTGGCCATTTATCCCAATCTATCTTCCAAACACTGAATGAAACCTTTCCAAGCATCACTGCCAGCACCAGATCTATGGGTGATAGCTTTTTTATGCCGACCAATAGATCGTGCTGAGCTTTCTTCTTGTGAACCTTTTCTATGATTAGACGTATCAGTTCGTCGAGTATTTAATTTGGATTGGGCTGAACCTTCCCTTAAATAACTTGGTCATCGAGTATTTCTTGATGCAAACCGTAATGCATTTCCCTGAGGTCCCAAACAATCGAAAAGAGAGGCCCTACTTAGCCTTTCTAACTCACTCAATCTTTCTAGGATGAGGGATTGTCCATCAGTGGAGTAATTGATACTAATAGAAGAAGTTTCTCCAGGAAGGTATGAAAGATCCCTAAAAGTTCTGGAACGGCTATGCCCAACACTCCTTGTTGGTGGCAGTGGCATATTCCTTTGATTAACTTTTGCAGGAACTCTAGTTTGTAGAGTTTAAGCCAACTGTCATATAGTATCCTGCATAGCCTCTTGACCCTTGTCCAGGCTAGCCAAAATTCCAGTTAAATCATTGTTATTTGGAGGGACATAGGGAGTAGGCAGAATTCCCTCATTTCTGGTGCTTGATTCTAGAATTTCAGCTATGGATAATAAATGAGTGGAATTTTTTTGGAATACATTCCCACAGACAGCGCCAATATGTTGATGTAAAAAACTAGACTAGGCCTAATTAATTGATCACAGATAAAATAAGTAAAACAAACAAGACACAAGCAATTTTAAAGTGGTTCGGCTCAATGGAATAGCCTATATCCATTGTTTTGTATTGATTGCCTTTAGTTGTTTTTCTGGTCCCTTGCAGTGAGGGTAATACAATGTATTTATAGATCAAGAGGGGTCTTGATAGTTGTCACGTGAAACGATGGAATGCCTTCATTCATTAAGCATTTATATCAATACATCCTGAGAATTAAATATATGAATGTTGTCGCTTCATTGGCAATATAGGCAGACCGTTGTCGCTTTGTTGGTAATATAGGTTATTGGTCAGGCTTCCCAGTTAGTCGGGCTTCCTAGTTAGTCGGGCTTCCCAATTGGTCGGGCTTCCTTATTGGTCGGACTTTTGTACCAGGCTGACTTGGTCTTGTGCCACATTAGATGACACGTGATGGCTTATAATTGGTCCACGTAGTGTGGTAAATTTTGGTATCAATAGTATCATTCTTAAATCCTCATTTGTCTGCAATAGTGCTAGGGTATGCCCAATCGATCCTTGGAACCAATGACTAGGTCATGTAAATTATAGGGATCTTGTATTGAAAGGAAATAAATAGTTTGGGTCTTGTAGACACCACATTTTAGGACCCCCCTAAATATCTCCTTAGGTTCCTAGCACCTCCCCCTTTCACTAAAAACCATAGGTCATACTTTAATCACTGATTTAGAGGCCATCGAGCGTTCCCGAGTCCCGTTTGACTACGATTAACTCTATATCAAAGTAAAAGCTCATTTAATCTTCAAAGGGTTCTGAGTACCCTTTCTAACGATCCACCCCATGCACAAATCGTCATAACTATTTAGACAAACGAGCCATTTTATAATTAAAACTTGATCTAGAGGCCACCGGGGGCTCGCGACCCTGATTTGACCACAGTCATCTTCATAGTTAGAGCGAAAGTTCTTTACATATTCCAAGGGAACTAAAACCCCTTTCCAACGGTCTGCCTTATGCATGAAAAGGCATAACCGTTCAAACGAATGATCCGTTTTCCCTCAAAAATTGATCCGAAGGCCACTAGACATTCTCAGGCTCTGTTTGACCAAGGTCAACTCTTTATCTTGAACGAGACTGAATGAATCTTCGAAGGCAATGAATAACCTTTCCAACTATCCACCCTGTGCACAAATCATCCCCACGGTACGGACGGACGACCTATTATACTCCGAAAGATCACCAGGGCCTTCCGTGACCGATTGACCAAAGTTAGCTTTTTGAACCGAGTGAAACTCTTTGAAATGTTTAAGTAGCTCACATGATATTTCTAATAATCTGCCCCGTGTGCGATTATGACTTATGGTTTGGACGGATGATCCATTATCGTTCGATGATCTCCTGTTCAAAGGATCGACGAGTGCTTCCAAGCCCCGTTTGACCCAAAGTCAACTCCCAGATCTGGGAGTAGCCCAAAGGACTATTGAAGGTCTCTTAATTACAATTCTAATGGTATGCCCCCGTGCGCGATTTGGATTTACGAATTGTATTCTTTAACTATTTTTTCGAAAAAATCTACCCAAGAATATCGATTGGTAGGTCCAATTCCCTACCTATCGACAGTGTGTCTAGGGTTACTTGCCAACTGGCAGGGCCAGGGCTATGTCGATCAGAATCCCCCTACCCTATAAATAGAAGGCATGAGCTCACCCTCAAGGCATACCTCATATCCATCAATATCAATGATCTCAACAACATTCTCTTGGATTCGGCGAAGTTTCCTTCCATGAAATTACTTTCTATCTTTCATTCCCATCATTTTCATACCCAATTTAGCAAAATATGATTCTGTCTCGTCCAACATTCATCTGAACATTCAAAGAAGGTCATCAAGGATCAATATCAAGCATTAATTCTCCAAAGAAGATCCAAAAATCCTTCTCTCTCTTTGAATTCTTTATTTTTCCATTCGTTAAATAACTTCTTAATCTAGATTTTACTTTATCTCATACATATTAATACTTCATACTTCATTAGTTATATTGCACATACTTTATTTTCTATAAAAAAACCAAAACAAAGGAAAATAGGGTTATACCTATAAATTCCGACGGGATTATACACGACAATTTTCCAAAACCAAAATACATTTTCTACACTCACACATATAATAAATTCCCATTTGAATCTATGGGATAAATCCCACCCTTATACCGCATACGAATTATGTGGACTTTGATGCCGTTGTAGGCTACGTAGGCATTTCGGGTTAAAACCCGAGACTCGAGTCCAATTTTTCAAATTTTCTAATTCTCCATTTTTCACACTTGCATCCTTTTATCTAACATTTATTATCGTTTCATTTTAACGATCAATATCTTGAAAAATGCATACATAATATTTTCTAGATATTATTTTAAAACTTCTTTAGAATCATCTCACTCTATATTTTCCATGATATGAGTCGGGCGATTCCGATCTCCATTTATATATGCACGCACACACACTTCACGGAAAAATTAAGGAAAAGAGTAACACAAGCCCATGAGAGATCGAAAAGGGGGGATGGGTGCCTAACACATTACCATTCCCTAACTTATCCCTCGAACCTCTGAGTTATTGGTTCCCTAAGCATCAATTTTTCTTTGATGCCCCTCTCTTGAGGCAGCGAGATGTTTTTTTTGCTTATTTTGTGCAAAATAGGTTGGCAACTCCATATTTTTATATCAACCCACATCAATGACGATCAAAGCGCTCCTAGACGAAGAGGGCACGATAAATTTTCTCCCTCTTCACCCTAGGGAGAGAGGGGAGACACGCGTGAAGGATGGACACAGTGGCGACTCTGTTGGGGATCTTCTAGAGAGGGCTAGACTCTGTTTGCATAGGTATTATTTTTTTTCTCTTGTGTGTGTATGCACCTACTTGTGTGTCCATTTTTTCTCCCCTATTATTTCTTGTATGTTTATCTACCTCATGCTTATATGACTCCTCATTCACACTTATAAACACTTCCATTGTACATTTCACACTACTTACACGTAGGATCACTTCTATCTACATGTTGAACACACCAATTAGAATATCCATGCTTAAGTGTCACTAACACACACTTCCACTTATCACACTTGTATATATTCATGCTCACTCACACATGTCACACACCACTTAGAATATTATTGCTTAGGTGTCACTAACATACTTGTATATATCCATGCTCACTCACACTTGTCACACACCACTTGCAGTTGATCCATGTTGGTTCACTACCACACACTCACTCATAGATAGTCACACATAACTCACTCTCACATATCCATGTTAGTGTAATCTCTATGATAGATTTACTTTTAATGATACTTGTACATTCTTCCCTATTAGTATAGTGCTCATCATGCTAAACAAAATACTCTCTCCATAATATACTAATCAAGAATCATGCATTTTGCACACTACATCACCAAAGAGCATGGCTATTGACCAAATTTTGTCCCTTCCTGGGGAGTTATTTTGTGATGGGTGCTGGTCTGACAGGTCGCAGTTAGCCTAATCAATATGACTCTCACTTTCCATTGGCCAAGTACCTTCGACGTATATCGAAAGGTTCCCCCCTCATCGTCCCGCTTGACCAAAGTCATGACGGGAGGTATATAGCTGGGAATCCATTCACGTATGTCGAGTATATCAAATTCTCTCTCACACGTATTGTCCCCACGAGCTATATAATGAGTAAATACACGTACATTCAGCTATATCAAATTGCTTGGACATACGTAACAATTGCCCTCAAAATCAAAATGTATATCATGGAAGTCATACCAAAGGGGGAACCCTACCAATTAACCCAACAATTGCATACCCTCATATAGCCGTCAAACATAGGTCACTCATATTTAGTTTGCCGATTACTGCTCGAAACTCTGTCGAAATGATGGGTCGACATGCCGCCTAAATTTTTGCTCGATTTCATTTTTTTAAACGGGAACCTGTCCATAAGCCTGACAACAAGTCCAACTGTGCTTTATATATTTCGTAAACCCAATTCTCCCAGGCTCGGGTCCCGTCTTTCATTTCTTTTTACATGTAGGTAAACCTAATATAAGTGAGAATATAATAATAGTAATAATAATGATGCTGAGACCATTTTTCTTATTTTTCCTATTTCTTTACCAAAAGTTTCAAAAATATTTTCCCCCTCTTTTATCAAAATACCAAAAGCATTTTTTCCTTTCTTTTACCAAAAATATTTTTCCTCGTTTTTACCCAAAAATATTTTATCCTCCTCTTGTCCAAAAATGTAAAAAATATTTTAATCCTATAATAAAAGACTTTCTTTCTTCTCTTCCGAAAATAAATTCGAATAATTTCTCCTTCTTAGGTCGATCTTATTCCCAACCCTTGGCCTGACTCCCTATTGGCTTTGGTATTCCGTCGAACTGCCTAGAGGCTCCGTCAGATCCCTCGATACTTCCTCTGAGTCCAGAATCCACCTTCACCTACTTTCCACGGAGAATGCCGACCTAGTACTGAATGTGTAGTCAGATTTGATGACGATTCTATCCCAACTCACTGCCAAGATTGACAAACTTCAAATCGAGGTTCATGAGATGCAACAAAATCGGGTCCCTATTCCCAAAGAACCCGAGGTCCTCTTCTCTTGCGCCATGGGTCCACCTATAACTGAGCCTATTTTGATCCCCGAGTAATATCAAAACGCTCCACGTACCATTCCTGGTAATGGAGAATCGTCAGCTCAGTTCCCTATTCCGACTCTTGCCCAGCCAGGGGCTAACCTACCCGTGACCATTGATCCGAAGGAAGAGGAATTGAACAAGATCAAGGAAAACCTTAATATGTTGACCAAGAAGTTTGACCAAGTATGAATCTCTTGGAACTACATGAATTACACTTATATGTCTCCCTATCCAAAAACAAGGCTACCGAAAAAGTTCAAAATGCCTAAAAATGACAAGTTCGAGGGCAGTGGGCCCCCAATTGTTCATATTCAAAGTTATCACTGAGTCATGACTCTCCTAGGTACCTACGAGAAAATAATGGCCCAGATGTTCCAACATACTTTGAAGGACATCTCTCTTTGCTGGTTCTTATCTCTCGAGGAGTCCAGGATTTGTAGTTGGAAGGATATGGCTCATGAATTCATGTCACAGTACAAGTATAATGAAGAGTTGGAGGTTACCCAATGTGATTTAGAAATTCTCAAACACAATCCTTGGGAATCTATCAGTAACTTCATAGAAAGATGGAGAGAGAAAGCGACCACCATGACCAACCAACCTTTAAAAGAGGAGCAAGTTAGTATTATGAAGAAGAACTTCTTACTCTATGTCTGAGTGACGATGGGAGGACAGTATTACCCTCATTTTTGAGTCCTTCAGGCATCAGGAGTGTTGATTGAAGAAAGTCTTGCTAAGATAGAAGTTGAGCCAAAGAAAGTATCCGGACAGTTGACTCCCAAAAAGTATGAGAAGCCTTCCAGTACCAAAGTTTTAACCATTAATAATATCTCTGAGCCTGACACTTTATGGACACCATAAAGCCTCCCTAACCCAGTAAAAAATGAATATACCGAGCTTCACGCTCTCCTTTCCAAAGCTTATCAATCCCTTTTGAGCTAAAATATTATTAATTCACTGGACCCTCGTCCATTACCAAACCCACTTCCCAAAAATTTCAAAACTGATGCCCATTTTGATTTTCACCAAAATATAGGCCACACCACTGATCATTGTTTCCACCTCCGAAATGTAATCCAAGGTCTGATTGACCAGGGTATCATCGCACCACTAACCAATCCTAAAACAAACACTACCCATAATTCACTCCCAAATCATGTAAATGCTATCTTCCTAGCAGAAGATCCCTAATTTGATCCATCTACCTAGATATTACCCAGTAAGTTTGCTCATATTTTCTCCTACATCCTACCTGTTTTTCCGATCAGGCTCTGTCACTCCTTATAAGAGCATGCATTGCTGATCGTACCCGTTCCGGAGGGAAAGATATGTAATTATCAGCAATATTGAACCATATTCTAGAGTTTGGTCTGAAACTCCCCTCAAAGATGACTGTTGACTTCCAGAGATTCAGCACATTATTCTTGGAAGCTCGAAAATGGGCTCGAGAGTCAGATAATTGGGTAGTACCTATCGATGAAGTCGATTTAGATGATGTCACCCAAATCATGGAAGACTCATTCCAACAAACCAACAAAATTTACAGTATGTTCGAGCTACTTGATGCTTTTAAACTACAAGGTCACCTGGTCCTTTCACTTCTACATCTCCCCATTGAGTGGGAAGATCTATAAGAAGAAGTTATTGAGGTTATGGAGTGCATTGCCGTTTTATGAAAATATGATGTCATTGACACTAGATAGGGAGACGAATTCTATAGTTCAGATGAAGAGCAAAGCCCAGACAAGACTAGCCCAATAGTCAGTATATGTGGAATGACACCATTTGAGGACCTTCTAGGATAGATTAACCAGGTGGCCTAACAACCCGATATAGATGAGGAAATGGGGTTTTTGTTTTTTTCGCTCTTTTATGAACCATATGACTAGATAACAGAGGCATTAACAGGTTCCAAACTCGCAATCAACAATGATCGATAAGGTAAAAGGTATTGAGAAACTTCCTATGCCGAAAATGACCCGTGAGGAGAGCAAGATCGTCAATCAATTAAGGAACACCCAAGCTGATATCACTCTGTAGGGACTCTTTATGTCTTCCCTGCTGCACCGAAATGCATTGATTAAACTACTCACCGGGCCCATAATCCCTCATTCTACCATACCAGAAGAAACTGTGAATTTGGTCAGATCTCTAACCTTTACTAGAATTATCTCCTTCTTTGAAGAAGAAATACATAAGTTCGGTCCAAATTAAAACTATGATGTCAATATCTTTGTCAAAGTCATGGGAAAGACCATCCCACTTTCGCTTGTCGATAATGGACCAACTCTTAATGTTTGCTCGTTAATAACCCTCAGTAGCTTGGGATCAAAAGTAAGCGACCTTGATCTAACCTCTGATGTGGTGCACATTTATGATGTGGTGCACACTTATTATAAATCTCGTAACTAAATTCCAGGTCATCGACATCCCGACTTGTTTCAACCTGTTGCTCAAATTACCATGACTCTATAGTATCAAGGGCGTGCCTTCTTCCCTACATTAGAAACTGAAGTTCTTAGCCAAAGGACATGTCATCACCATCTTAGGCGGCAACGATAACAATGAGAATGCAAGCACCAGTAATCCGATGCTAGAGATACAGCATGGGGAAAATGGCATGCTTATGTTAGGTTTTTGAGTCGAACCACTTCCATTCTCGACAGGAGATGATTTCAAAGATAGAGTCTGTCCAGAACACATTTCTCATGGCAACGTCAATGTGTTCCAGATGTTAAAGAACATGCAATTCATGCTCATACTAGGGATATGATGACAAAAATAGGGAATACTAGAACCCATAGTGTTAAAGAAGGCCTTACCTCCTTGTGGCTTGGGTTATCAACCATTATCAGAGGAACTCAGAATGCTCTGCCGACCTATGTTGAAGAGAAGGATAGAAAGTACCAAGATTGTCTCAGGGGATTAGTTGAATGAAGGATTCATCAAAGAGGGTGAAGACTGAGGGAAGTGACTCCGAGGATTCATTCAACTTACAGACACTGAGGCTGACACTCTGGATGGTCCACTCAAGTGCTATGTCATCACATCTATTACGCCTGATCAAAACTACTGATGCACCTCTCCTCAACTGGAATGCTATACCAGTTCCACCCGCTGAAATACAACCCAACTCTAATGTTTATCATATTTCCTCTTCTTTTGTTAGCACTCCCTATTTTGATCATAATGTAATCAAGACCTCCTACGATAAGGTTCTCAATGCTATTTTTTCTAATAATGAAATAAACGAAGATTTTGAGTATCTTACTGTTCCTTACATTAATTATCTTGAATATAATCAAACTCTTAATGACGATGATTTTGCAAATGAACAATTCTTAACTGATCTTAATAAGGTTAATAATAAATAACATAACCGCGTATAAGTTAATTAAGATGAAACTATTATTATTAATCTCGGTTCTAGTAGCTATGCGAGATTAGGATAGGATCTACCCTTGACGAGCACGAGCACGAGAAACTCGAGGAATTACTGAATGAATTTATGGATGTCTTCGCATGGTCCTATGACGACATTTCCTACATAATTACTGCGATAGCTCAACATGAAATTCCAATGCTCCTAGAACGCAAATCGGTCAAATAGAAACTGAGAAAGCTCCACACCGAATGGTCACTTAAGGTTAAGGAAGAAGTGGTCAAATGGTTGAACGTTGGCTTCATCCGGTTGATTGAATATCCACATGGCTATCCAACATTATACCCGTGCCGAAATCTTGAGGAAAGATTTGCATGCGTAATTACTACCGAGATTTAAATAAGGCCTCTTCGAAGAATGATTACCCGCTACCCAATATCGACATGATTGGGGACGACATGTCCAGTCATGCTCTTTAGTCATTCATTAATGAGTTTATAAGGTACAATCAAATCAAGATGCACCCGGATCATCAAGAGAAAACCGCATTCATTAACCCTTATGGAACATTGTGTTACACCGTTACGCCATTTAGTAAAAAAAATTTTGGAGCTACCTACCAGAGGGCTGCCATAACTATCTTGCAAGATCTGATACACAAATAAGTCGAGGTCTACGTGGATGATATGGTTATTAATTCTAAAACTCAAAAAGGTTATGTTCTTCCTGTTTAAAAGTTCTTTGTTCGACTACGATGATACCAGATGCGACTTAACCCACATAAATGTGTTTTCGGCATTACCAAAGGATAAATCTTGGAATTCATGGTTAGCGAGAAAGGGATAGAATAATATCCTACCAAGATGAAAGCCATACTCAAGATGCCACCACCCCGAATAGAGAAGGAAGTTTGGAGATTCCATGGAAAATTATAGTATATCAGTCGACTCATCAACCAGTTGACTTCCATTTGTGAACCCATATACAAAATCCTTCGAAATCAACTAAGGTTTGGAATGAAGCTTACTAGAAGGCCTTTGACAGAATCAAGCAATATCTAACTTGGCCTCTAGTACTAATGCCATCACAACCTGGTCTATCCCTACTCCTATACCTGACCATAATAGACACCGCAACTGGGGCTTTGTCAGCCCAATACTTGAAGAATCTTATAAAGAGAGATCCATCTACTACCCCAATCGTAAGTTGTATGGGTACGAAGTTAACTACACTTATTTAGAGAAAGCATGTGCCATCTTTGACTGGGTCACCCAAAAATAACAACATTACATGATCGATTTTTCCATCAAACTGGTGTTTCGAATGGATCCTATAAAATAGTTGCTCGAGAAACCTTCCCTTTCTATTCGAATGGCCCGATGGTTGATGATGCTAGCTAAATTTGATATTGTGTATATCACTGAGAAATCCATGAAAAGAAGATCCATCTCTGACTACCTTGTTGGCCACCCTATGGAAGAAGTCGATGTTTAGATCTATGAATTTTTGGATGATAATATCCTTTGTACCTCCCAAGAAGAACTCCAGTGGAAAATGTTCTTTGAAGGTGCTACCAACAAGAAATGATAGGGCCTTGGGATACTCCTAATCGCCCCTGATGACTCTCACACTCCTATTGCCATCAAGCTAGATTTTCCCTACACCAACAACATGATCGAATATAAGGCATGTATGATAGGCCTCAAAGTCGCTCCGAAGAAAGTAATTCGATGCCTAGATGTCTACGGGGGATTCAACCCTAATCATCGGCCAAGTCCTCAAAAGATGGAAAGTCAAAGATGAGAAATTCTTACTTTTCCACGCCCACCTAGAAGAAATGGACTCCCAATTCCAAGAAATCACCTTCCACTACCTACCCCAAGCTTAGAACAACTTAGTCGATTACCTTGCTACCTTAGCCTCCATGATCGACATGCCCAAGGGAATAACGATGGACCCCTTCCTAGTCTAAAAGAAAGTTAAACCTACTCGCTACTTCCACATTGAGCTCATCACAAAAGAAGATCCTAATATAGCCGATTACTGGTACTATGATATTTGGTGCCTTATTAAGCATAATAGGTATTCTTAAGATTTTAATAAGAAAAATCGAGCAACCCTCTGCAAACTTGTTGCTTAGTACATTGTCTGTGATAAAGCACTGTTCAAGAGAAACTTCAATGGAACCCAATTACACTAGATCGCAGGGTCTGACATTAAGGAGATGATGCAAAAAATCCACAGCGGGGAGTGCTAACCCCACATGAATGGCCATATGATTGCCAAAAAAAATCATCCAGCAGGGATACTATTGGATTACCATGGTCCAGAATTGCATCACCTATGTTCAGAGATGCCTTAAATATCAATAAATTTCCAATCTCAAGCACTTACCTCCGCGATAATTATACAACATGACTTTTCCCTGACCGTTTTCCAAATGGGGCATCGATATTATTGGAAAATTTACACCCAAGGTCTCCAATGGGCATAAATTCATCTTAGTTTCCATCGCTTAATTCACCAAATGTGTCAAAACCGAGTCATACATAGTGTTGAATGCCATAAAGCTGACCAAGTTCATCAAAAAAAATATCATCCTAGGTAAAAATACAACACCTCCCTCCATGGTGTCAAGAATGGAAAGCCACCTATACCCAGTCTCCTCAACCAACATCTTATCGACTACTGTCGTCTACTGCCATTTCTTGTAATCCCCCCAAACATGCCAAACTCTACCAACAGATTGGGAAGGACGGGTTGACGATCGACAATTATCCCACAGAGAGTCCAGTCGCATGTGCATGCCTTTCGTCGAATCTTCCATAGAAAATAAGTCCCGAATATGGGAAGGGACGATCTATTCCCATTAAATTTGACGCAGGAGCCTCTTGCAAAAGTAAAAAGAGGTCTGTCGGAGGCCAACCAACCGAACATATTGGTATTCCCCCAATTATAGAATATGATGCAACTCCCCCCACCATGGAACCGACCATCGCAGACATCAAGCCCCGTGCTTTACAAACTAGTTCTCTCAGTTCTCGATATTCGGGTCGAAGCTAATGAAATAACTGGAGAAGAAATTTCAGCACGGTTGCCAAGGGATATTCAGGAGGGGCCGCCAAAAAGAATGTCTCTGACAACCACATGAACAACATAATGGGGTTGCCCCTCAAAAAGTCAGAACAACCTTTCCGCCAAGCGTCTAGACCATTCAGGGTCTCTTTCAGTATCACCGCCACATGATTACGACTGTATGACATCAATGCAGTGATTGCAGCAAGTTGAGGGTCAACCAAGAGATCCCCGATCACCAATAGTAATTTTAAAGTTAAGCTAAGGATGATGGCTTCGGCATAGCCCACATCACCAACGTCCTGCAGATGCACATAATATAGCATAACCAGGAGATAGATCATTCCTCCCATAACCAATGATCGAGATGCCGAGGGTGATATATGGAGAAGTCATGCTAACAACTCCTAAGGAGACCGATAGAATTCAGGCATGTCCACCGAAACATTGGGGTCTACCCCCATAATGGCAAAGAACTCTTTCTAAGTCGGGCAGACTTCATCCAAGCCAAAGCAAAAGACATATTCCTTGGGGCACCAGAATTTTACTGCTGCCATCATCATGTTCTAGCCAATAGGTAAATTGTTCCACAATGAAACCCGACTCATGTTGAAGGCATCGTAGTCTATAATATATGAGCACATAGCCTCTAAATTTTCAAGGTAAGAGGAGAATTCAACGCTTTTGGGAAGAGCCATGTTGGAAATGATAAGACAAGATGCTAAAAGTAAGAAAAAGAAAACAAATGTGGATGGGTGACTAAAACACTCCACCATTACCCCTTTTTAAACTTGAAAACTTGGCTAGAGACAAGGGTCCTGCAAAATTCAGAGGAAATCCTACCCCATCAAGGACCAAGTAGTTAAAGAAAGTGAAATCAAGCCTTGGGATAATTGGACTGGATTGACCTCCCGATAGACAGGATAAGGGGTATGCCGATCGACATCCCCCCATTTTTAGCAAAATTCTCTTTTCCCTTCTTTGTCAAAATACAAAACTCAAAATTTATCCTATTTTTACTTATACTTTCTCAAAATAATTTAATTTCCTTTTAATTTATTATAATCCTTTTTACGATCTCAACAGCAAAGTAAAAAGTGCATTAAGTCATTAAAGTAAATATAAATTAATAAAACCCCATTGCATATATATTGCTTCATTACATTTGTCTTGCAGGAAAGGAAAAATATAAAAACAATGGGACTCAGCCCGATCCCCCATACTTTCTCACTCTCCCTCAACATTTTCTCTCTCTCACCTTCTCTTTCTCCCTCTCATTCTCTCTAAGAACCCCCATCCCTGCGGCGTACGCTCTTAGCTTGGCGACGAGCTGAAGAGCCTCCGCTACCTATTCTAGACCCCTCCCTAGACGAAGAAAATGGCATCAAGCAAGAAGGAATCGAGATCGAATCTCAGATATGAGTCGTCACGGAAGCCACCCAATCCTAGATGTCTTTTAGCTAAATAGTCAACACCCGTACGTACTACAAGAATAAAAGAAAAAGAAAATTAGTTAGTCTAAGGCAAAGAAAGAAATTAAAAAAGAAAAGGATAAAATTATACCTCCGGATGAAGGACATCCTCGATTAGCCCCAGCACCTCCGGGTCTATCTCATTGGGGTGATGAAGCATATGCAACGATCCTCCCTCGGGCCTTCTGTTGTTATAGGAGGGAGGAGCCAATTACAAAAACAGAACCTATGATGTAGCTGCCGCTGTTAATGTCGACAAACCACCCACACTATGGGTAGACCCACATGACGACTTGTTCCCCTATGATAAACTGCATAGGGAAGAGTCATAACATCATACATGCTGGGTGACATCAGTTAGCTCGACACAAAATTAAGATAATCATAGGACATTGTCGTGTCGGTATACGACGAGTAAATCTCACCGACCATCGTCACCACCCTCGCCTCCTCGGCATCTCCCGTTCCCGCCTCATGTATTTTGGGGGACTCATAGTGGAACCATCACCTCATCCTCCACCATCTGTCGGGCTACTCCCTCCCCCAAATAGCAAGAGTAGCCAAACTCGTGCGCCAACAGACCACGCAGCTGTGCGTTTCCCCTGGTCACCTCTGTGTGCTAGATGGCCGTCCCCCCTGGATAGAAGGTCACCTACAATATCCCCAACAAAAAATCAATATTTGAAAAAGGTCATCAAAGAAAAATGGCCTTAAGAAGAAATAAGAATTTACCCTATCGCTCATTAGGCCATTCAAGACTTGATGCACCACTACCAAGGAAAGAGATTGCCTCGATTGTCGGTTGGACTTCTGCTACCGGTACACACGACAGAAGTCCCCCACCGACTAATTTTTCAAACCTATCAAATGGGAATTAAAGTCCAATAACCTTATAAAACCACGTCTGTAAAGAACAAGGGTTATTAATTAGAAGAAATCAATCAAGGAATAAAAAATGAAATAAAATGCATAAAGGAAAATGCATAAGGGGAAATGTGATAGCAGAAAAATTGCGTCTCTAATGTATTTGTCGTTGTTACAACTTCTTTTTCCATAAAAATTCCCTTGAACCTACAAATAAACTCAAAATATGCATAGGGTAAGTAAGGAAGTCAACCCAAATCTAAAGACGAAACACAACACAAGTGAAGACATGTGTAAATTCATTTGCATATTATTATTTTTTATTATTTTTCTATTTTTGCTTTTTTTTTATTTTTTTATGGATTTTTCAAGGGATTATTAACTAACTAACTATACTAATTTTTAATGTAATAACTAATATGTAAAATCTAATGAGACAAAAAACAATCAAAATTGTGCTAATAAGCAAACTGACTAAATTGGACTCACGAGGGCTTCAAAATTCATCCCATGAATGGGAGATTAGCCCTTAATAATCATCATCCAAAAATAAAAATAAAAGTAAACAAATGAAAGCTTGTGAGGATTAGAGTAATTAAAGAGGAATAGATCAAACCCATTTAAGCCTTGAATTGGAATGAGTTATTTGATTACAATCCCAAAATTCTCTCAATTACAATCACTCACCAATATATTTATTGAATCTAAAATAAAAACTACAAAATAAAATAAAAATAAGAAAACAAATGACAAGATAATAGATGAATTCATAATGGACACTTAAGTAATAAAAGAGATTTGCCAAAAATGCAAATCCTAATATTACAAAACTGTACATTAGAACTCATCCATGGAAATAAACTCTACATAATCACTTTATGCTGAGATATTTGCTAAAAATGCAAATACTCAACATAGAGGAATGGATTAGAATTTACCTCCCACAAGGGATGAATTCAACCATATCAATCTATTTTGAAATAGTTACTAAAAATGCAAAAATCCACTATAGAGGGGTGGAGTGGAATTCATCCTAGAGATAAATTTCACTGCACACCTCTATATTGAGATATTTGCTAAAAATACAAATACTCTCTATAGAAGAGTGGAGAGAATTTTATCACACAAAGTTTAAAAACAAATTTGAAGATGCCCCTCAAATGGCACCTAGTCTTCAACTTATATATGAAAAATATGGAGATAAGGGCAAATTGGGTAAGGTAATTGTGCATGAGGGGTGAGAGGTGTGAGAGGGTTATTTTTGGGAATATCACAAGTGTTCATGTGTGTTAGGTGAGGTAAAGGTGTTAGTTGAGGGTAAAATGGAAAAAGGGTTTAATAAGGTGTTCGGGGTATTTTTGGAATAAGGGTTAAGTTGGTTTAAACACATGTGGGGGTTTAATTATTTTATTTGTCTTTGGGACTTTTAGCCGGAGATAAAATCGTGTAAGGCTTGGAGGTTGTGGGGAATTTGAGATGGGTATCCGAGTTAAGGGAAATAGGTGGGTTGAAATAAGTTTGGACAGGTGGTTTAATGGGTCGGTGGTGGGTCGCTCCGGGTTTGGCGGGATCTATAAGTTCGAGGGTCCGAGTATAGGGTTTCAATAGGGCTTTGGGTATGAGGGTTTACGGGTTTGGTGGGGATTCAATTCGGGGCTCGAGTTTTCGGGTTTGTTGATTTGGATCTCGGGTAAGGAGGTGGGGAGATGGCTTCAAGTTGTCGGTTTTGGGTTGATTTAATGGTGCTGGAGGTTTGGTGCTAGTTGATATGGGTATTAGTGGTGAATGGTTGGGTGAGTTTATGAGTGGGTTTTAGTTATGGAGGTTAGGAGTGGAGAGATAGGGTGTTGGGTGGAAGGTTGAAGATGATGATGGATATGATTGAGTTCATATGTGTTTATGGAAGTTAGGGTTTGGGTGAGAGAAGGTGAAGTTTAGGTGTATGTGAGTTTGTAGGGAAGTAGTGTGTGTGTTAGTTTATACAAATACAAATAAAAATAAAATATTTGAACCTAAAAAATAATCTAAGACTAAAAAAAAAAATCTATTAAAAAATTAAACTCTTAAAAATAATTCCCTAATCTAAAAATAAAAAGACATAAAATAAAAAGAAATAAAATTAAAAATCTATTAAATTAAAAACTAAGTCCTAAATTTTTTTGTAAAATCTAATAAAACTAAATTCCTAAAAACTACTTATCCTAATAAAATAAGATAAAAATTAAAAACTAAAAAAAACTTCCTAAAAACTAATCCTAATAAAAAATAAAATAAAGTAAAATAAAGATTAGAAACTAAAAACTAATAAAAATCAAAATAAAATCACACTAATTAATAAGAAATATTTAAAAATAGAAAATAAATACTAAAAGATCTAAATAAATTTTAAAAAATAAAACGACTCAAATAAAAAATTCTAAAAATAGTAATAAAAATATAAACTCAACACACACAGGGTACGGGATAGGTTTAGGCCACGTCTGAGCTAGGTTAGGGTTACGAGATTGGGAAATTAGCTCCATAACTGGCACAATTGCCTTGAAATAAGCGTTTGAACTCCGTAAAGGGCGATCAAGCCTGCACATTAAATATTTACGCATGTAAGAGCGGCTTTGTCGAGAATTAGCAACTAAAATACGTCTATTCGGGGCATAAAATGTACACTTTTGGGTGCTTAACAAAATGCATAAAGGAAAGATGCAAAAAAGGAAAGTACCTCCAAAAGATACGTGGTGCAAGTCAAGGCTGCCGAAAACACCTGCTGAATGCATCCAAAGATAAATAATGGGTTACCAAAGTCAGGGTCCCCCACTTGAAGAGAGGGATATTAAAAAATACCCTCAAATAAGGAAAAAACCACAAGTGGAAGATGTCGCCACCAGTCACCACCAAAAACCCTCCCAACAATAAAAGAATGAATACACGGCCCATTTTTCGCACTTATAGCCCGTCAGTCTCGTTAATCCGCCGACTCATAAAAACCTCCTTTAGAATACAGAGGCAGATGGAGTCCCCTGAGACTATCCGCCTAACATCACCCAACGCCGCATCCACCTCCGCCAGTGTCACCCGCAAAATCTGATCCACCTCTATTCGGGCCCCCTCAAAGCCTATCCCCAGTAGCTATTGTACATCGATGGGAGTCACCATCATCTCCCCAAAGCAAAAATACATGGTGTGGGAAGTATCCCACCACCTCTCTCCTAAGGCATATCGAAAAATGGTCTAACGGGGGGTCTCATCCAATGCAGATGCCAAACTGCCAAAGCCAACTAATAAAACCATCCAATGCACCCCCGGAGTAAGGTGCTCCTAGACGTTCTTGAACCCCGTCGTTTTCAAGAACGCAAGTTTGACATAGATATATCAGTTCGTCAAAGAAAAAGGAAAAACCATTGTCAAAATTCAAAAAATTAATGACATACATAGAGGAAAAAGGAAAATACCAAAGGTCATTAACACCTACATAACCACTAGGGTTCACCACCCTAGACGATCGAAGGTGCACATGCTCATGAAGAAGAGTCCACTCATCCGTAATTGGCTCAAATGTGTCCAAGAAATTCTCATTACCTATCACTAGGGGCACCCTGACCCGCCACTGCAAATGCGCCCTGTCATCAACACTCAACCACACCATGTGGACCACACTGTTTGAAGAATAAACCATTTCTTAGTCTTGGAAATGAGAAGAACACTAGAACATGTCGATCGTTACTGTCCCTTCACCTGCTCGAGGTAGTCCAAAAGACCGTGCCACTATCGTTTGGCACCCCTACACTTTATCGGTCGAAACCTTCATTAAATTTGTTAAAAAAATTCCCCAAAAATATCAAAAAATCCCCAAAATTCCTACAATTGCTATATGAATTTTAGAACATTTTTTCACCAAGAAAAACATTTTTTCAAACCTCTCAAATCCCCAACTGAATAAATACCACATTTTCTACCATAATTATTTCCCCAATGGAATTCTCAAATCTAATTGGGTACCTCCCCAGCAACGTCTCGAAGGGACATAATAAAAATTGAAAAAATTCCCCAGCAGGGCTATATCCAATCCTCAGATTAGTATTTTTACCCAGAGGATTCTCCAAATTTTCCCAAGAAAACTATACCACACACCTTACTTAAAGCCCTCATAATTGGCTTCGACCCTTATAATTGTCTTTGACCCGCAGAGTTGGTAGCTTCTACTTGGTCCTCAGAATTGGTCACTCCCTCTTAAGATCCTCAAAATTTACCTCGGCCCTCAGAATTGGTCGATTTTACTTAAAGCCCTCATAATTATCTTCGACCCTCATAATTGGTCGCTTCCACTTAAAACCCTCAGAATTGGCTTTGACCACCCGCACAATTGGTCGCTCCCACTTATGGTCCTCAGAATTAACCTCGATCCTCAGAATTAGTCAATTCCACTTAAAGCCCTCTGAATTGACTTTGACCCGCATAATTTGTCGCTCCCACTCAAGGTCCTCAAAATTGACCTCGACCCTCAGAATTCGTCACTTACACTTAAAGCCCTCAGAATTTTCTTTGACCCTCAGAATTGGTCTCCCTACCTAAGCCCCCAGAATTAGCTACGACCCGCAGAATTAGTCACCCCTACTTAAAGCCTTCAGAATTGTCTTCGACCCGCAGAATTGGTTGCTCATACTCAAGGTACTTTGAATTAACCTCGGCTCTCAGAATTGATCGCTTCCACTTAAAGCCCTTAGAATTGGTTTCGACCCTTAGAATTGTCCACCCCACTTTAAGGTCCTTAAAATTGACCTCGCTCATACTTAATGCCCTAATAATTGGCTTCGATCCTCATAATTGGTCACTCCCTACCCTAGACCCTCAGAAATGACCTCGACCCATAAAATTATCCATCCATAGCATTACCTTAGGTCCTCAGAATCGGCCTCGGCCCTTTAAATCTATAATCCTCATCCTTTTTGGTGCTTAGAATCAACCTCTTTCCTAAATATCATGTGGTGTATATTCGACGACTTTCATTTGTTACATGATCATCCATTGAGGGGATCTATAGACACCACATTATAAGATCCTCTAAGTCTCTCTTTAGGTCACTAGAACGTCCCCCTTTCACTAAAAACCCTATGTCATACTCCAAGTACTAATCTAGAGGCTATAGAGAGCTTTTGAACCCCGTTTGACTCCGATTAACTCTATTACAAGAAAAAAATCTCATTAAATCTTCGAAGGGCTCTGAATTCCCTTTCCAATGGTCTACCCCATGCATAAATATGCAAAAAAGTTCAGACAAATGAACTATTTTACCATTAAAAATTGATCTAGAGGCTACTGGAGGCTATCGAGCCCGAATTTTACCCCAGTCAACTTCATCGTTAGAGAAAAATACTTTGAATTTTTGAAAGGCATTGAAACTCCTTTCTAATAGCCAGTCTTGTGCATAAAAAGGCATAGTTGTTCGGACGAACGATTTATTTTCCCCTAAAAATTGATTCGGAGACCACCGAGAACTCCCGAGATCCATTTGACCAAGATCAACTCTTTAAATCAAATGAGAATGAATGAATATTATAAGGGAATTGAATATCCTTTCCAATGGTCTACCCCATGCACGAATCAACTTTACGGTATAGTTGAATGACCCATTTTAGTCCGAAAGGTCACCGGGCACTTTCGGGCCATGGTTAACCAAAGTCAACTTTCTGAATCGAGCAAAGCTATTTGCAATGTCAAAGTACCTCTAATAAAATTTCCAATAGTCCAACCCGTGCGTGATTCTGACTTACAATTTGAATGAATGATCCATTACCGTTCGACGATCTCCGGTCTAAAGGATCGATGAGAACTTTCGAGTCTCGTTTGACCAAAAGTCAACTATCGTAGCTGGGAGTGGCCCAAAGGAATCTTGAAGTTATTTAAATTACCTTTCTAATGGTATGCCCCATGCGCGAGTTGGATTTACGAATTGTGCTCTACGATCATTTTTCCGAAAAAATATGCACGAAACTGCCGATTGGCATATTTATTTCCATGCCTATCAGCACTTTGTCTAGGGTTACCTGTCAATTGGTAGGGGCCAGGGCTATGTCGATCAGTATCCCCTACCCTATAAATAAATTGCATGAGCTCACCCTCAAGGCAGACATCAGATCCATCAATATTAGTGATCTCAACAACATTCTCTTCAATCAGTGAAGTTTCCTTTTATGAAATTCCTTTCCATCTTTCATTCCCATCAATTTCATACCCAATTTAGAAAAATCTCATTCTCTCTCATCCAACATTCATCTCAACATTCAAGGGAGCTCATCAAGGGTCAAGATCAGGCATCAATTCTTCAACGAAGGTCCAAAAATTCCTTTCTCTCATTAAATTCTTTATTTTTGCATTAGTTACATAAATTCTTAATCTAGATTTTACTTTAGCTCATACACATTAATACTTCATCCTTTATTAGTTATATTGAATATACTTTATTTTCTATAAAAAATCCAAAACAAAGGAAAATAAGGTTATACCTATAAATTTCTATTGGATTATCCACCATAATTTCTCAAAAGCGAAAGAAATATTCTACACAGACACATATAATAAATTACCATTCGAATATATGGGATAAAACCAACCCTTATGACGTATACAAACTACGTGGACTTTGATGCCTTGATAGGCTACGTAGGTGTTTCGAGTTAAAAGTCAAGACACAAGTCCAATTTTTTAATTTTCCAATTTTTTTAATTCTCCATTTTTCACACTTGCATCTTTTTCATCTATACATTATTTTAAAATATATTATATTTGTGATCCTTATTGGCATTTTATCTAACGTATATTATCGTTTCATCGTAATAATATATCAATAAATGCATATATCATATTTTCTAAGTATAGTTTTGGGAACATTCCTATGGATGATCTCACTCTATATTTTACATGATATGAATCAGGCAATTTCAATATCCATTTATATATATACATGCATACACACTTCACAAAGAAATTAAGTAAAACAGTAACATAAGACCATGAAAGATTGAAACAGTGAGATGGGCGCCTAACACCTTCCCATTCCGTAACTTAGCCCCCGAACCTCTGAACTATTGGTTTCGTAAGTATCATTTTGTCTTTGATTCCGCTCTCTCGATGCGATGACATGTTGTTTCGCCTATTTTGTGCAAAATAGGCTGGTGACTCCATCTTTTTACATCACCCACATCGACGATGACCGAAGATCTCCTAGAGGAAGAGGGAGCGAGACTTCTTCTCCCTCTCCCCCCGGGGTGAGAGGGAGACATGCACGCGAGAGATGGCCACAAGGCTTACCATCTCTAGTAAAACTAACTTATTTAGTTCGTGGTTCATGCCAATATGGAAATCAAATCAAGAGTCCATATAAGAAGTTAAATACTATTACTACCTCTCGTGTACTAGAATTAATAAAGATGGATCTTTTTGGTCCAATGCGTACGGAGAGTCTAGGTGGTAAGCGACATATCTTAGCGATGCTCAAAGATTTTTTGAGGCATTCTATTATGGGATTCCTTAGGGAAAAATTGGATGTTGTTAAGTTTCTTATGAAAAAATGACATGTCATACAAAATCAACATAGTATCACTATTAATCAAATTAGAAGTGCTAATGGCAGGGAATTCACTGATACTTCTATTTGAGAGTTTTGTGATGAGTTGGGCATCTAACATGAATTGTCGACAGTAGTCACACCTCAACAAAATGCGATTACTGAGAGAAAGAAAAGGACTATTCAAGAGATTGCAAGATCTATACTACTTGGTCAAAATGTGCCAAGGAATTTTTGGATTGAGGTGATGAACAACACTTGTCACACATGAATCGAGTTTTTCTTCATCCACATACTATTAAAATGACATATGAATTGTGGACTGGGAAAAGTCTAACCTATCTTATATCCACGTATTCATGAATCCTTGCTACATTCTTTGAGATAGAGAGCACTTACAAAAGTTTGACTCTAGGAGTGATGAGGGACTTATTTTTGTTTATTCATCGTGTAGTCGAGCTTATATGGTTTGTAACCTTAAAAAATCCAAGATTATGGAAATGATAAATGTCACTATTAAATATGATGCTTTTGCAACATTTATCGATGATGATCTTGCTTGTGAGGATGATGCACCCCTAGTGATGATCCCATCATTTCTCATAATGATGTGGTGGACCCCACTCTTAATAAAGAGGATCCACCATCTTGGGTTTGCAAGAGTCATGAACCCAAGAACATTCTTGAATGTCTAAACTAAAGTGTCAAGAATCGTGTTCACTTGGAAAATGTGGTTGGCCATTTTTGCGATACTTCCCAAATCGAGCACAAGAACAATAAAAAAGCACTCAAGGAGGAAATTGGATTATTGTCATTCAAGAAGAGTTACTTCAATTAAAAAACAATGATGTTTGGTAGTTAGTCTCCTAACCTAGAGATATAAATGTTATTGGTACCAAATGGGTCTATACGAATAATATGGATTAACATGGTATCATTGTTCGTAAGAAATCTTGGTTGGTTGCTCAAGATTACACTCAAATTGAGGGTGTCGACTTTGAGGAGACATTTTCCCCTGTTACTAGGATAGAATTTGTTCGCCCTTTTCTATCCATTAAATGTAATATGAAATTCAATTTGTATCAAATGGATGTCAAGGGTGCCTTTGTTGATGGCATTCTACAGGAGGAGGTCTTTATGGAACAACCATAAGGATTTAACGATCCAAAATTCCCCGATCATGTTTTGTATATAAAGAAATCTGTAAGGACATTTTTGTCCATTATCAATTTGTTATATCGTACGCCGTTACATCGTTGAATAAATCCAAGATTCATATCGTCATCAACAGATCCTAATATCAAAGAAGAGGAGGAATCATAATTCTACACAGCCGGACCGGTCCGCCCAGAATAAAAGAACCGATCCGACCCCGGACCGGTCCGCCCCTCAACAGGACCGATCCGCCTGTTGAAAATCCAGAGACCCCGGACAGGTAACGAACCAATAAAGCCAAAATTAAAAAGAATCGATCCGCCCCCTCGGACCGATCCTCCTCAGACTCGGACCGGTCCACCTGGGATAAACTCAGCCAGATCGTGCAGAGGTTTTTTAGGGCCAGGACTTCTTTTATAAACCCACTACTGGGAGTTGGTTTTAGTAGACTTATTCACACGATTTTCAGAGTTCATAAACTCAAAGTCTTCATCTTTGTGAGTTACAAAACTCATGTTTTGATTCACACAAATTTCCAAATCCCCTAGAACACAAACTCTTTTGGTGTTCATACCATTGTGGAGAAGACCGACCTTCTTCTTCATTGCTGCCCTCCTGGAAAGGGAAACTTCCAGCCGCCGACTACAGATCCGACGCCTGCGGGTAATTCTGTGTCACCCTTGTATTTTCATTGTAATCCGAGAACTTGTAAAGTTACAATATTATAGTGAAAATAAATGGTTTTGCCCCTTTGGGGGATTTTTCCTCATTTGTGTGTGTTTGAATGTTCTTGCATGCTTTACATCTTATTCATTTACACCTAGATACATGTTTAGGATTTATTTGGGTTGAACTGAGTTTAATTATATAATTCCTTATTTTGAACGCAAGCGCACCACTTTTCAAATTGGTATCAAAGAAGGTTACGCTAATCTATCGCGTATTCCTAGTTTCCGCAAATTTTTTCTATGATATCATTTTTTTACATCTCTTAGGATTATCAGGATGGCAGAGTCACCTTTGAAGATGGGAGCAAATCTAGCATTATAGGACGTGGTACTGTCGAGTTACCTGGATTTCCTAAGCTAGAAATTTTTTTGTACGTCAAAGGTTTGAAAGCAAACCTTCTCAGCATTAGCCAGCCGTGCGACGCTGACTTTGCCGTAAAGTTTGACCGGGACGCTTGTAAGGTCTATAATCAAGCCGGTAAAATTTTATTGCAAGGGGTGAGGATAAAGGATAATTGTTATGGGACTGAGCCCACATCCTCACTTATTTGCAATAGCGCCACGATCTCTCCTATGAATTTGTGGCACCAACGTCTAGGTCACGTGAACGTTAGAGATTTAACTCGTTTAGGTAAAAAGGACCTAGTACGTGGCTTACCATCACTTGAAAAGTCAAATTCCACTGTTTGTGGACCCTGTCAGTTGGGAAAATAAAATCGGAGACCTCATAGGAAGTTGCATTCCATTACCACCTCCCGAGTACTTGAGCTGATTCACATGGATCTTATGGGTCCTACTCGTACTGAGAGTTTGGGTGGTAAGAGGTATATCCTCGTGATGGTAGACGATTTCTCCAGATACTCAATTGCAGGTTTTTTGAGAGATGTAGAGTTTTTAACGACCAAGTGCCGTGTCCCGTAAAATCAACACGGAGTCACTATTAACAGGATACGCAGTGACAACGACACTGAATTTAAGGAAGCAAAGGTAGATTTTTACTGTGATAGCCTTGGGATCAAACATGAGTTTTCTGCTGTGAAGACTCCTCCGTAAAATGGGATTGTTGAGAGAAAGAATAGAACGATCCAAGAGATGGATAGATCTATGCTTCTAGGTCGCAAAGTTTCTAGGAGATTTTGGGTAGAGGCAGTTTCTACTGCATGCCACACGGTGAATAGGGTTTACTTACATCCACACACATTTAAGACACCTTATGAATTGTGGACTGGCAAGAAACCCAATCTGGCATATTTTCGTATTTTTGGGAGTAAATGATACATCCTACGGGATAGAGAGCAATTAGGAAAGTTTGATTCCCGGAGCGACGAGGGAATATTTCTAGGATATTCATCGAATAGTAGAGCGTATCGGGTTTTTAACCTGAAGAGCTCTAAGGTTATGGAATCAATAAACGTCACCGTGCAAGATGACGAACCTCAAACGACTATTTATTCTAACCTTCAGTGTGAGATTGAGGACTCTTCTGACAGTGATCTACCTGTCCCTCACCCACACTCTGTGGACCCTACTCATGTGTTAGGGGACACACCTGCTTGGGTTCGCAAGAGACATGACCCTTCTGCCATTGTTGGCGATCCCACTTTAGGGGTTAAGACTCGTGCTCAGCTAAAAAAACGTTGTCAGTCATTTTTGCTACACGTCCAAAGTCGAGGCCAAGAATCATAAAGAAGCACTCAAAGATGAACACTGGATATCTGCTATGTAGGATGAGTTGCTTCAGTTTAAAAAGAATAATGTCTGGGAACTTGCCCCTCGACCTAGTGAGACTAATATGATTGGTACCCGGTGGATTTTTAAGAATAAAATGGATGAAAATGGTACCATAATCAGAAACAAGGCTAGGTTGGCCGCTCAAGGCTATACACAGATTGAGGGTATAGACTTTGGAGAGACATTTGCTCCTGTTGAGAGGCTCGAGTCCGTCCGCTTACTACTCGCCATCGCATGTCATTTGCGCTTCAAGTTATATCAGATGGATGTTAAGAGTGCCTTTCTGAATGGCATTCTACAGGAGGAGGTTTATGTGGAACAACCAAAAGGGTTTGAAGACCCTAAGCACCCTGAGCACGTTTATTATCTGAGGAAAGCCTTATATGGTTTGAAGCAAGCACCCCGTGCTTAGTACGAGAGGCTTACTCCCTATCTCCTAGCCCGTGGCTTCAAGAGAGAGGGAGTTGATATGACGTTGTTCGTCAGGATAGATGACGGTGCAATTTTGGTTGCCCAGGTCTATGTGGAAGACATAGTCTTTGGATCCACATGCTCCCAGCATGCTCACCACTTTGAGGAAGAGATGAAAAGTGAGTTTGAGATGAGCATGGTCGGTGAGCTTACTTTCTTCCTCGGTCTCCAGGTTCGTCAGCTAGAGGATGGGATGATCATCTCCCAATCCAAGTATGCTAGATACCTAGTGAAGAAATTTGGTTTAGACTCTTCTAAGCATGCACGTACACCTATGAGTACTTCTATCAAGCTTAGTAAGGACACTTCAGGCAAGGATGTAGAGCAAACCTTATATCGGAGTATGATAGGTAGTCTTCCCTACTTGACTGCCAGTCGTCCCGACATAGCCTTTAGTATTGGAGTCTGTGCGCGTTATCAGGCATCCTCGAAAGAGTCACATTTACTTGCTCTCAAAGGCATTATTAAATACGCGAGTGGGACTCTCTCATATGGTATTTGGTATTCCTTTGATACTGATGACCGTTTGTCCGCCTATTCAGATGCTGATTGGGCTGGGGATGTAGATGGTTGTAGGAGCACTTCTGGTGTGTGTTTCTATTTTGGTTCTGCTCTTGTCTCCTAGCTAAGCAAGAAATAAAATTCCATCTCTTTGTCCACTGCGGAGGCTGAGTACATAGCCGCCGGGACTCTTGTGGATGAAGCAAATGTTAGAGGATTATGGGATTCCACAGGAAACCATGATCATTTCCTGTGATAACACGAGCGCGATTCACATATCCCTCAATCCCGTCCAATATTCTCGCACAAAGCACATCAGGATACGTGAGCAATTTATACGACAGTTAATTAAGGAGAAGGTCGTATCCCTGAGTTTCGTTCCTACCGACCGTCAGTTAGCCGATATTTTCATGAAACCTTTAGATGCCCTTAGATTTGAGAGTCTTAGGAAGTCTTTGGGGATTTGCACAGTTGACTGAGGGGTTGGTCTGTGTCTAGCATAGGATCTAGTGTCATATCCTTTGATTCCTATTGCTAGCTTGTATCACTAGTGTATTTATTCTATTTGCTTTTTATATTTCTTTTAAAAAATTCAAAAAGATTTTCTTTTAAGAAAATTTTTGAGAAAAGCACAAAAAGAATTTATTTTAATAAAATTTTTGAAAAATCAAAAAAGATTTTTGTTTTACACCTTTTATGGATGAGAATTTAAGATAGCCAAGTCACAACTTCACTTCATATATCCATGTGACTGTTTGATAGAGATTTGAGACGCTACATCATTTCATCCATGTGCTTTACATTGTTTTGAGTCTTTGAGATGTAATTAGTGATATTTTCCTACATGTTTGACTCCTATATCCTTTATTGCACACATGCAAAACTTTATTTGATTATTGTACTTGTCTATCACATGTTGGCTTGAGTGTTTTCATCTCAATTCTGTCTATACAACGTTCAATATGCGATAAAACTTGTCAAGATTGGACTGCATGTAAAAACCGTTTTGGTGAGACTGTGTGTTTAAATGTGAATGGGGAGGGACTGCGAAAGGTCATTATCTATTCTTTGCGCAAAAGCCACCATTCAAAAGGACCTAAAAAATGGAGGAATTTTATTATCCGAGGTCCAAAGAGGTTAAAAGAGCCCTGAAAAAATGTAAAGGCAATAAAAAGTAATTCATGCCAAATATGGGCCATTAGGTTTCACCATCAATTCTCCAAAGTTTGAGAATTTAGAAAGCCTCTATTCAACATATAAATATGAGGGAGTTTGGTTGGAAAATGTTTAAACGGGTTTGCACTTCCTTGAAAGTCCTGAAAAAGCATGAAATCGTTTTGGACGTTATTGGTGTGGAAATCATTTTGAGCTTTGATTTGTTGATTTGATTAAGTCAATGTCTCGTTCCATTTTTCTCTAACTCCAAAAGGAAGCATTTGAGTTCATTCGTTAGGAGTATCCGATATTCATCGTGCACATTTGTCATGTTTGTTTGCATTGATTTTCCTATAGAATTTGATCACACCCATTCATTTACGCTATCATCGACTTGGTTGTTTTGTGTTCATTCATGGTGTGTTCTTGTTTGTTTAAACAAATTTTCAAAAATTATTTGTTTGTTCCTTGTGACACCCCGACTTTGCTCGCTTAATTTATTCTTCTTTTTATCTATTTGGGGACATCATAAAAAAGGGGGAGAAAAAATTATCATATTTTGGGGGAGTTTTGAGTTTTTGATATTTGATAAAGTATGCTTTCATCATTTGATATCTATGTTTATCTCATTTCGAACTCGATACGTCACTTGGTATTTTTGCTTTTTCTCATATGTGTAGGTACTTTGTTGATGATCTCTAAATTTTGCACACCCTGATGAGAAAAGGGTTGAGATTCCTGAAGATTTGAAGAGCAAACGATGAAGTCTTATTCATTTGTATCGTTTCAGTTTTGAGTTCATGGAAGGGTAGATTTGTATAGGCACTTTGTAATTTGATATTTCGGATGTTGGTTTTTATGTATGTACCGGCATAGTCATAGGGGGAGATTTGTAAAGACATTTTTGTCCATTATCAATTTGTTATGTCGTACGCCGTTACATCGTTGAAGAAATCCAAGATTCATATCGTCATCAACGGATCCGAATATCAAAGAAGAGGAGGAATCAGAATTCTACACAGCCGGACCGGTCCGCCCAGAATAAAAGAATCGATCCGACCCCGGACAGGTCCGCCCCTCAACCGGACCGATCCGCCTGCTGAAAATCCAGTAGACCCCGGACCGGTAGCGAACCGATAAAGTCAAAATTAAAAAGAACCGATCCGCCTCCTCGGACCGATCCGCCTCAGACCCGAACCGGTTCGCTTGGGATAAACTCAGCCAGATCGTGCAGAGATTTTTTAGGGCCAGGGCTTCTTTTATAAACCCACTACGGGGAGTTGGTTTTAGTAGACTTCTTCACACGATTTTCAGAGTTCATAAACTCAAAGTCTTCATCTTTGTGAGTTACAAAACTCATGTTTTGATTCACACAAATTTCCAAATCATTTGTGAATTGTTTTGAAACCCTAGAACACAAACTCTTTTGCTGTTCATACCATTGTGGAGAAGACCGACCTTCTTCTTCATTGTTGCCCTCCTTGAAAGGGAAACTTCCAGCCGCCGACTACAGATCCGACGCCTGCGGGTAATTCTGTGTCACCCTTGTATTTTCATTGTAATCCGAGAAATTGTAAAGTTACAATATTATAGTGAAAATAAATGGTTTTGCCCCTTTGGGGGATTTTTCTTCATTTGTGTGTGTTTGAATATTCTTGCATGCTTTACATCTTATTCATTCACACCTAGATGCATGTTTAGGATTTATTTGGGTTGAACTGAGTTTAATTATATAATTCCTTATTTTGAACGCAAGCGCACCACGCTTCAAAAGCCCTATATGGATTAAAACAAGCTCCTCGAGCTTGGTATGATATGATTACTTCCTATCTCCTGGATCGTGGTTTCAAAAGAGGGGGAGTTAATATGACATTATCTGTGCATCAAGAGAAGCGTGACATTTTGGTCGTCAAGTCTATGTCAATGATATAGTTTTTGGTTCCACTTGTGGACAACATACTTGTCGTTTTGCGAAGGAGATGACTAGTGAGTTTGAGATGAGTATGGTTGGTGAGATCACCTTCTTCATAAGTCTTTAGGTCTATCAATTAGAGGATGAGATTTTCATATTTCTAACCAAATGTACGAGAAATCTAGTGTAGAAACTTGGTTTAGACATTGCTAAGCATGCATGTACACCAATGAGAATTAAGATGAGCAAAGATATTTTGGGAAAGGACGTTGAGACAACACTCATTAGGATCATGATAGGAAGTATTCTACACATAACTTCTAGTCATCCCAACATTTCCATTATCGTTGGGTTTGTGCACATTATCAAGCATCCCCGAAGGAGTCTCGATTGCTTTCTCTTAAATATATCATCAAATACAATAATGACACTATTTTCTATGGTATTTGGTACTCCTTTGATACCGACAACTATTTTTCTACCTATTCGAATGCCAATTGGGCGGGGGATATTGATGGTTATAGGAGAACCTCTGGTGGGTGTTTTTACTTTAGGAGTTATCTTGCCTCTTGGTTGAGAAAGAAGCAAAACTCCACATCTTTATCCACGATGGAGGCTAATTATATAGTTTCCAGGAGTTATTGCACATAACTCTTGTGGATGAAGCAAATGTTAGAATCTTATGGATCTCCCAAGGCATAATGACTATTTGATATGATAATATGAGAGAAATTCATATATTCCATAATCCGGTTCAACATTCTCACACAAAAGCACATTAGGATACGTGAGCATTTCATACTTGATATTATTGAGCAGAAAGTCGTGTCCTTGAGCTTTGTGAGCACCGCATATTAATTAGTCTATATCTTGACTAAACCTTTAGTTTCCTTTAAGTTTAAAAATCTTAGGAAACATATTGGTGTTGTTTCCGTCAATTGAGTTTAGGTTGTGTTCTAGTTTAGGGTGTGCATTTTTTTGCTATTCCTTATCTCCCTAAACTAAATTGTATATATTTGAATATTCTTTTATATTAAAAATTACAAAAATATTATGTGTTTTTTTTTTCTAAAAATCACAAAAATATTTCCCGTTTGTTTTTTGCATTTGTGAATACGCTCTTCAAAACACCCCACTCAATTTTCCTCATGTTCTATCATGGTGTGCCAAATTTGGTTATGCTACAATAGTGATTAAATATGTCTTTTCGAGCATCACGATGTTTTTATGTGACTATGTTCAATATGTTAGTCTCTTATCATCACCTTTTTAGCACACACTTTTCACAATAGTGTTGGTGTTCTTTTCATGCACTAAATGAGATGTTCTCCTCTCAATACTGTCATTTCCAAATTATTTTTTCGAGATTGTTGTGCATGTTAGAACTGTTGTGTGAGGTGAATATATGTGATTCTTTTGTATGAGTGTGCAATGGCTCGGGATGTGATCGTAGAACATACTCCGTTGTATGAAAAGTCACCATTGGCAAGAGCCCATTATGTGAAGCAAAAAGAATAAGGGCCAAAAATGAGATTGCATTCAATATAAAGAGGCAAAAAGAAATGTCTCCTCAAATATCCTAAAGTGAGAAAGTACATATATAAACATTCATGAGTGTTTGAGGGAGTTTATTTGAAAATCAATGGATTTTCACAACCATATTCGTATTTCCATATTTTGTTTCATGACTATATTGGGTTGAGAATCATCGTTACTTCGACATATATGCGTAAGTGCATTGGCCTCTTGTAAATACCACTTGTCACTAAGGTTGGTTTGGGTACTTAACGTTTTGGTATCTCCATTAGTTATCATGCACTATAACATAATTTTTAATTGATGCTCCCATGTTTAGGTTCACATCCATTCCTTACACTTCCATGTTTCTTTGAGTTACGTCATGTCACGCTGAGTTTTTGTGCATAAATTGTTTGGCTTTTATTTTATATTTTTTAAGGGCTTTATTTTTTCGTTTGTTTTATGGTAAATTTTTGTACAAAGTAATTTTTTATGTTTTTCGTTAGATTAAGAGCCATCTCATTCGAACGAGTTACCATTCTCATTGGAATGGCCTTCTAACAACCTTCCAATGAGGCGTCCTCTATTTATCAGTCCCATTTTTCGTTAGAAGCTCGTTTGACCTTGGTTTGAATGAGATTGAGGTTTCACTCGAACGAAATCCATCTTCATTCCAACGAGATCCTCATTTCATTCCAACGAGGCTAAAATTGCATTCTAGGTTATAAAAGGGTCAGTTCAACCGTTTTTTTCCATTTTTCATTATTTCTTATCTTCTGCACCTCTGCATGTTTCTTCTTCTTCTTCTTCCATTTCTTGTGAAGTTTAATTTTGGTCTTGGAAGTGGGATTACCATGGGCTTTGACTCAATTGTGTTTTTTTTTATGTATTCTTTTTCCTTTTTTCCTTTATTTTTTATTTTTTATTTTTTATTATTGCTTGATATGAATATGGGTTTTATTTATTTCGTGTATATAATCACTCTTTTGTACTCTCAAATATCAATTTTGTAGTGTATATATACATGATGTGTCTTGCTCTCTCGTATTTATATCTTTTAATAAAATAAATTTAGGGGAATTTATGCTGATTTGTTTTATCAGAAATATTATATCCAAAAATATTTTTCCCATTTTCATTTGTGAAATACTACCATCTTCAATATTTTCAAAAAAATAATTCTTTCCATCTTGTTATTGAAATGGTACTACGCCACTCATGTTCTTATTTGGCATTAATAATTTATTATTGCGCTGATTATATATATATCATGCTCTGTTGTTGTGTTGTTTGTACTAGTTTTCGTAGGTGTTAGATGTAATTTTGTCAAAGAGAGGTTCTTAGGCTTGAGTTTGGGGTTATTTGTCTTCTTTCCTTTTCATCCCTACCACTCTTCTCCGTTTACCTATTGTTTGTACATTTCAAATGGTGGGTGGTCACAAATGACGTTCCACTCTCGATGCGACTCCTATGGAGTCCTCATCATCATCGTCTCAGGCACGAGCATCTCGAGTGACTCATCTAGCATATTCTCCTCTTCACTGGATGAATAGCGTTGACTATGACAACTACTGCACGTTATGTTTTCACATCCGAGCGATCATCCATGAGTGTGTGTTCCTTCTTAATGAGTTCCCTCATATCGACCTTCTCAGGTAGTTCGATGATCATGGTTGGGAGCCTATGTTCTCCATGTATGATGTGATTCTTCCTAACCTCGTTAGGCAGTTTTACCATCATATGTATGGTTCCCCGACGTCCATTCACTCCACCGTTAAGAGGCGTTGATATTCTTGTGACACCCGATACTGCAGCCATTACGTTGGGAATTCAGGGAGCACGATGCTACTTTTTTCCAACCATCGGAGGAGCGAATTTCAATGAATACTATCATCTCGATTCTTTTTATGACTCTCAACCCAACACCCTCACCCTATGTCACACGGATCTCCATCCTAATTATCTAATTCTTAATTGGGTCATCACACGATGGTTTTTTCTCTCTCGCTTTAACTCCATTAAACTTTCAGATGATATCGTTCGGTTCAAGCATACCAGTAGCCATAAAATAATCATCCACTCCCTAGTATCATTATCTATTTTATGGCCTTTGTGCAAAATATCGGGACGTCCCCTCTTCAGCCCTACCTTCTTTATGGGATATTATCATGCCTCGCGGTCTTAATGCAAGGGTTTTTTTCCTTCCTGGCGAGGTTCAAATGAGCTCCATGTCTACATTGATGCGAGCCATTTTCCCCCCAGTGCTTGTCGAGGTTATTCATTTATGCCCACTTCCTCATCATCTGGGTCCAATCCTACTTCAGATTCCACTGTTCCGTTACCTACCTCCTTGTACTATCCTTTTGAGGATTCCTTTCCAGTTCAAGAGTTTACTAGGCAGTTATAGACTATATCTACACAGCAGTAGGAGGATCGTCTAATGTTATGGAGGATTTTTGGCTCAGTGAGGTCGAGATAACAGAAACCCGTCGCCTTTAGGCCAAGCTTCTTGCTTAGATTACTAAGGAGAGTTATCACAGGATCATGATGGAGTCTATATTGATGTCACATATGGAAGAGATGAGACGTGGAAAGCAGCTCCGGGGAGCCAGTTCATCTGGAGCTGGATAACAGACAAGCACTACTGGAGATGATCTTCCCCCTCACTTAGAGGGATATTTGTTTATGGGTTCATATGTACTATGAGCTTTACTTGATGTACTTTTGGAGAAAGATTTGTATGGTTTTCAGACAGCTTCATTTGGCATTTCCTTTATTGAGATTACGTCATATGGATATTATCTTCTTTGTGACGGGTATCTGCTACACACGATCACTTTAGTTTTATATGGAGAATATGTTTCCCATTCATATCTGTCTATTCATATTCCTATTCTTACTATATCATATCTTGTGGTTATATGCATATGTTGTTTCATACTGGATACTTGTAATTCACTGCATGATTTTCTTTTCTTATTTATGTATATACACCGCGTTTATCCATGTATGTTCTTTAAGTTCACATGATATTTAAATAATCTATCCCTTTGTCTTTTTTAGACAAAAAGGGGGAGAGAGTTGTTGGACGTATGGGGTGTTTTTATACTCCACATTTATTAATTTTTATTCCCCCATATGTCACAAGTATTTGTTATTTCGTGTGGGTAGGTTCCTCCTTCATGAATTCATTATAAGATACAAAATAGAACATTGATGCTGAGTAGTTGTTAGGTTGTCTGTGTCTGTTGTTTTTGAGTTTTTGGGATGTGCATAGATGGCTTGACGACTTGGCTTAGCATTTTTTACCTTGTCTCGTATTTTGTCCCGAAATAGCTAAAGGGGGAGATTTGTAAGGGAAAACTTCCAATTGATTCTTATATATGTATTGGATTATTTCATTAGTAAAAAAATGTAGGTTATAAGATTGTCATATGTTTGTTACTCAAGCAACTATACTTGATGTTACATGATTGGACGCACTATACCTTTCTTGAGATCAAAGGTATTTGAAATTTTATGCTCAAAATAATCATTATTGTATTTAGATAATTTTTCTAAGGCAATTTGTCATTTAAAAATTATTTTTAAAATAAATATTTTTATTTTTTTATTGTTCTAGCGAGGAGCCGATCTCTTTCGAATGAGAGTTTCAATGAGAAGCCGTTCTCATTCAATCATGCTTCAAACGAACTTCAAACAAGGGGTCGTCTATTTATCAAGACACATCGCATTGGAATCTCATTGGAAAGGCGTTCGAACAAAAAACCATTGTCGATTGAATGGCCTTTGTCCTCTTTCCAACGATATATTCAAAGTCATTCGAATGAACCAATTCTCATTTACACGAATGGCACGGATTTCAAGAAAACATTTTTTGAATTATTCAAAACAGCTAATGTCCTTAATTTAACTCATCTATCCAATTTAGAATTGCCACCTTTTTTTGAAACAAATTTTGAGGCTGCATATCTTGAAAATACTTTCTAAACCTAATATCTAAACCTAATATTGTTAATCTTGATTGTTGTTCAAGATTAAACCCCATAACTCTTCATCGTACATATTTCCGTGTGGTGAATTCCACACAAGATGGTTGAGAATGTCGCAGGAGCCCGAGGCATGGAGATGTTGTGAATTCGACGTTATATTGCGTAGTGCTGTAGAAGAAGGTATGGACACACTCTTCCGCATAGTCTTATGGAGTCAATTGTTATAAGTCATTTTATTTCCTTCGTAAAAACTTCTCTACAGTGAATGTTATCTAGTCCTAGTCGTACGAGATTTTTCCTAGTTGGGTTTTTCTTGCACATCACCATCTCGCGTGTGCTAGGGCTTATTGATTATTACCGGACTTATCTTCCATGTCAATTTAGTAATTAACTCAATCAAGATTAAAGTTCATAATAATTTTACAAGCATGCTTAGAAAGTCTTATTGGCTTATTTAGCTTTCTGGTACATCTTGAGTTAATTGATTCGTTGCTAGAAAATCATACTTTCAGGTATGTTTACAAAGGTGTGGCTCTTTAAATCTCAAAACAAGATTTTTGGAAGCCAAGGAAGAGAAATTATTTACTCACTAAAGATAAAAGGATTTATCAACATATACCTCTTTTAGAAATAATGGCTTGAAAAGAACTCAAAGAAGAGGATAGAAAAAAATGTGCTTTTAAATATATGAAAGGTTTTGATCATCAAAATATTTTTTCAAAGATCTCACTCTTCGTTGGTAAGAGTTAACTTATAGCCTTTTGATTTTAAAAAAGGGTTAAAGGCTCAAATTCTAGGTGTTACACTCCTATGGTGTCAAATATTCGCATTAGGGTCTAACATAACCAAAAAATTGCATTTTAAACATTTACTAAGAAGATATTTAAGGAAGGTCTTGTGCAAAAGTGACTCTCGGTGTTGTTAGACACATCTCACACGTAGTGCCTCTGCATTGAGGAAATGCCTCGTTAGAGAAAACCTAAAGCGATCTAGGTCACGCTAAAGTATAGATATTTTACACGTGAACATGAGCGACAAGCGAAAAAATGTCGTTGAAGTGAGGATATTTATCATTAGAGTGTCATTGGTAAAAGATTGGTTGTGCAAATGCCCAGAGAAATTTGTCCAGTTTACCATAGAATTTTTTTCCAAAATGAGTTTTTTTAGGCGAACTCTAAGTATGTTTGTTTCACACATGAACACACATACTTAAAATACACAAAAGGATGCAATTATTTATAAAAAAAAGATAAATGAAAAGTATATTTGTACATGTATTTGATAAAATTACAAAACCAAGGTTAATTTTAAAGATTTTCAACTTATTAAAAAAATTAATTGATATGAATCTAAGTATGCTAAGACTTATACCTTGGCCTAAGTGGTGAACTTGAGATTTGGCAATGAGTTAGTTTGGTTTGTTAATTGTACTTTTCAATGACCTCTTGGACAAAGACTCAAACATGTTTTGGTCATAGAATCCAGACAATCTATTCTTTGAAGCACATCGAGTATATTATACTCTTATGGTTCGTATGACCTTTACTAAGACTCGTTGTAATAACTCGCATATTTTTTATAATGGTGGTGGTCAGGTCCAACTGCCAACCTACTTCGAGCGTCAGAATGAAATACCATTCTTAGCATGTGACTGAAAATGAGACATTTTAAAACTTTTTCGCAAGATGTAATTTAAAAAAAAATCCAACGAACATAAAAATCCATCATGACAAAATTAAGCACCATGATAAAACTCCAATAAATAAATATCAAATCTTCAAAGGAATAATACTCAAATAGAAATAATCTAATTACAAATCTCCAACTAAAAACTATAAATAACTGTGGAATCGAATGATGCACAAAAATTCATAAATAACTATATTATAATAAGGACGACTAGAAACGAAAACTAAACTACTAAAGTCACAAATATAAAATCCAGTAGCAAGTCCTCAATCTCTGAATACTATGCAACTACCCAACAACCTAACCTTAAATGTTAGCTAATAGTGACGGGTGACAGCCCACTGCAAGAATACTAGCTACTCTTCCCAAATAGGGTCATTGTGTTATGTCATAAGCATAATAAGAGATAAATATCACAATAAAATATTTTAAATCAAGAATTGATGTAATAGGATAGGAGTAAAGTAAAACAATACTAACTACCCACATAGACTAAGTCACCCCACTACCCAAGTCCAATTATGTTTATTTCAATATTAATTAGATCTTTATCCTTCATCTTAATTAAATTTTAATATTTAATTATATAATATTATTGATACGATTCCATTATAGCTATTCGACCTATCTATTGGTCTGTACATACTCTTTGCTTGCTTAAAATCTCAATATATCACACTCACACCCATCACTATAGGCAGTTAGTCCAGTTTTGTCAAACCCTCCACATACTCGTGATGTTAAATGCAGGACGCATCATTATAGATAGTCATCGAAATATAGTTATCCGTACACACACTCGTGATTCCCCCCCCCCCCCCACACGTCACAATAGCCAATCGACCCAAATTTCTTTCGTCCTGCACATATGCAAGATGCAAATCCATTTCAATACCTGTTTATTATCTTAGATATTAATTATATTTTCTTAGTGAGTTCTATTTATTTCCAATTAGCCCCACATATAAATAAAGTAATGATAACTAGAACCATCCCTAGTCCCATACCAAGATATCATTAAACCATAAGTATCTCCTCAGAATAATACCTAACCAAAGTCCTAACCTAGTAACGCATCTAGTCTAATGAAATAGTGTAATGACATATTATCTAGATCCACCTAAGAAAATGCCCAATCGTACAAGAACACACTACTACTTCCATATATAGAAAATTTCTACAATAATAATTTTTACCTACTAGTCACATGCCTAGGAAGCAACTACTCCCAAAGTCCCAATGTTCTTGCAATGTCAAATAATTATTTTAATTTAATGTTATAATCTTCCCATTAATTGTACTAATCCAATTTCATTATGATTACATCCATTCAATCATGTAATAATCAAGTTCTATGAAATATTTTATTGTGAAATACTTTATTGTGATATTTATGTAATACGATTGATTACATCCATTCAATCATGTAATATTTCATATTACATTGATGTAATACGATTGATTACTTTATTGTCAAATTTCATGATTCCAATACGATTGATGTTTTACCAATTCAACATATAATTCAATTGAAATAAACGTAATAACAACACTATATAACATATAACATTTTTCTACAACATTCACATCAATATCATACTTCTATGTGTCAAAACATTATTCGAACTATATATTTTAATTTTTAACATGTTATCTGTCATGACTACCCAACATAACAAGGTACAACTATCGAAGCATGTGATATTTCAGGTCTTAAATCATATTTTTAGATTTAACAAAAACATGTCCATAGTTAGGTTCTCAATTTTCCTTATTAAAATTGATAATGATTTTATGAAAACATATGTAATTAAGGTTTAGGAAACATTTAAAGAAAACAACACTTAAGGAGAAAAATAGTGATATTCTTATCTGAAAATAAATCTCTTAAAATTTTTAAATATACGGTTGCATTCGTTGCACAAAAATACAAAAGTTCCATTCTTGGTTTGTATGTAGAAAACTTATTATAGGCCTTCAAAAATGGTGTCCAATCTTAATTTTAATGGAGGTTTAGGTTTTGTATAAGAGGGAGAGGGAAATCTGACAAGCTACTACTTTTTAAATGAGTTAAATGTTTAGTAAAAATTCTAAGCCTCGTCCATTTTAAAAGGGTAAAACGAAAGGTGTCCCACGCAAACACAAAAAACCAACAAATTGCTACCCATGACATTGATCGGATCGATCCAATGCTCCCGGAGTTGGTTCCCCTCCCCTAAAAAAATAAATAAATAGTTTGTTTTTCAAAAATTTATTGTAAATCAAAACCATTTTTTTTAAATATAAACCAGTATGAAAATTTAATTAAGTCCAAATTATTAAATGAAATTTAAATTACCAACTATTAAATAAATTTCCGATTCTCAAAATTACGTGGTATTATAGTCCTCCCCACTAATACAAGAATGTTGTCCTAGAAATTCGACCAGGCATAAATGTCATAATGTATACCCGCACTAATAAAATAGGGCTCCTATATCCCTTCCTACAGAATTAAACGACTGGGCGCCCATACATCCAATCCCATAAGCATCTACCTCATAAATAAGAATATATATATATATATATATATATATATATATAGTTATATTTCTCAACTATACACATAAAGCATATCTATTAAATTAACAACGTAAAATGTTATCCCACTAGCCATGATTTGGATCCAGTTGAGTCTACCATGCCAGATCTCCCAAAGTGCCTATTTCATAAACCCTTGGTATAATCGGTCCTGGTGCAACCAGTGTTCTCGGTGCTGTAGGTCCTTAGCCGTATTAGATCTGAGTCTTCGAACATTTAAAAGCTCGATGTTTTATCTCTCTATAAGTGAAACATGCACCCCTAAAAGGTTCATACTGCCTATATGTCACTCTCCCACCTTGTTGTCCATACCCCTATCATTAAGAGCCTAATAGGATGATGTTGCCTTGCTGAAAGGCCCACTTCTTTTGCCCTGCTCGATGCTTTTTCAACGATTAGTCATAACCCTTTTTCTCCACACTTTCATTATCCCCATCTTGACCACTCGGCGCATTCCTCTTGCCCAACTTCTTTTGATAATTCACATTCTCTTTTAATAATAATAATAATAATAATAATAATAATAATAATAATAATAATAATAATAATAATAATAATAATAATAATAATAATAATAATAATAATAATAATAATAATAATGCGACGTTCACCACCTAAGTGTAAATAGTATATTTTAGATTCCCCAAAACCATCTACTTGAGTGACCACGACAGACCCTTAATCAAGTAATAATTCTTCTTTTCCTCAGTTGTCACCTCCTCAAGAGCAAACAACAATACATTATTAAATTCTTGTCCATACTCACCAACCGAATTCAAACCTTGCTCTAAGTCCAGAAATTACTTCTTCATTGCACCCCTAATAGAATAAGGAAAATACTTGTCATCAAATCTCCCTAGAAAATATCCGTAACTCATATGATACCTATCCTCAAGTGAGGTGACGATCTCCCACCACTATAATGCATATCCATTCAACTTAAATGTAGTTAACATTTGTTTTTGCACATTTCTGAAGTCCACCATTCCCAAATGCCTCTTTATATCAAGCATTCACTAATGAGTGATCGTTGGGTCTGATCCCAAGAAAAAGTGGGAGGATTACCCTTGTAGAATATGTCCCTCACCTTTTTCCCAAATTGAAGTGGGTGAACCCTATTGTTGTGCCTATTCGTTTTCCCTCATTTGTCTTTAAATATCAATACCATTCGTTGTAGCCTCGCAAATGATAGTGGTTAACTCCTTTCCACTCGAAACAAACTTCCATGCCTCCCTTAAACTGTGGGACTAGAAATAAAACCCTCTAGGATATCTCTAGATCTCCTAATGTTCTCCATAAGAAAATACAAGAAAAAACAACATTATACTCGAAAGACTACAGAGTACAAATCAATAAAAGAAATCAATGATAGGAAACACAGAAGATATAACGGAATCAAAACCCTCGAGACCTAACACCCTGCTCTGATACCAACTGTAACACCCTGTGTATTTTTGAAATTGGAGGTGGCCATACCCCGGTGCCAACCTATATCGCACGTTAGAATAAAGCATGTGATAGAAAATGAGGCATTTAAAAAAAAATCCACAATATATAATTTTTTTTTAAAATCCATCATTATAAAAATGCACCATGACAAAATCCATCACCATGATAAAAATCCATTATATAAATCTTAAATATCCAAAGTACTAATACTCAAATATAAATGATCCAACAACAAATATCCACCTGAAAATCATAAACAACTGTGGAATCGAATGACCCACGAAAATCAATAAATACCTATCTCAAATATGTACAATTAGAAAGGAAAATTAAACTACTAATGACATAAATATAAACTCCAACTGCAAGTCCTCAATCTATTAATACTATGAAGCTACCCAGTAACCTAACCTGAAATGTTAGTCAATAGCGAAGGATTATAATCTATCGCAAGAATACCAACTACTCTTGCCAAATAGGATCCTTGAATCCAGTCATAAGCATCATAAAACATTAATCACAATGGAGTACTTTAAATTTAGAATCGATATAATAAGATGTGAGTAAAGTATAAAATACTAACTAACCACATAAACTAAACCACCCCACTACCCAAGTCCAATTATTTTTAATTTAATATTTAATTTGATCTTAATCCTTAATTTTTATTTAATTATATAATAGTATGATGCGATGCCACTATATCCAGTTAACCTTTTTATTGGTCCTGCACATACTCCTTGTGCGCTTAAAATCTAAACACACCACACCCACACCTATCCCTTTAGGTAATCAGTCAAATTTCGTTAGCCCTACCCATACTCGTGTTGGTCCACACACGACATGTCAATGTAGCCAGTCATACCAATTTCTTTAGCTCTTTTCATACTCATGATGCCAACACACATCCACATCACTATAGCTAGTCGACCCAATTTTTGTTAGGCCTGCACATACTCGTAATGAAAATCCATTTTAATGCCCGTTTATTATCTTAGGCATTAGTTATATTTTCTTAGTCAAGTACTTTTTATTTTCAACGTGCTCGTGTACTGTCTCTTCCATAAGATCCGTCTCTCAAAACTCCCCCTCATCACCCTCGTGCTTGGTGATGTTGAAGATATTGGTTTCAAGAGTCATATTCCCAAACGTGAGTTGCATTTGCCCATTATGTGTATTAGTCAATGTGTTATCCGTAGCTAATAATGGATAGCCAAGGATCACAGGAACATGATTACTCAGTAACGTGGAGGGTTCTTCGTCCAAAATGACAAAATATACTGGGAAGTAGAAAGTGTCAACTGGGATGATCACGTCCTGAATGATCCCTCAAAGTATCTTCACGGAGTGATCCATGAGTTGGAGAGTCATCTTTGCGGGCTTAATTTCCCCCAAATCTAATTGCTTATAGACGGAATAGGGGAGAATGTTATCACTCATACCTAAATCTATTAGCCCTCTCTTAATTTGATTCTTCCCCTTGATGCATGAAATGGTTAGTGCACCCGGATCTTTATATTTTAGTGGGAGGACACTCAACAATACTGAACTGACATTCTATGCTATGAACACATTTTTCTTTACCTCTAGCATATGTTTCACCATGAGTAAGTCCTTAAAAACCTTTGCATATGCGGGAATTTTCTGTATGGTCACGAGTAAAGGTAAATTAATCTTTACTTGCTTAAGATCATCTAAAACATCATCACGGGTAGTCTCTTTAGAGTGGGGTACTGACTGTTGAGGGTATAGAGCAGTAATGGGAGGTTTCACAACCACCTCGGGTTTGACTGTGTCCTTATTACCACTCTTTGCCAAAGGGAATTCTTCGACCTCTTTCGTGATGGGATAAATCTCCTTGTCATTTTACTCGTCGTGTGGGGAAGGTGATAAGTCAACAACTCTTCCACTACGTAGAGTGGTTATCACACTACATGGCTTTTGATTTTTATCGAAGTTAGAGCGAACACAATTTTGACCTGGAGGAGGTCTTTGGCCTTGGGCAGGAAACATGCCCTTGTCTTGGACACTTAGGGAAGATTGCAACTTAGATAACGACGTCTTTAAGTCGCAAAAAATTTGAGCGTTTTGAGCATTAATCGCTGACTGAGTTTGCATGGAGTGTCCTCGAGGTTTCTATAGGGTGGGGTAATATATGGCACGGGAGGTGGGGCTTGTATGGGTGGGGCTTATTGGAAAGGAAACAACAGTGGTGGGTGCTGGACAATAATTGAATTCGAATTCATTGCATAATTTGGTTACCCTTAACTAAAACCCTTATGGTTCCTCCATGAAGGGTTATAAGAATTCCCGTATGGGCATTAAAGTTACCTTTAAAATCTCCTATTTCTTCCACTTGCTCTTGGAGCATCACTTTTTAGGTGGGTATCGTTGGGCATTCCTTTGTTGAATGTCCCGCCTCACAAATTCCACACACATTTTCTCTCAATGCTCGGGTGGAGCCAGATACTTCTCTCCCCATACCCTCAACTACTTCCTCTATCCTCTTTGCTAGTCGATTAATTTAGAGTTTTAATTCGTCTTCCTTATCCAATTGATATAGTCCAGATGCAGAAGCAACTTTGGACATTTGTCTAGGATTGGGTTGAGTGTTTGGATCGAATGTGTCCCACGCTTGAGTAGTCTCGATAACATACTTGAGGTGAGCCTCTTCATCGTCCGTGTCTAACCCTAGATACTCCCCAGGGCACATGGTTTCAAAGAGTTTATTGGAACTTAATTTTAGCCATAATGGAAAAAGGAGATGGTCCTCTACTTCTCAAAACCGTGGTACGGGCACATATTAAGCATTTTATTGTAATGCCCCTAACATTCATTGAAAGGCTCATTTTCGAGTTGTCTAAACATTTGAATTTGAACTTAATGGAATTGGTTCGATGTGGGGGAATAAATTTTAGTAGAAACGTTGCTTTCATGTCCCTCCACTTTCCAATGGAGTTTGGTGCCAAAGACCATAACCAAGTCTTGGACTTACCCTTTAGGGAGAAGGGAAAAAGTTTGAGGAGAACGATAACTCATGTCACGTCTCCTCGAACTCTTTAATGTGGAGGTAGGATTTTTTTGACTCCATACCATGGAATATAGGCAGGATTTGAATCATCCCATTTTAAAAACAAAACTGCGCCCCATCATATAGGAATATAATGCATCCTGAAGCGACGGTTCAGTCGGGATATAAGAGGAATCTTATAGGGTGATATGGTAACTCACCCTCACCCGTACCATAACTAACGTTGTAATACATTGTGCTCTCTCTTAATGACTAAATATCCTCACTAGACGCCCTAGACGTGTGACTAGCAGTGTGACTTGTGATGGAGTTAGGTGGTATAGGAGGTGGAACCCAGAAATTTGGAACGTTTGGGGTGCATGGGGTATTGGAGTTAATCTTTATCGTAGGATTCTCGTGTACTTATAGAATGATGGGGTAGGAGGAGTGTTTTGCATTTAAAGATGGAGATAATATTTTTGGGATTTTTACTTATTTTTTATATATATATATATATATATTTTTTTTTTAAAATGTTGTTGGTTTTTTGGCCTTTTTTAATTTTTTTGACTTTTCTTTCAAGAATTCGAGTCAAGTTATAGGATTAATTTGACCTAACCTAAATGTCTACCTAGTCCCCAACATCGGTGCCAAAAACTTAACGCGACTCAAAAAGTGTCTCTACTGCATGTGAATACGTCTTAAGTGTAAGCCGGTTGCATAAGTAATAATCTGAGCAAGTCGGGTATCGAACATAGGGAATATGACGCAAAATGTGACGACAAATATGAACACCAAATAACCTTACGTTTAACCCGGAGAAAGAAAATAAAAGATGATTATTTTTTGAGACTCTCCTATCAACTATCTCAAATCAATTAAGATTAGAAGCTAATTAAACATGTGAGACTAAAGAAACAAGATTGTAAATTATATGATAAAAATAGAATTGGGATACACTCTTCCTCCCCTTAGTGAATTCACCGGATATTAAATATAACAATAATTAAATTTTTAATTGAAAAGAAACCTTAAATTCCTTTCAAGAATCATATATATGGAAGAATTAACCCACACGGTACATGGTTGAGATGAAAACCTAAGTACATAATAAGTTTATCAATATGCGCATCGTATTCTTAAACACGCATGTTACCTAGGGCAAACGGAGTTAAAAGTCCTACGATGGTAGTACTAAAAATATATTATGTTTTTAATAGTTCATTTACTTCGAGATTATATTCAAAATCCATGCGAAACACCTTGGGTTGGGTTAATGTATCCCAACCTTAAATGAACATAGCTAGACATGGTGATGTAGCAAGTCAATAAGATTGTAGCGTTCCATGTAATCAAAATCATGATGAAATTATATCTATGTTATAAAAGTTGTATTTTAAGGTGGATGTCCACTATAACATGCCCCACATTTTAAAAGTAGGCTTTTGGGATGCGATGACTTGTATTATAAATAAAGGGGTGATCCCCTCATTATTGACACATCAATTAATGAGAATTATTCCTCTCTTTAAAATTCTCTCTGTGCCCTATTACTCTTAACACATTATCATCACAAGGAGCTTATAACCGCATTCTTAGTCTACAATTTCTGGCCGACTTTCATCGTCTTTTGACTACCAGGTTATTTTTCTTCCCACTCATGGATTTGTCTCAGTTTAGATGGGATCGTCATATACTTTTATATTATATATATATATATATATATATATATATATATATATCATATGTGTTGTCAATCCATGTCATATAGATACATCATATGTATTATTTTTATAATAGTATTATGTTTATGAACCTTTGGGAGTTTGTCTTTCTTAAAAACTTAAAGGCAACATTCTGCACATTCTTTATCAAGAATATAAGAAATCTTATGGACTTTTATATCGAGATCATGATATATATATAATGGAGTTTAGTTCAAATAACCATTTCTTATAATTTGTGTTGGAGACAACATCGTTGTCTGGATTTTATTATGATATGACTTTAAAAGTTATTAAGTTTTAATATTTTTTAATGCAATTACTGTGTCATGCAATTTTTTTGTTTTTATTCCAATCAAATTAGTTTATGCACAAATGATTAAATTTTGAGACCCGAAGATTTCTAATAATTCATAGTTTTGGAACTCAAAGTTCCCAATCCCTATTAAAAAAATTTGCGGCCTGCAGTTCGCAATTGATATTCATTTTTTTGGACATGATAATAACGTGTACCATAAAATCAAACCTGAAGTTTTGATTTTTGGAACCAGAAGTTCCAAGGAATTGGGGCCTGAAGTTCTCAATTACCTTTAATATTTGGTACTTGAATTGTTATTACATTATGGACCTGAAGTTCCAAATAATATATACCCTCCATCAAAACCTGGATATTTAATTATTTCGATCATAGAGTAAGGGAAATTAAACGTCCCCAACTAATTTATAATTTCGACCTGAAGTTTCAAATAAGTTTTTTTAAAATCTAATCAAACATGAAGTTGTGACACAATAGGGTAGAGACTTTAAAGTCATTATACTTATTAAGATTGACTCGAAGTTCAATTATTTTATGTATTGATCTGAAGTTCCAACAAATAAATAACACGGACCTAAAGTTCTAATTATAATTTTTTTTTATTATGCATTACATATTTCTCATTATAATTTACTTATTAAACAGTTTAAAAATGTCAAATATCTCTAAACTCGAATTTGAAGCATTTGAAATTTCTAGGGTGAATTATCTTAATTGGTCTCAAGACACTGAACTCCAGACACTAAATTATCTTAAGACACCGAATTTGTAGGCATTGTTGCACAGGAAGTTACTACTGCAATCTTATAGTACCACGATCATAGTATGTAGGTTAGAAAAGGCAAAAGACCTAGAGAGATCAGTCAATTTGATATAACTATAATTGAAAATTATGCGAAGGCACCAAAATTTCGGCAACAAGTTACTCAAGACCAAAACGGCCCCAAGGGTAACAAAATTTCCGTGGAGAGACAAAAGCGTCTGGGTCAACAAAGTCGGGGTCAGAATGAAGTCACAAAGAGGCGTTTCAAATGTGGAATGGACGGTCATAAACGTCAATGTTGTCCAAATCAGACTGGAGAGAAACTGCAACCCGACCAGCGAAAAATTTCAGGACTCTGCTATAAATGTGTACAACCGAGTCACAAGTGGAGGGATTGTCCTCAACCTGACATCATTTTTCATCAAGTTGCACAACAAGACCAAGGAAAAAGTGAAACTAGTCAACAACGTAGGGAAATGAGACAGTTTCGAGGTAGGTGTTTCCAATGTGGCAGGAATGGCCATAGATGTCAGGGTTGCCCAGAGAGGAATAGGGCCCTACGGCAGCAGGGCGCCCATAATGAACCATAGAAACAAGCTCTACCCACCACCCCAGCAGCCTCAAATCAGTAAAGGCAATCACAGTATGGACGTGTCTACAACGTCCACCAGGTAGCAGCACCTCAGGCCTCAACAGAGATAAAAGGTATGTTCCCTATACCTGGTGCTATGGGTCGAGTTTTAATGGGTACTGGGACACCGCACCATTTTAGAGTTATTCATTTTGCACGAGCCTTAGGGTTAATAGTCACAACGATGAGTACGGTGTCGTGCGTAGACTCACCATTTGGGGGAAAGAGTTTTTAATCCTCTTTATTTGAAGGGGTCTAGATATAGAGATTGGTAACTTCATTTTTACCTGCAGTCAACACTGATGTTAGATATGCATGAGTATAAGGCCGTTATTGGCATGCTAGAGTTTCAGTAGGAGTATTGTCCCCGCCATTTCGGGGTAGGAAAGGTGTTTGGTGGCAATGCCTCGCCCAGAGGAAGGATTTGCCAATGCGATTGGAAAGGTAGAAGTATGACTCTTATCCTTGGAGGATGAGGCATGTTTCATGTGACACGAGCAGGTCACCATATTTTATTCATTGCTAGATTTACATGTGAGACATATTAGTGGGTATAGCTATAAACGTTAATATTATGTTGGTATATTTTTCTTTTCCCTAGTGTAGTGGATTTATCTGTAGTGCTATCCACGGAGGATGAATGTGTGCATTAATAATGTTATATGCTTTATTAAGAGTACTCGTTTTAGTAGTGTGATACACGAGTATGGTATTTCCTTGGTTAAAATTTTATAGACATGGCTAATACAAGAGTAGGCAGTGATTTCAAGGCTATCATATTGGTTGCCTTAGTGCAATCTAATTGATTCTGGTAAGGCCTCACCTGTGAGAGACTAGGGACCCCAATTATATTATATATTTAGGGACTCCAAGGGTTATAGTGGCTCAAAGAGTTTAAATCCCGAAATGTTTAGGAACCTTAATTTTATGATTCTGTACGTACTGGGTTTACCGTCGAGCATGAAGGTTTGACCCAGTATCACGTTTAGAGCTCAAGACTGAGTAATAGGTAGAGAACATCGATTTATCTACCCTTTAGAGATGTGATAGTTAACAGTTAGACGCATATGTTTGGGATCAGGATTTCGAGGGTCCTGATTGTATATGTAGGAGGTTTGTGGATAGGAAATTACCACCAATACTAGACGACAAAGGATTTGCGAAGTGTTCTTTGTGTAGGTGTAATTACGGGAGGTGAAGTAACTTTCTGTCAAGAGGCGGAGAAAAGGGGTACATGTTATGAACGGAGGGCCTAACAGATTTCGATAGACGACAATGCTAGGTATTAGTGTATCGGTGGGGTTGCTTGTTTGGATTTCACTTTGTGAGACATCCCATGCATGAAACTTAGCTTAAGGTTGGAAATAGGAAGATGCTTGGTCATTATTCTATAAGTTTAGTACCTCTGTCGTCGTAGGAGAAGGTAATTATATCTATAAGTCGGGAGTTGAATTATGATTTAAGGCCAGTGGATCCAGTTGGGTGGTAATGAAACATCGAAGGTTTTATTCTATCACCACGAGTTGAGGGGTGGAACGATGATAAGGAGGATTTGAAAATTTCAATTTTTAGGGGGATAGAGGGTACCCAAGTGTTGTAACCACATTCTGAACACAAAGAAAATAAAGAGTTTGGATGATTTTTAGTGTAGATTATCTGGGAAGGACTTTTAATACAAGAAAGAAGGCTTGTATTTATTTTGATGTATAGAGCATTTGTGATTTATTTCAATAGTTGTATTTATTCGAAAGAATTGTTGTACTTATCGGGAGAGATTGGAGATTAGTAGTTTCTCTATCGTTGTTGTGGGATTTAGATACTCTATACTTTGTTGCATTGAGGATTTAATTGGTTTTATCGATGATTAGCACTCCGATCGCTCTTCCCAAGCGGTCGGGGTGTTTCAAGATGTGAGCATCTTGGTTAGCTGATGTTGAAATCGTCCGAGTTGAAGGGACGTGGGAATGGTCGTGTGGAATATGTGTTCATGGGACTACTATAACGAGGTGGAAGTAGTAGAGTGAATTAAGCATCGCATCAAGGATGATAATCCATACATATGTGTGCGATTAGAATGGCACACTCGAATTGGGTTAAAGGCTATAGAAAGCCATGTAATGGTGGTATTCCTTGAAAAGAATAGAATTTAATTAATATGGAGAACACTTGGGACAGAGTTATAAGTAGTTAAATGGGAGTAAGACTTGCGATTACAAAGAGTGATGACGTTAGTAGGGTGTACTAGGTCCAGAAGTGCACATCGTAGAGAAAGGTGCACGGGTCGGAACTTTCGGTGTACGCCACAGGTAGGACTGCTTCCATACCGTAGACCAGAGAGTAAGGGGTAGCCCCAGTAGAAGTTCAGATTGATATTCGATAACCCCAGAGGGCGTACAGTATTCGATCGGCCCAATCCCTATAGCTTCCAGTCATCTTGCTGATGATGGCTTTGAGGTTCTTTTTGGCGGCTTCAACTACACCATTGGTCTGAGGTTGGTTGGGAGAAGATTCGTGTCTCTGAATCCTGTACTCATTGACTACTTCTGTGACTTCTGCTTCGAAGTGAAACCCATTATCTGACACTAACTCGTGCGGGACCCCATGTCGGCAGATGATATTTTTCTCGAGGAATTTGGCCACTTTCTTGGCTTTCAATACTGCGTATAACTCAGCTTCGACCCATTTGGTAAAGTAATCAATGGCAACTAGGATGATTTCATGTCCGTTTGAAGCCTTTGGTGTAACCTTCCCTATGATGTCGACACCCCAGGTGGAGAACGGCCAGGGAGAGCTCATGTTGTATAATTCTCGTAGAGGCAGGTGTTGAAGATTAGAGAACTGTTGGAATTTGAGGCATCTCTGGACATAGGCGGTGCAATCTTGGGCCACGGTGGTCTAGTAGTATCCCTGTCGGATGATCTTCTTGGAAAGCATATGACCGTTCATGTGGGGCCCGCATTCCCCGTTGTGGTTCTTCTATATTATCTTCTCAATCTCATCCCCTGCGATATAGTGTAGATGATTCCCATCGAAGTTCCTTTTGAGTAGAGCTTCATGACAGATGATGTACTGGGCGGCCAGTCTTCGGAGGGTCATTCGGTCTTTTTTGTTGGAACCCTTGGGATACCTACCATGTTTGAGGAGGCACTAGATATCATAGTACCACCAATCGTCTAGTTCGAGATCTTCGGTGGAGATAAGCTCAATATCATAGCAGTGGGTTGGTTTATCTTTGTTTTGAACTAGGAAGGGGGTCATTGTTATTCCTCCGGGCATGTCGACCATGGAGGCCAAAGTAACGAGAGCATCGACTAGGTTATTCTTTGCTCGAGGTAGGTAATGAAAGGGTATATATTGGAATCGGGAGGCTAACTCTTCTAAGTGGGCATGGAAGGGTTGGAGATTTTCGTCCTTAACTTTCCACCTTCTGAGAACTTGACTGATTATGAGGGCAGAATCCCCGTAGACATCAAGGTATTGAATACCTTTCTTGAGAGCAACCATGAGGCCTACTGTGCATGCCTCGTATTCCATCATGTTGTTGGTGCAAGGGAAATCTAATTTGATGGCGATGGGAGTGTGGGAGCCATTTGGGGCAATCAGAAGTATCCCAATGCCATATCCCTTTTTGTTAGCAGCGCCGTTAAAGAATATTTGCCATGGAAGGTTGTCTTGCGCGGTGCAGTGGATGTTTTCATCTGGGAATTCGGAGATCCAGACATCGGCTTCTTCTACGGGGTAATCAGTGAGGTAGTTAGAGATGTCTCTTCCTTTAATGGCTTTTTGCGTGACGTACACGATATCAAACTCGGTTAGGAGCATCAACCATTGGACCATGTGACTAGATAAGGCGGGTTTCTCAAGCAGGTATTTGATGGGATCCATTCGGGATACAAGTTTGATGGGGAAGGCGAGCATGTAGTGTGGCAACTTTTGGGTGACCCAGACAAGTGAGGCACACGCCTTTTCCAAAGCAGTGTAGTTGAACTCGCACCCGACCAATTTATGACTGGCATAATAGATGGATCTTTCTTTGTGGGAGTCTTCAAGGTATTGGGCTAGCAAAGCCCCAGCTACAGTGTCGGTTATGGTTAGGTATAGGAGCAAAGGGAGACCAGGCTATGGTGGCATGAGCACTGGAGGTTGGGTCAGATATTATTTGATTCGGTCAAAAGCTTCTTGGCAGGCCTTGTTCCAAACCTTGGTTGAATCCTTTCGGAGGAGCTTGAAGATCGGTTCACAGATGGAGGTTAGCTGGCTGATGAACCGACTGATATATTGTAATTTCCCAAGAAAACCTCAGACTTCTTTCTCTGTTCGGAGTGGTGGCATCTCAAGTACGGCCTTCAGCTTTGTAGGATCTGCTTCTATCCCCTTCTCACTGACCATGAATCCCAAGAGTTTTCCCTTTGTAACGCCGAAGACACATTTCTGTGGATTGAGTCTCATCTGATACCGTCGTAGTCGTTCGAAGAACTTTCGGAGAGTGGTAACATGACCTTCTCTAGTTTTGGACTTGATAATCATATCATCCACATAAACCTCAGCTTATTTGTGAATCAGATCGTTCATGATGGTTGTGGCAGCCCTTTGGTAGGTGGCCCCAGCTTTCTTGAGAGTAAATGGCATAACGGTGTAGCAAAACGTTCCCCATGGGGTGATGAATGCGGTTTTTTCTTGGTGGTCTGGGTGCATCTTGATTTGGTTGTATTCGACAAACCCGTCGATGAATGACTTGAGAGCATGACTGGCTATGTTGTCCACGTTCATGTCGATATTGGGTAGCGGATAATCATCCTTTGGAGAAACTTTGTTTAAATCTCGATAGTCTACACACATTCGAACCTTCCCTCCTAATTTCGGCACAGGTACTATGCTGGCTAGCCATGTGGGATATTCGACCACATGAATGAAGCCCATATTCAACTGTTTGACCACCTCTTCTTTGACCTTGAGCGACCATTTGGTGCAGAGCTTTCTCAATTTTTGTTTAACCGACTTGTAATCTGGGAGAGTGGGGATCTCGTGCTGAGCTATTTCAGGATCAATGTCGGGCATATCATCATAGGACCATGCGAAGACATCCATGAATTCCTTTAGCAATTCTTCGATTTGTGCGCGCTCATGCTCGTTAAGGGTGGCCCATATCCTAATCTCGCGCAGTTGGCTACTAGAACTGAGATTAATAACAACAATCTCTTCTTCATTAACTTGAACGCGGTTATGTTGTTTATTATTAACCCTATTTAGATCAGTTAAGAATTGTTCATTTGCAAAATCATCAAAAGTTTGATTAGAATTCACACAATTAATGTTTAAAATCTTCGTTTATTTCATTGATAGGAAAAACAACATTAAGAACCTTATTAAAAGAGGTCTCGATTACATTTGAACAAGGATAGACAACAGAAGAAGAAAAAGGGTAAACATTGGGGTTAGGGGAGATTTCAAGAGGTAGAACTGGCACAGCATGCCAGTTGAGGAGGGGTGTATCAATAACTTTAATCAGATGGGATAGATCCATTGATGTAGTGCCTGAGTGAACCATGCAGAGTGCCAACCCCAGTATCTGTAAGTTGAAGGAATCTTCAAAATCACTTTCCTCAGTCTCTTCGATATCTTTAATGAGTGGTTGCACTCGGTGTTGGAAACTCTCGGCCCATAGGTAGCTATCTTGGAAAAATATCTCCATTTCAGGCTTCATCTTCTTATTTGTGTGGTCATACCATGGTTCTGGAAAACCGCAAAAGGGGAAGTCTTCGCCTTCTTTGATGAATCATCCATTCAAGGAGTCTCCTGGGATAGTTAAGATGCAGTCTAATCTTCTCTTTGGTCGAGACCAGTGGATCATTCTGAGGTCTTGTTCTGATGGTTGATACCCCAAACCACAAGGAGGGAAAGCTTTATTCAGTTCAATGGGCTCAAGTATCCCTTGCTTCCTTTGCCCTATCCCCAGTTCGGGCATGAAGTGCATGTTTCTGAACTTCTGAATCACATTGACATTGCCATGAGGGTCATATTCTAGACAAACCCTTTCTTTGAAATCGTCCCCTACCGAGAGTAAGAGTGGCTCAACTCGGAATCCTGATAGGAGCATATCGTTTGACCCATGCTGTATCTCAAGGATTGGACTGCTTGTGCTTTCACCCTCGACATTTTTGTCGTCGCCCAAAATGGTGATGACTCGCCCGTCGATAAAGAACTTCAATTTCTGATGGAGTGAGGAAGACACACCCTTGATACTGTGGAGCCAGGACCGTCCGAGCAATAGGTTAAAACAAGATGGGATGTCTATGACTTGGAATTCAACGACAGGGTTTATAGGGCCAACCCCTATTACAAGTTTTATGGATCCCATCACCTCCCGCAGGTATTATTGTAGGCACGTGCAATGGCAGAGGTTGGAGCGAGGTCGCTTTCTTTCAGGCCTAAATACTTGAAGGTTCTCAGTGGGAAGACATTCAAGGCGGATTCGTTATCGATAAGAGAGAGTGGCACGACCTTCCCCATAACTTTGACGGAGATATTGAGTGCATGATTTTGATTTGGCCCAATTCTGGGGATTTCTTCTTCAGAAAATGATAGCATTCGAGTAGAGGTCAAGGATCCGACCAGATTTACCACTTCTTCTGGTGTGGTAGTAGGAGGAACTATGGGTCCAGTGAGCATCTTGATTAAAGCATTTCTGTGCAGTTGGGAAGATATGAAAAGCCCCCATAGAGTGATGCTAGATTGAGTTTTCTTCAGTTGATCGAGGATCTTGCTCTCCTCGATGGTCATCTCTGGCATAGGAAGGTTTTCAACGCCCTTCCCTTTGTCATTTGCTGGTAGTGAGCTTGGAACCCGATAATGTCTCCCTGATCCGATCATGTGATTTATTAAAGAAGAGAAGAACATGAATCCCGTTTCCTTGTCAACCTCAAGTTGTTCTGTCACCCTGTTTATTTCTTTGAGGAGTTCTTCAAATGATATCATCCCATATATGTCGGATACTGGGCCAGTTCTTCTTGAAGCTTGTTCTTCACTTGAATCTTCAAATTCTTCCCCCCATCCGGTGTCAATAATTTTGTCTTTCCATGTAAAGTCAATGCATTCCACAAATTCAACGACTTCTTCACAAAGGTCTTCCCATTCTACGGGGATATGTATGGTTAAAGGGACCAATCACCCTAGTATCTTCAAATTGTCAAGTAACCCGGTGAAACTATAAATGCTGTTGGTTTGCCCGAATAATTTTACCATAATCTAGACAACATCATCTAGGTTGAATTCATTGGTTGGTACCACCCACTTGTCTGAATCTCGGGCCCATTTCTGTGCTTCCAAGAACAGTGTACTGAACCTTTGGCAATCGATGAACATCTGTGAGGGAAATTTCATCCCTAACTCTAAGAGTTGGTTCAACACCTCTGACAATTCCATATTTCCATTTTCAGAACGGGTACAAATAGCGATGCATGCTCTGGTAAGGAGTGACAGTGCTTGATAAGCGAGGATAGTAGGGTGTAGGAGGAAATATGGGAAAATTTGATGAGGATTAGGAGAGTATATGGGTGTGATTTGAGTTGAGGGATAGAAATATGGGTTTTCTTCTAAGAAGATGGCATTGGCATGATTTGGGAGTGGATTGTGAGTAGTGTTTGGCTTAGGATTGGCTGGTGGGGTGATGGTACCCTGGTCAATGAGATCTTGGATTATGTTTCGGAGGTGAAAGCATTGGTCGGTGGTATGGCTAGCAGTTTGGTGAAAGGCGCAATGAGCATCGGCCTTGATGTTTCTTGGGAGTGGATTTGGCAATGGACGGGGATCCAAGAGTTTGATGAGGTTTCGGCTTAACAGGTCTTGGTAAACTTTGGAGAGGGATGTTGTTGATGGTTGGTTGAGAGATGCTGTTGATTGTTGAGACTGTAGCACTAGCAGGCTTGTCATACTTTCTAGGGGTGAACTGTCCGGACACCTTCTTCGGTTCAACCTCTGTTTTAACAAGGCTTTCCTCTATTTCTACTCCTGCTTCTCTGAGAGCTCAGAAGTGGGGATAGTATTATCCTCCAATCGTCGCTCGAACATGGGGTAAGAAGTTCTTCTTCACTATGGTGACATGTTTTTCCTTAGATGGATGATTATTCATGGTATCTTCCTGCTCCCTCCACAGAGTTATAAAGTTATTGACTGATTCCCCAAGGTTCTGTTTGAGAAGATCTAAATCATGACGGGTGACCTCAAGATCTTCATTGTATTTGTACTGCGACATGAATTCTCGGGCTACATCCTCCCAGCTACGGATTTTGGATTCCTCAAGAAATAAAAACCATCGGAGGGCACTATCCTTCAAAGTTTACTAAAATAATTGGGCTATCACTTCTTCAGAATCCCCTAGTAGAATCATGGAACGATAATAAGAGCAAAGATGAACAATCAGGGGTCCACTCCCTCCGAACTTCTCAATATTTGGCATCTTGAACTTCTCGGGTAACCTCTCTTTAGGATAAGGAGATATGTGGGTGTAGTCTATGTAATTCTCAGAGATTCTGACTTGGTCGAACTTCTTGGTGAGGATCTTGAGATTCCTCTTTGACTTTATTCAACTCCTCCTCTTTTGGATCAACGACCATAGGCAGGTTAGCCACAGGCTGGGTAATGTTTGGCATAAAAAATAGGGCAGGCGACGGCCCATTGATAGGAGGGGCATATGGAGCATGCTGATATTCTTTGGGAACCCAGATAGGCTCGGGTAGACCCATAGCATGAGGGAATAGGGCCTTGGGCTCTTGAGGACTAGGAACCTAGTTTCGTTGCATATATCGGACCTCAGTTTGGAGGTTGTTAATCTTGGACACGAGCTGAGCTAGGACAGCCATCAGATCGGACTGTATGACTGGTACTTAATCTGTATTCTCCATGAAAAGTGGATGGATTTCGGACTCGAAAGAAGTAGTAGAGGAACGGATGAAACTCCGAGGTGATTTGACTGAAGACCGAATCCAATAAGGAGTCATGCCAAGGTCTTGTGATTGACCTGAGAAGGCGTAGAATGGGATTTATTTTTGAGAAAAAGGGAAGAAACTATTTTTGGATTTTTGATAAAGAAGGGAGAAATTTTTTTGGAGACGGAACTCAGCATGATTATTACGATTATTATGTTCTCACTTGTATTTAATTCTCCTAAATACAATACCGGACGGGACCCGAGCCAGGAAAAGTGGGGTTTTTAATATATGCGAAGCTACGAATGGACTTGTAACCAGGCTCACGGACAGGGTCCCATTTTAAAAATATGCAAAAATTTGGGTGGCAGGCCGAACCGGAATTTCGGTAGAGTTTCGGGTTGAAATTGGCAATCTAAAGTGCGTGTCCTAGGTTTGACACCTATATACGGGTATGCAGTTGGTTGGGTGGATCGCAATAGGTTCCCCCCTTTGGCGTGACTTCCACGATATACATCTTGCTCTTGCGGGGAATCAGTAGGTGTGGACAAGCCATTTGATATACCTGAGTGTACGTGAATTGCCTCACTATATACCTCGTGGGGACAGTACGTGTGAGAGCGAATTCAATATACTCAGCGTATGTGAACGAATTCCCTGTGATATACCTCCCATCATGACTTCGATCAAGCAGTACGATGCGGGGGAACCGTTCGATATAGGGCGAAGGTACTTGACCAATGGAAGGTGAGAGTCATATCACTTAGGCTAACTGTGCCCTGCCGGACCAGCGCCCATCACGAAGTGACCCTCCAGTTACTGGGTAAAATTTGCTCAATAACAACGCTCTTTGGTGATGTCGTGTGAATCATACATGATTTTCTTATTAGTATCTTATGATGAGAATGCTTTTCTTGATTATGCCAAACGGGGAACAAAGTACAAGTACCAAAGATACACCAAGTATGGATGGGTGATGCGTGCAACATGTGGATATATGTGATCCTAGGTGCACGTGGTGTGAAGTGTACATGGAGAATTTTCTACATGTGTGTGAACAGAAGCATAAGCATAGGATACACATGGAAAAGGGGAACATGCATATATAGGGGAAATATAAAAAAATATAACATCCATGTAAATAGAGTCAAACCCTAATAATCATACATATCCCCAGAAGAGTCTCCACTGTGGCCATCCCCGATCCTCGCCGCGGGCGAGCGCGTGAAGGAGGATCCTCGGGTCCCGCGCATCCCTCTCGGGAGCACTTCGGCCGGTGTCGTTTGAGATAAGGTGTAAAAATGTAGAGAGATTTAGAGTCGCCAGTCTATTTTACTCAAAATAGACAAAGGAAAAAGGGGAAGCCATCCCGAAGGACGACATCCAAAGACATACTGGTGCATACGAAACCAAAATAATTCGAGAAGGGTTCGGAGGCTAAGTTATGAAATGAAAAGGTGTTAGGCACCCATTCCGCCCTTTCGATCTCTCATGGATGTTTTCTATTTTCCTTTTTTATTTTCCTTATGATATGTGTGCATGTGTATATATATAGTAGAGATAGGAATCCTCGACTTGTATCATGGGAGATATAAAGCGAGTCATCCGTAGGAAATTATAAAAATAAGATTTATGCGATTACTCTTATGTTGATCGTTATAATGGAACGATAACGCATAGGGAGTAATACGTCACTAAGAACAAGTGTATAGAATATAAGAAAATTGGATTTAGAGAAGATAGAGAATGAGAGAGAAAGTGAGAATAGGACTCGAGACTCGGGTTTTACCCCGAGACGCCTACATAGCCTATAAAGGCACAAAGTCCACGTAGTTCACATACAACACGAGGGGTGGGGTTTATTCCATAAATCCAAATGGGGGATCTCTTATTTGTGAGTGTGTGTGTGTGTGTAGAAAAAGTGTTTTAGTTGTGAGAAAAGTGTGAGAAAATATGAGAATCCCTATTTGGAATTTATGAGCAAACTCTCTTTTTCTTGTTTTTTGGATTTTATTTATATGAAAATAAGGGATGAGCAATAATACTAAATAAAAAGTATATTAGTATGTGTGAGATTAGATAATAAAAGTGTTAGGTAATAAAACAAGTTATTGCGAATTTAAGTGAATTTGAAGAGAAACTTGAGAAAGTTTGACCTTCTTGAAGATCTTGAGCTTGATCTTGAATGTTGGAGAGCAACCCTTGCACTTGGATGATGATGGAGAGTGACTAATTCACCAAGTTCGATGAAAAGGATGGTGAAAAGTGGAAGTTTGAAAGGTCTTTGGATGTTGAAATCGCGCTGTCTTCGAGAGTGGTTTTTGGGATTCGCTGAGAGCGATTTTTATCAGATCTGCACTCCCTTTGCAAATAAGGTTAAGGCCTCCTTTTATAGGACCAGGTCACTGCCGATCGTCATAGAACTGGACCTGCCTATCGGCACTTGCCGATAGGCAGGGTCTGGAACCTGCCATTTAGCAGCGTGTTTCAGGCCTTTTCAGAAAATTGGCTGTCGAGGGAAAACTGTTGGTCAGAATCGTGCAGAAGGTAAACCATTGGAAATGTAATTTAGAGGCCTTTGAAAGTACTTGGACCGTTCCCGGGTTCGAGAGTTAACTTTGGGTCAAATATGGCTCAAAAGCGTTTGTTGTTCCATTGGACGAGGAATCGTTCAGACGCAAACGGATCGTTCGTCTGCATTGTAAGTCCAAATCGCATATGGGGCAGACCATTGGAAAGGTTAGGAGATGTACTTTGACATTCCAAAGAGTTTGACCCGATTTGGGGAGTTGACTTTGGTCAACCGGACCCCGGAAGCATTCGATGAACTCTTGGAGTCAAACGGATTGTTCGTCCGCATGGTAAGTCAAAATCGTGCACGAGATGGACCGTTGGAAAGGGATTTTAGTTCCCTTCGAAGATTCATTCAGTGTTGATTGAGATGAAGAGTTGACTTAGGTCAAACAGATCCCGGGAGCAGCCGGTGGCCTCTAGATCAAGTTTCGGACACAAACGGATCGTTCATCTGCATGGTAAGTCAGAATCGCGCACGGGATGGATCATTGGAAAGGGATTTCATTCCCTTCGAAGATTCATTCAGCCCCAGTCGAGCTAAAGGGTTTGAATTTTTGGCCCAACGGAGCCTGAGAGGGCCCGATGGCTTCTAGGTCGGTACTCGGGGTATGACCTGGGTTTGTAGTGATGAAGGGAGGTACTAGGGACCTAAGGAGAGTTAGGAGGTAATAGAATGGGGTGTCTATAAAAACCATTACAAATTTCCAGAAGTGGGATTTTTATTTTGGCCCTATTTTTTAGTCTATAGTTGTATGGGTTTAGGACTCTTGTAAAAATGGATTCATTAAGTTATAAATTAACAAAAGTCATATCAAACTTTGCTTTAACCTAGTTTTGAGAGCTTCTTGAAGGCAAGAACCCTAGGATTAACCTTCTTCAACAATTATTCATCTTTTTGCATAGAATTCAAGGTTTTTCTTCAATATAAGTAATATTCCTTTGTTGCTTTCAATTTCTCTCATCTTTTGGTTTGTGATTCATTATTTTCTTGGTTAGAATTTTATTTTACATGTTTGGTCACACTTTTAACATAGGAATGATTTTATGCACCGTAGATTTCTTGATTATTAGTAGTAGCACCATGATAGGCTAAATTTTTAGTGGATTGGGGTACATAAACCAACCTAGGTAACATATATGGATGTAAAAGTGAATAATAAATAATTTCTCATCCAAAGGTTTGAACTTTATCAACACAAAAGTTGTAGGCCTTTTAATTTCGTTTTTCCTAGGTAACCAGAATGTTTAAGGGTGCAATTGGCATCTTGATAATTTATAGTACTCGTCAAATACAATTTTTGATTTGATACTGTGCGGCATTTAGACCTGATTATGAGGAGGAGTTCACTCGTCTAGCGAATTTTATGCCAGACGAGGATAGCAACGAAGAGAGGAATATGGCAAAGTATATGAATGGCTTAGCCTGGAGGATCAGGCAACACTTGCTTGGGAATCCGACGTTGATGACGTATACCGATGTTGTTAACGCAACACTTTTGCACTGTCAAGAATTTCATTTCCATAGGAAGAAAAGTAAGAGGGGAGAAGAGTCTATGCAACAGAGCAAGACTTGAGGGAACAGTGTTAGTGGGGCACCACCCCAGCAACAACAGATAACGGGTACACAGGGGCAGAACTCCCGACAAGGGAACTCTGCCAACAGATTTTTAATGGGCACAGATCAGAGAGACAGGCCCAGTAGGGTCCCCAACAGCAGCAGGTTCCTTAGGTTCGTTAGGGCCAGGGGAACCAGGGGGAGGCCAGTAGGGTCAGAGGAAGTTCCAGGGGGATTGTTTCACATGTGGCCAGCATGGTCACAAGAGTAGGGCTTATCCACAGCTTATCGAGGCGCACCGTCAGGGTGCTCAGTAGGGGATGTCGGTTTCGTTAGCTCCAGCTCTAGCACCATCACCAGCTCCACCCCAGCAGTAAGGCCAGATGTACTACGGGCATGTATTCAACGTTCAGGATATACATGTGCCTCCTCGACCTCAGGCGCCACCTATAGTAGTGGGTATATTTTATATTCATGGATCTCTGATACTGGATCATCTCATTAATTGATTAAGACTAAATTTTCCTAAGCCGTCGGGTTATTAGAGACAACCTATAGTCTCCTTATGTGTGTAGAGTCACCGATGGATAATGGTTTATTGATATATGCGATCTGTAGAGACGTCGATATTATGATTGGGAGACCGAGTCTAGTGGTAGACCTCCTAGTGTTAGATATGGAGGGTTATGACGTGATTCTAGGTATGGATTGGTTAGCAGGCTATGGAGAAAAGGTAGAAGGATATGAGAGGACTATTGTGTTTTCGATTCTGAGACATGATATGTTTCATGTGGCGATGCCTCTTCCTGAGGGATAATCGTGCACTCACTTATATTACATAAAGGAGGAGACGTTGTAGGAGATGGTTATTCCCTTAGATTCGATCCATGTAGTGAGGGATTTTGAGGATGTGTTCCAGGAGATACCTGGGTTTCCACCGAGCCAGGAAATAGAGTTATGCATTGACTTAGCACCGGGGACAAGATTAATTTCCAGAGCACCTTATCGCGTGGATCCCTCAGAGATACGAGAGCTGAGAGAGAAGATTCAGTAGATCCTGGGTCAGGGTTTCATTCAGTGGAGTACATCGCCCAGGGGAGCTCCGGTGTTGTTTGTAAAGAAAAGGGATAGTTGGCTTCGCTTATGCATGGATTACAGGAAGCTGAACAAGGTGATGATATGGAACAATTATCTATTACCTAGGATTGACGACTTATGTGACCAGTTAAGAGGGGATGCGTACTTCTCCAAGATCGATTTGAGGTCAGGCTATCACCAGTTGCGCATTCGGGAGGAGGATATTCCTAAGACCGCTTTCCTATCGCGGTATGGATCCTACGAGTTCAGGGTGATGCCATTTGGGCTCACCAATGCACCTGCAGTGTTCATAGACATCATGAACATAGTATTCCGGGAGTTTCTGGATTAGTTTGTGATAGTATTTATTGATGACATCTTGGTTTATTCACGAATGGAGGGGCATGCTAATCATTTACAGATGGTTCTACAGGCGTTATGGGACAATCAGTTGTACACAAAATTCAGTGAGTGTGGATTTTGGATTCAGGAGGTACAATTTCTTAGCCACATTGTGTCAGGTAAATGCATAGCTATTGATCCGAGTAAGGTATAAACGATGAGGGAGGGGGGGCAACCTACAACACCGACTGTGATTCGCAGTTTCTTGGGGTTGGCTGGATATTACCATCGCTACATCAAGTGGTTCTCAAAGATTATTGGGACTTTGACGAACTTGACTCGTAAGGGAGAACCATTTGTGTGGAGCTATCGATGTTACATGGCTTTTGATGAGCTGAAGGATAGATTAATATCAGCTCCCATACTTGCATTGCCTAGGAGTGGAGTGGAGTATCGAGTCTACACAAACGGATCCTTACAGGGACTTGGGGGTATGTTGCAGCAGGAAGAGATAGTGATAGCTTATGCGCCTTGAAAGCTAAAGATGCATGAAAAGAATTACCCCACCCATGACCAAGAGTTGGCAGAATTCGTCTTTACGTTGAGGATATGGAGACACTACCTGTTGGGAGAGCAGTTCATATTTTTCATGGATCATAAGTCACTTCAGTATCTCTTCACACAAAAGGATCTAAATATGAGACAAAGGTAGTGGCTAGAATTCGTGAAGGATTACCAGTTTTGTATACAGTATCATCCTGGTAAGGCTAATGTGGCGGTGGGCGCATTGATCCGACGACCTACTGGAGATTTGGCGGAGGTATGGAAAGCAAAGTGGAGTGAGCTCCAATAGGAGGATGAGTTTGTCAGAGCATACATGGAAGTTATTACTATCACTCCCAACATCGCCATGCACGTAGTAAAGGCTCAGGAAGAGGACCAGTTCTATGTGGACAGGGTGAGGCTGTTACTAACTGAGGTTGCAGCGTCTTCCTCAGCTAGCTCAGAGGGAGGACTACGCTTTAATGGGATCTTGGTAGTGCCTGAGGATGAGGAGTTGAGACAGGCAATGATGACTGAGTCTCATGTTTCCAGGTTTATGGTACATCCTGATGGGGATAAGATGTACCAGGACATGAGGAGACAGTACTAGTGAACTGGCATGAAAAGAGACATAGCAGAGTTTTTCTCAAAGTGTATTACTTTTCAGCTGGTGAAAGTTGACCATCAGGGACCTTCGTGGATGCTATAGACACTTGAGATTCCCGTGTGGAAGTGGGAAAGCATCTCGATGGATTTTATTATTGGGCTACCTACTTCGCAGTGAGGTCACGATTCGATATGGGTGATAGTGGATCGGTTGACCAAAGTTGCCCACTTTTTTCCAGTTCACACAAACTATGACACAATGTAGTATGCGCAGCTATTCATTTTTGAGATTGTTAAGCTGCACGGAGTCCTGATTAATATTGTGTCTGATAGAGACAAAGTATTAATGTCGCATTTTTGGAAGAGCTTTTAGGAGGTTATGGGTACTGACTTGAGATTGAGTACGGCATATTAGACCCAGACGGAAGGACAGACAGAGAGGGTGAATCAGATGTCGGAGGACATGCTGAGGATGTGTATCTTAGATTTTGGGGGAGGTTGGGAGCGATACCTTCCATTGGTAGAGTTTGCGTATAACAACTCATACCAATTTACTATGGGGATGGCACCATTTGAGGCACTTTATGGTAGACTTTGTTGTTCGCCCGCCTCCTGGTTGGAGGTGGGGAACAATAATTTGTTAAGGCCCGAGATGATTCAGGAGACTACTGCCAAGATTGAGTTGATTCGAGGCCACATTCGGATAGCTCAGTATAGGCAGAAAAGTTACGCCGACGCCGACAGGAGACATGTAGAGTTAGAGGTTGGCGACCAGGTGTTAGTTCGTGTATCTCCTATGAAGGGGATTATGAGATTTGGAAAGAAAGGAAAGTTAGCACCAAGGTATGTGGGGTCGGTAGCATACAGACTGGGACTTCTAGAGCATCTTCAGCGAATACACGATGTGTTCCATGTGTCATCACTGAAGAAGTACAGGAGGAGCGAGAGGGCTTTCTGGCACATTCCACTTGAGGAGATTGACTTATAGCCAGATGTCCCATATGAGGAGAGGCCCGTGGCTATTTTAGATGTGGGGGGGGGGGGGGGGTAAACTGTTGTTCAAAATAGTGCCACTAGTGCGAGTTCAGTGGGTACACCAGAATATTGATGAGTTGAATTGGGAGCGGGAGGATGACATGAGTGAGCAGTATCTAGAGTTATTCACTGCAGGTATATCCTAATTTCGGGGATGAAATTTCTTTGTAAAGGGGGAAGTATATAATACACCGTATTTCTGCGTATTCTAATTTAATTAATTCGAAAATTGATTAGGAAAATACACTTATTTAAATTACGTGAGTGAAGTAATATAATGTGATTTATTTAATAAATGTGATTGTAAAATATTAATCAAGAGATATATACTGATTAATATTTTGATGAAATTTTCTAAGTATGAATAGTAAATAATAAATGATTATTATTATTATTATATGGCATAACGAGTGATATATGCGTAATCTAGTTTATCTCATCGGGAGTCACGTGTACATTATTTTGAGGTGAGAAATAATAAATATATTTTAAGTGACTCAAAAGGAAATTTATAGGTCACGAATTATTTGAGATGGGTCGAAATAGTCGGAATAGTGTACCCAAAAGTATAGTTTCGGTCTCGTGTTAATTTTGCACCAAACCGGCACCTATTAAGGGCATTTCGGTCATTTTTCAAAAAGAGGTGAAGGGACCTACAAAATTTCGAGCCATATATCTGATATTTAGAGATCGGGTTATGGATCATAATAAAAAAGATCCGAGAGGCCATTAGAGAAAAGAGAGAACCATTTTCCCAAAGCCTAAGGAGAGAATTATGAAGGCAGTAAAGGGTTTCTTACACTTCAAGGCAATTGGAAAGGAAGATTGGAGGAAAAGCAATCAATCATCAACAAAGAACTAAGAAATCAGATCAATCAATCTAAGGGAAGTATTGTGACACCCCGCTTAAAATAATAACGGGTGGCCAACCCTATACTACATTAAATTAGAAGTCTCAGATAGCTCAGTCTCAACATCAACTGGCAGTATTAAACGGTATACGGATAACTACTCAAAAATATTCAAAGCGGAGGCCAAAATTTAATAAAAACATACCACAAACCACAAACCAACACTATAGAACTACTAATAAAGGAGAAATGCATAAATACTCAGATAAATGAAATGCCAGAATAAAATGAAATGAGTGTATACAAAGAATATACCCGAATAAGCTGTCGGGTCACAGACAGTACAATAACAAACTAAATCCCGCAACAGTTCGCACCTGATACGGCTCCCACGACTCTAGATGGAAGGTCATTCGACATCCATAAGGTAGGACACCTGGAGTAATATATATATATATATATATATATATATATATATATATATATATATATATATATATATATATATATATATATATATATATATATATATATATATATATATGTATGTATGTATATATACATATATATGTATGTATATATACATATATAGTTAGAGCCTGATGTGTAAAAATGTTTAGCAAGTGTGTTAACCGTGCATAATAAATATAAATGCACTTATTTCATAATTTAAGTGGAATAGCACTCTCATGAAACCCCAACTCACCTCTCATCTAACGGTGCACACCTATTCGCGTCCTGAAGTCTTAATAAGTTACCCCAACCATAAGGACAACCTAACCCTTCATTGGCACTGCCTATGCCCACAAGACCTGCCGTCCAAACATAGCCCAAGAATCCAACCCATTCTAATCACACTTAATTATTTTTACAAACATATATGCCATACTAGACTTTATAAATTTCAATTTAACTTAATCATTTAACCATCCTATTACTTTGCATATTATCATTTAACTTCGTATTAAGAATTTATTCTCTAAGTAACATGCACAATTTAATAAGGACAAAACTTCTCTCTACTCTCAACATTGCATTACGTTTCGTGCATGGGGCGTCTCGCAAAGCGAAATCCAAACAAGGAACCCCCCAATACACTACTTCTTGACAATGTCGATCCTAGAGATCCATTATATAATACACATAATTACTACTACTACAATTTATATTACTATCTAAGAACAATCTAAAAATCTCCAATAATATCCTTGGGATGATGTAACCGAAATATTCCTTAAATGCGATACATCAACCCCCAACAATCTAATACACCATAATCATCCAAGATGTACTCCATGGAACCTTTATATCCTTCCACCTATATGATATGTATAAGTATATATGCATTTACACTAAACATATATATGTATACCATCATTCATACCCATAGCCAAGTGTACATACTACATATGATGTACAAGGGCCATGCACATAATATACCCGGCTATATATATCGCCGATAAACTTCCCCATGCTATCATCTTCCAGTTTCCGATTCGCGTAGCATACTGGGGCCATCTGTAGGACTAAAAGACACCTACACTGTGGTCAACACACAAACACAACGTCGAGGAAGCGGTCATAGCTCCTAACCGGTCAATGAGACGAAACATACCCACCACGTCTCACCCCAAAAGAAATGTAAATCACATAATAACACAATGGACGACTATGACCTAGGGAATATCCACACTCTGCTCCTCGAGCCAGGGTGCTCACACTCAATGCGCAACTTCCCAATGATAGCATGTGCGGAGTATGCTTAAGTACATAAGTATATATATCATTCTCATGCACAATATATATACATCCATATGATCCCATCATATAATTAAACCATCACATACGGTTTATATATTCACAACATGAGTATACACATATATCCATAACTTTACAAATATGTATATTCACATATCCATATATATATATACAAACTATCTCTCGTTCATATGTATAAGATTTATAAACTCGGCTATAAGTATACACAATCCTCAACATACCAGTCGTCGTCCCAACACATTTAATTTACCTCAATATGTGAATACAATCCCTCACTTGAAGCATATTCATCCATTTTTCCTATAATGAATAGTCTTCCAAAACTATATGTATATATCCAACATTAGGGTTATCACCCAAAGTTTAGTGTATGAAACCATCACTACACATCTCATCTATATTCGAAAGTATATAAATATATCTAGTACTATTTTGACCATTGGCATATACATAACTAATAGTCCATAAACCTCATCTTATCCCAACTTCATTTCAAATATGGGAATCCCAATTGTTACTTCCACACAATATTGTATAAACTATCCTCACTAGAATTATACTACCACTTATTCTAGTTGATAGTACGATCCAATCGTTCCCAATTTCGCCTAAGGTTCAATTGCTCTTATGAACCCGTACTCCTATTGCATTACCATTTGTTCCTCAATTTAAACATTTCTAAGGATACATGACCCCTCTCTCTCGTTGGTCCCTAATTATAACTTGATAAAATCCTATCGCTATAAGGATTCGACATGAATATCGGCCTATAATTTCCCAATATACCCTCACAACTCTCTCTCGAAGAGTTCTTAACTTCACATCATATCTAGACTCACTTTTGATCTAATGTTAGAATTCTCATCCCCAATGAGGCCTCCCACTATCTCTATACACAACTCCAATACATACTTAAAAACATATATTTTCCCCAAACCATTTCAATAAGTCCCCATTATCATAACGCGTGAGAAACCCCTTATAAGTCTCCAAAATATATCTCTTACATCATAAAAGAAGGTCTCGAATTAGTAAACCCAACCAAAAAGGGGGTAGAAATCATCCTAGGGAAAATTCACAAAATAACCCTATTTCCGAATCGATTCGGCCCTATTCCGAATCGATTCGGCCTAGCGAATCGATTCGGGTCCAAAGACTTGGGCTTCTATCTCAGGCCGAATCGATTTGTCTTGGGTCTGAATCTATTCGGTCAATGCAGACCTGCACATTTTTCTTAGCCCGAATCGATTCGGGTCTGCAGAACTTAAAGGGTTCTTCTTCTTTCTAAAACCCACGAATTCCAAACCCTAAATTTTCACTTCTAACCCCTATACCTTCATCATATCATGATTTTAAGCCAATAAATCAACCCAAAATTGATCCCAATAATTTCTACACCATCAAACCCATATCTAAACATGAATTTCAAGATTCAACCCAAAAATTTAGGTTTTGATATTAATACCCAAATCCACCGTTCTAAAAAACCCGCCTAGGCTCCCCCTAGGCACGCCTAGGCTTAAGGATTGGGAGAAACGCCTCGCCTTACGCTTTGCACGCCTTATTCTTGGTAAAATCCTTACAGCGCACTTTTTTCTAAAAACAACAATGCCTTAGTGAAACGATGTCGCATTTTAAAGAATTTGTTTACAAACCGGACCATTATCTTATCCAAAATAATCAGATAGTATTTTAATTTGCATATATTCAGACATATTTTTATGACATGTGCAATTTTTGTATTTTAATAGCCTTGTTGTGGTTAAAAAATATTAAAATATATTAAGAAGGCCTAAACGCCTTCTCATGCCTTTTTACGCCAAGGCCCGCCAAGGCTTCTAAGGCTTAAGGCTTGGCCTCCACGCCTCAATCACGCCCCGCGTTTTTTAGAACCTTGCCCAAATCCATTTCTTTAACCCACAAATTATGAAATGAAATATACAAATGACTTATTTAGCAAGATTAAACACTTGCCTCGATTTTGTAGAGGTTGGATCATCCTCGGGATCGCGTTTGGGCCAGAATCTCCAAGCTTTTTCTCCTCTCTCTCTCTCTCTCTCTCTCTCTCTCTCTCTCTTTCTTCTTTCTTTCTTTCTTTCTTTCTTCCTTTCTCTTTTATTTATATTTATCTCTTCTCACAAATGAGAAGGCTTGATCCGTAAGCCTTTAAATCCCTTAAAACAATAAACCCAGTTTTAAATGTTAATACACACTTTAAAAGACTCTTTTACTCCAATTCGAGTCAAACATACTTAAAAATATTTCGGAGCCGAAATAAAACCCAATGACAATCATTTTGACTATTCGACTCATCCGGAACCAATGGTACACTCAAAATCATCATCCAGAATACTTCGAAACGTCCTTAATTTTTGGACTTCAATTTCCAAATTTTAAAATTCTCCAATTTAAATAAATTTTATTTCTCCCAAAATTAAATTTCTCAGTCCCAAAATCGTGGGGTGTTACAAGTATTTATCATAAATCAAATTGATGTTATAATACCCATGAGTAAGGATTTCATGAATAAATTGATTTTATCTAAAAACCTTTGATGAAAAGTTCCAACTGATTTCATGTTTGGGTGAAATAGAATGTAGTTAAGCTTTATATCTGTAGAGAGTGTTAAATCAGAAGAGTTTTGATTATTACTACGAATTTAAATCTGGGTTTAGATTGAATGAAATGGATGAACACAAAACTAGATTTATGAAAGAGTTTTGGGGGTTTGATTCATTCTTGATTGATTTCGGTGAAGTTTTAATGTGTTTGAAACGTTAGAAATCATCCTAACTCAAGTAGAATTAGTTAGGAACAATGGATTGTGAATTTGGTAAAGAATTGTGAGGTTTGTGTGAATCATAAATGGTGTAAAATGTTGTTGCGAAATAGGGAGAACGAAGTTGCAGAAAAACGGACCGGTCCAGCCCTGGAGGGTGCGGTTCGGTTCGGCCTTAAATAAATAGCGGACCGGTTCGGTCCTAGGAAGCCGAATCGGTTCGATGCTCTGAATTTTTGAAATTTCCTATTTTCTCTTATATTCCTAAATGGACGTGGTGGAAAATCCTTAAGCACTTGTGAAAATAATATGGGAGACTTATTATTCTATGGTAGGCCTACGATGGGAGTATAACTTCGTCTTAGAGAGAGAATTAAGATGGGAATGGGATTGGTTAGAGTAATTCGTAATTAATCTGAGAGAGGGATAAAGAATTACGAGAATCTAATGAAACTATGTACATCAGTAGAATAAATATGGTAACTACTTAATTATTATATAACAAGGGGTAAGTAGAACCTTAGAGTTATGTGAACACTCGAATAATTACGAAAGTGAATTAAATTCATAAATAAATGATAAAGGACATTGAATATTAGAGAGAAAAATATTGCGTACTAGTATAAATAATTTGGTTGTGTGAATACCTATTCTATTGATATCAGGCCTTGTGAATACCTAAAGTATGCTAAATTCCGTATTGGGGTCGATGATTATCTGGACCAATGCATGAAAGCTCGATTTGGGGTCAATGCTTATCCGGACCAAATCGAAGATGAGGGATATTGGGGTGGATGAGTATCCGGACCAATATACATATGCTTAACATTTACGTTGGGGCCAAGTGATATCCGAACAAATGTAAATGATAGGATGATTGGGGTCTATGATTGTCCGAACCAATAATCCCATAGTTTATATATTGTGCTTGAAATATATATATACACTTCATGATATTCTACTTATGTTAGAAAGTAGACTTGTAGATGATATATATATATATATAGATATAGATCTAAATGATAAATTAAGTAGAGAGAAACTTAATTACAAGATTAAATAGATTAAAGATGATCTACAGTAAAGTAAGTAGTGAAACTTAATATTGGAAGTTTAATGATAAATTCTAAATTACTTTATAAATTAAGTGTTGAGACTTAATTATGATTCTTAAATGTAACATATGTGAATGTTACCTAAGTAATGAAGGAAATTGCGAGATAGGTGAATAATGAATCGTACTGGATGGGCAGTAAATGACAGTATGCTATTGATAAGATCGATTATATACTTTAGTCAATATAGCTAGGGAGTGGTAGCTAGGTGGGCTAAGTGTGGAACGTTAGGCTTGGACATTAGATGACAGGTGAGGAAACTTAAGGGAGTGTGCACGAACCTAACATGTGTAATCAATAACCGATTTTATATTGCGATAGATTACATGTTGAATGTTTTCAAAATGTTTTGAGTACTAACGTTTTCAATATAAATGTTTTCAAAAACCTTTTAGGTGTCCATCCACAAGGGCGCCATACTTGATTTCATTATGGGGATTCAGAGATGTAGCACTATAGATGCTAACAGGATTGTTGAGTAGCCGACTATTTCATTCAGATCTAGCATAAGATCTCATTCTTGTATCTCATGTGTAGACATGTTGTTAATTGACTACATTACAGTTCTAGTTATGTTTCAGTTTTACTTAGTAGATGGATTGTGGATTATTACTCGGTTGTAATTATTGCCGACAATTTATTTGGAATAACTTTGATGCATTTACATATTAGTGATGGTTTGGATCTTCGTATCTTGTGAATGTTGTTTTAGTTCTCAAACTATTCTTTTATCCTGTTTATTTGAAAGATAAAATTTGTCACCGATTTAATTATCTTAGGAGGTTAGTATTTAACTTCATTTTTGACATGATGCTAAGAATGAACCATATGAGAAAGTTGTTTTAATTCGATAAAGGATTGATCACCTAATATTTAATTACACAGGGTGTCACACTATCCACATAGCCAAAAGTAGCTATCAGAGGTATCAAGTACCAAAACAAAAGGTAAAAAAGGTATATACAAACCAAAATGTGAAAAGTACTATATGAGGTACTTGAAAAATAAATAACATGAAGAAAGTACAAAAGATAGAAACTTTAGTTATTAGACATGTCATCACACTCCACGTCATCATCATCATTTTTATAATTTGTCTCCTCATCATTATCTTCACCATCACCACCAACCGATTTGTTCTGATCAAGAGTTGAAGGTTGAATAGGAGCATGTGTAGGGGTAGAAACCAATGGAGTAACCTTAGGAACAAAATCCAGTACAAGTTGTAATATCCTCAAATAATCAACAATAAAAGCAACATATTTGGGGAGAATTTATTGATGATGATCAAGGTACTATAGGTACTATATTTAACTATCCATCTCATCGTGTATTTGCCTGAATAGACCTCTCTTAAAGGAATACTATGAAATAATAAAGGTAAACTAAATATGGAAACTTCATGGCTCAGGAGTAGGCTGGGGTGCAAGTGCTAGTACTAGGTCATCCGGATCAATGTGTATCTATGGCATACTTATAATATGTGCTTTCTCATCAGATTGTAATCGAGGAACTTCCAAAGAATACAAATAGACTAAAATCAACCTGTCATAGCGTAAAGCCTCTCCCCTTGATCTCCTCATCAGTTTAATCTCAAGATAACCGATCATTTGATGATTTTCTAGTGGATTTATCAACCTACCAATGTGATAAGTAATGTCAGTTGTGTGAAGTCGTGGCATAAGTTTTTAAACAACCAAGAAATGCAATAGTGAAAAGCGATGATCTATCTTAGGCTAGAGAAATAATGGACGCATCTATGTAGTTTGATGAACAACTAAGAAAGTTGCAAGAGAATTCGTCGAAACACCTCCCTCACAATAATCATCGTGTCCCATTCAAAGGACAGGAGACTGGAGACCTAAATATAATGCAAGATCATCATTCGAAATCTCAACACCGAGACCTCATACAAAGGAATGTACGACATTTATTGTGTGAGGAGGAATACTTACGTTCACATAGAACTTGCGAACAATGGTCACATTGGTCGTACCATGTGGTCTAATAAACGGAGAATCAAGGATAATAGTGATAAATGATAAGAAGTAATGATCCTCATCACTCCTCTCAAGGTGAGGCAAATCAACTCTCTCTCGATAATAATGGTACGAAATAAAAATACCGAAGATAAAGTGGAACCATCTTTGGTAAAAAAATACTTAAGGCATTAAATTGAGAATTTTAAACCTGATTCGATGCACATGGGGCCTATCGACAATGACGTGGTGATATATGTGTGGTGGAAGAGTTACCAGCTCTCAAAGACTCAATTGGGCCCCCAAATAAAGTATAGCTCAAACTAACAATGACTACAATCTAATCACTCTATCAACCTCTGAGATTGTAAAATCAACCTAAGAACATTACGAGTAATGTAAATAAAAAAAAACTAGAGATAATCGAAGAATTACCTAAGTGTAATTAGATGACAGGACCAAATCTATCAAACTATAAATTTGAACTAACAAGCACCCAATTATACCTTAAAATTTGGTCAAACACACAAGCAATGGATAAAAAATGATATTAGGGAGAATTTTACTTACCATTTTAGCTTTGGGATGATTTTTTAAATGAAGTGAGCAATTGATCGAGCTTACCTTCTTTTATCTCTCAAACTCATGCCACTGGGCAACACTAATTGTTCAAACGATTGGGCGTGTGCACTGTAGCCTTTTGAAGGCGTGTGCACTAAATCCTTTTGAAGGGGTTCGCACTAAAAAAATTATATGACAAATAACTCTTAAAAATTATAGAATTCCATATTTCAACCTCTTGAATCCCAACTCTTAGAAAACCGGTGATATGAATGAATGCAAATGCATGGAAAATCACTCAATTTAACTTTAACAGCACTATAGTAGGATAAAATTGCAAAAATAGCATATATCAATAATATTCACACATACATATATACATGTAGACACAAATGTGTACAGTGTGTATATGATTAGGTAATTGACGATCAATTGATTTTACACAAATATTTCATTAAATCTGGATTAAAACGTCAACTAAAAACACATTTAACTCAAACTCAATCAATTCAACATTAAAGGCATAAAATTCTCATCAAATCAATATTTTACAACTTTGTAATATAAACCAAGGTGTGATTCATGTGATAAATAGGAATATAAAATAAAGATGAATACACATAATCATATAATAAATCATTACAAATGATGCTTCAAAGATAATCATTATACAAATATCCTTTCGAACTCAAGCATGCCGATTAAAAACTTTTGAATTCCAACGAAATAGGAAATTTAATTTTTGAAATTCTAAATCCTAACTTATTTTTCATGCCGGTTCATGATTTTTTCTTATGGCTCTTTTTTAACATATTTTGTCTTTCGCCATCAACTGGATTTTCACATACCTAGATAACACCTATCCAAAAATATTTGAATTTTTAAAATGGGTGTAATCATTCTAGTTATAGCCCTTATCAATGCTTGGAAATGGTCTTTTTCAACTCCTTCATAGTAATAAACTCACAAAATTTCACATTTGGATCAATAAACGCCAATAATATCTCAAAGATTTGATCATGATGAAGTTAAGCATGAAAATCAAGATCAACATGATAAACATCATATGCAACAAGTGATATGCATGTCCAAGTAGTGTGAAATTGATGCCATTGATTACAACAAACTTTTCAATCAAGATTTATCAAATGAATTTTAAACAAACAATTAAATCAATCAAACTTTTTCATCAAATTGTTTGTACTTCACTTTTTAATCATCATCCAAGTTAAAGATATCATCAAATCAATATGAATAAACGATTAGTCACAATTCACAAAAAAGAATACACACTAAATATTTTTCAATTTTTGAAAAGGAATGATGCTTGAATATTTACAAAATCATGTTTTGATAAGAAAGTAATGCATAGATAAAAAATGCATGAAGAATGCACATATGCATGAAAATTTCACTACCTAATAAAAAATAGTACCATTAAACTCTCTCATCCACAAAGATTTCTTTCTCCTATAAATCAATAATGAACTAGGAATGAAAACCTAGAAGGACTTAGTCATCCATAGGAAATTATCTACCTAGATAGCGATGAATGGTTCATCTCCCAAATAAATGGGAGGAATAGCAACACTTTCCTTCTTCACTAAAGGAACCTCTCTCTCAACCTTCCTTTGAGGATCACCTAAGTCAACCTTCATTATAGGTGCGTACCTAGGCATACCTCTATATACTCTAAGTATCCATATATATTCCCTCATTGAATTCTTATGTCTATTACAAGAAAATTAAGTTTGGTGTCTAGGTTTAGGAATGTTACCTCTATCCTCATAACTCCCTTGCACTAGTCAATAAATTTTAATCACTAAATCATCCACTTGTCCTCTTAGCTCACCAATAGGAATCCTATGGAACATGCTTCTCCTATTTCTAACAAACCTTTTATTTCTATTAGTCAAGCACCAACAAGCTTGATTTGAGTGACCATGTACTTGAAAAAAAGTACAATAAGTAACTTCCTATTTTAATACCTTCTTACATTCCTTCTCAAATATTTCTTCACAAATTATTCTTTTTTACCAACTCTTTCGAATCTTTTCTTTTTGAAGAAAAAATGCACAACATGGTTTGACTTACCAAAAAAAGTATTAAAAAAATCCATTTTTAGTAACATTGAATTTATATTCAACCTGTTTGTTTTGAAATATAGGAGTTTGTACCTTATCCCGCTTTTGAACATTTAAACTTTCAACATTCAATTTTTTTTCAATCCTTTTCTCAAGGTTTGAATAATTGACATTAGTGGCATAATTGTTCGATTTTGGTTAAGACTTACTAGATAAAAGTCTATCATTTTAATTTTCAAATCATTAACATTCTCAATCAAAAGTTTTAAAGTCAATTTTTAAAATTGACTTTTCAATCTCCAACTCCTCCTTTTCTTTTGGAATGGTTTCATTTTGTTACTTCAAAGACTCACATTGCTTAGTTAACAAATTAGCAAATTTTTATATGTTAAAACATTTTTATTGAACACTTTAATGCTTTTCTTCTTTCTCATCAAGTTCACTTTGAAAAAAAATAATTTTTTGCAAAAGTTTGATGTTGGAAATTTTCAATTTTGAGACTCTTGATAGAGTTAGCAAGAACCTCTTGAATGTCATATGCATCCCCATCACTCTCACCTAGTGATTATTGAACAAAGTGTGTGAATTCTTTCTACTACATGAAGACGGGTCACTCAAAGACCCATCACTCGTAATTCTCTCACGACTTTTCTTCATTACACTATCTAATGACATTCTCACATCACTTTTCTTATCACTTTCTTTTAGCCTAATAGTAAAGGCTACCAAGGCTTCCACACTCACCAATTTATGAACTATCTTCACCCTCACTCTCCTTAAACACTTTATTTTTATTCAATCCACTCTTATTTTTCTGAATCTTTTTCAAGTGAATGGGATATACATTCATATGATGACCAAAACCACCACAACCAAACACATGTCCTCATCCTTTGACTTTCCTTTCTTCAATTCACTTTTATCGATAAAAGAGTTATGTTTAGAAGACTTATATGGGTTTTGTTCAAACTTCTTTTCACTTGATTTTTTTATTATTTTTGTAAAACTTGCTAAATCTTTTAACAAAAAGTGCCATGTCTACTTCAACATTCTGTTTAGGTTTTTCAACACCTTTTTCGAAAATATTTTCACTTGATTCCAAAAAAAGGCAAGTATTTTTCGCTTTTGAAGCAACAACGTTTTCTTCTTGATCACAAATTTAAAGTGATCCAATAAGCTCTACAAGACTGTACGTGTCAGTGTCTTTGACTTCATTCAAAATATCAACCTTAGTAGAAAATCTACAAGCTAAGGTTCCAAGGAGCTTTTTCACAACCTTATTTTTCGAAATATTCTCACATAAGCAGAGACACATTCACAACCTCCGAACCTCGTAGAGTAGCCATTTAATGACTCTCTCTCTTCCATTACCATGGTTTTAAATTTAGTTGTAATATGTTACAATTTTTCATGCTTCACACTTGAAGTTTCTCTCATGCGTAACTCTCATAATATCCCAACCTTCCTTGGCTTTCTCATAATTGAGTATTACAATTGAGCCAAGTCTTGAGGTTTATAGGCTGCAGGCGACGTCCTGTATCCTGTCATGACCCGCAGTAGCACTGATTATAGTTTATATATGACTTATAGTCATAGTTATTTGGAATAAAGGTGAAATTAGTATCTAAGTTTTCGGACTCATTTTAGCTGCCGAGGTATTGGCTAGGTGAGAGAAAATCCAAGGGTATGAATGGTTCATAGGCACATTGAGGTGCCCATAATAGAAAATTGTGTGTCTTGAGGTATTCTAAGATTAAGATGCACTATGGCTAGAAGCTCATGAACTAGTGTCCTTATGAACACCAAATAATATCGAGTTGGGTATTGGAAGGTTTGAAGAGTGCACCTAAGATGATAAAGATGTAGACGATGAAACCACGTCAAATTTGGGTCTTTTAAATGAAATGTATTTTGTGTTTTTAGGAGACCAATAAAGTTTGGTAATAAGAGGTAATATCATTCTAGTAGTGATTGAGTTGACAATCAGATGATGATCCCAGATTAACAATCATAGAGTGTGCATGCTAGGTTTGGTTTTACAAATTTCACAAGAGGGTAGTGTAACCCATAAGGTAGGGTGATTGTTGTACCCTTTTATGAGTGGTGCTAGGATGTCATAGAATGAATAGTGTGGGTGTGGTAATACTCAGTTTGAGGATGTGATAAGATATGTAGTCGAGACTTAGAGTGATGACGCCTGGTGGAGATTTAAAAATGGCCACTAATGTGGGTATCATCACATGTGATTGTTATGTCGGGGTGTCGACAGTATATGTTAGCGTAGCCTAAGCAATGCAATGGCTAGTTATTGGCGCATCCTACCAAGCTGGCATGGGTTGGGAGATGTAGTCTAGTGTGATATTAAGTTCCCTTCGGGTACTAATATAGACGGATGTGGTCGTTTCAAAAATCCTTTGTGGATGGAAAGGGTAAATTGAATTGGTGGCAACCTTGTGGTAAAAAAGGACATGGTTAGGTGAGTGCCTTTCTCGACTAAGTAATGAATATGGGAGTTTAGTATCTCAATTGCGATTTGTTAAGCAGGCAAAAACCTAGGTGTAATAGGTTGGTGACGTCGCCACTAGTTATTGGATAAGGTCGACGTAGACAAGACGTGAGGTGTCCACCAATCAGAATGATTCATTTATGACAATGGTGCAAAAGGTAGGGTCTTGATCCTAACGAGGGAAGTCAGGCATTGACTTCCCCAAGGACTACTATTTCATAAATTTTGATTGCATTCGTATTATGAGAATGAATAGTTAAGATTCGATTCATCATAGCTAGTGAAGTAGGTAAGGTTATATGGCCAGAAATAGTACTCAGTGAGAGTTTTGTGTGACACCCTACCTAATTAAATACCGGGTGATCAGTCCTTTATTAAATTAAAATCAAGGTGAACGGTTGGTTCATTCTTAGCATCACTGTCGCAAAATAAAATTTCCAATTTAAACACCCTAAATAATTAAGCTAAGTGTCAAAACAATTTAAAGTCTTATTTTTATTTTTATTAAATTCCAATATGAAAACCTTTTAAATAAACAACAGTTTAAGAATCACATAAATAATAAAGATGGCAATTAACACACAAGAATTAAACCATCTAGATAAATCAAACCAAGTTTACGAACTATAAATGAAATCATCCTGATAAGAGTTAACTCCCAAAGAGTACCAAATACTAGAAATATAAATAAATATAAATCTCTGACAAAGCCAAACGTAATAGGAAAACATAAATCTCTTGGTCGATCGATTGATCAAGAAGTTATTCTGAATTTTGCCATTGTTAACTATGGTTTTCCTTCTCCATCCTCAACCAAAACTCCATTAACGATTACCAAACTCCCCAAAAAAATTACTACTGGATACCTATATACATGATTTCCTACGTGAAACATGTACAAATTCATCAAAGGTATTGAATTAATGGGGTAAATTAACATAATTATCAAGACCCTTAATTTTTTCATAAAACTTCCATTCTTCTAATTATTTTCCATATTTCTTACTTCTAAAACAATATAATTTTGTCGGAAATCCTCTAAATAGGTTGAGATGTCCAGAATGTATCTATTTCCTCTAAAATATGTGATTTAAATTCTCTAAGTCATCATATTCTTCCATGAAACATGTGTTTAACAATCCTAATCTATCATGTATGAAACGTTAACAAAAAGAAAAGAAAGATAGATACTTGCCTGGGATTCTAATGTCTGATTTGTGCACTATAGTAATAAGAGGTAATATCATTCTAATATCATTCTAATGTCATTCTAATGTCATTCTAATATCATTCTAATGTCATTCTAATGTATTTTATGTTCAAACTTCTTTTCACTTGATTTTTTTATTATTTTTGTAAAACTTGCTAAATCTTTTAACAAAAAGTGCCATGTCTACTTCAACATTCTGTTTAGGTTTTTCAACACCTTTTTCGAAAATATTTTCACTTGATTCCAAAAAAAAGGCAAGTATTTTTCGATTTTGAAGCAACAGCGTTTTCTTCTTGATCACAAATTTAAAGTGATCCAATAAGATCTACAAGACTGTACGTTTCAGTGTCTTTGACTTCATTCAAAATAGCAACCTAAGTAGAAAATCTAGAAGCTAAGGTTCCAAGGAGATTTTTCACAACCTTATTTTTTTAAATATTCTCACCTAAGCAGAGACACATTCACAATCTCCGAACCCCGTAGAGTAGCCATTTTATGACTCATTCTCTTCCATTACCATGGTTTTAAATTTAGTTCTAATATGTTACAACTTTTCATGCTTCACACTTGAAGTTTCCCTCATACGTAACTCCCACAATATCCCACCCTTCCTTGGCTTTCTCATAATTGATTATCATAATTGAGCTAGGCCTTGAGGTTTATAGGCTGCAGGCGACGTCCTGTATCCTGCCATGACCCGCAGTAGCACTGATTATAGTTTATATAAGACTTATAGTCATAGTCATTTAGAAGAGAGGTGAAATTAGTATCTAAATTTTGGGACTCATTTTAGATGCCGAGGTAATGGCTAGGTGCGAGAAAATCCAAAGGTATGAATGGTTCATAGGCACATTGAGGTGCCCATAGGAGAAAATTGTGTGTCTTGAGGTATTCTAAGATTAAGATGCACTATGGATAGAAGCTCATGAACTTGTGTCCTTATGAACACCAAATAATATCGATGTGGGTATTGGAAGGTTTGAAGAGTCCACCTAAGATGATAAAGATGTAGACGATGAAACCACGTCAAATTTGTGTCTTTTAAATGAAATGTATTTTGTTTTTTTAGGAGACCAATAAAGTTTGTTAATAAGAGGTAATATCATTCTAGTAGTGATTGAGTTGACAGTTAGATGATGATCCCAGATTAACAATCATAGAGTGTGCATTCTAGGTATGGTTTTCCAATCGTCACAAGAGGGTAGTGTAACCCCTAAGGTAGGGTGATAGTTGTACCCTTTTATGAGTATTGCTCGGATGTCATGGAATGACTAGTGTGGGTGTGGTAATACTCAGTTTGAGGATTTGATATGATATGTAGTCGAGACTTAGAGTGATGATGCCTAGTGGATATTTTAAAATGGCCACTAATGTGGGTATCATCAAATGTGATTGTTATGTCGGGGTGTTGACAGTATATGCTAGTGTAGCCTTAGAAATGCAATGGTTAGTTATTGGCGCATCCTGCCAAGCTGGCACAGGTTGGGAGATGTAGTCTAGTATTATATTAAGTTCCCTTCGGGTACTGACACCGACGAATGTTGTCATCGCAAAAATCCTTTATGGATGGAAAGGGTAAATTGAATTGGTGGCAACCTTGTGGTAAAAAAGGACCTGTCTAAGTGAGTGCCTTTCTCGAATACGTAATGAATATGGGAGTTTAGAATCTTAATCGCGATATGTTAAGCATGCAAAAACCTAGGTGTAATAGGTTGGTGACGTCGCCACTAGTTGTTGCATAAGGTCGATGTAGATAAGACGTGAGGTATTCGCCAATCAGAATGATTCATTTATGATAATGGTGCAAAAGGTAGGGTCTTGATCCCAAGGAGGGAAGTCGGGCATTGACTTCCCCAAGGACTACTATTTCATAAATTGTGAACGCATTCGTATTATGAGAATGAATAGTTAAGATTCGATTTGTCATGGCTAGTGAAGCAGGTAAGTATATATGGCCAGAAATAGTACTCAGTGAGAGTTTTGTGTGACACCCTGCCTAATTAAATACCGGGTGATCAGTCCTTTATTAAATTAAAATCAAGGTGAACGGTTGGTTCATGTAACACCCCGTAATTTTGAGGATTTAATATTTTATTATTTTTGGGAGTTATAAAAATATTTAAATTGGAGAAATTTAAATTCATGAGTTGGAGAATTTATTTGAGTTAGCCGAATTAATTATAATTGGAAATTTTAAGTTTAATGGTTCAAAATCTCGTGTGTTACATTTTGAGATCAAAATTTGGAAATCTCAAAAAGTATTTCGGATGGCAATTTCGAGTGCACGGTTGCGTCCGGATGGGTCGAGATAGTAAGAAAAGAGTACCCGGGGGTGGTAATTAGGTCTTGGGATAATTTTGGGCATAACCGGGCCCAGACGAGGTGAGTTGGGCCTTTTTATTTAGGCCCACATGGCCAAAAATGGGAATTGGTATTTTTAACCTAATTGAAAGATTAGGGAATGACAAAAAAACTCAACTCTAAACCTAGGGTTTGAGAGGAGAATTGGGGGAAAGCTAATCAAGAGCCAATTTAGGGATTTTGGAGCCAAATTAAGGGATTACACCAACGGATAAGACTCTACGAACAATTCCAAGCAAGTGGTTAACTGTTGTGATATCAAAATTATGAAAATTCGTGATGTGTATATGAAAATTCGTTTTGGGTGTGTAACCAAGATTAACATTGGATTTTTATGAATTTAGAGTAATGGGCATATTTAATTATTCGATGGATGCTATGTTATGATTTGAATCTGTTAAGATTAAATTGTAGAGTGGATTGCAATATGTATAGCAATTACATGGACTGAATATGGTAGGGTCGGATTTGGTAGGACAGACCCGGGTGGAAAACCCAAATCGGATAAACCTAGGGTTTGGTATAAATTTATTGATGGATTAAGGTCTCTAGGGTGTTTAGAACCTTTTCTGGTGTGGAGGATATGTTGGTTGTGAAATGGGTAAGGGTTTGGGAGAAACCAAAAGCTTAAGAGTTGGCTGAAACAGCAAGACGGGGAAGACGATCACCTTCTCGATCGATCGATCGACCCAGGGGGATCGATCGATCGACAGTCCCAGGAACTTGACAGTTCGGCCAGTTTGTTTATAAAGAGGGTTTTATTTAAAATTTAATCCCTTGATTTTAATTAGTGATAAATTCACAAGGACACATATTTCCTTAACAATTATAGAGCGATATAATTGGGTTTAGGAGGGTGTGAACGATATGTCGTGAAATGAACGAATTTGGGGAAATAATTCATAATTATTGATATTGGGTCGAGGAATAATATTCGGATGTTGTAGTTAGGTGACACTACATTATTAAAGGAATTTAGGAAAAATATTTAATTATGGACCAAGTGAGTAAGTCCGGGTATGTTGATAATTATAGGTAAATATAATTGGGGGAATTTATGGAGATGAATGTGTGACACATTGTGGGCGTATATGTGGGTATGAAATTTTGAGATGTAAAATGGACCAAGTGAGCGAGTCCAGTATGTTGGTTAAGTGACACCAAAGTATTAAATTAATTATTGAAAGAGAGAGTAATTAATTTGGAGTCGGAACACAGACTCGAAAAAATATTAAGTTACGGGCCAAGTAAGTGAGTCCGAGGATAATGGTTGGGTGACACCAAGTTATTAAATTAATAAGTGTGATAATTAATTTAATTAGAGTCGGATTGTAGACTCGGGTAGTATTAAATTAATTAGTGTGATAATTAATTTAATTAGAGCCGGATTGTAGACTCGGATAAGATTAAATTAATAAATGTGATAATTAATTTAATTAGAGTCGGATTGTAGACTCGGGTAGTATTAAATTAATAAGTGTGATAATTAATTTAATTAGAGCCGGATTGTAGACTCGGGTAAGATTGAATTAATAAATGTGATAATTAATTTAATTAGAGTCGGATTGTAGAGTCGGGTAGTATTAAATTAATAAGTGTGATAATTAATTTGATTAGAGCCGGATTGTAGACTCGGGTATGATTAAATTAATGTGTAAATTAATTATATTAGAGTCGGACCACAGACTCGGATTTGTGTTGATTAATTAATATGTAAATTAATTATATTAGAGTCGGACCACATACTCGGATTGGTGTAAAATAATTAATGTGTAAATTAATAATATTAGAGTCGGACCACATACTCGGATTTGTGTTGATTAATTAATGTGTAAATTAATTAAATAAGAGTCGGACTGTAGACTCGGGGAGGTATTAAATTAATGGGTGTGTTAATTAATTTAATTAGAGTCGGACGATAGACTCGGGGAGGTATTAAATTATTATGTGTGTTAATTAATTTAATTAGGGTTGGACCATAGACTCGGGAAAAGTATTATATAAATTGAGGTGTGAATTAAATATATAGAGTCGAAACATAGACTCAGGATGATGATAAATTATTAAGTGGGAAAAACTAATTACGTTGAGTCGGGCCACAGACTCGGAAATTTCAGGCAGTGTACGGGATTTTGAGTACACGGTAAAGCTGGGGTTTACATTATATATATACGATATAGTGATAGTATATATATACGTGTATATATTGTGTGTGATATTAAATTACAGGCAGTGTACGAGATTTTGAGTACACGGTAAAGTCGGGGTTTATATTATATATATACGGTGTAGTGATAGTATATATATACGTGTATATATTGTGTGTGATATTAAATATCGGTGACTAGATATTTATTCAATTAATATACTGTAATTCTATCAAGGGAGGTTGCGCGATATGGGTGAATCCCATAGCTTGAGGAGTAGGGCGAGTATATCCCCAGGTCATAGCGTCCGGTATGTATGGGTGAGGGATTTATCTCACTTTCAGGGAAGGAATATGATCGCCTCCACTACGTTTATATTTTGGGCCAAGTTGGTGAGCGATTACAACTTGGGGAACTAGGTTTTGTGAGCACACCTAGTGAGATAGCATTTTTGAGGGAATCATCCGGCGAGGGTATCCCCAAAGGGATGGATATACGTATGTTATATGTGTGGATGTTGTGGTAAAGGTACGTATATAATGATAGTAAATATTATATATAGGTAATAATACAGTGTATGATGTATTTACTTTATATAACTTGCGACACGGTTATATGCTACTATTTAAGAGGAATTAATTAAGTTAATTGTGAGAAAACTTATAATTCAAGAATAATTATACTCGGGTTAGAGTAGTATGGCAAGGGAAGGTTATACTAGGAATAGTTGGACGGGGTAGTACAACTATGCGGGGTTCAGGTAACCGGTAGGTGTTCACAATAGTGGAGGGGTTAGAATGTCCACAAGGGAGTGCGACACTAACTTAAATATGAAGCGCATTCATGCATTTTAAATTACTGCAGTTAATTCACTTGCTAAATATTTTCAAAATGTTTTGGGTTCTAACCCTTGCTATAAAACTATTTTCAAAACCTTTTAGGTGTCCAGCCATAGGCACGCCAGGATTGATATTCTATTCTAGGGACACGGAGCTACGACATATGTGGATGCTAGAAGGAGTTTGGTTTAGACGCATCATTCATTCATTCCTAGAGTAGGAATCTTATATCAGTTTCAGTTTTATTTAGGGCATGTCGCCCAGACTATCAGTTCAGTTTTCAGACTTATTTTATTCCGATGTTGGTTATTTGTATTGGATTATTTTCTTTGGTGGCCGGTGGTTTATTCGGCATGTCGTGTAATTAATTATACAGTTGAGTTTTCATTCAGTTGTGTGAATGGTTTATATTCATTTTCGCATGTACTGTTTTGTTTAATTAAAAAGTTAAAATTTGGCACCAGCTTTTGGAATACTAGGTGGTTAGTACGTTTTAAAAAGTTTTTGACAGTGATGCTAAGGATGATCCAACTGGGATTCCTGTTTTAATTTGGTATAGGACTGATCACCCGGTATTTTATTAGGCGGGGTGTCACAGTTCATTCTTAGCATCACTGTCGCAAAATAAAATTTCCAATTTAAACACCCTAAATAATTAAGCTAAGTGTCAAAATAATTTAAAGTCTTATTTTTATTTTTATTAAATTCCAATATAAAAACCTGTTTAATAAACAACAGTTTAAGAATCACATAAATAATAAGGATGGTAATTAACACACAAGAATTAAACCATGTAGATAAACCAAACCAAGTTTACGAACTATAAATGAAATCATCATGACAAGAGTTAACTACCAAAGAGTACCAAATACTGAAATACAAATAAACATAAATCTCTGACAAATCCAAACAGAATAGGAAAATGAAATAGGAAAACATAAATCTCTGACATAAATCTCTTGGTCGATCGATCTATCAAGCAGTTATTCTGAATTCTGCCATTGTTAACTACGGATTTCCTTCTCCAAACTCAACCAAAAATCCATTAACAATTCCCAAACTCCCCAAAAAATTACTACTGGATACCTATATACATGATTTCCTACGTGAAACATGTACAAATTCATCAAAGGTATTGAATTAATGGGGTAAATTAACATAATTATCAAGACCCTAAATTTTTTCATTAAACTTCCATTCTTCTAATTCTTTTCCAGATTTCTTACTTCTAAAACAATATAATTTCGTGGAAAATCCTCTACATATGTTGAGATGTTTAGAATGTATCTATTTCCTCTAAAACATGTGATTTAAACTCCCTAAGTCATCATATTCTTCCATGAAACATATGTTTAACAATCCTAATCTATCATGGATGAAACGTTAACTAAAAGAAAAGAAAGATAGATACTTGCCTAGGATTCTAATGTCTAATTTGATGATGAAGAGGATATGGCTGCGTTCCTCGTCTTACGATCTATGTCTTGGCGTTGGTAGCGGTGTAATCGAATGGGTTCTTGGCCTTGGATTGCTTGGAAAGCTTTCTACCTTCTTCTCTAATGGCCGTTCTTATGTTCTGTAATTGTTAACCCTAAAAGATAACCTCTAATAGCTGATATATCCTATGAAAATTCGTGGGTTTAATTACCCAAAAATAAAAAATGTCTATAATACCTCCTAGGATGTCAATTAGGCCTAAAAACGTTCCGAGACACCAAACTAAACCCCCGGGTACAATTTTCTGACTATCTCAACCCTTACGGACACTTTGGCGCACTCGAAATGACCATACGAGCGACTTATAATTTATTCACTTACTATAATAATAATTTAGTCCCGACACGACACAGGCGCGTCCCAACTTAGTTTCCATAATTGTCATATTATTCACTCGTGATAATTTTAATAAATTCAATAATACTTGTTACTTTACCCATTAAGATATATTCAACAAATTCTCAATAATTACTAACTCTCATCACGCTAGTAAATATATAAAATAAATTTCCGAATTAATATTAATTCAATAACTCAATTTAAATTTAATAAATCCCCAAATTTTAAAAGCCAAAAAAAACGGGGTATTACATTTTTGCAAATGAGTGGTATGACTATACGACATAGTTTTTTTTCCATAAGTTAGAATCGATTGCCTATGGGAGAAATTCCTTGAGACGATTTTTTGTCCCTTTGAATAAAGTGTGTTCTTTTTGGTTGCAATAATATAGAATTGGTATTCTCTCCTACATGGTGACTCGGTGGTTCCATGTCATGGTATAACGCGATTGATCCCGAGAGAGCACGGTGGATCAGGTTTGGTCAATGCATCTCGGTAAATGGGTGCGCTAAATATAAATACTCTTACTATTGCAAAAAAAAATTGTGTACAGGTGGTTATGCTTCCGGTCACTCGGTTTATTCGTAGTATCAATTTTCCTCTGAACTGGTGGACTCCCGACTGTCCGGCTAGGAAGTTAGTGGCTCGAATTGTGAAGAACGGGATAATGTTTTAAGGATGTAGTATAGTGTTGAAAATCGAGGATAACTTGTCACATGATGTTTCTTTTCCACAGTGAGTTGATTAGAATTAGATACTAGTGAGTACTCGAGGATGAAACACCTAAGGTAGTGTTAGGTTCATCAGAATGATGCAACAGAAGGTGTAAACCAAGCGTACAATAATGATTTGATGGAATTATTCCTTCTTGGAGCGACAAAATGGCATAGTGTGGTTATTGGAAAATTCATGCGAGCTAAATAGTTAGGATAATTTGTAAATTTATTGAATACATGATGTACGGTCCTTAGATAGAAATTAATATTAGTGGTATATACCACTAGTGGTTGTATCATGATCTTCTCTGGGTTACCATTAATCGCTAAAGGCGATATGCCTATAAAGGCATGGGTATGACTTAGATACTAGCATGGGTAGTGATAGGTATAATTTGGACTTGATGATAAGGAAAGTAGAGACTCGGAGTTGACCGTGTAATGGTGAGGTTAACGGGATAGTGAGAGTCGAACATGTTGGTTGTTTGGTGACCCTAGTGTTGTGGATTTCAATGATTTTTACCTTGGAAGATTTTATGATTTAGAATGGAAGTTAGTAGACCCCATGAGTTTGAGGATTAATGGAATGAGAATTTTGGGGACGAAACTCCCCAAGGAGGGAAGTTTGTAACATCCTGTCCCGGTGATTTTAATTCAATTACATTTGGATTATATATTAATGATAAATAAGGAGGATTTAATTATAATTATGGAGTAATTGTGGGTGAAAACTTGGAGAAAAATGAAGAGAAAAGAAATAGGCTCGTTCAAATGACAAGGGTTTTCATTCGAACGACTGTGTTTAAGTTGTTAGAAGGGTTGTTAGAAGAATATTTCAAACAACGTAGCTTAAGTCGTTCGAACGGCCTTGGTCGAGTTTTTAGATCAGAATGCCCCTGTGCGCTGCCATGATTTGGAGCGTTGATTTGGTATGTTGTCGAGCCCAGATCAGTTCTACAAGGATAAGGCGGGGTTTTTGGGCTTAAGGGATATTTTATAAGGGTTTGTTTGGGTGTGTTGGGGTTTATTTATGTTGGGAGAAAATTTAAGAAGGAGATAGAGAGTGAGAGAGAAAGGAAGAGGTGGGTGGTCTTCCACCACCACCCACTACCAAACCACCATTCCGCCACCACAAACCACCACAAAACCATCACTTTCAAGATGTCTTTCTCCATATTTGAATAAAAAACACCCACTTCTACCATGGAAAAGGAAGATCTACGAAATTTAGTTATATTTGGGGATTTTCTTGGAGAAAATGAAGTGGGTCTTGCATTGAAGCTCAGGAGGAGGCATTTAGTAACCCTTTGAGTCCACCTTTGAAAGTGGGGGTTGCTCCTCCTACACCAACACCACCATTAGAGCCATTAGAGGTGGATAACCCTTACCCTTGGTGTGAGAATGTTATTTTTTCATTATAGTCTTGGATTTAGGCTATTTGAGTAGGGTGTAATTAGTTAAGTGATATATTTATTGTGTAGAAGACAATAAATATTTTTATGAAATAAAATTGTTGGAAAAATGTTATTTTTGTTAAAAATAAAGAGTGGATAATTATTTCAAGGTTTTGAAATAATAAAAGTGGGTGTTTATGAAGATGGTGTATTTTTTAGTAATTTTGATGAAAAATATTTTATGAAATAAAATGTTTGCAAATAAAGTGAGTTTGTTGGAAAAATTAGTGGAATGAAAATGTTTCAAAGTTGCTGTAAAAATTAAGGTTTTATGAAAAATAGACATTTGTTGAGGATTAAAGAAATAATAATGTTTTGTACCTATAAATGTATTTTTCCAAGTATAATGATTTTCCATGATGATAAATACGTTTAAATAATGTAGTACAATTTTTTTGGTTTAAAATCCATCTTCTCATGCATATAAACTTGTAGTATTTTGGCAAAGAGTGTATAAACAAGTTTATGAAGAAGATTTTATTGGGTTTAAACAAGAAACAATAAAAGTTGAAATTTTAGTCTTCAAAGTATGTGTAATTGGGACTAAAGGACATGATGTGTATAAAGTTTGAACCCAATACTTTGATCCATGGGAACTCGGATTGGTTTAATAAACAAGTTTAATAATGTGGACATTTGTAAAATTGTTAAACACATTAAAAAGGAACTCGGATGACACCAGAATAAAGTAAGAAGGGCTCGAAGCCCTTGGGTGAAGTCCCAAATCACTCGCCAGAGCATATGGTGCACATAGACGACGGTGTGGAACCCGTGAAAGTATGCGGTATAAGAAGATTCCAAAAAAAGATAACGAAAATATGGAACATGTCAGGAAATGGGTAATGTGGTAAAATGTGTTAATATAACCTAACTTGAATGGATATAATAAATGTTCCGGTAATGGTGCAATGAAGAAGTTAATGCGTAAATCTACTAATGTCCATGAGATAAGGTAAAAATGATAAAGTAAGTGGGTAAGTGGGTAATTAAGCAACCAAGTTGTTAAACCCATAATTTGCATAAGTATGAAGGAAAATGAGATAAAGAAAATAAATAAATGGGTGGTTAAGCAACTTAAATGGTTAAACCCATATTTACCACAAGTGTGTGTTCTAAAAAGGATTTTCTAAGATTTAATAAGTATTTTCTAACACATTGAATGTGTGTGTTGAACTCGTGATTTTCAATGAAAATACTAAAGTGTATTTAAATGAATGAAAGAGTTAAATTCAGGTAAAGGAATGGGTATAGATAAATCAAGTGTAATGATTTCAAGTGTTGAACGGGGTGTGCGAAATATAGTGTGAAATGTTACGTATGAATAAAGAATGCCTTTAATAAGATTAAGATAAATTAATCCGAACAAGTAAGGTTTTCAGAAGCAAAATGGTTAATGCATTGAAATGTGTATTTTTCAAAGGTACACGTATGTGTATATATATATATATATATGGTTGTAGCGTGTGAGTATTCCTTTTTGCCATTCGTTTCCACACTGCTTGTATAAATCCCACTGGGCATATGCTCACACCCTCACTTTGTTATGACATGTTGGGAGCGATTTTGTATTTTGAGGGCATTATACAGGTAATTATATTTGATTTATGTTTACTGTTGATGTAAAAAATTAGATTATCTCTAATCTGTTGATGTAAAAAATTAGATTATCTCTAATTTATTTAATCACAGATAAATAAATAAATAAGACAAGAGATTTTTAAAGTGGTTCAGCCTTGAAAGAATGGCCTACGTCCACTGTTTGTTATTGCTGACTGTTTGCAGAATTCTCGATAATGAGTTTACCAAGAAATTTCGAGTCCCCCACTAATGAGAAGGTTACAATGCATTTATAGCCTTGAGGCTGTACATATGAGAGAATATTACATAGCTGTCCAATAGGTGTGTACATCTGTATGACAATAATCAGCATTTAATGCGTATTCAATCCTCTTAATTATTCGGTTATAATTGCTCTGTACGAGGTTCAGCTCCAACCGCCTAAGCTGCTCGGACCGTGTAAGTATCTCGGTACAATAAAGTTCCTCGGAGAACACTTGCTGCTCGGAGCTCCTGAGTTGGTCGGGGAGGTTGAGTTCCTCGGAGTCAAGGTGTTGTCAAAAGTGTTCTCAGGTGCCATGTAGATTGACACGTGTCTCCACATAATTGGTCCACGTCCGCAGACTAAATTTAGTATCAACAGAAGCCTCCAATGTTTAATGGTTTGATGTTGAAGAAAAATATGGAACATTTATGTTGCCTAAACTTTATGAATTTTAGACAAACGTTCATTGTACATAACTCCTTTTCTGAGTACATAGTATTAGGCTTTTTAAAGTGTTTCGAATTTCAATAACCGCTTCATGTTTCGTGCATTTTTCTTCTTTTTAGCCGTCGAATACGCAATCGTCCGTCTTGGTAATCATTGGTTTTCTCCATTCTCGAGGTAAAGTATTTAAACACTCCAGAAAACTCGATCGTCTTTTACTTCTTCAAATCTGCATCTTTAGAACTTCTTCGCTTCTTCTCTGTCTTGTGCGTTTGTTTCTTCCATTGTTCGTTGTCACCTGATTCATCTTTTTCCTGTAAGATCTTCTTCCTTCCCTTTTATTTCCTCTATTCATCATGGTTTATCTTGTTGAGTCGCTTGATAAATTTCTGTAACAACCCGCCTAATGGGATACCGAGCGATCACTCCAATATCGAATTAAAACAGGAGTCAAATATGAATCATTCTTAGCATCACTGTCGAAAATCCATTTAATTACTAATATCCTATTAGGCGAGCGTTAAAAACTTTTACTTAACTACTCTTTTTAAACAATTATAATAAAACATACAGAAGTTAATGCGTAAATGAAACTGAAAGGAAAATGAAATGAAATAAAATAACCGAACACTCGATTCAAATTATTCAACCATATCGAATAACGTGCAAAGAATAAATAAAATCAATTGGACCATTGGTCCAAATGTTTGTACAATACCTCCTATCTATAGTCCAAGAAAAGAAACGTCTACCGAGAACCCGCAAGCATCCACAGCTGCTTCAGCAGACGTCTGACTCGAAGGAAATGCCATCCAGCCGTCCCTGTGTCTGGACACCTATATATATATAATATACAACAAGAGAGGAAAAGTAGATAAACAGGTCAGAGCCTGAATTTTGAAAATATTTTGCAAGTGCATAAATGCTTTATTTTTAGAAAAATAGTTTTATCTCATATTTAAATTGGTATCGCACTCCCATGAGATACCCCTCACCTCTCCTCTAGTAGTGCACACCTAACGCATCCTAACAACATACCCTAGTCAAGCTATCCCTGCCTAACTAGTCTAATTTACCCATCTACTATCTACCCTAGATAGTCCAAGTGCTAAGGGCTAAACTTCCCTTTATTCTCAACACTGCACTAAGTTTGTGCGTGGGGTGTCTCGCAAAGAGAAATCCAAACAAGGAACCCCCCCCGATACACTACTACTTGGCAGGGATAATGGTAGAGATCCATTAGGCCCGTAGCACGCAATAAATGTATAAATACATATATATACATCTCTAATATACATCCGGATCATATCTCCCGGACTCAAGTTTACTTATATTAATTATCTCTTTATAATACACATCCGGATCTACCTCCCGGATTGAGGTGTATTCTATACTCATATCAAAACTTTCCATTTCCCTTCTCATATCCAAGAAATGTATTTAGAAGACAATTCATTAGCATGAATTGCTTTATCATAACATATATCTTTTCAAAAGCCAATTTTATTATCATAAAAATGCTTTTACTTTTAAAATTATCCCATTTCCCTTTTTATACTCAGGAAATGTACCCAAAGCCATTTTCATTATCATGAAAATGCTTTGATCATAACATATGCTTCCACGTCCCTTCTTCCATCTGGGAGTGTTACCGAAGCCAAAACCTTTATCCCATTTCCCTTTTTATACTCAGGAAATGTAATTAAAACCAATCCATTATCATGAATTGCTTTAATAAATCTAAGATCGCCCCTCCGGGTTTTCCCACTGGACGCGCCCCTAAATGGCTATCATCTTCCAGGGCCTATCAAACAAGACAACCTGGGAACCTAACAACGTCGGGAAGCGGCCATATGCCTGCGGGAAAGTCAGGACCACACCCAGAATCCCCTAACCAGCGCAAAAACAAATATATAATAGCTCATATGTCCTGAAGGACTATATCCACCCTGCTCAATAGCCAGGGGGCTTCACCATAACGCGCGCAACTTCCCTTATGATAGCGATTTAGGGAGGTGTGTAATCCATATTTTATCAATTATGAAAAAAATTTCTTTACCATTTTGAAAATACTCATACTTATATTTTCAAAATCATTTCCATCATATCATAAATATATATAATTATACCATATATTCCACCTAGAACATATAAACGGCCAAAATGGCCTATAACATCTAGCGGTGACCAATAATCCCAAAGATTCCCTCCAGGAATCATAATCATGCATTCATATAAGCATGATACTAAACCCAAAGTATTTCTTACTTTTAATAAACAATACTTAACTTAATCCCCTCTAGGGATTTACTTGGATAACGCCAATTATATCATTTCACTCTAAGTGAAATATATATATATATATATATATGTATATATATATATATATATATGTATATATATATATATATATATGTATATATATATATATATATATATATATATATATATATATATATATTCCCAAATTATCCTAATTGTCTCATAGGATACGCTAACTCCACAATCGATTATAATTATGCTTCCTATACGCATAATTTTATAGGCCTAAATGCCCATCGAAATATCCTAGGAATTTATCTTTCCCGAGTAACCTTAAATTTAATGGGTTATGGATTTTATTTCCATGAACCCAAAGACTACACCTAGTCCAATTAATCATTTAGGGACCCCCACCCTACTTTGGGGACCCCAACATTTCCAAATCCTCAACTTAGTTATTTTCCTCAAAAATAAAGTTTAAGGGTTATACATTTAAACCCTCACCTTGCCCTCCTAATTTTTCCTCAAGTGGAAGACCAAATACTCTCAAAAGGTCTCTTAGGTTATCACATAATTAACCTCGAAACATGATGAATTAGAATCTAGCCCATCCAAAACATCCTAGAAGAATTTTCATCTTTCAGCAAGGGTGGATCGATCGACCCCTGGCTGTCGATCGATCGATGGCTCGATCAATCGAGCCCCCATGATCGATCGATCGATCATGTCGGGCAGCTTCTTCTCCGAGAAGCTGTTTCAGCCATGGAAGCTTCCCCCAAGCTTCCATCTCCTCTCCTAACGGTCTACAACTTAAATCAACAACAAATACACTTATAATACGGGTTCTAAACATCCTAGAACCCGAAATCTCCAATTAATTTAGGTTAAAACGTAAGTTTCTCCAATTTACCGATTTTAGGGGTTTATTCGTTTTATCTCCCGAAAACCCGTTTTATCCACGAATACCCAACTCAAAATCGTTAGGGTTTGTTATACCAACAATGATATGAGATATTTACGCTTAAAAATAAATAAAGCAATAAACACTTGCCTCGTGGATAAAATCCGACGTCCTCGAGCCGAATCCCGCGGAGGCTAGCCGGAATCTCCCCCTTTTCTCTTCTTTTCTTCCTCCTCTCTCTCTTCTATCTCTTTATTTCTCTCTTTCTCCCTCTCTTCCTCCTTTTATAAGGAGAAAAGGGTTTAACCCCTTTAAAACCCAAAAATGACTCGTTTACCCAATTTCGAGCCTATTTAACTCAAAAATCATCCGGGACTCAATTTCGACAATCGGACACTCTTTTTCGACTATCTCGGACATTTCGAGACTCACGGCGCAGTCGAAATTTCCATCTGAGGTACTTGACCGCAAATCACTATTCTAACCCATAAAAGTAAATGCGGGTTTTCTACTCAAAATCTTACCTCTTTTGTCGCTATACTCCACAACGACATATAATTAAATTACCTCGACCTGTTTAGTCCCAAAAATAATTATAATACCCATCGAAAATCATTAAATCCTCGAAAATCCCAAAAATTACTATTTCGAGAAATTCTCCAAATTCCCATTTATACTTAATTATGGAATTTAATCGTCTCCAAAAAGGGAGGGTTGTTACATACTCCCCCCTTACAACGGAATTTCGTCCTCGAAATTCAGATACAACCTACACCACCAAACCTAGAATCGCTCCAAATCCTAACACCTCAAGGGAAACGACACTAACCCAACGGTTCCCAACCATGTACTATGCGGCTACCGCAATCATAAAGTGACTCTAATACGTTACTTAATAACCATCCTCTATGATGCCTATCAGCATGAATTTTAACCTTATATACTACACCCATCCTATTTTGGGCGGTATATAAAACCCTCTCAATAAGATGCCCATACACCTCTCTAACCTGTGCAGATCTGCACATCTGTAGTGAACGTCTGACACGTAACACTCTCTCCTAAAAAGGGTCTCCTTTCCTCGGTGTAATACTCACCTATGGGTCTTCCCGACCCGCAAAATTTCAATTCTCCTAATCCTCAGCGCCACTAACTCTATCGAACCTACATCCTACAAATTCTACGGTCTAAGTGTTACCCTACCTACGCGAAACGAGTATCCTAAATATATCCCTAGTGTCCAAGGCCTCTCTCGACTTTCGACATTTGCTCGGTTTCGTGCTTGGGACGTCTCGCCAAAGCAAAATACAGACAAGGAACCCTCCCGTTACACTACTCCCTTGCGTTGTCGGTCATCGAGATATAGCGACCTAAGGCACACCAGAGGGACGTCCTAAATCTTGCCTACGCTAACCTACAAACGCATTCCTACTATCTTATCCTTCCGCCCATACTGAAGGAAACCTAGCTAATCGAAGTGCCTACTCTCTGTAGGAACACTACTTACATCACACCGATCACAGATTTCCTCCAAATTTGCCTTCTTATTAAGGCCTGGCTATCATCCTCAAATCAATTTCTCTAAGTCCTACTCCACCCAACTACTTGTGGTGAGAGGACCACTTTAGTGATTTTCCATAGCATAATATTTCTATAAACATACCATCATCATACGGCTCATACTCTATAGTGGTTCATCCACTCTATAAGACTTTTCACCAACCCAACATCCTTGCATCCTATAACAGCTCTCCACGCCCGACGCCGTTAAGAGTCATGTGTGGAGCGTCTCGCAAAGCAAAATCCAAACAAGGAATCCCTCCACACATTAACACTTGACTTCGTCGGCCATGGAGTTCCGTTATTTCAGACATGCAACCGGGATAATCCTATCCCTTATCAACAAAAGATGGTCTGAACTCCTATCTCCAACTAAGAGTCACACCACCCAGTGCTCGCACTAATTCTAAGTTCTCGCACAAACTAGTACTGAGCTTAATCTTACAGCTCAATAAGAATCCCGTGGGCCTTAAATTATATCTACAAGGTCGCCACATACACACATCAAAATAATGAAGCCTCTGCTCATCGAGGTTCCATCAATCCATAATAACAAAGGTGTACTCAACCTGTATCCAGGTGAGACACCGCAACCACAATTTGTTCCCTCCAGGAACTGCGGACACGATAGTCTTGCCATCATTAGCCTGCTATCGCTATGATATACCAAATACATTATACGTATATATACAAAATATAAACACTCGCCTCTATGACGAGTGAACGAAAACAAAATTCCGCTATCGCGGAAAAATACATAGGCCTACATTATAATGTTATCGAGACCGAAACAAAGCTCAAATTACACACACGAGTCTGAGGCCAACAAACACCACAACTTCATCTAGCCACACCTCTTACTAGAATTTCTTACTCTAGGCCCCATCTGGGCACCCTAGCCTTGTCCTTTATTCCTACCTGGAAAAGACTATCCGTGTGGCTCAGCACTCCACAACACCATTTCCATCACTAGTCTTTCTGACCATAATAGAGTTGTCAACACCATCTAACTCTATAATCTTACTCCTTACAATCACCTTACTAATCCTCTTAACCTCTTCGTTAAAAGAAAAGTACACTACCCGTTTCAACAAATCTCCCCATGTGGATGTCCACAATGGGGCACATGAACACCCCCAAATTCTCCGTAAGTGTTGGCAACACTTCCCTAGTGAGCCTATCCTTCCTGGAAAGGACTCATTATTCATTGTACCTACCCCGCCTCGGTACAGGGTTCACTTTTCCATAATACTCTTTATTAACTGTCGGCTTTCGGCCGATCCTTAGGTGAATAATTCCCAAAACGACATTCTTTTCCTTCCTACTGAATAATGGGGACTCGTGGTTAAGACTATCCGTAAGACCCCTTTCGAATCCTTACTTCACCGGGAAATTCAACTTTAAATACCACTTTCCATCATAGCAGAATTTGGATACTCATAACTACTATACTTTAGTAGTTATTGTAACGACCCTTAGCATTTTCCATAAGAAGAGTGGCCTCTACTAAGGTCTTCATCCCCAGCTTCAACTAGTTGCTCTAGCTAAGCTCCACCTCCTGCTGTCATCCAAGCCCCGCACACGATTCTACGAGCGCGCAAAAGATTACTATAATCTTCTAACATAGCAGGAGAAAGAAATCTCACAAGAGAAATCAACAATCCTAATCCAGGGGCTCTATATCAAATCGAGAGCAACGCTGAAAGCGTAGTACGTCCGCACAGATTCCTAAGGACACTAGAACCTGATGCTCTGATACCATCTGTAACAACCCGCCTAATGGGATACCGGGCGATCACTCCTATATCGAATTAAAACAGGAGTCACATATGGATCATTCTTAGCATCACTGTCGAAAATCCATTTAATTACTAATATCCTATTAGGCGAGCATTAAAAACTTTTACTTAACTACTCTTTTTAAACAATTATAATAAAACATACACAAGTTAATGCGTAAATGAAACTGAAAGGAAAATGAAATGAAATAAAATAACCGAACACTCGGTTCAAATTATACAACCATATCGAATAACGTGCAAAGAATAAATAAAATCAGTTGGACCATTGGTCCGAATGTTTGTACAATACCTCCTATCTAGAGTATAAGGAAAGAAACGTCTACCGAGAACCCGCAAGCATCCACAGCTGCTGCAGCAGACGTCTGACTCGAAGGAAATGCCATCCAGGCATCCCTGTGTCTGGACACCTATATATATATATATAATATACAACAAGAGAGGAAAAGTAGATAAACGGGTCAGAGCCCGAATTTTGAAAATATTTTGCAAGTGCATAAATGCTTTATTTTTAGAAAAATAGTTTTATCTCACATTTAAATTGGTATCGTACTCCCATGAGATACCCCTCACCTCTCCTCTAGTAGTGCACACCTAACGCATCCTAACAACATACCCTAGTCAAGCTATCCCTGCCTAACTAGTCTAATTTACCCATCTACTATCTACCCTAGATAGTCCAAGTGCTAAGGGCTAAACTTCCCTCCATTCTCAACACTGCACTAAGTTCGTGCGTGGGGTGTCTCGCAAAGAGAAATCCAAACAAGGAACCCCCTGATACACTACTACTTGGCAGGGTTAATGGTGGAGATCCATTAGGCCTGTAGCACGCAATAAATGTATAAATACATATATATACATATACAATATACATCCGGATCATATCTCCCGGACTGAGGTTTACTTATATTAATTATATCTTTATAATACACATCCGGATCTACCTCCCGGATTGAGGTGTATTCTATACTCATATCAAAACTTTCCATTTCCCTTCTCATATCCAGGAAATTTATTTAAAAGCAAATTCATTAACATGAATTGCTTTATCATAACATATATCTTTTTAAAAGACAATTTTATTATCATAAAATGCTTTTACTTTTTAAATTATCCCATTTCCCTTTTTATACTCAGGAAATGTACCCAAAGCCATTTTCATTATCATGAAAATGCTTTGATCATACCATATGCTTCCACGTCCCTTCTTCTATCTGGGAGTGTTACCGAAGCCAAAACCTTTATCCCATTTCTCTTTTTATACTCAGGAAATGTAATTAAAGCCAATCCATTATCATGAATTGAGTTAATAAATCTAAGACCGCCCCTCTGGGTTTCCCCACTAGACGCGCCCCTAAATGGCTATCATCTTCAAGGGCCTATCAAACAAGACAACCTGGGAACCTAACAACGTCGGGAAGCGGCCATATGCCTGCGGGAAAGTTAGGACCACACCCAGAATCCCCTAACCAGCGCAAAAACAAATATATAATCGCTCATATGGCCTAAAGGACTATATCCACCCTGCTTAATAGCCAGGGGGCTTCACCATAACGCGCGTAACTTCCCTTATGATAGCGATTTAGGGAGGTGTGTAATCCATATTTTATCAATTATGAAAAACATTTCTTTACCATTTTGAAAATACTCATACTTATATTTTCAAAATCATTTCCATCATATCATAAATATAAATACTTATACCATATATTCCACCTAGAATATATAAATGGCCAAAATGGCCTATAGCATCTAGCGGTGACCAATAATCCCAAAGATTCCCTCCAGGAATCATAATCATGCATTCATATAAGCATGATACTAAACCCAAAGTATTTCTTACTTTTAATAAACAATACTTAACTTAATCCCCTCTAGGGATTTACTTGGATAACTCCAATTATATCATTTCACTCTAAGTGAAATATATATATATATATATATATATATATATATATATATATATATATATATTCCCAAATTATCCTAATTGTCTCATAGGATACGCTAACTCCACAATCGATTATAATTATGCTTCGTATACGCATAATTATATAGACCTAAATGCCCATAAAAAGATCCTAGGAATTTATCTTTCCCGAGCAACCTTAAATTTAATGGGTTATGGATTTTATTTCCATGAACCCAAAGACTACACCTAGTCCAATTAATCATTTAGGGACCACCACCCTACTTTAGGGACCCCAACATTTCCAAATCCTCAACCTAGTTATTTTCCTCAAAAATAAAGTTTAAGGGTTATACATTTAAACCCTCACGTTGCCCTCCTAATTTTTCCTCAAGTGGAAGACCAAATACTCTCAAAAGGTCTCTTAGGTTATCACATAATTAACCTCGAAACATGATGAATTGGAATCTAGCCCATCCAAAACATCCTAGAAGAATTTTCATCTTTCATCAAGGGTGGATCGATCGACCCCTGGCTGTCGATCGATCGATGGCTCGATCGATCGATTCCCCATGATCGATCGATCGATCATGTCAGGCAGCTTCTTCTCCGAGAAGCTGTTTCAGCCATGGAAGCTTCCCCTAAGCTTCCATCTCCTCTCCTAACGGCCTACAACTTAAACCAACAACAAATACACTTATAATACGGCTTCTAAACATCCTAGAACCCGAAATCTCCAATTAATTTAGGTTAAAACCTAAGTTTCTCCAATTTACCCATTTTAGGGGTTTATTCGTTTTATCTCCTGAAAACCCATTTTATCCAAGAATACCCAACCCAAAATCGTTAGGGTTTGTTATACCAACAATGATATGAGATATTTATGCTTAAAAATAAATAGAGCAAGTAAACACTTGCCTCGTGGATAAAATCCGACGTCCTCGAGCCGAATCTCGCGGAGGCTGGCTGGAATCTCCCCCTTTTCTCTTCTTTTCTTCCTCCTCTCTCTCTTCTCTCTCTTTTTTTCTCTCTTTCTCCCTCTCTTCCTCCTTTTATAAGGAGAAAAGGGTTTAACCCCTTTAAAACCCAAAAACGACTCGTTTACCCAATTATGAGCCTATTTAACTCCAAAATCATCCGGGACTCAATTTCGACAATCGGACACTCTTTTTTGACTATCTAGGACAATTCGAGACTCACGACGCAGTCAAAATTTCCATCTGAGGTACTTGACCGCAAATCACTATTCTAACCCATAAAAGTAAATGCGGATTTTCTACTCAAAATCTTACCTCTTTTGTCGCTATACTCCACAGCGACATATAATTAAATTACCTCGACCTGTTTAGTCCCAGAAACCATCGAAAATCATTAAATCCTCGAAAATCCCAAAAATTACTATTTCGAGAAATTCTCCAAATTCCCATTTATACTTAATTATGGAATTTAATCGTCTCCAAAAAGGGCGGGTTGTTACAATTTTTTTCTGATTTCTCTATTCCTTCTTGGGTCATATTGTAAGAACTTGCTGCACCTTCTGACTATTTTCGTTTGGCTGAGGGACATTGGTTCCCCAGTCTCTTTGTGGCTGAATGTGGCTTTTATTTTCCTCCAAACCCTTTGTGTTTGTAATTCTGTCAATATTTTGACGTGGTACCTGCAAAAATAGTTCCCAATACCTGAAGAATAGTTAATGGAGTCCATAGGTTAAATCAGATTCATGGAACCCGTTTAGAAATTCTAGAAATTATGTTTTGCTATAGATGGGTTGTTAGTGATAACACTTTTTATTTAAAAACTAGGTTTTTAAATAGGGCTTTAGTTATCAATCTCCCTGATGCCAACAGGGATTACTTCGAGCATGGGGTTGTTATGAAAAATTGGAAACATGATCCATTAAATGGAAATGATGTGTATCAGGGTCCTAGATGCCCTCCCTATGGCAATGGGATAGGTTGTTTTTATTTTATTTTATTTTTGAAATTATGTTTTCTTTGTGTTTGATAAAATGCGCCATTGACATTTTAATTTTTGTTTATTTGCAGTTGATAGCAAAAATAAATCTCCTAAAGAAACTGATATCAATTTGAGGCATCTGAAACTTATCTGGAGTTTGCACCAAACTGTTGCTGACAAACATATCAAACCAGCCTCGTACTTGTTGCAGTATAAGAATTACACTTCATCTTTTACTGCTCGTCCAGTAATAAGTGATATAGAACAGCACCAGCTTCTGAAGGTTCCTCTCCTGAATTAAATATTCCTCTCAGTGACAGAATGAAGAGAAGAATATCTCCCTCATACTTCGACAAATCTGACTCTCCTAATGTAGAGGCAAAGAAAAATAAGCAGGATATCCTAGAGGAGAGGACAAGAAAAGTTGATGCACCCCCTCCTGCTGCTGCTAAAAAGGTTGCCGAGAAGCCACCTGTGGCTCCGGGCAAGGTTGTTGCTGTCTATCCTCCAAGCGAGGTTATAGTTATATCACCAACCAAGACCACATCCTTGGTCGAAAGTGTTCCTGCTCCCACGAGGAAGTTGAATAAAAGATCCTCAGATAAAGTGGTTGAATCCATCTCTCAGCCTCTAACTGCTGGAAGTGATGTTCCCACTTTTGTTGCTCCGAGCTCTGTAATGAGCTCGGTGAAGTCTTGGATTATCCCCGAGATCTAAGGTTTTGAAGAAAATATTTCTCGGGAGAGGGTTACCACCTTGGCAGCCCAACATATTGCCTCAGTAAGTATTACTAATCTAAACTTTCATTTTTCAATATTATGTACTTGCACTGACTTACAATTATTTTCTTTTTCCAGTTGGTAACTTGTTTCAACACCATTTTGAAAAAGGATGAAGATATTAAAGCTTCGAGCTCCTCGTCAGGTGTGGAGGAAGCTCTTGTAGGTCTTACACAGTCATTAAAGGATTCTCGTCAGAAGTATGACGAAGATAAAACTGCTTGGGAAAAGCAATTAAAAGCCATCGAGCAAGAGAAAGAGAAAGCTGTAGAGGCCTCTTAGGAGTTGGAGAGGAAAATGAAAGAATGTGAGAAGAAGAATACTGAGCTTGAGGAAAAGCTCAAAAATGCTGGAGAGCTTGAGACCAAGCTTAAAACTACTGAAGAAGAACTGGGCAAACTCCGTGAAGCTGATCGTCAGAAGGAAGAGGCAGAAAGGAAATTGAAAGCTATCGAGGAACTTCTATCTGAGAAGCTTTCCATGGAGAAGGTGAAGAGGAAACTGGATGTTTAAAAGTACTTTAGTGCTGGCTGGGACAAAGGTTGGAACAAAGGCCTAGCTGCCATGTACTCTCAGTTGGATTTTTCTAGCCTCAAATTCTTTAGGGATGGATGGATTGCTGCTCTCTAGGAGTTGAAGGTCTCTGAGAATTCTGATCTGTTTCAACGTCATGTTCATGGTCCTCCTCCTTCCCCTGGCGAAGAATAAGAGGACGAAGCTGCCTCTGAAGAGTCTTCAATGATGGTTGGGGATCAGGTCCCTACAGTTGAACTTCGCTATGAGCAGCCCCAACCAACTATTATTCGTACTAAGAAGCTTCAATCTACCAGTAACTTTGTTGAGCAACTGTCAATATCCTCCGAGCAACCAACCTCCTCATCTCAGCCTTCCGAGGAAGTCGCAAAACACAAGGAGAAGGTGTAAAGTTGCTCGAGCTTTAATTTTATTATTTCTTTTGAATGTAACCCTGAACCTTTTACTTGTCTTTTGATGAATAAAAATTTGAGTTTTTGTTGTTCATGTTTACTTTCTTTGTCTTGCTCTGCCTTTGTTGTTTATTAATCCTGTTTATGGCTTTTCTTTGCTAGTTTATGGACAGGATGGAACTCTTGTCAGCTCACGATACTGAGCTGATAAAAAAATGTAATGAATATTTCAAAGTTGTCCATACAGATTTGGATGAATCATAAATTTTTTATATCCTGGGTTCAGATGCCTTTGAGCGAGCAGTGGAAGCTTACCAATATTTGAAATGCTTACTCGACCGAGCTGTTGCCAATAACATGTCTTATTATGAGATGATTGAAGATCTCCAGGGTATCATCGAGGAACTTCAGCAACAATACAAGGAATCTTCTACCCTTTTGCATCAGGGGTATGAGAAAAAGTATCAGCAACTAAATGCTGACAAATGATATGATAATTTAGTCGTTGCTTATGATTTTAAGGAGAGGACTTTGAAGACCGAGGTCGAATAGCATAGGCAGATCGTGAAGTTGCTAGAACAGGAAAACAATAACATGCGAGGAGAGATATCTCAGCTAAAATCTGCAGTATCTACCTCGAGCGCTTTGGTCCCTGTCAACGACGAGGGTTTCTATTTCTTGGACGTCGAAAATGCTAACTTGAGAGATGAACTCGAAACCTTAAAAAGGATTGGACCTTCTACCTCTGCTCGCGGGCGAGCAAGAGCTTCTCAGGGACGAGCAAGGGCTGCTCATATTTTAATTGAGGAACAAAGAACTCAATCAGCTTTGGAGAATCATGCCTTCCAGTTGATGGCAAAGAATCAAGCATTAGCTGAGATGTCTAAGAAGATTCAGACCTTTGATGAGCAACTTGCTGCCCAAAATTCTGCCTTGGAGAACAAAACAAATTTGGTGAAGAATCTTCATGAGCAGTTCGAGAGGTTGACCTACTAGTTCCATAGGCAGCCCAGAGAATTTTGGATGGCTTGTTATAATGAAGCCCTTTACCACCTTGATGACCGGATCTAGCAGTCGAACAACGAGGGGTACACGCAAGGATGGCTGAATGCCTTGGGTGTGCTACAGTTGGAACAGGGTCACTATTTGTGGGACTATTATGATCCTGGGTTGCTCGATTTGCCAGTGCCTCCATTTAAGCTTGACATGAGTTGGATTCGTGCTCGCTCTATTCCTCAGTGCCTGATCTCAAAGTATCTTGGTGACTACAATCTTCATTCAAATTTTGAGATATCTCGGCCAGAGCACCTGCTTGCTCGTCCTTCTGTGATGAATATTCAAATGTTGAAAGACATAAACTTCATAAACTCCCCCTATGCCTTAGATGATCCTCCTGCCGGAATGGAACCCGCTTCAAAGGCAGAGGGAAAGAAACCCATAGAATAGGATTTTATGTAATGACTTGTACTTTTCACCACTTTTGTAATTCTATTTCATTTGAATGAAAAATTGTCATTTCATTTTTCTTCTATATAATTTGTAGAATGCTTTTGCTTGTTGGTTGCTTATTTCATTGCAGTGATTTATTAGTCTTTGATCTTTATGTGATAAAACATCCTTTATCTCGTGATCCTGTTTAATTTAAACAACTGGAGATGATTGTAATTGGCTTACCGACCAACTAGAATTTATTAAGATATTTGTTTCCGACCAACCGGAGTTGGTGAACTTTTATTCCCCGACCTATCGTAGTTAGGGGGTTTTATTTATCGACCAACCGTAGTTGGTTGACCGACCAACCGTAGCTGGTAGGGTTTCATTTATTGACCAACCGTAGTTGGTAGATCGACCAACTGTAGTTGGTAGGATCTTTATTTATCGACCAACCGTAGTTGGTAGACCGACCAACCGTAGTTGGTAGGATTTTATTTATCGACCAACCGTAGTTGGTGGACCGACCAACCGTAGTTGGTGGAATTTTTATTTATCGACCAACCGTAGTTGGTAGACCGACCAACCGTAGTTAGTAGGGTTTTATTTACCGACTAACCGTAGTTAGTGGATCAATCAACCGTAGTTGGAGGGATTTTTATTTATCAACCAACCGTAGTTGGTAGACCGACCAACCGTAGTTAGTAGGGTTTTGTTTATCGACCAACCGTAGTTAGTGGACCGACCAACCGTAGTTGGAGCGATTTTATTTATCGACCAATCGTAGTTGGTAGACCGACCAAATGTAGTTGGTAGGGTTTTATTTTGAACTTGATGCATAGTGTGTAGCATTAATACTCTGAAAAAATTTCAACAAAAGGAGAAAATTGGGTAAAACATCCAAAGCTTTATTCATATCGAGGGAAACTGCATTACATAAGGATTGAACTACTGATAATATTTGCGCAGATGCTCTGCGTTCCATGCATTCTTAAATTCCTCTCCTTCTAAGGTTTCAATCCTATATGTCCCTGGTCGAACAACTTCTGTTACTGTGTAAGGTCCATGCCAGTTAGCTTCCAATTTATTATTCTTTTGAATTACATTCTTTAGCACGTAGTCTCCTTCTTTCAAGTCACATTTCTTTACTCTCTTATTGTAGAACAAAGTTGTTCGTTGCTGGTAAGCAGCATTCCTAGTTGCTGCTTCTTCTCTAACTTCCTCGAGCATATCCAAATCTAATCTTCTCATCAAATCGCTGACAGGTGAATTGAAATTCAGGACTCTGTGTTGGGAGGCCCAGCTCGGCAGGTATAACAGCTTCACTTCCAAATGCCAGCATATACGGAGATTCTCCTATTGCTGCTCGTGGTGTAGTACGATAAGCCCACAGTACAGAATGTAGCTCGTTGATCTAATTTGCCTTCGCATCATCCAATCTTTTCTTCAAACTGTTCAGCAGCGTTCTGTTCATTACCTCAGTTTATCCATTGCTCTAGGGATGGCCTGGTGCCGAGTGGGTTTTCAAAATGTTTGACTGATGACAATATGCAGCGAACTCCTCGTTATCAAATTGGGTTCCATGATCAGTAATGAATGCATGGTGAAGACCATATCTGCAAATGATATTCTTCCAAATAAATTGATATACCTTCTCATAAGTCATATCAATTAGAGGTTCAGCTTCCACCCATTTAGTAAAATAATCCACATTGACGACGAGGTATTTGAACCTTCCTCTTGTCATTGAGAGTGGCCCGACCAAGTCTATTCCCCACATGGCAAATGGCCAAGGGGATGTTATGGGTGTTAGCAATTCTTGGGGAGTTCTGCGAATAGAGGAGAAGCGTTGACATTTATCACATTTTTTGGCATAGGCTATACAATCAGCCCTCATTGTTGGCTAATAGTATCCTTGCGTCATTACTCTTTGCAAAAGCGTCCGACCTGCTACATGAGCTCCACAAGACCTTTCATGGACTTCTTCAACCAAATCCTTTACCTCAGAGGGATGCAAACATCTTTACAGTCCTGCTATAATTCCTCATCTATATAAAATGCCATTAGTTAATACATAACGAGCAGCTTTAAACTTCAGTTTCTTGGCTGCGAGCTTATCAGTTGGAAAACCCATTCTTCAATATATGCCCTGATGGGATCCATCCAAGATGGTCCTAAATCAAGGGTAATAAAGTTCATCATCAGATCTTCGTCGATGCTCCTGCTAGTCAAAATCTCTATTGCAATTGTTCTTCGTAGCTCGGTGCGTGTAGCTGAGGCTAACCGAGCTAAAGCATCTTCTCTTGCATTCTCCAATCTCGGTGTTCTAATTAATTGAACAATGTTAAAGCTTGATAAAACCTCCATTGCTTTTGCATGATACCTGATCATTAATTCTCCTTTGGCTGCATATACTCCCAGCATTTGATTTACGATCAATTATGAGTCACTGAATATGATAACCTACTCTGCCCCCATGGTTTTAGCCAAACTAAGTCCTGCAATCATAGCTTCGTATTCAGCCTCATTATTAGAAGCCTTGAATTTGAAGCACAAAGCATACTCCACATCGATTTCATTCGGGCTGCTTAAAATAATTCCTGCTCCACAGTTTGTACTGCAAGATGAACCATATTGCTTCCTTTTATCCTCCTCTAGTACTTTTTGCTTCTCGTCGACCATCTCCCCCTGATCGTCAACTGACTTTAGTTGATCGGGTTTAAATTTGATGATCCTGTAACATCCACAGGTTGGTCGGTATTCAGCTTTTGCTCCTCGGAGGCGTCAGGATAAGTGAATTTTGCGATAAAATCTGCTACTGATTGCCCTTTAAGTGACGACCTAGGCTCATAAATTATATCATATTCACCAAGTTCTACTGTCCAGTACATCAATCTTCCTGATTTTTTTGGTTTATAAAGAGCATGACTCAGTGGCATATCGGTATACACTACTATGGTATGAGCTTGGAAGTACGACCTCATTCTTCTACTTGCTTCGATCAACGTTCGTGCTAACTTTTCTAGTCTTGGATATCTGATCTCTGCTCCTCGGAAGGCCTTGCTAGTGTAATAAATTGGTTTTTGCACACCATCCTCCATTCTTATCAATTCCGAGCAAACTGCATTCTCCGAAACTGCTAGATACAAGTACAATCTTTCTCCCATCACTGGCCTGGACAACAGTGGGGGTGCTCCCAAGTATTTCTTTAACTCTTGAAAGGCCTTCTCGCATTCATCATTCCATTCAAATATTTTTCGGGGTGTTTTAAAGAATGGGAGGCATCTATCAGTTGCTCGTGATACAAATCTATTAAGTGCTGCAACTCGCCCTGTGAGACTTTGCATTTCCTTCTTCGTCGTTGGAGATCGTAGCCCCAATAGAGCCTTGATTTTTTTTTGGATTTGCTTCAATACCTCGTTGGTTGAAAATATACCCGAGGAACATGCCTTCTCGTACTCCGAATATGCACTTGGTAGGGTTCAACTTCATTTGATATTTATCTAATTGATCAAAGGTTTTACCTAGATCAATTAGATGGTCAGCAGTTGTCTTGCTCTTCGTTAGCATATCATCAACATAAACCTCCATATTGTGACTGATTTGCTCTGTAAACACCTTGTTCATCAGCCGCTGATATGTTGCACCTGCATTTTTCAAACCAAAAGGCATAGCATTATAACAGTAAGTTCCCCTAGGGGTAATAAAAGAGGTACTCTCCCTGTCTTCAAGTTTCATTTTAATCTGGTTGTAACCAGAATAAGCATCCATGAAGCTCAATAGCTCGTGTCCCGAGGTAGCATCCACTAATTGATCAATTTGGGGTAAAGTAAAATGATCCTTTGGGCATGCCTTGTTGAGGTCGGTGAAGTCCACACACATCCTCCACTTATTTTTCTTCTTCTTCACCATCACCACATTAGCTAACAAGTCTGGATATTTGACATCTTCAATAAAGCAAGCTTTTTGGAGCTTCTTGACCTCCTCTTGTATAGCTTGGTTCTTCTCGGGGATGAATACCCTTCTTCGTTGCTTTACTGGTTTGATGTCCTTGTTCACATTAAGTTCATGACACAAGAAATTTGGATATATTCCTGGCATATCTTCGTAGCTCCATGCGAAAGTTTGTTTTCTGCTTTTTAGGAAGGCTATCAATTCCTTTTTTAGTGGGGTGTCCAACGATGAATCGATTTGAGTTGTTCGTTCTGGGTGTTCGTCGTACATAATGACGTTTTCAGTAGCTTCCACCACCTGACCTTTTATGAGTTGCGAATAGTCTCTAGGATCCAACGTTTCAATTTCTGTACCTTCATCCACTTGATAGGTGGTAGTCTTTTTCCTAGATTCTTCCAGTTCTTCTTTCTCGGCCGATGAATAGTAGTATTCCCGAGCTACTTTTTGGTCACCCTTCACAATTCCTACTCCAAAGTTGGTTGGAAATTTTAGGCATTGATGTATAGTAGATGGTACTTCTTCGAACTTCTTCAATCCTACCCTTCCCATGATGATATTATAAGTTGATTAAACATTCTTGTCCATCACAAAAAAGTGTACTCTTTATGTTCGACAAGCAGGCCATGTACCGATGAACATATCCAACTTGATCATCCCAAGTGGAAAAACTTTCTTGCTAGTAAAACCGAGGAGTGGTCGATGATATGGCTCCAACTGGGATAGCTTTAGGTTCAAACTATCAAAACATGGGTAGAACATAATATCTGCCGAGCTACCATTATCCACCGAGACTCGCGAAATCACTTTTTATTCATCCTCATTTTGATCACCAATGGGTCATCATGAGGGTATATCACACCTGCGAGGTCATTCTTAGAGAAATCGATGACCAGTTTATCTTTGTTAACCTTCCTCGGGCGATCTTCTTCAGCTAGATTTATCCGTTGAATATACGAACAAGCTTGAGCCTCGTTGAGGTAAGCTTTCCTTTCTGCAGTAAGGTCTCCACCTTCTGCATCTCCACCAGTAATAACATTACAATCAAATGACCTAAAACGGATAGAAAATACCTCACGTTATGGCTGTCTTGGTCTTTTAAGGAGATCGGGGTCATCTTCTAGATCATCTTCATGATCTCTTTTCTTATTTTCTTTTGCTCGACGAGGAGATATAGATCTCTGTCTTGCTCGGTCGTTATTTTTTCCTTCATTTCTACGATCAACATACTTGGCCAGCTTTCCTCGTCTGATGAGCGCTTCAATTTCATTCTGAAGAGCTATGCAATTTTTGGTCGTGTGACCATGGTCTTTATGGAACTCGCAATATTTGGCCTTATTCCTTTTGTCAAGATCTATCTTCATTTTCTCAGGCCATTTTAACTCCTCGCTGTTCTTGATCTCTTCCAGAACGTGGTTTATATCTACCTTTAAATGAGTATAGTTTCCAAATTTCTTCAACTGTTCCAACGCTTGCTTTGCTTTTGACTGCTTGTTACCACCATTATTCTTCTGATCCTTCTTCTCGGCCTCAACTTTGGTTTCCTTAGTATTCATGCTCTTATTTGCAACCATAGCTTCCTCGACATTCATGATTTTGGCTGCTTTTGCGATTAATTCTAACGTGGTCCTAGGTGGATCTTTGGCCGAAGTATAGTACAATTTATTTGGCAACAATCCACACATCAGAGCAGTAATTGTTGTCTTTTTCTCGTAGTCAATAACTTCAAGATTCTCGTTATTGAAACGAGTAATATAATCCCTGGTGCTCTCACCTGCTTTTTGTCTAAGGCTTAGCAAGTGTGCTACTCGCTTAACTGGTTGTGCTCTAAAACATAAGTTTCCAATAAAGAGCTCGGCCAGTTGAAAGAAATTTGCAATCTTCCCCCGAGGAAGATTATTGTACCATATTTGAGCAGATCCAGTGAGAGTTCCTGAAAACGCCCTACATCGCATCTCGTCTGGAACAACATAGATATCAGCAGCTGCCTTATATTGTTCTATATGTAGAATAGGATTAGTTTTTCCATCATATTTTGGTGTTACCACTGGGGCTTTGAACTTTGATAGTGTGGGAAAATCCACAATTGCTTGGATAAAGGGTGTCCCTTGGACAAAAGTTCTTTGTAGAGGATTTTTGTCCTTAGCCATTTCCCCTAGTCTATCCTCCAAACTCTGAATAGAGCATTTCCATGCGTCATTTGCCTCCTCGGGACAGCTAGTCCGAGCAACTGATCGTGTTGAATTTGGCTCATGGGATCTTTCACGACGAGCAGTTGGTCGGGATTGGGCAGAACCTTCCTTTAAATCATAGAATCGTTGAGAGTTCCTAGACACCATCCTAGGGGGACTTTTATTCCTCCTAGGACCCAAACGATAAAATGGAGAGACTCTACTCAATCTTTCAAGAGCACTGGTCCTTTCTGGAGATAGAGTGACATTTTATTTAGTATATGTGGCTCGTACCGATGAAGTTCGGCCATGTTGATAAGAAAAATCATTAGATCTATCAGTGCGATATGAATCGACATGTCTAGATCGAGATTCCCTTGGGAGTAATGTTCATCTAGTTCACGAGGAAGGCAATTGGGTATTTCTCTAAATACTTCGTTGTCTTGAGTGGGCAGGTGTTCCACCCTGGATAGTTTGCATGAGTTGTCGCATGGTTTCTTGCATGGCGGTCTGGCCCTGAGTTAAACTATCCATTATTCCAGCCAAATCTTGGACACTTGGAGGAGTGGATGGATTTGGAGGGTTTCCAGCGTTTCGATTACTGGATTCAGGATTATCAACCATTGAGGATGAATTGTTTTGGTGAAAAATGATAGTTTCAGTCGTTTCCCACAGACGGCGCCAATCTGTTGATGTAAAAATTATATTATCTCTAATTTGTTGATGTAAAAAATTAGATTATCTCTAATTTATTTAATCACAGATAAAAAATAAATAAGACAAGAGATTTTTAAAGTGGTTCAACCTTGAAAGAATGGCCTACGTCCACTGTTTGTGTTATTGCTGACTGTTTACAGAATTCTCGATAACGAGTTTACCAAGAAATTCCGAGTCCCCCACTAATGAGGAGGTTACAATGTATTTATAGCCTTGAGGCTGTACATATGAGAGAATATAACGTAGCTGTCCAATAGGCGTGTACATCTGTATGACAGTAATCAACATTTAATGCGCATTCAATCCTCTTAATTATTCGGTTATAAATGTTTTGTACGAGGTGCAGCTCGGACCGCCTAAGCTGCTCAGACCGTCTAAGTAGCTCGGTACAATAAAGTTCCTCGGAGAATAGTTGTTGCTCAGAGCGCCTGAGTTGGTCGGAGAGGTTGAGTTTTTTATAGTCAAGGTGTTGTCAAAAGTGTTCTCGGGTGCCATGTAGATTGACATGTGTCTCCACATAATTGGTCCACGTCCGCAGACTAAATTTAGTATCAACATTTACGTTAGTAGTTCTGTTTACTTGGACTTCGGGGCTGCTCCCCATGGATCCCTCACGTAACTGGTATCGCTTGCTAAATAAGTGAAACGTTAATTAAAATAAAACTGGATTAGCAATATTATGTAGGTTGTTCCCTTGCACTTCACACCTAACGCTCGGGCCAGACCAGGTTGACTCATAGGTAACCTATAAATCCGAGTCGGGGTGTTACAAAGTGTGTGACCAGTATAGGGATGAAGACCTAATTCTGAGGGGCAATATCTATTATGAGGAGTTAATCATTGTACGCCACTAATACGGGGATCAGGAACTAATTATGAGGTCCAATATCTATTATAAGGATGTAAGGAGTGTGTGTGACAAATACGAGGATCATGGCTTAATTATGAGGACCAAGGTCTATTCTGAGGAGATAAGGAGTTTTTGTAATAAATTTAGGGATCATGACCTAATTATGAGGTGCAAGTTCTATTTCGAGTAACAAAGATGTGTATGCAACCAAGACAAAAATCGCGACCTATTCTAAAGCCAATGTATATTCTAAAGACCTAAGGAGGGTAAGTGAATAATATGATAATTGTCATCGGGAGACCTGTGTTCACCATGGGAGTTGATGGATGATGGATTTGCAGTATTTGGGAGTAAATTTCGGGCAGCGTCCCAATAATTTTTCTTTCTCTTTTTTTTAGTATATTTCTTATCTTTTTTGTTTGCCAATTTACCTTAAACTCAGAAGAAATATATATATAAAATAATGTTTTTATATTCGATTTTCTAAATATAACCGAACAAAAGTTTTAGTTAAAAGGTAAAAGTGGTCAATTTCGTCATTTTAATACTACTCTTAGCCTATTGTTATGTTAAATAAGTTCAATACATTATTTTGAAATGGCCATAAAATTTCAGGAAAATTGGGTTCAAGTTGGAGGACCAAACTATAAATATACAAAATTTGGGGTCAAATTTTATGTTTTAGTATTTATTTACACTCAAATTTATAATATATTACTTAACATTCTTATTTTATAAGTATCTTTAAAATTTGGTAAAAATTGAGACTCAAACAGAGCGATTATGACATTTAGGGACTAAAATACAATGATTAAAGTTTAGGGGTCTAGTGGTAATTTTAATATACTTAAAGTGATATTTTCTTAGTTTTCAAGATCTACATGGAATTTGACAAAATTTGGAGGACAAGAAAAGAATTCTAAAGGATGAGGGGACAAAGTGGAGATTCTCAAAGAAATAAGTTAGGTTAAAAATGCGAAATTATAAAAAAATAGGGGGTTATAATTTTGTTCATGGGAGAATTGTTTTTTTATCGATTATTTTTAAATTATCCCAAAATATTCCTAATAGAATGAGAAAATAGGGGCTTGTATTGAATTACTTGTATATTAGGCCAAACACACAAATTCACTTTTATAAAATTTTATATTGATTTAATTTAACGGGAAAATGCAATAAAATTATAAAGCCAAATCCAAACCAAATGAGCAAAAGAAGAATTTGAGGAAAAATTCCTTTTAATAATAACCTTTGATTCAGCACTCTATTAGTATTGACAGACACTTAACGTCTTACAGGCTACTTAGAGATCCACTAAGTATAACGCGAAGATGTCTTCAAATCTTCAACAAAATATGGTGTAGTCTAGCACTGCCCGCAATAAGCAGCTCTTAACTTGGCATCCACTGACCATCCTTAGGAATCTCAATTCCTTCCTTATTTAGCAGTAGCGCCCTGACTCCATAAATTAGCAGTAGAGAAATTATCTACAAGGGGTTTAGAACTTTGATAGTATTCTTTTTGATTTTCAAAACGTGATCTTCAAAGATCGAAGGGGTTTGGATGAAAAATTGATAGAGTTTGATCATAAAACAACTCTAAAAAGGCTTAGAGAAAAGTCTAATACCACATCTCTATTTGTTGGAAAAGTTGTTGCAAAGAGATAAGGATAAAAGATTAAAAAAGATTTGTTTTAAAAGCAAAAACATGTGTACTCGTTCAAATGAACTGCCACCGCGTTCGAATGATGTACCCTATCTTATTCGAATGGTTTCTAACGAACCTTTGAAAGACATTCTAGAGCATACCCAAAAAGTTACATTCTAGATCTCGTTTAAATAAATGAACCTCATTTTAACGATCCTACACAACTCGTTCGAACAACATGCCAATCTCGTTCTAACGAGTTAGCGAGTTTTCCAAAAAATATTTAAAAATTATTTATAAAACATTTTTAAAACATTCAAATGAAAAATATTTTAAAAGAAAACTCTGGATAATTAAATCTTTACCAAACCACCTCATAACTCTTCTTAGTAAAGTTGTGATGAACAATTTTCAATTTTGAAAATATCACCACCATTTCTTCTCTTTTAAGACTTTAGAACGGTCATGAAAATGCAGTGGGGTGTAACGATATAAGTCAAATAAAATTAAATGAGCAATTATAACATTTGCTCTTACAAATCTCCCCCTTTGGCCATTCCGGTACAAAACACAAACTAATGCCAACATTTTTCCCTAAGACTAATACGACTAATGCCCTCCTAGATCAAAAATGGAAATGCATAAGTGTAGAAGTCTTGAACTTAAAATTCTTCATCTTGTTTGGTCCAAGAAATCATCATCAAGGTGGAAGGACCTACACACATGAGACAAAAGAAATACCATAACGCGCACGGGTTTAGAAAAAAATTCCATCTCAATTTGTTCTCCCCCTTTTCCCTGTAATAGACAAAGGGCTGGAAACTAATTCTACATTGTTAGAGTCACGAAAATTAAAAAGAAATATCATTACAAATCTAATCAATTAAGCACATGAAATGAGATTCGAAGAAGAATACCAACTATTTTTGAAAAAAAATCATTTTTTTCAAAGAATAAAAAGTATAGGTATTAAAAAGTACATATAGGTACAAATACATCACGCCATGGAATTAACACTAAGATATCCAAATCATGAAAGCGGAGCATAATTGTTGGATATTTTTAATGGGAAAATCAACATAGGCATACGTAAAAAAGTTCTATGAAGCCAATGAAACACTCCTAAAGAAAGAACTCAATTTCAACCATAGGTTTAAGAATGTTAAACAAAATGAAATTGACTCGGATTATGCAACATGCCATGAATTTAAATTCTTTTCAAAATAATAACGCCACGCTATTTAATGTCTTCAAGGGAGTCTGTTATACAAACCCATTGATCTTGTACTTTATAACACCCTTAAAATCTCACGTATGTAAAAATTCACTCTCAAATTTTTAAAGATATCATAATTCTCAAATGTAGCGAAGCATAAATGAATAAAAAATGGCCTTAGCACTTCTATTTTTGCATGCGAATAATCTTTTTAGGCTCTTTTTGGAAATGTTGTCTTTTAACGCAAAGAGTAAAATGCTTTTTTGTAGCCCCTTTCCATTGCAAAACGTAAAATAAAGTTTGTGGGAAACGAATTTTGGGAAATGGTTCTCAAAAGAACAACTTATCACTAGTACATCTGGTTCGTTATTAATTAATATTATGATGATAACATTGTATTTGATACATGATAAGTAATCAAAATGTTCATAAAGTCCATGCATGTGTGAAATAAAGAAGATAAGGAGTCTAGCATGAAGAAATTAATTATCAATGAACAATGATATTCTAGCCACACATTATTAAGAACACTTAAAAAAAAAAAAGCCATGTCTGAAAACACCATGAAAAAATCACATGAACGGATGGAATTTAGTGTTGATTCGAACATCTTAAATGCATATCCATATTTACTGAAAAAGAAAATACAAAAATCTTTTTCTCTTTTTTAAATTTTTTATCTAAAATAAAATCTTTTTGAAAATTTTCAACTTTTTCGTAGAAACATAAAATCATTTTATATTTAAAAAAATTCAAAATAAAAGCATATAAATACATAAAAATACAATCTAGCAATAAGAACAAATTATATGAATGTGATAATCCCCCTACACTAGATAAAGTACCCAAACTCAATCAACGGAACAAATACCCAAAGTCTTCCTAAGATTCTCGAATATAAGTGCATCTAAAAGTTTTGTGAAAATATTGACTAACTGACGTTCAATGCTCACAAAGCTCAAGGACACGAACTTCTCCTCAATTATATTAGCAATTAAAATTCTCATGTATCCTAATGTGCTTCTTGCAAGAATGTTGGACGAATTATGGGATATATGAATTGCACTCATATGATCACATGATATAGTAATTGTGTCTTCTTTGATTCCATAATCTTCGAACATTTGCTTCATCCATAAGAGTCAAGTGCAACATCTATCGTGGAAAAAATATGGAGTTCTACTTATTTCCCAACTAAGAGAAAAGAGCACCCACAAAGTAAAAACACCCACCCGAGGTGGTCCTATAATCATCAACATCCACAGCCCAATCGACATCCAAATAGGCAGTCAAATAGTTATTTGTATCAAAGGAATACTAAATATCGTAGGAAAGAATTACATTCACATATTTGATGATAAGTTTAAGTGATATAAAGTGATACTCTTTTGGGAACATTTGGTAACGCGCAAAAACTCCAATGCTAAAGGAAATGTAAAGATGATTAGCAGCTAAATAGAGAAGATGGATTTATCACATCATTTCTTAAAGTGTCTCTGCTATGATTAATCGATGTACTCATAGGTGTGTGATTACTTAGAGGATTCCAAACCAAACTTCTTCACTAGGTCCCTAGCAAATTTGGGTTGAGATATCAATATCTCATCCTCTAGTTGACACACTTGGATACCTCAGAAGAGCGTAAGCTCACCAACCATGATCATACCAAATTCATTTTTCATCTCCTCCTCAAATGTGTGAGCATGTCAGAAGCATGTGGATCCACAGACTATGTCATCCACATAGAATTGGGTAACCAATATGACACCACACACTCTCCTAAAAAATAATATCTTATCAACTCCCCCTATCTTAAATTCATGAGATAAGAGATAATAAGTAACCCTCCCGTAGTAAGAACGAGGTGCTTGATTCAAACCATACAGAGCGTTCTTAAGATAAAAGACGTGTCCTAGGTTCTCTGGGCCTTCAAATATCTTTAATTGTTCCACGTGAACTTCCTCCTGTCAAATTCCATTAAGGAAGGAATTCTTGACATCCATTTGTTATAACTTAAATCGTAGAGGACATGCTATGACGAGTATTAAGTGGATGGACTTAAGCCTAGCAATAGAAGCTAAGTGTACACCCTCAATCTGTGTGTATTCTTTAGAGACTAACCTAGTCTTATTTCAAACTATGGTACCATTATCATCCATCTGATTCTTATAAATCCACTAGGTACCGGGAACTAACTCCCAGACATCGTTCTTGTAAAACTAATGCAACTCATTTTGCATAGTGCATATCAAGTGCTCATCCTTGAGTGATTATTTCACATTCTTGGGCTCTACTAAGGAGTTGTAGTAAAATCATCTGACCATATTCTCATTTTGAGCGCGAGTCTTGACACCATGTGTGTGATCACAAAGTTTAGAGGAAAAACCATGAATTTTTCTAACCCAAGAGGGTGGATCCTCTAAATTAATAGCGGGGTTCACTGAGATAGTATCAAGAACAATGGGATCATTACCGAGGGTGCACCATTCTCACACTTGGGATAGGGTCAATAGGCATCGACCGCTCGATGTCTCTAATCATGACATTTATTGACTCCATAACCTTAGAGATTGAAAGTTTAAATACCCTTTAATCCCTACTCGATGATGAGTAACCTAAAATATCTCATCATCGCTTCGCAAGACAAACTTTCCTAACTGCTCTCTATCCCTTAAAATGTATGAAGGACTCCCACGGACTTAGAAATGTGATAGGTTGGGTTTCACCCCTATTAACAACTCGTATGGCATGTGTAACGTATGCGTACAAAGATATACCATACGCGGACAAAAAATTCATTAAAAATCATTCAAAAACATTTTGAAAACTTTAAAATGCAAACTATTATAAAAATAACCCCCGGATAATTAAAGCTTTAACCAAATACCACGTAAGTCTGCTTGGTTAAAATTGTGGCAAAAGATCTTCAATATTACAAATGTCACTAACATTTCTTCTCTTCGAAGACTTAAGAACTATCATGAAGTTGCAATGGGGTGTAATGGGATTAGACAAATAAAATAAAATGATCAATTATAAAATTTTCTCTCAGAGAGAGTAAAATACTAAACACCTTATTCATTGGTTTAGTACACTCGAAAGACACATATTCCCAACTGTCACTTCCTAGCTCTCTCTGACGCCTCTCATCCTACAACCCATATATTTCCTTTTCTCCTTATTTCCGTTTGCTTTATTTTTTTCCTATTTTAATCACCTAGGGGAGCTCATATGATAACTCATTCGTCTCCTTAACCACCGCCTGTAGTTTTTTTTTTTCAGGTAGACTTTTATTTACTAGTAAGTTAATATTTTGTTTAGATATTAAAAATTATTTAACGAATGTGTTAGTATTGAACGATAATATTTTTTCATGGTGACTAATCTTTTGATCAATTAAATTATTTTTTTCATTATTTTTCAGAATTTTAGTATATCTATTTCTATTTTTCTTTTAATTAATTCCAATATGAGTAGCTACATACCCATTTGTTAAGGGCTTTTAATGATAGCTTATTTTTAATTAATTGTCATGTTATAGCATCTCAAATGAAAAAAGTACTTATCGAACTAATGTATTTTTTTCTTTTATTTAATAGATAGCCTAATTTTATCACCCAAAAATTATAATTATAAAGACTCTAGAGATAAAACTCAAACTCATTATGTCTAACAAAGGTATATTAATTGAACACAATGTATGTCACTCATACAATGTGTTAGGTTAGGGTATTTTCCTATAGTAATTAGGCTCCATATTTAATAAAATAAATTAGATGCTCAAATTTATGAACATAATTATTTTCACGTAACTTTTATGCAAATAAAATAAACATTTAAAATTATTTTAAGAAGGCAATTTGATTGATTAAGTACAATTATTCCATCGTACACTACATGGTTGCGAGTTAGTCTGTAGTTGGCGGGGGATAATTCAGCCCCACATAAAGGAGAGATACGTTTCCATTGATCTTATCAAAGATCTTATAAAGAAGATAAACATGGTGGTCATAGACCTTATAACAATATCGAGATTGACTACAACCGATCAAATTGGATAACTCCTTCACGGCTCAAACTTTCATCTTTCCTCTCTCTATATATGATACTATCCACTGAGAGAAAGGGGAATGTAACCTTTGTTATCAAAAGAAGATTAATAAATAGAGAAAAACATCGTGTGGATGTAGGCACATTGTTGACCCGCGTACATACATTTTCTGTGTGTGATTGTGCATGTTTACATTCTTCTCGGCTTTAATTGTATTGAATAATATCAATAGGATTTTACCACCTATAATTATCATCATATGTGGGAAACAATTTTCCTCCTTTAACTAAATTAATCCATTTAGCAACTAGTCATTTCTCATTTTCACAATAAACACTTTCCACTTCATGAAAATCGATGAGCCACACTGAATGGAAATGAAGCTCCTAGGATTAGGTTCGAGATCTAGCATAACCGGAGCCAAAACACTCCTAGCCCATGTTATCGTCCATAAGAAGATAAAAATATGGAAAGCAATAAGGCACCATAATCTAATCAGATATCACAGCTCATGGATGCCTATAAACAAACACTCCATCATCAGAAGGATGCCACACGCCACCAATAAGAATAGAATGTCTGCTTCAATGTTGCCTAGAACGAATGGAGCTGGATCTCCATGGGGAGAAATAAAAATGCCAAGCCCATGCCCTAACCCTTAAAGGAGTAAAACTTTCATCCGGGGAAGGATTTCATAACTCAAACAATATCACTCCTTATTGGAGGGTTTTTCTAGAAACAAAGATAACTATAATAGCTGTCATGATAAGAATGACCTCCACAAACTTATTTGGAGAGATATGGACGGTCATTCAACTCATTAAGGGGTCAGGTCTATGAAGGAGATGGCTATAAGGACTCTCATAAACCAGATAACGCCCCCTTTTATAAGGTTGATTGAGGATTTTAAGCCTCCTAAGAAGTTTTCAAATTTAAACTTTATGCCTAGAAAACTAATCCCACTAACCATATTCACCAGTATCGGTAGGAAATGATCCTTTGGAGCAATAATAAAGCTTTAATGTGTTGTATTTTCATGGCATAAAATTGGTTTGAGAAATAACCACATTGGTCGATCAGCAGTTTCAAATAGATCACGAAGGCCTTCACCACAAGATTCATCATTAATAGCACTAATTTGAAGAGGATGGACTCCATCCTTATAATGAGTAAGAATAACCAAGAAACCTTGTGTGAATATGCTCAGATCTATTGGGAAACCTATAACGAGGTGGAGGTACTTTGACCAAGTAGTACCTCAACCTCAAGAGTGTCCTACTAAGAAGCTCTTAATAGCATCCTACTAATAAGATCCATGTTATACCAGTCCCTCACCAAGAAAGAGGCTACTACTATTAATGATCTTATGTCCTAGATTGAGAAATATCCCAAGGTAGAAGATGTAGTAGAAAGCAACCAATAATATAATGGTTGGCCGAAGTTGAGCAAAAATGGAAATAAGGAGGGTGCCCCCGAGAAAGAGGCAAGATGAAGAATTGTGGATTCAAGAGCAACAACAAGTCAAATACTAGCTAAGCCCATCACACCATCAACACTTTTTTAAAAGAGAATTTACAAGATTTTGAAGAAAATTAAGGATCGATGGTATTTTAAGTGGCCAAAGAAGATGGAAAGGGGACCCATTGAAGAGAAAAATGGATTTGAGATGCTCATATTAAAAGAATCATAGGAACATGATAGAGAACTACAAGAATTCCATGTCACACCTCGAAGAGCTAGCCCAAGTTGGTCATCTAGATGACTACGTGGAGAAAAAGAATGCAAATTCCCCCGCTGAGCACAAATAATATGCGGGTAATGTCTTAGATGATGATAAAATAGGACATGAGTTTGCAGTTATCCATGGGTCCTCCCGCCCAACCAGATCTAATGCAATTCTTTAAATATGGAATTAAATAAGGTCATTATGGACATCAGAAATTTCCACGTCAACCTTACTAAAACCAAAGTTAAAGAACGTCGACGACCAGAAGATATTGACTATACCGAGTACATCTTCTTCATAGAGGGAAAACTGGTTAGAGTATGAACCCCACATCATGATTCACTAGTAATCACTCTCAAAATTATCAATTAAGATGATACTAGTATACCATGAAAGTTTTCCAAAGGCTTCTATTTGAAGTTGTTTAACAACTAAACCTAAAGATGGAAGATTTGAAGGAGGCGACTATCCCTTTGGTCAACTTTATAGGAAGAATGTCGATGCTTATAGGGAATATCATGCTCCCTATGTGAACTAGAAGCATATCTAGATTAATAGAATTCCTAATAGTTGACATTAAATAACCATAAAACTCAATTTGTGAAGAGGATGGCTTCATGACATGAACTCAGTTATGTCCACATACCACCAGAAGCTCAAAAGCATTACTGGTAGGGGTAAGGGGATACATAGGGTCAAGATTTTATTAAATAATTCTTTATCGCTACCATCATATAGAGATAAGAGAATAAGAAAGAAAATATGGAAAATACGAAAGGATCCATCTCACTAAATAGTAACTAAAGTATGGAATTTGCAGGTAGAACACACAAGGATGGCAACATAGACATCCATGGAACCATTACAAGAGTTTATGTTCTATAACTCTCACATAGAAAATAAATTTCTTATCCAAATTTTAGTCACCGGTCACATATATAAAGATATGGTTTTATTTTCGAAGAGAATATGATGTGTTCATTTGGAAGTTGTATGATATGTATGGCATCGATCCTGAAGTGATATGTCACTGACTTCACATGGACCTAGCATTTTCAATGATCACACAAATATCACGATAAATAACCCTTGATAAAGTAAAGGCGGCGTAAGATGAAATTGGAAATTTTTTTGAGTTAAAGTCCATTAAAGAAGTTTAATTTCGTAAATGGATCTTAAACTCGGTCGTGGTAAAAAAGGTAATGGAAAGTGGAGAATTTGTATAGACTTCACTGACCCAAACAAATATTGTCCCAAGGACCTCTCTCCCCTCCTATAGATGGACCAGTTGGTCGATGTAATATCTAGACATGAACGAATGAGCTTCTGAGACACTCATTCAGCCTATCACCAATTCCCTTTATTAGGAAACAAACTAGGATAAGACCTATTTCATGATAACCGTTGGCTCTACTACAACATAATCATGCCATTAAGACTAAAAAATATAGGAAAGATGTACCAATTACTTCTCACTAATATGCTTAAGAACGAGTTAGGTGACACCGTGGAGGTATATATAAATGACATGTTCGTGAAAAGAAAACATAAGGGCGATCATCTGTAAGATCTAGGGAAGATATTTTAATTCCTCAGATATTTGAGAATGAAGCTCAATGATGCCAATTATCCTTTAACAACCCAATTTGGAAATTTTTTGATTTACTACGTCAGCGAGAGGGGAATTAAGGCAACCTTGACAATATTAATGTAATAAGAACCATCTAGCCACCCCAGATTATTAAGGACATTCAAAATTTGATCGAGATACTAACAACACTTAACTGTTTCATCTTTAAGTCATTTAAAAATTTTATACCATTATTCCAATTATTGAGGTGGGAAAAGAATGAGATTTGGAATGATAACAATACAAAACTAGTTTTTCGGACTGACCCTTTTGACATGGCCAAAATTTGAGTCCATGAGACTCACCTTTTGGCACAGGTATACTCAACGTTATTAAAAAGTAATAATATTTCAAACCCCTTTCATTACCCATACCAAAAGGTAATACAAATGGGATGGCATATTAGTAGCCATCCTAAATATACCTTATGAGACAACTAAAAATTTGATTTGCACCTTATGATTTTTATCACCTTATTCTTTAAATTTCCTATTGGCATTATTGTGACACACCGCCTAATTTAAACATCGGGTGATCAGGCCTTTATTAAATTAAAACAAGTTTCTCAAATGGTTCATTCTTAGCATCACTGTCGAAAACTTTTTTAATTACTAATACCCTAAGTAAAATTAGACCGGTGTCAAATTTTATCTTTCTTAAAACAGAAAAACCAACCATGCGGAACAAAGTACAAATAATCATGTACTACAATTCAAACAACAAGTGAAAGTACAACAGAATAAAAGTATTACCGAATAAACCATCGGCTAAAGAAAAACCCAAACAACAATAGAATAATCACTAGTCTGAAACTAACATCTGAGACTAATACCGGACCACAAGTCCATACATAGAAGAGTGTGAGATCCTGTGCTAGATCTGAATGAGAGATATCGTCCTGTCAAATCCTGTAAGCATCCACTGTGCTACAGCTCCGAGTCTCCGGAATGGAATCATCATACATGGCATCCCTGCGGTTGGACACCTAAAAGGTTTTGAAAATATTTTATAGCAAGAGTTAGTACTCAAAACATTTTGAAAATATTTTTACAAGCGTTTATCACAATATAAAATGCGGTTATTGATTACACATGTTAGGTTCTCGTACACTCTCTTGAGTTAACTCACCCCTCATCTTTTGTGCACACCTAACGTTCTACACTTAGTTTATCTAGCCGTACTTCTCAAGCTAACTAAACCAAAGTAGTAAACTGAACTTATCTGTACCCAAGTTCCAGTACCGTCCATACAGTACAACCATTTTTCTAACATCACGCGTATGTTAATTAAATCCCAAGTAACATATAATCTATGTTATCTTTTTCCAAGACTTCTCATTTAGTTTCACTTACTAAAATTTCTACAATTCTCACAATTGTTAACTTTCCCTCTTATGTAATTAAGTTTCGCTACTTGAATTACTAAATAGATTTTCTCTATCTAAAGGTTCATTTCGTAATTAAGTTTCACTACTTAACTTACCAATTCAGTATGTATCTTTGAATACATAATATATCAATCTACTAATACACGGAAGTAGAATATCATCAGGTATATATATTTCACACCCAATATATACTAAATATTAGCCACTGCTATTTTGCCCCTTTTATACACATAAAGGACTCTTGGTTCGGAATGATTCATCGACCCCAAGTAAGAATTGGTTCGGCATGATACATCGACCCCAATTATTTTAAAAATATATATATATACACATATTCTGGTTCGGGACTCTCTCATCGCGACACCAGTTCAAAGTTTGGTTCGGTATTTCTCATCGACCCCAAACTTATAATAACTTTATGTTAGTTCGGAATGTCTCATCGACCCTAACATAATTAATTTAGGTATAATATCTCTACCTAAAAGATCACATAATTCAGTAGGTACACGCCCGACCTATTAATCATATACGTACGTAATATTTTAATCTCATATATTTACCGTACAATATTCGCCTCACGATTTATCTCATTAATCGTACTTATTTGAGTATACACACAACTCTAAGGGTCCTAGTTACCCCTTACATATAATTTCAGTAGTTATTGCTTACCCTACTGGTCTATTTCTTAAATTGAATTTACTTCGCCCCGGAACTCAATTTCTGAAATCCCAAATACTCTACTAAATCGGATCATTCTCCTCGGTCCGTAATCCAAGCCCTACACCCAATGGCCTTATCGGACCTCAACAATATACCTACTGGTCTTATTTTCCCTCCCATATAAGTATAATGTAAATCCTAGAATACCCATTCATTCCCGAACTCAACGAAGAATTAAACACAAAAGTTTCGAGAAACAGCTTTCGTCGATCGATCGACGGCTGGGTTCGATCGATCGACTTAGTCGATCGATCGATAGTTCATGATCGATCGATCGATCGAACAGGGACAGACGTAGTCTGTCTTCTTCGTTGAGACGTTTCCTCCATTAACAAAACATCAACTCCATTACAGTCCACCAAACTTTGACCCAATGATCCTAACATATTTCCACATATACTAGGACAGTTTCTAACGTAATCAAATACATCAAAACTCCAATTTCTTTAAAGAAATAATGAATTAAACCCCAAAATTCTTGAAACCCTAGTTATGGTGTTCTTCCCATATTTTCATTCAAAACCCAGATTTTAATCCGAAAAAGTCATCAAGTCTAATCTGAATATTACTCCTCTACATAGGTTAAATCATTCTACATGCGATTCCTATCCCAACATGCATAAATATCATCTTTCTCCAATCAAAATAATGATTTAAACAAAACTATTCAAAACCCTACACATGGGTATTATAACTTTATGATTTTTGCAATAAACAACTTGCCTTATGATCAGTAGGGTCTGATTTCGTGGTTCTTGTTGATGATTGATGATCTGCATCCTTCAACCCTTCTTCCCCAACATTGATGGTAAAAATCCCTTTGAATTCTTCCCAAATCTTCTTTTGCCTTAGAAAGTTGTGCCTCTCCTCTCTCTAATGGTATTGGTGTTGTCATGGGTGTTCTAACCCTAATCCCTCTATCATCCGGCTGATATAAAACTCTAAATTTCGTAGGTCTCCATACCCTCTTATGTTAAAAGACCAAAACGCCCCCGAACGGCCTCGGTTTAGTCCAAAATTACCCCGGGACTCAACTAGTATCCCCGGGTATACTATTTTGCCTATTTTGACCCTTCCGTAGTCATTGGTGACCTCTAAATTATCATTTGAGTTACTTAAAAATTATAACTCGTTCTCACCCCAACACGGTCTACACGTGTTAAGTAACTATTTACCACTCGCACTAAGTAAATAAAATGAGGTTATATTTATCGGTATCTATCTCTCGATTAATATACAAAAATTAAAATTTTAAATAAAACTCTTTAAATTACTACTCTTCCGTAATTTAAATTAAGCCGACATTTTCTCATTTAATTCTCCAATCTAATTAAATGGAATATTCAGAAATACGGGGTGTTACATACTTCCCCCCTTGCAACGGAATTTCGTCCTCGAAATTAGGATAATGCTGGTATTAAGGCTAAGGATCCTAGACATAATTGCATCCTCTAATACCCAATGTCAAATCATCACATCCTAACAGTCGCCCCAAGTACATGTCTTGCTTCGTAATAAATTCTTACCGCACGTTACCCATGCCGCATATATTATAATTAAGTATCACTACTTAATTTCTCATAGATTTTCCCAATCCAACGTAAATTCTTGAAATTAAGTTTCTCCCTACTTAATTTACCCATTCTATGTATATCTCTATATAACATCTAAGTGCCTACTATCACTCATAAGTAGAATATTATAGGGTATATATATCACACACCATATATACTTTAAGGAAAATTGGTCCGGCAAAATCATCGGCCCCAATAATCCTATAATTTACATTGGTCCGGGAATTCCTCGACCCCAAGGTAAATGTAATGAACACGTCGGTTCCGACCTTCCGTCGATCCCAATATATATATCATCGATTTGGTTCGGAAAATCATCGACCCCAAATCGATCCCCCATGTATTGGTCCGGAACATCATCGACCCCAATACAGAGATTAAGTACACTTACTATCGCACATAAGTAGTAAAAATCAATAGGCATATATATCTTACACATAACATATACTACCAACACTTATTTTATAATCACCCCCCTTCTATAACACTTTTGGGGTTATTGGCTCGGAATTCCACCTCGATCACCAATAGTCATTAATTACTTGTCTCGGGATCACATCTCGAGCACTAATATATGTACATATATCTCATCGCACATGAGTAGACAATTTGTGAGCTATATTTTACACAATTCATATACCCTAAATGTCATACTCCAATAGAATGTCCTCATATCACGCGTTAAGGACTTAAAAGTTCGAAATGTCTACTCGAACCACACCCAAAGTACATGTATTGTTCGTAATCGGTACCCACGAACCTAATTCTCATGTACAGTCCATATAGGCACTCACTCTACCTATAAATATGCTCATATAGGTATACATTCAACTTATGATTGATCAGTGGGCTTCTCCAAAATTCCACTTATCGTAAGGGCGTATCATTATTCTTTCTCACTAACATTGAGTCGTAGGTAGCACAACGTACTCAAAATAAAACATTATCTCTATTCCTTCCTGACCTTCTCTCACAGGGTGGAATTTTAGGATTTCATCCTGATTCACAATCATGTAGAGCGGCATCGTGCACTTGTGCACTCTCCCTTTTCAACTATACACTAATCCATCCTGGTCACCCCATTTCGCTACCCCCAACGAAATGTTGGCTAAATTATGATGTTCACGACCCATCAATAATTTATAAGTCTGTCTCCTCATTCCATCATTGGCAATGTAGGTTCACTACTACATTCCGGTTGCTCATTTCGAGTCTAACTCGCTCTATAACTAGAGGTGTATCTAGAGACAATCTCACTATGTCTCCTCTCAACATCGCTTCCCACTTACGTCATCTTTCCTCAAGTGGTACTCTATTCCCTTCTCTGTCCGGGTTTATTATACTTTACAATCTGTGCACTCTTCGCAATTGGCGCACCTTTTGAGGTTGGTTACTTTATAAGAATTAACAGTTTAGTAACATGTATGTCACCCTCAACACTCAGTCAAGAGATAACCTTGCGCTACTTCTTCACCACAGTTAGGTCTCCCATATCAAGAGATAACCTTTTAACGGTTTCCCACCGACTTTCATCCCATAGGGTGTGATGGATCTCTCAGCACATATAATCTTGGATCATCGTCAATCTCCCATGACGTTCAATCCATTTCATCGATACGACTTGTTCCCTAATTTCCCCAACGTCGTACAAAATTATTCCGCATCCCTCTATCTCGGATGTCTAAGGAATCCAATTGACTAGGGTGCCCATACACCCTTTTCTTCGGGTACATTTGTAAAAACATTGCAAATGTCGCACCCGTAACATACTTTTCTTCAATTCTAGCCTAGTCTACACGGCGTGACTACAATCTTGTGGGTATTCTCAATACCCTACATACCAAGAATCAAATGCTTGCCCACAAAGTCCCACTTATCCCTTCGTGGTGAGGTAATTCTTTCAGTGTTTCTCCACAACACTACCGGCTCCACTGATGCCCTAGCATCTAACAATGACTCTTCTCCTGACGTGCATAAAAATTCAGTCGTATTCCCTTTCGCAACCGAACTAAAACAAGAGACTTCTCCCCATGTATTCTTGCTGAGCATTGTCAGAACAACACCTAGTCAATATGCTCAAAATTTGATTTCTCAACAATATGTGCAACCGTACTCCAATATTGCTAAAGGAGTCAAGTGGCACCGCGCTTATACTATCACTAAGTCTTTAGCACTAACTATAACAGCGAGCTCGATCTCTCCGCTCGGCAGTTATGCCACAAACATTGACTCACATCATTTATGATTCTCACACACCGAAATCAATTACTAAGAGATGTTCATAATCTCCGAAGTTTCTCACATTTTGATGAATAATGACAACTCGACCCTTTTTCAGGTGAGGAGTTGTCATATACCCCATTCACTCGATGCTAAACTCATATACTTCTTTATCCATCGCTCTGGTGATTTAGATGGTTCCCGGACATAACACGCTTGTCCTCTCCGGAATGCAAAACTTATTGGAGTTATTATTTCTTCAAATAACTTCCAGCTAAAAATAAAACGCGTGGCCCTAGAATCCACACTAGACATATTTTCAAAAAGATTCCTGGCTCCAGGCCATGCTGACCGGTTTGGGTACCCCTCCTCTCGGACTGGGTAGTCTCGATCTTGAACACTATCATCTTGGTTCCCTTAGTTCTGCTGACCAAAAAGGAACGCACTATGGGACTTAACAGTCCTGACTTAGGATTTAATCATTAAATCCTCTAGTGGGTTTCCACTTATGGCTTGTACCAGCCCCATTACATTCAGTCCTACTCTTTGACTAAATCTTTAAACTCTCTTGACTTCGCCCCCCAGGAGCATTTACCCCAACCTTGTAAGAAGTACCATACTGCCTTCATATACATAAGTCGTTCAAGAAGAGTTTTACCAAAAATTGCGAGCTATAACTCGAGAGTCCATTTTCTCAAGGGCTCTTTTCCCTTATACCTATCTCACCTGTACAAGTTCACTTCACAGGATAAATTTCTCTCTCACGATTTGGCCTCCACCAGGCTTTCATGTGAGGGGTTCATATATTCCCATTCACTACGCTTCTGAATCATCATTGGAGAACTTTGTGGTTAAACTATACGTAAAGTTCTTCTATTTATATATACGGACCTTCGGTCCGAATGTAGTGACTGGTATCTCCTCCACGTTGCCTGAAAATTTACTCAAATTTTCACTTCTGAGTATTTCTACTCAGTCCCAACTGCCAAAACCTCTGGATATACTACTTCCATTGGTTAACATGCACAGTCGTCGTTTTATCACATTTACGGTTCGTTCTCATCAAATTTTCTTCAGACCTACTCCCACTATTACTGCATTGGCGGTCTAGACTAGCATCCCTCTTACCGTCGCGACACTTGGAAAATGCCTGCTATGCCTCAACAACCCTTGCAGGAGTTACTTCCATTACCCGCTAGGAGTGACCTCGACCACGGTCATCTCTCCTATGATTGCCATCATCGAACACCCAATGCTTTGCCGAGCTCCTCCCTCCTGTCGTCCTGCTAACGTCAATGCTGGACCTACTACCATATTCGACGTACCGTGCCCAATCGGACTCGTATGTATATAACACTACGTCTATCAAATAGCAGGAGAATGTAAACTACGTACGTAGAGGAGTACAATCATCCTAAGATAGGGCTCTATATCAATCAAGCGATACGCTGAAAACGTAGTAAGCCGTACAGATCCTATGGACACTAGAACCTGATGATCTGATACCATCTGTGACACCCCGCCTAATTTAAACATTGGGTGATCAGGCCTTTATTAAATTAAAACAAGTTTTTCAAATGGTTCATTCTTAGCATCACTGTCGAAAACTTTTTAATTACTAATACCCTAAGTAAAATTAGACCGGTGTCAAATTTTATCTTTCTTAAAACAGAAAAACCAACCATGCGGAACAAAGTACAAATAATCATGTACTACAATTCAAACAACAATTGAAAGTACAACAGAATAAAAGTATTACCGAATAAACCATCGGCTAAAGAAAAACCCAAACAACAATAGAATAATCACTAGTCTGAAACTAACATCTGAGACTAATACCGGACCACAAGTCCATACATAGAAGAGTGTGAGATCCTGTGCTAGATCAGAATGAGAGATATCGTCTAGTCAAATCCTGTAAGCATCCACTGTGCTACAGCTCCGAGTCTCCGGAATGGAATTATCATACATGGCATCCCTGTGGTTGGACACCTAAAAGGTTTTGAAAATATTTTATAGCAAGAGTTAGTACTCAAAACATTTTGAAAATATTTTTGCAAGCGTTTATCACAATATAAAATGCGGTTATTGATTACACATGTTAGGTTCTCGTACACTCTCTTGAGTTAACTCACCCCTCATCTTTTGTGCACACCTAACGTTCTACACTTAGTTTATCTAGCCGTACTTCTCAAGCTAACTAAACCAAAGTAGTAAACTGAACTTATCTGTTCCCAAGTTCCAGTACCGTCCATACAGTACAACCATTTTTCTAACATCACGCGTATGTTAATTAAATCCCAAGTAACATATAATCTATGTTATCTTTTTCCAAGACTTCTCATTTAGTTTCACTTACTAAAATTTCTACAATTCTCACAATTGTTAACTTTTCCTCTTATGTAATTAAGTTTCGCTACTTGAATTACTAAATAGATTTTCTCTATCTAAAGGTTCATTTCGTAATTAAGTTTCACTACTTAACTTAACAATTCAGTATGTATCTTTGAATACATAATATATCAATCTACTAATACACGGAAGTAGAATATCATCAGGTATATATATTTCACACACAATATATACTAAATATTAGCCACTGCTATTTTGCCCCTTTTATACACATAAAGGACTCTTGGTTCGGAATGATTCATCGACCCTAAGTAAGAATTGGTTCGGCATGATACATCGACCCCAATTATTTTAAAAATATATATATATACACATATTCTGGTTCGGGACTCTCTCATCGCGACACCAGTTCAAAGTTTGGTTCGGTATTTCTCATCGACCCCAAACTTATAATAACTTTATGTTAGTTCGGAATGTCTCATCGACCCTAACATAATTAATTTAGGTATAATCTCTCTACCTAAAAGATCACATAATTCAGTAGGTACACGCCCGACCTATTAATCATATACGTACGTAATATTTTAATCTCATATATTTACCGTACAATATTCGCCTCACGATTTATCTCATTAATCGTACTTATTTGAGTATACACACAACTCTAAGGGTCCTAGTTACCCCTTACATATAATTTCAGTAGTTATTTCTTACCCTACTGGTCTATTTCTTAAATTGAATTTACTTCGCCCCGGAACTCAATTTCCGAAATCCCCGATACTCTACTAAATCGGATCATTCTCCTCGGTCCGTAATCCAAGCCCTACACCCAATGGCCTTATCGGACCTCAACAATATACCTACTGGTCTTATTTTCCCTCCCATATAAGTATAATGTAAATCCTAGAATACCCATTCATTCCTGAACTCAACGAAGAATTAAACACAAAATTTTCGGGAAACAACTTTCGTCGATCGATCGACTTAATCGATCGATCGATAGTTCATGATCGATCGATCGATCGAACAGGGACAGACGCAGTCTGTCTTCTTCGTTGAGACGTTTCCTCCATTAACAAAACATCAACTCCATTACAGTCCACCAAACTTTGACCCAATGATCCTAACATATTTCCACATATGCTATGACAGTTTCTAACGTAATCAAATACATCAAAACTCCAATTTCTTTAAAGAAATAATGAATTAAACCCCAAAATTCTTGAAACCCTAGTTATGGTGTTCTTCCCATATTTTCATTCAAAACCCAAATTTTAATCCGAAAAAATCATCAAGTCTAATCTGAATATTACTCCTCTACATAGGTTAAATCATTCTACATGCGATTCCTATCCCAACATGCATAAATATCATCTTTCTCCAATCAAAATAATGATTTAAACAAAACTATTCAAAACCCTACACATGGGTATTATAACTTTATGATTTTTGCAATAAACAACTTGCCTTATGATCAGTAGGGTCTGATTTCGTGGTTCTTGTTGATGATTGATGATCTTCATCCTTCAATCCTTCTTCCCCAACAAGTTGATGGTAAAAATCCCTTTGAATTCTTTCCAAATCTTCTTTTGCCTTAGAAAGTTGTGCCTCTCCTCTCTCTAATGGTATTGGTGTTGTCATGGGTGTTCTAACCCTAATCCCTCTATCATCCGGCTGATATAAAACTCTAAATTTCGTAGGTCTTCATACCCTCTTATGTTAAAAGACCAAAACGCCCCCGAACGGCCTCGGTTTAGTCCAAAATTACCCCGGGACTCAACTAGTATCCCTGGGTATACTATTTTGCCTATTTTGACCCTTCCGTAGTCATTGGTGACCTCTAAATTATCATTTGAGTTACTTAAAAATTATAACTCGTTCTCACCCCAACACGGTCTACACGTGTTAAGTAACTATTTACCACTTGCACTAAGTAAATAAAATGAGGTAATATTTATCGGTATCTATCTCTCGATTAATATACCAAAATTAAAATTTTAAATAAAACTCTTTAAATTACTACTCTTCCGTAATTTAAATTAAGCCGACATTTTCTCATTTAATTCTCCAATCTAATTAAATGGAATATTCAGAAATATGGGGTGTTACAATTATGCAAATAAAAAAGGAAAGAGGAAAGGTCAGTCCTATAAGATTTTAAACCCGACAAAAGAAATCTCCAATCCTAACCCTCTCGCTACGTTCTTTTTCTTCCTCGCTCGACTGAACCATCGTGAGGAGTGGTATGGCATTACACTCTATACTTAATTCATCGTGAGGATTCAGATCCACTGTAAGGAGTGGTCCGACAAGCGTGAAATTTTTTTGCCTTAAAAAAGTATTAATACAGAACAATAAATATCATTTACAATGATGTTGATTCTAAATTGTGGTGTGAATGAAGGGTGTTTGTTTTTTCGGTGAGAAGAATAGTTTTATTGTCTTCAACAAGTGTTAACACATACCACCTAAGAACCCAACTCGACCACCTTTATGGCACAAAACACAAGAGCGAAAGGTCAGTTTACACTTGGCAATAAGGCCTATGGGTTTCTAAGTCTTTACCTTTAACATTTATACATATGTTTTATTTGGCATCATTAACTATAGCATTAAATTATTTTTCGAAGTGTTTTAATTTTGGACTTTTGTATAATGCCAAATCCCCATAATTTAAATGGCTTGCTTAAAACTAAAAAATATCACGTAGAAGTATCAAATTTCTTACTAAAGAGTTAGATTTGGTAGGTTATGTTAAACTATTTGATTGACATAATGCCAATTCATTTTTCCAAAAGGGTTGGATTTGAAAATGCCAATTTATTTATTAAAGTGCAGACTTATATGTCAACTTATTCGTAATGGGATATTAAGAAATCATAAAATCTTGGGATCTTTAAAATCATAAAATCTTGGGATGTTTCAAGTTTAAGTCCAGATATCCTAGTGACCATGACATGAATACAGTACATAATTTGGAATTTGTAAATAAAATCCTTTTTATCGCAAAGGGATAGGTAATCCAATATGTCAACTAAGTTTATTTTGACTCGTACATTAACATTTTAATAGCCTTTTCCCTGTCAAAGTTTAGGGGACTTTGCAGGCAGCATTATTTTTTGGGTATAAAGGTGCAAAACAAAACCTCCTGATATGCATATTTTGCGAGAAATGTTTTGGTGCAACTATCCCATTTTTTTTTGCACATGCCCTTCTTCCTAGAAATCAAAACGTTTCAAAATCAAGAAGTATAATGTTGTTGCTCTTTAGGAGTGGCTTCCATTATAATCCCTAACCCTAAATTCAATTTACACAAAATACTTTGATCATATGCTTTTAGGTAATTGAGTTGTTGAACTTTGATTGTATGATGCAGATATCACTGTGGGAAAATATGTTATTTGCAAGAATCATATTATGGATCTCTATGAGTGTTTATATAATTATTATAATTATTTTTTGTTACTTTGATATTGTGTTTTGGTTATGTGTGTGTGTGTGGGGGGGGGGGGGGGGGGGTGATTAATGTGTCATGGTTGAATTATGTACAAAGTGCAATGCTAATCAAGCTAGTGCTACCAGTGACGAGTTTACTATTACATGTGGTATACATGCACTCTTTTCATAAATTTTAACATTTAATGATATTACATATTTCATTAATTTTTGTATATATGATTTGTAGTTGTGATAGGTAGTTGAGGGTGAGCAAATTTAAAATCCGGATTGCTAATTAGTTGTTAGAGTATAACTTTTAGATAAATTTGTGAGAACATTTGTTTACTAGTTTGTATGAACTTTAGTTTGAATTGTTGATATCTTTTTTTATAATTGATTATCTAATTTATGTTCGTTGGAAGGAATTTATGCCATTAAATTTATTTACTATTCCATTATAATTTTAGTTTATGATATATATGTGATGGAATAAATAAATACCCATATGCATCAACATTGAAATAGTCAATTAACGACCATCCCAATAACTGAAGACACTTGAAGAGAGGGGGGGGGGTATATTAAAACATTTAAACACTTAAGGGTCGTATACTTAACCCCTTAGGCCCGATTTCTTTATCCTTTGAGAAAGGCAAACATGTGACCTAAGGATGGGTCCAAATACTTAATTACTCTAGATTATGATGTTCAGTTCACCAACCACTTTTGGTGTATTTTTTGTGGCTCCTCGAATGCAACCTTCATCTTTTAAGGTCTTCCACCCTTTATAAATGGACAAACACAACTAGTTAGCCGCGAAGTTAAGATTTTCTCAATTATGTGGTCTATGGCAGACAGTAATAGTGGGATTCTATTATTACTTATGTTGAGATCACGTTTAATAATGACAATAATCGATGAAAGAGTCTCTCCCTCACTCTACCAATTAACTAGGTTATGCTTCCACGTTGTTGATGTGAGTCAAGAATCTTTTGACTTCATTGTTCGTATTGTTGTCGTTCATGAGGAATGTGAGCCTCCATCTGTAAAGCACATATGAGGCCTACAAAGTCCAAGTCGATGTCCATCGATGGGATATATATTTTTAGCTCATTGACTTGGTTATTTTATACTCATAGAAAAAGAGGAGGCATGAGAAGGGCCATAGTTATAGATACACATATACGATCCCTTTCCATTTGTCCAAGCGATTAGAGAGAATGAATACAACACTAATTTTCTTATTGAGTTTCGTTTTCATAGTATCCATTGCTATTTATTTGTTCCCCTTCCATGAAGCCAATGTCCGATTGATACCATTTTCATTCAACTCAATACTTGCGGATAAAAAGAGTGATCATACATCGACAAGTCCATGAAATATCTTTCGAATTCGTTGGGTTGGGCGCAATTCTTGTAGGGTCAACACGCTAGACTCTGAGCCAACATTTCAGAAGTGGAAACAATATACACTCAAATGGAGTTAATGTATTCGAATTTCAATCGAAATCATAATATCAATAGTTCAGACATAAAAATATATTATACACCTCATTTAAAATGTAAATTACTAATTTGAAATGCATTACTTGTTTCTAATATGCTCTCATGAGAAGATTCTAATATCCTGTCAATTAATCATTGAAAAGGTAGGAGTTGTTGCAATAATTTCCCTACATAATCCAGATAGTGAAACACTGTGTGTGGATAAACCAACCAAAATGGCATCTGCATATGGGTTGATAAAAACTATTTTAAGACTAGGGAAGAACAGTGGGATATCGTATAATGTCTGATATCCAAACATTTTAAAAATCATTAATAAAGATGTTTGTAATGGTGTGTATACTAGTGATACCCTCCCTTTATCTAATTGGTATGTAGACTTGATTATCTCATAATTAGAAGTGTATGTTATGTCTACTATTTAATTAAATAATTGTACAAAATCAGGAATAAAAAATAATTACATAAAAAAATTTTAAATTCCAGAAAAGTAAAACTTACTTGATTTTGCAGAAAATAATAATAGAAATAGACAAGATAAATTCGAGCCCTGTAGAACAATCTCCTTAAGGAAAATTTATCCCCTCCAATGTGCTTCAAGGTTGTTGAATAATTGCCTCCCAAGATATAACGTATTTTTGGAATTAATTATGTAGCACAACAATAATTAATTCCAACGAACACAGGTCTGGGTTAATATACCCAACCGGAACAATGATATGATATGTAGAAATGAAGAAAATAGTTTTCTCGATGAAGGAAGTAATGCAGTAGCATTTTTGGAATTTTTCTGGAGGGGAAAATCTTTCAGCAATTAAAACTGGAGGGAATATGTTGTATTTATAGCATCTGTGTTGACTGTTCAAAATTTTGAACAGTTGACTCTTGGCAATTAACTGCTTAAACAGTTTTAATTAATTACGAAATTAATTAATTTGGTGTTTAAACAGATTAATTAATTAATTACGAAATTAATTAATTCAGCCCAAAATGAAAGGAAATTATTTAAGCCCAAGCCTGAGCCTAGCCGACCAGCAGTACGGACGGTGCAAGCGCGCGTGTGGGATTCTGGCCCAAGCCCAACACATGCATAGTGTAGGTCATCTCCCCTTCAAAGTGTTGGGATACCCCAAGGCATCCAAGCCTTAGTCCATCATTTGGGTTTTATTAACTCATTTTTTTCCACTACTCTTCCAATGTGGGACAAGAGTTAAAACATACCCAATTCATTAACTTTCATTGCTTTGAGAGTCATTTTGGGGACATATTTACAATTCATAACTTAATGAAATTTGACATGTGAATATACTACGTTAATCTCCTTGCGTAGGAGAACGCGTTCATATATGGTCCCACAATTATTGTGGTGTAGGTCCCACCTAAATTTGAGCTCAAAGTTGCTCAAAATTCTGTCCAGGAAAATTCTGGATAGTTTTTAATTCCAATTTAAGTCTAATTTTTCCAACAATCCCCCATATGAATGATATATATCTATAATTAAAAAAAACAGATGCTGATGCAGATGCAGACACATATTGAGTAAAAATAGAAGATTTATTGCATTGGGAGAAGTACCTTAGTGGCCTCGAACTTTCCTTAGTGATATACCATCGGATGTACTTGGTTAATCAGTATACTTCACTTCTTTGAACCGTCAATCGTTTTTGTAAACCTAGACAATAGTATTCACATAATAATTCTTCAACACAATTGGTTCTCACGTTTGTGTTCATTTTGGCCATAAACACCACTTGATTCTGTGAGTATTTTAGAGAATTTGCCTTTCATTATTCTCATAGAAGTGGCCCCCTTTTTACTCACGTAGGTGATTTCCATAAAGAGTATCCCGCAATACCCCACTTAGACATATTAAGATATGGATGTCATTAAAATCATAACTTATCCTAATTTTGCGACAGATGTGCACTGTCTCATCTTTGGAATGGATATGATTAAATATCCTCATGTGCTTACTGAATACAATGTAGTTCGGTTTTCCCATTGAACCTAGATCTTGGAATCTCCAGTCAGCTAGGTTGGGTTACCACTATACTAATTCTTATTTATTTAGGATTTAGACCCATTCCTCTCAATGATCTTTTAACTTGCTCTCGGTTTAAACCTTTTGTTAGTGGATCCTCTATATTATATTTTGACTTTACATAGTCAATTGAGAGAAGTTGTCTAACGATATTATGGTGACGACGAATATGTCAGGACTTTCTGTTAAACCTGTGATTCAATGCCCTTCCAATCGCTGATTGGCTATCGCAATATATAGATATTGCGGGTACAGGTTTCGACCAATTTGTAACATCCTTTAAGAAATTTGGAAGCCATTCAATTTCTTATCCATCTTTGTCTAGTGCAATGGATTCGGATTCCATTGTTGATCTAGCAATGCATGTTTATTTTGAGGATTTCTAAGATACGGCTGCACCTTTAAGGGTAAATATATACCCACTCATAGACTTAGAGTCTTTTGTATCAGATATCCAATTTTCATCACAATGTCCTTCAAGAACAGCTGGATATTTTGAGTAGTGCAGTCCATAGTTTTGAGTGTATTTTAAATAACCCAAAACTCTTAACATTGCTTTCCAGTGATCTCTCCCTGGATTACTCGTAAATCGACTTAGCTTACTTATTGAGTCTGCTTTGTCCGGTCGTGTACAGTTCATGATATACATTAAAATGTTGATAATACGAGAGTACTCTAGTTGAGATATGCTTTCACCATTATTTCTTGCTAGATGAAAATTTACATCTAAAGGTGCCTTGGTAGGATATATATAATACTTCTTGAATTTTTCAAGTACTTTCACTATGTAATGAGATTGAGATAATATAAGTCCATCTGATGTTTAAAAATTTTAATTCCTAATATAACATCGACGACCCATATCTTTCATGTCAAATCGACTACTTAACATTTGTTTTACAGTTTTGACAATTTCTAGGTTACTACCCATGATAAGCATATCATCAACATAGAGGCACACAATAACATATCCATTTTTAATGTATTTAAAATAAACACATATATCACATTCATTAGTTTTGAAGTCATTTGATAACATTGCATTATCAAATTTTTCAGGCCATTGCTTGGGTGGCTCTTTTAACTCGTAAAGTGATTCAATAAGCTCACATACTTTTACTTCTTGTCTGGGAGCCTTGAACCCTTCAGGTTGCTCCAATGGATTTAAATAACGATATCAGGTAACGTAACGGTTGCCGTATCGGTGTAACGGTATCAGGAGTATCGGACGTAATGTAACGAGAATCGGTTACCGCAAGCGTGAATTTTTTTTTACCATTCACAAATACCATAATTTAAAATGATACTTTTATTTTGACTATATAATGTTGAATTTAATTAATATGTGGGTTCATTACATAGTATTAAAGCACATTAAAACATTTTATTACTTAATCAAATACTAAAAACACATCATAAAAGTATTTTATTACTTAATCAAATACTAAAAACACATCACTCAATAACAACTTGTAACATGCTTAAATTTAACAACTAATAACATACTTAAAGTCATTGTACAATTGTGAATCATTACCACCATACCACTAAAAAAATATGATAATAAACAAAATTACATATATTACAAATGATTCAATGCTTTCATCACCAAAAATAATGCCGTGGCGGGTCTCTAAGAATCTCCATATCATCATCATCATCATCATCATCATCATCATCATCATCATCATCATCATCATCATCATCATCATTATTAGCCCATTCATGTGGTTCATATCGAAAGTAATTTGAACGTGAATTACTTGAATTAGATGTACCCATTCCAAAATTGCTACTTTCATTTGATGCCCGTTGTTGTGGAAAATAACCTTGAGGCACTGGCAGAACCATATACCCAAGTCGATAGTTCTCGGTCGATGAAACGGTATTATATGAAGGTTCGGGTCGATGAGGAGGATAGTAATATGACCGAGTGGGTGGATAATAGTATTGTGGTGGTGGGGGATAATATGAAAATTCAGGGGGATGGGGTACGTGGGTTGTTCTTGTGGGTTTCTTCTTTCGTTTCCACGAATTCCAAGATCAAGCTCAACAAAACGGTTCTCTAAATTATCTCCCAATGGATAACGTGTACGCCTTCGTGTCCCACCCCATGGTTGTAGATCTTGTCTATCCTCCAAATTGTCATCATCTTCCCGAATTCCATAACTTCTAGCTTCTCCTTGATACGATGAGTAACTATTATCTATTTCAGTAAATGATATATTTTTGTTAGAAGTGTAATATAAGAATAATATAATACTATAAATAAAATTTTGACATCAATATTTATTTACCTTCATATTGCACATCTCTACCAGCAAAACCATCTCCATAACTACCACTAGCACCACCTCCATAACTACCACTAGCACTATATCTATGAGTACCACTACTTGGTTGACTCAATACAACACCACCACTACCACCGCTACTAGTTCCACTACCATAAGGAACTAAAGTAGCATGATCATTTTGGTCATTTTAATAAACATCCAACCATTCAGAATTGTGTTGACCATCTAAAAGAGCTTCTTCTGTCTCTTCCAACCACTGAGATAATGGGTCATCTTCGTCAAATATGTAATCCAAGTTGATAGGATTAAAATATGCCTCAATGTCTTGTTGACTTCTTCTTGTCGCATTTCTGATCTTTAACCTCATATTATAGTACACAAAAATAAGTTTATTTAACTTTTGGGATTTTAAACGATTTCTTGCATTTGTATGTATGAGGCTAAATGTACTCCAATTTTGTTCACAGTTGGAAGATGAACACGTTTTACACAATACTCTCACAGCAATTCGTTGAAGTTCTGGAGTCGGTGTGCCATAATGAATCCACCATTCACCTACACATGATGAACACAATGATTTATTTATATTTTATACTAAGGTATAAAGTGAAATTGATAGTCAATAAATTAAGACTTATTATTACCCGAATTTGTTTGTGACACTACTGTTTGAGCTAATTCGGTTCCAAAAGAATTGTATTTTTCATGAAATAACAAAATCTGTAACATTTCACGAAATATCAAATACATTAGTGAAAAACTTAATAAAATATAAATATATTCTCGACTTACTTGGTTAATTTCCTTTGTCTGATTGTCAATATCAGGTTGCAACCTCTGAATCACTTTTTTAATCCCTACCCTTGCGTCAGAAAGGCTTGTAAAATTATCATCGTATTGAAATTGAGGATTCAAGTAATACCCTAATATATTGACATAAGAATAATACATCAAAAGTTAGATTCAAGTGATAACTTAATTATTGAACAAAAAAACACAACTAGTTTTTTTACTTTTATACTCACCAGCTGCATGCAAGTCTTGATATAATTGGAGCTGCCATCGTTTGTCAATGATTTTATGAAAATCTATGTAATAGCGGAAATCTCTTTGAATAGCTTTCCTTGCCCTATCCATATCTTCATAAATAAAACCCATGGTAGGTTTTAAATCTCCATCCACCAATCGAAGAACCTTCACTAAAGGCTCTTGCACCTTCAAAATATCAGCTGCTTTAGACCAAAATTCCCTGTCAAATATTACCTTCTTCGCCTCCTTGCCTTTTGGCAACTTTTTTCACTTGCATCGTTTCTACTCATCAGATCTAAACATGTCCTCTAAACCCTTCTTATGCCTCACAATACTCTCCAATGTGATAAAATTCGTAGCAAAATGAGTGATGGCTGGACGTAGTAACTATCGACCATTAGTGAATCGCTTCATGTAATCAAAAACCCAATTGTAATTGTAAATGAAGCTGGTCATAATTTTTGCTTGATCCAACACTTTCACCACACTCTTCTTTTTATCAATGTCTTCAAGGATAAGGTCAATACAATGAGCTGAACAGGTTGTCCAATACAAATTCGATCTCCTTTGCATAAGTAACTTACCACCCGCTTTCATAGCCGCTTCATTATTAGTTACTACTTGGATAACATATTGCTCTCCAATATTATTAACTACGTTATCCATGAGGCGAAAGTAGTAGTCTTCTGTCCTACTCACCATGTCTGTTGCATCAATGGATTTATGAAAAACTGTTCCATGATTGCTATAAACTAAAAAAATTATTAAATGTTTCCTGGTAGGTCCTGTCCAACCATCACACATAACAGTGATACCCCTCTCCTTCCAAATTGTCTTTTGAGATTCAATCCATTTTTGCAAGGTAGCAAACTCTATTGGAAAAAAAACTTCATTGACCTCATACGGAGTTGGAGGCCTCACTTCGTATCCAATTTTTCTAGCAACATCATGCATTCGGTCAAACCACAGGCTTACAACAATATTTGCAGAATATTTTCCAAATAACACAACTGACTAATTGCTCGTCCTAACTTCTTTTGCAAACCCTTCATAATTTTTGTTGATATTTTAGGTTCCTTAGGACCCTTGCTTCGATGGAGGTCCACATCCACTTCACTAATCTATATCCAGGCAAATTTATATCCTTCCATTCCTTACGTCGCATTCCAGATATACTAGAAGATCGTTGAGGAGCTTTAGGTAAACCCGCTCTACTTGAACTTCCAGCCACATACCCACCCTTTGATTTAGACCTATGTGTCTGCTCCCATTCCTTATATTCATTTCTACTCATATTTCTTGACATGGTCATGTCAGGATCTGAATCATCACTTGAAACAACAATTCCCTCAAAGCCATCACCCCCATACTCATTTCTAATATAATCAATGACTCTTTCCTTTTGGGTGGATTTATCTTTTTTTTTTTTGCTTTTCCTCCTTCAAGATGTTTAATCATTTCCTCCCTAATTTCGGTTGTGACGTTAGGACACCCTCTTACTTGTCCTTTTACATGAGCTAAATGTTGTTTTAGTCTAGTTATACCGCCATTTATTTCCCTTCCGCATAATTTGCAATTTAATTTCATCCTATTATTCAATACCGGAGTAGCAAACTTCCACCCAATATCCCCACTTGGGGCGATCTCCGGATCATCTTCCTCTATCCTTCCACGAGGCATTTTCTTTTTTTAAACTATCATAGAAAACAAATAAATAAGAAGTTAATTATTTTTATGCATTTATATAAAGAAAAAAATAATAAGTTGACTTAATATTAAATTGAATAATAATGAATTTTTAAAACGTAATAATAATTAGTAAACTTTAACAAAAAAAATTCTAAATAGTTTAACAAAATTTTATTATTTTTGGTACTTATATTAATTTTTTCACACAATCTTTTGTGGGACATAATATCATATTAAATAATAATACATATTAAATTAAATAATAATTTTTTTTAAGATATGATAATAATTAGTTGACTTAAATAATTTTTGGTTAAATTTTTGTAACATTTTGAGTGTTTTGTTAACATTTTTTTTACACATTATAATTTAAATTTTTTTTTAAGTATAAAATTGAACTCATCTCATCCGTTAAAAAAAGAGAGGAGATGAGGTTTATTTGTTCTTTTTAATACCACAAGAAACTCTCTCTCTTTTGGCAAAAAAAAAACTCTCTCTCTCTCTTGCGGGACAAAGATAAACCCAAAACCACACCATATATTCACTCACCTTGATCTCCGGCATCGACCCTCCCTGAGATATTCCACCTTCCCTCCTTCCTTTCTGATATCTCCCCTGTCCTGTGCTGAGTACTGAATCCTCCTGATATACCATCGACGACCGATCTGACGTGAGGTTGGGTTTCTTTGGATGGAGAAGAAAAAATTGGAAGGCTATAACCGTGTAAGAGTATGGATCTTTGTGGGTGTTCTTGAGACAAATAAATACTCAAAAGATGATGGGAATCTTATTTCAAACAAAGCCTATACCTAAAGTTGCTACACGAGTCTCTTTTCTTTCCTCACCAAGTTTATCTTTGTCCCTTTCTTTCTACCTCTTTTTCTTTCTTTTCATGAGATAAAGTTGCTGAATAAACTTAAAGTTCTGACGTAATTGTCCTTGTGTTTTCATCCCCCTTTTTTCTTCCATACAAAAAAAGGAATTGTATCGGACAATAACGGATTGCAAGGGCGTTACCGTTACGTATCGAATTCGTAATGTGATACGAGTGTGAATTTGGTTCAACCCGATAAATTAGTGTGTATCCTAAACGTGGCTTTAAGATACCGTTATGTAACAATCGATTCATTATGTAAAGGTCAATTTTTAAAACTATGGTTTCTCCATATAAATTTCCTCATCAAGTTCACCATTTAAGAATGCGATTTTTACATCCATTTGATGTATTTCAAGTCCATTAATAAAAACTATTTCAATTAACATCCGAATGGACGTAATTCTTGTTACCAGTGAGTATGTGTCGAAGTAATCCAACCCTTCCTTTTGCCTATAGCCTTTAGCTACAAGTCTAGCTTTATATTTATCAATTGATCCATCCACCTCCAACTTCTTTTTGAAGATCCATTTATAACCTAACGGTTTTGAACCTAGTGGAAGATCCACTAGTTTCCATATGTGATTTTGTAATATGAATTCAATTTCACTATTAATTGCTTCTTTCCAATTATAAACATCGGGTAAGGATATTTTTCTTTGTACGATTGAGGTTCATTTTCTAGCAGATATGTTAGAAAATTCAGACCGAAAGAAGTCGAGGTTCTTGCTCTTTTACTACGTATTAGTCCATCCTCTACTGGTTCAATAGGTTGATGAATACCACTTGTAGTAGCTTAATTTGTCCTTTTTGAAGGACCAGATTATCGGATCATGTTATACGAGAATTCATTTTCAAAAATGAAGCGTCCCTCGATTCAATAACCGTATTTACATGAATATTCGAAATCTTATATTTACAAACTAAGAAATGATATGCACTGCTATTAGTATCATAACCGATGAATACACAGTCAATGATCTTTGGTCCTATTTTACCTTTTTAGGTTTAGGAACCATCACTTTGGCTAAGCACCCCCACACTCGTAAATATTTATAGCAAGGTTTTCTACCTTTCCATAACTCATAAGGTGTCTTATGAGTTTTCTTGTGTGGTACTTTGTTAAGAATATAATTAACATATAATAAGGCTTACCCCTATAAGTTTTGTGGAGCTCCTGAACATATTAACATAGAGTTCATCATTTCCTTCAATGTACTATTTTTGCGCTCAGCAATGCCACTCAATCGAGCAGAATAAGGAGCGGTGGTTTGATGAATAATTCCATTTTCAGAAAAAAATTCCTCAAACAGATATTCATATTCACCTCCTCTATCACTCCTAATAGCCTTTATCTTGTTGCTGAATTGATTCTCAACTTCATTATTATATTGTTTAAATGCATTAATAGCCTCATCTTTACTGTGTAATAAATATACATAGCAATATTTTGTGCAATCGTCAATAAAAGAAATAAAATACTTTTTTTCACCTCTAGTTTGTAAAAATTTTAAATCACAAATATTCGTGTGAATTAAATCTAGTGGTTCGATTATCCTTTCAATAGAATGAAAAGGCAATCTAGATAATTTTGATTCCACACAAATATCACATTTATGATTTTTATCAATACTAAATTTTGGCAAAAATTCCAAGTTAATTAATCTACGCAAGATATCAAAATTAACATGTCCTAATCTAGCATGCCAAATATATAATGACTCAATCATATAAGTAGAACTAGAAATTTCATTCATAGAGGATGCCTTAGGCATCAATATCATTACATTCATTTTAAAGAGACCCTCAGACAGGTAACCCTTTCTCACATACACATCATTTTTAGACAACACAAACTTATTAGAAACAAACACATATTTAAACGCATTCTTTCTTAGAAGCGATCCAGAAATCAGATTCTTGCGAATGTCAAGCACGTGCAACACATTGTTAAGTGTAAGTTCCTTTCCCGAAGTCATCTTCAGAATAATCTTTCCTTGTCCCACGACCTTAGATATCGAAGATTTTCCCATAAAGGGAGTCTCCTCATTCTCTAAAGCCTTATAATTAGTGAACAACCATTTGTTTGCACAAATATGGCGTGTATCCCCAGTATCCACCCACTATTCCTTGGTATTTCCTACCAAATTTCATTCAGGGACAACAGCAAAAAGATTCATATATGCGATACCATCAGAAATGTTCTCACCCTCTGTCAAATTTTCTTGAGCATTATTCTTTTTCGTGTTCTTTGGTTTGTGACACTAGCTTGAGTGGTGTCCTAGATTTCCGCAATTGTACCATTTGCCTTTAAAGTTCTTTCTTTACTTAGATGTTCCTTCCCCATCACGCATACGTTTGGATTTAGGACCTTCAACCACATGAGATTTGGACTCCATGATGTTCTTCCCACTTTTATTTTGAGATTCACGATTATCTTCTTCAATCCGCAGTCGCACTACCAGTTCTTTAACATTCATCTCCTTGCGTTTGTGCTTGAAATAATTTTTGAACAAATTCCAAGATGGAGGCAATTTTTCAATTATCACCGCCATTTGAAAAGTGTCACTGACTGACATTCGATTAGCGTGAATGTCATGAAGAATAACCTGAAGTTCTTGAACTTGTGTAATAACCGGCTTGGAGTCAACCATTTTGAAGTCTAGAAAATGGCCCACAATTAATTTCTTCATACTAGCGTCTTCAGTTTTGTACTTCTTCTCCAAAGAATTCCATAATTATTTTACAGTTTTCATAGTGCTGTAAACATGATACAACATCTTGTCCAAGTATGTCAGGATGTAGTTATGGTACACATAAGCAGAATGTTTTCATGCTTCAACAACAACAGTCTCATTTCCTTCCCTCAAAGGTGGACAATCCTCATACACGAACCTTTCCAATTAGAAAGTTGTGAGGTAAAAGTACATCTATCCTTGCCAACATTTGAAATCAATCCCGGTAAATTTTTTCGGTTTCTCCCCATGTGGCATGGTTACAGGGGCAACAATAGGTTCATGTGTCACATTCACAGTAGATGGAATGTTCACAGTAGGTGGTGGAACTGTGATTGCATTTTTTAATTCCATTTCTGTTACAAAAACAAAATTTTTGTCAATGATAGTATTCATTTGTAATGAAATTATCAAAACAAGATACAAAATTCTGTATACCAATTTCCTCCAAATAAAATTAAGATTAAATGAATTCTAACAAGAATTCTAAATAATATTCAAAATTATATAACAAAATAAAAAAAAAAAATCTACACAAAATTCTGAATTAATGTCACAGAATTTAAACTAAATTATTAAACACCAGTTTTCACTAGTCTAAATTAAAAATTGTGTCAAACTATTTTTAATATTATTAAAAAATTCCGTACAAAACATAATACAATTTTTTTAATAAAAAAAACTTATATAAACGGATTTTTAAAAAATCTAAGAATTTACAAAACAGATTTAAAATAAATAAATTATACATGTAAACTGACACAACTTTAAAATTTCTGTAACAATAAATAAACTACATTGTTTTATTAAATTTTGTAATAAAACAATACTTTAATACATATTTTCTGTAAAACAGATTTATTAAAGAAAATTCTATACACAATAAAAATAGTAAAAAAATAAATTTGCCTTAAGATTGTTATGTTTGCTATTTAATTAAACAGTTGTACAGAATCAGGAATAAAAAACAATTATAGAAAAGTAAGACTTACTTGATTTTGCAGAAAATAATAATAGAAATAGACAAGATAAATCCGACCCCTGTAAAACAGTCTCCTTAAGGCATATTTATTCTCTCCAATGTGCTTCAAGGTTGTTGAATAATTTCCTCCCAAGATAGAACGAATTTTTGGAATTAATTATGTAGCACAACAATAAATAATTCCAACAAACACAAGTCTGTGTTAATATACTCAACCGGAACAGTGATATGATACCCATAAATGAAGAAATAGTTTTCTGGATGAAGAAAATACTGCAATAGCATTTTCGAAATTTTTCTGGAGGGGAAAATCTTTCAACAATTAAAACTAGAGGGAATATGTTGTGGGAAAAATCTTTCAGCAATTAAAACTGGAGGGAATATGTTGTATTTATAGCATTTGTGTTGACTGTTCAAATTAACTTCCAGTCAGTTAGTGTTTAAACAGATTAATTAATTAATTACGAAATTAATTAATTCTGCCCAAGCCCAAGGCCGCGCCGGCCGGACGGCGAGCGTGTGTGTGGGCTTTTGGCCCAAGGCCAGCACATGCATAATGTAGGTCATCTCCCCTTCAAAGAGAGACATCCAAGCCTTAGTCCATCATTTGGGTTTTATTAACTCACTATTTTTCACTACTCTTCCAATGTGAGACAACAGTTAAAAGATACCCAATTCATTAACTTTCATTGCTTTGTGAGTCACTTTGGGGACATATTTATCATTCATAACTTAATGAAATTGGACATGTGAATATACTACGTTAATCTCCTTGTGAAGGAGAACGCGTTCGTATATGGTCCCATAATTATCGTGGTGCGAGTTCCACCTAAATTTGAGCTCAAAGTTGCTCAAAATTCTGTCTAGGAAAATTCTGGACAACTTTTAATTCCAATTTAAGTCCAATTTTTCCAACAGTGTATAATTTGAGAAACCATCCATTGTTGTTATTCTTATGTTCACAAAATCATGGGATTCCCCCAAATATGGTAGAAGACATATATAAGTAACATTTGAAGTTCTTTTTGGGTCATATCGAATGAGCTTTCATTTTATGACTCCTAAATTTCAATTTTAGAGTCTCCTACATAATAAAAGAGTATTAACCAGAATTTTACCAACTAAGCAATTACTAACATTAAATGCATGTTAGTTCCTACTACTAAAATAATGAAGTTGTCAGCAGTAATTTGCTTTTTGGTGCGTATTTTCTGTGTTCATCAGGATGGAACAAGTGTTGTCATTCGCCTTCCCTTTCTCATAAACCATCAAACTTTTATACCTTCTCAATACATTACTGTAATAGGTGATAATTAATATATTACGCATTAAGATTTAGTTTTCTCTTATACTGTCCTCGATATTTTTTATTTGTGATAATATAGATACAGAGGGTGACAAGTTGATGAGAGAAGAATCACTAGTTTATGACTTACTAGATTATTCTAGAGAAATGAATTTCTTCAGTTATATTTACAATATTTATAAGGATAATAATCAGAGTTTTGTTGCAACTTGTAATAACTGTGTAAAATACATGTTTTAATGTATCGTTTGTTTTTTAAAAACAAAATTGAATCAAAAGTGAAAAATGAAATCCGGTTAAAAGTAGCGCAAAAGAGTTTTTCGGAGTGAATCACCATATGCTTTCTATTACCTTTTTTTTAGCAAACTGGTTAAAATTAAATTGAATGTGAGTATTGTATATTCTTAACATCAAACGATTAAGTATTGATATGAATTATTTATTACTTTTTAATAACTCAAATTCATTATAGAAAAGTTTTTTTTACTTAAACTTAAAAATTATGCCATGTCTACGGAGACCTGTATATGCATCGCCTGAACAAAGCCAAGTTGAGGATGGTGACTATTCTTTCGTTCAGAAAAATGAGGCATGAACAGTGACCACTACATTATTCGTTTCTCCCATTTTCGTACTGATGATTTTATTTTATTTTTATATTTTCATTGGTGTCATTACCTGGTTATAAAGAAGAGTAGTACTATGGGTACGAAGGAACTCCACAAAATCTTCACAAAAAGTAGAGTAACCACTAGCCATCAACATCACGATCCTCTCCTACCAACTGTTATAGTAAGTTTTTTTTTTGTCATTTCATCTGGATTATTTTTAGGTATTGATCACATTATATACTCATCGAACCACAACCCGATTTTTAAAATATGTCTTTACAATGTTGTTCAGGTTTCTTTCCAAACCTGTCTTTTTTTTTAAGATTTGCTGATATGGTATCTCTTTTATTTGTTTATTATTACGAAAAATACTCAACTCTTGTCAACTCATTTTCCCTTTTATTTTACCTAATTTATAAAGCTCTTGTGGTTTGTTTGTCTATCTGAGAAATGGGGGGTCGTGTTGTGGAAAATTTTTAAGAAAGAATGATAATATTATGGGTAATTGGAGTACTTTCTATTCCTTTAGTTCGTTGCTCTTAATAGGACTATATATATATGGAAAATGATAACATGTGCCCTAAAAGCACATGTTTTAAGTTTAAAAAAAGTAAGTATTAAAGATCCATATGAGTTTTTGTTCCCTATTAAATGTATGTCGAAGCTCTCTACCTATTATTTTTGAGTTCCTAATGTATGCCCTTAGGGCACATGTTCTTGGGATCTTATTATCTCTACTACCTAAAAAGAGGTAACTTCCTCTTCAATGGTTAGAAGACTAAACTACCCTCATTAAATTTAAAATTCTTATTATACCCTTAATAATAGTCAACATATCTCTCCCCAATTCATTGGATCCTACGAAATACCCTGGTTCATTTCATCCCATATTTCTCTTATTCATTCACAGATACCAAGCATCCAAATACATTCATGTTCCAACCCTAGGAATCCAAATTCAGTTGCCTCAAATTTCATTCTCTAATTCACAAACATTCATTCATCATATCTCTCTCATATTCATCCATGCATATGAACCATCAAAATACATTCATCTTCCAACCCTAGAAATTCATCTTTACAAATGGAAGCTCAAACAACTATTTAATTGAAATCCATCATTTCGTTGCTTTTCTTTTCTTCGTTGCTATCATTTCTTCTGCCAAAATCAAGGTCAATACTCCTAATTCCATCTATAATTTTTTATTATGTCAGCAAAGTATTCATTTGTTAATTTGAAGATGAAGACAATAACATAAATTTCATAATTATATATATATATATATATATATATCATTGAAGAATTTTGTCTATCATTTGTGAACAGAGTTTGTATTTTCCATTTTCATTTTTTTCATGTTTTTAGAGATGTGTACTTATTACATATTCTAAATTAAATGTTAATTTAAAAAAAAATGTATACATTCACATATGCCTATTGTTTTAAATGTTAATAATTTGAAAATTATGCATACTGATATAAACTTTTCCAGTACTAAAGATTGTGCTTATTTTTTTATGATTTTCTTCTAATTATGAAAATTTCACTCATGATAATTTTTTTACTAGTTTCGTAAGGTGGAACTTCACTACTACAATAGTTGATGGCACTAAGTCAAGTACTTAATTTATGGTTTATTGTCATTCTTGTATAATTTTTAATTACGGAAATTTCACTCATGGTAATAATTTTTTTTATTATTTTCACAAGGTGGAAGTTCAATAATTTGGTACTACAGATAAGACAAGTACTTAAATTTATGGTATATTGTCATTCTTATATAATTTTTAATTACGAAAATTTCACTCATGATAACAATTTTTTTCGTAAGGTGGAAGTTCACTACTACATACATTAGTTGATGGTACTAAGACAACTATTTACTTTTGGGGTTTATTGTCATTCTTATATAATACGATGTTCTTACTCTTTACAAGTATGTTAACAGTAATAGGAATGTAATTTGATAGTTCGCAAGAAATTGTTATCATTTAACTTTTTCATAAGTAATTGTTAATTGAAATCTTGTAGGATATTGTCAACATTGGTGGTACAAGCTCGAATTGTGAATCCGAGAGTGAAGGAATTTCACTTTTGTTAACATGGTATGTGAAGTACTTAATACCATATTGAAACTATTTCGTATAATTTAAATTCGAGATGGTAATATATTTCGTTTGAATTTTTGTAGGATATTGTCAATATTTCTTATAGAAGCTTGGACTTTCAATCTCATAGTGAAGGAATCCCAATTTTATTTACGAGGTAATTGCAATTGATTAATGTATGATTGCGAATTTACTTATCATTTTTTATTTAATTTACTGGCCATTATGAAACTGATTGAATAAATATGTAGATGAGCTAAAAAAATTGCATACGTTTTACAATTTGTAATTTGTAGCTTTTTTTTTCTTTGTCATGGAAAAGAAAAAAAATTAAAGAGTTAGGAAACTAATTACATCATATCAATTGAATTATATGAAATAAAAACTACGCATGTATAACAAATTATAGAGTAGAATCAAGTAGATACCCAAATCTTTATAAACTAATGAATAACATGATTGGTTGGATAAATAAAATTAAGTCATTGCAATATACATATTTACTGTTTTAATATCATGATGAATGAAACAACCTATGAACCAACAGAATCAAAGACTCTAATGATTCATTATTTCGTGGGATTTTTTGGAGCAATTGGGTACTCAGTGAGTGGAATTTTGGGACCACTAAGTTTAAAATGACTTTGATGCAAGAAATTAATTATTCATACAGAATTTTTTTTATATTAGCCAAATATATGTTTTTTTAACCTAAATTTTTCAAAATATTTTCATCATATTTTTTTAACCTAAACTTACATATTCATATCTTTAATGCCATTCATTTGACATGTCATCAAGCTATAATTAGGTTTTATTGTTGTTGTTACATTGATTTTGAAATGTGTATAGGGTGATAGAAAAAAGAATAAAGATACAAATCTACTTGAAAATTCCAGAATAAAATTATAGACCTTCCCTAAATTAAATTCATTCTTCTTGGAGTCAAAATTTAAGATGGATCTCAGTCCTATATGTTAACTATCAATATAGCAGTTGACTCCAAGGATATGTTACTGGTATTAGGGGACTGAAACGAAGTACAAATTTCTTACATTCCATATCCAATAGTATTTAGGACCAATTAAAAACCAGTTGATGAAAAACTGATATATATAAGATTGTCTTATGTTCCCAAAAATGAAAGAGAAAGGGCTGCCAGTGTTGTTTTATGGTCTAGAATAGGCATTCACCTCCTTGTCCTAAGCCAAATAATTGAGAGAGTTTTTCTTGAAAAATATGTTACTAATGCCGTTTATTAAAAATAAACTATTTAAGTAACTCCGATCTGTTTTTTTAAGAAACTCTTTCGTAAAAACCAAACTATTTGAACACAAGATGTGTTTAACAAATCAGTATGTGCGAGATCTATTCAAAATTTGAATAACAGGTTTATAATGTAGTTTAAAAAACTTAAACTCAGCACAACCAAGAATGAGATGAGTAGATGTAGAAAGATTATGTTCAAGATGTTTTTACGTGGTAAAACCTCACCAATTGAGGAAACATCCACGACTCCCTCTACGGAGTAAAATGAAAAAAATTCACTAAAACAAATTTATGAGTTACAAACTATGTAACTAACATGCAAACAACTCAGACCTATATAAGTTTAGGAATGTACCCTCTGGTGTCCTTATAACTTCTCTGCAGTTCTGATTGTAGATGTAGTTCTCCTAGTTTGTTAACTTATGATTTGTTCCTGCACTTTACGTCGACTCTTGGTCACAAGATCTTATTACCAACACTTTTTGTGTTGTAGGGTGAAAGTGTTTGTGGAGGTTCTCTCTAACACATCCATGCATACACACACACTTATTAAGTACAAACAGTCCAAACAAATTACAGTAACACTATATGCTGCGATCTTTTCTTTTTCTTTTTTCTTACAAAACTTTGAACCTTATTTGATCTTTAAATCAATCCCAGAATCCACGGATACCTTGCTAAGAAGACAGTCAAGGTTTTAATCAATCTCAGAATTTAGAAAAGTTTTTCGAGATTGAAAACCTCCAAGTGTGATTCCAAACTAGGTCAAAGGTTTAGTTTTACAAGAACTAGAAACAGAAAGCATTTATTGTTGATTTCAAAGTAAGCAAACGTTTTATAGAAAATAATCAACAATATGTTTCTCAAGATGAGAAATAAAGAAAGAAACTAAGTGTAATGTAACATGAATAACTCAGATCTGAAATTTCTATGAAATCAGAAAGTAGATCTAAGTAATAGTTTAAGTTGAAAACAAGATCTAACGAACAAGAGGTTACAGCAGCAATTACAAACTCAACTCAAACTCTCAAACACTCAAAAACACTCAGGGTAGTGTTTTGGATATGAAGGAGTTTTGAAGAAGGGTTTGATTTTGGATTGAAGAGGTTTTGACGAACAAGGTTAGGGTTTCTAACTCTCTCTCTCTCTGGTTTCTCTCTTCTCTCTATTTCTCTCAGAAAAATGAAAATGGCAAAAGTCTTCGAAGTCTGGGATTAGGGTTCCTTTTATAGTGTGAAGAGAAGGTTCGAGAGACTGGATGAAAACCAAGGGCCTGGATTAAGTCAAGTTAAATTGACTTTGATCGAAGGGTTCTAAGAAAGCGGTGCTTAAACGAAACCTGATTGGTTTAAAATGTTGTACGGGGATTCACCAAGACAACATGCAGATCGTCGATAACCAATGATCTAAGGGTTAAAAACATATGCTTTTATAACTCAGTAAAGAAACACACTCTCAGCCAATCAGATGAAGACAAGTGTTGGCCAAATAAAGGATATGAAACGCGCGTCTTAAAGTAATTAAAACCACACCCTAAGGTTTACTCCGCTTTCGGATTCTACCCAAGGTAACATTAGGCCAATATACCCAACAAAGTATATTTACAGATTGACCACAAAAACTTATAAATCAAGTTTTAATTAAGAAAACCTTATTTAAAAAGTGTTTATAAAATCCCAAAAAATTATTAAAATTCAAAATTAGGGATTTAAACACAGTCAACATATGTACACACATTATTATGCAGTATGATATGCATTAAATAAATTCTACTGTGTGTGAGTTTTGGAAATTTGTTCTTGATCACTACAAGATAGAGAGATGAAGAAGCAAACCAATTTCTGAGGTTCTTTGGTTTGTAGGGAGGACATAATTTTGTCACAATTTCCAAACTAGATGAGCACTTATACAATATAGACTCAAGTGAGTCAAAAGTATAAGGGCTTCAATCTCCCCCTTTGGAAATATGAGACAAAATCTCCTTTGAGTCATCTAGGACTCGTAGGGCAACAAAAAATAAGAAAAACTTATTCCTATCAAAATTCTATCTACCAATTACCTAGAAATCAAAAAGTACATAACTCAACTAAGTACATTTGAATACCCTATTACAACTGTTGAGAGTAACTGTACAATAAAAACCTGCAATAAATCACTAAGATCAAGCTGTTTAGCATATGTAAGAATTTAATAGACTTAAATTTCTCCCCCATTTTGTCTCAAATGGACAAAGGGAAAAAAACATGGATAAACAACAAAGTTATTACTCAACATAAAACATAGCAGTAGATTTATGTAATGAAATGAATCTATTATAATCTAGAGGTTTGGTAAACATATATGCGAGTCGTAGATCAGTAGGAAGATAATTGATTTCTAATTCCTTAGATTCAACCAATTCGTGTATAAAATGATGTCTTATTTTTATATGCTTTGTTCGCGAGTGTTGAACAGGGGTTTTAGAAATTAATCGCGCTTTGATTATCACAATAGAGATGCAAGTGGTTTTCTTGAATACCATAATCACTTAGCATTTGTTTAAGCCACAGTAATTGAGCACAAAAGCTACCAACGGCTATGTATTCAGATTCAGCTGTCGAGAGTGATGTACAGTTTTGTTTTTTACTAATCCATCCTACCAAGTTATTACCTATATAATAACATGCTCCTGATGTGCTTTTACTATCATCAGTACACCCAGCCCAGTCAGCATCAGTGTACCCAATTATAGTGCTTGGTGTGTGATTAGTGTACCAAAGTCCTAGATTTAGAGTGCCTTTTACATATTTAATGATACGTTTAACAGCATTCAAGGGGCTCTCTTTATGGTTATTTTGATATCTAGCACATACACACACAGCATACATAATATCAGGACGCGAGGCAGTAAGATATAGTAAGGTTCCTATCATACTACAGTACATAGTAGGATCTATGGATTTTCCATTTTCATCGTTAAAAAGTTTTAGCGTAGTACGCATGGGCGTTTTAACATCTTTAGCACTCTCGAGGCCAAATTTCTTTACTATCTCTAAAGCGTACTTGGATTGCGATACAAATAATCCTTCTGAATTTTTTTTGACTTGGAGGCCTAAGAAGAATTGTAGCTTCCCCATAAGGGACATTTGAAATTCCTTATGCATAGTTTCAGAGAAGGATTTGACTTCTGAGGGAGAAGTTGATCCAAATATAATATCTTCAACATAAACTTAAGCAATAGTGATGTGTTTGTCAAAATGTTTGACAAAAAGAGTTTGGTCATTTCCGCCTCTTTTGAAACCTTTATCTAAAAGAAAACTGGAAAGACGCTCATACCAAGCTCTAGGAGCTTGTTTAAGGCCATACAAAGCCTTTTTCAGACGAAATACGTGATTTGGATATTTAGGGTCAATGAACCCTTTATGTTGTTCTACATAGGTTTCTTTAGCCAGTATTCCATTAAGGAACGGAGATTTGACATCCATTTGGTACAGTGTAAAATGCATGTGGCAAGCTATAAAAAAAAGTAGACGAACAGATTCTAAACGAGTAACAGGAGCAAAGGTCTCGTTAAAATCTATTCCTTCTATTTGAGAGTATCCTTGAGCAACTAATCTAGCTTTATTTCTAATTATTATCCCATTTTCATCAGTCTTATTTTTGAAAATCCAACGTGTGCCAACAACCTTTTTGTGATCAGGACGTGGAACAAGATACCAAACATCATGAATGACAAATTGTAAAAGTTCTTCCTGCATAGCAGAAATCTAGTGAGAGTCATTCAATGCCTCATTTACATTCTTTGGTTCCACAAGGGAAACAAAACATGCATAATGTGCATAATTTCTTAGTTGGGATCTTGTACGCACTGGCTCACTAGGGTTACCAACTACGTTATTTATGGGATGATCTTTAGAAACCCAGTTAGGTACCTCAGGTGTCTCAATTGGTAATGAATTATCCATTTCAGAGGAGTCATTTTCTAAAATATTGGTAGAATCTTCCTCAATAGTAGATTCACCAGTCTTGCTTTCTACAGTAGTGTCACTAACAATTACATTTATGGATTCCATCAAGGTTTTAGTGCGAAGATTATACACTCGATAAGCTCTACTGTTAGGCAAATATCCTAGAAATATGGCTTTATCTCCCCGGCTCTCAAATTTGGATAACTGTTCCCTATCTTTGCATACATAACAAGTACTGCCAAAGGTTCTAAGATATTTGAGATTAGGCTTTTTATTGTACCAAAGTTCGTAAGGGGTTTGTTTGGAATTCTTTCTAAGATATACCCTATTTATAATGTGACAAGAAGTACGAATAGATTCTACCCAAAAATATTTAGGTAAATTCTTGGCATGTAACATAACACGTGCCATCTCTTGAAGGGTACGATTCTTTCTCTCCGCAATACCATTCTGTTGAGGGGTCTTAGGAGCACTGAACTCGTGTTTATAACCATTATAGTCACAGTATTCTATAATACCAGTGTCTTTGAATTCACCACCTCTATCACTACGAATTCTATTTACTTGAGTATCCTTCTCATTTTTAATTCTAAGAAGAATTTTTAGAAAGGTTTGAAATGTTTCAGACTTTTGTTTTAAGAAGGCTACCCAAGTAAATCTAGTGAAGTCATCAACCATAACAAGGATGTAACTGTGTCCACAGAGACTAACAGTTTGGGAGGGACCCATTAGGTCCATATGGATGAGTTCTAAGGGATTAGAGGTAAGAATATCTTTGACTTTCTTATGAGGTGCCTTAATAATTTTACCTTCCTGACAGGAACCACAAATAAGATTGGGTATGAGTTTGATTTTAGTAACTCCTCTAACTATTTCCTTGAGAAGTCAGTCTACTAAGGTTATCGTAATTTATATGACCCATTCTGTTATGCCATATCTCATTGTCATCCATTCTGGCATCATTATAGATTTCAGAATTGTTCATGACAGTGTACCAATTGTTAGGAGTTCTGAATCCAGTAATTATGCATTCACCTTTTTCATTTAAAATTTTGCAATTGTTCTTTGAAAAGGTAATAGTATGATATGAGTCACAAAATTGCGATATGCTAAGTAGATTTGCCTTAAGACCTTTGACTAGAAGCACATCTTGAAGAATAGGAAGCCCATCTTCTTGGAGAGTTCCTTTGCATATGATTTGAGATGAAACTCCATCACCAAAAATGACTTTACCACCAGCAAAGTTGGTTTTGTTTAAAAGTTTAGTTTCATCACCAGTCATATGCTTAGAACATCCAGAGTCTAAATACCAACCGAATGATGTGTGTTCAGGTTTTAAGGCAGTAACAACAACATTACACTTCATCTGAGGTAATAGATCATCTTTTCTAACCCAAATTGCCCTAGTTTTCATCTTGCGCTTATTAGCTCTCAATTGATAAAATTTGCGAGCTTTGGATTTTTACTGAAAAATGTTTTGCGCATGATTTTGAATTTTGTGAAAGACTTGAGCATTTGGTTTAGGAAAATTCTTAGGATTCCTTCTAGGAAATGTTCTTTTAGGTTTGGTCTTTCTCTTTCTATAATTAGAGTTTATATCTGGCTGTCTAGGAAGTATATAATTATTGCGGATCCTCCTAGAATAGTTAATGTTCTGATAGATATGAGGATTATAGACAGGTTTAACTAGTCTCCTAGAATAGCAACTATCAAAAGAGTGACCGTATATATCACAGTAAGAACAATAAATATTGCTCAAGATTGGGGTCTCCTAAATAAAGATTTTGAGAAGTTTTGAGGTTAAACTCTATTCCTAGGTGTGACAGTCTTGTATGCAGACTCACTCTTCCTAATAGAGGGGAAGACGTATTTAGCCTTAGGTGAACTTTCATGTTTAGATCAACTTGATTCCCCAATGTTAAAATTTTGATGTTTTGAATCAAACTCAGTTTTTAGAGAATGAAAGTCTGGGCATGTTTCAATAGGTTTTTTGCCTCCTGACACAAACTTGATAGGTTCAAGAGATTTTGTTTGTGTTTTCAAATTGGGGCAAAACTCTATTCCAGTTCGATCATCAAAATTGGTTTTTGATTCAGCAACAAATTCATCAAAACATTTTGAATTATTTTCAAATTTTGTAAATTTTTTGAAAACAGTTGCTGTCTTTTCTTTAGTTTGTTCCAATTCTAACAATGTCCCTTTGTACTTTTTCTCCAGAATTTCATTTGTTTCAGTTAAATTTTTTAGTTTTTCATCAAACACTTTAATTTCACTTTCATGAGTTAAACATTGGGTAGTATACTCTTTAGCATTCAGTTTGACCATCAGGCTTAGATCTTTCAACTTTTTGGTAAGTTCTTTCACAATTTTTTCTAGTCTAGCACTTTTCTTGAGAGTTTTAGCATAAAGTGTGTGAATGTCTGGGAGGTCTTCATTGTTCGAATCACTAAGTGTGGTGTGTGGAGTGACCCCTAAGGATTCATTTTTTAAACTCACACACCCATTGACATCGTCATTATCGCTATCCCTTTGACTCACACACCCCGAGATAGAACATGCAACCTTCTCAGTAATCAAAGCATCTAAACCAGTATAAACATGATTCTCAATAGCAAGAGTAGAGTTACTAGAAACATTTTCATACACAGGCATAGGCACATCATCATTATATATGATCTTGGCAAATAAAGACATGCAAGGGTCAAACACATCACATGACTCAGGTTCCTCATTTTCAGAGTCATTTGAATCATCCCATGTTTTGCAAATGTTAGCTCTAGTGTGTTTGTTTTGAGTGTTCAAGTTAACTCTATAGTCTTGTGCAATGTGCCCCAGTTTACCACATCTATAGCATTAAGTCTTCTTAAGGTCTCTATTAGGTCTAATATGAGAGTCCTTGTGATTTTTGTCATGGTTTTTCTCATGAGGTATGTGATTAGAGGGAGTTGGATAATTTTAATTGCCTTGTTTATTTGCCACTTTGTTTCTAAACTTAATGATTTTCTTAAACTGTTTTGTAATTAAGGCAGTCTGATTGTCCAAACTCTCTATGTTGCATTCATCATCAGATTCATAAGTGGGGAATTTAAGCTCAGGCTTAGTTAACTTAGAAGAGAAGCTCAGATTGGAACTAGTCTGTTTCCTATGGGTTTGGGTCAATTGTTTCTTAAATTATAGTTCCATTTCCACAGTTCTTAGTTTACTACTGAGTAATTTAGGAGTGAGATTTTGATCACACATTTCCTCAATAGCATATCTTTTGTTATCAAATTTCTGTGGTAATGATCTTAGAATTTTAGATACAATTTCATGTCTGTCATAAGTCACCCCATTAGCATGCAGTTTGGTCAGAATATCAGTCAGGTTCATATAGAAGTCATCAAATGACTCAGTCTCAGACATAATTAAGGAGTTATACTGCGGAATGAGCATTTGAGTTTTAGCAGCCTTAACTCTAGTGTCTCCTTCATGAGCAGTAACCAAGGTGTCCCAAGCTTCCTTAGAAGTGGTATAGGATGAGATTCTTTTGAACTCATGTTCATTTATGGACATAAATATGGCATTCTTTCCTTTGTTATAATTTGGAGAAACTTGTTTCTCTTCTTGAGTGAACTCACTTAATGTTTTCTTAACCCTCTCATTACTTCCTTCGGTGGCTGGTTTTGTAGGAAAAGTGTAACCATTTTCAACAATGTCCCAGACATCATCTCCCAGAGTTCCTTGAATGAAAGCAATCATCCTTACTTTCCAGTAAGCAAAATTGGTTCCATCAAAGATTGGAGGTCTGGTCAAGTTACCAAATCTTTCATTTTTATCGTCGATATTTGATTTTCAGAAAACAATTTCAGAAACACAGGATCTCTTTTGAAAGAAATTTACAAAGATCTGATACCAATTGAAAAATATGTTACTAAAGCCGTTTATTAAAAATAAACTATTTAAGTAACTCAGATCTGTTTTTTTAAGAAACTCTTTTCGTAAAAACCAAACTATTTGAACACAAGATGTGTTTAACAAATCAGTATGTACGAGATCTATTCAAAATTTGAATAACAGGTTTATAATGTAGTTTAAAAAACTTAAACTCAGCATAACCACGAATGAGATGAGGAGATGTAGAAAGATTATGTTCACGATGTTTTTACGTGGTAAAACCTCACCAATTGAGGAAACATCCACGACTCCCTCTACGGAGTAAAATGAAAAAAATTCACTAAAACAAATTTATGAGTTACAAACTATATAACTAACATGAAAAGAACTCAGACCTATATAATTTTAGGAATGTACCCTCTGGTGTCCTTATAACTTCTCTGCAGTTCTGATTGTAGATGTAGTTCTCCCAGTTTGTTAACTTCTGATTTGTTCCAGCACTTTACGTCGACTCTTGTTCATAAGATCTTATTACCAACACTTTTCGTGTTGTAGGGTGAAAGTGTTTGTGGAGGTTCTCTCTAACACATGCATGCACACACACACACTTATTAAGTACAAACAGTCCTAACAAATTACAGTAACACTATATACTGTGATCTTTTCTTTTTCTTTCTTCTTACAAAATTTTGAACCTTATTTGACATTTAAATCAATCCCAGAATCCACGGATACCTTGCTAAGAAGACAGTCAAGGTCTTAATCAATCTCAGAATTTAGAAAAGTTTTTCGAGATTGAAAACCTCCAAGTGTGATTCCAAACTAGGTCAAAGGTTTAGTTTTACAAGAACTAGAAACATAAAGCATTTATTGTTGATTTCAAAGTAAGCAAACGTTTTATAGAAAATAATAAACAATATATTTCTCAAGATGAGAAATAAAGAAAGAAACTAAGTGTAATGTAACATGAATAACTCAGATCTGAAATTTCTATGAAATCAGAAAGTAGATCTAAGTAATAGTTTAAGTTGAAAACAAGATCTAACGAACAAGAGGTTACAGCAGCAATTACAAACTCAACTCAAACTCTCAAACACTCAAGAACACTCAGGGTAGTGTTTTGGATATGAAGGAGTTTTGAAGAAGGGTTTGATTTTGGATTGAAGAGGTTTTGACGAATAAGGTTAGGGTTTCTAACTCTCTCTCTGGTTTCTCTCTTCTCTCTCTTCTCTCTATTTCTCTCAGAAAAATGAAAATGGCAAAAGTCTTCGAAGTCTGAGATTAGGGTTCCTTTTATAGTGTGAAGAGAAGGTTCGAGAGAATGGATCAAAACCAAGGGCCAGGATTAAGTCAAGTTAAATTGACTTTGATCGAAGGGTTCTAAGAAAGCGATGCTTAAACGAAACCTGATTGGTTTAAAATGTTGTACAGGGATTCACCAAGACAACATGCAGATCGTCGATAACCAATGATCCAAGGGTTAAAAACATACGCGTTTATAACTCAGTAAAGAAACACACTCTCAGCCAATCAGATGAAGACAGGTGTTGGCCAAATGAAGGATATGAAACGTGCATCTTAAAGTAATTAAAACCACACCCTAAGGTTTACTCCGCTTTCGAATTCTACCCAAGGTAACATTAGGCCAATATACCCAACAAAGTATATTTACAGATTGACCACAAAATCTTATAAATTAAGTTTTAATTAAGAAAACCTTATTTAAAAAGTGTTTATAAAATCCCAAAAAATTATTAAAATTCAAACTTAGGGATTTAAACACACTCAACATATGTACACACATTATTATGCAGTATGATATGCATTAAATAAATTCTACTGTGTGTGAGTGTTGGAAATTTGTTCTTGATCACTACAAGATAGAGAGATGAAGAAGCAAACCAATTTCTGAGTTTCTTTGGTTTGTAGGGAGGACATAATTTTGTCACAATTTCCAAAATAGATGAGCACTTATACAATATAGACTCAAGTGAGTCAAAAGTATAAGGGTTCATTTCTTACATAGGATTCGGTAAAACTATGTGTCATTGACTAGATGATAGTAGACAAAATCCATCACAGGTCATAAATAACTATTGTAAGTTAAATGTGACGAATCACATTCATTAAAAGTTTATACTTTATCCGAAATGTATAATGAGGTGACCCTAAGCCATGCTTCAACCTACGCCCGCAAGGCATAGGCCTTAATGAAGGAGCCTCGCCCGATTTGAGGCGAATCGCAACATATGAAGCTTTGTTAGACTTAGTCCTAGGCATACCTTGGACAAATTCAATACTGCATCGGTTTTCCCCTTGTCTGAGATCACTCTGTAATCTTATATACTCAACCTTTTATTTATTGTATGGACAAACGAAGAAAGAATGAAATCTTGATCTTCTTAACCTTAGTTTTAAAAAATCCTTAATTGAAGAAATAAATCCCAACCAACATTCCATGAAGTCTAGCTTGATTAGTATGAATTCAGTCTACAATTTCTGGCTGCAATTAGTAATAACTATTAACTTATGAACTATGCCATTATAGTTTTATATAAATCAATGTAACCTATAGTTTCCCATTGGTCATATATGTACTTATTATATTGGAATAAGCAATGGGTTTATGAGTGTTCAAAGCTGGATTTATAGGGTCAATGTGGACTGATCCATTCCCATTGGTTTCTTTTTTTTTGCTGTATTCGATCAGATTTTGGTTCTATAACATTAGCCTCCAACTGTTTTAGGATGACAGTGCTCAATATAGGCGAAATTTCTCCTTCTTCTATTAAACTGGAGATAACATCCACTGAAGTTAGATTTGTAGTGGCTCCATTATGTCAATCAGTAGCTGTATATGTTACTACTTGGTTCATGGATGTCACTGCTAAATTTAGTAACAAATATTCTCCACCTATCATATAACACACATTTGGAACTACATTCACTTCCCATGCCTTTATTATTTTACATTTTTATCCTCTCTGAAGCTAATATTTAGAACTTGAAACAAATAAATCAACATACTTTGAATTTTAGGGTATGCTAATAGTAGTAAACACGAAAACAAAACAATTAAGAATATTAAAGAAACATAAGTTGTCCTCTAGAGTTCCCTTGACCACTTCATTAAGGACTCAATTTCATTACTAAGACTTGAAATAGTCTATACTGAAGTGTTTGGGGGGAACTACTAAACACATCTGATAAATATACATACTGCTAAGAATGATGAGATTCTTGGTAGCGATATGCCTAATAAATATGCCTACAATAAAGATTTTAAGTCTTATATTTATAAAGTAACTATATTTATTTACTTTAATATGTATAATGAATATTAATTTGTAATTTCAGTTCCACATATTTTTGTTAATGATAGCATATGTACATACAACATAATCATGATTTTATTTATGATATTTCTTGCAATACACCTTATTCATAAATAAAATAGTCTTTAAATATCACAAATGAACTAAAGTAAACGAAATAATAAAGTGATGAACAATTATATAATCAAGATTAGTCACAATATACATCAAACTATGAAACTCAAATGATTAAATTCCAGTAATCACCACAACCAATTTTTCATAAAATATATTTATAGATAAAGCTCCATTATTGAATTGCAAGCATTCTAACAAATTTTTCATCCACCCACTCCCCATTTTCCAGCCCTCTGTACCATGTAAATTTATAGCCTTAAAAACGAGATGAATTAGTTTACATATGTCAATCAACTCTCTAAAATTGCGAACCTGTCCATTTGGTAGAATGGTTGTTCCTATTTTTTCTGCATTTGAAATAATTTCATTAACACCCCCCCCCCCATACACACACACTACGACTAAGCCACGACCTCTGACAATCGTCACTTAAATTACTCAATAATTTTTCATTCCTCCTTGCGTCGATTTATGCTCTACATAAAAAATTTGGAAATTGACAGATTCATATTCATTTATTCAAAACCTCAAATCAAATATCTGGAATCAACCACAGGTGCAACGCACGTGGGCACAACTATATACTATAATACCAGAGACTTCATTTAAGTTTTCTTCCCATTTATACACGGCCATGTGGCACCTAATGAGAGCCTTTTCTATACCACTATTTTCACATATCTATGTTTCTTTGAAATCAGAACATAAATAATGGAGGTCATTCACTTTATTCATTTCTTAACTCCATCTCTCCATTGAATACTTTCCTTTTCCTTTTCTTTTACATCGTTAATACGCTTATATCTTCATTTGTCCAATAATAGCAGTCGCTTAATAACAGTCACTTTTCCAATTACTCTCATGAGTATTCTATGTTTATATTCCCTCCTAACCTCTTCACACCAATTCATCCAGTGATTAGAAGCGTTTACTCAGCCTCTAACTTTCTAAAACTGGATAGGGGATACACAATGTATGGCATGCTATAGGACGACGATGAACCTTAACTGCTCATATACATGCCCAGGCTCGGCAAGGAAGGCATTGGTGAAGAATTCAGTTGAACAATCCGGTAATGAGGATGGTGGGAACATGTAAGAATATGGTGTTTGTGATTTTATAATTCTGAGAAGGTATTTGGATTTTAACGGTTCCACACATAGATTTCTAGATTTGGCTGAGGATATTAAAATTAATGAATTTGAAAATTTGGATATTTATATTTGCTTCACATTTATCCATTTTTGGGTGTCAAAATGGTGAATTTTGGAGTTAGAATTTAGACAACAAATAGTGTGAAATAACCTCTAATCAGAATATGTTTTTTATTTTGATACTTTTAATGTGTTGTTTTTTTCTTTGTATTATTTTTTTATAGTTTGGATGAGCATTTCATTTTGTTTTGCATTTTTGGAGATAGATTATTAGGTCTGAGTTTTTTTCAATGATTTTAATTATTAAATGTTGGCTTTCACTTTTGTCTCAAAAAATTTAAAATCTAGTACACATTCTGTGTAATGAGAGGGTTAATGCTCTGGGTGTCGGGAAAATCTATTTCTTCATATGTTGGTTTTTTATTTGGTGTCTTTCAATATCGGTGCTTTGTTTTGATGATGGTTATTGTTATACAATATGAACCTTCGTAAATCTAGTAAGTTTTGCAGCAGTTGGCAACAAAGTTAAGTAATGGAATTTCATTCTCAAGATTGGTTATTTCAATCATTTTTTTCCCCATGGTTGTTTTGATTGTTAATAAGTTTCTTCCTCCTTTTCAACTGAAGTTTGAGGATATTATCTATTGAATTGACATAGGTTTTGGTGGATTTGTTAACAATATTGATTATGAAACGGAAGGTTTAGACTGTTGCAAATATAATTGTTTATCTACTAAAACTCATAAGATTGTTCATCACGGCTCTATTATTCAAAAAACTAGGATCAGGTGTATTATTTTGTGAATGACAAATATTTATGTGTTTATATAACTAGTAAATTGTTGTGTTTTACCGGTAATTATATATATTATGTGATATGCCCGACATAGTGTAATATGTTTCTATATTTTAGGTGTTCAAAGTAATGTTTAGAGTAATAATATATCAAAGATCTACAATCAAATGGAAAAGAGAAAAAGAGGGACTAGGGTTTCATCTTGACATAAACTAGAATACAATGCAATGAAAAGAAGAAGAAATAATATATGTCCTACTACAACCACCTAATAATAAAATAAAAGGAAAAATATTAAACTACCCTTAATGCTAAATAAAACTCAAATATCCCTCCTCAAACTCACGATGCTGCAGCGAGAAGCATTGAGAGTTTGCCAACTAAAAAGTGAAAATGCTGAACTGGATGAGACTTCGTAAATAATTCAGCTATCTGTGCGAAAGACGAAACAAAAGGCAAAGTGATGTCACCATGCGTAAGATGATGACGAGTGATATGATAATCAATCTCAACATGCTTAGTCCTCTCATGAAAAACCGAATTGAGAGCAATCTGAATAGCACTCTTATTATCATGGTATATAGGAGTGGGCTAAGAAAGAGAGACGTACATATCTGCAAGTAACCGACGTAGCCAAACAACCTCGCGAGTGGTAGAAGCCATAGCACGATACTCGGCTTCCATAGAAGACACAGAAACAACAGCTTGCTTTTTTCTCTTCCAAGAAACAATAGAATCACCCAGAAACACACAAAATCCAGTAACTGATTTTAGATCTGTAGGATCACCGGCCCAATCAGTATTAGAGTATGCACGCAGCTCCAAAGAAGAAGATGAAGAAAGTAAAAGACTATGAAATCAAGTGACTCCCAAGTATCACAATATACGACGAACAGATGCCCAATGAACTGTAGTAGGAGCAGTAAAAAATTGACTAACAACATGGACCGTATGAGCTATTCTGGACGAGTAATAGTGAGATAAACCAAGTTGCCCGCAATAGTGCGATATAAGGTGGGATCAGGAAAAAGAACACCATCATACGAGGAAATATGAACATTAAGCTCCATAGGGGTATCAACAATCTTAGTATTAGTGAGGCGAGCACGCTCAAGAATGTCCCCGATGTACTTAGATTGTGAGAGAAGATAACCCTTTGGAGAATGAGATATCTCAATACCTAAAAAGTGATGTAGGGGCTCCAAATCCTTCATCTTAAAGCAACGAGATAATTCAGACTTCAACGCTGTAATTTCACCAACATCATCCCCAGTAATAATCATATCATCAACATACAAAGAGACCTGAATACGCCCACCTGAGGTGAACCTGATAAAGAGAGCTGAATCATTTTCACATGGAATGGACCCAAGAGAGGTAATCACGGTAGAAAACTTCTAAAACCAATCCCGTGGTGTCTGTTTGAGACCATATAAGGCTTTCCTAAGATACAAACTTCATCGGGACCATGTGTAACACCCGAAGGAAGAGTCATATAAACCTCCTCATGAAGATTGTGTGACACCCCGCCTAATTAAATACCGGGAGATCACTCCTTTATTAAATTAAAATCATGGTGAACAGTTGGTTCATTCTTAGCATCACTTTCGAAAAATAACTTTTCCAATTTAAACACCCTAATTAATTAAGCTAAGTGTCAAAACCATTTTTAGACATTACTTTCCAAATTTTATTTTATGTAAGCCAACATATAAAACTTTACGAAATTCATAGATAAAGAATCACACAACAACTATATTGGAACAAACAATTCTATAATTAAACATCCAACTAAATGAATCCAACATTTAATTCTTAAATGAAAACATCCCAACAATAGTAAATCCCAAAGAGTAAAATACTGGAAATAAATGAATCACAATATTCGCTAAACATCTAAATAATGGAAAGGGTGACACATGCCCAACTGAATAATTAGTGCTAGTACTGGAATCAAGAAATGAGGTCGTCTAATCAAGAGGCCTGCAACTCCCACCTAAGCTGCAGTTCGTTCCTTCCAAAGGATCCTATGCAAGACGCCCCTGTGGCTGGGCACCTATAATATATTCATATATATACAAGAGAAAAGAAAAGTGGAAAACGGGTCAGAGCCCAATTGTAAAAAGATTTAAAATTTGTTTAGCAAGTATTTAAAATGTTTATAGGCCAATGCAATAACATATTAGTGCGGCACTTCCTTGAGAAATTCTCACCTCTCTTCTAATGTGCACACCTATCGTACTAACCTCCCCAATGGTTTAACTTATCTTAGGTTACTCGTAAGATTTAAGCTGAACAATTCAACTGTTTAAGAGGTTAATTTCATTTGATCACAAAGTTCTCATTTAAACCTTATTTGCCAATAAAGTTTCCCTGTGTCATATTATACTTTTCAAAACAAGTATTTCCAAATTGAAGTCATTATACATTTCTTACTTACCATAAGCACAGTAGGAAGTTCCAAATTTCAGAATTTCATATATATATTAAATACTCGTATAATATATATATATTCTAACAGCACCCCACATAAAAATTATGGTGCGGGCATACTCTGCTATCCAATCCCCATATCACTCGTACTAAGGGAAATACAAGTTTGGAATCACTCTCGAACTGTATTAACACATACACAAACAATGTTGAGGCGAAGCATAGATTCCAAGTCTCTAAGAGGTCAGCACATACCCTAACGTCTCTTAGGACCGTCTGACCATCGATCAGATAGCCTGTACCAAGGATATCTATCTTCTAGGGTACGATTCAATATCCCCCATAAAGGTCCCATCGAGATAAGACTGTCCCAGCGCGGTAACCTCAGGGATAGCAAGTAGCGCGAACATGATTTTCACACGTATATAGTATATGCCTAAACACAGCCATATAAATATACTACTATTACCACATCAAATTTAGGTTCATCTCATAACCCATAATTATGACATTTATCCTTATTTTCTTATTATTTAGTTATCACGTACAACGGTTCGTCTCTTACTTTAATTTGAGGGATTATTCCAACTCATTACGTAACACTTATGGACTCTATCCTCCCAAGTGTAGAATTTAGTAGGTACTCATCTATTTTCCATCATAACTATCTTACGCGTCTCTCCCTTTAATAAAAAATTCCATCGTCCCTTATATGTAAACATCCCAAAAATGCAATTCTCGTCTTATAATTAAAGGTCTCATAATTATTAATAAGTCCTACTGGTCTTCTTTATCTCCAAAAATATTTTAATAAGTATGTCTAAGGAGTATTACTCATTTAAATTTAATTCAACTATTTAAAAAGGGGAAATATGAGTCTTCCAGAAGGGGTCGATCGATCGATGGCAGGAGCTCGATCGATCGATGCGTCGATCGATCGACACTCTTGGTTCGATCGATCGATCAAACGGGTATAGCGAATTCTGCAGATTAACAGTTACGGGTTTCATAATCCAACCTCAATCAAAACCAAATTTTTCACACCCAAACTCCCAAAAATTCGTACTTCAAACAGTATAAACCCATATTATACATCTTCTATGTAAAGCATGGGAATTTTCATCAATAACCATAGATTAATAGGCCAAAACTCATATCAATCTCAAGAACCCTAGAATTTCTTTAACTTGGTTCTAATCAGTATTTTTCTAGAATTTCTACTTCTAATTCATCATAAATCCGTGATTTAACCTCTACATATGAAAGGGATTTCCAGATCATTATTCATATCATTACTACATGCAATTTTCCTATCTCCAACATGGGTTTTCTTCTATAAAACTCATCCTAATCACCCTAGACTAACATGAACGATGCATTAACGAAAATAAGCAAGATAAATACTTGCCTGGGAATTTCAGAGTTCATATTTGTGGACAAATTTGGTGTTGTTCCGTTCCTCGTCGCGCGATCTACGTGTTGGTGGTGGTGGCGGTGCAACCGGATGGATTTTTTGCCTTGGATTGCTTGGAAAGCTTTCTCCTTCCCTCTCCTATGGTCGTTCTAAGGTTTTGAGTCTGCTAACCCTAAAGGACCATTCCAAATGGTTGATATAACCTAATAAATTTCGTGGGTTTAATTACCCAAAAATGCAAAATGTCCAAAATGCCCTCCCGGGGTGTTAAATAGGCCTAAAAATGCCCCGAGACCCAAACTAAACCCTCGGGTACACTTTTCTGACTATCTCGACACTTTCGGACACTTTGGCACACTCAAAATGACCATACGAGCGACTTATAATTTATTCACTTTTATAAATTAATATTTAGTCCCGACACGACACAGGCGCGTCCCGACTTACATTTTCAAAATTGTCATTCTATTCACTCGTGACATTTAATAGAACCAATATTATATATTACTTTGCTCATTAGTAATATTCAATAAGTTTCCCATAATTACTAACTCACATCACGTTAATAATTATAAAAATAATTAAATTTCGATATTATATTAAATAATAATTCACATTAAATTTAATAATTACAGATTGTCGTTCAAGAACATATTTTTAACATCCATTTACGATATATGCCACTGACGGACAAATGCAACAGCAATAAGAGTACTAATAGTAGTCAATTTCGCAATGGGAGCAAAGGTTTCGTCATAATCCATACCATATTGCTGAGAAAAACCCTGAGCAACTAGTCTTGCTTTGTACTGCTCAATTGACCCATATGACCTGGTTTTGATTTTATATATCCAACGAGATCCAATTTCCCTCTTACCAGCGGGTAAGGGGACCAAACTCCAAGTATATGTCTGATTCAAAGCAGAGAGTTCTTCAGCCATAGCCTACTGCTAAAGAGGATCAAAAAATGCCTATTTATAAGACAAAGGCTCAGAGAGGCAGTGAACAGAGGATAAAAATGAAGCAAAAGAATTCGAATAACAAGAATAAACAAAATCTGGTGACTGAGTGGACTTACGTGGACGTTTTTTATAGCGAGAAGGAGGTTCCACCGTTTCAGCAGGTGCTTGGGTGGCCACATGAGAAGGGGGAGCATCAGGAACATCGAATGGCAAAGTACCTACATGAGTAGAAATAATTCGAATAGGAGGAACATAGGGTGGCACACTATCGGTGGGGCAAGGTGCTTCAGATGGCACACTCTCATCATTATCAGAGAATGGATCAATATTGAACAGATTAGATTTAGTGAGTTCATGAGGGCTATCAGGAATAGAAAAGAAAGGGATATGCTCAAGAAACACAACATGGCGAGATATATATATTTTTTTAGTAAATGGATCATAACAATGATATCCCTTTTGACCCTCACCATAACCAAGAAAGACACAAATAGCTTACTTTAAAGATAATTTGGTACGTTCCACATGAGATCGAAGAACAAAACAAGTACAACCAAATACGTTTAAGGAGGAATAATCAGGGGCACACCCATATAACTTTTTAAAAGGTGGCAAACCTGAGCAATGATAGGTCAGAATCTTATTAATCAGATTAACAGCAGTACGGACAGCCACTCCCCAAAACTCACTAGGGACATATGCGGATAATAAAAGAGAGCGAGCAGTTTCAACAATGTGCTGATGTTTCCTTTCAGCAACACCATTTTGCTCAAGAGTGTCAGTACAAGATGATTGGTTAATAGTTCCATCTAAATCAAGCAACCCACCAAAATTTTGAGAAGTATATTCCCCACCCATATCGCATCTAAAACATTTGATAATAGTAGAATGTTGAGTTTTGACAAAGGAACAAAATTTATTATAAATATAAAAAAAATCAGAACGTCATTTCATGAGAAAAACCCAACACTAACGCGTATAATCATTAATAAAGGAGACATAATATCTAGACCGTCCTCTTATAGTAATAGGAGAGGGTCCCCACACATCATAATGAATAAGATCAAAGGGTGAAAAAGTAGAGTAAATACTTCTATTAAACGATAAAGCTGAAAATTTTGCAAGTTTACAACCGCTACAATCAAAGATATCATGACAATGCAAATTTCCTAATTTTCCTGTAGAATCCAAATATTTTAATCGTGACCCTAAGACATGACCAAGACGAGAGTACCATAAATAAAAGCTAGACGAATCTTAACTCAAACGAAAGGATGACAAGTCAAAACTGGAAGCTGCAACCATTAGTACATTGAGTTTCTCCATGATGTACAATCCCCCCTGCCTACGACCTGTCCCAATCACCTTCTTATACTTTGGATCCTGCACATGACAAAAGGTAGAAAAAAAGAAAACTGAGTAACCGGCATCACATAGTTGACCAACAGAGACAAGATTCATTGTAAGCTTAGGAATGTGGTAAACATTAGAGAGAGATAAGTTGGGTGAGTCAATAGTCCCAACACCGGTTGAGGGCATGGGAGTACCATCAGCAGTCATAACGAGCAACGAAGAAGTGGGACAAAAAGAACCAAAAAAGGATAAATTTGGTGACATGTGATTAGAAGCGCTAGAGTTTAGAATCCAAATACATGAGGACTTACCTGATGAAGAGATGGACATGGCCTGAGGCTGTGTGGTAAGAAAATTTTGAAACTCCTCAGCAAGAGAAGACATGGATGGAGTTAATAATGAAGAACCTGATGCAAATGAGTCTGATAGCGGTACAACTACTATAATATTAGGCTGTGAAGGCTTATATAAACGCTGCTGAGATTTGTTATTGGATTTCCAAGTAGAAAAATGTTGCTGAGGTGGTCGACAATTTGATTATTATTGTTGTGCTCACAACTTAGGGCACTGAGACTTCTAATGACCCTTCTCCTTACAGTAGCTACATTCATCACTTGCAACTCTCGAATGAGGATTGTTCTGATTACTGGAAATTGGATGAAAGGAGGCTGCGAAAGGAGATGGATTAGGGTCCGAAGAAATGACCTCCCCTGAATGAGTCTTGAGACGAATATCCTCGGCTAACAACTCATAAACAACGGAATCAAAAGTTAGAAGTGGGCTATGACATAAACTAGAATATAATGCAATGAAAAGAAGAAGAGGGAATATATGTCCTACTATAACCACCTAATAATAAAATAATAGGAAAAATACTAAACTACCCTTAATGCTAAATAAAACTCTAATATAGAGATCGAGGGCGACAGTTCCTGTACAAAGCCTTTTTTACATCAAGGATCTATAAGTAATTTTATAAATTAATTTGTATGCATCTTTGAAACTAATCCTCACTTTCTCTATACATATATCCATTTTGGAAACTGAGAATATATTTCTCAGCAACCAACCGTAATCATTAATTTATATATCAAGAACTTGATCATTGATATTTCAATGTAGTCATTACAGATAGAGGTCCGCAAAGAAGGCCCAAGATAATTAGTTGTTTTCTCAATAATGTCTTTAGGAGAGGTTAGTATTAGGGGTGTTGTTAAAGTTGTAATGGATTATAGATTTGGAGTTTTTTTATGTAAAACATAGGAGCTTGCACTATGATGCAAAAATGAGTATATTGTCACATAGAAATATGGATAGGTGAATGTTATTGTTTCAAATATGTAACTTTAAAAAATTATATCATATCACTACTCTCTTTTTAATGCTTACTGTTATATATGTTTTTAATGCCCATAAATAGTCCAATGTTTATCCCTTCCATACGAATATTTTTGCACAAGTGTATTTTGTCATCATGTCTTATTTTTCATGTGCATTTATCTTTATAAAGTTTAATATGTTTTTATGTACTATAAGTATGTCACAAAAAATTTATAATGCGTGCGCGCATCGTGAGGGTTGCATGTTAATTGATTAAAAACATGTAATCACCAGTTCTAGACAACATCATATCTAATTAATACATATTTTTTATGATAAAAAGACTAATGGCTTAATATTAAAAACCAAATACTCTACAGACGGATAAGAAAATAATAGGGGGGGGAGGGGAGGGAATATACATGGCACAATTCAATACCAATATTACATGTCTAGACTATTTAACTATTTAATCATATAGATTGAATCTACCGGTAAATGGTGACTGTACAATAAATAATGGGATTACATTCTGCATAAATGGACTACTTCGTGTTATGACTTTATATTATTTTATGATTTATTCTATGTCACAAGGACACGAATGGAGGATTTATTATTCTATATGGTGTATAAATTTAACCATTTCAGATCAAAGGCCTAGTACAAGGACTGTATGTAGTTGAACCGCATTCATTTTGAACACTTTGAAAACACCCGTCTCCCCCACCCCCACATACACACACACCACCACCATAACGCAACTATATTTTTACTATAAGATGAAAATAAGAAGACTTGTGAGTACTAACTGATTATGTTGCACGTACCTCAAATAAATGGCATATTTATTGCTATACTTCAATTGATATTTTGTTTTAGTTATTTAATATAATTACATACATCAATACTATATTTATAATCATATTGCTCATTCTTTGATTATAATGCCAATACTTTTGGGTTATCCCTTACTGACATCTCACTGTTATGTAATGTATTGATGTTTCCAATTAAATGTATTTTAATACCAGGAATCGATTACTGACAATATTTTGATTGGTTATTGGAAATATGTTGATTGCATTCCACTCAAATGGAAATATGGTGATTGCATTCCACTCAAATGCTGCAGTGCCTAGATATAGGAAGTAAATCAAAATCATATGTTCTAGCATAGAGGAAGTCACATAGGGACCAGAAAGGGGCATGCCTTCGACAATTTTATGCAAGTCTTTGAATAGTGTATACACGTCTAATAATTTGATTAGTCTAAAAAGGGATTCTACATCATCTCATTAGTTTGGACATGCATAATATATACATTTGAGATGTGATGAACATATTATTACTTTGAGAGATCTATCAAACAACATGGAGATCTTCTTAGCTAGTTCTGCGTATCTTTTTCCTATGTGTTTAAAGAAAATCTTAAAAGTCAGTGTTTTCACTTGACAGGCCTATTTCACAATGCATTTGTAGTCTACGCCCAATGCACTTTGTTGAATGCAAAACTGCTATAAAGCTGAGTTTATATAAGTTTTTAAAGTATGTTTACATATTTACGCATTTTTGTTATATTTATATGATTTTTATTATATTGCAACCATCATTTGATATTTTTGGAGCATGTTTCATTAGACTTTGTGATGATATATTGGTCTTCCCAATTACAAATTCATGTTTTTTTTTATGTATAATTAACTTTATTACTCTCTCTCTCTCTCTCTATATATATATATATATATATTTTATTATTTTGTAATTCACTTGATTATGTATGTTATATGTACATACATTAATAGAATTTTTTTATTAGAAGATAATGGAAGAAGGACAGTCTGTTGATGATATCAGCATGTGGAAAGACACTCGGGCTTTGAATAATAAACCTTTCAATGTAGAAGATGAATCATCCGATAGAGCATTATGTGTGTGTGTGTATATATATATAGTCCTGCTCTTGTACGGACCAGTCCACATTTTAAGAGTGTAGACCGAACATGTGTCACTTGGCGGTGAGCCTAGAAAAGAGAGAGACTGTGCCTATGATTTAGGCGATAATTTCTAGGCTCATCGTCTGGTGGCATATGTCTGGTCCACACTCTTAAAATGCGGACTGGTCCGCACAAGAGCATTATATATATACACACACACACACTCACTAACTGAAGTCATTATTTGGTTAAAGTTCTTTAAATGTTGTTTTCAGTTAAAAAAAATAATGTAGTTGCTTACAATGTTGTGATTATTGTTTTAATTCTTTTTAAGTTAATTTTTCTGTTAAATAGGTTGGTTTTCATGAATAAACAAAGGAGACTCTGTCCAATTTTTTTTTATAAAATATTTAGTGTTTTAAAGGTAATTAATATGAAGATATACAATTTTGATAATGTTTTTAAAGATTGTCATCTATCGAAACTATTAAAAAAAACTCTTTGTTTAATGTAATTGACACTAAAAAAATCTTATTACAAGTGAAAACCTTTTGTGAAAAAGGCAAATCATTTTTTCGAAGGTTATATGCTTCAAGATCTTGGGTTTAGTTTGCTAACATCATTTTATGTTAGAAGTAGATTGGGATTACGTATTTTTCTAACGAGGCGAGTAAAATATTTGAAATACTAATTATTACCATTGATGTTTTGATTGAAGTAACATTAATTTAGGTTAGTGGACATAATTTTGGAATTATTAATTGTATAGAGAGATTTTACTTCTATGAACTTTAATTATTGTTGAATGGGAATTCGTATGTTATACATATTGAAATGGGTGTCACATATGTTATATATTATTTTTAATATGTTCATTTTATGATTATATAGAATATATACCAGAATGGATGTAAAGCATGTGATGTATTCTATTTTTTAATATATTATATGCTGGAATTGATGTAATTCTAATTTTGGAGCAAAAATTATTCAAGGCATATTTATTGCCATCTCAAAAGGATCCCATAAATGGTGAGATTTTGAAATGGCAAGTTTCCATCTAAAAAATCTCTTTCGGGACTGTTGTTGTCATCTCAAAAATAGTTATTAAAGATAATATTCGAAGGAAAAATAAGGCCCAATTAGAAAGGATCATTCATGGTCATCAAATATGATCTTCGAAGAGCCTACTATATTGGAAAAAAAGGGCATGGAGATACCTAGGCCTAGAATGTAGCCAACCTTTGGAAGTCTTACTTTTATGTTTTTATGCTGAGAATGCGAGATTTTTTTTAATGATTCATATGATAGGTTCCTCATGAACAAATTGCAATTTTAATCAATTTTTATATTCATTATCAATCAAGTGTTCATATGATGAAATAGTCCAAACTAATTTCTAATGAAACACAAATTCAAATCACACATGTAAGGATGCAATGAAAAATCTCTAAAACGGGCAAAACTTTTAGTCAACACTATGGAGTAATTAATAGACACAGTTGAATTATATACTACTTAGAAGGACTATGTATAATGCATGGAGTCTTCAATTCCTTCTATAGAACACGACCCAATCCAATGTCATCCACAAGAAGCTGTCTTTTCTCAGTATCCATCGATTATCCTTCTTCTTCTTCAGCAGTAAAACCTCGGTTCTGCAAGTCAGTGGTGGAGATTGACTCTATATGGGTTTATGCAAGGTGTATGGAAACTAGGGTTTCATAAATCTTATAAATCACATATGTGGAAGAAATATTTCTGAAAGTAAAAGTGGTTACCAAAAAGAAAAAACTTTTGGAACAGTTATGGAAAATTATTTTTGCCAAAGGTCCTTGAATTTTCTATAAAAAATAGGTTTTATATTAAAAACACAAATTTTAAGGCAATGAGGTCGTTCAAATGAAAACGGGCCTCGTTCGAATGAAAACAATAATTTTGTTTTAACCAAATCAGATCTCGTTCTAACGACAACTAGATCTCATTCGAACAACCTTCTAACGAGCTTTTAATGAAATTTCTCTATCAAGGTAGGGACGTCTTGTTTAAAAGACGTTTAAAGCTTGTTGTAATAAGACTTCACAGCTCATTCGAGTGAGACTCAATATCGTTTGAACGAGACCCAAAAAAATTTCTTATTTTAAATTCCTTTGTATAAAAAGCCTCGATTTTTAAAATCTAACATCCTAAAATATGATTTATATAAATTCATGAAAGCCACAAGTTTTATACCTCCATAACATGTCGGTTTATCTTCAAATGATATTAGAGATGTAGTGTTCAGTTTTAGATGTCGGTTTGTAATGAGATACACCACAACTATAAAATAAGCTTATGCTAGGAGTAATTATACAATCTTACTCTTACATATGCAAGTTTTAGTTTTCATTTCCATGCAACCTTTTTAATATTTATGTTTTGCTAATTCAATTAGATTTTTGATTCTACGAAATTGCTGGAAACTGTCAATGAATACTTATCTTGTTTATTTTTTAACTGATCATTACTTTGTTATCTTATTGATATGACTACAACTATTTATAATCTTAAGATTTCATTTTTTACTAACAACTTGAAAATAACATGAATAGCACAAGGAAGACAAAGGCATAGGGGGTATCACTAGGGATTATGTAATCTGACCAAAATTGGTTGGATAAAAGCCAAAATGGATGTATTGCCTAGTGACTAAGTGCATTCTCTCCATAACTTATTGCTATGCCTAATGTATGTGATGACACGATCCTAAAAGGTAAGACCAAAAGAACTTATTCTCAGCATGAATTGAAATAGGAGAATGCAAACATGAAATTAAATAAGTTAAATTTCATTCAAAACATTCATTAATTACAAGGACAACTATAGTTGAACGAATACGAAAGGGATAAGAAAATTACATATACAATAAGCATCCGTATCATCTTCGGTGATTTACATGCTCGGCTATAGTAGCTCGGCAACCATCATTTGGATTAGGATAAAACTCATCATCACTATCATGGTTAACCGTATAGTTCTTCTCTAGTTGTATAGGGATTACTCTAGTAGGTATTCATAATTACTCACTTCTAAGGAGATGTCACCGAATAAAAGGAGAATCCACTTTGTACCAATATAATAATTGGGAAGCCCTAGTGATTTTACAAAAAAAAATTAGTGCGTTTAGACAACCATGCTTGTAGGCTACCTGTTTGGCTTCGTCTAAGTGCAATGGTGCATTCATCCAACTTTTTTCATAACCGATGTCCCAGACGGCCTGAGTAACCTTTGTTAACCAATACCAAAATCTCATGATCTTCTGATGCAGTCTATGTTTGTTCATCTTATATTACTTGAAGACTTGTTCGGCCTTATCGACATCCTTTCTTAATGAGACATTCTCGCTCTAGAAGAAACCTACTATACGTCTAATCTCATTTAGCTTAGTTTGAAGATTGGAGAGTCATCTTCACTGAGTGATCCATGAGTTGGAGAGTCATCTTTGTGGGCTTAAGTTCCCCTAAATCTAATTGTTATAGATGGAATATGGGAGAATGTTATCACTCATACCTAAATTTATTATCTCTCTCTTAATTTGATTCTTCCCCTTGATGCATGAAATGGTTAGTGCACCCAGATCTTTATATTTTAGTGGGAGGACACTCAATAGTACTGAACTTACATTCTATGCTATGAACACATTTTTCTTTACCTATAGACTACATTTCACCATGAGTAAGTCCTTAAAAACCTTTGCATATGTGGGAATTTTCTTTACGGTCATGAGGAAAGGTAAATTAATCTTTACTTGCTTAAGATCATCCAAAACATCATCACGGGTAGTCTCTTTAGAGTGGGGTACTAACTGTTGAGCGTATGGAGCAGTAATGGGAGGTTTCACAACCACCTCGGGTTTGACTGTGTCCTTATTACCACTCTTTGCCAAAGGGACTTCTTCGACCTCTTTCGTGATGGGACAAATCTCCTTGTCATTTTACTCGTCGTGTGGGGGAGGTGATAAGTCAACAATTCTTCCACCACGTAGAGTGGTTATCACACTACATGGATTTTGATTTTTATCGAGGTTAGAGAGAACACAGTTTTGACCTTGAGGAGGTCTTTGGCCTTGGGCAGAAAACTTGCCCTTGTCTTGGACACTCAAGGAAGATTGTAACTTAGACAACAACACAAAAAATTTGAGCGTTTTGAGCATTAATCGCTGACTGAGTTTGCATGAAGTGTCCTAGAGGTTTCTATAGGGTGGGGTGATATATGGCACAGGAGGTGGGGCTTGTATGGGTGGGGATTTTTGGAAAGGAAGGAGCAGTGGCGGGTGTTTGACAATATTGGAATTCGAATTCATTGCATCATTCGGTTACCCTTAACTAAAACCCTTATGGTTCCTCCATGAAGGGTTATAAGAATTTCCATATGGGCATTAAAGTTACCCTTAAAATCTCCTACCTCTTTCGGTTGCTCTTGGAGCATCACTTTGTAGGTGGGTATCGTTGGGCATTCCTTCGTTGAATGTCCCAACTCACAAATGCCACACACATTTTCTCTCAATGCTCGAGTGGATCTAGATACGTCTCTCCCCATACCCTCAACTACTTCCTCTATCCTCTTTTCTAGTCGATTAATTTAGAGTTTTAATTCGTCTTCCTTATCTAATTGATATAGTCCAGTTGCAGAAGTATCTTTGGACATTTGTCTAGGATTGGGTTGGGTGTTTGGATCGAATGTGTCCCACGCTTGAGTAGTCTCGACAATATACTTGAGTTGAGCCTCTTCATCGTCCGCGTCTAGCCCTAGAAACTACCCAGGGCACATGGTTTCAAAGAGTTTCTTGGAACTTAAGTTTAGCCATAATGGAAGAAGGATATGATCCTCTACTTCTCAAAACTGTGGTACGAGCACATATTAAGCAATTCATTGTAACACTCATAACATTCATTCAAAGGCTCATTTTCGAGTTGTCTAAACGTTTGAATTTGAACTTAATGGAATTGGTTCGATGTGGGGGAATAATTTTTTGTAGAAACTTTGCTTTCATGTCCCTCCACATTCCAATGGAGTTCGGTGCCAAAGACCATAGCCAAGTCTTGGACTTACCCTTCAGGGAGAATGGAAAAAGTTTGAGGAGAACGACAACTCATATTATGCCTCCTCGAACTCTTTAATGTGGAGGTAGGGTTTTTCTTACTCCATACCATGGAATATAGGGAGATTTGAATCATCCCAATTTAAAAACAAAATGGCACCCCATTATATGGGAATATAATTCATCCTGAAGCGACGGTTCACTCGGGATATAAGAGGACTCTTATAGGGCAATATGGTAACTCACCCGTACCATAATTAGTGTTGTCAGACATTCTCCTCTCTCTTAATGACTAAATATCCTCACTAGACGCCCTATATGTGTGACCAGCAGTGTGACATGTGATGGAGTTAGGTGGTGTAGGAGGTGGAACCCATAAATTTGGAGAGTTTGGGGTGCATGGGGTATCGGAGTTAATCTTTATCGTAGGATTCTCATGTACTTATAGAATGATGGGGTTAGGAGGAGTGTTTTGCATTTAAAGATGGAGATAATATTTTTGGTATTTTTACTTATTTGTTTTTATATATATTTTTTATTTTTTTAATTATTTTTGGCTTTGTGGCCTTTTTTAATTTTTTTGATTTTTTTTTTCAAGAATTCGAGTCAAGTTATAGTATTAATTTGACCTAACCTAAATGTCCACCTAGTCCCCAACAATGGCGCCAAAAACTTAACGCGGTTCAAAAAGTGTCTCTACTGCGTGTGAATACGTCTTAAGTGTAAGTCGGTTGCATAAGTAATAATCTGAGAAAGTCGGGTATCGAACACAGGGAATATGATGCAAAATATGACGACAAATATGAACGTCGAATAACCTTGCGTTTAACTCGGAGAAATAAAAGAAAAGATGACTGTTTTTTTAGACTCTCCTATCAACTATCTCAAATCAATTAAGATTAGAAGCTAATTAAACATGTGAGACTAAAGAAACAAGACTGTAAATTGTATGATAAAAATAGAATTGGGATACACTCTTCTTCCCCTTAGTGAATTCGCCGGATATAAAATATAACAAGAATTAAATTTTTAATTGAAAAGAAACCTTCAATTCCTTTCAAGAATCATATATATGGGAGAATTAACCCACACGATACATGATTGAGATGAAAACCTAAGTACATAATAAGTTTATCAATATGCGCATCGCATTATTAAACACTCACGTTACCTAGGGAAAACGGAGTTAAAAGTCCTACGATGGTAGTACTAAAAATATACTATGTTTTCAATAGTTCATTTACTTCGGGATTATATTCAAATCCATGCGAAACACCTTGGGTTGGGTTAATCTATCCCAACCCTAAAAGAACTTATCTATACATGGTGATGTAGCAAGTCAACAAGATTCTGACGTTCCATGTAATCAAAATCATGATGAAATTTTATCTATGTTATAAAAGTTGTATTTTAAGGTGGATGTCCACTATAACATATCCCACATTTGAAAAGTAGGCTTTTGGAATGAGATGACTTGTAATATAAATAAAGGGGTGACCCCCTCATTATTGACACACCAATTAATGAGAACTGTTACTCTCTCTAAAATTCTCTCTGTGCCCTATTACTCTTAACACGTTATCATCACAAGGATCTTATAACCGCATTCTTAGTCTACAATTTCTGGTCGACTTTCATCGTCTTTTGACTACCAGGTTATTTTTCTTCCCACTCATGGACTTGTCTCAGTTTAGATGGGATCGTCATATAGTTTTATATTTATTATTTATATATATATATATATATATATCATATGTGTCTTTAATCCATGTCATATATATACCTCATATGTATTATTTTTATAATAGTATCATGTTTATGAACCTTTGGGAGTTTGTCTTTCTTAAAAACTTAAAGGCAACATTCTGTACATTCTTCATCAAGAATATAATAACTCATCTGGACTTTTATATCGAGATCATGATATATATATAATGGAATTTAGTTCAAATAACCATTTCTTACAATTTTTGTTGGGGACAACATCGTTGTGTGGATTTTATTATGATATGAATTTAAAAGTTATGAAGTTTTAATATTTTTTAATGCAATTACTATGTCATGCAATTTGTTTTTATTCCCATCAAATTAGTTTATGCACAAATGATTAAATTTTGAGACCCGAAGATTTATAATAATTCATATTTTTGGAACTCAAAGTTCCCAATCCCTATTAAAAAAATTTGGGGCCTAAAGTTCGTAATTGATATTCATTTTTTTTGGACATGATAATAACATGTACCATAAAATCAAACCTGATGTTTTGATTTTTGGAACTAGAAGTTCCAAGGAATTGGGGCCTGAAGTTCTCAATTACCTTTAATATTTGGGACTTGAATTGTTATTACATTATGGACCTGAAGTTCCAAATAATATATACCCTCCATCAAAACTCGAATATTTGATTATTTCTATCATAGAGTAAGGGAAATTAAACGTCCCCAAATAATTTATAATTTCGACCTGAAGTTTCAAATAATTTTTTTAAAATCTAATCAAACATGAAGTTTTGACACTATAGGGTAGAGACTTTAATGTCATTATACTTATTAAGATTGACCCGAAGTTCAATTATTTTATGTCTTGATCTGAAGTTCCAACAAATAAATAACAGGGACCTAAAGTTCTAATTATAATTTTTTTATTATGCATTACATATTTGTGATTATAATTTCCTTATTAAATAGTTTAAAAATGCCAAATATCTCTAAACTCGAATTTGAAGCACTTGAAGTTTCTAGGGTGAATTATCTTAATTGGTCTCAAGACGCTGAACTCCACCTTCAAGCGCGAAATCTTGGTGATGCAATAACACTTGAAAGTACCATGTCCCAGCAGGACAAAGCTTAGGCCCTGATAGTCCTTAGACATCACAAACAAAATGATTTGAAAAGTGAGTAACTAACTGTGAAAGATCTTATTGATTTATGGAAATCCCTGAAGGAGTGCTATGACCATAAAAAATAGGTCATACTTCTTTGTGCACGCATGAATGGATCAACTTAAGATTTCAAGATTGTGTCCGAATACAATTGTGGTATGTTCAAGATTATGTCCAAGCTAAACCTATGTGGGGAAAAGGTAGAGGATGCAGATATTTTGGAGAAAATATTCTCAACATTTCATACCTAGAATATGCTCCAACAGCAACAATATCGAGAGATAGGGTTTAAAGGGTACTCGAAAATAATCTCATGTCTCCTAGATGCCGAGCATAATAATGACTTACTGATGAAGAATTATACATCTAGACCCATTGGATCTGTAGCACTCCCTGAAGTGAATGCTAACTCTGTTCAGAATAATGAAAGAGGCTGAGGAAATATGCGATGGGGACATGGAAAATCCAGAAGAGGTGGCTACCACAATAAAGGCCCTAGACAAAATAAGAAATCCAAGAACCAACAGAAGTGGAATAATCACAACAATAAAGAGAATCAGAAGTCCCATCCTTAGAATCCAAATGATAATTTCTATAGATGTGGCCGCAGTGGGCATTGGACACGTACATGTCGTTTGTCCAGGAAATTTGTAGAAAAATATCAAGCCTCGAAAAAGAAAGCAGAGAAAAACATTATGGAATGTCTTGAAGATTATTAAAAACTTGACAATACTGATCTCAATTTCAATGATTGTTTTGAAGATGATGATTGATATGCTACTGTTGATGAGACATTTGATAACATGCTTAGAGAACCACCAGAGACGATCCTGAAGACCTAAATGATTATGCTTTATTTATTTATTTTCTTTATCTTTTCTATTGAGACATTAGTAGTTTATCATTAGAGCTTAGAAATTTTTCTTTAATATCTTTATTTTGAGAATTTATTAGTTAATGGAATGGATTTGATCATTTTTTATGCTTATATGATTGGTGGATTGAATTTGAATTTATATTTAATTATGTTAAAGGTATGGATCCAAAAATAAGCGCCAACGATGACACTGGTCTGGTAGGCAGTGGGACGGTCCACACCATTAAAAAAAATAAAATTTATCAGACTTGGTATACAATATAAGAAATGTTTCCACTGTAGCTGGTCCTGCTAAGATTATTGAAGGCTCCCGAAGAGCACATGTAGTGTTACCTAATGGTACCCACTTATTCAGAAATAATGCTATATACTCAAGAAATTTCAAAAGAAATTTATTGAGTTTTAAGGACATAAGAATGAACGAGTATCTTATTGAAACATTTAGGAAGGTAATAAAGAGTTCTTTTGCATTAATTCTAGTGTTGAAAGCCAAAAGCTCACATTAGAGAAATTTACTACATTATCCATGGGGTTATACAATACAACAATTAATATTGTAGAATCACATACTGTCATGAGCCGGAAGCTTAATGATCCTTATAATTAATATTGGGACATAATCAATTGGGTCACCATGGATCAAACATGTTGCGTCAAATCATAAACAACACATATGGGAACTCTTTAACAAGAAAACAACTTACCTTACCTGATGATCATTTTTTCACCCCCTTGTTCTCAAGGTAAATTAATCACTGAACCATTTTTTCTCAAAATATCTTCTGAGTTACCATCCTTTTTACAAATAATTCAAGGGGATATTTGTGGGCCCATCCACCCTTTTAGTGCACCTTTTAAATATTTTATCATTTTAATTGTTTCATCTACTCATTGGTCATATGTTTATTTGTTATCTACTCGTAATTTGGCTTCTACAAAATTACTTGCTCAAATCATAAAACTTAGAGCTCATTTTCCTGATTTTTTTGTTATGAATAGAGATTTATTTATAAATAGGGGTGAGAAGAGCCCTCAACATGACTTACAAAATAAAACCAACTTAAGAAAAAAATCCTAATGTATGCATCTTATCTAATCTTAAGATACCTTTGAAATACTTAGGAAGGAGATCCATACTATAAGACATAAAAGACTTTTTATGAGAACTTCCCATCTTGGACAAGAAATCTGCTGCAAAATTTTCCTCTCTGTTAATATGAAAGAACTTGCACTGAACATTAGAGGCTAGATATAAAACTGGAATCATTTGGCTTTTTATTTTCCATGGACAGGAGGACTTGTTGTGAAGATCTTCTATTAAAACCTTGGAAAGAGATTCAATAATAAGCTCATAATCTTTAAGGTCTTGAAAATGGGTAAGGCATTGGACTAGAGCAGCAGCCTCATCTTCTAAACTTGAGGAGTCTCCTAAATAATTATATAAAATCCTTAAAACTTTACCTCTGTGATTCCTAAGAATACCACCAACATTAATTTTGACAGGATTGCCCAGAGAACTACCATCAGTATTAACTTCAAAACTCCTTTAGAAGGAAGAGTCCACCAAGATGAATTTGTTTTTAGGAATTTTTGGTCCTTTAAATTTTTTTCAGAAGTTACCTGAATGTTTTGAATGATAGTATTAATGAACATGGGAGAACTATCAAATTTGGCTCTATTTCTTTGAATCCATATAAACCTGAAAATCAGAACTGGAATTAATTTAAAGATTGGCTTTGAAAAAGATTTGGAAGACAACCACCAAGCAATCAATCTCTGACTTATGGAACCCTCTTGACCAATTATCCCATACTTTGAATTAAAGAAATTCCACACCTTAATAGATATTTTACTAGAAGAAAAGATATGTTCATTTGATTCTTCATGATGAAATTTGTAACAAGATCATTTTTAGGGGCCTCTAATACCAACCTTTTGATATTTTCATCTGTAGGAAAAATGCTTTTGAGAATTTTCCAGACTAGCATCGACATCTTTGGGGGGATACAAGGATCCCCAGTGAAATGAGATGACAACATATGAGAACTATGCAGTCTAACAGATTCCCAAGCAGAAGAAAAGGAGAAGGAACCTGAATTAGATGCAGTCCACAATAGCTCATCTTTATCTTCATTCCAAATTGAAGTATGCTTTATCTAATTAACTATGTGCAGAGGTAGAAACTGATGTAACTTGTCACAATCCCAAGTTCTATCTTCCTTCCAAAACTCTTTTACTTTTGTATTCCTCAGAATATTAAAAAAATCACCAATTGGACTAGAGTCCAGCCAACTGTCCCAAGAAAAATCAATGTCTCCCAAGCTTAAATTCCACTTCATATGATTTTCAGCAGTGTCTCTAATGCTGCTCATCCTACCCCAGGTGTTTACGAATGATTTTGGAGTCACTGACAAAGGATGATTTTTTCTACAGTACTTTGCCTTGATGAATTTTGACCACATAGAATCAGTGGACCTGAATTTCCACCAAAGCTTCATAGCCATAGCATTGGTGATGTCACTCAAACTCTTGATGCTAAGACCACCTTCTTTGATAGGCTTAGCTATAGCCATCCACTTACACCAATGATGCTTCACTTTAGTTTCTGAAGAAACCCAAAAAAATCTAGCAAAAATGGCTTCTATTGTCTGAAACACATTTTTGGGAGGGTTAAAAGTAGTAATAGTGTGAATTGGAGTGGAAGATAGAACACTTTTAAGAAGGACCAACTTTCCTCCCATAGTTAGCATCCTTGATTTCCATCCAGTGAGAGTATTTTTGATTTTTTGAATAAGGTGGTCAAAATGGGAGATCTTCTTTCTACCTGCAAACAAAGGACAACCAAGGTATAGAATAGGAATTTTTTTGTTAGTAAAACCAGTGGTTGTGATGATTTTCTTTACCCTCGCTGGAGTTAACTTTTTAGATAAAAATATTTGAGATTTGGAAAAATTGATTTTTTGACCAGTAACCCTTTCAAATTTTTTAATAACCTCCAAGATCTTCTTTAAATTTGAGCTTGCACCAGAAGAGAAAATGATAACATCATCAGCATAAGCAAGATGATTAAACTTGGGTCATCCAATTGGCATTTTGAAACATGTAATCGAGAAATTATCTTGTTGAGGTTTCTAGATAAAGCTTCTGCCATAATGATTAACAAACTTGGAGAGAGAGGATCTCCTTTCCTCAGACCTATAGAAGACTTGAAAAATCCACAATAATTTCCATTAATAAGAACTGAAAACCAACAATTAGACAGTAATATCCATATCATATCAATCCAATGCTTAGATAATCCAAACTTCTTTAGAATAAGGATTAGAAACATCTACGAGACTCTGTCATATGCTTTAGCTAGATCCAATTTTAGAACCACATTCCTTCCGTAGTTTTTAAAATTGATCATTGACACCAATTCTTGAGCCAACATAGCATTCTCAATCATATATCTTCCCTTCAAGAAACCACTTTGGTTGTGAGAAATGATCAGAGGCAAACCCTCACTTAATCTGTTAGAGAGGATCTTCGATATAATTTTGCTAATGAAGTTTACAAGACTTATAGGTTTGAAGTCTAATTTTTTTTTTGGAGATTGGCATTTAGAAATCAAAGCAAGCAATGTTGAAGTAATATTTATAGGAATAGACATACCTAAAAAGAAACTTTGGACTGCACCAACCACCTATTTTTCAATAATTTTCCAAAATCTAAGAAAAAAGAACCCATTAAAGACATCTAGACCTAGATAGATATTGGGATTTAACTGTTTAATCGCTTCTAAAATTTCAGAGCAATCATGTATGGAAGATAAGGAATTGTTTATCTGTAGAGTTATTAAAGTAGGGATAACCTCCAAAAATGTATCTTCCATAGAGATGGTAGGCATATCTTCTTGTCTAAATTGAAGATAAAAAAAATTGATTGCGGCCCATTGAATATCTTCTTATTCTTTTGATGCACCCCATTCTGATCTTTGATATCTGATATCACCATGTGTCTTCTAATTGCTTTCACTGAGCTATGAAAATAGGTAGTGTTCTTACCACCTTCTTTCAAACATTTCTCCCTTACTTTTTAACTCCAGAAAAGATGTTCAATATCCAGTTTCTTAGTTCAATTATCCTAAGCTAGAGATAGATTTTCTCTATTTAATTTAGTGGGATCTCTATCAAATGCAAGTTCCGTAGCTAACAGATAATCTTCAGCATTCCTAGCTTCTTAAAAGATATCTCTAAAAATTTGTCTACTCCATCTAGATAAAGCAGACCTAAGAGCTTTAAATTTATATCCTATTGAAACAAAAGGATTGGTATGATAAGTAAAGGTCCAAACCTGATCCACTATCTCGTAGATATCTATTTTTTGCATCCAGAATTTTTGGAACTTCAAAGATTTAGTTAGCCAATTAAAGGGGTTTCTAATGGAAAGAAGCAAAGGACAGTGATCTGACAAATGCCTATTGAGATGTTGAACTTCCTAAACCCCTAAATTTTAAGCAGCAAGATTGCAAAACATCTTATCAAGCATGCACCAAATTTTATCCAGACCTTATCTTTTGGTGAACCAGGTATAGTTAGAGCCCTTGAAACCTAAGTCAATCATTTCATTAACCTCCATAGCTTCTAAAAACTCCATAGCAGCACTTCCATCAACTTCATTGCCTCCAGCCTTTTTCCCACTATTGGAAACCACATTGAAATCTCCACCAATGAGCCAAGGATTTGATGTGAAACTTTAACCAAGGAAATCCCATAACTCATGCCTTTCAGTCTTAGTATTCTTAGCATAGATGAAACTAGAAAATAACTTAGTATCATTTATGAAGAAAGACAGATTAAGGCACTGCTCCATATCAGAAATGAAATTACATTCAATACCTTCTCTAGCAAAACACCAAATTTTATTATTGGAGTTAGAGAAAGCAATGTTAAAACCAAGTCTTATTCGAAAACTTTCAATTTTATTCTTCTCCAACTTTAGTTCTAGGTCTAATAATACAGAAAATTTGTGAATCCTTAAGAGTCTCTTAATTCTCTTTAGAAACCCTTTTTTTGAGAGGCCTCTAACGTTCCAAATGAGAGAAATTATCATTTAGAAAGTTTATGGAGGGAAAATTTTGTACAAGATCTGAGAATTTTGGTGTTTGGGATGTTCTTATATGAAAAGAGACTTCTATCAACCTTAGAGCCTCGATTAAAAATAGGATATCTGTTCTTTGTACTTCCTGAGATTGATTTTTTGTTACCTTCTATCCTTGCCTTAACACTAAACTTGTTTTAATCATTTGAAGCTTCCATATATCGAGAAGATTTCAGAATTTGCTCAGGAGTACTAAACGTAGACTTTGAAAAAAAACTTCTATTGAATTTCACCCTCCTCTTCTACCTCATCATCCGCTTCATCTTCTTCTTATTCTTCTTCTTCTTCTTCTTCTTCTTCTTCTTCTTCTTCATCTACTTATTCTTAAATTACATCTTCTTCTGCTTCTTCTACTGCCCTTAAACCTTATTCCTCCTACCCTTATGAGTATCATTAGGAACCCTTATTGTATCAACATTGGTGTGTGGCATAACCTTAATCAGATGAGATTTCTTCTTAAAAAAATTATGTGATCTTACGTTACACCTATTTTGACTCTTCAATCACTTTAGTACATCTGTCTTGATTATCTTTTTGGGATTGTTTTCCTTCCACCATTGGGACTCTTTCGATTTTATCCATATGGAAATCTTTTATCAACCCTTATTTAGTAACTTCATTCTTCATAACATTTTGGGAACTCTTAGTGGTATCTTTCACCTGATTTTCTTCTATAAAAAGACATTCTTCTTTCTTGTGACCCCTTTTAGCATAGTGAACATAATAAGGAGGAATATCCTCGTATTCAAATTGTTGCCAGAATCCCACTTTGGTTTCTTTATTTGCAAACCAAATTCATCTAGGGAGAGGCCTCTTTAAATCAACTTCAATGCAAACCCTAACTAAACTAGGTCTGCCAAGAGATGTTGTAGGAATATCCATCTTCATTGGAATCCCAGCAACACTATGGAGAAAAGACTCTCTTTATTATATAGATGAATAGGCAGTAAAGGCAAGTTTACCCAGATAGAAATTATAGTAGTTTCATATTCTAGGTGAAATTAATTTTTCCATTTAAAGACTCTCATGGGATATCTCTGAACATACCATGTGGATCCCAACCAAAGTCGATGGAAATCTTCTTCATGGAAAATCCTGATCATGACATGCTTTTGATCAATCAAACCAACATTGAAAATTGCCTTTAAACTCTGAGGTTAACATCTTCCTTCTATCATCCAGGGGGGTCGACCATGGGTAAACTTTCCCATATGAGAGTGTTTAAAAGGAGCACAGATCTTAGTTATATAGTCATTCTCAAGGAAAAGAGTTGGCTCTCCCTTGTAGGAAGTAACTTCATGTAGAGCATGAGATGAGGTTTTTGAAGAGCCAACAACTTCAACAAAATATTTGAGACGAGCAGACTTGGAAGAAAGGTTAGGGAGAGAATGAGGATTGAGATTTGAGGGACAAATATCTGGAGGATGGTCTTCTACCTCCAAGGTGGAGGTAGGTTTAGCCTCCATGTAACCCTAGAGGGTTACGTGAAAGAGAGACAAGATGATTGAAATATCACTTGAAAGAATTACCTCCTGATCAACACATTAAATCCATTCGTTTAGATAATAAAAGAGAATTTACTTCTCGAATTTTTTATTACTATTTTTATCACAAGGAATTGATATTGAGCACCTAGTCCCCCATGTCCACACCAAAAATGGTTTATCTGAGTCTTTGATGAAACGTTTGCAACTTATTGCACGGCCTTTACTTATGCAATCCAAACTTCCAGTCTCTGCTTGGGGACATGCTATCCTACATACTGCTAAGTTAATTAATCTTAGGACCACTATTTATCACCCTTTTTCACCTTTTCAAATTGTGTCTGGATGTCAACTAAGTATATCACACTTGCGTAAATTCGGTTGGGCAGTACATGTGCCCATCCCCCCATCCTAGCGTACCAAAATGGGTCCCCAACATCGTTTGGGAATATATATTGTTATGATTCACCATTAATCATTCGTTATATTGAGCCAATGACAGGTGATACATTTATCGCCAGATTTGCGGATTGTCATTTTGATGAGACAATCTTCCCATCGTTAGGGGGAGGAAAGAACGCACCAGAAGTACGGTCTGTTCTTAAAAAATGATGAGAATTAAAACACTTCTACTTTGTCTCATCTAGACCCTCGTACTGCTCAATGCGAGCATGAAATGAGAAGGATATTTCATCTTCAGGGAATTGCAAATAAATTACCCGATGCACTCAATGATGCTACAAAAGTAACCAAGTATCATGTACCCGCTACAAATATACCTGCAAGAATTGATGTACCAGTGAGACAGACATTGGCATCAATAGTAAATGAATCTATTGCATGCCATAAGCGTGGAAGACCTATAGGTTCCAAAGACTCTGCTCTCGGAAGCGGAGATCAAATGAAAATATTTTCCCTAATAATCCTTCCAAAGAGGTTATGAATAATATATCCACTTTCTCTAAAACCCCTAAAGAGCTTATTGTTTCTGAAAACACACAAGTTGCTGAAGTGACTATACAAGCCCCTGAAGAGGCAAAGGTATCTAATAATAATAATAATAATGAGATCTCTATGTTTTATAAATATTCGTGAGAAATGTGAGAGCGTAAAGAAATTATCATCGATGATATATTTTCATATGCAGTAGCTACACAAATTTCAAAGGGCAGTGATATGGAGTATGAACCATGCACTCTAAATGAATGTCGACAAAGAGTAGATTGGCCAAAATGGGAAATTTCCACCAAGCCATAACTCGAGTCTCTAAATAAACGTGGTGTACTTGGACATATAGTACAAACCCCAAAGGTTTTAACCAGGTAGGTTACCAATGGGTTTTTGTAAGAAAAATAAATAAAAAGAAAGAAATCACTCGATATAAGGCACGACTTGTGGCACACGGTTTCTCGCAGAAACCTGGGATTGATTTAAAGGAAACATACTCCCCTGTTATGAACATCATAACTTTCAAATATCTACTTAGCTTAGCGATTTTTGAAAATATGGATATGAGACTCATGGATGTTGTGACCGCTTATTTATACGGGGACTTAGACATAGAAATGTAGATGAAAATCCCTGAAGGATTTCCTTTGCCTGAAGAAAAGCCAAGGAGTACGAATTCAATCCGACTAAGACATTTATCGTACGATTTAAAGAAATCCGAAATAATATGGTACAATCATCTTAGTGAATACTTGCCAAACTAAGGGTATGAAAACAATCTGGTTTGACCTTGTGCATTTATAAAGAAATCATAAAAGGGATAGGCAATAGTAGCAGTCTATGTGGATAACATAAATTTAATAGGGACTCCAGAAGAGCTCGAAAAAACTGCTAGCTATTTGAAAAGGGAATTTTAAATGAAAGACCTTGGGAAAACTAAATTTTGTATCGTCCTGCAGAACGAGAACAATTCTAGTAGGATTTTAGTCCATCAGTCTAATTATACTGAAAATATATTAAAATGCTTTAATATAGATAAAGCACACCCACTAAGTACCCCTGGTTATCCTATCTTTGGACATAAAGAAAGATCCATACCGTCCTAAAGAAGAAGATGAGGAAATATTGAGTCCAGAAGTACCCTATTTAAGTTCAATTGGTGCATTATTATACTTGGCACAATGCACTAGGCCGAATATCTCATTCTCTACGAACCTGCTTGCTAGATATAGTTCTGAACCAACCAAAAGGCATTGGGCTGGTGTGAAACATATCCTATGAAATCTACGTTGAACCATTTACATGTGTTTATTTTATTTCTATAACTCTAATAGTTCTAAATTAGTGGGTTATGAAGATTATGGATATCTCTCTGATCCTCATAAGGGTCGATCTTAGACATGTTATGTATTTCTTTATGTCAATGCTGTTATTTCATGGCTTTCTACCAAAAAACTTTAGTAGCTACTTCTTCTAACAACTCTGAAATTTTACCTCTTCATGAAGCTAGCCATGAATGTCTATAGATAAGATATTTAATTAAGTATATTCATAGTTCCTATCAATTTCCTTCTATCACAAATATTTCAAGTACTATCTATGAAGATAATGCAACATGTCTATCACAAATTAAAGAAGGATTCATCAAAGGATCCAGACGCAAGCATATTTCACAAAAGTTTTTCTATACTCATGAGCTTTAGAAAAAAAATAAGATTGAAGTCATGAAAGTTCGTTCAAGTGATAACCTAGCTAATCTCTTCACAAAGTCACTACCAAAGGAGACATTCAGAAGTTTGTGTATGATATTGGAAAGCGTTGACTCCACTAATAGTGAAATTCAACATATCAATCAGGGGGAGCATCTTATCAGGGGGAGGATATAAGAACAAGTAATTTGGTACATATGTGCATTGTACACTTTTTCCTTTGATTAGGTTTTGTCCCACTGGGTTTTCCTAACAAAGGTTTTAACGAGCAACACTAACTCACTGATCACAATAGTTGTACTCTTTTTCCTTCACTTTGGTTTTTTCCCAATGGGTTTTTCTTTAGTAAGGTTTTAATGAGACAACAATCAATGAATGGTGGAAGTAGTGTACATCCAAGGGGGAGTATTATAAAAGTTGTATTTTAAGGTGAATGTCCACTACAACACGTCCCATATTGGAAAAGTAGGCTTTTGGAATGAGATGACTTGTATTATAAATAAAGGGATGACCCCCTCATTATTGACACACTAACTAATGAGGACTTTTCTTCTCTCTAAAATTCTCTTTGTGCCCTATTTCTCTTAACAATATAAACATTCATGAAGTTCTTAAAATCCCATAAAATAAATGACACATGTAAAGAGGAAGAAGATTCAAGAATATAGGAGAGAAGACAAACTTTATCTATTAAATCTTGAGAATCAATCCATAAATGTGTAATATATATGAAGAAATTGAAAACTATGGTTATTTCCTCTTCTTCTCTCTAATTCTAGGTTAAAAACTGATAAAAGCATAAGTCCATATGGTCGTTTTTGCAAGAGTCCCACTCTCCTACAACTCTAAGATAAAATCACCATTAAGAGAAAATACGTGCTTCAGGTTATGTTAACTAGTTCATGAGTGCAAGTGAGCCAATTCACCTTGCAGTTCGGCCATATTTTCTTCCTTAACTTGGATTTTCTCTTTTTTTCTAGATTTCGTTATGAACTTCAATCTCATATAACTCTTCAACCATAACTCGGAATTGGATGTCGTTTCTTCCTGTGTTCTTATTATTTCATACTCTTAAACTTTTCTTGGATCCTCTTCTGGACTAAGGCTTCAAAATTATGAAAATGCCCTTCAACTCCCTTTTCTCGATTTCCTTCACTGTTTTGGTTTATCTCCTTCATTGACTTGAATGCAATACTTCTAAAACGCATGAGAAATACACAAAATAAGTAATAATCACCAAAGAGAGTTAATAGTATAAATATGAGATAAATCCAAGTTAATTACGATACACGAGATCATAAAAGGACCGAAACTAAGGGGATAAATATGAAATATTTAAAACTTATCATTATCCTACATATCCACCACCTCATTGCCCTTTTCTTAACAATTTAATAAGGGACAATAAATTCCTCAGGTACTTAACGATCATGATTCTTTATCAGCGAACACTTCAGGCTCCTTTAAGTTGTACATGTATCCACCATCCCCATAATTACCCCTACAACCTCGGGAGAAGGAATGACACTAAGGAGGAGGTTCCATAACTTGAGGAAAATGTCCCTTTCCCCCTTCATCAACTTCCCAACCCTCCAAAAATAAGGAGATTGGGGGTCCATCTAACTAATTTGGCATAAATACTCCATATTTGTCCCCTTAATTTTGGTCTTTTTATGGTACCGTGCATTTTAAATAGACTAGATATATCTCATAGTCATGCTACTAAACCCTTTTTGTTAAGTATTTCATATTTTGTGTATCTCTAATATGTTTTACAGGTATTTTACGCAAGATAGTGCGAGAGAAAACTGAAAACAGTCAAAGAAACAAAAAAATGGGAAGTTACAGGGTATTTTCATAATTTTTTAGTCTTAGTACAGAGGTGGGGTCAACAATAAAGTTGAAGATCTTGAAATCACAAGAATACTGGAAAAAATGGCACCCCATTCCAACCTACGGTGAAGACGTTAAGGTCATTTAAAGTTGAGAAAAAAATCCAAGGAAAAGAGAATAAACAAGCCAAGGCAGAACGGAGGACCGGTTTCCCCAAGAACCCAAACCGAATTATCCTGTAGTCATGATCCAGAACCATGATAAAGATTAGTCACGCTTTAAAACCGTTACAAATTTCCAGAAGTGGGATTTTTATTTTGGCCCTATTTTTTAGCCTAGAGTTTTATGGGTTTAGGACTCTTGTAAAAACGGGTTCATTAAGTTGTAAATTAACAAAAGTCATATCAAACTTTACTTTAACCTAGTTTTGAGAGCTTCTTGAAGGCAAGAACCTTAGGATTAATCTTCTTCAACAATTATTCATCTTTTCGCATAGAATTCAAGGTTTTTCTTCAATATAAGTAATATTCCTTTGTTACTTTCAATTTCTCTCATCTTTTGGTTTGTGATTCATTATTTTCTTAGTTAGAATTTTATTTTACATGTTTGGTCACACTTATAACATAGGAATGATTTCATGCACCGTAAATTTCCTGATTATTAGTAGTAGCACCATGATAGGCTAAATTTTTAGTGGCTTGGGGTACATAACCCAACCTAGGTAACACATATGGATGTAAAAGTGAATAAAAAATAATTTCTCATCCAAAGGTTTGAGCTTTATCAAAACAAAAGTTGTAGGCCTTTTAATTTCCTTTGCCCTAGGTAACTAGAATGTTTAAGGGTGCAATTGGCGTCTTGATAATTTCTCGTACTCGTCAAATAAATTTTTGATTTGATATTGTGCGACATTTAGACCTGATTATGAGGAGGAGTTCACTAGTCTAGCAAATTTTATGCTAGACGAGGATAGCAACGAAGAGATGAATATGGCAAAGTATATGAATGGCTTGGCCTGGAGGATCGGGCAACACTTGATTGGGAATCCGGCATTGATGACGTATACCGATGTTGTTAACGCAACACTTTTGCACTGTCAAGAATTTTGTTTCCATGGGAAGAAAAGTAAGAGGGGAGCAGAGTCTATGCATCATAGCAAGACTTGATGGAATAGTGTTAGTGGGGCACCACCCCAGCAGTAGCAGATAATGGGTACACATGGGCAGAACTCCCGACAAGGGAACTCTGCAAAGAGATTTTTAGCGGGCACAGATCAGAGAGACAGGCCTAGTAGGGTTGCTAGCAGTAGCAGGTTCCTCAGGGTCGTCAGGGCCAGGGGAACCAGGGGGAGGCTAGTAGAGTTAGGGCCACCAGGGCCTACATAGGGGTCAGCGAAAGTTCCAGGGGCAGTGTTTCACATGTGGCCAACATGGTCATAAGAGTAGGGCTTATCCACAGCTTATCGAGGCACACCGTCAGGGTTCTTAGTAGGAGCATTAGGTTTCGCTAGCTCCAGCTCCAACACCATCACCAGCCCTACCCCAGCAGCAAGGCCAGATGTACTACGGGCATGTATTCAACGTTCAGGATGTACCTGTGCCTCCTGCACCTCAGGCGCCACCTATAGTAGAGGGTACATTTTCTATTCATGGATCTTTGATACTGGAGCATCTCATTCATTTATTAAGACTAAATTTTCCCAAGCCGTGAGTTTATTAGAGACGACCTATAGTCTCCTTATGTGTGTAGAGTCACCGATGGGGAGTGGTTTATTGATATATGTGATATGTAGAGACGTCGATATTATGATTGGGAGACTGAGTCTAGTGGTAGACCTCCTAGTGTTAGATATGGAGGGGTATGATGTGATTCTAGGTATGGATTGGTTAGTGTAAGGACACAAATTTTCAATTGAGTCCTTTGTTGTTTTGGCTCAATTTCGAATAAAAACGTTTGAGTCATAGGATAGAGTATATTGATCATCCTTCAATCCTATGACGTATTTATTGAAGACGTAGAGGCCAAGAGTATAAAGCTTCATCAAATAGCCGAGTTTAATGTGCCTCGTTTCTACGTCATCAACATGGTTCCATCGTTCCTAAGGTATGAATGCATTTTAATATATATATATATATATAGGAGCTTGGAACATTTTATAATGGGTGAACATTTATTTAAAAATGTTGTTTCTTTTCAGAAAGATTTTATTAAAACTTTAAAACAAAGTATATAAAGTTTCTGGGCAAAAATCAAAATTTTCAAACTTTCTGGAAGTTGGTTCGAATGAGATTGTCGTTCGAACAGTAAAGTCGTTCGAAAGAGTTTGCCAACGAGCTCCCATATAGACCATTGGAACTTCGTTCGAAGTATCGTTTGAACGAGAATGATGGTTTGAACGAGATATACAACGAGGTTTCTAACGAGTTCATACTGGAACTTCGTTAGAAGCTCGTTCGAATGAGACTTCATTCGAATGACAAATCTCGTTCGAACGAGATTTGGCGGTAATAGGTAATTGGCAGTTTTTAGCAGTTTTTCTCACTTATTCCACTTCTTTACCCCCACTAACTTTTGATAGAATATCTAAGTACGAGAATCAACCTTTTTTACTTAACTTTTTCATATCCTACAACCTCCTAGAGAGTGTTTTTAGAGAGAACTTAAAAAGGAAAAAGTTCATTGTTTTTGAGTGTTTAATTCTTCAAGAAAAATCTTTTAAACACTTGCTTAAACCCAATTGTTGTTTAATCCATGTTCCAATATATATATCATTGCTTGGAGTGTTTGGAACCGATTTTTCATCTCTAACATTTTGAAGAGACGTTTGGGTTTGCTTCTAAATCCCACAAAGAAGAAGAGGTTTGCGTTGATTTACCCATTTGGATAAAGGCTCCTAGTTCGGGTGACAGTGACCATCTAAAGTCCGATCGGTGGATTTCAAGACCTAGTGGATTTGAGGCTAGGGCCGTCCGAGTTTTTTTTCCTGCTGTGGGTTTTTCCTCGTACATCGCGGCGTAGTGGATTAATTGTTTATTTTATCTTTTGCAAAATCACCTAGAACGCATGTTTAGGTAAAAAGATAAAATTGGTTTAATTTAATCACTACTTGTTTAATTTGGTACAAATTAATATTGGGTAATATGTAGTTAATTCAAGTCATTAATTTAATTTGTTAAAAATAGTTTAGCCTAATTGACTAATATTGAAAATATGACTTAGGAAAATTTTTAGGACTTGGGTTAAATTGGTTTAAGTGAAATTCAAATTGATTGTGTATTAATCATATTTCACTTTGTTTAATTTTAATTTGAAAAGGAAATTAAAATTTGTTTATTGTGTTGAACCATCACCTTTATGCTTCCGCACATCAATAAAAGGAAATAATTGGTTTTGAAGTATAAGAATTTCAAAAATGGGGGTTTTTCAAATTGGTATCAGATCCAAAACGATAAATTATTTCGTTAAAGATCCTTTAACTATTTTTGGCTAAAATGGAATTTTTCCCATTTTCAAAATTTCCTATTTTCGATGGTTCTAATTACGCGTACTGGAAAGCGTGAATGAAATCGGCACTTAAATCTATCGACGAGAGGGTTTGGTTATCGGTAGTTAACGGGTGGTCTCCACCAACTCATTTAGTAGATAATGAACGTGTCCCCAAACCGGCTGATAGGTGGAGTGAGAATGAGTTGAAACTTTCAAATTTTAATTTTCGAGGTTTAAATATCTTGTTTAGCGTTGTCACACCGGATGAATTTCGACGCATTATGACGTGTGAGATCGCTAAAGAAGCGTGGGATATTTTGCAACTCACTCATGAGGGTACAAGTGTCGTTAAAACTTCGAAAATCCAAATCCTCACCACTCAATTTGAAACCATCAAAATGAACAAAAAAGAAACTTTTGATGAATTTTATGCTAGATTTTCTGATATTGTAAATTCATCTTTTAACTTGGGAGATAAAATACCCGACAACCGAGTTGTAAAGAAAATTTTAAGGTCCCTACCCGATAGATTCATTCCAAAAGTGATCGTTTTAAATTCTTTAACAACTTTAGCCTCTACGAAATTAGAAGATCTTATAGGTGATTTACAAACCTATGAACTGGACATGTTTCCCTCTAAAACTAAAAAGAAAATTGAAAAGGGCGTTGCTTTAAAAGCCCGGAAAGAGGAAAAATAAGTAGTGTAGAGCGAGAGTGATACTGACTCGAAAGATATGGCCTTGTTTGCTAGGAAATTTTGAAAGTTTCTTAAAATTAACAAAGATAAATTTAAAAATGACTTTAAGAAATTTGAAACTTCTAAGCATGAAAATGCCGAGAGGATCCATAAAACTTCTAAAGAAATTTTAAATAGGGACGAGTCAAATAGGTGTTTTGGTTGTGAAGGGTATGGCCATAGGGCTTCTGAGTGCCCCACTAAACTAAGGAGAGAGGGTAAGAAATACGTTTCTTTTAATGCAACCCTTAGTGATAGTGATATTGAAGAGGGACCCAATTCCCCTACTAAGCCCAACTTTGTGGATTTTATGGCTAGTCATGTGAGCGATAGTGAGAACTCATCTATTGATGAATTTTTAACACATGATCCTTCCAAGGTCATAGTTTATGATTCCCTTTCTTTTGATGGTCGTGAGAGTGAAGAAGAAAGAGAGAGTGAAAATGAAGAAGAGGTTAATGCGAGTGAACTTCAAAATGCTTTTCAAGAACTTTATGAAGAATCTATTAAATTAAAAAGAGCTAATTTGAAGTTAGAAGCTAGTTTAAGAGAGCGTGTCAAGGTTGTTGATGATAGTATGTTGGTAGAAGACCTTAGGACACGAGAGAGAACTCTTCGAGAGAAGCTAGAATATATAAAAGGCGAGAGAGATAGCCTTAGAGGTTTAATGGAATCCTTGAAAAAGGAGCTTCTCGAGTTTGAAGAGAGAAATGTTTTGTTAGAGTCTAAAATTTTAGAATTAAAAATTAAACTAAAAGAATCTAGCAAAGTCAAATTTGATTTGGAGTGTAGGTCCGAAAAACTAGTTAAAATCTTAGGAACGGTCCAAATAAAAAATGACTTGTGTGGTTTAGGCTTCAATACTAGTAGTGAATCAACGAATAAAGCCAAAACTAACGTTTTAGGAGAATCACCTAGGAAAGCAGTTAAAGATCACTCCTTAGGTAAATCTTTTCACCGTGAGTTTAAGTGTTCACATTGTGGTCGAAGAGGTCATCTTAGGAAATTCTATTTTGATCTTAAAAAGGGTCCTAGAAAATCCTTTTGTAAGGCAACCGAGGTAGCTAAGATTCCTGCACCCCGAGTAAGTCACTCGCGTTAGTTTGGGTTAGGAGATCCAACTTGGTAGCTTTACAAGATAGGGTTTTTGATTCTCATTTACTATCACATGCTTCCTCCCTTGCTAAATCTAAAGGTTGAATGTGTTAGTGTTTGCATACTTTAGCGTTTGTACTTAATGCTATAATTTTATGCTAAATGTATGCTTGTTTTAATCATTTTCTAGTCAATGCCCCATGCTTAATCACATGCTAGAATAATGATTTATGTTTATCTTTTGTATTTTATTTCCCTTGTTTGCATTAAATGAAAAATACAAAAAGATTTTTGTTTATCATTTGGATTTTTATCTCTTGGTAATTTAAGCTTAATGAAAAATTCAAATGATTTTTGTTTGTCTTTTGAGTATATATTTTTATTTTTGGTTAAAAAAATTTCAAAACTCAAAAAGATTTTTTTTGTGTGTATTTTAGTTTGACGCACTTTATGTGGCATATACTTGTGTTTGAATCCCATCTTTTACGCTCCCATTTGGCTAGAACTTTTGGTTTAGATTGCCAATCCTTATAATGTTCTTTACCATGCTTACATGGAGTAGTTGGATTTTGTGTTGATATAATGGATTCTATTTTTATATGCCTCTATTCACACATGCACGAGCTCTTTTGAAATTGAAATTCATATGTACATTTGAGCTTCGTGATGTGTTCTCCTACCAATCTAGTCATCTACATATTTGTGACCTAGGAGGACTAAGTGCATGTCAAAATCTGTTGCACATGAGATTTGTGAGATATAAAAAAATGACATATAAATGTGCACGGGGAAGGTCTCCGAAAGGATTTATTGTCCTTTGCGATTGTAAGCCACCATATGTATGGACCTAAAAGAAATACGTGGTTCAAAGGCCTAAAAAATAGAAAATATGGCATTAAGAAGAAAAATAATTTCCATGGCCTATGATTAATTGATATTATCATTCAAACAGAATAATATATGCTTATTGAGGGAGATTGGATGGTATATCAACGGTTTGCACAATGTCCGTTTATCCTAGTTGCGCTATCAATGTCATGACTCTATTAGTTTGTAGAATCATCAACATGCTAGGCTTGTATGCATTGTGTATGTTTGTTCATTGAGTTCAATCTATATTGTCACATGAGGTGATATTCAAATGTGATGAAGTTTGCAACCAATTGAGAACTCCGTGAACGTGTTTTAAGTGTTTGGATCTAACTTTAATTCTTACTAGTTCACACCCCAACACTTTCGTATCCATATGGCACGTTTTTTCCCTACAAGTGTGAAAAGCTTAACTTATTTTGTGTCATGTGTGTGTTTATATCGATATGTGTGTATTTATGCTTATCTTGTATCTATTATGTATACATATATATGATATTTAGTTTATATCTTTTCCATGTTGAGCTAGTCCATTTATACTTCAATTCATAATTGGTATCTTGTTTTGTTTCGTAGTTTGTTTGATATCACATGCTTAGAATTTTATTTGTCAATTTGGTATCATTTGTTTTCTTGCATCTTAGTTGGTATCCATTATTATTTGTCGGATTAGTTATGATTTTATTGCCCATGTGCTTTAATACTCTCATCACTTTATGCATCATTGTGTGTTTAAATTATTTTTATCCTTTGTCTATTCCTGAACAAAAAGGCGGAGAACGATAGGGGGAGAAATGGTATCTAAACATATTATAATCATATCTTAGTTTGGGGGAGATTTATCTCCTTCTAAGTTGATCATAGTTGATAAAAGGGTGAATTAATTTAGGGGGAGTAATTATGCAATTGCATTGAATATTTTGATATTCCCTATGGGTTTAATGTGTTTTCTTAAGTGTGCAGGAATTATATTCTAAGTGGTAACTTTCACCAACAAAGATTTTGATCCTTTGGGTTGTTTGAGTCAAGCATTGTATTTTTATTTTGGGTGGGACATTTTTGTCAGTCTAGTAGAGCTTGACAACCCTTTAGTATTTTTGTCCTGGAATAGCCAAAAGGGGAGATTTGTAAGGACACAAATTTCCAATTGAGTCCTTTGTAGTTTTGGCTCAATTCTGGACAAAAACGTTTGAGTCATAGGATAGAGTATATAGATCATCCTTCAATCTATGATGTATTTGTTGAAGATGTAGCGGCCAAGTGTATAAACCTTCATCAAAATGCCGAGTTTAAGTGCCTCGTTTCTACGTCATCAACAGTGGTTCCATGCTCCTAAGGTATGAATGCATTACATAAATATATATGGGAGCTTGGAACTGTTTATAATGGGTGTATGTTTATTTAAAATTGTTGTTTATTTTTCAGAAAGATTTTATTACACTTTTCTATAAAGTATATAAAGTTTCTGGGCTAAATTCGTATTTTTCAACTTTTTGGTTTTTTGTTCGATATTGTCGTTCGAACCAAATTATCATTCAAACGAGAATGTCGTTCGAACGAAGCTGCCAATGAGCTTCCCAATAGGCCACTGTAACTTCGTTCGAAATGTCATTCGAACGAGATGGTTGTTCGAACGTGATTTCTAATGAGATATCTAACGAATTCATTTTTTAATACACTGGAACTTCATTAGAATATCGTTAGAAGGTCGTTTGAACGAGCCTTCATTCAAACAAAAATCTTATTCGAACGAGATTTTAGGCGGGAAATTTTTATGGCATTTTTTAGCAGTTTTTTCCCATGTTTCCCACTTCCTTACCCCACTAACTTTTGACAGAACTTAATAGTTCAAGAACCAACTTTTTTGGTTCAACTTTTTCATACACATCTATCTCCAAGAGAGAGTTTGAGAGTAAAAGAGAAAAATAAAAAGTCCATGTTTTAAAGTGTCTAATTTTCAAAATTCATTTACACTTTAGCTTTCCCCCATATTGTTTAAATCCAAGTTCTAATATATATATCATTGCTTGGAGTATTTGGCACCGGTTTTTCATCTCTACCGTTTGAAGAGACATTTGGGTTTGCTTCTACATCCCACAAAGAAGAAGAGGTTTGCATTGATTTACCCACTTGGAGAAAGGCTCCTTGTTCGAGTGACGGTTACCATATAAAGTCCGATCGTTGGATTCCGAGACCGCGGTGGAGCGACATGGTTATTCGCTAGGCAGAGGTTGATACAAGAAAATGCATTGGGGCTTGAGAGGAATCGAGTCGAGTGTTGTAAGTCATCTTTCTTGTATTTGTAAATTCCGTACTTAGTGGATTTGAGGCTAGGGCCGTCCGAGGTTTTTTTCCCGTTGTAGATTTTTCCTCGTACATCGCAGCGTAGTGGATTAATTGTTTATTTTATCTTTTGCAAAATCACCTAGAATGCATGCTTAGGTAAAAAGATAAAATTGGTTTAATTTAATCACTACTTGTTTAATTTGGTGCGAATTGAATTTGGGTATTGTTTATGTTAATTTAATTCAAGTCATTTAATTTAATTGATAAAATTGGTTTGGCCTAACTTGATAAAATTGAAAAATATGACTTAGGCAAATTTTCTAGGACTTGGGTTAATTTATACGGTTTAAGTGAAATTTAAATTGTGTGTGTGCTTTCATCCAATTTCACTTGTGTTTAATTTTAATTTGAGATTAAATTAAAATTTGTTTATTGTGTTGAATCATCATCTACGCTTTCGCATATATAAATAACAAGGAAATTATATTTTGTGAAGTAAAAAGAATTTTATTTTAAAATCGGTGGCTTATCGTTCCAACAGTTAGCAGGCTACAGAGCGATGGTAGAAGGCTATGAGAGGACTATTGTGTTTTCAATTTTGAGACAACAGATGTTCCATGTGGCGATGCCTCTTCCTTAGGCATGATCGTGCACTCACTTGTATTACATCGAGGAGGAGACCTTGCAGGAGGTGGTTATTCCCTTGGATTCGATCCCTGTAGTGGGGGATTTTAAGGATGTGTTCCAGGAGATACTCAGGTTGCCATCGATCCGGGAAATAGAGTTTATCATCGACTTAGCATCGGGGATGAGACTGATTGCCAGAGCACCTTATCGCATGGCTCCCTCAGAGATACGAGAGATGAGAGATCAGATTCAGAAGATCTTAGGTCAGGGTTTCATTCGGTGGAGTACATCGCCCAGGGGAGATCCGGTGTTGTTTGTGAAGAAAAGGGATGGTTGGCTTCGCTTGTGCATGGATTACAGGAAGCTGAACAAGGTGACGATACAGAACAATTATCTATTACCTAGGATTGACGACTTATGTGACCAGTTGAGAGGGGATGCGTACTTCTTCAAGATCGATTTGAGGTTAGGCAATCACCAGTTGCGCATTCGGGAGGAGGATATTCCTAAGACCGCTTTCCTATCGCGGTATGGATCCTACGAGTTCAGGGTGATGCCATTTGGTCTCACTAATGCACCTGTAGTATTCATGGACCTCATGAACATAGTATTCTGGGAGTTTCTAGATCAGTTTGTGATAGTATTCATTGATGACATCCTGGTTTATTCACGAATGGAGGAAGAGCATGCTGAGCATTTACAAATGGTTCGACAGGCATTATGGGACAATCGATTGTACGCAAAATTCAATGAGTGTGGATTTTTGCGTCAGGAGGTAAAATTTCTTAGCCACATTATGTCAGGAAGAGGCATAGCTATTTATTCGAGTAAGGTATAAGCGATGAGGGAGGGGGAGATCCTATAATACCGACCCATATTCACAGTTTCTTGGGGTTGGGTGGATATTATCGTCGCTTCATCAAGTGGTTCTAAAAGATTATTGGGCATTTGACGAACTTGACTCGTAAGGGAGAACCATATGTGTGGATCTACCAATGTTAGTTGGATTTTGATGAGCTGAAGGATAGATTAATATCAGCGCCCATACTTGACTTGCCTACGAGTGGGGTGGAGTATCGGGTCTACACGAATGCATCCTTACAGGGACTTGGGGGTGTGTTGAAGCAGGAAGAGAGGGAGATAGCATATGCGTCTCAAAAGATAAAGCCACATGAAAAGAATTACCCCACCCATGACCAAGAGTTGGCAGCGTTCGTCTTTGCATTGAGGATATGGAGACACTACCTGTTGGGAGAGAAGTTCATATTGTTCATGGATCATAAGTCTCTTCAGTATCTCTTCACACAGAAGGATCTGAATATGAGGCAAAGGCAGTGGCTAGAATTCATGAAGGACTACCAATTTTGTATACAGTATCACCCTGGTAAGGCTAACGTGGTGGTGGACGCATTGAACCGACGACCTACTGGAGATTTGGCGGAGGTATGGAAGGCAAAGTGGAATGAGCTCTAATAGGAGGATGAGGATGTCAGAGCATACATGGAAGTTATGACTATCACTCTCGACATCATCATGCAGGTAGTGAAGGCTCAAGCAGAGGACCAGTTCTGCGTGGACAGGGTGAGGCTGTTACTAACTAAGGTTGCAATGTATTCCTCAGTTAGCTTAGAGGGAGGACTATGCTTTAATGGGAGTTTGGTAGTGCCCGAGGATGAGGAGTTGAGACAGACAATGATGACTGAGTCTCACAGTTCCAGGTTTATGGTACATCCTGATGGGGATAAGATGTACCAGGACATGAGGAGATAGTACTAGTGGGCCGGCATGAAAAGAGTCATAGCAGAGTTTGTCTCAAAGTCTATTACTTGTCAGCTGGTGAAAGTTGACCATCAGAGACTTTCGAGGATGCTATAGCCACTTGAGATTCCTGTGTGGAAGTGGGAGAGCATCTCGATGGATTTTATTATTGGGATACCTACTTCGTAGTGAGGTCACGATTAGATATGGGTGATAGTGGATCGGTTGACCAAGGTTTCCCATTTTTTTCCAGTTCACACCAACTATGACACGATGTAGTATGCACATCTATTCATTTCGGAGATTGTTAAGCTGCACGGAGTCCTGATTAATATTGTGTCTGATAGAGACAAAGTATTAATGTCGCATTTTTGACAGAGCTTTCAGGAGGTTATGTGTACTGACTTGAGATTTAGTACAGCATATCAACTCGAGATGGAAGGACAGACAGAGATGGTGAATCAGATGCCGGAGGACATGCTGAGGATGTGTATCTTAGATTTCGAGGGAGGTTGGGAGCGATACCTTCCATTGGTAGAGTTTGCGTATAACAACTCATACAAATTTAATATGGGGATGGAACCGTTTAAAGCACTGTATGGTAGACCTTGTTGTTCGTCCGCATCCTGGTTGGAGGTGGGGAACAACATGTTATTAGGGCTCGAGATGATTCAGGAGACTACTACCAAGATTGAGTTGATTCAAGGGCACATTTGGATAGCTCAGAAAAGTTATGCCGATGCCGACAGGAGACATGTAGAGTTAGAGGTTGGCGACCAGGTGTTAGCTTGAGTATCTCCTATGAAGGGGATTATGAGATTTGGAAAGAAAGGGAAGTTAGCACCAAGGTATATGGGACCGGTAGCATACAGACTGGGACTTATAGAGCATCTTCAGCAAATACACGATGTGTTCCATGTGGCATCACTGAAGAAATACAGGTGGAGCGAGAGGGATTTTTAGAACATTCCACTTGAGGAGATTGACTTATAGCCAGATGTATCGTGTGAGGAGAGGCCCGTGGCTATTTTAGATTGTGGGGGGGCATAAACTGTTGTTCAAAATGGCGCCACTAGTGCGAGTTCAATAGGGACACCACAATACTGATGAGTTGACTTGGGAGAAGGAGGATCACATGTGAGAGAAGTATCCAGAGTTATTAACCGCAGGTATGTCCTAATTTCGGGGATGAAATTCCTTTGCAAGGGGGGAAGTATATAATACCACATATTTCTGCGTATTCTAACTTAATTAATTCGAAAATTAATCAGGCAAATACACTTATTTAAATTACACGAGTGAAGTAATATAATGTGATTTATTTAATAAATGTGATTGTAAAATATTAATCAAGAGATAGATACTGATTAATACTTTGATGAAATTTGCTAAGTATGAATAGTAAATAACAAATGATTATTATTATTATATGGAAAACGAGTGATATGTGCGTACTCTAATTTATCTCACCGGGAGTCGCGTGTACATTATTTTGAGGTGAGAAACATTAAATATATTTTAAGTGACTCAAATGGGAATTTAGAGGTCACGGATTATTTGAGATGGGTCGAAATAGTCGGAATAGTGTACCCGAAAGTATAGTTTGGGTCCCGTGTTAATTTTGCACCAAACCAGCACCTATTAAGGGCATTTCAGACATTTTTCAAAAAGAGGTGAAGAGACCTACGAAATTTTGAGCCATATATCTGATATTTAGATATTGGGGTTATGGCTCGTAACAAAAAAGATTAGAGAGGCCATTAGAGAAAAGAGAGAACCATTTTCCCAAAGCTTAAGGAGAGAATTGTGAAGGCGGTAAAGGGTTTCTTCCACTTCAAGGAAATTGGAAAGGAAGATTGGAGGAAAAGCAATCAATCATCAACAAAGAACTAAGAAATTAGATCAATCAATCTAAGGGAAGTATTTATCGCAAATCAAATTGATGTTATAATACCCATGAGTAGGGATTTCATGAATAAATTGATTTTATCAAAAACCTTTGATGAAAAGTACCAACTGATTTCATGTTTGGGTGAAATAGCATGTAGTTAGGTTTTATATCTGTAGAGGGTGTTAAATCAGAAGAGTTTGATTATTACTATGAATTTAAATCTAGGTTTTAGATTGAACCAAATGGATGAACACGAAACTAGATTTATAAAAGAGTTTTGGGGGTTTGATTCATTCTTGATTGATTTCGGTGAAGTTTTAATGTGTTTGAAACGTTAGAAACCATCTTAACTCAGGTAGAAATAGTTAGGAACAATCGATTATGAATTTGGTAAAGAATTATGAGGTTTGGGTGAATCATAAAGGGTGTAAAATGCTGCTGGGAAACAGGGAGAACGAAGTTGAAGAAAAACGGACCGGTTCGACCCTAGAGGGTGCGGTTCGGTTCGGCCTTAACTAAATAGTGGATCGGCTCGGTCCTGGGAAGCCAGATCGGTTCGATGCTCAGAATTTTTGAAATTTCCTATTTTCTCTTGTATTCCTAAATGGACGTGGTGGAAAATCCTTAAGTACTTATGAAAATAATATAGGAGACTTATTATTCTATAGTAGGCCTACGATGGGAGTATGACTTCGTCTTAGAGAGATAATTAAGACGGGAATGGGATTGGTTAAAGTAATTCCTAATTAATCTGAGAGATGGATAAAAAATTACGAGAATCTAATGAAACTATGTACATTAGTAGAATAAAGATGGTAACTACTTAATTATTATATAACAAGGGGTAAGTAGAACCTTAGAGTTGTGTGAACACTCAAATAATTACGAAAGTGAATTAAATTCATAAAAAAATATTAAAGTACGTTGAATATTAGAGAGAAAAATATTACGTACTAGTATAAATAATTTGGTTGTGTGAATACCTATTCTATTGATACTTAGGCCTTGTGAATACCTAAAGTATGCTAAATTTCGTAATGGGATCGATGATTATTGTAACACCCCGTATTTTTGGTGCATTTAATATTTAATTAATTCGGGAATTTTAAATTACCTGTGTGTTGTAATTTTAATTGAATTAATTATGACAATATGTTTATTTAAATATTAATCGGGGAGTAAATGGTTAATGTTTAGGGAAATTTATTTACTAAGTGAATAGTAACAATTTAATTACGTCATTTCGGGTATTTATGACGGGGTATGCACTTATCCCAGCCGGGAGTCGGTATAGACTTAATGGGGTGTGAAATAAGGATTTTTATAAATTAATTCGGATGTCAATTCTGACTGCGCGGTTGAGTCCGGATGGGTCGAGATAGTCGGAAAAGAGTACCCGGGGGTAGTAATTGGGTCTCGGGGTGAGTTGGGCCACTTTAATTAAGCCCATTAGGTGAAAAACGGGATTAAGGGTTTTTAACCTAATGGGGAGATAAAAGAATGGCAGCCAATGTGACTCTAAACCTAGGGTTTGAGAGGGGATTTGGGGAAAAACCAAACAAGAGCAAATTGGAGGTTTTTGGAGCCAAATTGAGGGACTACGCCAACGGAATCAGACAATACGAACACTTTCAGGCAAGTGGTTAACTGTTTTGATTCGTAAAGAATGATAATCAATTCATATCATAGTGATGTGGGTATGAAAATCCGTTTTTGTGTGTAAATGGGTACAAAATGGGTTTTTGTTTTTGAAATACTTAAATGAGATTTAAAGTAAGATTTAGATGGGTGATTGATATCTGATTATGTATTTATGATTTGAACGAGAAATTCATAACATAAAAGAGTGGAAATCGAATCTGAAAATTGGGATTTAAAACAGGTAATTAAATTTTAGGGAGAAAGACCCATTTCGAAAATTATGAGATGATTAGAGGGGTTGATTATATTAATGATCTCTATGATGAGTAGGATGTGGATTAACCATGTGTAGATGATTGGGATGATGTAATTAGAGGTAAATTATGGTTTAAAAAAACCTTGAAATTCGTTAATGGTGGAAAACAGAGGGAAAGAAGAGCTGTAACGAAGCGGTCGATCGATCGATCGGGGGGCATCGATCGATCGACGATGCGAAATTCTGGGCAGTTCGGCCTTGGGTGAATTATAAGGGGGAATTAATTATAAAATAATTTCCATACAATAATTAGTGGTAAATAATTGTGAAACAAATATTCCTAGCAATTATGGGAGGAAGTAATTGGGACTAGAATGAATTTATGTGGGACATTTAATGGATAAATTTGGGAGACTTTATTCCAAAATAGTGAGGTACGGATCAAGTGAGTGAATCTGGGTATATTGGTAAAGCGACCCCAAGGTAGTGAATTAAGTTTGGAGATAAACTAAATAATTTTGAGTCGGGATATAGACTCGGGTGAATATTTAATTATGGACCAAGTGGGCGAGTCCGGGTATGTTGGTAATTATAGGTAAATATAATTGGGAAATTATGAAAATAAATGTGTGACACATTGTGGGCGAAAAATGTGGAAAAGAAATTATGAGATGTAAAAATGGACCAAGTGAGTGAGTCCGGGTATGTTGGTTATGTGACACCAAAGTATTAAATTAATTATTGAGAGAGAGTAATTAATTTGGAGTCGGAACATAGACTCGGGAAATATTAAATTAATAAGGGGTGTTAATTAATTTAATTAGAGTCGGTTTGTAGACTCGGGTAGGATTAAATTAATATGTGTGTTAATTAATTTAATTAGAGTCGGTTTGTAGACTCGGGTAGAATTTAACAAATGGATGGAATAATTAGTTTTATCAGAATCGGAATGTAGACTCGTGAAGGGTACTTATTAATTAATGTGATAATTAATTATATTAGAGTCGGACCACAGACTCAGAATTTGGGTTAATTAATTTAAGTGTAAATTAATTGTATTAGAGTCGAACCACAGACTCGGATTGGTATTAAATTAATATGTCTGTTAATTAATCTAATTAGAGTCGGGCGATAGACTCGGGGAAAGTATTATATTAATTGAGGTGTGAATTAATTATATTAGAGTCGGACCATAGACTCGGGAAGAGGATAAGTTATTAAGTGAGAAAATTAATTAAATTGAGTCGGACCACAGACTCAGGAAATTACAGGCAGTGTACGGGATTTTGAGTACACGGTAAAGCCGGGGTTTATATTATATATATACGGTGTCGTGATAGTATATATATACGTGTATTTATTGTGCGTGATACTAAATATCAGTGATTAGATATTTATTAAATTTATATACTCTAATGCTATCAAGGGAGGTTGCGCGATGTGGGTGAATCCCCTAGCTTGAGGAGTAGGGCGAGTATATCCCCAGGTCATAGCGTCCGGTATATATGGGTGAGGGATTTATCTCACTTTCAGGGAAGGAATATGACCACCTCCATTTCGTTTATATTTTGGTCCAAGTTGGTGAGCGATTCTAACTTTGGGGAAACTAGGTTTTGTGAGCACACCTAGTGAGATAACATTCTAGAGGGAATCATCCGGTGAGGGTATACTCGGAAGGATGGATACACGTATCATATATGTGTGGATGTTAGTAAAGGTACGTATAATATGGTAATAAATATTATATGTAGGTGATAATACAGTGTGTGATGTATTTACCTTATATAACCCGGGTTACAGTTATATGCAGTTAATTAATGAGAAATTAATTAAGTTAATCATTGGTGGAAATAATACAGTGTGTGATGTAGGTATTTTTATATAACTTGTGACACGGTTATATGCTATTATTTTAAGAGGAATTAATTAAGTTAATTGTGAAATAACTTATAATTCAAGAATCATTATACTCGGGTTAGAGTAGTATGGCAAGGGAAGGTTATACCAGGACTAGTTGGACGGGGTAGCACAACTAGGTGGGGTTAAGGTAACCGGTAGGTGTGCACAATAGTGGAGGGGTGAGAAATGTCCACAAGGGAGTGCGACACTAACTTAAATATGAAGCGCATTCATGCATTTTAAATTACTGCAGTTAATTCACTAGCTAAATATTTTCAAAATGTTTTGGGTTCTAACCCTTGCTATAAAACTATTTTCAAAACCTTTTAGGTGTCCAACCACAGGGACGCCAGGATTGATATTCCATTCCAGGGACACGGAGCTGCGGCATATGTGGATGCTAGCAGTAGTTTGGATTAGACACATCATTCATTCATTCCTAGAGTAGGAATCTTGTATCAGTTTCAGTTTTATTTGGGGCTTGTAGCCCAGACTTCTCGGTATAGTTTTCAGGTGTAATTTATTCAGGTGTTGAATAATTGTATTGGATTATTTATTTGGTGGCCGGTGATTTATTCGACAAGTTGTGTATATATGATTCAGTTTATTTTCATTCAGTTGTGTGAATGGTTTATATTTTTATTCCGCATGTATTATTTTGTTTAACAAAAAAGTTAAAATTGGCACCAGTTTTTGGAATACTAGGTGGTTAGTAAGTTTTAAAAAGTTTTCGACAGTGATGCTAAGGATGATCCAACTGGGATTCCTGTTTTAAATTTGGTATAGGACTGATCACCCGGTATTTTATTAGGCGGGGTGTCACAATTATCCGGACCCATGCATGACAGCTCGATTTGGGGTTGATGATTATCCGGACCAAATCGAAGATGAGGGATATTGGGGTCGATGAGTATTCGGACCAATATACATATGCTTAACATTTACGTTGGGACAAGCGATATCCGGACCAATGTAAATGATAGGATGATTGGGGTCGATTATTATCCGGACCAATAATCCCATAGTTTATATATTGTGCTTGAAATATATATATATACTTCATGATATTCTACTTATGTTCGAAAGTAGACTTGAAGATGATATATATATATATATATATATATATATATATATATATATATATATATATATATGTAAATTAAGTAAAGAGAAACTTAATTACAAGATTAAATAGATTAGAGATGATCTACAGTAAAGTAAGTAGTGAAACTTAATATTGTAAGTTTAATGATAAATTCTAAATTACGTTATAAGTTAAGTGTTGAGACTTAATTATGATTCTTAAATGTAACATATGTGAATGTTACCTAAGTAATGAAGGAAATTGCGAGATATGTGAATAATGAATCGTACTGGATTGCCAGCATATGAGACTACGCTATTAATAAGATCGGGTATATACTTTAGTCAAGATAGCTAGGGAGTGGTAGCTAGGTGGGTTAAGTATGGAACGTTAGGCTTGCACATTAGATGACATGTGAGGAAACTTAAGGAAGTGTGCTCGAACCTAACATATGTAATCAATAATCGATTTTATATTGCGATAAATTACTTGTTGAATGTTTTCAAAATGTTTTGAGTACTAACTTTTTATATATAAATGTTTTCAAAACCCTTTTCGGTGTCTAGCCACAAGGGCGCCATACTTGATTTCATTCTGGGGATTCAGAGATGTAGCACTGTAGATGTTGACAAGATTATTGAGTAGTCGACTATTTCATTCAGATCTAGCATAGGATCTTATTCTTGTACATCATGTGTAGACATGTTGTCAGTTGACTACATTACAATTCCAGTTATGTTTCAGTTTTACTTAGTAGATGGATTGTGGATTATTTCTCGGTTGTAGTTATTGCCGACAATTTATTTGGCATAACTTTGATGCATTTACATATTAGTTATGGTTTGGATATTAGTATCTTGTGAATGTTGTTTTAGTTCTCAAACTATTCTTTTATCCTGTTTATTTGAAAGATAAAATTTATCACCGGTTTAATTATCTTAGGTGGTTAGTATTTAACTTCATTTTCGACATGATGTTAAGAATGAACCATATGAGAAACCTGTTTTAATTCGATAAAGGATTAATCACCTAATATTTAATTACACAAGGTGTCACACTATCCACATAGCCAAAAGTAGCTATCAGAGGTATCATGTACCAAAATAAAAGGTAAAAAAGGTATATACAAACCAAAATGTGAAAAGTACTACATGAGGTACTTGAAAAATAAATAACATGAAGAAAGTACAAAAGAGAGAAACTTTAGTCATTAGACATGCCATCACACTCCACATCATCATCATCATTTTTATAATTTGTCTCCTCATCATTATCTTCACCATCACCACCAACCGCTTTGTTCTGATCAAGAGTTGAAGGTTGAATAGGAGCATGTGTAAGGGTAGAAACCAATGGAGTAACCTTAGGAACAAAATCCAGTATAAGTTGCAATATCCTCAAATACTCAAAAATAAAAGCAACATATGTGGGGATAATTTATTGATGATGATCAAGGTACTATATGTACTATATTTAACTATCCGTCTCATCGTGTATTTGCCTAAATAGACCTCTCTTAAAGGTATACTATGAAATAATAAAGGTAAACTAAGTATGGAAACTTCATGGCTCAGGAGTAGGATGGGGTGCAAGTGCTAGTACTAGGTCATCCGGATCAATGGGATGTCTCTATGTCATACTTATAATATGTTCTTTCTCATTAGATTGTAATCGAGGAACTTCCAAAGAATACAAATAGACTAAAATCAACATGTCGTAACGTAAAGCCTCTCCCCTTGATCTCCTCATCACTTTAATCTCAAGATAATCGATCATTTGATGATTTGCTGGTGGATTTATCAACCTACCAATGTGATAAGTAATGTTAGTTGTGTGAAGTCGTGGCATAAGTTTGTAAACAACCAAGAAATGCAATAGTTAAAAGCGATGATCTATCTTAGACTAGAGAAATAATGGATGCATCTATGTAGTCTGATGAACAACTAAGAAAGTTGGAAGAGAATTCGTCGAAACACCTCCCTCACAATAATCATCATATCCCATTCAGAGGACATGAGAGTAAAGACCTAAATATAATGTAAGATCATCATTCGAAATCTCAATGCCGAGACCTCATACAAAGGAATGTATGGCATTTATGGTGTGAGGAGGAATAATTACATTCATATAGAACTTGCGAACAATGGTCACATTGGTCGTACCATGTGGCCTAATAAATGGAGAATCAAGGATAATAGTGATAAATGATAAGAAGTAATGATCCTCATCACTCCTCTCAAGGTGAGGCCAATCAATTCTCTCTCCATAATAATGGTACGAAATAAAAATGCCGAAGATAAAGTGGAACCATCTTTGGTAAATAAAATACTTAAGGCATTAAATTGAGCATTTTAAACCTGATTCGATGCACATGGGGCCTATCGACAATGACGTGGTGATATATGTGTGGTGGAAGAGTTACCAGCTCTCAAAGACTCAATTGGGCCCCCAAATAAAGTATAGCTCAAACTAACAATGACTACAATCTAATCACTCTATCAACCTCTGAGATTGTAAAATCAACCTAAGAACATTACGAGTAATGTAAATAAAAAAAAACTAGAGATAATCGAAGAATTACCTAAGTGTAATTAGATGACAGGACCAAATCTATCAAACTATAAATTTGAACTAACAAGCACCCAATTATACCTCAAAATTTGATCAAACACACAAGCAATGGATAAAAAATGATATTAGGGAGAATTTTACTTACCATTTTAGCTTTCGGATGATTTTTTAAATGAAGTGAGCAATTGATCGAGCTTACCTTCTTTTATCTCTCAAACTCATGCCACTGGGCAACACTAATTGTTCAAACGATTGGGCGTGTGCACTGTAGCCTTTTGAAGGCGTGTGCACTAAATCCTTTTGAAGGGGTTCGCACTAAAAAAATTATATGACAAATAACTCTTAAAAATTATAGAATTCCATATTTCAACCTCTTGAATCCCAACTCTTAGAAAACCGGTGATATGAATGAATGCAAATGCATGGAAAATCACTCAATTTAACTTTAACAGCACTATAGTAGGATAAAATTGCAAAAATAGCATATATCAATAATATTCACACATACATATATACATGTAGACACAAACGTGTACAGTGTGTATATGATTAGGTAATTGACGATCAATTGATTTTACACAAATATTTCATTAAACCTGGATTAAAACGTCAACTAAAAACACATTTAACTCAAACTCAATCAATTCAACATTAAAGGCATAAAATTCTCATCAAATCAATATTTTACAACTTTGTAATATAAACCAAGGTGTGATTCATGTGATAAATAGGAATATAAAATAAACATGAATACACATAATCATATAATAAATCATTACAAATGATGCTTCAAAGATAATCATTATACAAATATCCTTTCGAACTCAAGCATGCCGATTAAAAACTTTTGAATTCCAACGAAATAGGAAATTTAATTTTTGAAATTCTAAATCCTAACTTATTTTTCATGCCGGTTCATGATTTTTTCTTATGGCTCTTTTTTAACATATTTTGTCTTTCGCCATCAACTGGATTTTCACATACCTAGATAACACCTATCCAAAAATATTTGAATTTTTAAAATGGGTGTAATCATTCTAGTTATAGCCCTTATCAATGCTTGGAAATGGTCTTTTTCAACTCCTTCATAGTAATAAACTCACAAAATTTCACATTTGGATCAATAAACGCCAATAATATCTCAAAGATTTGATCATGATGAAGTTAAGCATGAAAATCAAGATCAACATGATAAACATCATATGCAACAAGTGATATGCATGTCCAAGTAGTGTGAAATTGATGCCATTGATTACAACAAACTTTTCAATCAAGATTTATCAAATGAATTTTAAACAAACAATTAAATCAATCAAACTTTTTCATCAAATTGTTTGTACTTCACTTTTTAATCATCATCCAAGTTAAAGATATCATCAAATCAATATGAATAAACGATTAGTCACAATTCACAAAAAAGAATACACACTAAATATTTTTCAATTTTTGAAAAGGAATGATGCTTGAATATTTACAAAATCATGTTTTGATAAGAAAGTAATGCATAGATAAAAAATGCATGAAGAATGCACATATGCATGAAAATTTCACTACCTAATAAAAAATAGTACCATTAAACTCTCTCATCCACAAAGATTTCTTTCTCCTATAAATCAATAATGAACTAGGAATGAAAACCTAGAAGGACTTAGTCATCCATAGGAAATTATCTACCTAGATAGCGATGAATGGTTCATCTCCCAAATAAATGGGAGGAATAGCAACACTTTCCTTCTTCACTAAAGGAACCTCTCTCTCAACCTTCCTTTGAGGATCACCTAAGTCAACCTTCATTATAGGTGTGTACCTAGGCATACCTCTATATACTCTAAGTATCCATATCTATTCCCTCATTGAATTCTTATGTCTATTACAAGAAAATTAAGTTTGGTGTCTAGGTTTAGGAATGTTACCTCTATCCTCATAACTCCCTTGCACTAGTCAATAAATTTTAATCACTAAATCATCCACTTGTCCTCTTAGCTCACCAATAGGACTCCTATGGAACATGCTTCTCCTATTTCTAACAAACCTTTTATTTCTATTAGTCAAGCACCAACAAGCTTGATTTGAGTGACCATGTACTTGAAAAAAAGTACAATAAGTAACTTCCTATTTTAATACCTTCTTACATTCCTTCTCAAATATTTCTTCACAAATTATTCTTTTTTACCAACTCTTTCAAATCTTTTCTTTTTGAAGAAAAAATGCACAACATGGTTTGACTTACCAAAAAAAGTATTAAAAAAATCCATTTTTAGTAACATTGAATTTATATTCAACCTGTTTGTTTTGAAATATAGGAGTTTGTACCTTATCCGGCTTTTGAACATTTAAACTTTCAACATTCAATTTTTTTTCAATCCTTTTCTCAAGGTTTGAATAATTGACATTAGTGGCATAATTGTTCGATTTTGGTTAAGACTTACTAGATAAAAGTCTATCATTTTAATTTTCAAATCATTAACATTCTCAATCAAAAGTTTTAAAGTCAATTTTTAAAATTGACTTTTCAATCTCCAACTCCTCCTTTTCTTTTGGAATGGTTTCATTTTGTTACTTCAAAGACTCACATTGCTTAGTTAACATATTAGCAAATTTTTATATGTTAAAACATTTTTATTGAACACTTTAATGCTTTTCTTCTTTCTCATCAAGTTCACTTTGAAAAAAAATAATTTTTTGCAAAAGTTTGATGTTGGAAATTTTCAATTTTGAGACTCTTGATAGAGTTAGCAAGAACCTCTTGAATGTCATATGCATCCCCATCACTCTCACCTAGTGATTATTGAACAAAGTGTGTGAATTCTTTCTACTACATGAAGACGGGTCACTCAAAGACCCATCACTCGTAATTCTCTCACGACTTTTCTTCATTACACTATCTAATGACATTCTCACATCACTTTTCTTATCACTTTCTTTTAGCCTAATAGTAAAGGCTACCAAGGCTTCCACACTCACCAATTTATGAACTATCTTCACCCTCACTCTCCTTAAACACTTTATTTTTATTCAATCCACTCTTATTTTTCTGAATCTTTTTCAAGTGAATGGGATATACATTCATATGATGACCAAAACCACCACAACCAAACACATGTCCTCATCCTTTGACTTTCCTTTCTTCAATTCACTTTTATCGATAAAAGAGTTATGTTTAGAAGACTTATATGGGTTTTGTTCAAACTTCTTTTCACTTGATTTTTTTATTATTTTTGTAAAACTTGCTAAATCTTTTAACAAAAAGTGCCATGTCTACTTCAACATTCTGTTTAGGTTTTTCAACACCTTTTTCGAAAATATTTTCACTTGATTCCAAAAAAAGGCAAGTATTTTTCGCTTTTGAAGCAACAACGTTTTCTTCTTGATCACAAATTTAAAGTGATCCAATAAGCTCTACAAGACTGTACGTGTCAGTGTCTTTGACTTCATTCAAAATATCAACCTTAGTAGAAAATCTACAAGCTAAGGTTCCAAGGAGCTTTTTCACAACCTTATTTTTCGAAATATTCTCACATAAGCAGAGACACATTCACAACCTCCGAACCTCGTAGAGTAGCCATTTAATGACTCTCTCTCTTCCATTACCATGGTTTTAAATTTAGTTGTAATATGTTACAATTTTTCATGCTTCACACTTGAAGTTTCTCTCATGCGTAACTCTCATAATATCCCAACCTTCCTTGGCTTTCTCATAATTGAGTATTACAATTGAGCCAGGTCTTGAGGTTTATAGGCTGCAGGCGACGTCCTGTATCCTGTCATGACCCGCAGTAGCACTGATTATAGTTTATATATGACTTATAGTCATAGTTATTTGGAATAAAGGTGAAATTAGTATCTAAGTTTTCGGACTCATTTTAGCTGCCGAGGTATTGGCTAGGTGAGAGAAAATCCAAGGGTATGAATGGTTCCTAGGCACATTGAGGTGCCCATAATAGAAAATTGTGTGTCTTGAGGTATTCTAAGATTAAGATGCACTATGGCTAGAAGCTCATGAACTAGTGTCCTTATGAACACCAAATAATATCGAGTTGGGTATTGGAAGGTTTGAAGAGTGCACCTAAGATGATAAAGATGTAGACGATGAAACCACGTCAAATTTGGGTCTTTTAAATGAAATGTATTTTGTGTTTTTAGGAGACCAATAAAGTTTGGTAATAAGAGGTAATATCATTCTAGTAGTGATTGAGTTGACAATCAGATGATGATCCCAGATTAACAATCATAGAGTGTGCATGCTAGGTTTGGTTTTACAATCTTCACAAGAGGGTAGTGTAACCCATAAGGTAGGGTGATTGCTGTACCCTTTTATGAGTGGTGCTAGGATGTCATAGAATGAATAGTGTGGGTGTGGTAATACTCAGTTTGAGGATGTGATAAGATATGTAGTCGAGACTTAGAGTGATGACGCCTGGTGGAGATTTAAAAATGGCCACTAATGTGGGTATCATCACATGTGATTGTTATGTCGGGGTGTCGACAGTATATGTTAGCGTAGCCTTAGCAATGCAATGGCTAGTTATTGGCGCATCCTACCAAGCTGGCATGGGTTGGGAGATGTAGTCTAGTGTGATATTAAGTTCCCTTCGGGTACTAATATAGACGGATGTGGTCGTTTAAAAAATCCTTTGTGGATGGAAAGGGTAAATTGAATTGGTGGCAACCTTGTGGTAAAAAAGGACATGGTTAGGTGAGTGCCTTTCTCGACTAAGTAATGAATATGGGAGTTTAGTATCTCAATTGCGATTTGTTAAGCAGGCAAAAACCTAGGTGTAATAGGTTGGTGACGTCGCCACTAGTTATTGGATAAGGTCGACGTAGACAAGACGTGAGGTGTCCACCAATCAGAATGATTCATTTATGACAATGGTGCAAAAGGTAGGGTCTTGATCCTAACGAGGGAAGTCAGGCATTGACTTCCCCAAGGACTACTATTTCATAAATTTTGATTGCATTCGTATTATGAGAATGAATAGTTAAGATTCGATTCATCATAGCTAGTGAAGTAGGTAAGGTTATATGGCCAGAAATAGTACTCAGTGAGAGTTTTGTGTGACACCCTACCTAATTAAATACCGGGTGATCAGTCATTTATTAAATTAAAATCAAGGTGAACGGTTGGTTCATTCTTAGCATCACTGTCGCAAAATAAAATTTCCAATTTAAACACCCTAAATAATTAAGCTAAGTGTCAAAACAATTTAAAGTCTTATTTTTATTTTTATTAAATTCCAATATGAAAACCTTTTAAATAAACAACAGTTTAAGAATCACATAAATAATAAAGATGGCAATTAACACACAAGAATTAAACCATCTAGATAAATCAAACCAAGTTTACGAACTATAAATGAAATCATCCTGATAAGAGTTAACTCCCAAAGAGTACCAAATACTAGAAATATAAATAAATATAAATCTCTGACAAAGCCAAACGTAATAGGAAAACATAAATCTCTTGGTCGATCGATTGATCAAGAAGTTATTCTGAATTTTGCCATTGTTAACTATGGTTTTCCTTCTCCATCCTCAACCAAAACTCCATTAACGATTACCAAACTCCCCAAAAAAATTACTACTGGATACCTATATACATGATTTCCTACGTGAAACATGTACAAATTCATCAAAGGTATTGAATTAATGGGGTAAATTAACATAATTATCAAGACCCTTAATTTTTTCATAAAACTTCCATTCTTCTAATTGTTTTCCATATTTCTTACTTCTAAAACAATATAATTTTGTGGGAAATCCTCTAAATAGGTTGAGATGTCCAGAATGTATCTATTTCCTCTAAAATATGTGATTTAAATTCTCTAAGTCATCATATTCTTCCATGAAACATGTGTTTAACAATCCTAATCTATCATGTATGAAACGTTAACAAAAAGAAAAGAAAGATAGATACTTGCCTGGGATTCTAATGTCTGATTTGATGATGAAGAGGATATGGTTGTGTTCCTCGTCTTACGATATATGTTTTGGCGTTGGTAGCGGTGCAATCGAATGGGTTCTTAGCCTTGGATTGCTTGGAAATCTTTCTACCTTCTTGTCTAATGGACGTTCTTATGCTATGTGATTGTTAACCCTAAAGATAACCTTTAATAGCTAATATATCCTAGGAAAATTCGTGGTTTTAATTACCCAAAAATACAAAATGTCTATAATACCCTTCTGGGATGTCAATTAGGCCTAAAAATGTCCCGAGACCCAAACTAAACCCCCGGGTACACTTATCTGACTATCTCAGCCCGTATGGACACTTTGGTACACTCGAAATGACCATACGGGTGACTTATAATTTATTCACTTACTATAATAATAACTTAATCCCAACACGACACAGGCGCGTCCCGACTTAATTTCCATAATTGTCAAATTATTCACTCGTGACAATTTTAATAAATTCAATAATACTTATTGCTACACCCATTAAGTAATATTCAACAAATTCTCAATAATTACTAACTCTCACCACGCTAGTAAATATATAAAATAAATTTCTGAATTAATATTAATTTAATAACTCAATTTAAATTTAATAAATCCCCAAGTTTTAAAAGCCATAAAAATACGAGGTATTACATTTTGAGTGGTATGACTATACAATATAGTTTATTTTCCATAAGTTAGAATCGGTTGCCTATGGGCGAAATTCCTTAAGACGATTTGTTGTTCCTCTGAATCAAGTGTGTTCTTTTTGGTTGCAACAATCTAAAATTGGTATTCTTGCCTACGTGATGACTCATATTGGTTCCATGTCATGGTACAATGCGGTTGATCCCGAGAGAGCACGGTGGACCGGGTTTGGTCAATGCATCTCGGTCAATGGGTGCGCTCAATAGAAATATTCTTACTATTGCAAAAAAAATTGTGTAGATATGGTTATGCTTCCGGTCACTCTGTTTACTCGTAGTATCAGTTTTCCTCTGGACTGGTGGACTCCCGACTGGCCGGCTCGACAGTTAGTGGCTTGGATTGTGAAGAGTGGGATAATGTTTTAAGGATGCAGTATAGTGTTGAAAATCGAGGAAAACTTATCACATGATGTTGCTTTGCCACAGTGAGTGGATTAGAATTAGATACTAGTGAGTACTCGAGGATGAAACACCTAAAGTAGTGTTAGGTTCATCAGAATGATGCAAAAGAAGGTGTAAACCAGGCGTACGATAATGATTTGATGGAATTATTCCTCCTTGGAGCGACAAAATGGCATGGTGTGGTTATTGGAAAATTCATGCGAGCTAAATTGTTAGGATAATATGTAAATTTATTGAATACATGATGTACGGTCCTAAGATAGAAATTGATATTAGTGGTATATACCACTGGTGGTTGTATCATGATCTGCTTTGGGTTAACATTAATCGTTAAAGACGATATGCCTGTAAAGGCACGGGTATGACTTAGATGCTAGCATGGGAAGTGATAGGTATGATTTGGACTTGATCATAAGGCAAGTAGAGACTTGGAGTTGACCGTGTATGGAGCGATTAACGGGATAGTGAGAGTCGAACATGTTGACTGTTTAATGACCCTAGTGTTGTGGATTTCAATGATTTTTGCCTTGGAAGATTTTATGATTTAGAATGGAAGTTGGTAGAGCCTATGAGTTTGAGGATTAATGGAATGAGAATTTTGGGGACGAAACTCCCCAAGGAGGGAAGTTTGTAATATCCTGTCCTGGTGATTTTAATTCAATTACATTTGGATTATATATTAATGATAAATAAGGAGAATTTAATTATAATTATGGAGGAATTGTGGGTGAAAACATGGAGAAAAATGAAGAGAAAAGAAATAGGGTCGTTCAAATGACAAGGGTTGTCGTTCGAATGACTGTGTTCAAGTCGTTAGAAGGGTTATTAGAAGAATATTTCAAACGATGTATCTTAAGCCATTCGAATGGCCTAGGTTAAGTCGTTCGAACGACCTTGGTTGAGTTTTTAGATCAGAATGCCCCTGTGCGCTATCACAATTTGGAGCGTTGATTTGGTATGTTGTCGAGCCCAGATCAGTTCTGCAAGGATAAGGCGGGGATTTTGGGCTTAAGGGATATTTTATAAGGGTTTGTTTGGGTGTGTTGGGGTTTATTTGTGTTAGGAGAAAATTAAAGAAGGAGATAGAGAGTGAGAGAGAAAGTAAGGGGTGGGTGGTCTTCCACCACCACCCACTACCAAACCACTATTCCTCCACCATAAACCACCACAAAACCATCACTTTCAAGATGTCTTTCTCCATATTTGAATAAAAAGCAAACACTTCCACCATGGAAAAGGAAGATCTACGAAATTTAGGAGTTGTTATATTTGGGGATTTTCTTGGAGAAAGTGAAGTGGGTCTTGCATTGGAGCTTAAGAGGAGGCCTTTAGTAACCCCTTAAGGCCACCTTTGAAAGTGGGTGTTGCTCCTCCTACACCAACAACACCATTAGAGCCATTAGAGGTGGATAACCCTTACTCTTGGTGTGAGAATGTTAGTTTTTCATTATAGTCTTGGATTTAGGCTATTTGAGTAGGGTGTAATTAGTTAAGTGATATATTTATTATGTAGAAGACAATAAATATTTTTATGAAATAAAATTGTTGGAAAAATGTTATTGTTGTTAAAAATAAAGATTTGATATTTATTTCAAGGTTTTGAAACAATAAAAGTGGGTGTTTATGAAGATGGTGTATTTTTTAGTAATTTTGATGAAAAATATTTTATGAAATAAAATGTTTGCAAATAAAGTGAGTATGTTGGAAAACTTAGTGGAATGAAAATGTTTCAAAGTTGTTGCAAAAATTAAGGTTTTATGAAAAAGAGACATTTGTTGAGGAATAAAGAAATAATAATGTTTTGTACCTATAAATGTATTTTTCCAAGTATAATGATTTTCCATGATGATAAATACGTTTAAATCATGTAATAGGATTTTTGGGTTTAAAATCCATCTTCTCATGCATATAAACTTGTAGTATTTTGTCATAGAGTGTATAAAAAAGTTTAAGAAGAAGATTTTATTGGGTTTAAACAAGAAACAATAAAATTTGAAATTTTAGTCTTCAAAGTACGTGTAATTGTGACTAAAGGACATGATGTGTATAAAGTTTGAACCTAATACTTTGAGCCGTGGTGACTCAGATTGGTTTAATAAACAAGTTTAATAATGTGGACATTTGTAAAATGCTAAAACACATTAAAAAGGAACTCGGATGAAACCGGAATAAAGCAAGAAGGGCTAGAAGCCCTTGGGTTAAGTCCCAAATCACTCGCTAGAGCATATGGTGCACATAACCGACGGTGTGGAACCCGTGGAAGTATGCGGTATAGGAAGATTCCAAAAAAAGATAACGAAAATATGGAACATGTCAGGAAATGGGTTATGTGGTAAAATATGTTAATACAACCTAACTTGAATGGATATAATAAATGTTTCGGTAAAGGTGAAATGAACAAGTTAATACAAAAATCTACTAATGTCCATGAGATAAAGTAAAAATGATAAAGTAAGTGGGTAATTACGCAACCAAGTTGTTAAACCCATTATTTGCATATGTATGAAGGAAAATGAGTTAAAGAAAATAACTAAATGGGTGGTTAAGCAATTTAATGGTTAAACCTGTATTTACCACAAGAGCGTGTTCTAAAAAGGATTTTCTAAGATTTAATAAGTATTTTCTAAAACATTGAATGCGTGTGTTGAACTCGTGATTTTCAATGAAAATACTGAAGTGTGTTGAAATGAATGAAAGAGTTAAATTCCGGTAAAGGAATGGGTATATATAAATCAAGTGTAATGATTTTAAGTGTTGAACGGGGTGTGCTAAATAAAGTGTGAAATACTAAGTATGAGTAAAGATCGCCTTTAATAAGATTAAGATAAATTAATTCGAACAAGTAAGGTTTTCAGAAGCAAAACGGTTAATGCATTGAAATGTGCATTTTTCAAAGGTACACGTATCCCTCATGTAAATGGTATCGCATGCTAAACAAGTGAAATGTTAATTAAAATAAAACTGGATTATCAATATTATGTAGGTTGTTCCCTTGCAATTCACACCTAACGCTCGGGCCGGACCGGGTTGACTCACAGGTAACCTATAAATTCGGATTGAGGTGTTACAAAGTGTGTGACCAGTACAGGGATGGAGACCTAATTCAAAGGGACAATATCTATTATGAGGAGATAATCATTATACTCGACTAATACGGGTATCAGGAACTAATTCTGACGTCCAATATCTTTTATAAGGATGTAAGGAGTGTGTGTGGCAAATACGAGGATCATTCCCTAATTATGAGGTCCAAGGTCTATTCTGAGGAGATAAGGAGTGTATGAAAATAATTCAGGGATCACGACCTAATTATAAGGTGCAAGTTCTATTTCGAATACTAAAGAAGTGTATGCAACCAAGATAAAAATCGCGACCTATTCTGAAGCCAATGTTTATTCTAAAGACCTAAGGAGGGTAAGTGACTAATATGATAATTTTCATCGGGAGACCTGTGTTCATCACGGGAGTTGATGGATGATGGATTTGTAGTATTTGGGAGTAAATTTCGGGCTGCGTCCCAATAATTTTTCTTTCTCTTTTTTTTAGTATATTTCTTATCTTTTTTGTTTGCCAATTTACCTTAAACTAAGAAGAAACATATATATAAAATAATGTTTTTATATTCGATTATCTAAATTAAACCGAACAAAAGTTGTAGTTAAAAGGTAAAAGTGGTCAATTCGTTATTTTAATACTACTCTTAGACTATTGTTATGTTAAATAAGTTCAATACATTATTTTGAAATGACCATAAAATTTTTGGAAAATTGGGTTCAAGTTGGAGTACCAAACTATAAATATACAAAATTTGGGGTAAAATTTTACGCTTTAGTATTTATTTACACTCAAATTTATAATATATTGCTTAACATTCTTATTTTATGAGTATCTTTAAAATTTGGTAAAAATTGAGACTCAAACAGAGAGATTATGAAATTTAGGGACTAAAATACAATGATTAAAATTTAGAGATCTAGTGGTAATTTTAATATACTTAAAGTGGTATTTTCTTAGTTTTGAAGGTCTACATGGGATTTGACAAAATTTGGAGGACAAGAAAATAATTCTAAAGGATGAGGGGACAAAGTGAAGAATCTCAAAGAAAAAAGTTAGGTTAAAAATGCGAAATTATAAAAAAATAGGGGGTTATAATTTTGATCATGGGAGAATTGTTATTTTATCGATTATTTTTAAATTATCCCAAAATATTCCTAATAGAATGAGAAAACAGGGGCTTGTACTGAATTACTTGTATATTAGGCCAAACGCACAAATTCACTTTTATAAAATTTATATTGATTTAATTTAACGGGAAAATGCAATAAAATTATAAAGCCAAATCCAAACCAAATAAGCAAAATAAGAATTTGAGGGAAAATTCCTTTCAAGAATAACCTTTGATTCAGCACGGTATCAGTATTGACATACACTTAACGTCTTACAGGCTACTTAGAGATCCACTAAGTATAACGCGAAGATATCTTCAAATCTTCAACAAAAAATGGTGTAGTCTAGCACTGCTCGCAATAAGCAGCTCTTAACTTGGTATCCACCGATCATCCTTAGGAATCTCAATTCCTTCCTTATTTAGCAATAGCGCCCTAACTCCATAAATTAGCAGTAGAGAAATTATCTACAAGGGTTTTAGAACTTTGATAGTATTCTTCTTGATTTTCAAAATGTGATATTAAAAGATCGAAGGGGTTTGGATGAAAAATTGATTGAGTTTGATCATAAAATAACTCTAAAAAGGCTTAGAGAAAAGTCTAAGCCCTCATATCTATTTTTTGGAAAAGTTCCTCCAAAGAGATAAGGATAAAAGATTAGAAAAGATTTGTTTTAAAAGAAAAAACATGTGTACTCGTTCGAATGAACTGCCACTGCGTTCGAACGATGTACCCTATCTTATTCAAATGGTTTCTAACGAAACTTTGAAGGACATTCTAGAGCATACACAAAAAGTTACATTCAAGAGCTCGTTTAAATAAATGTACCTCATTTTAACGATCCTACACAACTTGTTCGAACAACATGCCAATCTCGTTTTAACGAGTTAGCGAGTTTTCCAAAAAATATTTAAAAATTATTTGTAAAACATTTTTAAAACATTCAAATGAAAAATATTTTAAAAACAACATCTAGATAATTAAATCTTTACCAAACCACCTCATAACTCTTCTTAGGAAAGTTGTGATGAACGATTTTCAATTTTGAAAATGTCACCACCATTTCTTCTCTTTTAAGACTTGCTAACGGTCATGAAAATGCAGTGGGGTGTAACGAGATAAGTCAAATAAAATTAAATGAGCAATTAGAATATTTTCTCTTACAAATCTCCCCCTTTGGCCATTCCGGTACAAAACACAAACTAATGCCAACGTTTTTCCCTAAGACTAATACAACTAATGCCTTCCTAAATCAAAAATGGAAATGCAAAAATGTAGAAGTCTTGAACTTAAAATTCTTCATCTTGTTTGGTCCAATAAATCATCATCAAGGTGGAAGGACCTACACATATGAGACAAAAGAAATACCATAACACATATGGGTTTAGAAAAAAAATTCCCTCCCAATTTGTTCTCCCCCTTTTCCCTGTAATAGATAGAGGGTTGGAAACTAATTCTACAATGTTAGAATCACTAAATTCAAAAGAAATATCATTACAAATATAATCAATTAAGCACATGAAATGAGATTCGAAGAAGAATACCAACTATTTTTGCAAAAATTTCAATTTTTTTTCAAAGAATAAAAAGTATAGGTATTAAAATGTACATATAAGTACAAATACATCACACCATGGAATTAACACTAAGATATCCAAATCATTAAAGCAGAGCGTAATTGTTGAATATTTTTCAAGGGAAAATCAACATAAGAATGCGTAATAAAGTTCTATGAAGCCAATGAAATACTCCTAAAGAAAGAACTCAATTTTAACCATAGGTTTAAGAATGTTAAACAAAATGAAATTGACTCAGATTATGCAACATGCCATGAATTTAAATGCTTTTCAAAATAATAACTGCACTCTATTTAATGTCTTCAAGGGAGTCTCTTGTGAAAGCCCATTGATCTTGTACTTTATAACACCCTTAAAATCTCACGTATGTAAGAATTCACTTTCAATTTTTTTAAAGATATCATAATTCTCAAATGTAGCGAAGCATCAATGAATAAAAAATGGCCTTGGCATTTCTATTTTTTCATGCGATTAATATTTTTAGGCTATTTTTGGAAATGTTGTCTTTTAACGCAAAGAGTAAAATGCTTTTTTGTAGCCCCTTTCCATTGCAAAACGTAATATAAAGTTTGTGGGAAACGAATTTTGGGAAATGGTTCTCAAAATAACAACTTATCACTAGTACATCTGGCTCGTTATTAATTAATATTATGATGATAACATTTTATTTGATACATGATAAATAATCACAATGTTCGTAAAGTTCGTGCATGTGTGCAATAAAGGTGATAAGGAGTCTAGCATGAAGAAATTAATTATCGATGAACAATGAGATTCTAGCCACGCATTATTAAAAACACTTAAAAAAGAATCCATGTCTCAAAACACCATGAAAAAATCACATGAACGGATGGAATGTAGGGTTGATTTGAACATCTTAAAAGCATATCCATATTTATTGAAGACTAAAATACAAAAAACTTTTTCTCTTTTTAAAATTTCTATCTAAAACAAAATCTTTTGGAAAATTTTTAACTTTTTCGTAGAAACATAAAATCTTTTTGCATTTAAAAAAAATTCAAAATAAAATCATATAAATACATAAAAATACAATCTAGCAATAAGAACAAATGATATGAATGTGATAGTCACCCTACACTAGATAAAGTACCCAAACTCAATCAACGGAATAAATTACCAAAGTCTTCCTAAGATTCTCGAATATAAGTGCATCTAAAGGTTTTGTGAAAATATTGACTAATTGATGTTCAGTGCTCACAAAGCTCAAGGACACGAACTTCTCCTCAACGATATTAGGAATTAAAATTCTCATGTATCCTAATTTGCTTCATGCAAGAATGTTGGACGAATTATGGGATATATGAATTGCACTCGTATGATCACATGATAAAGTCATTGTGTCTTGTTTGATTCCATAATCTTCGAACATTTGCTTCATCCATAAGAGTCAAGTGCAACAACTCTTGGTCGCTATATACTCGGCCTCTGTCGTGGATAAAATATAGAGTTTTACTTATTGCTCAACTAAGAGAAAAGAGCACCCACAAAGTAAAAACACCCACCCGAGATGGTCCTATAATCATCAACATCCACGGCTCAATCGTCATCCGAATAGGCAGTCAAATAGTTATTTGAATCAAAGGAATACTAAATATCATAGGAAAGAATTACATTCACATATTTGATGATACGTTTAAGTGAGAGAAAGTGAGACTCTTTTAGGAACATTTGGTAATGTGCACAAACTCCAATGCTAAAGGAAATGTCAAGATGGTTAGCAACTAAATAGAGAAGATGGATTTATCAACATCATTTCTTAAAGTGTCTTTGCTATGATTAATCGATGTACTCATAGGTGTGTGATTACTTAGAGGATTCCAAACCAGACTTCTTCACTCGGTCCCTAGCATATTTGGGTTGAGATATCAATATCTCATCCTCTAGTTGACGCACTTGGATACCTAAGAAGAGCGTAAGCTCACCAACCATGATCATACCAAATTCATTTTTCATCTCCTCCTCAAATGTGTGAGCATGTCAGAAGCATGTGGATCCACCGACTATGTCATCCACATAGAATTGGGTAACCAATATGAAACCACACTCTCTCCTAAAAAAATGTCTTATCCAATCCCCCTCTCTTAAAGTCATGAGATAAGAGATAAAAAGTAAGCCTCCCGTAGTATGAACGGGGTGCTTGAGTCAAACCATACAGAGCGTTCTTAAGACAAAAGACGTGTCCTAGGTGCTCTAGGCCTTCAAATATTTTTGATTGTTCCACGTAAACTTCCTCCTGTAAAATTCCATTAAGGAAGGAATTCTTGACATCCATTTGCTATAACTTAAATCGTTGAGGACATGCTATGACGAGTATCAAGCTGATGGACTCAAGCCTAGAAATAGAAGTGAAGTGTAAACCCTCAATCTGTGTGTATCCTTAAGAGACCAACCTCATTTTATTACAAACTATGGTACCATTATCATCCATGTGATTCTTATAAATCCACTAGGTACCAATCACATTAGTCTCACTAGGTCGTGGGACTAACTCCCACACATCGTTGTTGCAAAACTAACGCAACTCATTTTGCATAGTGCATATCAAGTGCTCATCCTTGAGTGATTATTTCACATTCTTGGGATCTACTAAGGAGATGTAGCATAATAATCTAACCATATTCTCATTTTGAGCACGAGTCTTGACACCATGTGTGGGATCACAAAGTTTAGAGGAAAAACCGTGAATTTTTCTAACCCAAGAGGGTGGATCCTCTAAATCAATGGAGGGTTCCACTGAGGTAGTATCAGGAACAATGGGATCATCACCGGGGGTGCATCATTCTCACACTTGGGGTAGGGTCAATAGACATCGACCGCTCGTCGTCTCTAATCGTGACATTTATTGACTTCATAACCTTAGAGATTGAAAGTTTAAATACCCTTTAATCCCTAATCGATGATGAGTAACCTAAAATATATCATCATCGCTTCGCGAGACAAACTTTCCTAACTGCTCGCTATCCCTTAAAATGTATGAAGGACTCCCAAGGACTTAGAAATGTGATATGTTGGGTTTCACCCCTATCCATAACTCGTATGGAATGTGTAACGTATGCGTACAAAGATATACCATACACATACAAAAAATTCATTAAAAATCATTTAAAAATATTTTAAAAACTTTAAAATGCAAAACATTATAAAAAAAACCCCGGATAATTAAAGCTTTAACAAACTACCACATAACTCTTCTCGGGTAAAATTGTGGCGAACGATCTTCAATCTAGCAAATGTCACTAACATTTCTTCTCTTCGAAGACTTGAGAACGATCATGAAGGTGCAGTGGGGTGTAGTGGGATAAGACAAATAAAATAAAGTGATCAATTATAAAATTTTCTCTCAGAGAGAGTAAAATACTAAACACCTTATTCATTGGTTTAGTACACTCGAAAGACAAATATTCCCAACTGTCACTTCTTAGCTCTCTCTGACGCCTCTCATCCTACAACCCATATATTTCCTTTTCTCCTAATTTCAGTTTGCTTTATTTTTTTCTTATTTTAATCACCTAGGGGAGCTCATATGTTAACTCATTAGTCTCCTTAACCACCACCTGTAGCTTTTTTTTCGGTAGATTTTATTTCCATGTAAGTTAATATTTTGTTTAGATATTAAAAATTATTTAATGAATGTGTTAGTATTGAATGATAATATTTTTTCATGGTGAGTAATCTTTTGATCAATTAAATTATTTTTTTATTATTTTTCAGAATTTTAGTATATCTATTTCTATTTTTCTTTTAATTAATTCCAATATGAGTAGCTACATACCCAGTTATTAAGGGCTTTTAATGATATCTTATTTTCAATTAATTTTCATGTTGTAGCATCTCAATTGAACAAAAATACTTATCGAACTAATGTAATTTTTTCTTTTATTTAATAGATAGCCTAATTTTTATCACCCAAAAATTATAATTATAAAGACTCTAGAAATAAAACTCAAACTCATTATGTCTAACAAAGGTATATTAATTGAACACAATGTATGTCACTCATACAATGTGTTAGGTTAGGGTATTTTCCTATAGTAATTAGGCTCCGTATTTAATAAAATAAATTAGATGCTCAAATTTATGAACATAATTATTACCACGTAACTTTATGCAAATAAAATATACATTTAAAATTATTTTAAGAAGGCAATTTGATTGATTAAGTACAATTATTCCATCATACACTGCATGGTTGCCAGTTAGTCTGTAGTTGGTGGGGGATAATTCATCCCCACATAAAGGAGAGATACGTTTCCATTGATCCTATCAAAGATCTTATAAAGAAGATAAACATGGTGGTCATAGACCTACAAAAATATCGAGATTGAAAACAACCAATCAGATTGGATAACTCCTTCACGGCTCAACCTTTCATCTTTCCTCTCTATATATATGATACTATCCACTAAGAGAAAGGGTAATGTAACCTTTGTTATCAAAAGAAGATTAATAAAGAGAGAAAAACAACATGTGGATGTAGGCACATTGTCGAGCCGCGTACGTACATTTGTTTTTTGTGATTGTGCATGTTTACATTCTTCTCGACTTTAATTGTATTGAATAATATCAATAGGATTTTACCACCTATAATTATCATCATATGTGGGAAATAATTTTCCTCCTTTAACTAAATTAATATATTTAGCAAATAGTCATTTCTCATTTTCACAATAAACACTTTCCACTTCATGAAAATCGATGAGCCACACTAAACGGGAATGAAGCTCCTAGGATTAGGTTCGAGATCTAGCATAATAGGAGCCAAAACACTCATAGCTCATGTTATCGTCCATAAGAAGATAAAAATATAGAAATCAATGAAACCCCACAATCTAATCAGATATCACAGCTCGTGGATGCCTATAAACAAACACTCCATCATCAGAAGGATGCCACGCGCCACTAATAAGAAGAGAATTCCTCCTTCAAAGTCTCCTGGAACTAAGGGAGCAGGATCTCCATGAGGATAAATGAAAATGCCAAGCCCATTCCCTAACCCTCAAAGGAGTAAAACTTGCATCCGAGGAAGGAGTTCATAATTCGAATAGGATGACTCCTTCTTGAAGGGTTTTTCTAGAAATAAAGACAACTATAACAACTGTCATGATAAGAATGACCTCCACAACCTTATTTGGAGAGATATGGATGGTCCAGCTCATTAAGGGGTCAGGTCTATGAAGGAGATGGCTATAAGGACACTCATAAACTAGATAACATACCCCTTTATAAGGTTGGTTGAGGATTTTAAGCCTCGTAAGAAGATTTGAAATTCAAACTTTATGCGTAGAAAATTAATCCCACTAACCATATTCACCAGTATCGGTAGGAAATGATCCTTTAGAGCAATAACAAAGCTTTAATGTGTTGTATTTTCACTTTCAGTATGGGGGACATGGCATAAAATTGGTTTGAGAAATAAACACATTGGTCGATCACCAGTTTCAAATAGATCAGGAAGGCCTTCACCGCAAGATTCATCATTAATAGCACCAATATGAAGAGGATGGACTCCCTCCTTATAATGAGTAAGAATAACCAAGAAACCTTATGTGAATATGCTCAGTTCCATTAGGAAACCTATAACGAGGTGGAGGTACTTGAACAAGTAGTACCTCCACCTCAAGAGCTTCCTACTAAGAAGCTCCATGTTATACCAGTCCCTCACCAAGAAAGAGGCTATTACTATTAATGATTTTATGTCCTAGTTTGAAAAATATGCCAAGGTAGAAGATGTAGTAGAAAGAAACCAATAATATAATGGTTGGCCCAAACGGAGAAAAAATGGAAATAAGGAGGGTTCCCCCGAGAAAGAGGCAAGATGAAGAATTATGGATTCAAGAGCAACAACAAGTCAAATACTAGCTAAGGCCATCACACCATCAACACTGTTTTAAAAACCAATTTACATGATTTTGAAGAAAATTAAGGATCGACGGTATTTTAAGTGGCCAAGGAAGATGGAAAGGGGATCCATCGAAGAGAAAAATGGTTTTGAGATGCTCATATCAAAAGAATCATAGGAACATGATAGAGAACTACAATAATCCCATGTCACGCCTAAAAGAGCTAGCCCAAGTTGGTCATCTAGATGACTACGTGGAGAAAAAGAATGCAAATTCCCCCGCTGAGCACAAATAATATGTGGGCAACGTCTTAGATGATGATAAATAGGACATGAGTTTGCTGTTATCCATGGGTCCTCCAGCCCAACCAGATCCAATGCAATTCTTTAAATATGGAATTAAATAAGGTCATTATGGACATCATAGATTTCCATGCCAACCTTACTAAAACAAAAGTTAAAGAACGTCGACGACCAGAAGATATTGACTATACCGAGTACATCTTCTTCATAGAGGAAAACCTGGTTAGAGTATGAACCCCACATCATGATTCAATAGTAATAACTCTCATAATTATCAATTAAGATGATACTAGTATACCATGAAAGTTTTCCAAAGGCTTTTATTTGAAGTTGTTTAACAACTCAACCTGAAGATGGAAGATTTGAAGGAGGCAACTATCCCTTTGGTCAGCTTTGTAGGAAGAATGTCGATGCTTATAGGGAATATCATGATCCCTATGTGAACTAGAAGCATATCTAGATTAATATAATTCCTAATAGTTGACATTAAATAACCATAAAACTCAATTATGGGAAGATGATGGCTTCATGACATGAACTCAGTTATGTCCACATACCATCAGAAGCTCAAAAGCATTACTGGTAGGGGTAATGGGGATACATAGGGTTAAGATTTTATTCAAAAATGCTTTATCGCTACCATCATATAGATATAAGAGAAGAAGAAAGAAAATATGGAAAATATGAAAGGAGACATCTCACTAAATAGTAACTAACGTATGGAATTTGCAGGTAGAACACATAAGGCTGGCCACATAGACATCCATGGAGCCATTACAAGAGTTTATGTTCTATAACTCTCACCTAGAAAATAAATTTCTTATCCAAATTTTAGTCACCGGTCACGTATATAAAGACATGGTTTTATTTTCAAAGAGAATATGATGTCTTCATTTGGAAATTGTATGATATGTCTAGCATCGATCATGAAGTTATATGTCACTGACTTCACATGGACCTAGCATTTTTAACGATCACACAAAAATCACGATAAATAACCCTTGAGAAATTAAAGGCGACGTAAGATGAAATTGGAAAAGTTTTGGAGTTAAAGTCCATTAAAGAAGTTTAATTTCCTAAATGGATCTTAAACTAGGTCGTGGTAAAAAAAAGTAATGGAAAATGGATAATTTGTATAGACTTCACTGACCCAAACAAATATTATCCTAAGGCAATCTTTCCCCTCCCATAGATGAACCAGTTGGTCGACGTAATAGCTAGACATGAACGAATGAGCTTTCGACCCACTCATTCAGCCTATCACCAAATCCATTTATTAGGAAACAAATTAGGATAATACTTATTTCATCACAACCGTTGGCTCTACTACAACATAATCATGTTATTAAGACTAAAAAATATAGGAAAGACGTACCAATTACTTCTCACTAATATGTTTAACCACGAGTTAGGTGACACCGTGGAGGTATATATATATGACATGTTCGTGAAAAGAAAACATAAGGGCGATCATCTATAAGATTTGGGGAAGGAATTTGAATTCCTCAGATATTAGAGAATGAAGCTCAATGATGCCAAATATCCATTGATAACCCAATTTGGAAAATTTTGGATTTACTACGTCTGCGAGAGGGGAATTGAGGCAACCTTGACAAGATTAAAGTAATAAGAACCATCTGCGACCCCAAATTATTAAGGACATTCAAAAGTTGATCGAGATACTAACAACACTTAACTATTTCATCTTTAAGTCATTTGAAAATTTTCTACCTTTATTCCAATTATTGAGGTGGGAAAAGAATGATATTTAAAATGATAACAATACAAAAGTAGTTTTGGGGACTGATCCTTTTGACATGGCCAAAATTTGAGTCCATAAGACTCACCTTTTGGAATAGGTATACTCAAAAGTATTAAAAAGTAGTAATATTTCAAACCCCTTTCATTACCCATCCCAAAAGGTAATACTAATGGGATGGCATATTAGTATCTGTCCTAAATATACCTTATGAGACAACTAAAAATTTTATTTGCACCTTATGATTTTTATCACCTTATCCTTTAAATTTCCTATTGGCATTATGGAAATAAAAGAAATAAAAAAGGAAAAAGGAAAGGTCACACCTATTGTGACAACCCGCTCACCAAAATAATGGGTGGCCAGCCCAATACTCCAATATAATGGAATCATTCTCAGCATCACAATAGAAATATAGAGTATCCAGGATAATACCACCCAATATTTCAGAAAACGGGTTGCCAATTTTTTTTTATTTAAAGTAAATAAAGGAAAACAAACAACCCAATTCCTGAAAAATAGGGGAAACCCCAAAACATGCTTAAATAATAATAAGAATAATACACTAAAAAGACCAAATATATTACCAGTCACAAACTTTATAACAGCATTTAAACCAACTCATTAATTTATATAATACATTTCATTAGACATTTACAAAAGCTTGGGCCTCTCGCCCGAGTAAAGAGACCCGATCATAACTAGAATACAAGAATGAAAATGTATATACCAAATGAGTCCCGTAATACCCGCAATGCATCACGGCTCGCCGAAGACATCGGAATAAGAGTTCAAATCAGGCATCCTTGCGGCGGAGTACCTGAGCGGAGACAAGATGCATATGCAACAAGAAATGTGAACGGGTCAAGGCCCGGTTCTATATGATTACCAGATGAATAAAGAGTATGACAATTATGAATATAATCATGCTAGAGAGAATAAAATCTATCTACACAGTTCTAAAACATAACTAAGACAGAAAAGAAAAGCCTGGGTAACATAAATTTAAAACTTCCATTTCACTATTATGTTCCTTATCAGGAACTCATAATTACAACATTTATGCTCTTTACTAGCATTTCATTCCTTATCAGGAAAATATAATTAAAATTTTAAGCTCTTTATGGCTTTTATTTCAAATACATGCCCATCCTGGCATTACCATTCCTTAGCAGGAATATAATCACCATTAAATGCTCTTCGTGGCATTGTACTATGCTCTTTGTGGCACTTCTTCATGCTCTTTATGGCATATAATCCATCAAGTCCCACTTGATGATGAATAGTTATATTTATATACATACAACGATTCTAAGACCGCCCCTCCGAGTTTCCCCACTGGACGCGCCCCTAAATGACCATCATCTTCTAGGGCCTATCTATACAAGACAACTTGGGCACCAATCGCAATACGTCGGGAAGCGGCCATATGCCTGCGGGAGAGTCAAGACCACACTCGGAATCTCCTCACCAGCACAGAAAACATAACATATCGCTCATATGGCCTATGGACTATATCCACCCTGCATTCATTAGCCAGGGGGCATCACCAAGTGCGCAAACTTCCCTTATGATGTCATTTAGAGAGGTGTGTATCAACCATTTTATTTACCATCTTCAAAAATCAAGTAAATTATCATTTACCGAATTCATGATTAAGTAAATTATCATTTACTAAAATCTAAACCATTTCCATGTACTTTATTTGTAAATAATATAAATTATTATCCGGAGCCACACGATAAATTATATCGTTGCTACAACCTCTAAGGAGTAATTGAAACTCTTAATTACCTCCAAACATTTTAGAGTGTTATTTTATAACCCTAATACTATCATACGTCAAGGAATTAATGAACTTATAATTTATTCTCCCAACTTACTTTTATGGGGTTATTATCAACCATCAGGGCTAATATAGTTCGAATTAGCTCCTAAAGTCTCCCAAACATAATTCTAGGAATCCCAGTTTCATAATAATTAACTAGAAAAGAATGCCCTAACATCAATTGGCATATCCCCGGAAAAGTCCCCACATACCCATTCCTAGTGTAGGGAAAGTACTAACTCAATTTCAACTCTAGGACACCAGTTTACTTCATTAAAGAAGGTTCCTAGGCCCTAGAATTTAAAGAAAATGAATTTGGGACAAAACTAAGAAAATCCCTCAAAATGCAGGGCTTCCGAATCGATTCGTCCTAGCCGAATCGATTTGGGTTCAGGAAAGCGAATCGATTCGGACCATCCGAATCGATTCGGTCAAGAAAACCCGCCTTCTGCATAATTGCCGAATCGATTTGGACCATCCGAATCGGTTCGGTCGACCCCGACCTGGAAATTGTCTCAAGGCGAATCGATTCGGCCAGGCCGAATCGATTCGGTTCTGCAGATTTGCCAAATTTTGTCTTAAGGGTTATGAACCCTAATCCTCCCAAACCTCAAATCTCTTCAATTTTTACACACAACCAACAGCATTTATCTACCCAAAATTTATCCTACATGATTAATAACCATTATAGTCCACCATTTTATCATCAAAATAAAGATTAGGGTTTAATTCCCATAAATTCCATTTTTGATCTCCAAATGAATATACATAATTATCATACAAATTATTCAACTTAAATCACATATTAGCAAGTAGAAAACTTGCCTTAGGGTTGCAATTTCAGATTTCTTGGTGGTAGAAGCAATCTCCCATCTACAATCTTCATTTTCTCTCTTATTTCTCCACTTTTCTCTTCTTCTTTCTTTCTCTCCTTTTCTCTCTATGTTTAAGACGTAATCTAAGGAATTATGGGATTTAGAAGACTAAATCGTGGCTTAAGTTAAAATTCCCAACTTAAATGGTTAACACCACATTAAAATGACTCCCAAAATACGCATATAAGCTAAAAACAGATAAAAGTGCCCGAAATACAAAAATGCAATATGGCACTTATTTTGACTGTCTCGGACATTTCGGGACTAACTACACCCTCTAAACTGGCATCCGGCAATTTATAAAATATTTTGAGTTCCAATTTCATTTAAATCAAAATTTCATTTTTAAATACATGACACTATAAACACGCAACCTGATGATATTTACTTTCACATACTGTAAATATGCATCAGTCTAGTAAATGTTAACTTTCAATTCATTCAATTAATATTTACTCCAGTCCCCACATTTTATATAATTACCTTATGCGGTAAAATCAATATAAAATGAGCCTCCCAGATTCGAGGGTTGTTACACTATCAGACTTCAAGCCTAACAAAAGAGATCTCCAATCCTAACCCTATCACTATGTTCTTCTTCCTCTCTCGACTGAACCATCGTGAGGAGTGGTCTAGCATTACACTCTATACGTAATTCATCGTGAGGATTCAGATCCACTGTAAGGGGTAGTCCGACAAGAGTGAAATTTTGTTGCCTTCAAAACGTATTAATACTGACCAATAAATATCATTGACAATGATGCTGATTCTAAATTTTAGTGTGAATGGAAGGCTTGTTTGTTTTTTCGGTGAGAAGAATAGTTTTACTATCTTCAACAAGTGTTAACACATACCACCTAAGAACCAAACTCGACCACCTTTATGGCACAAAACATAAGAGCGAAAGGTCAGTTTACACTTGGCAATAAGGCCTATGGGTTTCTAAGTCTTTACCTTTGACATTTATACATTTGTTTTATTTGGCATCATTAAGTGTAGCATTAAATTATTTTTCTAAGTGTTTTAGTTTTGGACTTTTGTATAATGCCAAATCCCCATAATTTAAATGTCTTGCTTAAAACTAAAAAATATCAAGTAGAAGTGTCAGGTTTCTTACTAAAGAGTTAGATTTGGTAGGTTATGTTAAACTATTTGATTGACATAATGCCAATTCATTTTTCCAAAAGGGTAGGATTTGAAAATGCCAATTTATTTATTAAAGCGCGGACTTATATTTCAACTTATTCGTAATGGGATATTAAGAAATCATAAAATCTTGGGATGTTTCAAATTTTTATTTATAGTCAACTCATGATTGTAGTGTTTAAGTCCAGATATCCTAGTGACCATGACATGAATACAGTACATAATTTGGAATTTGTAAATAAAATCTTTTTTATCGCAAAGGGCTAGGTAATCTAATATGTCAAATAAGTTTATTTTGACTCGTACATTAACATTTTAATAGCCTTTGCCCTGTCAAAGTTTAGGGGACTTTGCAGGAAGCATTATTTTTTGGGTATAAAGGTGCAAAATATAACCTCCTGAGACGCATATTTTGCGAGAAATGTTTTCGTGAAACTATCCCATTTTTTTTTTTTTTTGCAAATGCCCTTCTTCCTAGAAATCAAAACGTTTCAAAATCAAGAAGTAGAATGTTGTTGCTCTTTAGGAGTGGGGTCCATTATAATCCCTAACCCTAAATTCAATTTATACAAAATACTTTGATCATATTCTTTTAGGTAATTGAGTTGTTGAGCTTTGATTGTATGATGTATATATCATTGGGGCAAATATGTTATTTGCAAGAATCATATTATGGATCTCTATGAGTGTTTATATAATTATTATAATTATTTTTTGTTACTTTTATATTGTGTTTTGATTGTGTGTGTGGGGGGGGGGGGGGTGTGATTAATGTGTCATAGTTGAATTATGAACAAAGTGCAATGCTAATCAATCTAGTGCTACCAGTGACTAGTTTACTATTACATGTGGTATACATGCACTCTTTTCATAAATTTTAACATTTAAGGATATTACATATTTCATTAATTTTTGTATATATGATTTGTAGTTGTGATAGGTAGTTGAGGGTGAGCAAATTGAAAATTCGGATTGCTAATTAGTTGTTAGAGTATAACTTTTAGATAAATTTGTGAGAACATTTGTTTACTAGTTTGTATGAACTTTAGTTAGAATTGTTGATATTTTTTTTTATAATTTATCATCTAATTTATGTTCTTTGGAAGGAATTTATGACATTAAATTTATTTACTATTCCATTATAATTTTAGTTTACGATATATATGTGATGGAATAAATAAATACCCATATGCATCAACATTGAAATAGCCAATTAACGACCATCCCAATAACTCAAGACACTTGAAGAGAGAGGGGGGGTATATTAAAACATTTAAACACTTAAGGGTCGTATACTTAACCTCTTAGGCCCGATTTCTTTAACCTTTGAGAAAGGCAAACATGTGACCTAAGGATGGGTCCAAATACTTAATTACTCTAGATTGTGATGTTCAGTTCACCAACCACTTTTGGTGTATTTGTTGTGGCTCCTCGAATGCAACCTTCATCTTTTAAGGTCTTCCACCCCCTGATAAATGGATAAACACAACTAGTTAGCCGCGAAGTTATGATTTTCTCAATTATGTGGTCTATGGCAGGCAGTAATAGTGGGATTCTATTAGTACTTATGTTGAGATCACGTTTAATAATGACAATAATCGATGAAAGAGTCTCTCCCCCACTCTACCAATTAACTAGGTTCTGCTTCCACATTGTTGATGTGAGTCAAGAAACTTTTGACTTCGTTGTTTGTATTGTTGTCATTCATGAGGAATGTGAGCCTCCATCTGTAAAGCACCTATGAGGCCTACAAAGTCCAAGTCGATGTCCATCGATGGGATATATATTTTTAGCTCGTTGACTTGGTTATTTTATACTCATATAAAAAGAGGAGGCATGAGAAGGGCCATAGTTATAGCTACACATATATGATCCCTTTCCATTTGTTCAAGTGATTTGAGAGAATGAATACAACACTAATTTTCTTATTGAGTTTCCTTTTCATAGGATCCATTGCTACTTATTTGTTCCCCTTCCATGAAGCCAATGTCCAATTCATACCATTTCATTCAACTCAATCCTTGTGGATAGAAAGAGTGATCATACATCGATAAGTCCATGAAATATCTTTCGAATTCGTTGAATTGGGCGCAATTCTTGTAGGGTCAACACCCTAGACTCTGAGCCAACATTGCAGGTGTGGAAACAATATACACTCAAATGGAGTTCATGTATTCAAATTTCAATCAAAATCATAATATCAATAGTTGAGACATAAAAATATATTATACATCTCATTTAAAATGTAAATTACTCATTTGAAATGCATTACTTGTATCTAATATTCTGTCATGAAAATATTTAATATTCTCTCAATTACTTATTGAAAGGGTAGGAATTCTTGCAGTAATTTCCCTATATAATCCAGATAGTGAAACATTGTGTGTGGATAAACCAACCAAAACGGCATATGCATGTGGGTTCATAAAAACTATTTTAAGACTAGGGAAGAACAGTGGGATATTGTATGGCGTCTGATATCCAAACATTTTAAAAATCATTAATAAAGATGTTTGTAATGGTGTGTATACTAGTAATAGCCTCCCTTTATCTAATTGGTATGTAGATTCGATTATCTCCGAATTAGAAGTGTATGTTATGTCTACTATTTAATTAAACAATCGTACAAAATCAAGAATAAAAAATAATTACAGAAATAAATTTTAAATTACAGAAAAGTAAGACTTACATGATTTTGCAGAAAATAATAATGTAAATAGACAAGATAAATCCGTGCCCTGTAGAACAATCTCCTTAAGGCAAATTTATCCCCTCTAATGTGCTTCAAGGTTGTTGAATAATTGCCTCCCAAGTTAGAACGTCTTTTTGGAATTAATTATGTAGCACAACAATAATTCATTCCAGCGAACACGGGTCTATGTTAATATACTCAACCGGAACAGTGATATGATATGTAGAAATGAAGAAAATAGTTTTCTCGATGAAGGAAATAATGCAGTAGCATTTTCAGAACTTTCTTAGAGGGGAAAATCTTTCAGCAATTAAAATTGGAGGGAATATGTTGTATTTATAGCATTTGTGTTGACTGTTCAAAATTTTGAACAGTTGACACTTGGTAATTAACTGCTTAAACAGTTTTAATTAATTACAGAATTAATTAATTCGTAGTTTAAAAAGATTAATTAATTAATTACAAAATTAATTAATTCGGCCCAAAATGAAAGGAAATTATTTAAGCCAAAGCCCGAGCCGAGTCGGCCGGCCGGACAAACAGTGCGCGCGCGCGTGGGATTCTGGCCCAAGCCCAACACATGCATAGTGTAGGTCATCTCCCCTTCAAAGTGTTGGGATACCCTAAGGCATCCAAGCCTTAGTCCATCATTTGGGTTTTATTAACTTATCATTTTTCAACTACTCTTCCAATGTGGGACAAGAGTTAAAACATACCCAATTCATTAACTTTCATTTCTTTCAGAGTCATTTTGGGGACATATTTACGATTCATAACTTAATGAAATTGGACATGTGAATATAATACGTTGATCTCCTTGCATAGGAGACTGCGTTCGTATATGGTCCCAAAATTATCGTGGTGTAGGTCCCACCTAAATTTGAGCTCAAAGTTGCTCAAAATTTTGTCCAGGAAAATTTTGGACAGCTTTTAATTCCAATTTAAGTCTAATTTTTCCAACAATCCCCCAAATGAATGATATATCTCTATAATTAAAAACAAACAAATGTTGATGCAAATGCAGACACATGTTGAATAAAAACATAAGATTTATTGCATCGGGAGAAGTAGCTTAGTGGACTTGAACTTTCCTTAGTGATATACCATCGGATGTACTTAGTTAATCAGTATACTTCACGTCTTTGAACCGTCAACCATTTTTGTAAACCTAGAAAATAGTATTCACACAATAAATTCTCACGTTTGTGTTCATTTTGGCCATGAACACCACTCGGTTCCGTGAGTATTTCAGAGAATTTGCCTTTCATTATTCTCATAGAAGTGGCCCCCTTTTTACTCACGTAGATGATTTCCATAAAGAGTATCCTACAATACCCCACTTAGACATATTAAGATACGGATGTCATTAAAATCATAACTTATCCTAATTTCGCGACAGATTTGCACTGTCTCATCTTTAGAATGGATATGATTAAATATCCTCCAGTGCTTACTAAATACAATGTAGTTCGGTTTTCCCATTGAACCTAGATCTTGGAGTCTCCAGTCAGCTAGGTTGGGTTACCACTATACTAATTCTTATTTATTTATAGGCCTTAGACCCATTCCTCTCAATGATCTTTTAACTTGCTCTCGGTTTAAACCTTTTATTAGTGTATCCGCTATATTATCTTTTGACTTTACATAGCCAATTGAGATAATTTCGTTTGAGAGAAGTTGTCTGAAGGTATTGTGTCGATGACGAATATGCCGTTACTTTTCGTTATACCTGTGATTCTATGCCCTTCCAATTGTCGATTGACTATCGCAATATATACATATTGCGAGCACAGGTTTCGACCAATTTGGAACATCCTTTAAGAAATTTCGAAGCCATTCAGTTTCTTATCCAGCTTTGTCTAGTGTAATGAATTCGGATTCCATTGTCGATCTAGCAATGCATGTTTGTTTTGAGGATTTCTAAGATACGGCTGCACCTCTAAGGGTAAATACATACCCACTCGTAGACTTAGATTCTTTTGTATCAGATATCCAATTTTCATCATAATTTCCTTCAAGAACAGCTGGATATTTTGAGTAGTGCAGTCCATAGTTTTGAGTGTATTTTAAATAACCCCAAACTCTTAACATTACCTTCCACTGATCTCTCCCTGGATTACTCGTAAATCGACTTAGTTTACTTATTGAGTCTGCTATGTCCGGTTGTGTACACTTCATGATATACATTAAAATGTTGATAATATGAGAGTACTCTAGTTGAGATATGCTTTCACTATTATTTCTTGCTAGATGAAAATTTACATCTGAAGGTGCCTTGGTAGGGCATATATCATACCTCTTGAATTTTTCAAGTACTTTCACTATGTAATGAGATTGAGATTATATAAGTCCATCTGATGTTTTAGAAATTTTAATTCCTAATATAACATCGGCGACCCATATCTTTCATGTCAAATCGACTACTTAACATTTGGTTTATAGTTTTGACAATTTCTAGGTTACTACCCATGATGGGCATATCATCAACATAGAGGCACACAATGACATATCCATTTTTACTGTATTTAAAATAAACACATTTATCGCATTCATTAATTTTGAAGTCGTTTGATAACATTGCATTATCAAATTTTTCACGCCATTGCTTGGGTGGTTGTTTTAATCCGTAAAGTGATTTAACAAGCTTACATACTTTTCCTTCTTGTCCGGGAGCCATGAACCCTTCAGCTTGCTCCCATAGTTTTAAATAACGATATCGGGTAACGTAACGGTTGCGGTATCGAGAGTATCGTACGTAATGTAACTGGAATCGTTTGCCGCAAGTGTGAATTTTTTTTACCATTCACAAATACCATAATTTAAAATGATACTTTTAGTTTGACTATATAATGTTGAATTTAATTCATATGTGGGTTCATTACATAGTATTAAAGCACATTAAAACATTTTATTACTTAATCAAATACTAAAAACACATCATAAAAGCATTTTATTACTTAATCAAATACTAAAAACACATCACTCAATAACAACTTGTAACATGCTTAAATTTAACAACTAATAACATACTTAAAGTCATTGCACAATTGTGAATCATTACCACCATACCACTAAACAAATATGATAATAAACTATTACAAATGATTCCATGCTTTCACCACCAAAAAGAATGTCGTGGCGGGTCTCTAAGAATCTCCATATCATCATCATCATCATCATTATTAGCTCATTCATGTGGTTCATATCGAAAGTAATTAGAACGTGAAGTACTTGAAATAGATGTACCCATTCCAAAATTGCTACTTTAATTTGATGCCCGTTGTTGTGGAAAATAACCTTGAGGCACTGGCAGAATCATATACCCATGTGGATAGTTCTCGGTGGATGAAACGGTATTATATGAAGGTTCGGGTGGATGAGGAGGATAGTAATATGACCGGGTGGGTGGATAATAGTGTTGTGGTGGCGGGGGATAATATGAGAATTTAGGGGGATGGGGATACGTGGGTTGTGCTTGTGGGTTTCTTCTTTCATTTCCACGAACTCCAATATCAAGCTGAACAAAATGGTTCTCTAAATTATCTCCCATTGGACGACGTGTACACCTTCGTGTCCCACCCCATGGTTGTAGATCTTGTATATTCTCCAAATTGTCATCATCATCCCGAATTCCATAACTTCCAACTTCTCCTTGATACGGTGAGTAACTATCATCTATTTCAGTAAATGATATATTTTTGTTAGAAGTGTAATATAAGAATAATATAATACTAAAATAAAATTTAGACTGCAATATTTATTTACCTTTATATTGCACATCTCTACCAGCAAAACCACCTCCATAACTACCACTAGCACTATCTCCATGAGTATCACTACTTAGTTGACTCAAGCCAACACCTCCACTACCACCACTACTAGCTCCACTAACAGAAGGAACTAAAGTAGCATGATCATTTTCGTCATTTTCGTCAACATCCAACCATTCAGAATTGTCTTGACCATCTAAAAGAGCTTCTTCTGTCTCTTCCAACCACGGAGATAATGGGTCATCTTCGTCAAATATGTAATCCAAGTTGATAGGATTAAAAGATTCCTCAATGTCTTATTGGATTTCTTCTTGTCGCATTTCTGATCTTTAACCTCATATTATAGTATACAAAAGTAAGTTTATTTAACTTTTGGGATTTTAAATGATTTCTTGTCTTTGTATGTATGAGGCTAAATGTACTCCAATTTCGTTCACAGTTGGAAGATGAACATGTTTAACACAATACTCTCACAGTAATTCGTTGAAGTTTTGGATTCAGTGTGCCATAATGAATCCACCATTCACCTACACATGATGAACACAATGATTTATTTGTATTTTATACTCAGGTATAAAGTAAAATTGATAGTAAATAAATTAAAACATATTATTATCCGGATTTGTTTGTGACACTGCTGTTTGAGGTAATTCGGTTCCAAAAGAATCGTATTTGTCACAAAATAACAAAATCTATAACATTTCACAAAATATCAAATACATTAGTGAAAAACCTTAACAAAATATAAATATATTTTCGACTTACTTGGTTAATTTCCTTTATCTGATTGTTAATATCAGGTTCCAACATCTGAATCACTTTTCCAATCACTACCATTGCGTCAGAAAGGCTTGTAAAATTATCACCGTATTGAAACTGAGGATTCAAGTAATACCCTAATAAATTGACATAAGAATAATATATCAAAAGTTAGATTCAATTAATAACCTAATTATTGAACAAAAAAGAACAACTAATTTTTTTACTTTTATACTCACCAGCTGCATGCAAGTCTTGATGTAATTGGAACTGCCATCGTTTGTCAATGATTTTATGAAAATCAATGTAATAGTGGCAATCTCTTTGAATAAATTTCCTTTCCCTATCCATAGATTCATAAATAAAACCCATGGTAGGTTTTAAATCTCCATCCACCAATCGAGTAACCTTCACTAAAGGCTCCTGCACCTTCAAAATATCAGTTGCTTTAGACCAAAAGTCCCTATAAAATATTACCTTCTTTTCCTCCTTGCCTTTTGGCAACTCTGACCACTTGCATCGTTTCCACTCATCAGATCGAAACATGACCTCTAAACCCTTCTTATGCCTCACAATACTCTCTAATGTGATAAAATTCATAGCAAAATGAGTGACGGATGGACGCAGTAACTCTCGACCATTAGTGAATCGCTTCATGTAATCAATAACCCAATTATAATTATAAATGAAGCTGGTGATAATGTTTGATTTATCCAACAATTTTGCCACACTCTTCTTTTTACCAATATCTTCAAGGATAAGGTTAATACAATGAGCTGACCATGTTGTCCAATACAAATTCGATCTCCTTTGCATAAGTAACTTACCACCCTCTTTCATAGACGCTTCATTATCAGTTACTACTGGGACAAATATTTCTCTCCAATTTCATCAACAACCTTATCCATGAGGTGAAAGCAGTAATCTTCTGTCCTACTCACCATGTAGGTTGCATCAATGGATTTGTGAAAAACTGTTCCATGATTGCTATAAATTAAAAAATTAATTAATGTTTCCTGGTAGGTCCTGTCCAACCATCACACATAATAGTGACACCCCTCTCCTTCCAAATTGGCTTTTAAGATTCAATCCATTTTTGCAAGCTAGCAAACTCTATTGGCAAAAAAACTTCATTGACCTCCTACGGGGTTGGAGGCTTCACTCCGTATCCAACTTCTCTAGCAACATCAAGCATCCAGTCAAACCACGGGCTTACAACAATATTTTCATAACGTTTTACAAACAACAAAGATGACTAACTTCTCGTCCTAACTTCTTTCACAAACCCTTCATAAGTTTTGTTGATATTTTAGGTTACTTAGGACCCTTACTTCAATGGAGGTGCACATCCACTTCATCTAATTTATATTCAAGCGAATTTATATCCGTCCATTCCTTATGTCGCATTCCAGACATACTAGAAGATCGTTGAGGAGCTTTAGGTAAACCCTCTCTACTTGAACTTCCATCCTCATACCCACCCTTTGATTTAGACCTCTGTGTCTGCTCCCATTCCCTATATTCATTTCTACTCATATTTCTTGCTATTGTCATCTCTGCATCTGATTCATCACTTGAAACAACAATCCCCTCAAAGCCATCACCCCCATACTCATTTCTAATATAATCAATGACTCCTTCCTTTGGGGCGGCTTTATCTTCTTCTTTTTTTCTTTTGTTCCTTGAAGATGTTTCATTATTTCCTCCCTAATTTCGGTTGTGACGTTAGGACACCCTCTAACTTGTCCTTTTACATGAGCTAAATGTTATTTTAGTCTAGTTATACCACCATTTATTTCTCTTCCTCATAATTTGCAATTTAATTTCAACTTATTATTTAATACCGGAGTAGCAAACTTCCACCCAATATCCCCACTTGGGGCGATCTCCGGCTCATCTTCCTCTATCCTTCCACGAGGCATTTTCTTTTTTTAAACTATCATAGAAAACAAATAAATAAGAAGTTCATTATTTTTATGCATTTATATAAAGAAAAAAAATAATAAGTTGACTTAATATTAAATTGAATAATAATGAATTTTTAAAACGTAATAATAATTAGTAAACTTTAACAAAAAAAAATTCTAAATAGTTTAACAAAATTTTATTATTTTTAGTACTTTTATTAATTTTTTTACACAATATTTTCTGGGACATAATATCATATTAAATAATAATACATATTAAATTAAATAATAATTTATTTTTTAAGACATGATGATAATTAGTTGACTTAAATAATTTTTTTTTTAATTTTTTGTTAAATTTTTGTAACATTTTGAGTGTTTTGTTAACTTTTTTTTGACAAATTATAATTTAAAACATTTTTTTAAGTATAAAATTGAACTCATCTCATTCGTTAAAAAGGAGAGGAGATGAGGTTAATTTGTTCCTTTTAATACCACAAGAAACTCCCTCTCTTTTGGCACCAAAAGAACGCTCTCTCTCTTACGGGACAAAGACAAACCCAAAACCACACCATATATTCACTCACCTTGATCTCCGGTGCCGAGCCTCCCTGAGATATGCCACTTGCCCTCCTTCCTTTCTGATATCTCCCCTATCCTGTGCTGAGTACTGAATCCTCCTGATATACCATTGACGACCAACCTGACGTGAGGTTGGGTTTCTTTGGATGGAGAAGAAAAAATTGGAAGGCTATAACCGTGTAAGAGTATGGATCTTTATGGGTTTTCTTGAAACAAATAAATACTCAAAAGATGATGGGAATCTTATTTCAAACAAAGCCTATACCTACAGCTGCTACACGAGTCTCTTTTCTTTCCTCACCAAGTTTGTCTTTGTCCCTTTCTTTCTATCTCTTTTTCTTTCTTTTCATGAGATAAAGTTGTTGAATAAACTTAAAGTTCTGATGTAACTGTCCTTGTGTTTTCATCCCCCTTTTTTTCCATACAAAAAAATGAATTGTATCAGACAGTAACGGATTGTAACGGCGTTACCATTACGTATCGAATTCGTAACGTGATACGAGTGTGAATTTGGTTCAACCCGATAAACTAGTGTGTATCTGAAACGTGGCTTCAAGATATCATTATGTAATGACCGATTCATTACGTAACGGCCGATTTTTAAAACTATGGTTTCTCCATATAAATTTCCTCATCAAGTTCACCATTTAAGAATGCAATTTTTACATCCATTTGATGTATTTCAAGTCCATTAATCGCAACTATTTCTATTAACATCCGAATGTGCGTAATTGTTGTTACCAGTGAGTATGTGTCGAAGTAATCCAACCCTTCCTTTTGCCTATAGCCTTTAGCTACAAGTCTAGCTTTATATTTATCAATTGATCCATCCACCTTCAACTTCTTTTTGAAGATCCAATTATAACCTAACGGTTTTGAACCTGGTGGAAGATCCACTAGTTTCCATGTGCGATTTTGTAATATCAATTCAATTTCACTATTAATTGCTTCTTTCCAATTATAAACATCGGGTAAGGATATTTCTTCTTTGTATGATAGAGGTTCATTTTCTAGCAGATATGTTAGAAAATTGGACCGAAAGAAGTCGAGGTTCTTGCTCGTTTTCTACGTATTATTCCATCCTCTACTGGTTCAATAGGTTGATGAGTACCAATTTTAGTAGCTTAATTTGTCCTTTTAGAAGGACCAAATTCTCGGGTCATGTTATACGAGAATTCATTTTCAAAAAATGAAGCATCCCTCGATTCAATAACCATATTTACATGAATATTCGAAATCTCGTATTTACAAACTAAGAAACGATATGCACTGCTATTAGTAGCATAACCGATGAATACACAGTCAATGATCTTTGGTCCTATTTTTACCTTTTTAGGTTTAGGAACCATCACTTTGGCTAATCACCCCCACACTCGTAAATATTTATAGCAAGGTTTTCGACCTTTGCATAACTCATAAGGTCTCTTATGAGTTTTCTTGTGTGGTACTTTTTTAAGAATATAATTAACAGATAATAAGGCTTCCCCCCACACGTTCTGTGGAGCTCCGGAAAATATTAACATAGAGTTCATCATTTCCTTTAATGTACGGTTTTTGCACTCAGTAATGCCATTCGATTGAGGAGAATAAGGAGTGGTGTTTTGATGAATAAATCCATTTTCAGAACAAAATTTCTCAAACGGATATTCATATTCACCTCCTATATCACTCCTAATAGCCTTTATCTTGTTGCTGAATTGATTCTCAACTTCATTATTATATTGTTTAAATGCATTAATAGCCTCATCTTTACTATGTAATAAATATACATAGCTATATTTTGTGCAATCGTCAATAAAAGTAATAAAATATTTTTTTCACCTCTAGTTTGTACAATTTTTAAATCACAAATATCTGTGTGAATTAAATCTAGTGGTTCGGTTATCCTTTCAATAGAATGAAAAGGTAATCTAACTAATTTTGATTCCACACAAATATCATATTTATGATTTTTATCAATACTAAATCTTGGCAAAAATTCCAAGTTAATTAATCTACGCAAGATATTAAAATTAACATGTCCTAATCTAGCATGCCAAATATTAGATGACTCAATCATATAAGTAGAACTAGAAATTTCATTCATAGAGGATGCCTTAGGCATCAATGTCATTAAATTCATTTTAAAGAGCCCCTTAGACAGGTAGCCATTTCCCACATACACATCATTTTTAGACAACACAAACTTATAAAAAACAAACATAAGTTTAAATGCATTCTTTCTTAGAAGCGATCCAAAAATCAGATTCTTGCGAATGTCAGTTATGTGCAACACATTATTAAGTGTAAGCTCCTTTCCCAAAGTCATCTTCAGAATAATCTTTCCTTGTCCCACGACCTTAGATATCGAAGATTTTCCCATAAAGAGAGTCTCCTCATTCTCTAAAGCCTTATAATTAGTGAACATCCATTTGTTTGCACAAATGTGGCGTGTAGCCCCAGTATCCACCCATCATTCCTTGGTATTTCCTACCAAATTTCATTCAGAGACAACAACAAAAAGATTCATATATGCGATACCATCAGAAATGTTCTCACCCTCCGTCACATTTTCTTGAGCATTATTCTTTTTTGCGTTCTTTGGTTTGCGACACTCGCTTAAGCGGTGGCCTGGCTTGCCGCAGTTGTAGCATTTGCCTTTAAAGTTCTTTCTTTACTTTGATGTTCCTTCCCCATCACGCTTTCGTTTGGATTTAGGACCTTCAGCCACATGAGATTTGGATTCCATGATGTTCTTCCCACTTTTCTTTTGAGATTCACGATTGTCTTATTCAATCCGCAATCGCACTAACAGTTCTTCAATATTCATCTCCTTGCGTTTGTGCTTGAAATAATTTTTGAACAAATTCCAAGATGCAGGCAATTTTTCAATTATCTCCGCCACTTGAAAAGTGTCACTAACTAACATTCCATTAGCATGAATGTCGTGAAGAATAACCTGAAGTTCTTGAACTTGTGTAATAACCGACTTGGAGTCAACCAATTTGAAGTCTAGAAAATGGCTCACGGTGAATTTCTTCATACCAGCGTCTTCAGTTTTGTACTTCTTCTCCAAAGAATTCCATAATTCTTTTACGGTTTTCATAGTGCTGTAAACGTGATACAATGTCTTGTCCAAGTATGTCCGGATGTAGTTACGGTAGAGATATTCAGAATGTTTTCATGCTTCAACAGCAGTAACTTTTTCAATCTCATCTCCTTCTCTCAAAGGTGGACAATCCTCATACAAGAACCTTGCCAATTGGAAAGTTGTGAGGTAAAAGAACATCTGTCCTTGCCAACGTTTGAAATCATCCCCAGTTAATTTTTTCGATTTCTCCCCATGTGGCATGGTTACGGGGGCAACAACAGTTGCATGTGTCACATTCACGGTAGGTGGAATGTTCACAGTAGGTGGTGGAACTGTGATTGCATTTTCTGATTCTATTTCTGTTACAAAAACAAAATTTTTGTCAATGATAGTATTCATTTGTAATGAAATTATCAAAACAGAATACAAAATTCTGTATACCAATTTCCTCCAAATAAAATTAAGATTAAATGAATTCTAACAAGAATTCTAAATAATATTCAAAATTATATAACACAGAATTAAAAAAAAAAATCTACACAAAATTCTGAATTAATATCATAGAATTTAAACTAAATTATTAAACACTAGTTTTCACTAGTCTAAATTAAAAATTGTGTCAAACTATTTTTAATATTATTAAAAAATTCCGTACAAAACAGAATACAATTTTTTTAATTACATTACAGATTTTAAAAAAAAATTATACATGTAAACTGACACAACTTTAAAATTTCTGTAACAATAAATAAACTACATTATTTTATTAAATTTTGTAATAAAACAATACTTTAATACTAATTTCCTGTAAAACAGATTTATTAAAAAAAATTCTATACACAATATAAATATTAGAAAATAAATTTGCCTTAAGATTGTTATGTCTACTATTTAATTAAATAGTTGTACAATCTCAGGAATAAAAAATAATTACAAAAAAGTAAGACTTACTTGATTTTGCAGAAAATAATAATAGAAATAGACAAGATAAATCCGACCCCTGTAAATTAGTCTCCTTAAGGCATATTTATTCTCTCCAATGTGCTTTAAGGTTGTTGAATAATTGCCTCCCAAGATAGAACGAATTTTTGGAATTAATTATGTAGCACAACAATAATTAATTCCAACGAACACAAGAGTGTGTTAATATACTCAACCAAAACAATGATATGATACGCATAAATGAAGAAATAGTTTTCTGGATGAAGGAAATAATGCAGTAGCATTTTCAGAATTTTTCTAGAGGGGGAAATCTTTCAGCAATTAAAACTGGAGGGAATATGTTGTCGGTAAATCTTTCAGCAATTAAACTAGAGGGAATATGTTGTATTTATAGCATCTGTGTTGACTGTTTAAATTAACTGCCAGGCAGTTAGTGTTAAAACAGATTAATTAATTAATAACAAAATTAATTAATTCTGCCCAAGCCCAAGGTCGCGTCGGCCGGACGGCACACCTGTGTGTGGGTTTTTGGCCCAAGCCCAACACATTAATAATGTAGGTCATCTCCCCTTCAAAGAGAGGCATCCAAGCCTTAGTCCATCATTTGTATTTTATTAACTCATCATTTTTCCACTACTCTTCCGATGTGGGACAACAGTTAAAACATACCCAATAACTTTCATTGCTTTGTGAGTCACTTTGGGGACATATTTATCATTCATAACTTAATGAAATTGGACATGTGAATATACTACGTTAATCTCCTTGCGAAGGAGAACGCGTTCGTATATGGTCCCACAATTATCATGGTGCGGGTCCCACCTAAATTTGAGCTTAAAGTTGCTCAAAATTCTGTCCAGGAAAATTTTGGACAACTTTTAATTCCAATTTTTCCAACAGTGTATAATTTGAGAAACCATCCGCTGTTGCTATTATTATGTTCACAAAATCATGGGATTGGGTCATATCGAATGATCTTTAATTGTATTACTCTTAAATTTCAATTGTAGAGTCTCCTGTATAATAGAAGAGTATTAACCAGAATTTTACCAATTAAGCAGCTACTAACATTAAATGCATGTTATTTCCTGCTACTAAAATAATGAAGTTGTCAGTAGTAGTTTGCTTTTTGGTACGTATTTTCTGTGTTCATCAAGATGGAACAAGTGTTTCCATTCGCCTTCCCTTTCTCGTAAACCATCAAACTTTTATACATTCTCAATACATTACTGTAATAGGTGATAATTAATATATTACCCATTAAGATTTGGTTTTTTGTTATACTGTCCTCGATATTTTTTATTTGTGATAATATAGATACAGAGGGTGACAAGTTGATGAGAGAAGAATCACTAGTATATGACTTACCAGATTATTCTAGAAAAAGGAATTTCTTCAGTTATATTTACAATATTTATAAGGATAATAATCAAAGTTTTCTTGCAACTTGTAATAACTGTATAAAATACATGTTTTTATGTGTCATTTGTTGTTTAAAAACAAAATTGAATCAAAAGTGAATGACCGAAACCGGTTAAAAGTAGCGCAAAAGAGTTTTTTGGAGTGAATCACCATATGCTTTCTATTACCTTTTTTTAGCAAACTAGTTAAAATTAAATTGAAAGTGAGTATTGTATATTCTTGACATCAAACGATTAAGTATTAATAACTCAAATTCATTATAGAAAATTTTTTTTTACTTAAATTTAAAATTATGCCATGTCTATAGAGACATGTATATGCATCGCCTGAACAAAGACAAGTTGAGGATAGTGACTATTCTTTTGTTTAGAAAAATGTGGTATGAACAGTGACCAATACATTATTCGTTTCTCCCATTTTCGTACTAATGATTTTATTTTATTTTCAAATTTTCATTGGTGTCATTACCTGGTTATAAAAAAGAGTAATACTATGGGTACAAAGGAACTCCACAAAATCTCCACAAAAAGTAGAGTAACCACTGGCCATCAACATCACGATCCTCTCCTGCCAACTGTTATAGTAAGGTTTTTTTGTAATTTCATCTCGATTATTGTTGGGTATTGATCACATTGTGTACTCATCGAACCACAACCCGATTTTTAAAATATGCTTTATAATGTTATTATTAGCCATGTTCAGGTTTCTTTCTAAACCTGTCTTTTTTTTACGATTTAATGATATGGTATCTCTTTTATTTGTTTATTATTACGAAAAATACTCAACTCTTGTCAACTCCTTTTCCCTTTTATTTTACCTAATGTATGTAGCTCTTGTGGTTTGTTTGTCTATTTGAGAAATAGGGGGTCGTGTTGTGGAAGATTTTTAAGAACGAATGATAATATTATGGGTAATTAGATTACTTTTTATGCCTTTAGTTCGTTGCTCTTAATAGGACTATATATATATATATATATATATATATATATATATATATATATATATATATATATATATATATGGAAAATGATAACATGTGCCCTAAAAGAACATGTTTTAAGTTTTAAAATAGTAAGTATTAAAGCTCCATATGAGTTTTTGTTCCTTATTAAATGTATGTCGAATCTCTCTCCCTATTATTTTTGAGTTCCTAATGTATGCCCTTAGGGCACATGTTCTCGGGATCCTATTATCTCTACTACCTAAAAAGAGGGAACTTCCTCTTCAATGGTTAGAAGACTAAAATAGCCTCATTAAATTTAAAATTCTTATTATACCCTTAATAATAGTCAACATATCTCTCCCCAATTCATTGGCTCCTACGAAATACCCAGGTTCATTTCATCCCATCTTTCTCTTATTCATTCACAGATACCAAGCATCCAAATACATTCATGTTCTAACCCTAGGAATCCAAATTCAGTTGCCTCAAATTTCATTCTCCAATTCACAAACATTCATTCGTCTTATCTCTCTCATATTCATTCATGCATATGAACCATCAAAATACATTCATCTTCCAACCCTAGAAATTCATCTTTACAAATGGAAGCTCAAACAACTATTTAATTGAAAGTCCATCGTTTCTTTACTTTTCTTTGCTTCGTTGCTATCATTTCTTCTGCCAAAATCAAGGTCAATACTCCTAATTCCGTCTATAATTTTTTATTATGTAAAAAAGTATGCATTTGTTAATTTGAAGATGAAGACAATGACATAAATTTTATAATTATATATATCTCATTGAAGAATTTTGCCTCTCATTTGTGATCAGAGTTTGTATTTTCCGTTTTCATTTTTTTCATGTTTTTAGAGATGTGTACTTATTACATATTCTAAATTAAATGTTAATTTTAAAACAATTATATACATTCACATATGCCACTGTTTTAAATGTTAATAATTTGAAAATTATGCATATTGATATAAACTTTTCTAGTACTAAAGATTGTGCTTATTTTTTGTGATTTTCTTCTAATTACGAAAATTTCACTCATTATAATTTTTTTATTAGTTTTGTAAGGTGGAAGTTCACTACTACAATAGTTGATAGCACTAAGACAAATACTTAATTTATGGTTTATTATCATTCTTATATAATTTCTAATTACGAAAATTTCACTCATGGTAATAATTTTTATTTTTATTTTCACAAGGTGGAAGTTCAATAATTTGGTACTATAGATAAGACAAGTACTTAAATTTATGGTATATTTTCATTCTTATATAATTTCTAATTACGAAAATTTCACTCATGATAACAATTTTTTTCGTAAGGTGGAAGTTCACTACTACATACATTAGTTGATGGCAGTAAGACAACTATTTACTTTTTGGGTTTATTGTCATTCTTATATAATATGATGTTCTTACTCCTTACAAGTATGTTAACAGTAGTAGGAATGTAATTTGATAGTTTGTAAGAAATTGTGATCATTTCACTTTTTCGTAAGTAATTGTTAATTGAAATCTTGTAGGATATTGTCAACATTGGTTCTACAAGCTCCAATTTTGAATCTGAGAGTGAAGGAATTTCACTTTTGTTTACACGGTATGTGAAGTACTTAATACCATATTGAAACTGTTTCGTATAATTTATATTCGAGATGGTAATATATTTCGTTTGAATTTTTGTACGATATTGTCAATATTTCTTATAGAAGTTGGACTTTCAATCTCATAGTGAAGGAATCTCAATTTTATTTACGAGGTAATTGCAATTGATTAATGTATGATTGCGAATTTACTTATAATTTTTTATTTAATTTACTGGACATTATGAAACCGATTGAATAAATATGTAGATGAGCTAAAAAATTTGCATACGCTTTACAATTTGTAATTTGTAGCTTTTTTTTCTTTGTCATGGAAAAGAAAAAAAAATTAAAGAGTTAGGAAACAAATTACATCATATCAATTGAAATATATGAAACACAAACTATGCATGTATAACAAATTATAGAGTAGAACCAAGTAGATACCCAAATCTTTATAAACTAATGAATAACATGATTGTTTGGATAAATAAAATTAAGTCATTGCAATACACATATTTAACGTTTTGATATCATGATGAATGAAACAACCTATGAACCAAAAGAATCAAAGACTCTGATGATTCATTATTTGGTAGGCTTTTTTGGAGAAATTGGGTACTCAGTGAGTGGAATTTTGGGACCACTTAGTTTAAAATGACTTTGATGCAAGAACTTACGTATCCATACATAATTTTTTTTTATATTAGCCAAATATATGTTTTTTTAACCTAAATTTTTAGAAATATTTTCATTATATTTTTTAACCTAAACTTACATATTCATGTCTTTAATGCCATTCATTTGACATGTCATCAAGCTGTAATTAGATTTTATTATTGTTGCTATATTGATTTTGAAATGTGTACAGGGTTATAGGAAAAAGAATAAAGATACTAATCTACTTGAAAATTCCAGAATAAAATTATAGACCTTCCCTAAATTAAATTCATTCTTCTTGGAGTCCTAATTTAAGATGGATCTCAGTCCTATAGGTTGACTATCAATATAGAAGATGACTCCAAGGATATGTTACTAGTATTAGGGGAATAAAACGAAGTATAAATTTCTTGCATTCCCTATCCAATAGTATTTAGGACCAATTGGAAACCAGTTGATGAAAAACTGATCTATATAAGATTGTCTTATATTCCCAAAAACGAAAAAAAAAAGATCTGCCAGTGTTATTTTATGGGCTAGAATAGGCATTCACCTCCTTGTCCTAAGCCAAATAATTGAGAGAGTTTTTCTTACTTAGGATTCGGTAAAACACATTGACTAGATGATAGTAGACAAAATCCAGCATAGGTCATAAACAACTATTGTAACGTAAATGTGACGAATCACATTCATTAAAATTTTGTACTTTATCCGAAATGTATAATAAGGTGAGCCTAAGACATGCTTCAGCCTACGCCCGCAAGGCATAGGCCTTAATGAAGGAGTCTAGCCCGATTTGAGGTGAATCACAACATATGAAGCTTTGTTAGACCTGGGCCTAGGCATACCTTGGGCAAATTCAATACTGCATCAGTTTTCCCCTGGTTTGAGATCACTTTGTAATCTTATATACTCCACCTTTTATTGATTGTATGGACAAACGAAGAAAGAAATGACAGCTTGATATTCTTAACCTTTGTTTTAAAAAATCCTTAAATGAAGAAATAAATCACAACCAACATTCTATGAAGTCTAGCTTGATTAGTATGAATTCAACCTATAATTTCTGGCTGCAATTAATAATAACTTTACTAAATTAACTTATGAACTATGTTATTATAGTTTTATATAAATCAATGTAACCTGTAGTTTCCCATTGGTCATATATGTACTTATTGTGTTGGAATACACAACGGGTTTATGAGTGTTCAAAGTTGGGTTTATAGGGTCAATGTGGACTGCTCCATTCCTATTGGTTTCTTTTTTTTGCTGAGATTTTGGTTCAATAACATTAACCTTCAACTATTTAAGGATGACAATTCTCAATATAGGAAAAATTTCTCCTTCTTCTATTAAAATGGAGATAACATCCACTGAATTTGAATCTGTAGTGGCTCCATTATGTCAATCAATAGTTTTATATGTTACTACTTGGTTCGTGGATGCCACTGCTACATTTAGTAACAAATATAGTAACAAATATTCTCCACCTATCATATAACACACATTTGGAACTACGTTCACTGCCCATGCATTTATTCTTTTACATTTTTATCCTCTCTGAAGCTAATATTTAGAACTTGAAACAAATAAATCAATATACTTTGAATAGTAGGGTATGCTAATAGTAGTAAACACGAAAACAAAACAATTAAGAATATTGAAGAAACATAAGTTGTCGTCTAGAGTTCCCTTGACCACTTCATTGGGGACTCAATTTCATTATTAAGACTTGGTGAAATAGTCTATGCTGAAGTGTTTGGGGGGAACTCCCAAACACATCTAATAAATATACATACTGCTAAGCATGATGAGATTCTTGGTAGCGATCTTCCTAATCAATCTGCCTACAATAAAGATTTTAAGTCTTATATTTATAAAGTAACTACATTTATTTACTTTAATATGTATAATGAATATTAAATTGTAATTTCAGTTCCTCATATTTTTGTTAATGATAGCATATGTACATACAACATAATCATAACTTTATTTATGATATTTCTTGCAATACACCTTATTCAAAAATAAAATAGTCTTTAAATATCACAAATGAACTAAAGTAAAAGAAATAATAAAGTGATGAACAATTATAGAATCAATATTAGTCACAATATACTTCAAACTATGAGAATCAAACGACAAAATTCCAGTAATCACCACAACCAACTCTTTATAAAATATATTTATAGATAAAACTCCATTCTTGATTTGCAAACATTCTAACAAGTCTTTCCTCCACCCACTCCCCATTTTTCAGTCCTCTGTACCATGTAAATTCATAGACTTAAAACTGAGATCAATTAGTTTACATATGTCAATCACCTCTCTAAAATTGCGAACCAGTCAATTTGGTAGAATGGTTGTTCCTATTTTTTCTGCATTTGAAAGAATTTCATTGACATTCCTCCCCCCATACACACACACCACAACTAATCCATGACCTCTAACTATCGTCACTTAAATTACTCAATAATTTTTCATTCCTCCTTGCGTCGATTTATGCTCTACATACAAAATATGGATATTGACAGATTCATATTCATTTATTGAAAACCTCAAATCAAATATCTGTAATCAACCACATATGCAACGCACATGGGCACAACTATATACTATAATACCAGAGACTTCATTTAAGTTTTCTTCCCACTTATACACGGCCATGTGGCACCTAATGAGAGCCTTTTCTCTACCACTATTTACACATATCTATGTTTCTTGGAAATCAGAATAGAAATAACGGAGGTCATTAACTTTATTCATTTATTAACTCCATCTCTCCATTTAATCCTTTCCTTTTCCTTTTCTTTTACATCGTTAATATGCCTATATGTTCATTTGTCCAATAATAGCAGTCGCTTAATAACAGTCACTTTTCCAACTACTCATGAGTATTCTAGGTTTATATTCCCTCCTAACCTCTTCACACCAATTCATCCAATGATTAGAAGCGTTTACTCAGCCTCTAACTTTCTAAAACTGGACAAGGGATACACAATGGATGGCATGCTATAGGCCGACGACGACCCTTAACTGCTCATATACATGCCCAGGCTCGGCAAGGAAGGCATTGGTGAAGAATTTAGTTGAACAATTCGCTAATGAGGATGGTGGGAACATGTAAGCATATGGTGTTTGTGATTTTATAATTCTAGGAAGGTATTTGGATTTTAACGATTCCACACACAAAGTTCTAGATTTTGCTGAGGATATTAAAATTAATGAATTTGAAAATTTGGATATTTATATCAGCTTCACATTTATCCATTTTTGGGTGTAAAAATGGTGATTTTTGGAGTTAGAATTTAGACAACAAATAGTGTGAAATAACCTCTAATCAGAATATGATTTTGATTTTGATACTTAGAATGTGTTGATGTTTTCTTTCTATTATTTTTTCTAGTTTGGATGAGCATTTCATTTTGTTTTGTATTTTTAGAGATAGATTATTAGGTTTGAGTTTTTTTTCAATGATTTTAATTATTAAATGTTGGCTTTCACTTTTGTTTCAAAAAATTTGAAATCTAATAGACATTCTGTGTAATCAGAAGGTTAATGCTCTAGGTGTCAAGAATATCTATTTCTTCGTATGTTGGTTTTTTATTTGGTGTCTTTCAATATCGGTGCTTTGTTTTGACGATGGTTATTGTTATACAATGTGAACCTTCGCAAATCTAGTAAGTTTTGCTGTAGTTGGTAACAAAGTTAATTAATGGAATTTCATTCTCAAGATTGGTTATTTCAATCATTTTTTCCTCACGGTTGTTTTGATTTTTAATAAGTTGCTTCTTCCTTTTCAACTGAAGTTTGAGGGTGTTATCTATTGAATTGACATAGTTTTGGGTGGATTTGTCAACAATATTGATTATGAAATGCAGGGTTTAGACTGTTTCAAATATAATTGTTTATCTACTAAAAGTCATAGGATTGTTCATCACGGCTCTATTTTTCAAAAAACTAGGATCATGTGTATTATTTTGTGAATGACAAATATTTATGTGTTTATATAACTGGTAAATTGTTGTGTTTTACTGGTAATTATATATATTATGTGATATGCTCGACACAGTGTAATATGTTTCTCCATTCTAGGTGTTCAAAGTAATGTTTAGAGTAATAATTTATCAAAGATCTACAATCAAATGGAAAAGAGAAAAAGTGGGGCTAGGGTTTCATCTTGACGTAAACTAGAATACAATGCAATGAAAAGAAGAAGAAAGAATATATGTCCTACTAAAACCACCTAATAATAAAATAAAAGGAAAAATACTAAACTACCCTTAATGCTAAATAAAACCCAAATATCCCCCCTCAAACTCACGATGCTGCAGTGAGAAGCATTGAGAGTTTGCCAACCAAAAAATGAAAACGCTGAACTGGATGAGACTTTGTAAACAAATCAGCTATCTGTGCGGAAGAAGAAACAAAAGGCAAAGTGATGGCGCCATGCGTAAGATGATGACAAGTGATAAGACAATCAATCTCAACGTGATTATTCCTCTCATAAAAAATCGAATTGTAAGCATTCTGAATAGCACTCTTATTATCACGGTACATAAAAGTGGGATGATGAAGAGTGTGATTGTGTGATAATTGATTAAATTAAATTTGAAAGTTTTAAAGAACCCTTATTTAATTAAAGTCTACTTTTAAATCAAATAAATACATCCCTTAAACATGCATCTAAATCAACCCATCAAATATAAAGCATGCGACATAGTAAATATGCTGAGACACAAATTTCAGGAAAAAAAACCCTTTCGGGTAAAACCTTTATCTCACTATGAATATATAAATCGCAACTTAGAATTACATAGAGAAATCTGCAATGGATCAACGCGTAGCCAACCCACAAAGACACGCAGTCTTGAACTCAGCAAGAGAATACACGCAGCACGCTCCAAGGACTCGCAGCCCAAACAACAAAGGAAGAACCGCAACTCTCCTTAATGACATGCAGCCATAAAACTTTGTAGAGACTCCCTCAGCAATGACACGCAGCCCTCGGTTGCAAAGGTCTCCCCACAAAGGTTGAACAATAGCAAAGCTTGTGTTCTAGGGTTCCAAAAGGTTCACAAAAGTAATTGGAATTTTTGTGTGTGAATCAAAAAGATGTTTGGCACATCAAAAAACGAAGTCTTGTTGTGTTTGAACTCTTAAAAACGTTTTCTCAAAGACTTGAAAAAATACACCACCGAAATAGGTATATATATAGGAATTTTGAGTTGGTGGAAAAATATCACACGTAACTGTTCGAATTTATCCCAGGCGGACCGGTCCGGTATGCAGGCGGATCGATCCGACCTCGGATCGGTTCGTTTTCAAAATAGGCTTCTTCGATTTGCAATCGGTTCGTGGTATACTGGTGCAAAGCGGATCGGTCCGGTAGGTAGGCGGACCGGTCCGGGGGCGGATCGATTCGTTTAAAATATGGGCGAACCGGTCCGATTATCCAGAAAAATTAAAATATTTTTTTTTTAAAAAACCTCATTTTCTTGAAAAAACTTACTTCTTATTTTTATAAAAAATATTTTATAAAAATGTCCCAATACTAAGTATGAACTTTAATGGACTTAGAAACAAAATTTTACCAAGTTCATTCTCGCAGAGGTTATGATGTTGAAGACGCTTTGATATTCGGATCCGTTGTTGTAGATGCGATCTTGAATTTCTTCAACGGTGTAACGGCATCTGACATACAAATTGATAATGGACAAAAATGTCCTTACATATGAGAAAGAGAGACACACATATCTTCTAGTAACCGACGTAGACAAACAACCTCGCGAATGGTAGAAGCCATAGCACGATACTCGGCTTCCGTGGAAGACATAGAAACAACAGCTTGCTTTTTTGCTCTTCCAAGAAATAAGAGAATCACCCAGAAACACACAAAATCCAGTAACTGATTTGCGATCTGTAGAATCACCAGCCCAATCAGCATCAGAGTATGCATGCATCTCCAAAGAAGAAGATGAAGAAAGTAAAAGACTCTGAAATCGAGGGCCTCCCAAGTATCGTAATATACGATGAATAGTTGCCCAATGAACTGTAGTAGGAGCAGTAATAAACTGACGAACAACACGGACCGCATGAGCTATTCTGGACGAGTAATAGTGAGATAAACCAAGTTGCCCACAATAGTGCGATATAAGGTGGGATTAGGCAAAAGAACACCATCATACGGGGAAAGATGAACATTAAGCTCCAGAGCGGTATCAATAATCTTAGTATCAGTGAGGCGAGCACGCTCAAGAATGTCCTCGATGTACTTAGATTGTGACAGAAGATAACCCTTTGGAGAATGAGCTGCCTCAATACCTAAAAAGTAACGTAGGGACTCCAAACCCTTCATCTCAAAGCAACAAGATAATTCAGACTTCAACGCTGTAATTCCACCAACATCATCCCCAGTAATAATCATATCATCAACATACAAAGAGACCAGAATACGACCACCCGAGGTGCACCTGGTAAAGAGAGCTGAATCATTTTCACATAGAATGAACCCAAGAAAGGTAATCACGGCAGAAAACTTCTCAAACCAATCCCGTGGTGCCTGTTTGAGACCATATAAGGCTTTCTTAAGCCTACAAACTTCACCAGGACCATGTGGAACACCCGTAGGAGGAGTCATATAAACCTCCTCATGACAATCGTCATTCAAAAATGCATTTTTAACATCCATTTACGATATATGCCACTGACAGATAGACAGACAGAACAGCAATCAGAGTACGAATAGTAGTCAATTTTGCAATAGTAGCAAAGGCTTGATCATAATCCATACCATATTGCAGAGAAAAAACCTGAGCAACCAATCTTTCTTTGTACTGCTCAATTGACCCATATGACCAGGTTTTGATTTTATATACCCAATGAGACCCAATTGCCCGCTTACCAGCAGGTAAGGGGACCAAACTCTAAGTATCTGTCTGATGCAAAGCAGAGAGTTCTTCAGCCATAACCTGCTGCCAAAGAGGATCAAAAACTACCTCTTTTTAAGATAAAGGCTCAGAGAGGCAGTGAATAGAGGATAAAAATGAAGCAAAAGAATTCGAATAAAAAGAATAAACAAAATATGGTGACTGAGTGGACTTACGTGGACATTTTGGATAGGGAGAAGGAGGTTCCACCATTTCAGTAGGTGCTTGGGTGGCCACACTAGAAGGGGGAGCATCAGGAACATCGGATGGAAAAGTACCTGCATTAGTAGAAATAATAGGAACAGGAGGATCATGGGGTGGCACACTATCGGTGGTGCAAGGTGCTTCAGATGGAACACTCTCATCATTGTTAGAGAATGGATCAATATTGAAGAGATCAGATTTAGTGAGTTCATGAGGGCTATCAGGAATAAAAAAGAAGGGATATGCTCAAGAAACACAACATGGCGAGAGACATATAATTTTTTAGTAACTAGATCATAACAACGATATCCCTTTTGACCCTCACCATAACCAAGAAAGACACAAATAACTGATTTTGGATAAAATTTGGTACGTTCCACACGAGGTTGAAGAACAAAACAAATACAACCAAACACCTTTAAGGAAGAATAATCAGGGGCACACCCATATAACTTTTCAAAAGGTGACAAACCTGATCAATGAGAGGTCGAAATCTTATTAATCAGATTGATAGCAGTAAGGACAGCCACTCCCCGAAACTCATTAGGGACATATGTGGATAATAAAAGAGAGCGAGCAGTTTCAACAATATGCCGATGTTTTTTTTTAGTAACACCTTTTTTCTTAGGAGTGTCAGTACAAGATGATTGGTGAATAGTTCCATCTAAATCAAGCAACCCACCAAAATTTTGAGAAGTATATTCCCCACCCAAATCGCATCTAAAACATTATAATAGTAGAATGTTGAGTTTTGACAAAGGCACGAAATTTATTATAACTATCAAAAAAATCCGAACGTCGTTTCATGAGAAAAACCCAACACTAACGCATATAATCATCAATAAAGGAGACATAATATCTAGACCATCCTCTTGTAATAATAGGAGATGGTCCCCACACATCATAATGAATAAGATCAAAGGGTGCAAAAGTAGAGGAAATATTTCTATTAAACGATAAAGCTGAAAATTTTGCAAGTTTACAACCGCTACAATCAGAGATATCATGACATTGAAAATTTCCTAATTTTCCTGTAGAAGCCAAATATTTTAATCGTGACCCTGAGACATGACCAAGATGAAAGTACCATAAATAAAAGCTAGATGAATCTGAACTCAAATTAAAGGATGGCAAGTCAACACTGGAAGCTGCAACCATTGATACATTGAGTTTCTCCATGATGTACAATCCTCCCTGCCTACGGCCTGTCCCAATCACCTTGTAAGACTGTGGATCCTGCACATGACAAAAGGTAGGAGAAAAGGAAACTGGGTAACCGGCATCACATAGTTGACCATCAGAGAAAAGATTCATTGTAAGCTTAGAAATGTTGTAAACATTAGAGGGAGATAAGTTGGGTGAGTCAATAGTCCCAACACCCGTTGAGGGCATGAGAGTACCATCAGCAGTCATAACGGGCCACGAAAAAGTGGGACAAAAAGAAGCAAAAAAGGATAAATTTGGTGACATGTGATTAGAAGTGCCCGAGTCTAGAATCCAAATACCTAAGGACTTACATGGTGAAGAGATGGACATGGCGTGAGGCTGTGTGGTAAGAAACTTTTGAAACTGCTCACCAAGAGAAGACATGGATGGAGCTAATGATGAAGAACCTGATGCAAATGAGTCTGATGGAGGTACAACTACTGTAGTATTAGGCTGTGAAGGCCTATATGAACGCTGTTGAGATTGGTTATTGGATTTCCATGTAGAAAACTACTGCTAAGGTGGTCGACTATTTGATTATTGTTGTTGTGCTCACAACTTAAGGCACTAAGACTTCCAATGAACCTTATCCTTACAGTAGCTACATTCATCACTTGCAACTCTCGAATGAGGCTTGTTCTGATTACTGGAAATTGGTCGAGAGGAGGCTGCGAAAGGAGATGGATTAGGGTCCGAAGAAATTACCTACCCTAACTAAGTCTTGAGATGAATCTCTTCGGCTAAAAACTCATGAACAACGGAATCAACAATTGGAAGTGGTCTACGATGAAGAATTGACCCACGAATACCCTCAAAATCATCACGTAATGCCATCAGAAATTGAACCAGACATTATTCCTCCTTATTGGAAACATATGGTGTAAAGGCTCGCAATTTAGCTGACTCTATGAGAGCCAACTGATCCCATAGATCCGTCATAGCAGAATAGAACTCCTAGATACTCAAAAAAAATTTCTCACAAGCCCGATTATCGCACTCCAACTGGTACTTTTTTACAAAATTAGATTGTGTATATAATCGGCCGAAATGATCCCAAACATCCTTTGCATAATCATACTTAGCCAACTGCATTCATATAGAAGGTGCAACTGAGTTGTTGATCTAAGTGATGATTTTCGAGTTGTTTGCCTCCCAAATACCCAACAATTATGCATATTTTTCTACGTTCATCTTATCGTTAGGCTTACTAAAATCTCTATTAATGTAACCCCAAAGATTCTTCCCTTTCAAAAAATTCTTCATAACATAACTCCAATACGTATAATTTTTTCCATTTAATCTGATACCATGATAATATATCAAAGATCTACAATCAAATGGAAAAGAGAAAAAGATGGGCTAGGATTTCATCTTGACATAAACTAGAATACAATGCAATGAAAAGAAGAAGAGAGAATATATGTCCTACTACAACTGCCTAATAATAAAATAACAAGGAAAAATACTAAACTACCCTTAATGCTAAATAAAACTTTAATATAGAGATCGAGGACGAGAATTCTAGTACAGAGCCTTTTTTACATCAAGGATCTGTAAGTAAGTTTATCAATTAATTTGTATGCATCTTTGAAACTAATCCTCACTTTCTCTATATGTATATCCATTTTGGAAACTGAGAATATATTTCTCAGCAACCAAACATAATCAGTAATTTATATATCCAGAACCTGATCATTGAAATTTCAATGTAGTCATTACAGATAGAGGTCCGCAAAGAAGGCCCAAGATAACTTAGTTGTTTTTTCAATAATGTCTTTAGGAGAGGTTGGTGTGAGGGGTGTTGTTAAAGTTGCAATGGATTATAGATTTGGTATTCTTTTATGTACAACATAGGAGCTTGCACTATGATGCAAAAATGAGTATATTGTCACATAGAAATATGGATAGGTGAATGTTATTGTTTCAAATATGTAACTTTAAAAAATTATATCATATCACTAGTCTCATTGTAATGCTTACTGTTATATATGTTTTTAATGCCCATAAATAGTCCAATGTTTATCCCTTCAATACGAATCTTTTTGCACAAGTGTATGTTGTCATCATGTCTTATTTTTCATGTGCATTTATCTTTATAAAGTTTAATATGTTTTATGTACTATAAGTGTGTCACAAAAAATTTATAATGCGCGCGCACATCGTGAGGGTTGCATATTAATTGATTAAAAACATGTAATCACCAGTTCTAGTCAGCATCATATCTAATTAATATAGATTTTTGATGATAAAAGGACTAATGGCTTAGTATTAAAAACCAAATACTCTATAGACGGATAAAAAATAATAAGGGGGGGAGGGAATCTACATGGCACAATTCAATACCAATATTACATGTTTGGACTATTTAACTATATAGTCATCTAGATTGAATCTACCGATAAATGGTTGTAAGAGGGTACTTTAGATAAGATGGAGGCATAACCCCTATTTGAGTATGGTAATGATAAGCTAATCCTGGCCAAAGCTTTGGATTAATGATAGGACACACGAACACAGACCCAATGGAGATAAACTTGGTTTAAACTCACAAAACTCTCGTGTATAACTCAGGAAATAGTAATGAACCTTAGAAGTAACTTAGCTAGAGGGAGAGAGAAGTAAGAACCCTAGATACACATTGGTAGGCAGGTAAAAATACACCATATACCCTCAGGAATCTCTGTCAAGTATTAAAAGCTTTACAATAAATGACAATAGTGAGGGGATAAACCCTCTGATTTGCAATAATCTCTCTTTCTGATGTGTATCTCTAGTAATAACTCCAGGGTTCTCAAAAAGATCATCATGTGACTCCCCAGGGGTGATTCGGGTCCTTAAATAGCCCCCCCACACCATCCCCGAGGCAACTCAGTCATTAAAACTATGAAAGACATCCCTCATACTTTATGTCACAACATTAAATGTCTGATGTACTAGTTGCCTCCACGTCATAAACATTAAATGCCAAGACATGCCTTTTGTCTATCCACTATGTGTCAGGGGGCCGTTGTCGCAGAGGTGGCTCACCAACTGCCTGACAGGCCCAAATACCACGGTGTTTTACTCAAGTGCATGTCTGACATTGTTTGGCTGGCTAGTGACATCACCTACAGTAGATGTGACATTAAGTAGAGGGATATTTGGTTCATAACTCAACCCCCGATGGAACTCCAAGCTGCTCCGCTTGAGGTTCCATGGTCAGGGTCCTTCGGTGTTTTACCAGGTGTATCTAAGATGGTCAGGACAAGCTCCAACGGTGCCTTACTTCTCAATCCTCCAAACCAAGTCCCTCTAAAGTTCCCACGGTGAGGTCATTGGATAGAGCATGAAAGCTCTCCCAGGCTCTGCCAAGCCTGGTCTCTCGCAAGTACCATTTGACCTCACACAAACTCTTTTGTTATTATCGTTACGTCATTACAACCGTTATAGCTTACAGTAATCAATAATGTAAATACAATATGACTAATACAACAAGCTAAAATATGATTTGTCGCGCCAAGCTGCCTCACTGAGTTGCCACGCTCTAGCTGCCTCGGTTGCTTAATCTCCAACATTGTTGCTAATTGGGGATTTGTCCCTAATCTCAAGATTACCTTCAAGCCCCCTCTACATTTGCCCCCTCGCGGAGAGATTTGTTGGAACCAAGAAATGTCTTCATGAAATGTCCCCAAATCGATGGACCTTTCTTTATGTGAAAAGATGCAGGTCTCCTCTCCTTTATTCAGAACCAGAGCGTTAGAGTCTTCGGAGAAAAAGTAAAATTCTGCCCGATGTACCCTAGGTATAACTAAACAATCGTCTAGACTTATGATGAAAGAACATCGTAGCTGTTTGGAACCATTGGGACATCCTCTTCGTTGGGAGTCCATTGGATTTTAGCACCAAAACTCAATCTTGCACAGGAAGGCAACGGTTTGTGTTCCCCATGTGTCACTTCGTAAACGATATGGTGCAGTCTTCTCAACTGTCAAAGCACTTCCCAAGGTGCCACGTGTTCATTGGAAATGATTGCAGGCGGCTTTGCACGTGTGATGGTGGGAGACTGAAACGACAACTCCAAAATTTTCAAACGGCTATATCCAAACCCTCTCTTTCTTTTTTTCTTATCCTGTTACTATCTTCTTCAGGCTTCCATATTTTTAGAGAGAGAAAACCCTGCAAGAAATCCATTATTACTAAGCTCCTGTTCGCCTTCTTCCCTTCTCATCCTCTAAACCGCTACCTGTGGTCGTGGTCTTTTACTCTCGTTCTTCAAACCGCTCTTACTTAAATATTTTTTGCTGTCTTCATCATCGTTTTCCATGGCAACCTCAAGCAACCCTGCTATCTCTGCTACTGGTGCTCCGTCTGCCACCAATACTGTCGCCTCCGCCCTGGATGCTGCCCGCCAGGAACAGCTGTGGTTTTATCGTCGCTCTCTTAATTTTGGGGAGGGTGATGACTTTGCCGTTGCCTGTAAGGCTGTGCATTTTTCTTCCAAGTTTGATGCCTTACTGTTGGGTAATGAAGACGAGGATTCTTCTGAGTGGGGCTTTCTTCCTCCAGAGGGGACTCTACGATTTCGCTTGGAGCGAGGGGACTTCCCATGGTCCCATGTTAACTTCGAAGTGCCAGGGGGTTCTCCTGCCCACTTTACTGCCTGGAACTCTCATATGCAAAGTTCTTATGCCGATATTCTCACCAATCTTGGGTTGCAACGGGCTAAGTGGTTTGGTGAGTTCACTCTTTCGAAGAACAATGCATCTCTTCCTATCCTAGTCTCTCGATGGAACGTTACTACTCATACGTTCATTGCTGTGTGGGGTGAGTTCACCATAACTCTGGAAGACGTGTGCGAGCTTTTGGGCCTTGATGCAACAGGTCAGGAGCCCTATACCGATGAGGCTCTTGATGCTCAAGAGACTTCTAATCATTTGGAGTTGGATCGTATATGCCGAAGCTGCATTGGTTCATCCAACAGAAGTTCTTCAAGGCTCTCCCTTGATTAATTATTTCTTCAAGGATTCTGATGAAAGAAGTTCTTCAACATATTCCCCTGGTCAAGGTACACCGTTGGAACTTTCCGCCTATATTCTTATGATTCTCTCCCGTTTCCTTTTGATGGGCAAACCCAACGATCAGCCCCGAAGGGACCTTATCAACTTGTCCCTTCATTTGGCCCAAGGCATAAAACTTCCACTGGCTGTAATTGCCTTGGGATCCCTCTACACCTGGATGGATAGAACTTTGTTCGACATGGAACGCTCTCTCGGCCGTTATAACTTGGCCAATTTTGCTAACAGCGTTCTTCTAACCAGCTTCTTTTACTTTCGCTTTCTTACCGTAGCGGCCAAAGCCAACAGTCCTCCTTCGGGGGAAATAATTCTGCCTCCACGGTCTTTTATATCACAGGAGACAAAGCCAAAAGGAGTTAATATCTGTGATTGACCATTTTGAGAACTTCGTCATGAGGCCATATCAGGAGGAAGTCTTTTTTCACACTTGTGAATTTTTTCAACATGAAGCCAGAGTGGTACAGGCCCCTACCCCAGATATTGAGGATCCCTCGCTCGCCGTGGTCCTTTTGTTCTCCCCTGGATATTTTCCTTCTTACACTGAGTGGGGATATACTAGTGAGCACTATAATCCCAACCGATGCAGCCGCCAGTTTGGGTTTGACCAGGGGCTCCACGTCCAGTGTTTCAATCGTCAAACCCCAAGGTCTCCTTTAGCGAGGCGTGTTCTCTGTTTTCTTCAACCACTGCATGGGGGATATGTTCATCCATGGCTGGGCGAATCACCATTCCCAGTGTTACTAGGCATGGGGATGTCACCCCTCTGTTTGCTATAAAATACTGGCCGAAACAACCGGCTGCAATTGCCGAGTTTGTTGAGGGAGATCCCGTTTATCCTCCCGTTTCTTCATTTTCTGCCTTAGAGTTGGGGCTAAAAGGCAACTCTGTACTTGGGATGGAGTTCCCTCTAAGTTCAACTCTCAAAGAACCTCCCACCGAGCTTCCCCCATTTTGCCCCATGGTCCCAGTTGCAATGCCAAAACCCAAAACTCCTGCAGCTCCAAAGAAGTCTGCCCCCTCAATCGAAGCTACTATCGGCGAGGGGCCTTCTCAGCCACCTGCCAAAAAGGCAAAAACAGCCAAGAGTGGGACATCACAGTCAAAGTCTAAGTCCCATAAACCCCAAACTCCCATGGCATCCTTTCCCATAGCCTCCGTTCCACCTCCCATGCCTGTTGAAACGACTGAGTGCTTAAGGAGGGAGGCCCAAGCAGAAATAGATCGAATAAATGTTGAGTATCAACGACACGCTGTCGTTGTTCCTCCTTCCGTTGCTTTTCCCACAGTAGTGGTTGATCCTACAGAGCCAACGGCTAGAAGGAGAAAGATCTCAAGGGTTCCTCGAGAGGTCGGTACTGGTGCTACGAGATCGAGGAATAAAACTCTTGGTACCAAGTCCCAGAAGACACGAACTCTTGAGGTGCATCGAACTCCTGAGGTGCATCCCACTCTTACCCCTTCTGTCGCTGTTACTCCTCTTTCTTAGCCTATGGTCCTGTCTTCTCGTTCCCCTTATGAATTCGAGGTATGTATGCTTGATTTATTCATTCGCTTTTTTGCTTAAGGCGGGCTACGTTTGCTTATTATTATTATTTTGACAACTGTGGTGCAGGGGATTGAAGAGGAAAGGCCAAACCCCCCCCCCCCCAGTCCTCCCGTGAGCCCTTTTATGGGGGGACGCTTCGGTGTATCTCATACCGATGTGACTCCTCCCCGTTCTCCCATAATGGGGCTCACTTATTCTCGTCGGTCAGGCTCCCAACGTGCTAGGGAAGTTGTTGTGGGAGGTGATGCCACTGAGCCTGTGAGTGATTCCTCGCCCCCGAGATAACACTATCAGTCCCCTTTAATTTACGTACTTCACCTGAGGTTCCTCTGCCCATCGTTCTTGTGGAGGAAAGTGATCCCGAGGTATGATTTCCTTTATAATTTATTTATTATAGCGTCTTTTCGGTTCCACCCTTTTTACTTATTTGTGTTGCTTAACCCTGAGATGTTTTTGGGTGCTCCAGGTTGAAATATCCTCGTTGTTAGTAAACGTTCTTCTTCTAACGATGCTGATGAGGCCTCTGACCACCATTCCCCTTTTCAGCACCATAACCGAGGTGAGTAGTACGTAGAGATACTTCTTCATGTTTTATGTACTTATTCCTCTTTTCTAACACTTGCCCTCATGTCACAGTTTTCTCCTGATCTTGTACCACCCACTCATCTTGGTGATCCTCATGCAATCAAGGCCAGGGTTGGTGCTTCTGCGCCCCTCCGTGTTGGGTCTTTGTTTGGGAGCCCCTCATCTTCTCTCGATGAACCATGCATGCTGGCCTTGGTGTCTTATGTTAGTGAGGGCGTCCTGCCGAGCGTTGAGGATTCTGTAACTAGGGAACCCGTTATGACTTCTGAGGCAATGATTCCATCCCCAACGGTTCCTATCCTTGCATCTACCACAACGACCCCCGTTCTTTCCCCTGTAGTGAGTGGGGTATGTACTTAACAACGAGAACATTTAGTAAGATTTTTTCTCAAACCCCACCTTATAACGGTGACTTAACAACGAAAACGCTTGTTAAGATTTTTTCATAAACTCCACCTTATAACGGTGACTTAACAAAGAAAATGCTTGTTAAGGTTTTTCATAAACTCCACCTTATAACGGTGACTTAACAACGAAAACGCTTGTTAAGATTTTTTCATAAACTCCACCTTATAATGGTGACTTAACAACGAAAACTCTTGTTAAGATTTTTCATAAACTCCACCTTATAATGTTGACTTAACAACGAAAACGCTTGTTGAGATTTTTCCATAAACTCCACCTTATAACGGTGACTTAACAACGAAAAATGCTTGTTAAGATTTTTTCCATAAACTCCCCCTTATAATGGTGACTTAAAAACGAAAACGCTTATTAAGATTTTTTCATAAACTTATTATGGCTTCCATCCCTTCTCAGGTTACTCGGGAAGATTCTCCCCCAGTTCTTTCGCCTGTGGGCTCACCTCACCGGGAACCTGATGTTTCGAAAAACTCTGGTCATGATGATCAAGGTTCTACGACTGGTGCTGCAGCAGAGAGCGAATCTGGGTGCGAACTCCCTCTTCCTAACCTGGCTCCTCACGTTTTCTGCCTAATGGTTCTTGGGCAGTCTCCTCAAATGCCTGTCAACCACCGCTTGGTGATCGAACAACTGGTGAATCGTCACCCTGAGTCCTTCACACCGAATTGCCTGCGCTCCAATATTCACATGATGAGTCACAAACTTCAAGGCATGGTGATCGTTGTTGCTGAAATTTCCAGTACCCGTACTGCAAGTGTTACCAGATCCCTTCTTAACTCATTTCTAGGTTTTCTGAGGGAGCTGGGGCGTGATGGTTTCTGTTTTGACTGGATCAAAACATATTTGAAGACTCTGAAGAACCAGCAACTGATTGGCCAGAGGGAAGTGTTACGAAAGCACCAGGAGGACCAGTAAGCTGAGGAAGCTAGGTTGGTCGCATTGGCGCCCCTTTTGGAAGCAGTGGATCAAGAGGTAAAGGATGCCGAAGAAGCCTTGTGTCTGGTCAAACTAAAATGCGAGAGACTCCTCATCGAACGTACACAAGTGTAAACGAGGCTGGAGGTTTCTATTAATGCCCAATGGTCTTTCACAGCAGCTTCTTCGGGTCTTCCTGAAGATTTTTTCTCTTCCTCAGATTTATCGTTTCTTTTAGACTAATTGCCTCTTGTATACAAATCCTCCATCTGCTCTTATCTATGTAATTCTTGGGAGATAGCTCCCAAATTTTTTTTAATGCTCTATTGTTTATGAATGAAGAATATATACTTTTCAATCCATCCATGTGTTGTGACTGTTCTTGTATGCTATAAATTTTTATATTTCTGTAATTCTTTCATTATGTTTAAAGTAACCAAAACTTGTATATTTATAACAACAGCCAGTTATAACATTGATTCAAACTTGATTATTTACACATGATAAACTTTTAGCCATTTATTGTTAATCTTAAATGTCTTGTCTTCCTCTAACTTCGAAATTAAACAATAACCTGAATCATGGGCTTACTTCACAACGAAAGGTCCCTCCCAGTTAGCTGCAAACTTTGGTAGAGGAAGCCCATTGATGTGTTTTACTGCTTCTTTCAATACGAGGTCTCCCTCCATGAACTTCCTTGGTCTCACCAAGTTATCGTATGCCCTGGAGAGTTGTTTCGTATACATCTGGAAGTGTTACATCGAGTTATCTCTGTGTTCATCCAACGCTTCCAACTGTACATGTCTGTTTTGAGGGAGCATACTACTTTGTAAGTCATATCGAGCGGAAGGAACTTCCAGCTCCACTGAAAGGATTGCCTCAGCCTGATAAATAAGGGAGAAAGGCATGTATCCTGTGGGTTTCCATTTTATTGTTCGATAAGACCATAAAACAGCTGGTATCTTGTTATCCCAAGCCCCGGAAAGTCTTCCATCATCTTGGCCAAAATATTAACCAAGGTTTGTTAGTCGCTTCGGCTTGACCGTTTCCATTTAGGTATGCCATCGTTGAGGTGTGATGAATAATAAAGTACTTATCTATGAGCATTGTTACTTCGGAATTGACGAAGGGAGTCCTGTTATCTGAAAGAATAACCTTTGGGATCCCAAAACGGAAAATGATGTATTCTCTGATGAAGTTGCTCACCACCTCGGCCGTTGCTCTTCTGAGTGGTATCGCTTCGACCCATTTTGTAAAACACTCTTTTGCTACCAGTATCCATATCTTGCCTCTCGAAGAAGGGTGTATTGCCCCTACTAGGTCAAATGCCCAAGTATGAAATAGATAGGGTGTTGACAGAGAGTGTAAGTCCACCGATGGGGCATGGATCATATTTCCATAAAGTTGGCAAGCTTTGCATTTTCAAACGAATTCATCAGAGTCTTTCTCCATCGTTGGCCAATAATACCCCAACGTCATCAACTGATCATACAACTTGGCTCCTCCTATGTGGGTTAGATCTTGCGCTTATTTGAGGACCTCCACTGCTTCCTCATTCGTGACGCAACGCAATGGCCTGTTGAAGTACCCCCTTCGATAAAGCTACCCCTCCTGAACATAGAACCTTGGAGCCCTTCGCCTCAGACCCATTGCATCCATTTTATCTGTTGGGATAATCCCATCCTGAATGAAGTCGATGTAGGGCTGCCTCCAGTCCGTTTAAGCTTCAATGAAATGGCACTCAGCTGCTTTGAAGAATAGCTGACACTTATCGCACTTTCGTTGCAGCTATGCCGCATCTTACTTCATTCTAGGCCAGAAATGCCCCTCTCTTTGAATTCTCCTATATAGAGGTATCTCAGTCATTTCGCAGTGCTCCTCATGCATTTTCCTCAATCTTTGCTCGGCTTCCTCTGGGCTGACGCATCTTGACAACCATCCCCCAGCATTTCTATAGTAAAGATTACCCTGGTTCATAAAGTATTGTGCCAACTCTCTTAATCCCATAGCTCCTTCGCCAGACTCTAGTTGCTTCCTAATCTTTCCCCTCCAGTCCGCGTCCCTCTCCATCGGTAGTATTGATTGTGCCACCAAAGGAGCTGTTATTCGCTGGATCACCACGATAGTCTCATCGATATTCATGACCATTTTCTAGGCGATAGTGGCATAGGCGTCCGGATGGAGGTTCATCGTTCTGGGATGTCTTATGATCTTGGTCCAATGGAACTGGTTGAGAAGCCTTTGAATGATTGTTCTATATGGCGCTAGGCTCATGTGTTTTAACGCATATTCTCTATTTACTTGCTGAATTACCAAGTTCGAGTCGCCCTTAATGCAGAGTGAATGAATTCTCCTTCGAAGAGCCTCTAGCAGCCCCAATAATAATGCCTCGTATTCTGCTTCGTTATTGGAACAAGGGAAATCTAGCTTATAGGAAAGGCAAATCTCCTCCATCCCTTTTGAAAGAATAACCCCTGCTCCCCTTTTCTTTTTTATCGAAGATCCATCGAACTGCATCGTCCATTCCTCATCAGTTGTATCCAGGTAATTAGCCTGCAAATCATCTCCTGCAATGTCTTCCTTGGGGGGCTTGAAGGTTCCTGAAGGGAAGATAGCCAATAGATCAGCATACGCCTGGCTTTTAATTGTGCGAGGGATCACACACTTCAGGTCATATTCGGAGAGGATAAGGAACCATCTAGCTGCCCTGCCAATCAATATAGTTCTTGCAAGCAAATACTTAATTGGGTCACATCTAGTTATAATATGAATTGTGAAAGACAACATATAATGCCTAAGTTTTTGTGCTACAAAGACTAAGGCTAAACAATGCCTTTCTAAGCTATTATATCTAATCTCTAGACCATGTATAATTCTGCTGAGGTAGTAAACCAGTCGTTCTTGCTCGTCCACTTCTTGTGCCTGTAGCGCTCCAATAGACCTCGTGGTAGGCTTGAGGTATAGCTGCAATGGTACTCCTACCTAGGGAGGAACCATAATTTGTGGTGAAACGAGCAGTTTCTTCAGCCTGACAAGAAACTCCTAGTGAACCTCCTCCCACCTGAATTTTATGTTTTTTTTCAACAGCTGCATTAGTGGGTGTGTTATTTCGACCAATCCAGGCACAAATCTCCTAAGGTAGGAGACTTTGCCAAGAAAACTCTTCAGCTCTTTCGCCGTCCTAGGACATGGCATCTCTAATATCACCCGCTATTTATCCTGGTCCATCTGCACCCCTTGTCGATCAACTACGAAGCCTAGAAACTTCCCGCTTGTTACTCCGAAGACACACTTTAACGGGTTCATCCTCAATTTATAGCTCCTGGATCGAGCAAACACCTTCCTTAAATCATTCAGATGGGACTCCTCCTTCTTCAATTTGATGACCAGGTCGTCCACGTAGAACTCTACAAATTTATGGAAGAAGTCATGAAAAATGGCCATCATTGTCCTCTGGTACGTAGCTCCAGCGTTCTTGAGTCCAAACGGCATCACCTTGTACATGAAGTTGCCCAACGGAGTTCTGAACGCCGTTTTCTCTGCATTAGAGGGGTCCATCTTGATCTAGTTATATCCCACATACCCATCCATGAAGCTATACATCTCATGACCAGCCGTGGCATCTATCAAACTGTCGATGGAGGGTAAGGGAAACTCATCCTTGGGTCAAGCCCTATTCAAGTCTCTGAAGTCCACACAGATCCTTATTTGGTTTTTGTCTTTCTTCCCCACTGGCACAATGCTGGATAGCCAGATGGGATGTTGTATTGTCCTGATAAATCCTGTTGCTAATAAGCGATGGACCTCTTCTTTAATCTTTAAGTCTAGTTCAGGCTTGTAAGTCCTCCTTGCCTGCTTCACCGGAATGGCTGAAGGCATCACGTTCAGTTTGTAGCAACTCACCTCTTCATCCAGCCCTTCCATTTCAGTGTACTTCCATGCGAAAATGTCTATGAATTCTCGAATTAATTTGACCAAGGCTTCTCGTTTCCCCTCACCGAGATCTTTTGAGATAAAGATAGGCCTTGGATCTTCCCCTTCTCTTGCTAAGTTCAGCTGGTCTAACTCTTGTGCCTGGGGCCTTGGTCGATCCCCCATGTAGTCTGGTTCTTCGGCGACATCTTCTATGAATTCTTATATGTTGGAGTTGTCTATCACCATACACTGCCCCCGTCGATCCACCAAAGACACTCATATACCGGGTCAACCTCATCCTTAGTCTTTTCGGTCGTCTGTTCACATCGTTATAAGCGGTACACTACTTTTCCCTCTTCAGTGACAATTTTCTTGCATTGCCTACTGGTAGTTGTTGCCACGGCCTTCCTCTTCTTCTCTCTGGAAGCCTCAGCGATTCTTTTTCCCGAAAAGGGACTTAACACACTTTACCGTTGGACCTCGTGCTCCATCGGGTCTGTTCTAGACCTCATCCTGTCTTTGAGTTGCCTCGAGATCTTTTGGAGTCGAGGGATCACCTGATGAGGTTCTTCGGTCCTCACCCCTTCACTACTTCCTCCCTCTTTATCCTGCTCATTCAAGGGCCCCATTCTCTCTTTAACTGAGGGAACCCATGCCCCCTCCATTCTCTTCGTCAGGACCTGTACATCCTCCTCCAGTTCTGTATAGAACACTGCATCCACTAAGTGTGCTTCTTCGATAGCGAAAGGCCTCTTCGTAGCCCTAATGGTCACCTCTGCTCCCTTGATATTTTCCTTGGCGCATTGATGATAAGTCGAAGGAACTAAACCTTGGTTGTGCATCCACACCCTCCCTATTAGTAAGTGATAGGAAGTTGCACTTTCTATCACATGGAACTTGATGTGGGACTTCAGGTTTCCCATCGCAATCCCAATATTCACATACCCGATTGACTTGGAAGATTGATTGTCATATCCCGAAATTACCAAAGGCATGGGGACCAGCCTTTCTTTTGGAATACCAGTTGCGTGGAAGGAGTTGATTGGCATAATATTGATGGAAGCACCCCCATCCATAAGGGTCCTTACAAAGCTAACCCCGTTGACGCTAGAAATTACATATAGAGGCCTATTATGAGGGAACCTCACAGCTCTATCCGCATCGCTGAATGTTACTTCTGACAGAAATTTCTTCACTAGCCTGGCCATGGGTCCCCTCCACCTTAACGAGGAGACTGCGCTCCTTTTTGCAATGTCCAGAATCGCGTGAGTTATCTCCATCATGCTCTCCTTTGGGATCCCCACTTGATCGAAGAACCAAGTGAATTTTGGGGATTTTGAAACTGCACTACATTCTATGACTGGGTCTATTTCCCCATCTTCAACGCTATACACGTTTTCCACGTCCTTAGCGCTTGCTTTATCATAGGCTAAAACTACATTAGCCATTACCGTGGTACAATGTTCCAGAGCTTCTTCGAGCTCCTTCTGCTTTATCGTCAACTCTCCTCCTCTTTCTGCCTCCCCATCATAGGCCATCACCAAATTGGCCCTGTGTGTCGGAAGGGGGTTGTTGTTAATGTTCTGTGGGGGGATTTCAATGTCCCCGCCTTCATGTACTTATTGATGATTCTTCGCAGCGTGAAGCATCTCCCGGTTGGATGTTGGATCTTTCGATGAACCTGGCAGTACTTAGGATCCACCTTCGTTGCAGCATCAGGTTCTTCCATCGGGATTCCTTTTGGTTCATACACCGTTCCCCTTTGGACCATCGCGTTATAACAACTCACAGCCTCTTGTATCTTTCAGGGCAATATTGGAGGGTCTTCTCTATCTTTCCAAAATTTTCTCTTGTTGTCCCTCCTTGGTGTCTTGCCCCTATCTTCTCCTTCGGCGTACCCTACTCGCGGGGGCTGAGACCTCCCCCCCCCCCCCCCCCCCCCCCGCGGGTTGCATTGGTTGCCTGAACATCATGGGCACTACCACCGGAGTGGGTCGTACCACCAAAGAGATGTTCCTTACGGCTTTCAAGAACGCCACAAAAGTCCCCTCGCGCGTCTCATTGATGAGATGGCAGATGTATTCAGAAAGCAGTCCCTCAGCGCATATTTATAATAACTTGGACTCTTTGGCCTCCTCCCTCACATCGAGGGATCTTTCCCTGAACCTTCGAACATAGGCCACCACTTCTTCCCCTGGCCTTTGCTTATCCCTTCCCAGTTGGGTCAAGGTGAACTCGTCTTTCGCTAAAAAGAACTTTTGGAAAAATAATGCGTGCATCTCCTCCCACGTAGAAATGTTGTTGGGCGCTAAGTGAGAGTACCAGGTGTATGCCTTCTCGGTTAGGTATTTGGAAAACTCCCTCAATTTAAGCTTCTTATCATTGCAATGTTCTCCCAAGTGTTCAACAAACCGCTTAATGTGCTCCTTCGGGTTCCCACCTTTCCCTGTATATTTTTCGAAGATAGGGGGAACATAGTCCTTTGGGTAAGGCTCATCGTTGTACGCTTGAGGGTAGGGTGTTCGGAAGTCGTCATAAATCGAAGCCACCTCGCCGGCTGATTGCGAGGAAGTCCTCATGAACTTCAACATCTCCTTATGCATCTCTTTTCTCATTTCTTCCATGGGCGAGGCCGCAGGGGCCACCAGTAACGGGGCCATAGGCTGAGCACCCGTTGCAACTGAAACGAACGTCACTGGCGGTACCGTTGAGACTCCTGAGGTTCCAACTACTGGACTCTCAACAGGGGGTACGCTTGCCGGGAGCGCTCCTGCAATGCCTATACCTAGTGGGGCCATTGGAGCTACCCCTGGTGTTACGAAAGCATTAGCCTCCAATCCTCCCAGCATAGTTGAAGCTACTGGGGTTTACAAAAACTCGTAAAATTTGCTCATGACGAGCGCCATCTGGGCGGGTCCCAACCCCGCACTCATGGCAGGTTGTGCCGCCCCAGGAACGTCTGACATCGTCGGAACCGACGGTACCTCTACTCGAGGATCCCCATCCCTTAGGGCCTCCTGCTCCCTCGCAGCCTGTTCTTCATTACGCTGGATATCGTCAAAGTTGAGTCTGCAAGTAGCATTATCTTGCGCCATACTCCCTAGCTAAGAGAATGCCTCCCCAGCGGAGTCGCCAAATGCAAGAGGGTACTTTAGATAAGATGGAGGCGTAACCCCTATTTGAGTATGGTAATGATAAGCTAATCCAGGCCAAAGATTTGGATTAATGATAGGACACACGAACACAGACCCAATGAAGATAAACTCGGTTTAAACTCACAAAACTCTCGTGTATAACTCAGGAAATAGTAATGAACCTTATAAGTAACTTAGCTAGAGGGAGAGAGAAGTAAGCACCCTAGATACACCTTGGTAGGCAGGTAAAAACACACCATATACCCTCAGGAATCTCTGTCAAGTATTAAAAGCTTTACAATAAATGACAATGGTGAGGGGATAAACCCTCTGGCTTGCAATAATCTCTCTTTCTGATGTGTATATCTAGTAATAACTCCAGGGTTCTCAAAAAGATCATCATGTGTCTCCCCAGGGGTGATTGAGGTCCTTAAATAGCCCCCCCCCCCCCCCCCCACACCATCCCCGAGGCAACTCAGTCATTAAAACTATGAAAGACATCCCTCATACTTTATGTCAAAACATTAAATGTCTGATGTACTAGTTGCCTCCACATCATAAACATTAAATGCCAAGACATGCCTTTTGTCTATCCACTGTGTGTCAGGGGGTAGTTGTCGCAGAGGTGGCTCACCAACTGCCTGACAGGCCCAAATACCATGGTGGTTTACTCAAGTGCATGTCTGACATTGTTTGGCTGGCTAGTGACATCACCTACAGTAGATGTGACATTAAGTAGAGGGCTATTTGGTTCACAACTCAATGCCCGATGGAACTCCAAGCTGCTCCGCTTGAGGTTCCACGGTCAGGGTCCTTCGGTGTTTTACCAGGTGTATCTAAGATGGTCAGGACAAACCCCAACGGTGCCTTACTTCTCAATCCTCCAAACCAAGTCCCTCTAAAGTTCCCATGGTGAGGTCATTCGATAGAGCATGAAAGCTCTCCCAGTCCCTGCCAAGCCTGGTCTCTCGCAAGTACTGTTTGACCTCACACAAACTATTTTGTTATTATCGTTACGTCATTACAACCGTTATAGCTTACAGTCATCAATAATGGAAATACAATATGACTAATACAACAAGCTAAAATATGAGCTGTCGCGCCAAGCTGCCGCGCTGAGTTGCCACGCTCTAGCTGCCTCGGTAGCTTAATCTCCAACACTGTTGCTAATTGGGGATTTGTCCCTAATCTCAAGATTACCTTCAAGCCCCCTCTACAATGGTAACTGTACAATAAATAATGGGATTACATTCTGCATAAATGGACTGCTTCCTGTTATGACTTTATATTCTTTTATGATTTATTCTATGTCATAAGGACACGAATGGAAGATTTATAATTCTATATAGTGTCTAAATTTAACCATTTCATATCAAAGGCCTAGTACAAGGACTGTATGTAGTTGAATCGCATTCAATTTGAACAATTTGAAACCACCCGCCTCCCCCACCCCCACATACACACACAACACCACTATTACGCAGGTATATTTTTACTATAAGATGAAAATAAGAAGACTTCTGAGTACTAACTGATTATGTTGCACGTACCTCAAATAAATGGCATATTTATTGCTATACTTCAATTGATATTTTGTTTTAGTTATTTAATATAATTACATACATCAATACAATATTTATGAATATATTGTTCATTCTTTGATTATAATGCCAATACTTTGGGGTTATCCCTTACTGACATCTCACTATTATGTAGTGTAATGATGTTTCCAATTAAAATGTATTTTAATACCAAGAATCTATTACTGATAATATTTTGATTGGTTATTGGAAATATGTTGATTGCATTCCACTCAAATGGAAATATGGTGATTGCATTCCACTCAAATGTTGCACTGCCTAGATATAGGAAGTAAATCAAAATCATATGTAGTAGCATAGAGGAAGTCACATAGGGACCAGAAGGGGGCATGCCTTTGACAATTTTATGCAAGTCTTTGAATAGTTTATACACGTCTAATAATTTGATTAGTCTAAAAAGGGATTCTACATCATCTCAGCAGTTTTAACATGCGCAATATATACATTTGAGAGATCTATCATACAACATGGAGATCTTCGTATCTAGTTCTGCGTATCTTTTTCTTATGTGTTTAAAGAAAATCTTAAAAGTCAGCGTTTTCACTTGACAAGCCTATTTCACAATGCATTTGTAGTCTGGGCCCAATGCACTTTGTTGAATGCAACACTGCTATAAAGCTCGGTTTATATAAGTTTTTAAAGTATGTTTACATATTTATGCATTTTGTTATAATTATATCATTTTTATTATATTGCAACCATCATTTGATTTTTTTGGAGCATGTTTCATTAGACTTTGTGATGATATATTTGTCTTCCCAATTACAAATTCATGTTTGTTTTATGTATAATTAACTTGATTACTCTCCCTCTCTCTCTCTCTCTCTATTTTATTATTGTGTAATTCACTTGATTATGTATGTTATATGAACAGACATTAATACAACTTTTTTTTATTAGAAGATAATGGAAGAAGGATAGTCTGTTGACGATATCAGCATGTGGCAAGCCACTCGGGCTTTGAATAATAAACCTTTTAATGTAGAAGTTGAATCATCCGATAGAGCAGTATGTATATATATATATATATATATATATATATATATAGTCCTGCTCTTGTACGGACCAGTCCGCGTTTTAAGAGTGCAGACCGGACATGTGTCACCTGGCGGTGAGCCCAGAAAAGAGAGAGAATGTGCCTATAATTTAGGCGATAATTTCTAGGCTCACCGTCTGGTGACACATGTTTGGTCTGCACTCTTAAAATGCGGACTGGTTCGCACAAAAACATTATATATATACACACACACTCACTAACTGAAGTCACTATTTGGTCAAAGTTCTTTAAATGTTGTTTTGAGTTAAAAAAAACAATGTAGTTGCTTACAATGTTGTGATTATTGTTATAGTTATTTTTGAGTTAATTTTTCTATTAAATAGGTTGGTTTTCATGAATAAACAAAGGAGACTCTGTCCAATTTTTTTTTAAAATATTAAGTGTTTTAAAGGTAATTAATATGAAGATATACAATTTTGATAATGTTTTTAAAGATTGTCATCTATCGGAACTATTGAAAAAACTCTTTGTTTAAGGTAATTGACACTAAAAAAATCTTATTACAAGTGAAAACCTTTTGTGAAAAAGGAAAATCATTTTTTCGAAGGTTATATGCTTCAAGATCTTAGGTTTAGTTTGCTGACATCGTTTTATCTTAGAAGTAGAATGGGATTACGTATTTTTTCTAACAAGGCGAGTAAAATATTTGAAATACTAATTATTACCATTGATGTTTTGATTGGAGTAACATTAATTTATGTTAGTGGACATAATTTTGGAATTATTAATTGTGTAGAGAGATTTTACTTGTATGAACTTTAATTATTTTTGAATGGGAATTTGTATGTTATACATATTGAAATGGGTGTCACAGATGTTATATATTATTTTTAACATGTTCATTTTATGATTATATAGAATATATACCGGAATGGATGTAAAGCATGTGATGTATTCTATTTTTTAATATATTATATGCTGGAATTTATGTAATTCTAAATTTGGGGCAAAAATTATTAAAGGCATATTTATTGCCATCTCAAAAGGATCCCATAAACGGTGAGATTTTGAAATGACAAGTTTTCATCTCAAAAATCTCTTTCGGGACTGCTGTTGTCATCTCAAAAAATAGTTATTAAAGATAATCTTCGAAGGAAAAATAAGGCCCAATTAGAAAGGATCATTCATGGTCATCAAATATGATCTTCGAAGAGCCTACTATATTGGGAAAAAAGGGCATGGAGATACCTAGGCCTAGAATTTAGCCAACCTTTGGAAGTCTTACTTTTATGTTTTTATGCTGAGAATGCGAGATTTTTTTTAATGATTCATATGATAGGTTCCTCATGAACAAATTGCAATTTTAATCAATTTTTATATTCATTATCAATCAAGTGTTCATATGATGAAATAGTCCAAACTAATTTCTAATGAAACACAAATTCAAATCACACATGTAAGGATGCAAGGAAAAATCTCTAAAACGGGCAAAACTTTTAGTCAACACTATGGAGTAATTAATAGACACAGTTGAATTATATACTACTTAGAAGGACTATGTATAATGCATGGAGTCTTCAATTCCTTCTATAGAACACGACCCAATCCAATGTCATCCACAAGAAGCTGTCTTTTCTCAGTATCCATCGATTATCCTTCTTCTTTTTCAGCAGTAAAACCTCGGTTCTGCAAGTCAGTGGTGGAGATTGACTCTATATGGGTTTATGCAAGGTGTATGGAAACTAGGGTTTCATAAATCTTATAAATCACATATGTGGAAGAAATATTTCTGAAAGTAAAAGTGGTTTTGGAAAACCAAAAAGAAAAAACTTTTGGAATAGTTATGGAAAATTATTTTCGCCAAAGGTCCTTGAATCTTCTATAAAAAATAGGTTTTATATTAAAAACACGAATTTTAAGGCGACGAGGTTGTTCAAATGAAAACGGACCTCGTTCGAATGAAAATAATAGCTTTGTTTTAACCAAATCAGATCTCGTTCTAATGATAACTTGATCTCGTTCGATCAGCCTTCTAACGGGCTTTTAACAAGATTTCTCTATCAAGGCATGGACGTCTTGTTAAAAAGACGTTTGAAGCTTGTTCTAATAAGACTTCACATCTCATTCGAGTGAGACTCAATATCATTTGAACGAGACCCAAAAAAACTTCTTATTTTAAATTCCTTTGTATAAAAAGCCTCAATTTTTAAAATCTAACATCCTAAAATATGATTTATATAAATTCATGAAAGCCGCAAGTTTTATACCTCCATAACATGTCGGTGTATCTTCAAATTATCTTAGAGATGTAGTGTTCAGTTTTAGATGTCGGTTTTTAATGAGATACACCAAAACTATAAAATAATCTTATGCTAGGAGTAATTATACTATCTTACTCTTACATATGCAAGTTTTAGTTTTCATTTCCATGCAACCTTTTGAATATTTATGTTTTGTTAATTCAATTAGATTTTTTACTCTACGAAATTGCTAGAAAATGTCAATGAATACTTATCTTGTTTATTTTTTAACTGATCATTGCTTTGCTATCTTATTGATATGACTACAACTATTTATAATCTTAAGATTTCATTTTTTGCTAACAACCTGAAAATAACACGAATTGCCCAAGGAAGACAAAGGCATAGGGGGTATCACCAGGAATTATGTAATCTGACCAAAATTGGTCGGATAAAAGTAAAAATGGATGTATTGCCTAGTGACTAGGTTCATTCTCTCCATAACTTATTGCTATGCCTAAGGTATGTGACGACACGATCCTAAAAGGTAATACCAAAAGAACTTATTCTCAGCATGAATTTAAATAGGAGAATGCAAACATGAAATTAAATAAGTTAAATTTTATTCAAAATATTCATTAATTACAAGGACAACTATAGTTAGACATATACAAAAGGGTTAAGAAAATTACATATACAATACGCATCCGTATCATCTTCGGTGATTTACATGTCGGCTATAGTAGCTAGGCAACCATCATTTGGATTAGGATAAAACTCATCGTCACTATCATGGTCATTTGTATAGTTCTTCTCTAGTTGTATGGGGATTACGCTAGTAGGTATTCATAATTACTCACTTCTAAGGAGATGTCACCGAATAAAAGGAGAATCCACTTTGTACAATATAATAACTGGGAATCCCTAGTGATTTTACAAAAAAAAATAGTGCGTTTGGCCAACCATGCTTGTAGGCTACCTGTTTTGGCTTCGTCTATGTGCAATGGTGCATCCATCCAACTTTTTTCATAACCGATGTCCCAGACCGCACGAGGAATCTTTGTTAACCAATACCAAAATCACATGATCTTCTGATGCAGTGTACGTTTGTTCATCTTATATTACTTGAAGACTTGTCCGGCCTTATCGACATCCTTTCTTAATGAGACATTCTCGCTCTAGAAGAAAATTACTATACTTCTAATATCATCCAGCTTAGTTTGAAGATTGATAACCATGTTCTTCTGATCCTCATTAACACTTATCATGTTTACAATGCCTAGTGAACAACAACAAAGGCTTCCTGATCTCACTCACGAATATCACTTATTAGAATGAAATCCAAATCTTCACTCTCTTAGACAATTTCCACCAAATCCAAGCTATTGTCGAGATATAAGGATAAAATAGATAATTCAAAAGTCTAAGGAACACAATAATGCAAGGCACATACCAAAAATACACAATATAAGTCGAACATAATTTAATGAAGCCAATTTTTTTTTTTATTTCATCCAAGGAGATGGAGCAAGTCCTTTAGGAATGAAAACGAATAAAAAAGATAAGATAGTCAATCAGATACAAGGAAGATCCTAATATAGTCTACTCAGTACGAGTCTATTTCTCCGGAACAACCTTTCTTTAGTAGATGACCTTCTTTGTCAGGATGGTGACCTCTTCTTCTTCCTCCAGGCTGGGAGAAGATCCAGTAGCACATTTAACAAATAACTAAAACTCAACTAGAAACCTAGCCTTTTCTAGGGCATCATCCAAATCCTCATTGATGAAGGACATTGGTAAGAATTCTAATTATTTCTGGGCAATAACAAAGGTCTTATCCCAGCTTTGTCAAATAAAATACTGTCGGCCTCTAATTCCATTGCCAAATTTTGGGCAGACTTCTCATTAACGATCTCCATTTGTTTGACGCTAGAATTTAGAGTGGATATTGTAGGGTCCATGTCCTTCATCACAGTGTCATGTTGCTTATCTTTCTCCTGAGTGACATTCAGGGCCTTATTTTTCCCCTTCAAAGCCTCAACTAACTCGGACATATCCTTCTTTTCTTCATACCTCCTTTCAATAATATTGATGATGTTGACCACAAAATGATGAATAAAAGAAAGGGAGACAACTAGCATAAGGAAATATAAAGTAATAAAAGTTCAAGTGAATAAAGTCAACACTTACGAGAGATAAATCTTGGGAAGTATGTAAAGCCAACCTATTAGAACAAAGGCATATAACCAATGCCCAACTAATGAGGAGATAAGATCCTCTTAGTAGACCAATCACCACTTTTAGCTTCTTCCTAGTGTCCCTTCAGTAGGGCCCTTCCCTTTTATTGTGGGGGCGTATGTGAGGATAGATTGCAGGGCTTATGTTATCCATGCTCTTCTTTGCATCACGAGCATAAATCTTATTGGGGGAATCTCCTAAATTAACATGGTTAGTGATGTGACTTAAAAAGAGTCCTAGTGCGTGTGAATACGGTTCAAGCATACACTAGTCGCGTATGTAATAATCCGAGAAAGTCGGGTATTCGTGATGACAAATAGGAAAGATGCTTAACCCTAGAATGACTCAGAAAAAGAAAGGAAAAGGTGATGAGTTGGTGATTAAACCTACCAACTAATGCAATATGAATTAAATTAATAACTAATTAATCATGCAAAATGAGCTAAGATAAACTTTTGACTATATGAGAGAAAATGGAGTTGGGATACACTCCCCCGAACTGTCGGTGTTCACATAGAACATAAAAGCTTCAAAAAGATAATTATTAATTCAAAGAAACATTAAATACTCTCTAAGCATTCGACATATAAGGACTAAATTCCACATAGTATAAAATCAAAAATTGTATTTGACGAGGATGAGAAATTATCAAAATGTCAATTATACCCTTAAACATTCCAGTTACCTAAGGCAAATGAAATTAAAAGGCCTACAACTTTTGTTTTGATAAATTTCAAACCTTTGGATGTGAAATTATTTTTTATTCACTCTTACAATCATATGTGTTACCTAGGTTGGGTTATGTACCCCAACGCTCTAAAAATTTGGCCTAGCATGGTGCAACTACTAATAAATAGAAAATCTGTGGTGTATGAAGTCATTCCTATGTTAAAAGTGTGAAAAAACATGTAAAAGAGAATTCTAACCAAGAAAATAATGAATCGCAAACCAAAAGATGAGAGAAGTTGAAACCAACAAAGGGATATTACTTGTATTGAAGAAAAACCTTAAATTCTATGCGAAAAGATAAATAATTGTTGAAGGAGAGTAATCCTAGGTTTCTTGCCTTCAAGAATCTCTTAAAACTAGGTTAAAGCAAAGTTATATATGAATTATGTTAGTTTACAACTTAATGAACCCATTTTTACAAGAGTCTTAAACACATACAACTCTAGGCCAAAAAATAGGGCCAAAATAAAAATCCCGCTTCTGGCAATTTGTAACGTTATGAAGTGTGACTAATCTTTGTCACGGTTCTGGAGTGTGACTAAAGGGAAAACCAGTCCGGGTTCTGGGGCGAACCTATCCTCCTTTATGCCTTGTCTTGTTTCTTCTTTATTCTTTGGATTTCTTTCTCAACTTCAAACGAACATAAATTCTTTACCGTAGCTCGAAATGGGGTGTCGTTTTTTCCAGTATTCTTGTGATTTAATGATATGCAACTTTATAGTTAGCCCCATCTCTATAATAAGGTTGAAAATTATAAAAATGACTTTTAACTTCTCATTTCTTGGTTTCTTCCACTGTTTTGAGTTTTCTTTCCCAATATCTTGCATGAAATACATGTAAAACACATAGGAGATACAAAAAACACGAAATACTTGACAAAAAGTGGTTAGTAGCATGAATATGAGATAAATCCAGTCTATATACACCGCACGGGACCATGAAAAGATCGAAATTAAGGGGATAAATATGGAGTACTTATGCCCAATCAAATCCCCCTAACTTAAACGTTGCGCATCCCGAGAAATGTAAAAGCATAAGAGCATAACTTAAGGACCCTACAAAATGAATTTATTTTGATATAATACTATTTTCATGGGTAAGTGATTGCATTTAGCGTATGCAACATGCCATTAAACCCCTAGGTTACCCTAGTAGGACGAGTGTTGTCTCGTGAGGGTTTGTAGTGAATACAACCACAAAATTAATTTTTTAACTCAGAGAAAAATCAAAATACTGAAAAATTACACAATTTAAATTCTCCAAAAATAGTGATCATAAATTCATATTCACAAGTCGCAATCCGTAGTGTGGGTGTGTGTGTGCGTGCAAAGCCAAGAATTTAACCGCTAATTTCCACTGATTGATCATTACATTACTTTATGAAAATTCATTATGATTCAAATGCTCATGAATGCTCTCATAAATGAATCACTTGGAATGTGACTATTTTCTCTCGATGTGCATGATTCATAAGAGTAAATGTAAAGGAACACTAATTCATGCACACAAATTTGTAAGACATAAATTTTTATGGTGAAAAGATCTCTTCATCAATATACGGTAATTGACAAACGGGAAACATAGCCTCTTATTCACACCAATCAATCTATGTTATTATCTTTTTGTGTCTTAGCTATCCACGCGATAATTAATTTTATTATTCAGACTCGGTTAAGACTTTCTCGGGTTTTGAGGTATATTTAGTACAATTGGGAATGGTTGGGAAATTCAAAATTGAAAAATGTTCTTAAGATTTCCGTTAGTACTTTTTCATGCCTTTGCTCTTTTTTCTCTTCTTTTTCCATTTTTTTCCTATTTTTCTTTTCTTGCTATTTTTGTTGAGCATTTTTCTTTTATTTTTCTTGCCCATTTTTATGAACTTTTCGGACGGAATTGATGAACGTTGTATTTTCACAACTCTGGGCTAAACGTATTTTTTGAGTTATCAAACGAAAAGAAAATATTCTATTAGGTTCAATTGGTAGCAAAAGGATAATTTTTCTCAACTTTTATGGATAATATATTTTTTTGGTAAACAAACGATGGCCTAACTTCATTTATCCGAATTACTCATTGTTTTACCATATGCGTCTCGAGAATAATTTAGTCTAGAGATATTCTTAGCGCGCTTTCAAGACAACATATCACATGTTTCCCTAACCGATAAAAATAAATGAATTGAGATCTTCAATGACTTATTTAAACACTGATATGAACTTTGAGTTAACCATTAACTCGGGTTGATTTAAAAACTCACAACGATTAATAAGATCGAAATCTCACCGGGTTGATTAATCTCCACACTTATTCGTAAAGTCGTTAATTTCGCTCAATTTCCATCTTTGGTCGATTTCGATTTCGTGCATTTGGAACTTTTACAATTTGAGATTTTAACAAAATTTTAGGGATATTTTTGAAAATTTTAAATTCCAATTTTTATTTGATTTAAAAAAAATATTTTTGACTTTTCAAAAATTTTCGCTTTTTTTGGATATTTCTTAAAAGATGCACTTGTCACCCCCCCCCCCCCCCCCCCAACTTAGACTTTGGCATTGTCCTCAATCAAAGGTACTTAAAGCTAAAGAAGAAGAAATAATAAGTGCGACAAATAAAATAAACAAATATTTAAAATGCAAAAAGACACTATATAACTCCAACATGCGACTCAAAAATATATAAAAAATAAAAAAAATCACCCCATGCACGTCGGGGGTGCGACAACCTCTCTCTCTCCACTAAAAACTCATCTGACCCCCTGTACGGGGTCCGATGCTATCCTCGTTCCCCCCCCCCCCCCCGGTCCTCACATTGTAAACCAATAGTCGGAATAAGTTGGGACCAACCCAATAGATAAGGGGGACACCTTGAGGCTCGTGATAACTGGGGTGAATGAGATCCTCGTGTTGCCCAATCGAACCGCAACATACTTGTCATGACTTGAAGAGAACATCTTGGTCAAAATTGTAGGGACACGCTAAACCTAGATCTCTCTTAACTTTGGGAATGCATGGGTCGGTCTCTAAATAAATCGAGACTCGAGTCCCTTCCTCAGTCGCATCCTAGGACTCAAGTGGCATCGGTGGATGGTCACAAAGAAGGAATTCATCTATCTAATTGTGACAACCCGAATATAATTATGATAAATTTTGTTTAAATAATGCCTAGATTATGTGATATGGATAATATGTTAGTATTATATATAATGTTAAGTCATTATGTTTAGTTTAACCCTACCTTCATAAATAATGAAATATTGAATTAGTTACAAATATAAAATTTTGAAGTTCTCGGTAGGAGTGTTCATGTTTAAGATTAGTTTTGACCTTTATAACATAAAACTTGACTTGAGGAGGAAACTATATAGTTGTATATATATGAGTTAGTTTTGTAACACAACAAACGGTGTGTTAAACGGAGGTCCGAGCGCGAAGTTATGCTAGAATTACGAAGCAGGGACAAATTTGTCCATTAGTTAAATGATATTTCGTCTTATTAGGCTAACAAATGGTGCAATTTGATTGGTTAAAGAAGGAGGTTGGTTTTGGCCGACTTTAAAGACTTGAAATAATCCCCTCCTTCATCATAACTCATCCATTAAAGATTTTGGCTTGAGAGTAAGAGAGAATTGGAAACTTTAGGAAGAAAGTGAGGAGAAAAATTGGAGAAAAAATGGAGAAAAATCCGTGGAAATTACGTAAACGTCCCGAAGGTAATCCTAACCCCAAATCTTGTTGTTTTTCTTATATTACTGATTTAAATGATATAAATCATCATTTTTTTACTAAAATTTCAGCCCTTGATGTATATGTATGGTTAGATGCAAGTTTAAGTTAAGTTGAATGATTAAACCTTAAAATTGCTTCGTTTAATAACCTTGTTTATTCAAACTTCCATATATTTTTGTATACTTACTGGAATTGATAGATTACAATTGGAGATTAAAATAGACTCATATATCTTTGACATATCTAAAAATCGTAAGAAAATACCAAGAAATGAATATTTGGTGGGAGTTTGAAGTTCGGGTATAAAATTTGCCCCAAGGGTGAAAGTATGCACGCCATGTGTTCGATGTTTTACTTGACATAGAAAATGAACCTTACAAATTATGAAACTTTAATTTTGTATTTTTCAATATGTTTACTGATGTTGGGTGAAATATCATATAAATTTATGATGTAGAAAAATTATGAAAATTCCTGGAAATTGAATGAACGATAAAAGAGCCTATAGGGAAGATTTGCTATGTAGTAAAAAAATGGGCCTATCTTGCTGTAGGAAACTTAAAATGATGTGTTGTCATTTGAATCTGAATAATAATATGATAAGGATTGAATTACGAAGAATAAATGAATATATGTTTGGTATATGATTTGGAATTAACATGAATTTGGATGGAATTTCACTTGTAATAAATGATTTGAATAGAATCATATGATGCTTATGAATTCAGTTATGTTTGAGATATTACTTGGATTGTTGATATTATTATGGTGACACTAATAGTGTAAGAATGATTGGAAGGGAAGAAGAACCGATTGAACAAGTGCCGAACAAAAGAAAAGGAAAAGCCAGATAAGTTGTCAAGGTGAGTGTACTTGTGATTTGTTGCATATATAAATATTGATATAGCTCTAAGGGAGGATTTGTTTGAATACTTCGGTATTCAGAATTTGTTTGGGTCTTATGATCCAGGATTGGTTTGAATGCTTCTCTATTCAAGATTTGTTTGGATATTAAAATATCCAGGATTTGTTTGGATTTTATGATCTAGGATTGGTTTGAATACTTCGCTATTCAGGATTTGTTTGGGTCTTATGATCCAGGATTGGTTTGAATCCTTTGCTATTCATGATTTGTTTGGATATTAATACATCCAGGATTTATTTGGGTCTTATGATCTAGGATTGATTTGAATACTTCGGTATTCAGGATTTGTTTGGATATTAAAATATCCAGGATTTGTTTGGATTTTATGATCCAAGATTGGAATTGGACAAAGATCCAATAATTTGATTTGCTTATGACAAGGATTTGTTGGAACTTATGTTTCGGGATTTTTTATTGCCAACGGGCAGGATTGTTTGGATTTCATATCCACAGATTTTATATAAAACTGTTATTTCATAGCATGGTAGGATTGTTTGGATTTCATATCCACTGATTTGATATAAAATTGTTATTACTGGGATTATATATCCACAGATTTGATATAGAATTTTCATTTCATTATAGGGAATGATTGTTTGGATTTTATATCTAGATATTTGATATAATATTGCTATTTCATAGTAGGGCAGGATTATTTGGATTTTAAATCCACATATCTGATAAAGAACTGTTATTTAATTTCAGGGAAGGAGTACCTCACTAAGCTTAATGCTTACGATTTATATTTTAACTTTTTTTGGTGTATACCTTACCAGTTAGGATATCATATGATCGGTGATTTGAGAGTTGCACCGTTGGAAAGATCTGAGGATTAGAAATGGGGATGTTGTCATTGTCACACTCAGGTTTTACTACACTCGCACATCTTACATATTGAGTTAGCATGGGTTGATTTGATGATTGTAATATTTAATCATAGTCAATCATAGTATAACATGTCAGTTTAATTATGACTCCGATGTTAATTACGTTATGGTACAAAGAACATGATTATGTTTATTATACATGAAAAAAAATATTGATAAATGAATTATATTTCGAATGGATGGAAGATTATGATTTAATTATAATATAAATGAAATGATTATAATATATTTGGGTTTGGGGTGTGACACTTATCTTTTCATCCGCTCTCTTATAAGTGATTAAACGAGTCTAATAGAGATTGAACTTTATTAGTGAGGCTCACATCCACCAACCCGAATTCTTTCTCAAATTCCTCTAGGCTCATATCTCCTAACTCTCTCTCTCTGGATTAGACTCTGAATATTCTCTCACACTCTCATCTAAACTCTCTCGCCCGCTCACGCCTAAGCGTTCTCTCTCGCTCTTAACAGCGGTCACTAAACACGCCTCCCCCACATCTCGATCAATGTCAGTGTATGTCTCGTCACTCTCGCTACCCGGTATAAGGCACGCTCCTAAGGCAACCCTATTGATATTTCCCTCTATGTTCTCCTCTACTATCTTCTCGATAAGATATTAGATCTACCGCATGAAACCAGTCTTCCTCACCCACTTGCCTAGTGATATTTAAGATATTCGTCTTGAGGTTCATGTTCCCAAAAGTGAGTTACATTTGCCCATTTCGAGTGTTGATTAATGCTCTAGCCGTATCTAAGAATGGGTGGCCTAGAATGACGGGAACATGATTGCTCGACTAGGTGGAGGTCTCCATGTCCCAAATTATAAAATCTACCATGAAGTAGAATGTGTCCACTTGGACTATCACGTCCTCGACAATCCCTCGAGGTATCTTCATTGTACGATCCGCAAGTTGGAAAGTGATCGATGTGGTCTTGAGCTACCGCAAATCTAGTTGCCTATATTTTGTAAATATTCCATATGTTAAATTTTTAGGATCAAAGTAACAGTTTTTAGAATTTCTATGGTCTAAACTATAATTTCAAGAAAGTTTGTGGTTAAAAACCCTATTACTTAGGAGTAAAAACATAATTGATAATACCCTTTAGCCACAAATAATAATTTCTCCTAAAATCATGGGTTTAAATAATAATTTCATAATATTATTAAACACAACCCATAAATTCATATTTCTATTTTTTCACAGAAATAAATATCCATTTTAAACAAATTCGTAAAATGATTAACACCCACAACTATATGTGGCCGACCCATTCATGCATTATTTTTACATGTGGAACATTTGCTAATTTTTACCAATATTGAAGTTGCAGGGTTATATGGATTAAGTTGAGTTCATTAAATATACACATTTAGTCAAATAAATTAATTAAACACACAAGGTACAAATAGCAATTGCGCAAGTAGGTTGATAGTTTCAAAATTTTAGTATTGATTACTTAAATTTCCTACGGGAGCATGGAAGATATTAAGTGTAACATAAAAAAATGAGCACAACCACACAACACGCAGATGTTATAGAAAACCCAAATGGGAAAAGTCTCACATGTCCAGTCCTTGACAAAATCCACAACGAATATGATTTTTACAAATAGACATAGAAGACTTACAGACTTGATTCCACAAGACCCGACGATGCCGTCTTCGAGACCTTCGTCTGTAGCACGTGTAGATTTAACACGCTGCACAACACTCATGTGTCATGGTATCCACCGAAATCTAAGCACTATCTCCAAAATCACTTATGTGGGGTCCACCGTACCCAAACCGGGATGAAAGTATGATAGGTTTAGCTTGATAGTTTTTGGAAAAATGGTCCTAAAGATCACATGATAAGTTAGAGACCTTTTGTCAAGAGAAAATGTGTTTACTTCTAAAGTGAAAGGGATAAAAGTTCTGAAAATTTTGAGCTACGAAGTAGTTAAAAAGATAAAAGTAGTGGGTAAGGGAAGTCAGAGGGAAAAATAATTTTTTTTAAAATAAAACCGCCCATTCGAACGACTTAACTGGATCGTTAGAATGCCGTTACAAAATGTCATTAGGATGACTCCTTTAAACGATATTTCAAGAAACATCTAATAAGGAAGTCGTTTGAACGACTATGATATATATGTTGTTTGAACGAGATATCAAACAACATTGCAGGGAATTCCAAGAAGGAATTCGTCTGAAGTCGTTCGGAAACACATTCAAACGAACTTGTTTGAACGACTTCTCTAATTTAGAAAATTAAATTTAACTTTAATAAATAAAAAGAGTTTGAAAAACTTGTACCAAGAATCATATAACACTTTAAAATTTGTCTCCAATAAAGAAAAAAAATAATTGGGTAATATACCTCTCAGGAAAAAGAGAACTCCGATGGTGAGGTAAATTTGATGTATGTTGAACTCCAAGATGCTCAAATTATTCATTATGTAGAGTAGCATGACACTAAAAGACCCTAAATGTTTTATCTAATGCAAATAGCCAATACTACAAATTGACTCTATTGGAAAATTGTCCTTACAAATCTCCCCTTTAGCTATTATGGGACAAAACATAAAAAATAAAAGGACTCAGAATTTGCTAAGCCAGGCCATCAAGCCGATCCTAATGCCCATCCCCAAAACCAAAAAAAGGAAAGACTCGACTTAACTTACAACAAAGCTGCAATGTGAAGCTCTTGCAGGCAAGAATCTGGAATATGAAAAAGAGCCTACACAAAGGCATAATCTGGAGTCTCATCTAGAGTGTCATCACCAAGAGTGGACCCGGTGACCGAAGAAACTGCACCAAACACATCTTAGCACCACGGAGCTTTCGAAAGTGATAGATTAAGAGGGAGTCTCGTCATGCCTGAGCATCCTCTCTACGGGCCTGGGCCTCCTCAGCAAGATGCCCATCCATCTGCATGGAGGCAAAGAATTCCTGCATCATAGCACGATCCTGACGATGCTCCTCCTACATTTGCTTAACATGCAAATGCATCAACCTAAGATCCTTCAACTCTAATGGGGGATAACGACAAGAGGTAGAGGGACGAGACTAAGATGGAGTAGATAAGGATGGATATTGGGATGACTCAGAGTGAGATAGAGTGGGGAGAGGTTTACCCTTATGAAGATGACCACGGGACCGACCTATTGATGAACTATCTATGGTATGATATAGGGTCTAGAATATATCCAAAGGAAGAAGAGGTCAACCTAATCCAAACAATGACGAGTGACTAGAATCGTAAAAGGTAAAGCCTATCAGACAGGCGCAAAAGGTGACATATGCACGGCTATAAGAATTCCATAAATTAAATCGGGAAGACCAATAGAATTTCCAACACTGATTGCATACATTATATTCACATGGTCTGGTGAAATTTGAGTATGGTTTGTACATGGTAAGAGGCATGCACAAACAATCCAATTAAGGATCATAAAATTAGACTTCAGATTTCGATGATACAAGATGGTGTAACCTAACTGAATTACTAAAAACGGACTCTAAAATAAGATCATAATAAGGTCTAGCATCTTTAGGCCAAGGGTAAGGGGTATTTTCTACTCAAGGTAAACCTACAAGAGGGGCTATGGAGTCAGCAGTGATAACAACCTCCCTACCACGTACTCGGGAGACAAGACCTCTCTTCACTACGATCATGGAAAAGAAAAACTCTATAATAAGGTCAAGATAGATAAGGTCACAAAGACTAAACATGGGATCCCAACCACATGTGACTAGCCAAGTTAAAAATATGGTTCATGACAAAGAAACTAGATTATTACCTTTTTCCTAGTAATAGACATAGTAGGGAAACCAAGGGTATATAAGAGTGTGTGATTTACATGCGTACCCCAATACAAATAAATATTTTGGATGTAAATGTCTTCATCGTAAAAACTTTCAACATCCGAAAGGGCGGCACGCCTAGGTCGATGACTTCTAGCCCTTAATGGAGTGGAATCCATGACTACAACATACCCAAAATTAACCAACCAAAACACCAAAAACCAACAACAACAAGAAAACCCCATTCTCCATTAGAATATCACAAATAAGAGAAGATAAAACTAATAAAACAATTTAAATGAAATTTCATGAATTTTTTACAACAATTTTTTTCCGCAAAAATAAATGTCAAAACTTCATGATAGTTCAATTAACCTGGGGCAAACACAAATATTTTTTGTATGAAAAGATATATATAATATAGACAAGCCCCAAAGAAAAATTGTTGAGTGTATATGAAATGGGTCATTGATTAGAAATAAACACCGTTTAAGTGTTGCATGCAGAATAAAATGACTCACAACATATATACTCAGCCAAAATATCATAGTATACTAGAGAATGGATGAAAAAGAATACCTCAAAAATAAAGCTTTCGAAATCCATACCAACTTTAGGAGATATTAAAAATGGATCTAGGAGGTGGAGATATTTATATGGGTGAATATGGAGATAAAGGGTTGGGAATATGGAGAATGTGGGAGAAATGGAGTTGAGTGTTTGAGAGAAATAAGGAAGGGAAACCATTTCTGGAGAAGAGAGAAAGAAGGAAATGAAATACGAAATGGCTATAAAAAAATTTAACCCAACCGACCTATCAAAACTCGAGTTGTTCGAACTAATTTTGGGAATCTCATTCGATCAATGTCGTTAGAATGACATACGGACGCGAGATCGAATAAGATTTCAAGTATTTCTGAGGCATTGGGTCATTAGAATCTCGTTTAAACGAGAATTCGAACGAGATTTTAGACAATTCAGACACAAATAAATCAATTTTTTTTGTAAACATGAAGAGCATAAAGGCCTAAAAAGGTTATAAAGCCATAAAATTTTGATTTTCGATTGTCCTAGGTAGTGTTGAAATACTCTAACTGTGGTAACCAAATGAATGGGTGTGAACAATGCGAGTAAGAGCATCGCCTTAGACAATGACCAAGTGCAAAATGTCAAACAGTATATCTACTCAATTTACACTGACATCTACCTTGTGACAAATAAAAGGAATACAATTAGACACTAGCCACAAAAAGTGCCTAGAATATTGATGATTCTCTAGACAATAGCCTCACTTTAAGAAAACAATATAATGATATCGTTCATATCCACTGATGTTTAACATGTCTCCCATAAAATCAAATATTCTTTTGAATTATGCACAATATTTTGCATACTATACATTGGCCTTGCCAATTTGCAATTTTTTGCCATGAATTCTTTTAGCCTTTTTTCTTCTTGCAAATGGTGGCTATTCATGCAAAGATAACATGTCTTTCGCAGTCCGATTCCATTGCTAAACAAAGCTTTATAGAATAATTTTTTTTTCTATTTTTCTCAATCCAACCAATTGTTCTTACATGCACAATTGTAATGTCGATTGCTTATAAGTTTAAGTGACAAAAATGATAAGACAACACCTTACTTCACCTTTTGTATGTAAAGAGACATAGACATCCTCAAGATTCTGAGATAGGTGTGTGAATGAAAGGCAATGATATGAGGCAATCATAGAAGAACATATCATAAATAATCATCAAAAGCACACAAGTGAGTGATGTTCGGACTAGTTACTCATCAAAAGCCACGTGAATAAGGAATGAAATAATGATTCAAGAATCTCACACAGATAACCCATATGGACAAGAGTTTTATGAAATCCTTTATACACAAAAAATGAAAATATTTTGGAATTTTTGAAAAATATATGTACAAAATATAATCTAGTTCATAGGTCAAAAGATAGACATGCAGCTCACCTTAAACTAGATATATGACTCTGAAACTCAATCAATGGAGAAAACCGTGATGGATTTACTAAGGTTCTCAAACCTAAGGGCATCTATAGGTTTGGTAAAGATGTCGGCCAATTGACGATCGATGCCTATAAAGCGCATGGAAATAACTTTTTCTTCAACTAAATCTCGAATAAAGTTCTCTCAAATCCTAATGTCCTTTGTTCAAGAACTTTGGACGGGATTTCGGGAAATATGGATTGCACTCATATTATCACCATAAATAGTCATTATGCCTTGTGAAATACTATACTCTTCCAACATTTTCTTCGTCCAAATGAGTTGAGTGCAATAACTCCCGGTGGCTATGTATTTGGCCTCCGTCGTGGACAAAGAAATGGTATTTTATTTCTTTCTCATCCATTAGACAAGTACACTACCAAAATGGAAACAAGCAACGGAGGTTCTCTTATAACCATCAAATTTTTCTGCCCAATTGGTATCCAAATACGCTGATAAACAATCATTAGTGTCGAATGGATACCAAATTCCAAATGATAGGGTCCTACTAACATATTTGAAAATATGTTTAATGGTAAGAAATCAGACTTTTTTGAAGCGTCTTGATAAGTGTTAGAAACTCCTACACTAAAGGAAATATCCAGACGACTAGTGGTTAAATAGGGTAAACTACATGTCACACTCCTAAAAAGAATGTGCTCTATATCCTTTCTTTCCGTGTCCTTACTAAGCTTAAAGGATGAACTCATGGGAGTACGTGCATGCTTAGCGGTGTCTAGATTAAATCTCTTCATAAGATCATTTACATTATCATATTGGGACAATAATATCCTGCTATCGAGTTAATGCACTTGAAGACCTAGGAAGTATGTGAAATCACCAGCCATACTCATCTCAAATTCACTTTGCATTTGGTTCGTGGAGAATTGAGTATGTTTATCACATGTGTATTCGACATACACTTGGGTAACTAAGAGGGAATTCTCATCTCGACAAACAAATAGAGTTATATCTACTCCCCCTCTCGAAAAGCCACGAGTAAGGATATAGGAAGCAAGACTCTCATACCAAGCACGGGGTGCTTGCTTCAAACCAAATAGGGTTTTCTTCAAGTAAAATACATGATTCAGGTACTTAGGGTCTTCAAACCCTTTCGGTTGTTCCACATAGACTTTCTCCTAAATAATTTCATTTAGGAAAGCACTCTTGACATCCATTTGATAAATTTTTAACTTAAGATGACATGATATGTCTAGTAAAAGACGAACGGACTATAACCTAGCAACAGGAGAACACGTATCATCAAAGTATGCACTGTCTATTTGGGTATATCCATGGGCAATTATCATGTCTTTACTACGACCAATGACACCATTTTCATCCATTTTAGTTTTGAAAACCCATTTGGCACCAATGACGTTAGTATCACTAGGCCAAGGAACTAAATCCCAAACACCATTCTTTTGAATTTGAGGTAAATCTGTTTGCATGGAATTTATCCAATATTCATCTTTTAATGCTTCTTTGAAATTTTTATGCTCGATTTTAAAGGTATAACACAAATAAGTAACCTCATTTTTTAGTTGCACCCTAGTCTTGACACCTTATTCTGGGCTCCCAATATTTTTGGAAAGGTCATGACTTTTATGAACGTAAGAGGATGGATCCCTTTTCTCAAGTAAGGGTCCACTAAATCATTTTGAGACTCACTATGATGAACATCATGGGGTGCATCACGCTCGAGTGGGGAATCATCCTCAATATCAACAAATGTGGATGGAGTATCATCTTTTATAGTAACATTTATTAATTCCAACGTTATAGATCTAGAAAATTTATGAACTCTATAAGCTCCATTAATTGGTGAATACCCTAGAAATATACCTTCATCGCTCCTTAAGTCAAATTTTCCTAAGAGCTCTTTACCCCTAAGGATGTAACAAGGACTCCCAAGGACTCAAAAATACGCTAGGCTAGGTCTACATGTCCACAATTTATAAGGAGTTTTATTAGTGTGGGGATGCAAGTATACCCTATTCATCGTATGAAATTGCGGTGTTTATCGTTTCTGCCCAAAATCTACAGGGCACTTTCCTACCTAAAAGCAATGACATCGCCATATCTTGAATCGTTATATTGTTCCTCTCTACTATACAATTTTGTTGAGGCATTCGAACCGCCTAAAACTCATTCATAATTCCAACGTCGTCACAAAAAGCATTCACACTGGATTCCTTAAATTCGGTCCCATTATCACTTCTAAATCGGTTAATGGTGACAGGATGTTGATTTTGAAGAACTCGACATTTAATCATTAGAAATTCAACTGCATGGGACTTTTCCCTAAGAAATTAAAATTCATCTAAATCACTAGGAAATATCTCTTTCATCCTATACTCTCGGTACGAGTGGGACCCATAAGGTCCATGTGAATCAATTCTAAGATACTAGAGGTGGTTATAGAGTTCAACTTCCTATGAGGAATCTTAATTTGTTTTCAAAGTTGACAATGACCAAAAATTGAGCAGATTAGTTTTTCTAAAGATGGCAAGCCTCTAACTAGGTCTCTTTTTACTAGACGATCAAGATCTCTAAAGTTTACATAACCTAGACTTTGATGCCAAAGATCAGCAGATGAGACCTCGGCACTATTATAACAATTGTCACTAGTCCTCACACCTTATTGAATAGCCTTACCAGATTTATTATAAACCTTGCACTCCCTCTGGCTAAACTTAACTACTTAGTTTTCGTCGTATAATTGGCTAATGCATACCAAATTATCTTTGAGTCCATCAACATAAAGAACATTTTCTCGTCTTGGAAAACTTAAAACTTCAATGATTCCTCTACCCATAATTCTAGATTTATTCCCATCGCCAAAGGTGACTTTACCATAATTATAATCTTCAAAAGTGGTGAAAACGGATTTATCACCTATTATATGTCTGGAGTATCCACTATCAAAATACCATTTGGAGGTATTTTGAGCCTTAATAGCAACATGAACAACAAAATCATTCCTGGACTTTTCTTTCGCAATCCAGCTTGAGTTGTGTTCTTCTCTTTGTTGATTCTAGTCATTATGTTGGAATCATTTTCTTGGGCCAAATAAAACCTAGGAAACTCTTCCATTAAACCTTTGGATGAATTGTCCAGATACTCAACTTTGTTTTTAAGGCTAGCTAAGGAGCTATAGTGTGGCCTAGGAGTATTGGGATAAGAATTCTTCGTAAGCTTGTAACAAAAATACTCTAAGATGATCCATTTTTTGACAAAAACTACAAACATAGGGTTGATTTGGAGTCACTTTCATAGGTTGTTTAGGTAGATTTCTTATCGGTGGTTTAGGTTTAGGAGGGTTAGTTTTGGTCATAAACATAGCTAAATGTTTAGATTTAACATTGGATGACTCACCATATTCATATCATATACCCTTTCTCTCTTGGTATTTTTTTCTCTTTATAACCTAAAACTGGGCATAGAAATAACTTCCCCATTTTTTTGAATTGTCCTCAAGTGTGACTTTGACTTCCTGAGAGTCCTCGAGATCTTTCTCAAGTTGGACAATTTGTTCTTCAAGTGTTTTTCTAATCTCCAAGGATTCATGAAGATCTTTGTTGACACGAGCTAGAGAGTCTTTAAATTACATTTTTCTTTACCCACCAAAATAAGCTTCTGAGAGAGAGAAATCCTAATTGCCTCGAATTGACTAACTAAAACCTCCTTCTACTTTAGGCTTCTCCTGACTCTATCTAATATACAAAATATCTATATGGTCATCCATATAAATATTCCAAGGGGCAGCTTTAATACTAGCTTAATAGCTATTGTTATATGAAAATTTGACAAGGGGTAAATATACATTCCATTGGTCAGACATATCTAATGTACAAGCACATAACATATCTTCTAGCGTTTGAATTGTACATTCTGATTGTCCATCCGTTTGAGGGTGGAATGTAGTATTCAAGTGAAGTTTGTACCTATTGCAGGTTGGAATGCTTGCCAAAATTTCCCTGTGAAATAAGAATCTCTATATCATACAATGGATAAAAGGATTCCATGTAATCGAATAATTTCTTGAATATATAAATTGCTAAGCTTCTGGAATGAATCGGTGGTCTTTAACGATAGAAAATGGGTAAGTTTAGTACGTCGATCTACTTTTACCCAGTTTGAATTATGTCCTTAGGACGTACGAGGTAGTCCACTGACAAAATCTATGGTAATATGATCCCATTTACATTTGGGAATAGGTAAGGGTTAAAGAAGTCCACCAAGGTGTTGGTGTTCTATCTATACTTGTTGACAAGTAAGACATCTCCTTACAAAATTCACGAAATCATTTATCATGTTTGGCCACTAATATTTCTTCTTTAAAGCATGATATATTTTAAAGCTTCGAGCGTGTATCATAAATTTCGAACGATGTGCTTCTTGTAACACTTCTTCTCCTAGATATTCATCGTCAGGTACATATAATCTATTTCTAAATCGTAGTTGTGTTTCTTTATCATATGAAAAATCAAGATTTTTGCTCGATAATTTTTGTACAAAAGAATCTTGGGTCTGCTGAATCTCTCAGAAAATAAAGAGAGTTAGAAATTAAAAGTGAGGAAAATAACTAAAAACCTACCTTATATAGAGGGGTAAAACGCTTGCCCGGTCGATCAAGAGGCCTCAACGCTTGCCCGATCAATCAAGCACATAAGGTCTAATAAAAACTCATTTTTTCCACAAAGATTACTAAAAAATTCAAACTCATTTCCAAATTCTTTTACCAAGACTTAATAAATTCAAATCCATTCCTCCTAAAAAAATTCAAAGTTCACTATTCTTGTTTGTCAAATACAAATTCCATCCCCATTCCTCCTCAACGAATTTCAAAAATCAACAATCCTTATTAAAATTACTTATTTCCCAACCGACAACCTCTTAAACGATTCGGTGCATTGACAAACACCTTATCCCAGGTGGACACCTTCTTAAATGATTTGGTTAATCGAAAAACACCCAATTGAAAACCTTTCTTAAGTGATTAGGTGTATCGAGTAACACCTTGTCCAAGGTTGACATCCTCTTAAGCGATTCGGTGTATCAACAAACACCTTGTCCCAAGCAATCAACTTTCTTAAGTGATTTGGTGTATCGACAAACACCTTGTCCCAGTGGACCACCTCTAAAATAATTTGGTGTATCAACAAACACCTTGTCCCAAGATGATAAGTTTCTTAAATGATTTGGTGTATTGACAAATACCTTGTCCCAAGCATACACTTTTCTTAAACAATTTGGTGTACCGACAAACACCTTGTCCCAGGCGAACACCCTCTTAAACAATTCAGTGTATCAAGATACACCTTATCCTAACTGGACACCTTTATTAAACAATTTTGTGTATCGACATATGCCTTGTCCTAGGAGAACACGCTTTTAAATGATTCTGTGTGTAGACAAATACCTTGTCCCAGACAGACACCTTCTTAAATGATTCAGTGTATCGACAAACACCTTATCCCAAGCAGACACCTTTCCTAAGCGATTTAGTGTATCAACAAAAACCTTGGACCGAATGAACACCCTCCCAAACGATTCAATTTATTGAAGAACACCTTGTCCCAAAAGGATAATTTCTAAACAATTTGATGTATTGAAAAACACCTTGTCCCAGGAGGACACTCTCCAAATGATTTGGTGTATCGATAAACAGCTTATCCCATGTGGGCACCCTTCCAAACGATCTGATATATAGACAAATATTCATCTCATGAGAACATTTCAACCTAATATTTCACCTCGCCATATGAGGACATGTTATCATCTCTTATAGGTATTGACATACAAGAATGATAACCTTTTGCGATAGTCAGGTCAACTTTTTAAGAGAGGGGAGTAATCCAAAATCACCTCATCAGAGGAAAATATAATCCCCTGTAATCAGGAAGTGAATGTCTCTCTTTACAATAGCATTCATCCAAAATGAACTCTACTATTGAGAGTTTATATAGGCACCCCATTTTTCTTCATAAAAGTAAAAGTACCTACCATGGGTGGGAAGGCCCAAAAGCTAACCCAAGCACATGGACACCTTGCTAAAGGTCTAAAAACCTCAAATAAACCACAAAATTAACCAATAAGATCAAACCTATCCAAAATGGGACCAAAATCCCAGGGTGAAACGTGCATGATCGATCGATCTGGCACGTATAGTACCCATGACCTATTAGCCCCGAATTTTTTTCCATAAAAGCATGCATTGATCTACTAGTTGAAGGCATTAACTCCACATTCTTAAATGCAAAACATTTTGTTCAGAAGTCTTTTGCCTTCTAAAAAATCTTGAAACTCCCTCCATTTTTCATCAAAACCCTCTTTAAGCTTAAATTTAGTGTCCTCACCTCTAGTCCTAACTTCTCTCTCATCACCCAAGTCCAAAATACAATCGAAAGACCCATTTGCCTTTTTCTTATTTTTTTTTCATCTTTAAGGTATTTTTTTCTCTAAAAGTATTCTTATATCCATTCAGAATAGGTTGATCCTAAGCAGGAATGTTACCGAAATAAAAATAAGATCGCATAACTTTGAAGGTATATGATCTCACTCTTTTGTTTTAAAGTTTTGATACAAAAAGGGTGGTGGTGTGCTGCAACATCACCCAAGCCACTTTATTTGTGTTTCTTTGTCGTTTAAAGCTTGATGTTTCTCCAAAGGTCATATACGAAACACGTTGACTATAATTATGCCTACAGTATGTACATAGTCAAATTAGAGAAGCCCGATCTATAAAACTCAAGATGAATTTTGTACATATTCACCCATTTTCACTTTTTCTCAAAAAATCAAATAAAAATTCTTTAAAATCATGAAATAATTTCATATGGGTAAGGGAATCATTAGATCCAGGGGTTATGCCAACTATTTTGTTCTTAATGTCAAAAATTTTGTCATTCCTTGATCATTGAGTGATCTTACGAGTGAATCAAGCTTTTTCATTGTTCTCTTATGAACTAAAAACATACATATTTTTATATCAGATTATGTTTCACTCCTAAAACATCACAATTGGTCAAGGAAAGACTAGATCTTTCATATTGAGTCTCTATAAAAGGTATAATATCTCTCTATTGTTCATGAATTATGTGGACTTTGAATCGCTCCATATGAGTACATTGGCCCACTCGAACTACCGTCCGAGTGAACAATTCCAACTTTGTACATATTTATCTTTTTGTCTATATGATGTACACATACATCCCACACTGCACTGCACAATCTATGTATGTATTGATTATTTTCATTCCCTTATTTATTTTACACAATAACATGATAGAAGACGCACTTTATACCTACATTTGAGACAGAAAGGGTAGTGTGTATGCATAACACCTTCCTAATTCGTAACCTAGTCCTCAAACCTTTGACTCTTTCATTAAACATGTAGACCACTTGTCGTCACTAAGTATCTGCGGAGGCCTACCCCTTTAATTTGTTTGTTTTGATTAAAATAAATCGGACTTTAAAATTTCCCCTTGTAAAAAAAGAGAGAACCAAAAGAGGCGAACGGGCCTCGAGGCTCTCACACCTTTCACTTACATTATTCTAGATTGCCTCGTAATGCTAAATTTTAAGCTTTCAAGAATGGATATCTTTGATGAGCATCATACCCTTGTGACCACATTAATAATTACAAATCTTATATGGACTTCATTGGGAGACCAAATCAGATCAAATGCAGGGAATTCACCATCAAGCTCAAGGTATAGGCACGAACGAGGTTTATCAATTTCCTGCAGATTCAAAAGTGCAATATTGTTAACCTGCATTATTTTAATTCAAAAACTCGATCAAGATCCCAATTAACAAAAAATCAATGAAATATTTGCCTTGGATTATGTGGAAGACCCATTAAAAAATACAACCCACAAGTTGTCCATGTTATAAGGAAATTAAATCCTTTCACATCTCTTATATACATACTCCATATGCATAGAATATAAGAGAAGACCCATGATTTTATTAGGTATTTTGTTTTCCATTCTTCTATTTTCTATCCCAATTTTCATTTTAGCCATATCGAGGGTAAAGCCATAAATAAAGCCAAATTGATGTAAAAGAATGAAGCTAAAATTAAACTATAAAGTTATTTACCTAAAGTAAGTGATAATCAACTAAAATAACAAGTAACCCTAACAAACTAACAAACATATATTTTTTTTAAAAAATCAAAGAGAAACCAATTTGAGAATCTAATATATATACTACCCCTACAATTTGATCATTTAGTGTTAGGTAACAATAGGCAACCATATATATAGGCTCAACCATGTTGTCTTACTTAAACATAACTAGTTATTTAACTTTTTAACATAATTTAATTGTGTTGTGATACCTGGTGTTGATGTAAAAAATTAGATCATATCTAATTATTCAATCACAGATAAAATAAATGAGACAAAGAATTTTTAAAGTGGTTCAGCCTTATAAGAATGGCCTACGCCCACTGTTCTGTTATTGCTGAGTGTTTGGGAATTCTCGATTACCAATTCTATCAAGAAATTCTGATCCCTTACAATGAGGATTGTACAATGTATTTATAGCCCTGAGGTTGTAATGTGAAAGGGTAATACATTAAATGATGTACATATGAAAGGGTAATACATTCAATGCCCCTTAAGCGTGTGCGTCTGAATGATAAGCATTTGATGAACAGTCAAGTTGTTGGTTATCCCGCTATTAATGCTTTGTTTGAGGTACAGCTCGGACCGCCTGAGTTTCTCGGACCGCCTAAGCTTCTCGGTACTTAAGAGTTCCTCGGAGATTTCTTGTTCCTCGGAGCGTATGAGTTCCTCGGGGAAGTAGTGTTCCTCGTTGTAGTATGGTTCCTCGGAGCGTGTGAGTTCCTCGGAAGTGTTTGTTGTTGCCACGTAGATTGACATGTGTCTTCATTCAATTGGGCCATGTAGGCAGACTAAATTTGGTATCAACAGAAGCCCCCAATGTTTCATAGTTCGAAATTTGAGGAGTGTGGAACATTCTTTCTTGGAATATGGCAGTTTTAAATGGTCATCCTAAAATTTAGGAGTTTTTCGTATTTATTTCTCCTTCCAAATTCGTAGAATCATGCTTTTTTGAATTTTTTATAACCACCTCGATCTCCGCGTACTTTTTGTCCTTCTAGCCGCCGGTAGCGTAATCGTTTCATTTTGTAATCATTAACTTTACCGTTTCCCAAGGCAGAGTATTTAAGCGTCACAGACACTCCCACCATCTTCTACTTTTTCAAATTTGTATCTTCGAGTTTTCCATTTCTTACTCTCTTGTGCGTTCATCCTTTCTATCGTTCGTTGTCAACAGATCCACTCTTTTTCTGTAAGATCTTCTTCCTTCTTCTTCATTTCCTTTATTCATCATGGTTTACCCTGTTGAATCTCTTGATAAGTTTCGCTCTGGTTTTTCTATTCCCTCCTGGGTTGTTCTGGAAGTGCTTTCTGAGCCTTCAGATTATTTTCGTTTGGCTGAGGGACATTGGTTCCCCAGTCTCTTTATTACTGAGTGTGGATTTTCTTTTTCGCCCAATCCTCTATGTCTGGAATTTTGTCAATATTTTGACGTTGTTCCTGCGAGAATAGCCCCCAATACATGGAGAATAGTTAATGGGGTTCATAGGTTAAATCAAATCCATGGAACTCGCATAGGAATTCCAGAAATAATGTTTTATTATAGATGGGCAGTTGGTGATAACACCTTTTATTTAAAAACTAGATTTTTAAATAGGGCTTTAGTGGTCAATCTCCCGGATGCCAATAGGGACTATTTTGAGCACGGGGTTGTCATAAAAAATTGGCAACATGCTCCTTTATTTGGAGATGAAGTTTATCAGGGTCCCAGATGCCCTCCCTATGGCAATGGGATAGGTTATTTTTATTTCATTTTATTTATTTTGAAATTATGCTTCTTCTGTGTTTAACAAAATGTGCCACTGATATTTTAATTTTGATTTGTTTGCAGTTGACAGTAAAAGAAGTGTCCAAAAGAAGTAGACGTTAACATAAGACATTTGAAACTTATCTGGAGTTTGCATCAGTCTGTTACCGACGAGCACATTAGGTCAGCTTCATATCTGCTGCAATACAAGATTTACACTACTTCTTTTACTGCTCGTCCAGTAATAAGTGACGCAGAGCCATTACCAGCCTCTACCAGTTCCTCGCCTGAATCACACGTCCCTTTAAGTGAAAGGATGAAGAAGAGAAGACCTCCCACCCTTTTTGAGAAACCTGCCTCTGGTGCTAGAGAGGCAAGAAAAAGTAAGATTGACGTCCCAGGGGAGGGGACAAAGAAAACTGATGCACCTTCCTCGGCTGCCCCTGTTGTGAAGGTTGTCGAGAAGCCCCAAGTGGATCTGAGCAAGCCTGCTGCTCCAGGAGAAGTGATTGTAATATCACCGACCAAGAGTTCCTCCTTGGTTGAATCTATTCGTGCTCCCCCGAGAAAGCTGAAGAAGAGCTCCTCGGTCAATTTGGCTAACACCGTCTCTCAGTCCCCCGACTAGTGGACTTCCCACTTTTGTTCCCCCGAGCTCTGCCGTGAGCTCGGTGAAGACTTGGATCATTCTCGAGATCCAAGGTATTGAGGAGAACCTTTCTCGGGACATGGTACTGACAAGGCTATTTGGGAGAAGAAATTTACCTCCACCGAGCATGAGAAGGCTCAGGTTGTTGAAGTCTCCAAGGGGTTGGAGAAGAAAATAAAGGACTTGAAGAAAAAGAATAAAGAGCTCGAAGGGAAGCTCAATAATGTTGAAGAGTTTGAAGATAAACTCAAGGTTGCTGAGGAAAATTTGGGTCAGCTTCAAGAAGTAAGTCGGCAGAAGGAGGAGGTTGAGAATAAATTGAAGACTGCTGAAAACTTTCTGTCCGAGAAGCTTTCCTCGGACAAGTTAAAGAGAAAATCGGCTGTGAAGAAGTCTTTCAGCACTGGCTGGGACAAGGGGTGGAACAAGGGCTTGGCTGCCATGATGTCTCAAGTAGAATATGGCAGCCTCAAGTACTTCAGAGATGGGTGGGTCGCTACTCTACAGGAGATGAAAGTGGATGAAAATTCTGAACTCTTTCAGCGACACATCCCTGGTCCCCCTCCAACTCTCGAAGACGAAGAAGAGGACGAAGCTGCCTCCGAAGAGTCTTCCATGGTGATGGGAGATCAATTTTCTCATCTCCCAGCCATCCAGTATACAAACGAGGAACTCGCTACTTCCTCCGAGCAACCTCCAGTAATTCCCCAGCAATTATCTGCTCCATCCGAGCAACCTACCTCCTCGTCCCAGCCTCCCGAGAAAGTTTCGAGAGACAAGGAAAAGGTGTAGAGTTGTTCGGATTTATCTCTATTTTATTTTTCCTTTGTCAAATGTAACCATGAACATGTAACTCCGAATTTTGTGATATAATAAAACTTTAACCTTTGTTTTTGCATACTGTTGTCTCTTCTTCATGCTCTGTTCTGATTCTTATTGATTATTGCTTTTCTTCCTCTACTAGTTTTTGGCCAGGATGGAATTACTATCTGCTCATGACACCAAGCTGTTGAGGCAATGCAATGATTATTTTAAGGCTGGTCACACAGATCTGAGTGCAGCACAAATTGTCGACATCCTTAGCCAAGATGCTTCGAAACAGGCAGTTGAGGCCTACCAATACTTGAAGACCCTGCTTGATCGTGAAGTGGCCAATAATGTGGCTTATTATGATATGATCGAGGATCTCCAAGGCATTCTTGAAGACCTTTAGCAACAATACAAAGAATCCACTGCCCTTTTGCACGAGGGGTATGAGAAGAAGTATCAGCAACTCAATACTGACAAGGGATACGAGAAGCGTTTTGCTGGTTATGATGTGAGGGAGTGAACTTTGAGGAGTGAGGTCGAGGAGTGCAGACAAATAGCTGAACTATTAGAGCAAGAAAATAACAACCTGCAAAAAGAGTTGTCACAGTTGAAGTCTGCAGCTTCCACTTCAAACGCCTTGATCCCAGTGAATGATGAGGGATTCTCGTTCTTGGAGGTCGAGAACGCCAACTTGAGGGATGAATTGGAGACATTGAAGAGAGTTGGCCCCTCTACATCTTCTCGTGGTCGAGCAAGAGCTCCTCGGGGATGAGCAAGAGCTCCTCGAACTCCTGTCGAGGAACAGCGGACTCAATCTACCTTAGAAAACCAGGCCTTCCAGCTGATGGCGAAGAACCAGGCGTTGGCTGAAATGTCAAAGAAGATCAGGGACCTAGACGAGCAGCTTTCTACGCAGAAGTCTACCTTGGAGATTAAAGATCTCTTCATCAAAAATCTCCACGAGCAGCTAGAAAGATTGACATATCAGTTCCACAAACAGCCCAGGGAGTTCTGGATAGCTGGGTACAACGAGGCTCTCTACCACTTGGACGATCGTATCCAGAATGCCAATAATGAGGGCTACAAGCAGGGCTGGTTGAATGCCTTAGGTGTGCTGCAACTCGAACAGGGTCATTACCTGTGGGACTACCACGATTCTGGGCTGCTCGACCTACCCGTGCCACCATTCAAATTGGATATGAGTTGGATCCCTGCTCGGGCCATTCCTCGATGCTTGATTTCCAAATATCTCGGCGACTACAACCTCCATTCAAATGTCGAGATATCTCGTCCTGAGCACCTCATAGATCGACCATCCGTGATGAATGTCAGGATGTTAAAAGATTTGAACTTTATAAATTCTCCTCTTGCTTTAAATGATCCGCCTGCTAGCGAGGAACCTGTATCAAAAGCAGAGGGGAAGAAACCAATAGAGTAGGAATTTTGATGTAATAGTTAGTATACATTTCATTATCAATGTAATTTATTTTTGGATTTAATGAAAGACTTTCATTTTTGTTCGCAATCTTAATTGCTATTGTCTTGTAATTATGAAACACTTTACATTTGTGCATGCATATCTGTTAAAAAGATAATGATGTTGTGTTAATTGTTGATTAACTTATTATCGAATAGCTTGAATTTGTGGTAGTCATTTGGCAAAAATAATATTTTGTTTCTCGACCAACTTAGTAATAATTAAAAAATTACGAGTATCATTTATGTTGCTCGATCACTTTCTCGCCTTCATAAAATGTTTCCGACCAACCAAGGTCGGTAAATTTTCCTTGTCGACCAACTTACAGTTAGTGGGTTTTTATCCCCGACCAGCCATAGTTAGTAGATTTTTTTCTTAAATGTTTCCGACCAACCAAGGTCGGTAAATTTTCCTTGTCGACCAACTACAGTTAATGGGTTTTTATCCCCGACCAGCCATAGTTAGTAGATTTTTTTCTTAAATGTTTCCGACCAGCCAAGGTCGGTAAATTTTCCTTTTCGAGAATATATTTACTTCCTAACCGACATAAGTTGGCATTTTTAGGAATACTTTTATTTCCCGAGGAACATATAGTTTTACTTCCCAAAGGAATACAAGTAGCTTTACTTCCCGGAGGAATACAGGTAGCTTTACTTCCCGGAGGAATATTGGTAGCTTTACTTCCCGGGGGAATATTGGTAGCTTTACTTCCCGGAGGAATATTGGTTTCTCGACCAACCTTAGTTGGCATATTCGAGAAAAAATTTGAGTAGCCTGAGCTTTGTCGAGTTTTGCCGAGTAGTGTGTAGCACTAGTATTCCCCAAAAAAATTTCAATAAAAAGAAAGAATTCGGCAGGATATCTTCATTTTATTCATCACTGATAATACTTGCGCAGGTGCTCTGCGTTCCATGCATTCTTAAACTCCTCCCCTTCTAAAGTTGCTATTAGGTAAGTTCCTGGTCGAACAACTTCTGTAACTCGGTATGGTCCATGCCAGTTTGCCTCCAGTTTATTGTGCTTTTGAATTACTTTCTTCAGCACATAGTCTCCTTCTTTCAGGTCGCACTTCTTCACTCTCTTGTTGTAGAACAAAGTTGTTCGCTGCTGGTAAGCAGCATTTCTAATGGATGCTTCTTCTCTAACTTCCTCGAGCATGTTTAAATTCAATCTTCTCATTAAGTCACTGACAGGGGAATTGAAATTCAGTACCCTGTGTGTTGGGAGGCCCAACTCGGTAGGTATAACAGCTTCACTTCCAAAAGCCAGCATATATGGTGATTCTCCTGTTGCTACTCGGAGAGTAGTTCGGTAAGCCCATAGTACTGATTGTAGCTCGTTGATCCAATTTGCTTTCGCATCATTCAGTCTTTTCTTCAAGCCATTTAGCAATGTTCTGTTCGTCACCTCAGTTTTTCCATTGCTTTGAGGATGGCCTGGTTCTATGTGGACCTTCAAAATGTTCGACTGATGGCAATAGGTAGCGAACTCCTCGTTATCAAATTGTGTTCCATGGTCTGTGATGAAAGCATGAGGAAGACCATATCGACAAATGATGTTCTTCCAAACAAATTGGTACACCTTGTCGTACGTCATATCAATGAGAGGCTCAGCTTCTACCCACTTAGTAAAATAATCCACTGCGACGACGAGGTATTTGAACCTTCCTCTGGTCGTTGGCAGTGGCCCGACCAAATCTATTCCCCACATGGCAAATGGCCAAGGGGAAGTGATGGGTGTCAATAATTCTTGTGGAGTTCTTCGGATGGAGGAAAAGCGCTGGAACTTGTCACATTTCTTGGCATAGGCTATACAATCAGCCCTCATCGTCGGCCAGTAGTATCCCTGCATCATCACCCTTTACAAAAGCGTCCGACCTGCTACATGGGCTCCACGGGACCCTTCATGGACCTCTTCAATTAAATCTTTCACCTCGGTGGGATGCACACATCTCTGCAAACCTACCATAATTCCTCGTCTATATAGAATACCGTTAGTTAATACATACTGAGCAGCTTTAAACTTTAATTTCTTGGCTGCGAGCTTGTCAATTGGTAATTCTCCCTCCTCAATATATGCCCTGATGGGATCCATCCAAGATGGTCCTAAATCAAGGGTAATAAAGTTCGTCGTCAGATCTTCATCTATACTCCGACCAGCTAAAACTTCAATTGGGATTGTTCTTCGTAGATCGGTCCGAGTAACTGATGCTAATCGAGCTAAGGCGTCTGCTCTCGCATTCTCCATTCTTGGTATTCTGACCAGCTGAATAGCAGCAAATTCTGACACCAGCTTCTTTGCCTTTGCATGATATTTGATCATTAACTCTCCTCTAATTGCATATACTCCCAACATTTGATTTACAATCAATTGAGAATCACTGAAGATAATAACCTGCTGCGCCTCCATAATTTTTGCCAAACTAAGACCTCAATCATGGCTTCATACTCAACCTCATTATTGGAAGCTTTGAATTGGAAACGTAGGGCGTATTCCATGTCAACCTCGTCCGAAGTGTTCAAAACTATCCCCACGCCACATCCTGTAGTGCAAGATGAGCCATCTGTAAGGACATTTTTGTCCATTAACATTTTATATGTCGTACGCCGTTACACCGTTGAAGAAATTCAAGATTCATACATTCATCAACGGATCCGAATATCAAAAGAAGAAGAGGAATTAAAGTCGGACAAACCGGATCGGTCTGCCTGAAATAAAAGAACCGATTCGGTCAACCGAAACGGTTCGCTTCAGACCGGACCGATCCGTTTTGCTGAAGGCCAGTATACCCCGGACCGCAAGCAAATCGATGAAGCAGGAATAAAAGAACCGATCCGGTCACAACCGGACCGATCCACCTGAAATAAAAGAATCGATCAGCCTTAACCGGACCGATCCGCCTCAGACCTGGATCGGTCCGCCTGGTATAATCTTAAACAGATCGTGGTCAGATTTTTGTGCTCAAGTACTCTTATTTAACCCCACTACGGGAAGTGGTTTTCTAAGACTTATTCACACGATTTCCAGAGTAAAGAAAGCCCTAAGTCTTCACATATTGAGCATCTAGACTCTAGGTTTTTGATTCACACAATTGCCAATCATTTGTGAATCTTTTTGGTAACCCAAGAACGCAGTTTTGCTGTTCAAACCCTTGTGGAGAAGCCGTTTCTGTTCTTCATTGCAGCCCTACTGGAAAGGGATAGTTCCAGCCGCCGACTACAGAATCCGACACCTGAGGGTAATTCTTAGTCACTTGTATTTTCATTGTAATCCGAAATTGTATAGCTACAATATTATAATGAAAATAAATGGTTTTGCCCCTTTGGGAGATTTTTCCTCAATTGCATGTGTTTGAATGTTCTTGCTTAGATTATCATCTTATTCAATCACATATTGTTGCATGTTTAGGGTTTGTTTGGGTTAAAAGGTGTTTAATATATAATTTGCTCATTTGAACGCAAGCACATACGTTCTCAAATTGGTATCAGAGCAGGTTACGCTAATCTATCGCGTATTCCTATTTTTCGCAAAAATTTTCTAAGATATCAATTTTCTGAAAAAATTGATTTTTGAAAAAGTGCGTGTTCAAATGGAGAAATTATATAATAAAATGCCTGTTTTTTACGGGACAAATTATGCTTATTGGAAAGCCCGAATGAGGTCGGCTTTAAAAGCCATAGATGAAAGGGTTTGGATTTTAGTTGAAAGAGGGTGGACTCCTCCCTCCGTGACTGTTGATAATGTGATCAACTTGAAACCTGTCACTTCTTGGACTGATGAAGAATTTAAATGGTCATCTTTTAATTCTAAGGGTCTAAGTGCTATTTCTGGGTCTGTCACACCTGATGAGTTCAAACGCATAATGACGTGCACCACGTCAAAAGAGGCATGGGATGTTTTACAACTCACCCATGAAGGAACTAATGCTGTGAAAGAATCTAAGTTGCAAAATTTGACAACTCAATTTGAAACCATCACCATGCATGAATCTGAATGCTTTGATGAATTTTATGCTAGACTTTCTGACATTGTGAATACTAGCTTTAATCCTGGTGAACATATTCCTAATGCTAGAGTTGTTAAAAAGATTCTTCGTTCTTTACCTAAGCGTTTTATCCCTAAAGTCACGTGCTAAATTCTATGGGTAATTTAAATACGCTAAAATTGGAAGAACATGTAGGAGATTTGCAAACTTATGAAATTGATATGTTCCCTAAAACTGCTAAATCTAAAGATAAGGGAATTGCACTTAAAGCCCAAGAGAGAAGGAGTGAGGGGTCGTCTAGAAAAAGGGTAGATCCGTCTAGAAAGAGAGAGACTGACACGTCAGATTCTGAGTGTGATTTTGACCTAGATGATTTGGCTCTTTTTGCCAAAAATTTCAAGAGGATTCTCAAATTTAAGAAAAATGGCAATTTTAAAGATAAAAAGAAATTTGAGAAAAATAAGTTTGAAAAGAAAAATGAAAAAGAATCCAAAAATACTCTTAAGAAAGAAAGTGAGAGATGTTTTGAGTGCGATGGTAGGGGTCATAGAGCCTTTGAGTGTGCCAATCGTCTCAATAGAGAGAAAGGGAAAGTTGTCCTTAATGCTACCCTTAGTGACGACAGTGAGGTCGAGACGGTGGATTCAGGAGATGAGTCACCACATGAGTGTAACTTCACCGCATTTATGGCCAGTCAAGTGAGCACTCCTAGTTCTCTTCACGAAGATGAAGATGATGCTTCACAGGGACACCTCGACAGTGAGATCGACGTAAGTGAGGGGGAGGATGACTCAAGTGAGAGCGAGAGTGATATTGAACGCGCCTACGCTGAGTTATATTCTGAGTCTTTTAAAACTAGAAAAATGTAACAAAGCGCTAGTTCTTAAGATCACCGACTTAGAGTATGATTTAAGGAAGGCTAGAGAAAGACAGTCCTCCACCGTCACCGCCCTGAGAGAGAGAGAATCTGCCTGTGTCGAGAAAGAGATTATGTTTAGAGAGAGAGAGTGTTTTAGAGAAAGAGAGAGGGGACTTGACTAAACAAGTGGCTAGTCTTACGAGTCAGCTCCATTCCTCCGTGGAGACTCGGAAGAAACTTGAAGCCCTTGTTGCCCAGCTAACTCATGATCTTGAGAAAGCACGGGAAGCCAAGGTACAAATCGAGGATAGATCTGGGAAGATGGGAAAGATGCTCCTCGGCCCCGCTTTAGGTTTTGGTGATCGGCAAGGAATTGGATATGATGGTGCCTCCTCGTCCCAAATTGCACCTGGACCAGTTCCTGAGTTTACTACGAATCCTTATGGCCGTCGTCAAAAACCTCGAAGGAGAGTTCGACCAAGAAAAGCAAACCAAGGTCCGCCTTTGACTGTGCTCTTTTGTACTTATTGCAAAAGAAAAGGCCACCTTAGGGAGTCTTTCTATAGCATGGGTCGGACACGACGTACTACTGCTCCACCATGTCATACTGATGAGTTTTCTAGTCTGAGAGAGCGAGTTGAGTTCTTAGCTGCCACGACCCAGAGTTTAATGGAAGAATTCCGACGGATGTATTTGCCGTTAGTGAATGCTTCTCACATTCCAGCTAAAACCAATAACAACAAAGGCAAACAAAAGGTCAGCTCTACTTGGGTACCTAAGAAAGATAAAAAGGCCTTTGTTGTTCATGTTGCTCTCAAAGCACATAATACCTCACAGTGGTATTTTGATAGTGGGTGCTCCAGACACATGACAGGTGATGCCTCATTTTTTACGACTCTTGAGGACTATCAGGATGGCAGAGTCACCTTTGGAGATGGGAACAAGTCTAGAATTATAGGACGTGGTACTGTCGAGTTACCTGGATTTCCTAAGCTAGAAAATTTTTTGTACGTCAAAGGTTTGAAAGCAAACCTTCTCAGCATTAGTCAGCTATGCGACACTGACTTTGCAGTAAAGTTTGACTGGGGCACGTGTAAAGTCTATAATCAAGCCGGTAAACTTTTGATGCAAGGGATGAGGACCAAGGATAATTGCTATGGGACTGAGCCCACATCCTCACTTGTCTGTAACAGCGCCACGATCACTCCTATGGATCTGTGGCATCAACGTCTAGGTCACGTGAACGTTAGAGATCTAAATAGTTTAGCTAAAAAGGACCTAGTACGTGGCTTACCATCTCTTGGAAAGTCAACTTCGACCGTTTGTGGACCCTGTCAGTTGGGAAAACAAATTAGTAGTCCTCATAGGAAGTTGCACTCCATTACCACCTCTCGTGTTCTTGAGTTGATTCACATGGATCTTATGGGTCCCACTCGTACTGAGAGTCTAGGTGGTAAGAGGTACATCCTCGTGATGGTAGATGATTTCTACAGGTACTCCATTGTAGGTTTTCTGAGAGAGAAATCCGATGTTGTAGAATTTTTAACGACCAAGTGCCGTCTCCTGCAAAATCAACACGGTGTCACTATTAACAGGATGCGTAGTGACAATGGCACTGAATTCACAGAAGCAAAGGTAGACCTTTACTGTGATAGCCTCGGGATCAAACATGAGTTTTCTTCTGTTAGAACTCCTCAGCAAAATGGGATTGTTGAGAGAAAGAATAGAACGATCCAAGAGATGGCTAGATCTATGCTTCTAGGTCGTAAAGTTTCTAGGAGATTTTGGGAAGAGGCAGTGTCTACTGCATGCCACACGGTGAATAGGGTTTATTTACGTGCACACACACTTCAGACTCCTTATGAGTTGTGGACTGGCAAGAAGCCCAACCTGGCATATTTCCATGTTTTTGGGAGTAAATGCTACATCCTACGGGATAGAGAGCAATTAGGAAAGTTCGACTCCCGGAGTGACGAGGGAATATTTCTAGGATATTCATCGTATAGCAGAGCGTACCGAGTTTTTAACCTGAAGAGCTCTAAGGTTATGGAATCAATAAAAGTCACCGTGCAAGATGATGAACCTCTGACGGTTATTGATCCTAACCTTCAGTGTGAGGATGAGAATTGTTCTGACAGTGATTTACCTGTTCCTCTCTCACACTCTGTGGACCCTACTCCTGCACTAGGGGACACACCTGCTTGGGTTCGCAATAGTCATGACCCTTCTGCCATTATTGGTGATCCCACTCTAGGGGTCAAGACTCGTCCTCAGCTAGAGAACGTTGTTAGCCATCTTTACTACACGTCCAAAGTCGAGCCCAAGAACCATAAAGAAGCACTCAAGGATGAGCACTGGATATCTGCTATGCAGGATAAGTTGCTTCAGTTTAAAAAGAACAATGTCTGGGAACTTGTCCCCCGACCTAGTGAGACTAATGTGATAGGTACCCGGTGGATTTTTAAGAACAAAATGGATGAAAATGGTGCCATAATCAGAAATAAGGCTAGGTTGGTCGCTCAAGGCTACACACAGATAGAGGGTGTAGACTTTGGGGAGACATTTGCTCCTGTTGCGAGGCTTGAGTCTGTCGTTCTTCTGCTCGCCATCGCATGTCATCTGCGCTTCAAGGTATATCAGATGGATCTCAAGAGTGCCTTTCTGAATGGCATTCTACAGGAGGAGGTTTATGTGGAATAACCAAAAGGGTTTGAAGACCCTCAGCACCCAGAACACGTCTACTATCTGAGGAAAGCCTTGTATGGTTTGAAGCAAGCACCCCGTGTTTGGTACGAGAGGCTTACTTCCTATCTCTTAGCTTGTGGCTTCAAGAGAGGGGGAGTAGATATGACGTTGTTCGTCAGGAGAGATGACGGTGCTATTTTGGTTGCCCAGGTCTATGTGGACGACATAGTCTTTGTATCCACATACTCCCAGCATGCTCACCACTTTGAGGAGGAGATGAAAAGTCAGTTTGAGATGAGCATGGTTGGTGAGCTTACATTCTTCCTTGGTCTCCAGGTTCGTCAGCTAGAGGATGGGATGTTCATCTCCCAATCCAAGTATGCTAGCGACCTAGTGAAGAAATTTGGTTTAGACTCCGCTAAGCACGCACATACACCTATGAGTACCACTACCAAGCTTAGTAAGGACACTTCAGGCAAGGACGTAGAGCAAACCTTATATCGGAGTATGATAGGTAGTCTTCTCTACTTGACTGCCAGTCGTCCCGACATCGCCTTTAGTGTTGGAGTCTGTGCGCGATATCAGGCGTCCCCAAAAGAGTCACATTTACTTACTCTAAAACGTATTATTAAATACGTGAGTGGGACTCTCTCATACGGGATTTGGTATTCCTTTGATACCGATGACCGTTTGTCCGCCTATTCGGATGCCGATTGGGCTGGGGATGTAGATGGTTGTAGGAGCACTTCTGGTGGGTGTTTCCATTTTGGTTCTGCTCTTGTCTCCTGGCTGAGCAAGAAGCAAAATTCCATCTCTTTGTCCACTGCGGAGGCTGAGTACATAGCCGCCGGGAGTTGTTGCACACAACTCTTGTGGATGAAGCAAATGCTGGAGGATTATGGGATTTCACAGGACACCATGACCATTTCCTGTGACAACACGAGCGCGATACACATATCCCGCAATCCAGTTCAGCATTTGCGCACCAAGCACATCAGGATACGTGAGCACTTTATACGACAACTAGTTGAGGAGAAAGTCGTATCCCTGAGTTTCGTTCCCACCGACCGTCAGTTAGCCGACATTTTCACAAAACCTTTAGATGCCCTTAGATTTGAGAGTCTTAGGAAGTCTTTGGGAATTTGCATAGTTGACTGAGGGGTTGGTCTATGTCTAGAATAGGATGCTTCTTCATGTTCATATCATATGCTTCCTATTGCTAGTCTGTTTTATATGTACCATTGCTTAGCTGTATAGATTTTTATTTATTCTTTTTGCTTTTTATATTTCTTTCGAAAAATACAAAAAGATTTTCCTTTAAGAAAAATTTTGAGAAAAGCACAAAAAGATTTTTTTTTTTTTTTGCTACTTTTATGGATGAGCATTTAAGATAGCCAAGTCACACCTTCATTCCATTTATCCATGTGACTGTTTGATAGAGATTTGAGACGCTACATAATTTTATCCATGTTCTTTACTTAGTATGGAGTCTTTGAGATGTAATTAGTGATATCTTCCTACATGTTTGACTCCTATATCCTTTATTGCACACATGCGTGGCTATATTTGATTATTGCACTTGTCTATCTCATATTGGCTTGAGTGTTTCCATCTCCATTCTGTCATACAATGTACGATATGCGATAAAACTTGACAAGATTGGAATGCATGTAAAAACCATTTTGGTGAGACTGTGTGTTTTTGTATAACGGGGAGGGGCTGCGAAAGGTAATCATCTATCCTTTGCGCAAAAGACACCATTAAAAAGGACCTAAAAATGGATGAATTTTAATATCCGAGGTCCAAAGAGGTTAAAAGAGCCCAAAAAAATTTAAAGGCAATAAAAAGCAATTCATGCCAAATATGGGCCAGTTAGGCTTCACCATCAATTCTCCAAAGTTTGAGAATTTAGAATGCCTCTATTCAAAATTATATCTGAGGGAGTTTGGTGGGAGAATCTTTAAACGGGTTTGCACTTCCTTGAAAGTCCTGAAAAAGCATAAAATCGTTTTGGACGTTATTGGTGTGAAAATCACTTTGAGCTTTGATTTGTTGATTTGATTGAGTCAATATCTTATATTGTCATTCTTTTACACCAAAGGAAGAATTTGAGTTCATTCTCTAGGAGTATCCAATATTCATCGTGCACTTATGTCATGTTTGTATGCATTGATTTTCCTATCGAATTTGTTCACACCACTTCATTTACGCTTTCATCATCTTGGTTGCTTTGTGTTCATTCATGGTGTGATTTCATCCTAGTGACACCCCGCTCTTTCTTATTTGATTTATTTCTCTCATTTGTCTATTTGGAGACATCATAAAAAGGGGGAGAATGAATTATCTTATTATGGGGGAGATTTGAAAGTTGAGTTTGCTCATAATTTGGTATATATGTTTATCTCATTTCAAACTCGATATGTCACTTGGTATTTTTCTTTGTCTCATGTGTGTAGGTACTACATGGATTATCCTTGGATTGCACACCCTGATGAGAAAAGCGTTGAGATTCCTGAAGAATTGAAGAGCAAACGCTGTAGTCTTATTCAAATGTATCTTTCCAGTTTTGGGTTCATGGAAGGGTAGATTTGTATAGGCATTTTTAGTTGTTTGATAATTCGGATATTTGTTTTTATGTATGTACCGGCATAGACATAGGGGGAGATTTGTAAGGACACTTTTGTCCATTAACATTTTATATGTCGTACGCCGTTACACCGTTGAAGAAATTCAAGATTCATACATTCATCAACGGATCCGAATATCAAAAGAAGAAGAGGAATCAAAGTCTGACAGACCGGACCGGTCCGCCTGAAATAAAAGAACTGATCCGGTCAACCGGACCGGTTTGCTTCAGATCGGACCGATCCGTTTTGCTGAAGGCCAGTATACCCCGGACCACAAGCAAACCAAAGAAGCAGGAATAAAAGAACCGATCCGGTCACAACCGGACCGATCCGCCTGAAATAAAAGAGCCGATGCACCTCAACCGGATCGATCCGCCTCAACCGGATCGATCCGCCTCAGACCCGGACCGGTCCGCCTGGGATAATCTTAAACAAATCGTGGTCAGATTTTTGTGGCTCAAGTACTCTTATTTAATCCCACTACGGGAAGTGGTTTTCTAAGACTTATTCACACGATTTCCAGAGTAAAGAAAGCCCTAAGTCTTCACCTATTGAGCATCTAGACTCTAGGTTTTTGATTCACACAATTGCCAATCATTTGTGAATCTTTTTGGTAACCTAAGAACGAAGTTTTGCTGTTCAAACCCTTGTGGAGAAGCCGTTTCTCTTCTTCATTATAGCCCTACTGGAAAGGGATAGTTCCAGCCTCCGACTACAGAATCCGACACCTGAGGGTAATTCTTAGTCACTTGTATTTTCATTGTAATCCGAAATTGTATAGCTACAATATTATAATGAAAATAAATGGTTTTGCCCCTTTGGGGGATTTTTCCTCAATTGCATGTGTTTGAATGTTCTTGCTTAGATTATCATCTTATTCAATCACATATTGTTGCATGTTTAGGGTTTTTTTGGGTTAAAAGGTGTTTAATATATAATTTGCTCATTTGAACGCAAGCATATACGTTCTCACCATCTACATATAGCCTCCGTATAGGTAACTCGTCTTCAAATTTCTGATCTGACAGAGTTCCTCGGTGAAATATTTATTACTTCCTTTCATCCTCCCCTGATATTTCTTGCTCTTCGTCTATCATCTTTTCTTGCCCTTTTACCAACCGGAGGTGGTCCGAGCTCGAATTTGATGATCCTGTAGCATCCACTTGCCCTTTTACCAACCGGAGTTAGTCTGAGCTTGTGTTTGATGATCCTGTAACATCCACAGGTTGATTAGCGAGCAACTTTTACTCCTCAGGGGTATCAGGATAGGTGAACTCTGCTATAAAATCTGCTACAGCCTGCCCTTTTAGCGATGATTTGGGTTCATAAACTATATCATATTCACCGAGCTCTATTGCCCAGTACATCAATCTCCCTGATTTTTCTGGTTTATGAAGGGCTTGCCTCAATGGCGTATCAGTATATACTACTATGGTATGAGCCTGGAAGTATGGCCTCATTCTCCTACTCGCCTCAATCAGCGCCAGTGCTAATTTTTCCAGCCTTGGATATCTGAAATCTGCTCCTCGAAAGGCCTTACTTGTGTAGTAGATTGGTTTTTATACTCCATTCTCCACTCTTATCAACGCCGAGATAACTTCATTCTCCGATACTTCTAGATATAAGTATAATTTTCTCCCATCACTGGCCTGGACAACAGTGGAGGTGTTCCAAAATATTTCTTCAAGTCTTGAAAAGCCTTCTCACATTCGTCATTCCACTCAAAAGTCTTTCAGAGTGTCTTGAAGAATGGGAGACATCTATCAGTTGCTCGTGATACAAATCTGTTGAGTGTTGCTACTCGTCCTGTAAGATTTTGCACCTCTTTCTTCGTCGTTGGAGATCGCAGCCCTAGCAGAGCTTTGATCTTTTCAGGATTCGCCTCAATGCCTCGTTGATTGATAATGTACCCGAGGAACATGCCTTCTCGTACTCCAAATGTGCATTTCTTCGGGTTCAGCTTCATTTGATATTTATCCAGTTGATCAAAAGTCTGACTTAAGTCAACTAGATGATCGGCAGCTTTCTTGATCTTTGTCAGCATATTGTCAACATAGACTTCCATATTGTAACTGATTTGTTCAGCAAAGACCTTGTTCATCAGCCGCTGATATGTCGCACCTGCATTTTTCAAACCAAAAGGCATAACACTATAACAATAAGTTCCCCTAGGGGTAATGAAATAAGTACTCTCCCTGTCTTCAGGTTTCATTTTAATCTGATTGTAACCAGAATAAGCATCCATGAAGCTCAACAGCTCGTGTCCCAAGGTGGCATCGACCAGTTGATCAATTCGGGGCAATGGAAAATGATCCTTTGGGCATGCTTTGTTGAGGTCGGTGAAGTCTACACACATCCTCCACTTGTTGTTTTTCTTCTTTACCATCACCACATTGGCTAACCAGTCTGGATATTTAACATCTTCAATGAAGCAAGCTTTCTAGAGCTTCTTGACTTCCTCCTGTATAGCTTGATTCTTCTCGGGACTGAATACTCTTCTTCTCTGCTTCACAGGTTTGATCTCTTTATTCACATTGAGCTCATGACATAAGAAATTTGGGTCTATCCCAGGCATATCTTCATGAATCCACGCAAAAGTTTATTTTCTGCTTCTAAGGAAAGTTATCAATTCCTGTTTTAGTGACGCTTCCAATGACGAACCTACTTGAGTAGCACGTTCAGGGTGCTCATCGTCCAGAATGATATTTTCAGTAGCTTCCACCACTTGACCCTTCACGAGTTGCGACTCATCTCTAGGATCCAATGTTTCAATTTCTACACCTTCATCCACTTGATAGGTAGTAGTATTTCTCCTTGATTCTTCCAGTTCCTCTTGATCGGTGGATGAATAATAGCATTCCCGAGCTATTTTCTAATCACCTTTCATAACTCCTACTCCAAAATTTATTGGAAATTTTAGGCATTGATGCACTGTAGATGGTACAGCCTCGAATTTCTTCAATCCTACTCTTCCCATGATGATATTGTATGATGATTGAACATTATTATCCATCACGAAGAAGCATATTCTTTCTGTTCAACAAGCAGGCCATGTACCAATGAATATATCCAACTTGATCGTCCCAAGTGGAAATACTTTCTCGCCAGCAAAACCGAGGAGGGGTCTATGATAAGGCTCCAATTGAGATAGCTTTAGATTTAAACTGTCAAAACACGAGAATAACATGATGTCTGCCGAGCTACCATTATCCACTAGTACTCTTGAAATTATTACTTCCTTCATCCTCATTTTGATCACCAATGGGTCATCATGAGGATACAAAACTCCTGCGAGGTCATTCTTTGAGAAACCAATGACCAATTTCTCTTTGTTCACCTTTCTCGGGTGATCCTCCTCAGCTAGATTTATTCGTTGAATGTACGAGCAAGCTTGAGCCTCACAAAGGTAAGCTTTTCTCTCTGCAGTAAGGTCTCCTCCTCCTGCATCTCCACCTGTTATAACATTACACTCAAATGACCCAAAGCGTATTGGAAATACCTCACGTTCTGGCTGCCTTGGTCTCTTGGGAAGATTGGGGTCGTCTTCTGGATCAACTTCATGGTTTCTTTTCTTGTTTTCCTCTGCTCGATGAGGAGATCTAAACCTCTCTCTTGTTCGATCGTTTTTTCTTCTTTCGCTTCCACGATCGACATACTTTGACAGCTTTCCTCGTCTGATGAGTGTTTCAATCTCATTTTGAAGAGATATGCAATTTTTGGTCATATGGACATGATCTTTATGAAACTCGCCATACTTCGCCTTATTCCTCTTGTCAGGATCTGCCTTCATTTTCTCTGGCCAGTTTAATTCCTCGTTTTTCTTGATTTCTTCTAGAACATGGTTGATATCCTTCTTCAAAGGAGTATAATTATCAAATTGCTTCATTATGTCCCATACCGACCTAGTTTTTGAATGTTTGTCATTACCATTGTTCTTATGCTCTTTCTTCTTAGCTTTATCACCTTCCACCTTGGTTTCTTTGGCATCCATATTCTTCTTCGTGGTCATAGCCTCCTCGGCATTCATAATCTTGGACGCTTTTCCCATCAGGTCTGACATGATTCTAGGTGGATCTTTAGCCAAAGTGTAGTACAACTTGTTGGGCAGTAGTCCACTCATCAAAGCAGTAATCGTTGTCTTCTCCTCATAATCAATGACTTCAAGTTTCTCGTTATTAAAGCGAGTTATATAATCTCTAGTGCTCTCACTAGCTTTTTGTCTAACACTTAACAAATGTGCTACTCGTTTAACTGGCTTTGCCCCAAAATAGAAATTCCCAATGAATAACTCGGCCAGTTAAAGAAAAGTTGAGATCTTACCACGAGGAAGATTATTATACCATATTTGAGCAGATCCGGTAAGAGTTCCCAAGAATGCTCTGCATCTCATCTCATCTGGAACAGCATAGATGTCGACTGCAGCTTGGTATTGTTCTATATGAAGGACAGGGTCAGTCTTTCCATCATATTTGGGAGTCACCACAGGTGCTTTGAACTTTGATGGTGTTGGAAAATCTACAATGGCATGGACAAAAGGTGTTCCTCGAACAAAGGTTCGTTGTAGAGTGTTCTTGGCTTTAGCCATTTCCCCTAATCTATCTTCCAGCCTTTGAATATAGCCTTTCCATGAATCATTTCCTTCCTCGGGCCTGTTGGTTCGAGCAACTGATCGCGTTGAGGTGGCTTCCTGGGATCTCTCTTGACGAGCAGCTGGTCGCGATTGGGCAGATCCTTCCCTTAAATCTGATGGTCGTCGAAAACTCCTTGATACGACTTTAGGAGGACTTTGACTCCTTCTAGGTCCTAATCGATTAAAAGGTGATACCCTGCTTAATCTTTCTAGCGCACTGGTCCTTTCTGGAGAGAGAGTGATACGTTTTTCAGCATTTGTGGCTCGCACTGATGAAGTTCATCCAGGTTGATAAGAAAAATCTTCAGACTCCTCATTGCGATATGAATTAGTACGCCTAGTACGCAAAGAAGGTGCACGGGTATTTCTTTGAATACTTCGTGGTCCTGAATGGGTTGGTGCACCACCTTGGAGGGTTTGTATGAGTTGTCGCATAGTTTCTTGCATGACAGTCTGGCCCTGAGCCAGATTTGTCAGTATTCCAGCCAGATCTGGAATATTTGGCGGAGCAGATGGATTTAGAGGGCTTCCAGCATTTTGATTGCTGGATTCTGGAATATCAGCCATTTGTGATGAATTATTTTTGATGAAAAATGATATTACCAGTCGCTTCCCACAGATGGCGCCAATCTATTGATGTAAAAAATTAGATCATATCTAATTATTCAATCACAGATAAAATAAATGAGACAAAGAATTTTTAAAGTGGTTCAGCCTCATAAGAATGGCCTACGTCCACTGTTCTGTTATTGCTGAGTGTTTGGGAATTCTCGATTACCAATTCTATTAAGAAATTCCGGTCCCTTACAATGAGGATTGTAAAAAAGTATTTATAGCCCTGAGGCTGTAATGTGAAAGTGTAATGCATTAAATGATGTACTTATGAAAGGGTAATACATTCAATGCCCCTTAAGCGTGTGCGTCTGAATGATAAGCATTTGATGGACAGTTAAACTGTTGGTTATCCTGCTATTAATGCTTTGTTCGAGGTGCAGCTCGGACCGACTGAGTTGCTCGGACCGCCTAAGCTTCTCGGCACTTAAGAGTTCCTCGGAGAGTTCTTGTTCCTCGGAGCGTATGAGTTCCTCGGGGAAGCAGTGTTCCTCGTTGTAGTATGGTTCCTCGGAGCGTGTGAGTTTCTCGGAAGTGTTTGTTGTTGCCACGTAGATTGCCATGTGTCTTCATTCAATTGGGCCATGTAGGCAGACTAAATTTGGTATCAACACCTGGTAAATGGTTATTCATCCTAATTTACATAATAATAATTGCTTTGTATAATTATATCATCCCTAATAAAATTTTGTTGTGACACCTCATAATTTTTGGGTGATCATGATTAAAAACATAAATTAAGATTGTTAACAATAAAAAATTATTATAAGCATATGGAACGGAGTTCAAACTAAGAAAATAAATATAACCATAACATATCCAAAGGAACCAACTGAAAGTAGAATAATGTATATTGTTTAAACTAGAATAAAGCTATAAATCTTTGACAGAACTGAAACCAAAAATAATGTGGAATAATCCCACAACAAGAGGACTAAAAAAATATTAACAACTAAATGGTCAATCCTGTTGGAAAATTGGAGTTGTCCAAGTATTTTTGGACAGAATTTTGAGCAACTTTGAGCTCAAATTTAGGTGGGACCCAAACTACGATAATCTTGGGATCATATACGAACGTGTTCTCCTCCACAAGGAGATTAACGTAGTATATTCATATGTCCAATTTCAATAAGTTATGAATGATAAATATGTTCCCAAAGTGACTCACAAAGCAATGAAAGTTAATGAATTGGGTATGTTTTAACTCTTGTCCCACATTGGAAGAGTAGAGTGACTCACAAAGTAATGTAAGTTAATGAATTGGGTATGTTTTAACTCTTCTCCCACATTAGAAGAGTAGTGAAAAGTAGATGAGTTAATAACACCCCAAGTATGGACTAAGGCTTTGATGCCTTGGGGTATCCCAACTCTTTGAAGGGGAGATGGCCTACACTATGCATGTGTTGGGCTTGGCCCAAAAGCCCACACGCGCGCGCGCACCGTCCGGCCGGCTCGGTTCGCTTCGGGCTTGGGCTTGGGCTTAGGCTTATAATTTCTTAAATATTTTGGTCCGTTTTAATTTAACTTTTTGGCCTTTAATTGTTAATTAATTACAAAATTAATTAATAGTTAATTAATTGTCTATCAGTTAATTTCAAGGGTTAACAGTTAACGAAATTTACTATTTTGACAGTTAAATTCGGTTTTGACTGTTCCCAACAGTCAAAACATTTGCTATAAATTAAACCTTTCCCCTATAATTTTTTACTACTGAAAATTTTCCCTCCCATAGTTCCGAAATTATGCAATATCTTTTCCCAGAAAATAATTCCTCTATTACTGCTACTGCATACATTTCCTGCATAGTATTTCTTTGGTCTGCTTGAGTATAATATACAGAATTGTGTTCGTAGAAATTAATCATAGTTGTGCTACTTGATTAATTTGAAAATGCGTTCTATCTTGGGAGATAATTATTCATTACCTTTAGCACGTTGTAGAGGGAATAAATTTGTCTTTGAAAATTCATTCTATCTTGGGAGACAATTATTCATTACCTTTAGTACGCTGTGAAGAGAATAAATTTGTCTTAAGGAGACTGTTCTAAACAGGGCTCGGATTATTTCTCCTCTATTCTAATATTATTTCTTCAAATTCCAATAAGTGTTAATTTTCTGTAATTTCATTTTTTCTGTAATTATATTAATAATTCATAATTCTGTACATTGTATTTAATAAATAGTAGATATAAAAATCTTAAGACAAATTTATTTTGTTCTACTGTTTTGTAGTGTACATAATATTTTTATACAAAAATTTATTGGTATAATTAAATCTGTTTTGACAGAAAAAATTTGAATTAAAATATTATTTTATTACAGAAATTTAATAAAAAAATATTTGGTATAGAAATTAATTTCTACACTGTTTATATATATTCTATTTTAGAAAATAAAATTTTATTTGTAAATTTTGTTGTTAAATCTGTTTATATAAAAAAAATCATCTTAAAATTATAATTCTGTTTTGTACGGAATTCTTTTTATTATTAAAAAAATAGTGTGACAACTTCTGTGTATATTTTAGTTTAATTATGAATATTATTTAGAATTATTTTGGAATTCATTTATTGTGAATTATATTTGGAGGAAATTGGTGCACAAAATTTTGTATTCTGTTTTGACTAATTCATTTATATATCAATTCAATCATTGATAAAAATTATGTTTTTGTAACAGAAATGGAATCGCAAAGTACGAACACTATTCCTGCTAATGTGACTATCACCAACAAAAATATGACTGCACTTGTATCTATGCCACACGTGGAGAAACCGAAAAAGTTCAATGGGGCTGACTTCAAATGTTGGCAAGGACAACTGTATTTCTATATCACTACCTTCCAACTGGATAGGTTTGCATATGAACATTGTCCCTCTATTTAAGAGGGAGATGACTCTAAAAAGGTTGCTGTTGTTGATGCTTGGAAGAACTCGGACTACCTATGTCGAAATTATATTCTGGCCTACTTGGACAAGACATTGTATCATGTCTAATGCACGATCAAGACATCCAAGGAATTGTGGAATTCTTTGGAAAAGAAGTAAAAACCTGAAGATGCTGGAATGAAGAAATTTATCATCGAGCATTTTCTTGAATTTAAAATGGTTGACTCCAAACCAGTGATCTCGCAGGTGCAAGAACTCCAAGTGATCCTCCACGACATGCATGCTTAAGGAATGTCACTTAGTGAAACTTTCCAAGTTGCTACAATTGTTAAAAAGTTGCCACCATCTTAGACTTTATTCAAAAATTATCTCAAGCACAAGCGAAAGGAGATGAATGTGGAGGAGTTGGTGGTCAGGCTGAGAATCGAAGAAGATAACAGTGAGTCTCAAAAGAAAAGTGGGAAGAATCCAATGGAAACGAAAGTCCATGTTGTTGAAGGTCCTAAGAAGAACAAACGAAAGCATGATGGGGAAGGCAGTTCCAAATAGAACAAGAAGAAGTTCAAAGGCAAATGCTACAACTGTGGTAAACCTGGACACCGCTCAAGCGAGTGTCATAATCCTAAGAAGCAAAATCGAAATAATCCGCAAGCAAATGTAACTGAGGGTGAAAACATCGCCAATGACTTGGCGGATTTGAATCTTTCTGTCGTGGTCTCTGAATGTAACTTGGTTGGAAATACCAAGGAATGGTGGGTGTACACTGGAGCCACATGACACATTTGTGCAAACAAATGGATGTTCTCCACCTATAAGCCTTTGGAAAATGAGGAAAACCTCCTTATGGGGAATTCTTCTACTTCTAAGGTGGTGGGACAAGGAAAGATTGCTCTAAAAATGACTTCTGGAAAGGAACTTACTCTCAACAATGTTCTTCACGTGCCTGATATCCGAAAGAATCTAATTTCTGGATCTCCCTTGACTAAAAATGGTTTCAAGCTTATGTTTGTGTCTAATCGCTTTGTGTTGACTAAGAATGACATGTATGTAGGAAAGGTCTACTTAAATGAGGGGATCTTTAAAATCAATGTTCTTACTATAATCCCAAAAACATTTTTTTCAATGAATGAAATTGCTAGTTCTTCTTACTTGATTGAGTCATCTAATATTTGGCATGCTAGATTAGGACATGTTAATTTTGATACATTGCATAGATTAATTAACTTGGATTTTTTGCAAAAATTTAATATTGATAAAAATCATAAATGTGAAATTTATGTGGAATCTAAATTAGCTAGATTACCTTTCCATTCTGTTGAAAGGATAACTGAACCTTTAGATTTAATTCACAATGATATTTGTGATTTAAAATTTGTTCAAACTAGAGGTGGGAAAAAGTATTTTATTACTTTTATTAACGATTGCACAAAATATTGCTATGTATATTTATTACATAGTAAAGATGAGGCTATTAATGCATTTGAACAATATAAAAATGAAGTTGAGAATCAATTAAGCAAAACGATAAAGGCCATTAGGAGTGATAGAAGAGGTGAATATGAATATCCATTTGAGGGATTTTGTTCTGAAAATGGACTGATTCATCAAACAACCGCCCCTTATTATCCTCAATCGAATGGTGTTGCTGAACGCAAAAATTGTACTTTGAAAGAAATGATGAACTCAATGTTATTAAGTTCAGGAGCTCCACAAAACTTGTGGGGGGAAGCCTTACTTTCTGCTATTACATTCTCAATAAAGTACCTCACAAGACACCTTAAAATTATGGAAAGGTTGAAGACCTTCATATAAATATTTACGAGTGTGGGGGTGCTTATCCAAAGTGATGGTTCCTAAACCTAAAAAGGTAAGAATAGGGCCAAAAATCATGGATTGTGTGTTCATCGGTTATGCTACTAATAGCAGTGCATATCGATTTCGAGTTTGTAAATTTGATATTTCGAATATTCATGTAAATATGATTATTGAATCAAGGGACGCTTCATTTTTTGAAAATGAATTCCCGTATAACATGACCCGAGAATCTGGTCCTTCTAAAAGGACAAATCAAGCTACTACAAGTGGTACTCATCAACATATTGAACAAATAGAGGATGAACCAAGACGTAGTAAAAGAGAAAAAACCTCGACTTCTTTCGATCCAAATTTTCTAACATATTTGCTAGAAAATGAACCTTAATCGTACAAAGAAGTCATATCCTTACCCGATGCTTCCAATTAGAAAGAAGTAATTAATAGTGATATTGAATCCATATTACAAAACCATACATGGGAACTAGTGTATCTTCTACCAGGTTCAAAATCGTTAGGTTATAAATAGATCTTCAAAAAGAAATTGAAGGCCGATGGATCAATTGATAAATATAAAGCTAGACTTGTAGCTAAAGGCTATAGGCAAAAGGAAGGGTTGGATTACTTCAACACATATTCACCGGTAACAAGAATAACGTTTATTTAGATGTTAATAGCAATAGCTGCTATTAATGGACTTGAAATACATCAAATGGATGTAAAAACCGCATTCTTAAACGGTGAACTAGACGAGGAAATTTATATGGAGCAACCTGAAGGGTTCAAGGCTCCCGGACAAGAAGGAAAAGTATGTAAGCTTGTTAAATCACTTTATGGATTAAAACAAGCACTTAAGCAATGGCATGAAAATTTTGATAACGCAATGTTATCAAAAGGTTTCAAAATTAATGAATGTGATAAATGTGTTTAATTTAAATACATTCAAAATGGATATGTCATTGTATGCCTCTATGTTGATGATATGCTTATCACGGGCAGTAACTTGGAAATTGTCAAAACTACAAAACAAATGTTGAGTAGTAGATTTGACATGAAAGATTTGAGAATCGCCGATGTTATATTCGGAATTAAAATTTCTAAAACATCGAATGGACTTATATTATCTCAATCTCATTACATAGAGAAAGTACTTGAAAAATTCAAGAAGTATGATATTAGTTCTACCAAGACACTTTTAGATGTAAATTTACATCTAGCAAGAAATAATGGTGAAAGCATATCTCAACTAGAATATTCTCGTATTATCGGTAGTTTAATGTATATCATGAACTGTACACGACCGGACATAGCATACTCAGTAAGTAAGCTAAGTCGATTTACTAGTAATCTAGGGAGAGATCACTGGAAAGAAATATTGCGAGTTTTGGGTTATTTGAAATATACTCAAAACTATGGACTGCACTACTCAAAATATCCAGTTGTTCTTGAAGGACATTGCGATGCAAATTGGATATCCGATACAAAAGACTCTAAGTCTACGAGTGGGTATGTGTTTACCCTTGGAGGTGCAGTCGTATCTTGGAAATCCTCAAAATAAATGTGCATTGCTAGATCGATAATGGAATCTGAATTCATTGCACTAGACAAAGCTGGAGAATAAGCTGAATGGCTTTGAAATTTCTTAGAGAATGTTCCAAATTGGTCTAAACCTGTGCCCGCAATATGTAAACATTGCGATAGCCAATCAGCGATTAGAAGGGAACATAATCACATGTATAATGGAAAGTCACGACATATTCGTCGTCGACACAATACCGTTAGACAACTTATCTCATATGGAATTATCTCAATTGACTATGTAAAGTCAAAAGATAATATATCGGATCCACTAACAAAAAGTTTAAACCGAGAGAAAGTTGAAAGATCATCAAGAGGAATGGGTTTAAAGCCTATAAATAAATAAGAATCAATATAATGGCAACCCAACCTAGCTAACTATAGATTCCAAAATCTAGGTTCAATGGGAAAATCGAACTACATTGTATTCAGTAAGCACTGGAGGAGATTTTATCCTATCCATTCTAAAGATGAGACAGTGCATATCTGTCGCGAAATTAGTATAAGTTATAATTAATGACATCCATATCTTAGTATGTCTAACTGGGGTATTTCAGGATACTCTTTATGGAAGTCACCTACGTGAGTAAGAAGGGAGCCACTTCTATGAGAAAATGAAAGGCAATTTCTCTAAAATATTCACGGAGCCAAGTGGTGTTCATGGACAAAATGAACACAAATGTGAGAACCAACTGTGTTGAAGAATTGTTGTGTGAATACTGTTGTCTAGGTTTACAGAAATGGTTGACAGTTCAAGGACGTGAAGTCTACTGATTAACCAAGTAAATCCGATAGTATATCACTAAGGAAGTTCAAGGCCACTAGGATACTTCTCCCAATTCAATAAGTCTTCAATTTTAATCAACCTGTGTCTGCATCTGCATTAGCATTTGTTATGTTTTATTTATAGCGATATATCATTCATGAGGGTGATTATTGGAAAATTGGAGTTGTCCAAGTATTTTTTGACAGAATTTTGAGCAACTTCGAGCTCAAATTTAGGTGGAACCCACACTACGATAATCGTGGAACCATATACGAACGCGTTCTCCTCCGTAAGGAGATTAACGTAGTATATTCATAAGTCAATTTCAATAAGTTATGAATGATAAATATGTCCCTAAAGTGACTTACAAAGAAATGAAAGTTAATGAATTAGGTATGTTTTAACTCTTGTCCCACATTGGAATAGTAGAGTGACTCACAAAGCAATGAAAGTTAATGAATTGGGTATGTTTTAACTCTTGTCCCACATTAGAATAGTAGTGAAAAGTTGATGAGTTAATAACATCCCAAGTATAGACTAAGGCTTGGATGCCTTAGGGTATCCCAACTCTTTGAAGGGGAGATGGCCTACACTATGCATGTATTGGGCTTGGCTCAAAAACCCACACGCGCTCCATCTGTCCGGTCGGCCGGTTCAATCTCTTAAATATTTTGGTCCATTTTAATTTAAATTTCCGAGATTTAATTGTTAATTAATTAATAATTAATTAACTGTTTGTCAATTAATTCCAAGGGTCAACAGTTAACGAAATTAACTGTTTTGACAGTTAAATTCGATTTTGACTGTTCCCAAGAGTCAAAACATTTGCTATAAATTAAACCTTTCCTCTACAGTTTTTTACTACTAAAAAAATTGCCCTCCTATAATTCCGAAATTATGCAATAACTTTTCCTAGAAAATAATTCCTCTATTACTGCTACTGCATACATTTCCTGCATATTATTTCTTTGGTCTGGTTGAGTATAAAATACAGAATTGTGTTCGCAGAAATTAATCATAGTCGTGCTACTTGATTAATTTGAAAATCCGTTCTATCTTGGAAGACAATTATTCATTACCTTTAGCACGCTGTGGAGGGAATAAATTTGTCTTAAGGAGACTTTTCTAAACAGGGCTCGGATTATTTCTTCTCTATTCTAATATTATTTCTTCAAATTCAAGTAAGTGTAAATTTTCTGTAATTTCGTTTTATATCTGTAATTATATTAATAATTCATAATTCTGTACATTTGTATTTAATAAATAGTAGATATAAAAAATCCCACAACAAGGAATCATATGCATGATCACCATAAGAACTTAGAATCAATTACATAAAAACCATCATCCTCGCGATGAATCATATGTAACCATATGCTTAATCCGTGCACAGACAAATGTAACCACAACTTATCCCTTGAAATATCAATAAGAATGGTGAGTTTTATTCTTAAGGATATTGACTAAGAAATTCCCAAACCACTAAATCTTTTGTAGCGATCTCCTCCCCATCAATATTATTGTTATTTGTCCCCCTAACTAGTATCCACCACCTACCAAAGCATATCGAAAATGTATATATACCCTGATATTACTAGAGTCTAATAGGATATCCTAAAACATCTGAACACCCAATGTCTTCCAACTCCCAACCAAAACTAAACCTCATACGTGGAACGCATAATCCTACCTCCCTATCATAACTAGTGGCAAACGGTCTCACACACATCAATAGTAAGAAAACCCACCAAGTATCGCACAGATATGCCACCTATTATTTGAGTTTACACATGACCTTACCTGAACACTTTAATCCAGTAATACTCATAGAAACCAAGAGTGCCATAAATAGGCATATAAACCTATAAGGCATGGCTCTGACCATCACATAGATTGAAGGTAATAAAATGACAATGATGAAACCTCGAATTAACCCTCATAGTACTTTGATACTCTCACAGTTCTCAATTTTAGTCTGATAATAAAATAGAAAAATGTAAAAAAATTGAAAAGAAAGTTATATATATATATATATATATATATATATAAATTCTCCTTTTTCAAATTCAATGGTTGAGAATGAGAGAATTTGACAGTTTAATGAAAGCATAGTGAACAGTCATGAGTAAACTATAAAATAGAGAAAGTCTAGGCTGACTTTTGATTGGGACTCTCGCTGACATGTTGTTTAGTCATTAGTTGATTGATGCACTAACCCATCGCTACACACCATGTCAGCGAGTTAGGATTTTTGAGCCCCAAATTTGAGTTGTTGTAAAATCCCTCATAAAAATAACCCCTACGTGTGCCTACAGAAACGATGCAAGAGTGATCAATCAAAAGGCACAAAACCCAAGCGTCGTAACATAGACTCATACAAGGCAAGAAATGGGACTCCATTTAATTTTGAGCAGTGTATATAAGACGATTACTTATGCAACGCGCAAATAACTGAACGCCAACCTCCCGTCCCCATTTCTAAGACGACGAGGACAAATGTACATCCTAATATCTTCCATCTGGATGACCACATTATCCTTTTCCAGCAAATTAATAGTAGGACTAGCACTAGGGATCTCTTTCCTGTAGATACTACGGGATAATCACAATGGACACATGATCCAATTAGTATACAACCTATGTAATCTCCTACAATTACTATTAAACCCCTCTTCCCTTTTGCCTTTTGGAAACAAGTCAAACACTACACCAAATCTACACTATTGTCACGGTCATTGACCTTGACAAGTTGGACTTGTCAAGGTCAATGACCGTGACAATTCTAGGCGAGACAACTTTTTTTGTCACGGACGTGTCACGGTCTATGACCGTGATAAGTTTGTAAGAATTGTCACGGTCGTGTCACGGTCCAGGACCGTGACACATTTAGTCATGGTTATTAACTGTGACAAAGTCTTGTCCCCTTTTAAAAAATTGTCACGGTCAATGATCGTGACAATTCTGGACAGAATTGAAAAAAAATCTGCTGGGCAGTATGGCCACTGCCACTGCCTTGCAGTATATTTGTACCTGTTATATCAACGTTGTACCTATTCAAATTTCATATATCCAAATAAACTAGAGATAACGCAAATATACATTCAAAATAGAAACTATTTAAGAAGAAACAACATCACCATCAATTATCTCGTTCGAATAGCCACATAGGTATCGAGCATATGTGTCCTACCCTCAGGGCCACTCCTTATCCCCTGAATTAAAATAAAGTAAAATTAGTATCTTCCCCGCAAATATAGATAAATATAAATCAAAATTGAAATGGAAATCAAAATTGACATATAAATATAAATACATTACCTGTAGTGTCACCCAAACAGCTAACTTGAGCTCATATGGCACCTCCTTCCAACTAATGTACCTCGAGCAATCGTGTCAAATATAATTCCCTTCATATCTTAGCACTAAGAAATGTCATAATCCTATGGAGTTATGCGCTGCAAATTCCTTCCAACCGTTGTGTAGCCAAAAATCAGCAGTTGAAGTTGTCAATTCCACCTTTCAATGGTCTCCCATGTTTTGCTAGAGGTTCCAAGTGGTGGGGTATGGAAAGTTGAATTGACAACTTCAACTGGTGATGTTTGGCTTCATAACGGTTGGGAGGAATTTGCAGAGCATAACTCCATAGGATTATGGCATTTCTTAGTGTTCGGATAGACGAAGAGATTCAGTCTCCTGTCCACAAATAGGGCACCCCAAATAACTATGTACTAATCACCTATTAAAGGTAAGAAGCGTATATTCATGGATTAGTATAAACAAAACTTAGATGTAGTTGGAATATTATGATCTACGTCGTCCCCTTCTACATCTATTCTACTTGTTGAAGGTTGTTGTGAAGGTTGGTCGCGGACAAAAGGAACTTTTAATTCACCGTGAAAACTCCAAAATCGATAAATATCTTGCATACCCGATCTTAACAAATGTAGTTCAACTGTTTTCCACTCAAACACCTTACCATTCTTACACCTAGCACACGAACACGGAAACTCTTCATCATTATTACATCTCTTTGCATATTTCACAAATTCATTAGCACCTCTGCGAAACACATCCCCCATTCTATTAGTCTCACCCATTCACTCTTTGTATTTCGGATATCCCATCACAGCTACCACAACTAAACACCTATTAAAGGTAAACAAAACTTAGATTTATAGTATGTTTTATTTAATTATCCCATCATTTAATTATCCTATTAAAGGGAGAGTGGTCTTATCCCATTCAAGACCGCATTTTTCTGTAATATACTTAACAGCTCATGCACATTGTTACGATTTAAAAAAAATTCAACAGCATATCCCCGTAGTTCTCCAAGTACACGACGTAGATTGGCAGGTGTGAGTGTTATTTCAATTGATCAATTGAAATAACAGTCACACTTGTCAATCTAGTATGTACCCAGAGAACATTAAGATACGACTGCAGAACTTCCTCCAAAAGTAACAACTTTAAGCCAATAAGAATATTATAAAGAAATTATACAGTCTCAAACTGTCCAAACGGGACAATTCGAGAGATCTCATTACAGGGGTAATGTCTCTTGAACGGGTCTAAGGGCTATTGAATGTGTACGCATAAGAACTAGAAGGCTAGTATCTATGCGCACTATATTTAATTTCAAGTATGTTTCATTTAATTATCATACTATATATATATATATATACTGTTCGATATACAGAGTAATTTTCAAAAAAAGTTGAAAAACCCCACCCCCATATGGACAATAATCTAGTGGTCATGCCACTTTTAAAACTAACCAACCAAACATTTACTAAACAAAATAATCCAACAGCAATGTCAACAACAAATGTGTATCCCGTACTCCTTCTAATTCATCTACTCAATTAATTCATTTCATCAATTAAACTAACAATTAACATATAGAATTATTAATTTACTAATTTACACTGAGGGGAAATCCTACTTTCATATGAAATGGGCACTAATTATTAATTTACTTTCATCTAAAACTGTTTCATTTATTAATTATATTTTAGTGGATGTAATTATAGAATCTATGGATGGATTCAATTTAATTTTACTAAGTGAATGTTTTTATCTACAATGAGTTAACCTTGAAACAATATATATTATCTCATAGAATCATCAAAACGCGATATTAAGAGAATTACAATGGTACCTTCACTTACCCCCCCCCCCCCCCCCTCCCCACCCCCCACAAACAAATTGACAAATTCATGGGTATTTTCCAACATATAAACATCATATACACCTAACAAACATACACAAACATATATTCACGAGTTAGTTTCAACAAAAGTGCAAAAAATTCAAGAACCCATATATATACAAATACAAAAATAAATAACTCGTGAATTTGTCAATTTGTTTGACAAATTCATGGGTTAATTCATGGGATAATTCAAATATGAAAATAAATTCATGGGTTAATTCAAGGGTTAATTCAAATACAAAAATACAAATTCATGGGTTAATTCAAATACACACACACACACACACTCCCTCCACACCCCCCACTCACCACATACACACACACCCACACCCACCCACCACATACACACACACACACACACAATAGTCCCCCACCCTTCCCCACCTCCCTCCACACCCCCCACCCACCACACATATACACACACACACACAACAGCCCCTGCCCCACCCCCTACCCCCACCCTGCCCAACCCCCCCCCCCCCACACACACACACACACGCACATATATACACACACACACATAGATATACACACAAACATATATATATGTGAAAGAGAGAGAGAGAGAGAGAGAGAGAGAGAGAGAGAGAGAGAGAGAAATAAACCTGAAAGTAGACAGAGGGAGGGAACAGCTGGAGGGAAAAAAAGAAGGGGCAAGGGTTTTTGCTGTAGAAGTTGTCACGGTCGTGTCAAGGTCATTGATCGTGACAATTATTTAAAGAATTGTCATGGTCATTGACCGTGACAAGTAAATTTGTCACGAACTTGTCACGGTCAATGACCGTGACAAGTCCTTATCACGGTCGTGTCAAGGTCAATGACCGTGACAAAAAACGCGTGTTTTTTGTCACGGTCAATGACCTTGACAAGGGTGGCCGGCTGAAAGGTGACAATTTTGTCATTTTGGTGTAGTGAAAGCTACACCAAACCACGTATGTCTTGATGTCAAAGCTAGATCAAAGGCATTAATTTTACTCGCACGACACGTATTAAAATATAGAAAAAAATGGTTACAAGGAAAAAAATGTAAAAACAAGTTCGAAATATAAAATTACACGTTATTTTAATATATATTTATAGTACAATTAGAAGTGGCAAAATGTGGTCTAAATAATAAAATAACCCATATTAGTCCAGTCATCTAAATATGAGGGTCATATTAAAAGATGAGTTAAATATGGGATTTATATTTAAAAGTTATGAGTCAAATATGGAGTCTGTATTTGAAAACTAAGAATCAAATATAGAGTCCAATTTTAAAAGATACGAATCAAATATAATACTTATTTTTAGAAGTTGTGAGTAAAATATGAGTTTTTTTACATATACCTCGATTTGTAATACTTACTTTAGTAGAAAAACAATGGATTGACCTAACCCATATTTGGTCTGCCCTTATTTCCAACCCACATTTAACTTAACTCATATTTAGCCCAACCCATATTTTATCCGCTCAAATTAAGCTCAATCCATAATTTTGCCAGTGCTAAGTACAATACATTTGTATTGTACCTCTTAATTAATGTTTATCTAGTATGGTCACTAAATACTAACCCAGATCCCAAAATCCTTAAAAATAATAACCTCTAAACCCTAAAAACAATTTGAACCTAAAAGACAAAAAAAAAATTCTAAAACAACCCTTAAACGCTATAAATATCCTAAAAACCCATAAACCTTACAAAACATTAAAATAACCTAAAAATACCAAATTAAATTCTACACTCTGAGCAATATAAGTCATAAAATCCCCTTGAAATGTCATAAACCCCAAGTGAACCTTACAGAAACTAAATCTTAAAAAAAAGACCTAATACAAGCCTAAAAAACTAAAAAAAACTAAGCCCTAAATTAACTCAAGATCCTAAAAAACATCAAACCTAATGTGACGAATTGCCTTGAAACTCGTGATTTTTTTATTATTTTAATTTGGAGACAAAATTATTGATGATTTAAATTTCATGGGATATTATAAAATTAGATATTCGTGTATCAATATCGATCTAAAAATAATATTGAGGAATTATGAGAATTTATTGGAAGCTTTTAAAGATTTTTAGGAATTAATAAAATATTTATCGAAAGTCGACTTAATACTTTGACTAAGAAAAAAATACTAAAATTGTAATTTTGATTGAGAAGATTCATTAGAATAATGTCAAATATATATTAGAATTATTTTAATAACATTTGGAAATGTCATGAAAAGGTCATTATGAATAGTAATTTGAGACTTATTTTTCATTTTTCTTATTTTAGAAAGAATTTAATTGGATATTAAAATTAAATATCATTTGAGGTTGGAAATTTAAGTTACTATAATGGGAATAGTAATGGGAATCATATATAAAAATTATGAAAGTAAGTTTAATATTGATTCCTAAATTATTTTATAATTTAGTGAATCATCAAAGAACTATTAAACATTTTCGGATGCAAGTTGCAAAGAGTTTGGAATCTTAATTTGGACTAGTTATATTAGGTAAATTATTTACATTCGCTAGTCTAATTTCGAACGAGAAGACTGAGGTGTTAGGACGAAGAATTTGTTCTCTGAATATTTGCTTCCTTATCATGATCATTCGATAATCTCCAACGCACCTGAACGGGTGGAGGGAGAATCTATTGGAAAATTTTGAGAGAAGAACTTAACTAAGTCTACTCGGAGGCCTTAAAGTGCAAAACTAGTAATTCAACACCGAAAATAACACTACACACATCCTTTACAACCAAACAATCATTAAGGATAACTTCCCCACTTAATGGGAAGGCTGGCCAATCATATAGCCTCAGTAATGGCCACGTAACTAACCACGTTTGCATGACACTACTCCAATAATTAATGGGTGTTAATGCATAAAAATTAATCTTCTAATGTAAACCTTTCCATCTAATCTATACTCAACAGTCAAAGGTATGAAAGAGTATAAAAAGGAGTGTAAGGAGAGGGAAACATGAGATTTGGAGTGGGTTGTCTATAAAATGAGCCTACATCCACTTTAAAAAGCCTTATTCTCCTTATGATTATATTACAAGTACATGTTCTTGCCTCAAGGTCATGCAAATATATATTGGAAGGATAATAAATGGAACATACGTACTTTTCTATGTATGAAACTGAGGCCTGGTAGTGCAAATTGGTAGAAGGCCGTAGCCATATACTTGTGGGCTTGCCAGAGTTGGTGAGGGGTGTGATATTTAGGTGTAGATAAAAGACAAAGATAATTTGATTGAGTTTGTCTACTTTTTTATTTCTTACTTAATTATGAGTGAGGACCTCTATTTATATGAGTCAGTTAGATTCCTCACGTGCACTGTTCACGTGACTTATGGGATTAAACATGGCTAGTATCCTGCCCATTCGGCACCTCTAAAGCCATCCCAAGAAGGTAATAGTGAGGTTGAGGATTTGTCTTCAATAGGTCATGACCTATTTTGCCATCATCTACATTTAATCTCAAGTTTCTACATCCTTTTGGATATTTAGTTAATATTAACCTGGATATGTAAGTACCTCTGTGGACGGTTCACCTCAGATGGAAATTGACAAAGAATTGCTATTATCTTATCTTAATAAGCTTGAGGATTATTCTTGGTCCTCAAAGACAGCCTCGAGGAAGGGGAATGGAAAAAGGAGAAAAAGGGTTGTGGCTAAACCCTATGGTGCTCTAACTCCCGAGGGCCATTCTGGGACACGACCAAGGTTTCAGATCCAAAGCCTCAAGTTAATGGGATCCCGACCATACAAACTTTTTATGGGGTGATGAATGTTGATTCACCCTAAAATTCCACGAACATAGATTATAGGACATAACCTTTTTAGACCATTGATAATTCATAACAGACCCCTATGAGGTCTTCTCCTATCATTAACCCCAACTCTTCTACCCTTGAACGTAGGGTAGCTATGTCGCGTGAAAGACCACAACTTAAGCCAATGAACCCAGAGTCTCCCTGAGATACAGAAGCAATTACGGTCTCCAAGATGAAGGAGATATTTAAATTTCCAAACATGTCTTATCCAGAGGATGTGGATGCTAAGGATTTGTAGAACCACTAACTTCTTATCAAGGTAAATTTTTATGTCCGTAGCTATATTCTTTAAATTATCTCCATTTTCTTTTTTCTTTAATATTTCTCTTTATATTGTTGAAGCCTCTGTCAGCCTGAGGAATAAGTGTTAGAAATTATATTTGGAACTACATGTTGTAGAAAATTCTCGTAAGGATGAGGTTAAGGAAGTTAAAAAGTCTTACATTAAGTTTGGGATGAAATTTGGGGCCGCAACCTTTAAGGATGAAAAACAACAAACAATAACCTAATTTTAAGCTGCTGAGAAAGCCAAGTCAATGGCCAAGAAAAAATTAGTGGAGTCAACAAAATTTTTCTCTTGGTTGATAAAAAAGTTGTATAGGACCATTAAAAGGTTTCTGATCTTGAATTCAAACTTTCCTCCCAATCCTAAATCCATGCTAAATATTTGATTTCATTTGAAGAAGTTCATGTTGCGATTATAAAGATGACCTATGATGAATTTGTCATGGCACTTAAGAAGGTTATTGAACAAGATGCGACCAACTTTAAAACTTCATAATAATTTTTGTTTAGGGAAAGACAAAGCCTATATATTTGACTATAAGGAAATAAGGTTGCGGGTGGTCAAGAATATTTTCAATGCCAATGATACAATCTTTAGATAGAGATTTGATGATCCTAAGCACAATCAGTCTGAAACTGAGCTTAAAGAGGCAAAGGAGAGGCGTCAAAGAGAGATTATCACGGCCTCTAAGCAGGATAATGAAGATACCGAGAAAACTTTGGAGGAGGATGGCAATGATGAAGAGGACCCGATCTGTTGAGTTAATTCTGCGAGTCTTTTATTTTTATTGAACTTTTTGTAATCCTCTAACCTCAAATGTAATGAACTCTGAATGTTTCCTATCAATAGAACTCACTTTTGTATTGCATTCTCTATATACTTATTGTATTCATATGTAATGATTTATTGTTACTGGTAACATATCTTGAATGTCTTTGCATATTCCGCGATAATGTATAAATTTATGTACTTGTTATATATCTTGTATTATGCCACTTTGTTAATGCCCTTGATTAGATTTGCGACCTTAGTAGCTTATCATGCCCAATTGTTTTAAATTAACACTACATGGTCCGTGGGATATTACTTTCCCCAATACTTTAGGTTTGGCATGTTACCGTTCATTTTATTCCATGGTCTTCCAATAATTACCTTGACCTTCTGAATGATGTTTGAATAATAATCCCTTTTCAGTCCCTTATAAGGACTTTAGGATAATATTTTTTTAGTCCACTTATTACCACTTTTTATTAGGTGAACGTGTGTTATTTTGGAGATTCCTCGAGTCTCTTTCAATAGAGACTCCCTCCTATTGGGGTGACCATATTCTTGGAGGCTTCGATAGGACCCACTAGCACGAAGTTCTTATCTTCTGAATCTCAGTGCGATACTAATTCTAAAATTTTGATCGAGGACTTCTTCTTACAACTTAGATTTTTCTGTATTAGATGAAGCCAACTTCATTTCTTATATATCTAGTTTTACTCCTAGAAAAAGGTTTTCCTTACAGGAGGGGAATTGAGCATGATCTTGGTTGGGATATATGAATGCTTTTGTGTCCTTTTAATGGCATTTGGCTTAGATGTCCATGCAAGTTTGGTAAACATGACTACTTCTATGACCCACTGGTCTCAGACACAAAGGTTGTCTTAAGCTATTTACGATTAGTGGCAGAGTTAGTGAAGACTTGTGAACAGAAATGAAAAGTGCAGACACCACATTCTAGGACCCCTTAAGTCTCTCCTTAGACTCCTAACTCTTCCCCTTTCCACCACGAACCTAAGTCGCACTCCCAGTACCGATCTAGAGACCATTGGGTACCCCTGGGCCCCATTTGACTCTAATCAACTCTTTCGTCAGAGCAAAAACTCTTTGAATCTCATAAGGGATCCAAATACCCTTTCCAACGGTCCACCCCATACGAAAATCAACATAACGATTTGGACAAATGGACCATTTCACTATCGAAAACTAATTCAGAGGCCATCAGGAGCTCCCGGGCCCCGAATTCACCCCAAACTACTCCATCGTCAGAGTGAATGCTCTTTGAATATTTGAAGGGCACTGAAAACCCTTTCCAACAGTCCACCCCGTGCATAAAACATCATAACCATTCAAATGAACGATCAATTTTCACCCAATAATCGATCCTGAGGCCACTAGGAGCTCCCGGACTCCGTTTGACCAAAGTCAACTCTTCAGCTCGAATGAGACTGAATGAATATTTGAAAGGAACTGAATACCCTTTCTAACAATCCACCCCATGCACAATTCTAACCTACGGTGCAGACGAATGATCTATTTTACTCCGAGAGGTCACTGGGCGCTTCCGGGCCCCGATTGACCAAGGTCAACTTTCCGAACCGATAGAAACTCTTTAGAATTTCTAAGTATATCTCCTAACCTTTCCAACGGTCCACCCCATGCGTGATTATGACTTACCATGCGGATTAACGATCCGTTTGCGTCCGACGATCTCCCGTCCAAAGGACCAATGTGCACTTTCGAGTCACATTTGACCCAAAATAAACTCCAAGAAATGGGAGAGGCCCAAAGTACTATCGAAGGCGTCTGAAATACCTTTCTAACAGTATGCCCCATGCATGATTTGGATCAACGGTTTGTGATCTACAGTTATTTTTCCAAAAAAGTCTGCACGAGACTACCAATTAGCAGGCCCTGAACCCTGCCTATCGGCACAGTGTCAAGGGTGACCTGTCGATAGGCACCCCTGGAGTAGGATGATTACCCCCCCCCCCCCCCCACCCACCCCTTTCCCTATAAATAGGGTCCATGACCTCATTCCCAGAGGACAGAGATCAAACTCATCAGCATCAGTGATCTCAGCAACATTCTCCCGAAATCAGTGAAGTTCCATGTGAGAAATTCCATTCAAGCCTAAATTTCCATCCTTTTCACACCCAATTTGGCAAATATCCTTCTCTATCATCAGCATTCAAGGGATTTCATCCAAGATCCAAGTTCAAGGTCCAAGGAAGGTCCAATTCCTTCTCCCTCTCTTTTAATTTCTTGTTTTTATATAAGTTACATTAGATTCATAATCTAATTTCACTTTAGTTCATACATATTAACATCTACGCTTTTATTAGTATATTGTATATACTTTATTTTTTCATAAAAAACCCAAAAAAACAAATAAAAGAGGGTTACACGTATAAATTCCGAATGGAATTATCCACCACACTTTTTCCAAAACTAGAAACACATTTTTCTACACGCACACACCTAATAAAATTCCGTTCGAATCTATGGGATAAATCCCACCCCTATTCTATTTTTGAACTGCAGGGACTTTGATGCCTTTATAGGCTACGTAGGCGTCTCGGATTAAAATTCGAGACTCAAGTCCAATTTTTCAATTGTCTAATTTCTCTTATTTTCCAAATTTATCAAAATCCCTTATTTTTATCATACATATACATATATCATACTTGTTCGCGTCTCATCACACATATATTATCGTTTCCCAATAACGATTAATATCTCGATGAACGCTCATAGTCTATCTTCTACATTCATTACTATTTTGGGAATATTCCTATGGATGACCCCACACTATTTTTCCATGATATGGGTCAAACGATTCCAATCTTCATTATATAAACATATGCACACACTTCACAAGGATAAAGGAGAGACTGAAAGGGAGGGATGGGTTCCTAACACCATCCCATTCTGTAACTTAGCCCTTGGATCTTTGATCTATTGGTTTTTCATGCATCAGTTTTGTCCTTAATGCCACTCTCTCGAAGTGGTAACATATTATTTTGCCTGTTTTAAGCAAACTAAGCTGGCGACTATATCTCTTTACATTTACCCCACACCGACGATGACCGAAACCCCATTTTCGAAGAGAAGGGTTCAAGACCACGATGCAATTCTTCCCTGAGGGATCATCCTCCTTCCCCCTGTACAAACGCCACGCCGACCAGGATGTCCACAGTGGCAACTCTGTTGGGGACAATTTTTAAGAGGGATAGACGCTATTTACATGGGTGTTTCATTTTCTTATATATCCCTTTATTTTCATGTTCCCCCTTTATTATTCATGTGTACCCCATGCTTATGATATTATTCACACACTTTTAGAAGATTCTCCATGTACACTTCACACCATGTGCACCTAGGATCACGTATATCCACATGTTGCACACATAAATTAGAAATACATGCTTAGGTGTCACTAACACACACCTCCACTTGTACATTTCCATGCTCACTTATCACACACTCACTTGTAGATAGTTACACATCACTTATCCATGCTTGCTACAGCTCTAATATTGGTACTCGTTGTAGACACCCCATTCTGTTACCCCCTAACTCTCCTTAGGTCCCTAGTACCTCCCTTCATCACTACAAACCCAGGTCATACCCCGAGTATTGACCTAGAAGCCATCGGGCACTCCATGGCTCCGTTTGACCAAAAAGTCAAACTTTTAGCTCGATTGAGGCTGAATGAATCTTCAAAGGGAACTGAAACCCCTTTCCAATGGTCCACTCCGTGCGTGATTCCAACTTACCATGCGGACGAACGATCCGTTTGACTCTAAGAGGTCACCAAATACTTCTAGGGCCCGGTTGACCAAAGTCAACTCTCCTCACCGGGTCAAACTATTCGAAATGTCGAAGTACATCTCCTAACCTTTCCAACGGTCTGCCCCGTGCGCGATTCGGACTTACCATGCGGACGAACGATCCGTTTGCATCCGACGATTCCCCGTTCAATGGACCGACAAACGCTTCCGAGACATATCTGACCCAAAGTCAACTCCCGAACCCGGGAATGGTCCAAAGGACTTTCAAAGGACTCTGAATCACCTTTCCAACAGTATGCCCTGTGTGCCATTCTGACCAACGGTTTGCCCCCGGCAGATAATTTTCCGAAAAGGACTGAAACACACTGCCAAACGACAGGTTTCAGACCTTGCCTATCGGCAGGTGCCGATAGGCAGGACCAGGTTTATGACGATCGGTAGTGACTTGGGCCTATAAAATGAGGCCTTTACCTTATTTGCAAGGGGAGGCCAGATCTGATAAAAATCACTCTCAGCGAATCCCAGAAACCTCTCTCGAAGGCAGTGTGATTTCAACATCCAAATCCCTTTTTTACTTCCACTTTTCATCATCCTTTTCATCAAACTTGGAGAATTAGCCACTCTCCATCATCATCCAAGTGCAAGGGCTGCTCTCCAACATTCAAGATCAAGCTCAAGGTCTCCAAGAATGTCCATCTTTATCAACTTTCTCAACTTTCTATTAAATTCTCAATAACTTATTTTATTACTTAGCACTTTCATTATCTCATCTCACACATCCTAATATACTTTTTATTTAGTATTATTGTACAACTCTTATTTTATAAATAAAACCCAAAAAGAAAAAGAAAAAGAGGGTTTGCTCATGAATTCCAAATAGGGATTCTCATACTTTTCTCACAACTAAAATAATTTTTCTACACACACACACACTCACAAATAAGGGATCCCCTATTTTGATTTATGGGGTAAACCCCACCCCTCGTTTTGTATGTGAACTATGTGGACTTTGATGCCTTTATAGGCTACATAGGCGTCTCGGGGTAAAACTCGAGACTCGAGTCCTTTTTCTCACTTTTCTCTCATTTTCTATCTTCTCTAAATTTAATCTTCTTATATTCTATATACTTGGTCTTAGTGACGTATTACTACATATGTGTTATCGTTCCATTATAACAATCAACGTAGGGGTAGTCGCGTAAATCTTATTTTTCTAGTACTATTTTTATACCTTCCTACGGATGACTCACTTTATCTTTTCTATGATACAATTCGAGGATTCCTATCTCCACTATATATATACACATGCACACATATCATGGGGAAAAATAAAGGAAAATAACAAATATCCATGAGAGACCGAAAGGGCGAAATGGGTGCCTAACACCTTCCCATTTCGTAACTAAGCCTCCGAAACCTTCTCGAATCATTTTGGTTTCGCATGCACCAGTATGTCTTTGGATGCCATCCTTTGGGATGGCTTCCCCTTTTTCTTTTGTCTGTTTTGAGTAAAATAGACTAGCGACTCTGAATCTCTCTACATTTTTACACCTCATCTCAAACGACGCCGGCCGAAGCGCTCTCGAGAGGGATGCGAGGGACCCGAGGATCCTTTCCTCTGCGCGCCGCCCGTGGGGGAGGAAAGGGGATGGCCAGAATGGTGACTCTGCTGGGGATATGTATATTTTGAGGGCTTGACTCTATTTACATGGATGCTATATTTCTTTATTTTTCCCCTATATCTGCATGTTCCCCTGTTCCATGTGTATCCCATGCTTATTCTTATGTTCACACACTTGTAGAAAATTCTCCATGTACACTTCACACCACGTTCACCTAGGATCACATATATCCACATGTTGCACGCATCACCCATCCATACTTGGTGTACCTTTGGTACTTGTGCTTTGCTCCCTATTTGGAATAATCAAGAAAGGCATTCTCATCATAAGATACTAATAAAATAATCATGCATGATTCACACGACATCATCAAAGAGCATTGTTACTGACCAAATTTTACCCAGTAACTAGAGGGTCACTTCGTGATGGGCGCTGGTCCGGCAGGGCGCAGTTAGCCTAAGCGATATGACTCTCACCTTCCATTGGCCAAATACCTTCGACGTATATCGAACGGTTCCCCCCCATCATACCGCTTGACTGAAGTCATGACGGGAGGTATATCGCAGGGAATTCATTCACGTACGCCGAGTATATCAAATTCGCTCTCACACGTACCGTCCCCACGAGGTATATGGTGAGGCAATTCACGTACACTCAGGTATATCAAATGGCTTTTCCACACGTACCGATTACCTGTAAGATCAAGACGTATATCGTGGAAGTCATGCCAAAGGGGGTAACCCATGTCGATTCACCCAACCAACTGCATACCCGCATATAGGTGTTAAACCATGGACACGCACTTTAGATTGCCAGTTTCAATCTGAAACTCTGCCGAAATTCTGGGTCGGCCTGCCGCCCAATTTTTGCGCATTTTTAAAATAGGACCCCATTCGTGAGCCTGGTTACAAGTCTAGCCGTAGCTTTGCATATATTAAAAACCCTACTTTTCTAGGTTCGGGCCCTGTCCGGTATTGCATTTAGGAGAATTAAAATACAAGTGAGAACATAATAATCATGATAATCATGCTGAGTTCCGTCTCCAGAAACATTTATACCATCTTTATCAAAAATCCAAAAACATTTCTCCCATCTTTATCAAAAATCTAAAAATAGTTTCTTCCCTTTTTTTTCAAAAAAATAAATCCCATTCAACGCCTTCTCAGGTCGATCGCAAGACCTTGGCCTGGTTCCCTATTGTCTTCGGTCTTCAGTCAAATCATCTCGGAGTTTTATCCGTTCCTCTACTACTTCTTTCGAGTTCGGAATCCATCCACTCTCCATGGAGAATACAGATCAAGTACCAGTTATACAGTCGGATCTAACGGTAGTCCTAGCTCAGCTCGTGTCCAAGATTGACAACCTCCAAACTGAAGTCCGAGAGATGCAACAAAACTAGGTTCCTATTCCTCAAGAGCCTAAGGCCCTATTCCCTCGTGCTATGGGTCCACCCGAGCCTATCTGGGTTCCTAAATAATATCTGCACGCTCCACGGGTCCCTCTTGTCAATGGGTCACCGCCTTCCCATCTTTCGATGCCAAAAATTTCCCAGCCTATAGCTAACCTGCCTTTGGTCGTTGATCCAAAAGAGGAGGATTTGAATAAAGTCAAAGAGGATCTCAATATGCTCACCAAGAAGTTAGACCAAGTCAGGATCTCTGGAAATTACATGGACTACACCCACATGTCTCCTTATCCTAAGGCGAGGTTACCCGAGAAGTTCAAGAAGCCGAATATCGAGATATTCGGAGGGAGCGGACCCCCGATTGTTCATCTTCGCAGTTATCATCATTCCATGACTCTACTAGGGGCTTCTGAAGAAGTGATGGCCCAATTGTTTCAACAAACTTTGAAGGATAGTGCCCTTTGATGGTTTTTATCTCTTGAGGAATCCATAATCCGTAGCTGGGAGGATGTGGCCCGAGAATTCATGTCACAGTACAAATACAATAAAGAGCTTGAGGTCACCCGTAGTGATTTAGAGATGCTCAAGCAGAACACTGGGGAATCAGTCAGTAACTTCATAACCCTATGGAGGGATCAAGCAGCTACCATGACCAATCGACCATCCGAGGAGGAACAGGTCAACATAGTGAGGAAGAACTTCTTGCCCCATGTCCGAGCGACGATGGGAGGATAATACTATCCCCATTTTTGAGGTCTCAGAGAGGCAGGAGTAGAAATCGAGGAAAGCCTTGTTAAAACTGAGGTTTAATCTAAGAAGGTGTCCGGACAGTTCACCCCTAGAAAGTATGACAATCCTTCTAGTGCTACAGTCTCAACCATCAACAACATCTCTCAACCGACCACATCATGGGCACCAGAAAGCCTCCCTGCCCCCATCCGAAGGGAATACACTGAGCTCCATGCTCCCCTCTCCAAAGTTTACTAAGCTTTGTTAAGCCGAAACCTCATCAAACCCTTGGATCCCCGTCCATTGCCAAATCCACTCCCAAGAAACTTCAAGGCCGACGCTCATTGCGCCTTTCACCGAACTGCTGGCCATACCATCGACTAATGCTTTCACCTCCGAAACGTAATCCAAGACCTCATTGATCGGGGTACCATCGCCCCACCATCCAATCCTAAGCCAAACACTACTCACAACCCACTCCCAAATCATACCAATGCCATCTTCTTAAAAGAAAACCCAAATTTCGATCCCTCAACTCAAATCACACCCATATACTCTCCTAAACCTCTTCAAATTTGCACATATTTCCTCCTACACCCTACTAGCCTCGCTAATCAGGCATTGTCACTCCTTACCAGAGCATGCATCGCTGTCCATACCCGTTCTGAAAATGGAAGTATGGAATTGTCAGAGGTGTTAAACCAACTCCTAGAGTTCGGGCTGAAATTGCCCTCACAGAAGGTCATCGATTGCCAGATATTTAGTACACTGTTCTTGGAAGCACAAAAATGGGCCCGAGATTCACAAAAGTGGGTGGTACCAACCGACGAAGTCATCCTAGATGATGTTGTCCAGATTATGGCAGAATTATTTGGGCAAACCAACAACATTTGTAGTATCACTAGGTTACTTGACACTTTGAAGCTACAAGGGCACTTGGTCCATTCAACCATACATATCCCCACATAATGGGAAGACCTGTACGAAGAAGCCGTTGAAGTTGTGGAATGCATTGACTTTACATGGAACGATAGAATTTTTGCCACCGGATTGGGGGGAAGAATTCGAAGATTCGAGCGAAGAACAAGCTTTAAGAAGAACTGGACCAGTAGCCAAAATATCTGGGATGATATCATTTAAAGAACTCCTCGGATATATAAATAGGGTGGCAGAACAACCTGAGATTGATAAGGAAATGGGATTCACGTTCTTCCCTTCTTCAGTAAATCATATGACCAGATCAAGGAGACATTACCAGATTCCAAGCTCACTACCAGCAAATGATAAAGGGAAGGGCGTTGAAAACCTTCTTATGCCAGAGATGACCGTCGAGGAGAGCAAGACCCTCGATCAACTGAAGAAAACACAATCTAACATCACTCTATAGGGACTTTTCATGTCTTCCCATCTGCACAAAAATTCTTTAATCAAGATGCTCACTGGACCCACAGTTCCCCCTTCTACCACACCAGAAGAAGCGGTAAATCTGGTCGGATCCTTGACCTCTACCCAAATGCTGTCATTTTCTAAAGAAGAAATACCCAAAATTGGGTCGAATCACAACCATGCACTCAACATCTCCGTTGAAGTTATGGGGAAGGCCGTGCCACTCTCTCTTGTTGATAACGGATCCGCCTTGAATGTTTGCCCTCTGAGAACCTTCAAGTGTTTAGGCCTGAAAGAAAGCGACCTCGCTCCAACCTCCACCGTTGTACGTGCCTATGATAATACCCATCGGGAGGTGATGGGGTCCATAAAGCTTGTAATAGGGGATGTCTCTATAAACCCTGTCGTTGAATTCCAAGTCATAGACATCCCAGCTTGTTTCAACCTGTTGCCCGGACGACCCTGGATCCACAGTATCAAGGGTGTGTCTTCCTCACTCCACCAGAAATTGAAGTTCTTCACCGACGGGTTAGTCATAACCATTTTGGGCAACGACGAAAATGTTGAGGGTGCATGCACCAACAGTCCAATCCTTAAGATACAGCACGGGTCAAATGATATGCTCCTATCAGGATTCTGAGTTGAACCACTCCTACTCCAGGCAGAGGACGGTTTCAAAGAAAGGGTTTGTCCAGAATATGACCCTCATAGCAATGTCAATGTGATTCAAATGTTCAGAAACATGCACTTCATGCCCGGATTGGAGCTGGGGCAAAGGCAGGGGATACTTGAGCCCATCGAACTGAAGAATGCTTTTCTTCCTTGTGGCTTGGGGTATCAACCATCAGAACAAGAGCTTAGAATGATCCACCAGTCTCGACCAAAGAGAAGGTTAGTGATAAGCACCGAAAATTGTACATTTTATACCCCGAATAGATGTACTTTAGTTGCTAATTCTTGACAATGTGGGTCTTATGCGCTTAATTGTTCATTATGCAGGCTTAATTGTAGTTGCGGTGTCAAAAGCTATATTTCCATGCAATTTGCAGTTAAATTGGAGTTAATTCTCTTATCCCGTAACCCTAGCCTACCCTAAACCATCCCTAAACTTACCTAAACCCTATGTGTGTTTTGTTTGTCCCTTTTTATTATTTTTTAGATTTTTAGTTTGAGTTATTTTTATTTTTAGGATTTATTTTAGATTTATTTAGTATTTTCTAGGTTTTATTTTCTATTTTTCTATTTTATTTTTATTAGTATTATTTTATTTTATTTTGATTTTTCTTAGTTTTTAGTGTTATTAGGATTAGTTTTAGGAGTTTATTTTTAGTTTATTAGATTTTATATTTTTTAGGACTTTAGTTTTCATTTAGATTTTTAGTTTTTTATTTCTTTTGTTCTATTTTAATTTTTATATAAGCTTAAGATTTTATTTTGTAGTTTTAATATTTTTAATGTTTTTAGTTAGATTTTATTTTTATTTTTTTTATTCTTTTAAGGGTCACAATTTAAACACACACCCCCTAAACCCATACACACACACAAAAATCCTATACACTTATCCTACACCTAAAACTACCCCCTCACCCACATCCTACTCACCTACACCCTCACTACACCAAAACAAATCCAACTTCGTCTTCTCCAACAAACTTCCCACCACTCTCTCTCTCCTAAACCCCATAACATTCATCCAAAAATCTCAACCCCCATAACCTCCTAAGCCCCAACAGCCATTCCCCATCCATGCTCCCTCCCGACCGGCGACCTAAACCCCTCGCAGCCCCTTACCCGTAGAAAAACCCCTTACCGGCCGGAAAGTCCCCAACCCTTCGTCGACGCCATCACCCACGATTCCAACCCGGACCACTTCCCTGTTAGCTCCTCTACACGGGCAGAACCACCCAAACCCTCAACCATACCCGGCGCGACACCTACTCCCGAAACCCGCCGGTACCCATACACGAAAATGCCGGCCATAGCCTTAACCCCCTGCCGACGATCTCTCTTCACGTCACCCCTCCAACCCACCTCCGGCGGAAATTCTCAAACCCATGCCTGAACCCAAATCCATCCAACTTCTAGCAAAGCCCCCCAAACCGAAAGCCACCAAACCAATGTCCAAAACCCACATCTCATCTCAAACCCATTTTTCCAAACAAAAATCGTGCACCTGCCAATACAAAGCCAAAACCAAAATAAAATAAAATCCAAATAAAACCCCATGTGCGAAATACACCCATTAAACCTCTTACCCATTATGCCTCCAACTTAACCCACTTTAACCTTTTTCCCATATTACCCCCATAAACCATTTAAAAGCAATCTGCATTGTTTCCACTCCTCACCTCACACCACCATTTAAAACACATGTGTGCCCAATCCCAAAAATACCCCATGCACATTTTAACCCTCACCTCACCATTTTCGTGCCTACATGCACTTTAAATTCCCACAATACCCCTAGCTCCATGCCTATTATAAATTGAAGATGATGACGCCATTAGAGGAGAGCTTTTAGATAGGAAAATTCTAGAAAGAGAATTGTAGAGAAAAATACCATTTGTAAATAGTTTTATTTTATTCTTTTTATTTTTGTTAGATACTTGTGAGATTAAATATTGTATAAGAGTTAATTGAGTGAATATTTTAATTTCAAATCATTTGGATGCTCAATTTGAGGGATTGTATGCTTCAATTTGGAAGAGTAGAATTCTACTTTCTCAAAGTGATTTGGTTTACTTATTCTATTCCCTTCTATTTTATTTTAGTAGCCTTGATTATTAATTTCTCATGTTAGGCTAAATCCCCTTTCAAGGGGTTGGGTAAAACCCTTATTTGATGTTATTTTATTTTAATTAGTTTAATTACTTGAAAAGTCCCTTTGAATGTTAATTTTGATCCCTCACCCTTAGATTTACGCCTCGAGAGAGGGTAAATAATTTTCGAGAGAAAATCGAAATTCTAGTTATAATACCCATTTTAGATTCGAACTACAGATAGGGGTTTCTTAAGTGGGGTATTATAACTTGATTTTCAACTCTAAATTTATTTTATAAGATTGACATAAATTCTAATTGATCGAACCTAGCGGGTGATTAATTAAAAGGAGTGTAGATTTATTATTCTAGAGTTGTGGGTAGGCCTGTAAATTGAGCGCCCGAGGCCCGAAGCCCGCCCGTTCGGCCCGCTATTTTCTGGCCGAGCTTTATTTGAGTTTGAACCGAGCCGAGCCTGAGCCAAAATTTCAAGCCCGAATGAATTTCGGGCCGAGCTTGAGCCGAACCTTGGCAAACCCGAATTGGCCCCGAAGCACGAACTTCATATTTTCAAATAAATAAATAAATAATTTATATAATTGCTCAAGTCACAATAGGCCTTTGTTAGTGATTAAATTTTGCTAAATATATGAAATTTAATAGGCATTTGTAGGTTTTCACTCTTATTTCCCTTGTTTTAATTTAATACATTTCATAATTATATATTTTATTTCATGAAATATCAATTAGATTTTAATGTGTAATTTTTTTCATGATGGAAATACAAAAAAAAAATTAATTCGAACTTTTTTAGCAAAAAAACTAAAATCGGCAATCGGTCCCGAAGCCCGTAATATATATGAGCCGAGTTCGGGCCTAGGTGGGAAAAAATAATTCAGGCCGAGCTCGGGCTTGAGCATGGGTAAGTGAGTTCGGGCCGAGCCTGAGCAACCCCAAGCCCGGCTCACCCAGCCCTAGTTTTGGGGTGTTAAACTTAGTTTTCTAAAAGATTACTATTAAAATTACACTTGCAACGAGAGTTGATTTGTAATGTTGTTCTTAATTTGGGAGAATTCAATTAAATTAAATTAATTAATTAGAATAACTAAAATTTGTGGTGTAATCCCACTCCTTGATTGTTCTCAAAATTATTTACCTCACTTTATCTCTTATTTTAGTGTTAGACTTTATTTTTTATTTTAGTAATTTCTAGTTAGTTGTTTTCATTTTAGTTTAGTTTAAATCATCACCTCACCCAATTGTTTTAATATTTGAAAAAGCTAAAAAAAGTAGAAAAGTAAAAAAAGCACAAAAAGAAAATAAACAGTGAATTACAATTTTGTTCCCTTTGCTTTACCCCCTTGAAAGTGGACTGATACCCTTGCTTACCGCTACACTTGAGATTATTAATTTTGTAGGTACATGAGGTTTTGACTAACTTGGCTTTCAACAATGACACGCAAAAAGTTCTAGCTATCAAATGGCGTCGTTGCCATTCTTGGGATCGTGAAGCAATCGGAGCGGATTCAATTTTGTGATTCACTTGTATTGCATTTTTTTAGTACCATTCTGCATTTTATTAGAAGGATTGGATTAGGACTTTATTATTTGGCTTGTATTGCGGTGCATAGAGACACCAGTTATTTTCCATTTAAAATTGTAATAATTGAAGAAAGTGTGATAGGGAAATCGGACAAGGTAGAGAGAGCGCGTCCAAAGGAGAGGAAATGAAGCCTCTCTACCTTGGGTCGGTAGGACTCCTGGGGACGACTGAGATTGGCGTATTCTTCCCCCGGTCGACTCAACATTTTCGGCACCCCACGGCCTAAAAAATGTGGGAGGTACATTTCTTACACCCTCGCGCCTCTCCTGTTAGCGAGTCCATTATTGTGTGTGCTTTGTGTGCTCTTATGTGATTTTATTCTCTCATTTATTTTTTTTGAATGGTGTGATGAATTAAATTACTAAGACCTACACCCGGTCAATCACGAGAAGGGATTTCATCACCCGACTCACTCGCTTACCATTGTGTGCTACCCTAGCCATCACTAAATTTAAAATCAATTAACTAGGTAGCCCACTGTATTACCCCGTAATTCTGCATAGTTAGGAAAATACATTTTTATTATCTAAATTACGTGAGTAGAGTAATTTAATGTGATAAAAATACGTTTTATTTAAATTACGTGAGTAGAGTAATTTAATGTGACGTGTTTTAAATTAAATTACGTGAGTAGAGTAATTTAATGTGATGTAATGTTAATAAAGATTAATATGACGATTAAAAAATTTACTTAATGTGAGTAGTAAATTTTAAGTGTTGATATGTACGGCCTAGCGATTTATATGGATGTACCTGAGTTATCTCAACCGAGTGTCACGCGTAGACAAAAATTGAAGATGAGATAAGAAACATATTTTAAGAGACTCAAAAGATAATTTAGAGTCCACAGATGATTCCAAAAGGGTCGAATTAGTCAAAATAGTGTACCCGGGGGTACTAGTTGAGTGTCGGGTCATTTTTGGGCTAAACCGGGACCATTCGAGGTCATTTTGGTATCTTTATGTTTATGGGTGAGGAGACCTACGAATTTTGGAACCCTAAGTCAGATTATAAGAGTTAGAGACTAGGGTTATAAAGGAAGGAAATACACCATAGCCATTAGAGAGAAGAGAGAAACAATTTCCTAAGGCAAAAGAAGGAAGGAGGGAGAATTCTAAGGAGATTTCACCACCAACTTGTTGGGAAGGAGGATTGAAGGATAAAAATCATCAATCATCAACAATAACCACGAAATCAAACCCTACAAATCATAAGGCAAGTGGTTATTTGCAAAATAAACTGAGTTATAATACCCATATATAAGCTTTATGAAGAACATGGTTTGTATGATATTTTTGGGAGTAAAACACTTGATTATGATCCATGATTGATAGGGATTTCATATAGAAAGTTTTTAATCTCCAAATATTCTGATATCATAGAAGACTTGATGATTAAATCGAACTAAAAATCTAGACTTATGAGGAAAAGATGGAAAGATTATATTTTTAGGGTTCTTGAATAATAAGAAGATTTTTAGTTAATTCGGACAAAATTTACAATGATATTGATGTTTTAATTCGTTAGTAATATTCCCGGAATATGTAGGAATGATTAGAAATTGTTAGTTGCAAATATGGTGAATTATCATGGGAGATAGATAAACAAAAATGGTGAAACCCGTATGAAGAAGACGATCTGGGTCTGTCACTACTTGATCGATCGATCGACTTTTGAATGTCAATCGATCGAGCAATCGATCGATCGATCGACCCTGGTTGTACTTTAGAAAATTTTGTGGATAAATTTCCTTTTAATTACCGTCTCTTAATGGGAACCTTAGTGATGATATTTTACTTATGATGAGACTTAATAAATACCAGTAGGTGTACCGTTAGATTTCTTCATAAATGATTGAGTGGGAGATTTGGAGAAATGGACTGACGGGAGGATAATCGATTGAGTCGTATGTCGGGAATGTGAGAATTTAGTTACGGAAAGAGTGAGATTAAATTCCAAAAAAATACCAGTAGGTTAAAGATAACTTAACTACTGAATCAAGGGAGGGGTAACTAGGACCCTTAGAGTTGCATGAATACTCGAATAAATGCAATAGTGAAATAAATCGTAAATAAATTAGTACAGTGAATATAAGTAAAATATATTACGTACGGGCATGATTTGATAGGTCGGGTGTGTACCTACTAAATTATATGAAATTTTGGGTTATGAGAATTTTACGTAAATTAATTATGTTAGGGTCGATGAGACATTCCGAACTAACATAAAGTTATTATATGTTTGGGGTCGATGTAAAATGCCGAACCAAACCTTAAACTGGTGTCGCAATGAAAGAGTCCCGAACCAGAATGTGTGTGTGTGTGTGTGTGTGTGTGTATATATATATATATATATATATATATATATATATATAGTTGGGGTCGATAGATCATTCTGAACCAACTGTCACTTGGGGTCGATGAATCATTCCGAACCAAGAGTCCTTTGTGTGTGTCAAAAGGATATGTTAGTGATAACTAATATTTAATACATGATTGCGTGATAAAATGTGTTCCATATGTATAATCTACTGACTTAGAATAGTAGATAGTGAGATGGATTGTAAATATCTTAGTAATAATTAAATAGCGTGATGTAATTATTACAAGAATAAGGATAACAAGAAGTGAATAAGTTATCTACGTTTATAGAACATGAAATATGGATTATTAAAATACTGCGAGTAGGTCATGGGGACTTAGTGAGGGGGTACATGCAGGGGGTATCCTAATCTAGTTAACTGGGGTAGTACAACTAGGTGAACTAAGTACCCTCGTTAGACATGCACTATAGAAGAGAGGTGAGGAAGTTCAAGGGAGTGTGCGAAACCTTAATATGTGTAATCAATAACTCAATTGTGATAACTGCTTGCAAAATATTTTCAAATGTTTTGAGTACTAACTCTTGCTATGTAAATTTTTTAAAAACCTTTTAGGTGCCCAGCCACAGGGACACCCAGCATGATGTCATTCCAGGGATTTGGGAGTTGCAACACGTGTGGATGTTGCAGGGATTGTTTAGACGTTTCCTCTTTTTCAGTTCTAGTGCAGGATCTCAATTTTAGTATTCATAGTTGGGACATGTTGTCCAATTTTTACTTTTACAGTTATTCTGATTCTGGATTTTGACTTGGTTTTCTTGGCCGTGGTTTTCGACAAGACTTTATCTGTATTCAGTTTTTTATGAGAATTGTTTTATTATTACTGGAATTGTATCGTTTTGTATGGGTTGTTTATTCTGCTTAAGGAAGATAAAATTTGGCACTAGCTTAATTTCACGTAGGTGGTTAGTAACTTAAAAATCTTTCGGCAGTGATGCTAAGAATGAACCATTTAAAAAACCTGTTTAAATTAAATTAAGGCTTGATCACCCAAGGTTTAAATAGGCGGGGTGTCACACCCACTAGGAGAAATTTTTTCAAAGGCGATCACTCAGATTTCCGTGATTTTTTATCGCCCACAGACTTAATTAAAATTTGACTACCCTTTCACTTAATCTAAAGATAAAATTGGCTATGTGCTAGTTAGGAAATTTTCTTGACTTGTGTGTGTGTCCAATTCATTTTTTTGGTAGTCAATTTTAGTGAGTTCGTCCATTCAAAGAGTCCACACTTTTCCCCACCTTTTCTTTCAAAAAATCCAAAAATATTTTCTTTCATTTTTATAACAAAAAATCAAAAAATATTTTCTTTCTTTCATTTTACAAAAATCCAAAAATATTTTCTTTCTTTCCTTATTAGAAAAATCGAAGAATATTTTCTTTCCCTTTGAAAAAATTTACAAAATCAAAAAAAAAAATATATATATATATATATATATATTTCCCCTCATGGCCGAAGAACGTCCTTTACGGGACTACTTTGGTCATTTTCCATTGACACGCGACACGTGTGAGAGTGATTCCGAGCCGTCTCTTTATGAGATTTTTCATGGTTTTGGCTCTATCACGAGTACCCTTGATACTCTTGACCCGTCCTTGCACACACCTCCTAGTCCATCACCCTCGGTGTCATGTGCCGGCGTGTCACATCCTTGTGCACCCATTTCAGATCAGTCCCCTCACTACGCACCCAATGAGTATCAACCAATTGTCCATCACGAAAGTGATCCTTTAGTGTATCATGTGAAGCACCTTATACCTTTGACTTGCTTAAGTCTATATTGTATAAGTGTTCAACTAGTTTGGAAATAGTGACAAAATTGGTAGTTCATCCTAGAAACCAAAAAGCCTCAGAACTTTTCTCTCTAATTCTCTTCAATGATCTATGAAGGTAAAAATTGAATCACACTACACACAATTATAAGTGCATACATGTGTTCATATTGCTTAAAATTGAGTGTGTGTTTAATTCCCCTTGAATTGGAGCTTTAAATATTTTTTGGGAATTTTTAAATATTTTTAGATATTTTTTAAACATTTTTTTAATAAATATTTTCATAAATAAAATGGGATTATATAATTTGCGGGGTTAATATTCTATTTTGGAAACTTCTGTTTTCATTAAAAAGTTTGGTTGGGTAGGATCTCAAAGCGCTAGAGACTTCAGGGTGATGTTTTGTAATTAATTTGGCGCGCGTGTGAGGGCCTCTCATATGTCAACACTTGTCATCCCCTTAATGCGTCAATGTGTGTTTGTTGTGTGAGAGGATAGCCTGGTTCATTGCTGATCGTTAGATCATTTCTAATCGAGGGTCTGCATGTGTTCTTAGTTAATCCCGGTGCTATCCATATGAACCAATCACAATCGTTCCTAGCCACCGCTGTTTTATAACCTTTGGATCAAATCAAACTCTGCAAGACTTGATCTCAGCCATTGATTTGCCTCGATCATCCAGAACCTTCCCTCAGCCCTATATATACCCTCCACTTCTCAGCCTTAGAAGACTTTTGGGCATTCGTCTTTCTGAGAGAAAAAAAAAATAAGAGAGAAGTGAGAGAGAAGAGAGAAGTGAGAGAAGAGAGAAAAGAATAGAGAGAAGAGAGAGAAAGGGAAACAGTTAGCCAAACCCTAACCCTAACCCTAAACACTTCAACTCAGAAACAAACCTTCGTATACATTCAACCCCAAACACAACCTTGAGTGTTTGAGAGAGTGTTTTGTTCATATCGTTGCTGTAACCTCTTGATCTTTTGATCTTGTTCACAACTTAAACTTTAGAGTGAAGATCTTGTTTCTTTTTCTATAGAAACGTTAGATCTATACTCTGCATGTTACATTTTTCACTAGATCTGCATATTTTCTACTTGGTTTAAGAAAATCATTTTTGATTTGGTTTTAAAATGTTTTATGGTTTCTGTTTTTACAAAACTTAACCTGACCTAGTTGGATTCACACTTGGAGATTTTCAATCTCACAAATGTTTTCAAAAAGAGATTGATTAAGATCTTGTCCGATTTTTCAAGCGAGATATCCGTGGAATCTGGTTTATATTAAAGGTCAAAAAGGTTTTTAAGTTTTGTAAGAAAGAAAAATAACAAAATCACAGCATATAGACTTTATATGTAATTTTTATAGGACTGTCTGTAAATCTAAGTGTGTGTGAGTTCATGCATGTGAATAGGGATCACTTCACATACACTTAACACACTACTACACTGGAAGTGTTGTGTATAAGATCAGAGATCATTGAGTCGACGTAAAGAAGCTATAGCAAAGGAAGTTAGCAAACTGAAGAACATCATCAACAAATCAGATCTATGAGAAGTTAGAAGGACACCAAGTGGGGTATATTCCTAAACTTAGAATAGGTTGATTTGTCTGTTTGCATGTTGTATTGTTTGTAACTGATTTTTGTTATTAGTGGATTTTTGTTTTTGTGACTTAGAAGTCACCGTGGATGTTTCCTCTGTTGGGAGAGGTTTTACCACGTTAAAATCATTGTGTTGATTATCTTCATCTACTCATCTCATTCTATAAGTGTGCTGAATTTTTGAAACTGCCTTAGTTTTAAAAACTGATTACACAATCTTAATTACTCTCATACATAAGTTTCTTTGTAAACACATCTTGTTTATAATTTTTATTTTTCAAAAGAAAAGGGTTTCTCCAACAAACATTTCGGAGTTGCTTATACAGTTTAATCTTGTATTAAACGGCATTAGCGACGTTTTTCAATTGGTATCAGAGCCCTGTTAACTTTTATTTCAAAAGATCTTGTGTTTCTGAAATCGTTTTCTGAAAAACTTAACTATGGACGAGAAGAATGAAAGGTTTGGTAATCTATCCAGACCTCCACTCTTTGATGGAAACAACTTTGCTTACTGGAAAGTAAGAATGGTTGCCTTCATCCAAGGGACTTTAGGAGATGATGTCTGGGACATTATTGAAAATGGATACACTTATCCTACTAAACCAGCCACTGAAGGAAGTGATGAGAGGGTAAAGAAAATCTTAAGTGAATTTACCCAAGAAGAGAAAACCATTTCTCGAAATAACAATAAAGGCAAGAATGCCATTTTTATGTCTATTAATGAGTATGAGTTCAAACGAATCTCATCTTGTGCCACTTCTAAGGAAGCTTGGGACACATTAATCACTGCCCATGAAGGAGACTCAAGAGTTAAAGCTGCTAAAACTCAAATGCTTATCCAGCAGTACAACTCTTTGATCATGTCTGATTCTGAGTCGTTTGATGATTTTTACATGAACTTAACTGATATAGTTACTAAGTTGCATGCTAATGGTATAACTTATGATAGGAATGAAATTGTCTCTAAAATTCTAAGGTCATTACCACAAAAGTTTGACAGTAAGAGGTATGCTATTGAGGAAATGAATGATCAAAACCTTACCCCTGAGTTACTCAGTAGCAAACTTAGGACTGTGGAAATGGAATTAGACTTTAAGAAACAATTAAATCATTCTCAAAGAAAACAGCCCAACTCTAACTTGAGTTTTGCCTCTAAGATACCCAAACTTGAGTCTAATTTGACCAACTCTGACTCTGATGAGGAGTGTGATATAGACAAACTAGATAATCAGATTGCCTTAATGTCTAAACAATTTAAGAAAATTGTCAAATTTCGAAACAAACAGGCATCTAAACAAGGCAAGCCTAATTATCCTACTCTGTCTAATTCCAAACCTCATGAGAGAGGACTTGACAAACATCCTAAGGATAATAATTCCAGACCCACTAGAGACCTTAAAAAGATTGAATGTTTTAGATATGGGAAACTAGGTCACATTGCTCACGACTGCAGAGTTAATCTGAATAAAGCCAACACACACAATAGAGCCAATGTCAGTAAAACTTGGAATGATTCAAGTGACTCTGATGAAGAGGAACTTGAGTCTTCAAATGTACTTGACCCTTGCATGTCCTTTTATGCTAAGATCATTTACAATGATAATATGCCTGTGTGTGATAATGATGCTCCTACTCTTGCTTGTGTGAATACTCTTTTGATTGGCCTAGATGCTTTATTGTCTGAAAATGTTGCTAGTTCTAGTTCCGTGTGTGTGAGTCAAAGTGATATCGATAACGACGATGTAAATGGGTGCGTGAGTACTAAAACTGAATCGTTAGGGGTCACTACACACACTTCACTTAGCGACTCAGACACAGGTGACCTCCCTGATATCCATACTTTGTATGCTAAAACTCTTAAAAAAGGCACTAGACTGGAGAAGACTATTAGAGACTTGACTAAGAAATTAGATGATCTAAGTCTTATTGTGAAGTTGAATGCTGAAGAGTACACTAACCAGTGTCTGACTCATCAATCTGAAATTGAAACTTTTGATCAAAAATTAAAAGAGTTGACTAAAACTAATGAAACCCTGGAAATGAAATACAAGGGAACATTATTAGAACTGAAGGAAGCAAAAACAAAGACAGCTACTGTTTTCAAAAAAATTTCTATGTTTGAAAACAATTCAAATTGTTTTACTGACTTTGTTGTTGAATCCAAGACCAATTCTGATGATAGAACCGGTATTGGATTTTGCCCTAAGAACAAACTACAAACTACAAAACTTGAACCTATTAAGTTTGTGTCTGGGGGCAAAAGACCAATTGAAACATGTCCAGACTTTCATTTTATTAAAAAGGAATTTGATCAAAAGCAACAAGAGAAAGACATTGGAGAGTCTAGTAATTCTAAGGCTGAGACTGCACTTAAGACTAAATACGTCTGTCCTTTGATCAGAAAGGCTGATTCTACCTTTAAGACCATCCCTCCTAGGAATAGCACTACTGAATAGAATGTTGTTAAACCCATTTTTAGAAGTTTTCCTAAGGAAATCCATCCCTCAAGCAATCAATATTGCTCTTACTGTGACATTTATGGTCATTCCTTTGAAGGTTGTTATGCTAGGCGTCTAAACACCCCTGTTTACAACACTTCTGTCTACAAGAACTTTAACTATTCTAGGCAAAGTCGTAACAATTATGTCCTTCCAAGACAACCTGATAAGAACTCTAACTACAGAAATAGAAAGACCAAAACTAAAACTTCATTTAAGAGAAAGGCTCCCAGAAACTTTCCTAAACCAAAAGCTCAAATTTTTCACAATAATCAGTTTGCTGCTCCAAATGTTTTTCGATAAAAAGCTGTGTCTCGAAAATTTTATCAAATGAGGGCAAACTTGCGCAAAATTAAAACTAGAGCTATTTGGGTTAGAAAAGATGATCTTTTACCCCAAATGAAGTGTAACATTGTTATCACTGCTTTAAAAGCTGAACACACTTCATCTGGTTGGTATTTAGATTCTGGATGTTCCAAACATATGACAGGAGATGAAACCAAACTTTTAAACAAAACCAGATTTGCTGGTGGGAAAGTAGTTTTTGGTGATGGTGTTTCATCTCAGATCATAGGTAAAGGAACCCTAAAAGAAGAAGGAATGCCTGTTCTCGAAAATGTTCTATTAGTTAGAGGCCTTAAAGCCAACCTCCTAAGTATATCACAATTTTGTGACTCTGACCATACAGTCACCTTTTCAAAGAACAATTGTAAAATTCTAAATGATAAAGGTGAATGCATTATTACAGGATTTAGAACACCTGACAATTGTTATACTGTCAAGACTAGTTCTGAAACCTGTAACATTGTCAGAATGGATGACAATGTGATTTGGCATAATCGTATGGGTCACCTAAGTTATGATATCCTTGGTAGATTGTCTAGTCAAGAGATTGTTAAAGGTATTCCTAAAACTAAACCTATTTCAAGTGTTGTATGTGGTCATTGCCAGGAAGGAAAAATAGTTAAGACTTCGCATAAAAAGGTTAAAGACATTCTCACCTCTAGACCTTTAGATCTCATCCATATGGACCTTATTGATCCCTCTAGAACTGTTAGTCTTTGTGGACACAGTTATATCCTTGTCATGGTTGATGATTTCACACGATTCACTTGGGTTGCCTTCTTGAAACAAAAATCTGACACGTTTCAGAATTTTTTGAAAATTTTATTAACAATTGAAAATGAGAAGGACACTCAAGTCAATCGCATTCGTAGTGATAGAGGGGGAGAGTTCATAGACACAGGAATAGTTGAATATTGTGACTACAACGGTTACAAACATGAATTTAGTGCCCCTAAGACTCCTCAGCAGAATGGTATTGCTGAAAGGAAAAACCGAACTCTTCAAGAGATGGCACGTGTCATGTTGCATGCCAAATCTCTACCTAAGTACTTCTGGGTAGAATCTATTAGAACTGCATGTAATATCATTAATAGGGTTTACCTTAGGAAAAACTCTAAACAAACCCCTTATGAGTTGTGGTACGGTAAGAAGCCTAATCTGAAATACCTAAGAACCTTTGGAAGTCAGTGTTATGTCTGTAAAGATAGAGAACATCTGTCTAAATTCGAAACTCGTGGTGATAAAGCCATCTTCTTAGGTTACTCTCCAAACAGTCGTGCTTATCGTATATACAATCTGCGTACTAAGGCCCTTATGGAATCGATAAATGTAATTGTAAGCGACACTATTGTCGAAAATAAGACATCTGAATCACCTATTGTGGTTGAATCTGAAAATGATTTCAAAACTGATTCACCAGAAATAGATGACTCATTACCTATTGAGAGTCCAGAAGTACCTGGCTGGGTCTCTAAATATCATCCCATTGACAACGTGGTCGGTAATCTTAATGAGCCAGTTCGTAATAGATCCCAGTTAAGAAATTATGTTAATTATGCATGTTTCGTCTCCCTTGTGGAACCGAAAAATGTTAATGAAGCATTGAATGACACACACTGGATTTCTGCTATGCAGGAAGAACTTTTACAATTTGTCATTCACGATGTCTGGTATCTTGTACATCGGCCTCAAAACAAAAATGTTATTGGAACACGTTGGATCTTTAAGAACAAATCTGATGAAAATGGGGTGATTCTTAGAAACAAAGCTAGACTTGTTGCTCAAGGCTACTCTCAAATAGAAGGAATATATTTTAGCGAGACTTTTGCCCCTGTCACTCGTCTTGAATCTGTTCGACTTCTTTTCGCCATTGCGTGTCACTTAAAATTCACACTTTATCAAATGGACGTCAAATCTGCCTTCCTAAATGGAATTCTGTCCGAAGAAACATATGTAGAACAACCCAAAGGGTTCATTGATCCTAAATACCCTAACCATGTCTTTCGTCTAAAAAAGGCTTTGTATGGCTTAAAACAAGCTCCTAGAGCTTGGTATGAACGTCTTTCCAACTTTTTGTTGGATAAGGGTTTTAAGAGAGGAGGAAATGACCAGACTCTCTTTGTCAAACATTTTGACAAAAACATTATTATAGCCCAAGTCTATGTAGACGACATCATCTTTGGGTCTACTTCAACATCCGAAGTTAAATCCTTTTCTGCTAGTATGCATAAGGAATTTCACATGTCCCTTATGGGGGAGCTACAGCTTTTCTTAGGATTTCAAGTGAAACAGAATTCTGATGGACTATTTGTCTCTCAAACTAAGTATGCCTTAGATATTGTTAAGAAATTTGGTTTAGATAATGCTAAAGTCGCCAAAACACCTATGAGTACTACTGTTAAATTATGTAAAGATGAAACTGGAAAGACAGTTGATTCCACACTCTATCGTAGTATGATTGGTAGCCTACTCTATCTAACTACCTCACGACCAGACATAATGTATGATGTATGTCTGTGTGTTCGTTAACAGAATAACCCTAAAGAGAGCCATTTATTGAGAGTAAAACGTATAATAAAGTACATAAAAGGCACTCTTAATCTTGGACTTAGGTACACTAAGGATACCTGTAGCACCATCATAGGGTATACTGATGCTGATTGGGCCGGTTGTACTGATGATAGTAAAAGTACATCAGGTGCCTGTTATTATGTCGGCAATAATTTAGTTGGTTGGAGTAGCAAAAAACAGAATTGCACATCTTTATCTACGGCTGAGTCCGAATATATAGCAGCAGGAAGTTGCTGTGCTCAATTGTTATGGATTAAACAGATGTTAAGTGATTATGGGATTAAAGAAGATCAATTACAATCGTATTATGACAATCAAAGCGCCATTAACATATCTAAAAACCCGGTTCAACACTCGCGAACTAAACACATTAAAATAAGACATCATTTTATTCGCGAACTTGTTGAAACTAAGGAATTAGAAATTCATTACCTGCCTACTGATCTGCAACTTGCAGACATGTTCACTAAACCTTTAGACTATAATAGATTTCTGTATTTGCGAAATTCTATAGGCATGGTATGCGCTGATTAAACTCTTAAGACTTTAAGTTTTACCCTTTGTCCATTTGAGACAAAATGGGGGAGAAATTTGAGTTTTATGAGTTCAATTTTTTGTTCACATTTCATCTAAACTGCTTGATCTTAGTGTGCATATTTGCAGGAATCTCTTTCTACTGGTTGTCTACCTTTTCTAGTGTAAAAATTTGTAAATAGTTGAGTTATGTAATTTTTGACTTTCTAGGAAATGGGTAGATAGTAACTTCTGTATAGGACTAGGTTTTATTTCTTTTGGTTCCCTACGAGTTTTAAGCTAACTCAAAGGAGATTTTGTCTCATATTTCCAAAGGGGGAGATTGAAGCACCTTATACCTTTGACTTGCTTAAGTCTATACTGTATAAGTGTTCAACTAGTTTGGAAATAGTGACAAAATTGGTAGTTCATCCTAGAAACCAAAAAGCCTCAGAACTTTTCTCTCTAATTCTCTTCAATGATCTCTGAAGGTAAAAATTGAATCACACTACACACAATTATAAGTGCATACATGTGTTCATATTGCTTAAAATTGAGTGTGTGTTTAATTCCCCTTGAATTGGAGCTTTAAATATTTTTTGGGAATTTTTAAATATTTTTAGATATTTTTTAAACATTTTTTTAATAAATGTTTTCATAAATAAAATGGGATTATATAATTTGTGGGGTTAATATTCTATTTTGGAAACTTCTGTTTTCATTAAAAAGTTTGGTTGGGTAGGATCTCAAAGCGCTAGAGACTTCAGGGTGATGTTTTGTAATTAATTTGACGCGCGTGTGAGGGCCTCTCATATGTCAACACTTGTCATCCCCTTAATGCGTCAATGTGTGTTTGTTGTGTGAGAGGATAGCCTGGTTCATTGCTGATCGTTAGATCATTTCTAATCGAGGGTCTGCATGTGTTCTAAGTTAATCCCGGTGCTATCCATATGAACCAATCACAATCGTTCCTAGCCACCGCTGTTTTATAACCTTTGGATCAAGTCAAACTCTGCAAGACTTGATCTCAGCCATTGATTTGCCTCGATCATCCAGAACCTTCCCTCAGCCCTATATATACCCTCCACTTCTCAGCCTTAGAAGACTTTTGGGCATTCGTCTTTCTGAGAGAAAAAAAAATAAGAGAGAAGTGAGAGAGAAGAGAGAAGTGAGAGAAGAGAGAAAAGAATAGAGAGAAGAGAGAGAAAGGGAAACAGTTAGCCAAACCCTAACCCTAACCCTAAACACTTCAACTCAGAAACAAACCTTCGTATACATTCAACCCCAAACACAACCTTGAGTGTTTGAGAGAGTGGTTTGTTCATATCGTTGCTGTAACCTCTTGATCTTTTGATCTTGTTCACAACTTAAACTTTAGAGTGAAGATCTTGTTTCTTTTTCTATAGAAACGTTAGATCTATACTCTGCATGTTACATTTTTCACTAGATCTGCATATTTTCTACTTGGTTTAAGAAAATCATTTTTGATTTGGTTTTAAAATGTTTTATGGTTTCTGTTTTTACAAAACTTAACCTGACCTAGTTGGATTCACACTTGGATATTTTCAATCTCACAAATGTTTTCAAAAAGAGATTGATTAAGATCTTGTCCGATTTTTCAAGCGAGATATCCGTGGAATCTGGTTTATATTAAAGGTCAAAAAGGTTTTTAAGTTTTGTAAGAAAGAAAAATAACAAAATCACAGCATATAGACTTTATATGTAATTTTTATAGGACTGTCTGTAAATCTAAGTGTGTGTGAGTTCATGCATGTGAATAGGGATCACTTCACAAACACTTAACACACTACTACACTGGAAGTGTTGTGTATAAGATCAGAGATCATTGAGTCGACGTAAAGAAGCTATAGCAAAGGAAGTTAGCAAACTGAAGAACATCATCAACAAATCAGATCTATGAGAAGTTAGAAGGACACCAAGTGGGGTATATTCCTAAACCTAGAATAGGTTGATTTGTGTGTTTGCATGTTGTATTGTTTGTAACTGATTTTTGTTATTAGTGAATTTTTGTTTTTGTGACTTAGAAGTCACCGTGGATGTTTCCTCTGTTGGGAGAGGTTTTACCACGTTAAAATCATTGTGTTGATTATCTTCATCTACTCATCTCATTCTATAAGTGTGCTGAATTTTTGAAACTGCTTTAGTTTTAAAAAATGATTACACAATCTTAATTACTCTCGTACATAAGTTTCTTTGTAAACACATCTTGTTTATAATTTTTATTTTTCAAAAGAAAAGGGTTTCTCCAACAAACATTTCGGAGTTGCTTATACAGTTTAATCTTGTATTAAACGGCATTAGCGACGTTTTTCATCATGAACTTGGCCTCACCCCACCCACTTCATTTGAGTATTCTCCGTATAGTCATGATCATAGAGAGTTGTGTCCACCTCAACCACCGCCACCACCCATCACTCCACCACCACCATCATCCACCTTCACTCTCGAAAGCCTCTTGCAAAAGTTCATACTCGAGCAAGAGCAAGCCACTCAAATTCAAACTCAAGATCTCCAAAGGCTTGAACAAAGGTTAAATGAATTAGAGTGTGCGAGAGAGTCGGACATGCATCCACCCATCGTTGCAACCGACTGTGACGATGATGTGTCATCTTGTGACATGAATTTTGAGTGTGACCAACCCTACCACCCCGAGAATCTCAAAGTTGAGACCATTCCATGGTCCGGGTCCCAAGTCGACAATTTTTTTGACGTACTTTTCATTAGTGAGCCTGATCAATTCCCACCATATCCATATGAACCCCACTTTGAGGTTCCCACTCACTTTCCCATCGAATCCAAAAAAATGCCCACGTCTACACCTATCGAGCTTCACCCTTGTGTTCCCGAGGAACCCATTTATCCTAGGTTATCTCTGGCTATGAGTGGTCACCATTTTCCCGAGATAGAATCCATGATAGTTCATAACTATCCGGATATGGATGATGTACCACCATGCATGGCTCCCTTTAAGCCTCATATTTCTAGTGATTCCTCTATCTCTGAGATTGGTGCCTTGTCTTACCCACCCACCCCATTTACCGATGCTACTCTTATGGAGAAGTTGAAACTCCATCTTTAGAAACCACACTCCCTTGTGAGTATTCATTTACTCCTCCCAATGAGTGTGTGTCTCCCACGCTTGAGTTGGATCATCTTCCTCCACCATTTATCCCACCCACTACACCATTTATCCCACCCGACCCACCCATTGTCCTTTCCACCCCACCACCTGGTTTGGATCTTGATTTTACACATTTCAAGTTTCCATCTACCTTATTAGATCCTCACCTAAAGCCATCCACCATTTACGAGAGTATTTGTGGTGATACTCTCCACTTCCGTGACACTGAGCTTGTTTCTCCTTGCACACCACTCTCTTGTGGTGTTGATTTTTCTCAACAGCTCCCTAGTGTGTCGTGGCGTGACCAATATCATTGCCCATTCATAGAACGGTCGTGTCCTTTCTATGAGGCCCACCCCATTCCTAAGTCCAAACCATTTTGCCTCCCTCACCAACTTGAGCACCATGCTTATAGAGCCCTAGTTGCCCTCACCTTCCAGCTCAATAAGGCCCGTGACCGATATCTATTCACCCTCACCCTTACCTTAATACCCACCCGCCCATGGTCCACCGATGCTTTGCATCGCGTGATGCACTTCGCCATACAAGTGCATTGACCCGTTTTAGCCTCTATCCAACAAGGCAGACGCTTCAGTCTTGTTTGGGGGTGATTCTCATCACCCAATTTTTCTGTCGCCCTGCGCTTTCCTAGTTCCTATATTTAGGGTGAGATCACTTCGGTCTGGCTGAAGACATTAAACTTAGCGCTATCGGGAGGCAGCCCGCGTTCTTGTACTAGTCTCATCTTGTTAGGGGGTGGTGTTTCACATCACCTTATGTTTTGCCATGTTTATAGACTTGTACATATTTTTCTATCTCACTCATTTATTCAGGTTTCAACTTGGCTACATCTTTCCACTTCATTAGCGGTTCATTCTGATAAACTCTTTCCTACCTTATGCTCTTAATTTTAAAAATCATTTTACTTAACATCGAGGACGATGTTCCTTTTTGTTTGGAGGTGGGGAATTTTATCAAAATCATGCCTCTTTTTGAAAAATTATGATTTTTGAACCTGATTTTTAAAATTTTGTGCAGTTTCTTCCATCTCAATCATTGATGTGAATTTTCAATCATCCATCTTTCAAAAGTCTAGAAATCAAGCTAGAGAATATTTTTTCTAAATAGCTTATGTAATACGTGTCAAGGCATTTTGCACCATGAATTTCTAGACTCAATAAAATTTGCGCACTTATCACGTCATTACGTTTAGAGTTGAGGAGTGTTAAAATTCTAAAGAGAACCTTAAGGATCACTAGTAGAGACTTTAGCTCATGAGATTTGTGCCTTTACCCTTTTATAGTGTTTTATGCAATCTTCGAGTCACAAGTTGATTCAACTTTCTTTGGGTCCGCATTAAATTATTGTATGATCTCATTATCTTTCATAAAATTTAGGCTTGATCACTGAGAATGATATTTTTTTCGAGTTGTCAGAAACTTGTGTCTTAAAATTTGTCACGATCACTAGTTTTTCATCCATACACCTACCACTTTTCTATACACCATTTACCATTCACTTCACCCATTATATTCCCATGCTCTTCCATATTCCCACATATTTCCCCACACCGTCACCTATCATCTCCATATCATCTTCCATCATTTCAAATAAAAGAGTGTTGATTCCAAATGTAAATGTCTTCATTGTGGATTGAAAAGAGAGAGAGAAAAAAAAATAGCAATAATAGGAAAAATAGAAAAAAAAGAAAAAGAAAAAAAATAGAGAAAAAGAAAAGAAAAATCGAAAAAAGAGAGAAAATAAAAGAAAAGAAAGAGAGTTTGTAGTTAGTTTTTAAATAAAGACATTTGTGCCTAAAGTGCTATACACTCTTCTCGCTCATCACTCATCCATTATCCATCATATCACTATCCTACCTACCTCATCCCATCCATCCTACCTATCATATCCTTCTCATCCCATTTCATTTCCCCTCACCCATATACATACATGTCCCCCTAGGTGTTCGGGCAAATAAAAGTCAACGTGATGAATAACTCTACGTTCTCACTATAGTGGTTAGCATTCTTTCATGAGATCATTTTTCTTTCTAATTGTTCTTTGTTTCTTATGAGTGTGTGAGACGTTTGAACTTGATTCCATTTACTCACCTCCTCACACACAAGAGCGATACACTAACCCTAATCTCTAGAGTTCGTTTGAGAGAGTTATATCTAGTGAGATTTGAAGTTGAAGCATTACTCTTGTGATACTCGACTCGTTTTGACTGATTCACACTACACAGGTTGAGTTCTAGGAAGGATGTGCCTTGAGTATTTACTTAGCTAAACTGTTTACACATTCTAGCTTGTATTTCTGAAATCATTTATCTCATGATGGATTGTGCGATTATTCTACGTCTAATAAGAGATTGACTGCCTTTCAATAAATTTTTGCAAATAAGAATTTTTTGGGTATATTCCCTGCAAACCCTCATGAGACACAACTCGTCATGTAGGGCAACCTATAGGTTTAAAGGCTTGTTTCACATGCTAAGTGCAATCGCAAGTGCCCGTGAAAGTGGTACACTTTTGGTTACTTATCTTTCTCTTTCTCTCTATCTTATTACTCGAGGACTAGCAACGCTCTGTTTGGGGGTGGTGTGATAAGCACCCAAAACTGTACATTTTATACACCGAATAGATGTACTTTAGTTGTTAATTCTTGATAATTTGGGTCTTATGCGCTTAATTGTTCATTATGCAGGCTTAATTGCAGTTGCGGTGTCAAAAGCTATATTTCCATGCAATTTGTAGTTAAATTGGAGTTAATTCTCTTATCCCATAACCCTAGCCTACCCTAAACCGTCCCTAAACTTACCTAAACCCTGTGTGTGTTTTGTTTGTCCCTTTTTATTATTTTTTAGATTTTTAGTTTGAGTCATTTTTATTTTTAGGATTTATTTTAGATTTATTTAGTATTTTCTAGGTATTATTTTCTATTTTCCTATATTATTTTTATTAGTATTATTTTATTTTATTTTGATTTTTCTTAGTTTTTAGTTTTATTAGGATTAGTTTTAGGAGTTTATTTTTAGTTTATTAAATTTTATATTTTTTTGGACTTTAGTTTTCATTTCGATTTTTAGTTTTTTATTTCTTTTGTTTTATTTTAATTTTTATATAAGCTTAAGATTTTATTTTGTAGTTTTAATATTTTTGTTGTTTTTAGTTTATTTTATTTTTAGTTAGATTTTATTTTTTATTTATTTTTTATTCTTTTAATGGTCACAATTTAAACACACACACCCTAAACCCATACACACACACACAAATCCTATACACTTATCCTACACCTAAAACTATCCCCTCACCCACATCCTACTCACCTACACCCTCACTACACCAAAACAAATCCAACTTCATCTTCTCCAACAAACTTCCCACCACTCTCTCTCTCCTAAATCCCATAAGACCCATCTCCATTAATTCATCCAAAAACCTCAAGCCCCATAACCCAACAGCCATTCCCCATCCTTGCTCCCTTCCGGTCTGTGACCTAAACCCCTCGCAGCCCCTTACCCATCGGAAAACCCCTTACCCGCCAGAAAGTCCCCAACCCTTCGTCGACGCCATCACCCACGATTCCAACCCGGACCACTTCCTTGTTAGCTCCTCTACACGGGCAGAACCACCCAAACCCTCAACCATACCCGGCGCGGCACCTACTCCCGAAACCCGCCGGTACCCATACACGAAAACGCCGGCCACAGCCTTAACCCCCTACCGACGATCTCTCTTCACGTCACCCCTCCAATCCACCTCCACCTCCGGCGGTAACTCTCAAACCCATGCCTGAACCCAAATCCATCCAACTTCCAGCCAAGTCCCCCCAAACCGAAAGCCACCAAATCAATGTCCAAAACCAACATCTCATCCCAAACCCATTTTTCCAAAAAAAAATCGTGCACCTGCCAATACAAAGCCAAAACAAAAATAAAATTAAATCCAAATAAAACCCCATGTGCCAAATACACCCATTAAACCTCTTACCCATTATGCCCCCAACTTAACCCACTTTAACCTTTTTCCCATATTACCCCCATAAACCATTTAAAAGCAATCTGCATTGTTTCCCCTCCTCGCCTCACACCACCATTTAAAACACATGTGTGCCCATTCCCAAAAATACCCCAAGCATATTTTAACCCTCACCTCACCATTTTCATGCCTACATGCACTTTAAATTCCCATAATACCCCTACCTCCATGCCTATTATAAATTGAAGATGATGACCCCATTAGAGGAGATCTTTTAGATAGGAAAATTCTAGAGAGAGAATTGTAGAGAAAAATACCATTTGTAAATATTTTTATTTTATTCTTTTTATTTTTGTTAGATACTTGTGAGATTAAATATTGTATGAGAGTTAATTGAGTGAATATTTTAATTTCAAATCATTTGGATGCTCAATTGGAGGGATTGTATACTTCAATTTGGAAGAGTAGAATTCAACTTTCTCAAAGTGATTTGGTTTGCTTGTTCTATTCCCTTCTATTTTATTTTAGTAGCCTTGATAATTATTTTTTCATATTTCATATCATGTTAGGCTAAATTCCCTTTCAAGGGGTTGGGTAAAACCCTTATTTGATGTTATTTTATTTTGATTAGTTTAATTACTTGAAAAGTCCCTTTGAATGTTAATTTTGATCCCTCACCCTTAGATTTACGCCTCGAGAGAGGGTAAATGATTTTGGAGAGAAAATCAAAATTCTAGTTATAATACCCATTTTAGATTCGAACTAGAGATAGGGGTTTCTTAAGTGGAGTATTATAACTTGATTTTCAACTCTAAATTTATTTTATAAGATTGACATAAATTCTAATTGATCAATCCTAGCGGGTGATTAATTAAAAGGAGTGTAGATCTATTTTTCTAGAGTTGTGGGGTGTTAAACTTAGTTTTCTAAAAGATTACTATTAAAATTACACTTGCAACGAGAGTTGATTTGTAATGTTGATATTAATTTGGGAGAATTCAATTAATTAAATTAATTAATTAGAATAACTAAAATTTGTGGTGTAATCCCACTCCTTGATTGTTCTCAAAATTATTTACCTCACTTTATCTTTTATTTTAGTGTTAGAATTTATTTTTCATTTTAGTAATTTTCTAGTTAGTTGTTTTCATTTTAGTTTAGTTTAAATCATCACCTCACCCAATTGTTTTAATATTTGAAAAAGTTAAAAAAGTAGAAAAGTAAAAAAAGCACAAAAAGAAAATAAAAAGTGAATTACAATTTTGTTCCCTTTTCTTTACAACCTTGAAAGTGGATTGATACCCTTATTTACCGCTACACTTGAGTTGTTATATTTTGTAGGTATTTTAAGGTTTTGATTAGAAGGACTTTTCAAGCAACGACAAAGAAAAAAAAAGATACACACAAAAGTTCTAGCTACCAGTTAGACTGCATCCCAACTATCCCAGGAGACTCCATGAATGGACGATTCATTAAAGAAGGCGAAGACTTCCCCTTTTGCGATTTTCCAGAACCATGGTATGACCACACAGACAAGAAGAGGAAGCCTGGAATGGAGATCTTTTTCCAAGATAGCTACCCATAGGCCGAAAGTTTTGAACACCGAGTGCAACCGCTCATCAAAAATACCAAAGAGACCGAGGAAAGTGATTCCGAAGATTCCTTACAAACACTGGGGATGGCACTCTGCATGGTTCATTCACGCACTACATTACTGGATCCATCCCATCTGATTAAAGTTGCTGATACACCCCTCCTCAACTGGCATGCTGCGCCGGTTCTACCTCTTGAAATCTCCCCTAACCCCAATGTTTACCCTATTTCTTCTTCTGTTGTCTATCCTTGTTCAAATGTAATCGATACCTCTTTTGATAAGGTTCTCAACAATGTTTTTCCTATCAATGAAATAAACGAAGATTTTTAGTATCTTGCTATGCCTTACATTAACTGCTTGGATTCTAATCAAACTTTTGATGATGATGATTTTGCAAATGAACAATTCTTAACTGATCTAAATAAGGTTAATAATAAACAACATAACCGCGCTCAAGTTAATGAAGAAGTGACTGTTGTTATTAATCTCGGTTCTAGTAGCCAATTGCACGAGATTAGGATAGGGGCCACCCTTGACGAGCATGAGCCCGCACAACTCGAAGAATTGCTAAAGGAATTCGTGGATGTCTTCGCATGGTCCTATGATGATATGCCCGGCATTGATCCTGAAATAGCTCAGCACGAGATCCCCACTCTCCTAGATTACAAGCCGGTCAAACAAAAATTGAGAAATCTCCGCATCGAATGGTCGCTTAAGGTCAAAGAAGAGGTGGTCAAACAGTTGAACGTGGGTTTCATTCGTGTGATCGAATATCCCACATGGCGAGACAACATAGTACCTGTGCCGAAATCAGGGGGGAAGGTTCGAATGTGTGTAGACTACCGAGATTTAAACAAAGCTTCTCCAAAAGATGATTATCCGCTACCCAATATCGACATGATCGTGGACAATACAGCCATTCATGCTCTCAAGTCATTCGTCGACGGGTTTGCCGAATACAACCAAATCAAGATGCACCCAGACTACCAAGAAAAAACCGCATTCATCACCCCATGGGGAACCTTTTGCTACAACGTTATGCCATTTGGTCTCAAGAATGTTGGGGCTACCTACCAAAGGGCTACCACAACCATCCTGCACGATCTGATTCATAAAGAAGTCAAGGTTTATGTGGATGATATGATTATCAAGTCCAAAACTAGAGAAGGTCATGTTCCCGCTCTCCGAAAGTTCTTCGAACGACTGCGACGGTATCAGATGAGACTCAATCCACAGAAGTGTGTCTTCGGCGTCACAAAGGGAAAACTCTTGGGATTCATGGTCAGTAAGAAGGGGATAGAAACAGATCCTGCAAAGCTGAAGGCCATACTTGATATGCCACCGCCCCGAACAGAGAAAGAAGTCCGAGGTTTTCTTGAGAAATTGTAATATATCAGCCGGTTCATCAGTCAGCTAACCTTCATCTGTGAACCAATCTTCAAGATACTCTGAAAGGATTCAACCAAGGTTTAGAACGAGGCCTGCCAAGAAGCTTTTGATCGAATCAAATAATATTTGACCCAACCTCCAGTGCTCATGTCCCCACAGTCGAGTCTCCCTTTGCTCCTATACCTAACCATAACCGAGACTATAGTTGGGGCTTTGCTAGCCCAATACCTTGAAGACTCCCGCAAAGAAAGATCCATCTATTACGCCAGTCGCAAATTGGTCGGATACGAGGTCAACTACACTACTTTGGAAAAGGCGTGTGCCGCACTTGTCTGGGTCACCCAAAAGTTACGACACTACATGCTCGCCTTCCCCATCAAACTTGTATCCCGAATGGATCCCATTAAATACCTGCTTGAGAAACCCGCCTTATCCAGTCGAATGGCCCGATGGTTGATGCTCCTAACCGAGTTCGATATCGTGTACATCACACAGAAAGCCATTAAAGGAAGAGCCATCTTTGACTACCTCGCTGATTACCCCGTAGAAGAAGAAGATGACTGGATCCTCGAATTCCCAGATGAAAATATCCTCTGCACCACTCAAGACAACCTTCGATGGAAAATGTTCTTTGATGGCGCTGCCAACAAAAAGGGATATGGCGTTGGTATACTTTTGATCGCCCCAGATGACTCCCACACTCCCATCGCCATTAAAATGGATTTCCCTTTCACCCACAACATGACGGAATACGTGGCATGCATAGTAGGCCTCAAAGTTTCTCTCAAGAAAGGTATTCAATACCTTAATGTCTACGGCGATTATGCCCTCATCATCGGTCAAGTGCTCAGAAAGTGTAAAGTTAAGGACGAAAAGCTCCAACCCTTCCATGCCCACTTAGAAGAGTTAGCCTCCCGATTTCAAGATATCACCTTCCATTACCGACCCCGAGTAAAGAATAACCTAGTCGATGCTCTCGCTACCTTGGCCTTCATGGTCGATATGCCCTAAGGAATAACAATAACCCCCTTCTTAGTTCAAAAGCAAGACAAACCAACCCACTGCTACCATATTGATCTTATCTCCACTGAAGATCCTGAACTAACCGATTACTGGTACTATGATATCTGGTGCCTCCTCAAACATAGTAGGTATCCTAAGGGTTCCAATAAGAAGTATCGAACGACCCTTCGAAGACTGGTCGCCCAGTACATCATCTGTCATAAAGCTCTACTCAAGAGGAACTTCGATGGAACTTATCTACACAGTATCGCAGGGGCTGAGATTGAGAAAATAATGCAAAAAATCCACAGCGAGGAGTGCAGGCCCCACATGAACGGTCACATGCTTGCCAAGAAGATCATCCGACAGGACTACAACTGGACCACCATGGCACAGGATTGCACCGCCTATATCCGGAGATGCCTCAAATGCCAACAGTTCTCCAATCTTCAAACCTTCCTCCGCGAGAATTATACAATATGACCTCTCCCTGGCCATTTTCCACCTGGGGTGTCGACATCATAGGGAAGGTTACCCCAAAGGCTTCAAACGAACATGAGTTCATCCTGGTTGCCATTTATTACTTCACCAAATGGGTCGAAGCTGAGTCATACGCAGTATTGAATGACAAGAAAGTGGCCAAATTCCTCAAGAAAAATATCATCTACTGATATGGGGTCCCGCACGAGTTAGTGTCGGATAACTATTTGCACTTCGAAGCAGAAGTCACAGAAGTAGTCAACGAGTACAGGATTTAGAGACATAAATATTCTCCCTACCGACCTCAAACCCATGGTGCAGTTGAAACCGCCAATAAGAACCTCAAATCCATCATCAGAAAGATGATCGAAAGTTATAGGGATTGGGCCGATCAGGTCCCGTACGCCCTCTGGGGCTATCGAACCTCAATCCGAACCTCTACTGGGGCTACTCCTTACTCTCTGGTCTACGGCATGGAAGCAGTCCTACCTGTGGAGCTAGAAGTACCCTCGTTACGCATCATGCTTGAAAGAAAAGTTAGCGAAGAAGACTGGTGCCAAAGCCGTCTTGATGAGCTGACCCTCCTAGATGAAAGGAGATTGAAAGCTCTTTACCACATATAGGGGTACCATCGCCGAATAGCGCGGTCATTCAATAAGAGAGTCAAGGACCGCAGTGTCCGAGAGGGGGATTTAGCCCTCAAGGAGATAATAGAACCCATCTGGGACCCCCAGAGGGAAATTCAATCCCAATTGGAGCGGCCCCTACATTGTCAAAAAAATCCTATCCGGCGGTGTCGCCATGCTCACTGACCTAGATGGGGAAGAGATGGCTCGTCCAGTCAACCTGGACCGTCTCAAGAAATTTTACCCCTAGTCCGAAATCTCGGTGCGCTACGACACTTCTCATCTCCCTTCTATTCTTCAAAAAAAATCTCTTCATTTCCCTCTACCCAGAACTACGTGGGCCTGATCCTCTGCAAAAACAATTTTCAAACAGATAAAAAAAACTTTTCAAAAACCCCAGAGGTACGTAGGCAGCTCATACACCTCACATGAGCGTGGCCCTTTCTTTTTCACAAAATACTATTCTTTTCTTACCTCCGAGAAAGGCGGTTCATTCTAAAAAAATACTTGAACAAAAGGATTATGTATGACTTAACGATCGGTATAGATCATTCAAAATACAAAATTCATCGAAAGGCACAGCTGGATGATCAGAAACTTATTTATTTCATTAATAAGAAATTACAGTACGGATTACATAAGAAAAGTAACGGATAACTCCCATCCCCTACTACCATAAAAAGTTAAATAAAAACCCGACGTCTCTTACATAAATAAACTCTCCAAGAGTCCTACCCAAAGCTACCAGAGGAGCCTGCACCCTCATCATCTACATCCTGAGGTCCCCAAGTTTCCCATGCCTGAATAGAGGGCCGTAAACACTCCATAGACCGATGAGCCCGAACCATCTTAAAAAAGACCACGACGCCCCCTTCCATGGTGTTAAATAAAACAAACCACCTTTGTCCAATCTCCACTGCCAACATCTTGCTGACCACTTTCCTACACAACCACTTCATGTAATCTTTAGGAACATACCAAACTCTCCCGACAGACTGAGAGGGACGGGTCGACGGACGCCGATTCTCCCACAGAGATCCAAGAAACAGACGTAGGCGCTCAGTCAAATCTTCTACCGAAAAGAAATTTGAGGTCCGAGGGGACACGACCTGTGCCCAGCCAAATTGGCGCAGAAGTCGCCAAGGGAAATAAATCGCACATATGAGTACTCTCCTAGCTCCAGAACAGGCTGCAATTGTCCCCACCAAAGCACTGACCAACACAAATTCCAAGCCCCATGCTCTACAAACCAATTCTCCCAACTCGCAATATCTAGGCCAACGCGGATGAAGTAACGCGAAGAGAAGTTGGGCATAGCCAACAAAGGATATTCTGGAGGGACCGCCAAGCAGAATCTTTTCAGACAACCACATAAACAGCATCACGGGGCTACCCCTCAAAAAGTCAAAATGACATTCTCGCCAGGCATCCAGACCATACAGCGTCTCCGCCAGTATCACCGTCACAGGATTACGACGGTATGACATCCATAAAGTAATGGCTGCGAGTTGCGGGTCCACCAGCACTTCCCCAGTCACCAGCAGTAATTTTGAAACCAGGCCCAGAACAACGGCTTTAGCATAGCCAGCATCATTTTCTTCCCGCAAATGCATGGACTGCAGCATCGTCAAGAGGGAGATCATTCCTCTAGCAACCAATGAGCTGGACGCCGAAGGCAAAATATGAAGAAGCCCGATCAATAAATCCCTGGGTGAATGGGAAAATTGGGTCAAAGCCGCAACAACACTGGAATTTACACCCAGCATGGAAGAAAATTCGTCGTAGGTAGGACAAACTTCATCCAATCCAAAGCGAAATACATGGTATTCGGGGTACTAGAATTGTACCGCCGCATCAGCATGTTCCACTTAATAGGACGATTGCGCCACAAGGAGACTCGACGCATCTTGAAAGCATCACAGTCGATATTATAAGAGCATATTGCTTCCAAGGCTTCGAGGTAGTTAGCAAACTCAATGCTACCAGGGAGGGCCATCTTATAAGGCTAAGAGATAGTGGGCAAGTAGGTAAGAGTGCAAAGGTATGATGAAAATACTCCACCCTTCCCCCTTTTTATACTTGAGAACCCTCACAAGAGACATAATCCCTACAGAAATCGGAGGGAATCCTACCCCACAAGGTACCAAAGGTTGAAGAGGGTACCAATCAAAGCTTTGATGTGATGGGACTAGACTGAACTGCCGATAGGCAGGACAGGGTGCTTCCCAATCGCCAACCCCCCATTTTTAAAAATTTCCCTTTTTCCTCTTTTGTCAAAATAGAAAACGCAATAAAAATAAATTGATATTCTCAACAGAATTTCAAAATCCTTTTTCCTCCTTATATAATTTCCCCTTTTTAATTAAAAACTTTCCTTTAAAAATTCTAAAAATACTCCTTTTACGGTCTCAGCAGCAAAGTAAAAAGTGCATGTGCATACATTCATTCATCATTAATAAATGATAATCAAAAAAATCCATTGCATTGCATCTATCTGTTTTCTGTGTTACATCATTTTTGCAAGAAATAAGAAGAAAAAGCAAAAATAGCGGGACTCAGCCCGAACCCACATTCTCTCTCTCTCTCTCTCACCCATTTTTCTATCTAAGAGCTTCCACCCCTGCGACATGCTCTCTTTCCCCTACGGCGAGATGATGCGCCACCACTACCCGAGCCAGAATCCTCTCCGAACGAAGCAGACGGCACCAAGCAAGAAGGAACAGGAACCGTGTCCCGAATATGGGCAGTCGCTGAGGATATCCAGTCTCTAATGTCCCTTAGCCAAGTGGTCGACACTCAAACTTGCTACAAGGGAAAGCAAAATCAGTATCAAAGCAGAGATGGCCAAAACAGAAAAGAAAGAAAGAGAAGAACAGAAAGGTATACCGCAGGTCGAAGGACCTCCTCTGTCAAACCTAACTCCTTCGGATCCATCGCATGAGGATGATGCAGCATAGGCACCATCCCTCCAACGGCCCGTCGGATGTTATATGAAGGAGTGTGCAACCGCACAAAAGGAACCTCTGAAGTCACCGCCGCAGATGCCGATGGACCACCACCATTGTGGGAAGATCCCACCGCCCGACTCGAACCCCCAGGGATTAAGACCGTATTGCGTAGTTACACAACAGTTGTAGATCTTTATATCTCGTTTGCCTCTGGGTACTCGCGATGATTTAGAGTGCAATTCGAGTGCTACTATCGCAATACTGATTTACTCATCCTTAGATTAGGTATGACGCGGGCTTGAACCTCGTATACATAATGCTTGGGAGTACTAAATTCCAGGTCAAATCAATCAGATAAATTTAAGGTTAATATTATGACTGCACTACACTAGGGTTGGGGGATTGTATTCCCGTCCTATTTTTCTCATCATTTAAACAAAAAAGTTTCAGACTATTTTTCATTCATAATTTAGGTAGATTAGCGTAGTTGCATTTCTTCATAATTTCATAATCGCATTTAGCTGTAACCAATCTCAAAAAACCAAATCATTTTTCCTTTTCTTTTTAGAGTCAAGGTTAGGATTCCTCCGTCTTTTCCCATCGTCATAACTCTGTTGTCCTTCTTCCCTGAGGATCGATACCCGACTTACTGGGATTATTACTTGAGCGACAAGCTTACACTTGAGCCTAGAGTGAACACACTTCTGAGACACATTTTCAGTCGCGTCAAGTTTTTGGCGCCGTTGCCAGGGATTTAGGTAGACTTAGGATTAGATTGAGTCCATCCAAAGGTTTGACCAAAAATTCCAAAAATCCGAAAAAAAATATATTTATTTTTAAAAAGCACAAAAAGATTCACAATCATCATCTCTCCTAAGGTTAATGCAAAATTCTGAAACCACTCCCACATCCCATAACACTCCAACCAACATTCACGAAAATCCAATTGTTGAGTATAATCTTGATAGTCCCCACACTCCAAACGCCCCACAATTTTGGGTCCCACCTCCCACACCGTCGCACTCAGTCTCCGATAACACTCCCTTTTCCTTGTTAGGACACACTCTGAGCACGCCTAGTGAGAGCACCAAGTCAATAAGTGAGGAAGAGATGTCGCAACACGGCAGTGCACCCACCGGTGAGGAAGAGCCCCCATACCGTCCGATTAGAGAATTCTTATATCCCGAGCGTACTATCACGCTGGGATGCATTATACTCCCGTATAATGCTGAGAAATTCCGTATCAAAAATGGGATGATCCAGATGCTACCTCATTACCACGGTATGGATTCTGAAAAGCCATACCTCCATATTAGGGAATTCGAGGATGTGTGTGATACTCTCAATGATCAAACCTGCACACAAGAGGTAATCCGCCTTAAACTCTTCCCTTTCTCGCTCAAAGATAAAGATAAGACCTGGCTATGGTCTTTACCTCCAAGCTCGATTCCATCATGGAATGAGTTACAGTCGAGATTTGTCAAGAAATTCTTCCCACCACATGGAACAATCTCCATAAAGGCTCAAATTCAAGCATTCAGACAAGCTGAAAATGAGCCATTCCATCGAGGTTATGAACGTTTCAACGAGTTAGTTGCGTCATGCCCCCATCATGGATTTGATTCAGTGCAACTCATCTCTTTTATCTATAATGGGTTGAATCTTAACGCCAAAAAACTTGTTGAAACAATGGGAAGTGGTCCGTTTATAGATTTAGATGCCCAGGATGCTGAGCTTCACTTGAGGTATGTCGCCGAGACTACCCAATCCTGGGACACTTCTGATCCCAATGCTCAAAATCGAAATAGACAAGCGACCACCACTCCTTCGGCGTCTGGCCTATTCCATGTAGATAAGAATTCTATGACGGACAGCCGATTGGAGACTCTTGAGAAAGGATTTTGAGATCTATGCGAGATATATGGAAAAGGACCAGGTGGACCCATTCCAAACCCCGTCGTGAAGGTGTGTGCTATTTGTGAGGCGAGTCATTCAACTGAGGAATGCCCTACAATACCCGCCTACAAAGCAATGCTTCAGGAGCAAGTTAGTGGTATAGGAGGCTTTAAAGGTAATTTCGGTGCCCCGCACGGGAATTCCTACAACCCTTCATGGAAAAATCATCCCGGTTTTAGCTATGGGCAACAACATGCCGCAATGAACCCTCCTTCGCATGCTGCCCCTCCTCCACCACAACACTTTCATCAAGCCCCGCACATGCAAGGAATTGTGCAAGCACCACCACCTCAAGGAAATTATATCCCGCCACAGCGGAGAACTCTCGAGAATACCATGAATCAATTCATCGCAAGCCAGACCACAACCAATGCCAAATATGATCGTCTAATTGGCGACATAAATGCGAACCTGTCAAAAATACAATCCTCATTGAGTGTTCAAGAGAAGGGAAAGTTTCCTGCCCAAGGCCAAAGACCTCCCCAAGGTCAAACTAGCGTTAGCTCCACCTCCACTGAACATTAGGAGCAATGTCAAGCTGTGACCACTCTTCGTAGTGGGAGAGTCGTTGATTTATCACCTCCCCCACCGGACATAACGAAAGAGGCCGAAGATGTCCCCTTAAATGAGAGTGACCAAGAAGATGCTAGTGGGCCAGAGGTAGTAGTGAAACCACCCTCTGCGGCACCGTTTCCTCAAAGGTTGATTCCCTCCCATAGAGGAAACCCACGTGAAGACGTGCTAGAAGTGCTTAAGCAAGAAAAGCTGAATTTACCTTTCTTTGAGGCCATTAAACAAATTCCAGCTTATGCCAAAGTCATCAAAGACCTGTTGACGGTTAAGAGAAAGATGAAAGTGAAGAAGAACATCTTTCTAGCACAAAATGTGAGCTCCATTCTACTAAATGAACTCCCGCCTAAATTCAAAGATCCCGGTGCACCCACCATATCCTGCATCATTGGGGAGAATAAAATTAAAAAATCCTTACTTGACTTGGGAGCAAGCGTAAATATCCTCCTTTACTCCATCTATAGGCAACTTGACTTGGGCGACCTCAATCCCACGAAGGTAACTCTCCAATTAGCGGATCGAACAGTGAAGATCCCACGAGGTATAGTCAAGGACGTGATCGTTCAAGTTGACACTTTCTACTTTCCGGTAGATTTTGTCATTTGGGACACGGAGTCCTCCTTCCACTCGAGTAATCATGTTCCCATCATCCTTGGGCGCCCTTTCCTAGCTACGGCTAACGCAATCATCAATACGAGGAATGGGCGAATGCAACTCACATTTGGGAACATGACCTTGGAAACCAACATCTTCCACATAGCCCAAAATGCAGGGGAGGAAGATGATCTTCACGCGGTGAGCCTCATTGATGAGATAGTAGAGGAGTACTTTGAGGAGAATTACTGTGGCGACGCTTTAGAGTCCTGTTTAGTGGCGAGATACGAGTGTGAGGGGACATATACCGACTTCGCGAGGGAGGTTGGAGAGTTGAGAGAGCTACTCGATGAGAGTACATCGAACGAGGACGTGAGAGATGTTAATTGGGTTTCTAGATTCGAGGAATTACCACCGAGGGATACACACATGGTTCCCTCCAGTGAAAATTTTCCAACCCTCGAATTAAAGAAACTCCCCTCCCATATTAAATATGCATACCTAGGAGAGGATGAGACATTTCCTGTTGTTATCTCCTCTAACCTAGATGAAGGGCAAGAGGGTAAATTATTGAAAATTCTGAGGAAGCACCAAGGTACATTTGGTTGGTGTATAGCTGATTTGAAGGGGATAAGTCCTTTGATTTGCACTCATAAGATCCATCTCAAAGAGGATGTCAAGCCCTCTAGAGAAATGCAAAGAAGACTGAATCCCAACATGAAAGAAGTTGTGAGAACCGAGATCATCAAATTATTGGATGCCGGGATTATCTACCCAATCTCGGATAGCAAATGGGTGAGCCCTATTCAAGTTGTCCCGAAGAAGTCGGGTATGACTGTGATTGATAATGCTAAGGGAGAGCTCGTTCCCCAACGTACCACCACCGGGTGGCGCGTTTGCATTGAGTACTGGAAACTCAATGTGGGAACTAGGAAAGAACATTTCCCCTTGCCATTTATTGATCAAATACTTGAGAGAGTAGCGGGACACCCTTATTATTGCTTCCTTGATGGTTATTCCGGACATAACCAAATTGAGGTAGATGTACTTGACCAGGAGAAGACGACCTTCACTTGCCGTTTTGGTACGTTTGCCTACAAACGTATGCCATTTGGCTTGTGTAATGCACCCGCGACCTTTCAAAGGTGCATATTGAGCTTATTTAGCGACATGGTCGAGAGAGGACTCGAAGTGTTCATGGACGATTTCAGCGTTTTTGGCACCTCTTTCGATCATTGTTTAGAAAAGCTGGAAAAAGTACTTACCCGATGCGTGGAAAAGAACTTAGTGCTGAATTGAGAGAAGTTCCATTTCATGGTCACCGAGGGAATAGTTCTTGGCCACATTGTATCGTCCAAAGGAATAGAAGTTGATAGGGAAAAGATAGATTGCATAGCTGATCTTCCCCCACCAAAATCGCTAAAGGACGTGCGCTCATTCTTGGGCCACGCGGGGTTTTATCGAAGGTTCATTAAGGATTTTAGCGCCATCACTAGGCCCTTAAGCAACTTACTCATGAAGGACACCCCATTTGAGTGGATGGAAGCATGCCAAAGCTCTTTTGACAAATTAAAAAACATGCTTGTGTTCGCTCCCATCATGCAAGTTCCGGATTGGTCCTTACCATTCAAACTTATGTGTGATGCAAGAGATTACGCGATCGGGGTTATTTTGGGCCAACGAAAATATAAGCAAGCTCATGTCATCTACTACGCTAGCCGGACCCCTACCGGACCTCAACTCAACTACTCTACCACAAAGAAGGATTTGCTAGCGGTAGTCTTTGCCCTTGATAAATTTCGGTCATATCTCATTGGTTCTCCTATTACTGTCTTCACCGACCACGCGGCTTTGAAATACCTACTTGCAAATAAAGATGCCAAGTCGCGCCTCATAAGGTGGATCCTACTCCTACAAGAGTTCAATCTCTCCATCAAAGATAAGAAAGGAGTAGAAAACGTCGTTGCCGACTGTTTATCTCGGCTTTCGTCCGACGTACCTAGTGATCCCATGCCCATAGACGAATACTTTTTGGATGAGCAACTTTTTGCTACCTCTTCGTATCCCTGGTTTGCGGACATAATGAACTATCTTGTCACGGGAGACGTCCCTCCCGACTGGACACTGCAAGATAAGAAGAGGTTTCTTACTTGGTCACGCATGTTCTTTTACGATGATCCATTCCTTTTTAAATACTGTGCAGACCAAATCATCCGACGATGTGTACCGGATGACGAGATCCCGAAAGTCATCCAGTTTTATCATTCGGAAGCTTGTGGAGGCCACTTTTCGATGAAAAAGACGGCCGCTAAAATTCTGCAATGCGGCCTCTATTGGCCCACAATCTTTCGGGATGTCAACGATAATTGCAAATCATGCAATAGGTACTAATGAATGGGAGCCATTACTCGACGAGACATGATGCCTCTTACCCCTACACTCATCATTGAGATATTCGACTGTTGGGGTATTGACTTCATGGGTCCCTTCCCCCCATCCTTTGGTTTCCTATACATCCTTGTCTAGGTAGACTACGTTTCTACCAAGACTAATGACAACAATGTGGGGATAAAGTTCCTACAGGAACACATACTTTCCCGCTTTGGTCCATCGAAAGCGATAATTAGTGATAATGGCACGCACTTTTGCAATAGGCCATTCGCGAAGCTCATGAGAAAGTATGGTGTCGTTCACAAGGTGGGAACCACTTATCACCCACAAACGAATGGGCATGTCGATCTAGAGAATCGAGAGATCAAGAACATTCTCGAGAAGACCATCAATCCTACCCGGAAAGTTTGGTCCCTTAGATTGAATGATTCGCTATGGGCCTATCGTACCGCATATAAAAACCAACTCGGCATATCCCCTTTCCGCTTTGTGTATGGCAAACCTTGCCATCTTCCCGTGGAGCTCGAACACAAGGCATATTGGGCGATTAAGAAATTAAATTATGCCATGGACAAGGCCGGTGAAGCCCACAAGCTTCAATTGAATGAGTTAGAAGAACTACGCAATGATGCGTATGAGAATGCCAAAATTTCGAAAGAGAGGATGAAACTTGCTCATGATAGTATCATTCGACGAAAGGAGTTTCTCCCCGGTAAAAAGTTCTGCTCTACAACTCTCGGCTTCACCTCTTTCCGGGCAAATTGCGGTCACGATGGTCTGGCCCGTTCGTTGTGAAGAATTTTTTCCTCCATGGAGCTGTTGAATTGGACGATTTAAAAGGGGGAAATACATTCAAAGTCAATGGACAACACCTAAAGTCATATTTAGAGGCGTGTTCATAAGAAGTCGACACCATCTGGTTGTCGGACCCCATTTACGGGGTTGAGTGAGCTATTGAAGTAAGGTCGTCGCACCCCCGACGCGTATGGGGTGAGAGTCGTGTGTGTGAGAGTCGTGTGTGTTTTGAGAATCGTTAGGACTAGGTTTCGTTCGGGAGAAGCATTCGTGTGTGTTGGTAATTTTGAGTCAAAGGGTGTTGACCAGTGAAATCGAGAGGGTTTTTAGTATATTTGGATAGAGAGTATATAGGGAAAGTGAAATTTGTTGAAGAAGAGAGCTCGAAACCGAATTTGGAGAATTCCAGCCCAAAAGCCCTGGGGCGGATCGGTTCCTTTTTTAAGGTGGACCGGTCCGACCCCGGACCGGTTCTTTTTATTTTTAAAGGAACCGGTCCGCCTGTCGAGGGTTTGAAAAGTCAAAGGGCCGGACCGGTCCGCCCCTACCCCGGACCGGTCCGCCTTCTGCAGATCTGTCTTCTCCCCTTCCCAAGATTCACCCCCCTTTCCCCCCAATCCCATTCATTCCCTCCAATTCGTTTTTCCTCTTCCCCAACCCAACCTTTCCTTCCCAAATCCATCCCCTTTTCCCTCCAAGCCCCTTCCCTCCAAAACCAACCCTCCCCTCCCCTTTCCACTATAAATACACCTCCAACCCTCCCCTTCTCCTCACACCTTCAACCCAACTACTCTCTTCTTCCTCTTTAGTTTTTCAAGCAATAATTCCCTACTGTTTCCATGGCCCCCCGTGTTGCCCCCACCAAATACGTCTCCACTGTGATCCAACCCTCCGGTCACGGCGAATTCCGCTCCCGCCAAGAGGAGCGATGGTGCACTCAATACTTCGGTTTGGGCCGCAAACTCCATATGGAGCGCGCTGTCCAATGGGAAGCCCTGTCCAACTCCGTCACCGCCTTATTCATGGCTCGGGGCTGGTGTCGATTCCTCAACCAACCTCACGAAGCGGTTTGGGCAATCGAAGTCCTCTCATTCTATGGCACGTTAGTCCGGACGGGCCAATTTGAGGCCGAAGCTTACGTGGATGGGACTCCCATTCCATTTTCCTTGGCCCGTCTCACGGCCAAGTTGGCCGAGTTTGACGTCCCGGACGTCCAAGAATTCACCTATCCCCGAAATATCCCCCCGATCGACAAGGATACCATCATGGCCCGAATTGCGCCGAATGTGGCTTGGATGGGGCAAACCGTCGTCGTTGGACGCCTCAACGAGAAGGTGCGCCTCACATTTCAGATTGTGTGCGCCAGCATTTTACAAACATCCAACGACTCCACCATGCCACCACGGCAAGCCACCTTGACGTATCACCTCTTCGACCCCCAAACTTCCATCCATTTGGGCCGAACCTCATACGCGGATATCATTAACGCGTCCTTGGATGAGAAGGGCACCGCCCCACTTCCCTATGCCCGATTGATCACTTCCATCCTTCAGGATGCTGGCATAGAGGCGCTGAGAGACCATACGCGTATCCCCCGTCCTTTCGGCCAAGGGACCCGCACCAAAAGCGCCAAACAGCTAGCTGTCCTCCGGGCTCGGCGGGGAGGTGATAGTGACGAAGAGGCTACTCCGAGCGACAGCGAGGAAGAAGCATGGGCAGCTGGTGAGGACGTCGAGATGGGGGATATCGGTCCGGACGAAGAGTCGGTCGACGAGGAGGACGATCCAGATTTCGAGTGGGAGGGCACGGACTTATCCGCCCGTATGTCGGCGCTTTAATCAAATTTCAGCACTTTTCAGACCAACTACGAGCGCGACATGAGCATCGTTCTCCGTTTCCAAGCGGACATCTATCGGCGCATAGGGGATCCGAATGAGCCACTACCTTCCTACTACCATAACCCTTATGACCCCATCGCGCCCGGTTCCTCGCATCCCCCACCCCGGGGAAGCTTCCTATGGTGTTGGCAATTTTTTATTTGTTTTTCCCTCTTCACAGTTGTATGTTTTTCCCTGCACATGTAACACAGTCCTATTGTAATAAAAATTGCATTTTCTCTATTTGTTTGTTTTATTTATCGCACTTATTATTTTGCCTTATTTAGATTTTAGTCGTTTTTGCTTGAGGACAATGCAAAAGTCTAAGTTAGGGGGGTCGCAAGTGCGTATTTCTAAAACTTCACAAATTTTCAAAATGCCCAAAAAAAAATCATAAAATTTTGAAAAATCCAAAAATATTTTTGTCAAAATAAATAAAAATTGGAATTCAAATTTTTCAAAAATATCATGAAAAGTCGGTTTAAAGTCTCAAGTTGTAAACATTCGACATACACAAGCCGAAATTGACCAAAGATGGAAATTGAGCGAAAATTGACGATTTAACGAACAAGTGTGGAGATTAACAAACCCGGTGAGATTCGAGCCTATCACTTTTTGCGAGTTTTTAAATCAATCTGAGTTAATTGTTAACTCAAAGTCCTTTTCAGCGCCTAAAAAGTTGTCAAGGATCTCAAGTCTTTCATTATGATCGGTTTTGAAAAATGTGTGTAATATTGTTTTGAAAAACGTGCCAAAGTAGTCTCTAAACTTAAATTCATCTCGAAACACATATGGTAACCCAATTGGCATTTTGGACGATGAAGTAGGCCTTCGTTTGTCACCCAAAAATATTGGCCATAAAAAGTCGTGAAAAATCACCCTTTTTGCAACCCAAATTGAGCCGAATGATTTTTCCCTTTCGTTTGATAACCCGAAAAACTCAAATAGCCCGGAATTACGAAAAATGGAAAAATTCAGAATCTAGTCCAAAAAAAAAGTGCATATAAAGGGGCAAGAAAAAATAGTATGCTCAACAAAAATAACAGAAAAGAAAAGAAGAAAAAAATGAGCAATAGCCCGAAAAAAGCACAAATGGACATCATTAATGACTTTTCCAATTCCAATCCTCCCTACATCTTTCAATTTACCCAATATACCTTAAACAACCCGAAAAAGTCCTAACCGAGTCTAAATTGCGAAATTGGTTATCGCGTGGAGAGCTAATACACCAAAAGATAATAAGGGAGATTTAGTGCGCGGAAAAAGAGGCAATGTTCCCATTTTTAAAACCGTAATCCGTTGATGAGATCCTTTCACAATGAAAATTCCGTCTTTCTACTTGTATGCGTGATTTTGCTTCCATTACATTTACTCTTTATATCACGCATACCGAGATAATAGTCTTATTCCGAGAGATTCGTTGTGAGAGCATTCCGTGAGAAATTGAAATCAAAACAAATTTTCGGATAACTAGCGTAATGATCAATCGGTGAAAATTGGCGGTTATATTTTCGGCCCCGCACACACGCACTACGATTTGAGACTTGTAAATATGACTTGATGATGACTATTTTCTGGGAAAGTTTGAATTGTACAATTTTTAAGTATTTTGAATTTTCCCTTGAGTCGAATTTTGTGGGTATATTCTCTGTAAACCCTCACGAGACAACACTCGTCCTACTAGGGTAACCTAGGGGTTTAAAGGCTTGTTGATACGCTAAATGCAATCGCTTGCCCGCGAAAAAGGTATTTTATCCCAATAAAATGATTTTCAAGAGTTGAGCCTTGCTAGGATTCTTTTACATTGCTTGGGACGCGCAAAGTTCTAAGTTAGGGAGGTTTGATTAGGCATAAATTCTTCCTAATTTATCCCTTGATTTAGTTACTTTTAGCACCTCGAACAACGTAATTGAGTTGACTTTATCTCATAATTGTGCTACTGACTGATCCTAATGAGTACACCGAGTTTTTGGTATTTCGTAGTGATTTTACAGGTATTTGATGTCAAGAAACGAAAGAAGGAAACCGAAAGAATCAAGAAAGAAAGAAGGAAAAGTCTCAAGGGCAAAAGCATAATTTCCACCCGGAATTCGGATGAGGTACCTAAAGAGAAGTTGAATACATCTCATTCACGAGAACATAGGAAGAAACGGCACCTCAATCGGGATCCCGGAACAAAAGTTATGAGCAGTCAAAGAGGAGCTAAAAAGTCAAATAGCCGGACCGGTCCGCCCTTACCCAGACCGGTCCGCCTGGCCAAACTCCAGAAGACCCCGGACCACAAGCAAACCGAATAAGGCAAAAATAAAAGGAACCGGTCCGACCTCGGACCGATCCGCCTTGGGGGTAGACCGATCCGCCTAAGCCCCGGACCAGTCCGGGATTCGAGATTTGAAAATCTTCTCTCGTCCTAAAAAGACTCCTAGTGCAGCTGAACCCCGAAATTGTTGGAGGGTATAAAAACCCAATTTATTATTGTTATGGGAACGGAGAATTAGTAGGATTTTCCTCTCTTTTTCCAGAAACCCTAGTTTAGCCAACACTTGCAGTTTTAATTCAAAGATTGAAGATTTATTCAGTGATTTTTGTGAGTATCAGTTCCATTCATTGTTTCATTTATTGTTTGATTAATTTTAGTGAGTAATTCTTAATTCTAATTCTTTTCTGCATCTAATTACTATTTTATTTAGAGTAATCATGAACACCTGCACAATAATCATTATTTCCATCTCTTTAATCATGATAGGCTAGATTTTCTAAGGCCGGGGTACATGAACCCAGCCTGATGTGTTAGTGCATGTGTATAAAATTAATCCGTCGAATTTAGTGATTGATTAGGACCGTATTACGTAGTTACACAACAGTTGTAGATCTTTATATCTCGTTTGCCTCTGGGTAATCGCGATGATTTAGAGTGCAATTCGAGTGCTACTATCGCAATACTGATTTACTCATCCTCAGATTAGGTATGACGCGGGCTTGAACCTCGTATACATAATGCTTGGGAGTACTAAATTCCGGGTCAAATCAATCAGATAAATTTAAGGTTAATATTATGATTGCACTACACTAGGGTTGGGGGATTATATTCCCGTCCTATTTTTCTCATCATTTAAACAAAAAAGTTTCAGACTATTTTTCATTCATAATTTAGGTAGATTAGCGTAGTTGCATTTCTTCATAATTTCATAATCGCATTTAGCTGTAACCAATCTCAAAAACCAAATCATTTTTCCTTTTCTTTTTAGAGTCAAGGTTAGGATTCCTTCGTCTTTTCCCGTCGTCACAACTCTGTTGTCCTTCTTCCCTTAGGATCGATACCCGACTTACTGGGATTATTACTTGAGCGACAAGCTTACACTTGAGCCTAGAGTGAACGCACTTCTGAGACACATTTTCAGTCGCGTCACTTACCCTACCACTGGTCAGGTCATTCAAGACCTGACGCACCGCCTCTAGAGTGAAATCCCATCGACTGTCGATTGGCCTTACGCCATCGATACAATCGGCAGAAGTCCCCAACAGTGTTGTCCTTTAAAGCGATCAGCGGGGTATTTCATCCAATCACCTCATAGAACCACGTATGAATCCACAAAATAAAAAGAGACGCATAAGGAAAATGCGAATGCATAAAAAGAAATGCACAAACTGAAGAATACCTCCAGAAGGTACGTGGCTCCAGTAAAGGTCTGCCGGTAGCACCGGTTGAATGCATCCAGAGAAGAGTAAAGGGTCGCCAGAGTCATACTCCCCCAATCATAGAAAGGGATGTTCGAAACATCCTCAGGTACGGAAATAACCACAAATGAACGACGTCGCCGCTCGACGCCACCATGAAACCTCCCAACACCAGCAAAATAAATAACTTGGCCATCTGCCCCACTTGCAGCCTGTCCTCCACATCAATCACCCTACCCAACAGAACATCCTTCAGCAGGGACAGCCAGATAGAATCCCCAGAGACTATCCTCCCTACATCACCAAGTGTCGCACGCACTGCCTTCGATCTCACCCGCAAAGAGAGATCCACCTCTATCTGCTCTCCATCACAATCCAGCCCCAATAGCTGCTGAACATCTATGGGAGTTACAGTCATCTCCTCGAAACCAAAATGGAAGGTGTGGGTAGTATCCCACCACCTCTCTCCCAAAGCGCACAGGACCGCTGTCGAACGAGGCGTCTCATCCAGCGCAGATGCCAACCTCCCAAAACCCGTTGATGATACCACCCAATGCACCACGGGTGGGAGATGCTCCCAGACATCCCTGAGCCCCGTTGTCCCGCGAGCGCGCATTTTCTTCAAAGAAATATAAGACTGGAAAAAAGGAAAAATCTCATCAGAAGTCAAGAAAGAAAGAAAAATCACAAAAACGAAAGGAATGCCAAAGGACATGTTGCTTACATAACCGCCAGGAATCACTCTCGAAGAGCGATGATGCGACAGCTCCCGCAGCAAAGTCCGCTCATCCGCAACAGGCTCAAACACATCAAAGGAATTCTCACTCCCCAAAGCAAGAGGCGTCCTGGCCCTCCACTCCACATTCTCCCAGTCGTCAACGGTCAACCACTCCCTGTGGACTGCAGTGCTCACAAAAGCGGCCATTTCTTGACGATCGGAATGGTAGAACGATTTGCAGAGAAATCACAGAACGAGAGAAAGCAAAGAAGCTGTGAAAAAATGAAGGGATTCGCCCCCTTTATATAGGATGCTAAGAGCCATGTCGATCGGCACTTCCCCCAACCATACCTATCGGCACTGACTCCTTACCTTCCCGAGGCAGTCCAAAAGTCTGTGCCACTACCGAATGGCATCTCTCATACCATGCCGACCGGTACCCCCCTTAAATTTCGTACAGAAATTCCCAGAAAATACAAGAAAGCCTCGAAAAATCCTCGAAATATTCCTAAAAATCCCAAGAAGGATTCAGAACATTTTCACCAGGAAAATCTCGCATTCCCTCAAGTGGAACCCCTCTTTCCTAGTGAAATCCTCAAAAACCAAGTGAATCTCCTCCCGAAAAATCCCCGGTGGATCTCTAAGTATCATCTGATCACTTCCCTAACGGAGTTCTTTTAGCACCAAAATTGGTTGTTCCCCTTGCAAGGCCTCCTAAAGAAACAAAAGCTTCCCCAGCTATCAGCTCCCCAGCTCAGATAAAAATCACAAAGCACATTCTCCAACAGAATCGAAATCCAATCTTTATCCACTCTTATGTCAGAATTGACCCCGGTCCTTGGTCGTCACCACTCTTAGGTCAAAATTGATATCGGTCTTGGATCGTCACCTGAGTTGGGTCAGAATTGACCCCGATCCTCGGTCGTCGCCACTCTTAGGTCAGAATTGACCTCGGTCTTAAATCGTCACCTGAGTTGGGTCAGAATTGACCCCGGTCCTCATTTGTCACCACTCTTAGGTCAAAATTAACCTCGGTCTTGGATCATCACCTAAGTTGGGTCAGAATTGACCCCAGTCCTCGGTCGTCACCACTCTTAGGTCAGAATTGACCTCGGTCTTAGATCGTCACCTGAGTTGGGTCAGAATTGACCCCGGTCCTCGATGGTCACCACTCTTAGGTCATAATTGACCTCAATCCTCGGTCATCACCACCTTTAGGTAAGAATTGACCTCGATTATTAGATCTTCACCCTAAGCCCACAGAATTATCTTTGACCCACAGAATCGGTACCCTCATCACTTAAGCCCGTAGATTTGGCTTTGATCAAATTGGTCATCCCCAGCACATCCCTCAGGTCCTCGGAATCGGCCTCGACTCTTTGAATCGGTCATACTCCCTCAAAAGCATCATGTGGTGTCTATTCGACGGATCTCATTTGTTCCAAACTCCCCCATAGAGGGTCTCTGTAGACACCCCATTATGTTACCCCTAACTCTCCTTAGGTCCCTAGTACCTCTCTTCATCACTACAAACCCAGGTCATACCCCGAGTACTGACCTAGAAGCCATCGGGCACTCCCCGGCCCCGTTTGACTAAAAAGTCAAACTCTTCAGCTCCACGAAGGCTGAATGAATCTTCGAAGGGAACTGAAACCCCTTTCCAATGGTCCGCTCCGTGCTCGATTCCGACTTACCATGCGAACGAACGATTCGTTTGACTCCAAGAGGTCACCAGATGCTTCCAGGGCTCGGTAGACCAAAGTCAACTCTCCACACTGGGTCAAACTCTTTGGAATGTCGAAGTACATCTCCTAACCTTTCCAATGGTCCACCCCGTGCATGATTCCGACTTACCATGCGGACGAACGATCCGTTGGCGTTCGACGATTCCCCGTCTAATGGACCGACAAACGCTTCTGAGCCATATGACCCAAAGTGAACTCCCGAACCCGGGAGCGGTCCAAAGGACTTTCAAAGGTATCTGAATCACCTTTCCAATGGTCTGCCCTGTGTGCGATTCTGACCAGCGGTTTACCCCCGGCAGCCAATTTTTAGAAAAAGCCTGAAACACACTGCCAATTTTCCGAAAAGCCTTGAAACACACTGCCAATTTTCCAAGACTCGCGTCCTTTTTCTCTAATTTTCTATCTTCTCTAAATCTAATCTTCTTATGTTCTATATACTTGATCTTAGTGATGTATTACTCCATATGCGTTATCGTTCCATTATAACGATCAACGTAGGGGTAATCGCGTAAATCTTATTTTTCTAATATTATTTTTATACATTCCTATGGATGACTCGCTTTATCTCTTCCATGATACAAGTAGAGGATTCCTATCTCCACTATATATATACACATGCACACATATCATGGGGAAAAATAAAGGAAAATAGCAAATATCCATGAGAGACCGAAAGGGCGGAATGGGTGCCTAACACCTTCCCATTTCGTAACTAAGCCTCCGAACCCTTCTCGAATCATTTTAGTTTCGCATGCACCAGTATATATTTGGATACCATCCTTCTGGATGGCTTCCCCTTTTTATTTTTTCTGTTTTGAGTAAAATAGACTGGCGACTCTAAATCTCTCTACATTTTTACACCTCATCTCAAACAACACCGGTCGAAGCTCTCCCGAGAGGGATGCACGGGACCCGAGGATCCTTTTCTCCCTGCACCCGCCCGCGGGCGAGGATCGGGGATGGAAACACTTGTACTTTGCTTCTATTTGTCATTATCAATAAAAAGATACTCTCTCCATAAGATACTAATAAGAGAATCATGCATGATTCGCACAACATCACCAAATATCATTGTTATTGACCAAATTTTGTCCCGTAACTGGAGAGTCACTTCGTGATGGGCATTGGTCCGGCATGGAGCAGTTAGCCTAAGAGATATGACTCTCACCGTCCATTGGTCAAGTACCTTCGACGTATATCGAACAGTTACCCCGCATCGTACCTCTTGACCGAAGTCACGACGGGAGGTATATCACAGGGAACTTGTTTATATACATCGAGTATATTGAATTCGCTCTCATGCGTACCATCACCATGAGGTATATAGTGAGGCAATTCACGTACACACCGGTATATCAAACGACTTGTCTGCACGTACCGATTTCCCTCAACATCAATACGTATATCTTAGAAGTCACACCAAAGGGGGGAACCCTTTCCAATTCACCCAACCAAACTGCATACCCGCATATAGGTGTCAAGCCTAGGACACACATGTTAGATTATCGGTTTCGACCCGACACTCTATCAAAATTCTAGGTTGGCCTGCCGCCCAAATTTTCACGCAGTTTTTAAAACGGTACCCTACCTATGAGCCTGGTTACAAGTCCAACCATAGCTTTACATATGTTACAAACCCAAGTTTTCCAGGCTCAGGTCCCGTCCGGCATTTCATTTTGCATTTAGAAGAATTTAACATAAGTGAGAACCTAATAAACATGATAATCATACTGAGACTCGTCTCTAGTCTTTCCATCTCTCTTTTTCCCAAAAAGCATCCGAAAACGTTTGTCCTCTTTTATCAAAAATACCAAAAACATTTTCATTCTCATCTTTTCCAAAAATGTCAAAAATATTTTCCTCTTTTTTCCAAAAACAATGAATTTCATTTTTTTTTCTTTTTCGAATATAAATTCCATTTTTTCTATTTCTCAGGTCGATCACATACCCTTGGCCTGGCTCCCTTTTGGCTTCGATCTTCAGTCGAACCACCCCGAAGTTCTGTCAGTCCCTTTACTTCCTCCGAGTTCGAGACTCACCCACCTTCCATGGAGAATATGAATCAAGTGCCGATTGTACTGCCGAATTTATTGACAATTCTGGCTTAGCTCACTGCCAAAATTGACAACCTTTAAACCGAGGTTCATGAGATGCAAAGAAATCGGGTCCCTATCCCTGAAGATCCTGAGGTCATTTTCCCTCGCGCCATGGGTCCGCCTGCACCCGAGCATATCTGGGTTCCTAAAGAATACCATCATGCTCCACGAGCTCCTCCTGCTAATGGGCCACCACCATCCCAGCTTCCCGTGACAAACCTTGCTCAGACATGGGCTAATTTACCCCTAACTGTTGATCCTAAAGAGGAATAACTGAACAAGGTCAAGGAAGACCTTAAGGTGCTAACCAAGTAATTCGACCAAGTCAGAATCTCTAGGAACTACATGGACTACACACACATGTCTCCCTATCCTAAAGCCAGGGTACCAGAAAATTTTTAGATGCCCAATATCGAGAAGTTTGGAGGCAGTGGAACCCCGATTATTCATCTCCGTAGCTATCACCGAGACATGACTCTCTTAGGGACTTTCGAAGAAGTAATGGATCAAATGTTCCAGCAGACTTTGAAAGATAGTGCCCTTTATTGGTTCCTATCCCTTGAAGAATCTAGAATCCGTAGTTGGGAAGATGTTGTCCGTGAGTTCATGTAACAATACAAGTACAACGAGGAGCTAGAGGTCACCCATAGTGACTTAGAGATACTTAAACAGAATCCTGGGGAATCAGTCAGCAACTTTATAGCAATATGGAGAGAAAAAGCAACTACCATGACCAATCGGTCCTCCTAAGAACAACAAGTCAGCATTGTGAAGAAGAACTTCCTACCTCATGTCCAAGAAACCATGGGAGGATAGTATTACCCTCACTTCCGAGCCCTCTAAGAAGTAGGACTAGAAATCAAAGAAAGTCTTGCCAAGACAGAAGTTGAACCGAAGAAAACCTCTCGATAGTTTGCTCCTAGAAAGTTTGAAAAACCTGCTAGCACCGCAGTCTCTACTATCAATAACATCTCTCAGCCTACTGCTTCGTAGGCACCAGAAAGTCGTCGAAACCCAATCCTAAAGGAATATATCGAGCTTCATGTTCCTCTCTACAAAGTCTACTAGGCTCTTTTAAACTGAAACCTGATCAAACCCTTGGACCCTCGTCCGTTACCAAATCCACTTCCGAAGAATTATAAACCTGATGTCCATTATGACTATCACCAAACTGCTGCCCATACCACCTACCAATGTTCTCAACTCCGAAACACAATCCAAAGTCTGATTGACCGAGGTATCATCTCCCCACCAGATAATCCTAAACCAAACACTACCCATAATCCACTCCCAAATCATACAAATGCCATCTTCCTAAAAGAAGACTCGGAACTCGACCCATTTACCCAAATCATGCCAAGTAAATCACCAGTCATATCCATATACTCTCCTAAACCTATCCAAACATGCCCATATTTCCTCTTACACCCTATCAACCTTGTCAATCATACCTTATCACTCCTCACCAGAGCCTGTATCACTATTCGTACCCGTTCTGGAGGTAAAGATATGGAATTATCAGAAGTGTTGAACCAACTTCTAGAGTTCAGGCTAAAATTTCCCTCCCAGATGACCATCGACTATCAGAGATTCAGTGGCATATTCTTAGAAGCTCGAATATGGGCCGAAAGTAGATAACTGGGTCATATCAGTCGATGAAGTTAGTCTAGATGACCTGGTCCAGATTATAGCATATTTGTGTCGACGGGCTGGTGATATTTATAGTATATTCGGGTTGCTTGACGCTTTGAAATGACAAGGGCACCTGGTCCCCTCAGTCTTGCATTTCCCTACCGAATGGGAGGAATTATACGAAGAAGACATACAAGTTTTAGAGTATATTGACTTTGCATGGAAAGACAATATCATTGCCACCGAATAGGGGGTAATTTTGAAGACTCATATGAAGAGCCAAATCCAGAAAAGACTAGTCTGATAGCCAACCTATGCGGAGTGATATCATTCGAGGATCTTATAGGAGAGATTAATGAGGTAGTTGAGCAACCCGATATTGATTAAGAAATAGGGTTTCTATTTTTTCCCTCTTTCGTTAACCACATGACTAGGTCGGGGAGACATTACCAGAACTCAAACTTACAACCATCAGGAAGCGATAAAGGGAAAGGTGTTGAGAATCTCCTTATGCCAGAAACAACTCCTGAAGAAAGTACTGTCATCAATCAACTGAAAGAAAACTAAAGCTAACATCAATCTATGGGGACTTTTCATGTCTTCCCAACTGCACCAAAATGCCCTGATCAAGTTACTCACAGGACCCACAGTCCCTCCCTCAACCACACCAGAAGAAGCAGTGAACCTAGTTGGATACTTAACCTCTACCCGAATTCTCTCATTTTCTAAAGAGGAAATCTCTAAGACTGGTCCCATCCAAAATTATGCTCTCAATATCTTTGTTTAAGTTATGGGAAAAACTGCCCCCCTCTCACTCGTAGACAAAGGATCAGCTCTGAATGTTTTCTCGTTAAGAACCCTCAATTATCTGGGATTGAAAGTGAGCGACCTTGCTCTAACCTTAGCTGTCGTGTGTGCCTATGACAACACCCACCAAGAAGTAATGGGATCTATCAAGCTTGTAATATGGGTTGGACCTATAAATCCTGTTGTTAAATTTCAAGTCATCAACATCCCAGCCTATTTCAATATACTTCTCGAACGACCGTGGCTCCACGGTATCAAAGGGGTTTCTGCTTCCCTTCACCAAAAATTGAAATGCTTTGCCAATGGACAAGTTACACCATCTTGGGAAATGGTGACAACATCGAGAATTCTAGCACCAGTAATTTGATACTCGAGATACAACACGGGGTGAACGATATGCTGCTATCAGGCTTTCAGTTCGAACCACTCCTACTCCCAGCAGGGGATAACTTCAAAGACAGGGTTTGTCCAGAATATGATCCTTATGGAATTGTTAATGTAATCCAAATATTCAAGAATATGAACTTCATGATCGGACTGGGTTTAGGGCAAAGACAACAAGGGATAATTGAACCTATTATGTTGAAGGAGGCCTTTCCTCCCTTTGGATTGGGCTATCAACCATCAGAGGAAGAACTCAAATTGATCCGTCAGCCTCAACTGAAGAGAAAGTCAGAATGTGACAGGACTATCCCTAGAGATTCCATAAACGGAAGATTCATCAAAGAGGGTGAAGATTTCCCCTTCTACGGCTTCCCTGCGCCTTGGTATGACCCTGTAGATAAGAGGATGAAACTAGGAATGGAGATCTTTTTTAAGACACCTGCCCAGGGGATGAGAGTTCCCAACACTGTGTACAACCACTCACTGAGAAGATCATAGCTGATATCAAAGATTCTGAGGACAGCGACTCCGAGGACTCTTTCCACTTGCAAATACTGGGTCTGGCACTCTGTATGATTCACTCAGGGACTACATCATCCAATCCATCCTACCTCATCAAAGATGTTGATGCACCTCTTCTCAAATGGAATGTTTGACCTATGCCACCTATTTATATTCAACATAACCCTGATGTTTATCATCTTTCCCTTTAGTTGTTTCCTCTCACTCTGATGTAATCGAGACCTCCTTTGATAAGGTTCTCAATACTATTTTTCCTATCAATGAAATAAATGAAAATTTTGAGTATCTTATTGTGCCTTACATTAATTGTCTTGATTCTAATCAAACTCTTGATGATGATGACTTTACAAATGAACAATTCTTAACTGATATAAATAAGGTTAATAACAAACAACATAACCGCATTCAAGTCAATGAAGATGAAACTGTTATTATTAATATCAATTCTAGTAGCCAAAGGCGTGAGATTAGGATAGGAGCTACCCTTGATGAGCATGAGCGCATGAAACTTGAAGAGCTACTGAAGGAATTCATGGATGTCTTCTCATGGTCTTACAATGATATGCCTAGCATTGACCCTGAGATAGCACAGTATAAGATTCTAACTCTCCCGAAATATAAACCAGTTAAACAGAAGCTGCGAAAGCTCCGCACCGAATGGTCACTCAAGGTTAAAGAAGAAATAGTTAAGCAACTAAATGTAGGCTTCATTTGAGTAATTGAATATCCCACATGTTTAGCAAATATCGTACCTGTGCCGAAATCAAGAGGGGAGGTCCGCATGTGTTTCGACTACCGCCACTTGAACAAGGCCTCTCCGAAGGAGGATTACCTGCTACCTAACACCAATATGGTTGTAGATAATATAGCCAGTCACGCTCTCAAGTCATTCATTGACGGGTTTACCAGATATAACCAGATCAAGATTCACCCTAATCATCAAGAGAAACCGCATTCATCACCCCTTGGGGAACCTTTTACAACACTTTCATGCCATTTGGTCTCAAGAACGCAGGGGCTACATACCAAAGAGTTGTCACAACCATTTTGCATGTTCTGATACACAAGGAAGCCGAGGTTTATGTAAATGACATGATTATCAAGTCCAAGACTAGAGAATGTCATGTTCCCACTCTCCAAAAATTCTTTGAACGACTGCGACAGTACCAAATGCGGCTTAACCCATAGAAATGTGTCTTCGGTGTTACCAAAGGGAAAATCTTGGGATTCATAGTCAGTGAGAAAGGGATAGAAGCAGATCCTGCCAAGATGAAAGCCATACTAGAGATGCCACATCCCCGAACGGAGAAAGAAGTCTGAAGATTCCTTGGGAAATTACAGTACATCAGTCGATTCATCAGCCAATTGACTTCCATCTGTGAACACATCTTTAAACTACTCTGAAAGGATTTAACCAAGGTTTAGAAAGATTTCCAAGAAGCCTTAGACCGAATTAAGCAATACCTAACCTGACCTCCAGTGCTTATGCCAGCGCAGCCTGGTCTTCCCTTACTCCTATACCTAACCATGACTGATACTGCAGTCGGGGCTTTTCTAGATCAATACCTTGAATAAACCCGCAAAGAGAAAGCCATCTATTATGCCAGTCAAAAATTGGTCGATTACGAAGTTAACTACACCGCCTTGGAAAAGGCATACGTCACTTTTGTCTGGGTTACCCAAAAGTTACGGCACTACATGCTCGCCTTCCCCATTAGACTCGTATTCCGAATGGATCCCATCAAGTACCTACTCGAGAAGCCCACTATATCCAGTCGAATGGCCCGTTGGTTGATGCTTCTAGTCAAGTTTTAATCACGTATGTCACACAGAAAGCCATGAAAGGAAGATCCATCTCTGATTACCTTTCTGACTACCCTACAGAAGAAGCCGATGTCTGGATTTTTGAATTCCTAGATAAGAATATCCTTTGCGCCTCACAAGAAGATGTTCAATGGAAAATGTTCTTTGACAGTGCTGCCAAAAAAAAAGGATATGGTATTAGAATCCTCCTAATTGCCCCTGATGACTCCCACACTACTATTGCCATCAAATTGGATTTCCCTGCACTAACAACATGACTAAATGCGAGGCATGCACAGTACGCCTCAAAGTTTCCCTCAAGAAAGGAATTCGATACCTCGATATCTATAGGGATTCATCCCTCATCATCGGTCAAGTACTCAGGAAATGGAAAGTTAAGGATGAAAAAATCTTGCCCTTCCATGCCCACCTTGAAGAACTAGCTTCCCAATTCCAAGAAATCACCTTCCACTACTTGCCCCGAGCAAAGAATAACCTGTCTGATGCCATTGCCACCTTAGCCTCCATGATTGACATGCACGAAGGAATAACCATGGCTCCCTTGCTTGTCCAAAAATAAGACAAACCAACCCACTGCCACCACATCAAGCTCTGCACGGAAGAAGAACTCGAAATAGCCGACTGCTGGTACTATGACATTTGGTGCCTCCTTAAACACGGTAGGTATCCCCAAGGAGATGACAATAAATACTGAGTAACTCTTCACATACTGGTCACCCAGTACATTATCTGTGATAAAGCACTATTTAAGAGAAACTTCGATGGAACCCATTTACACTACATCGCAGGGGATGACATTGAGGAGATGATGCAGAAAATCCACATTGGGGAATGAAGACCCCACATGAACGGACATATGCTCGCCAAAAATATCATTCGACAGGGATACTACTAGACTACAATGGTTCAGGACTGCACAGCCTACATGCAAAGATGACTTACAGCACCTGCGCACGCGAAAATTATACAACATGACTTCTCCCTGGCCGTTTTCCACATAGGGAAAGTCATACCGAAGGCATCCAATAGGCATGAGTTCATCCTAGTCTCTATTGACTACTTCACTAAATGGTTCGAAGTTGAGTTATACGCAGTTCTGAACGCCAAGAAAATGGCCAGATTCATTAAGAAAAACATCATCTGCCGATATAGGGTCCCACACGAGCAATATCAGACAATGGTTTAAATTTTAAGGTTGAGGTTATAGCAGTGGTCAACGAGTATGGGATTCAAAGACATAAAGCCTCTCCATACCGACCTCAAACCAATGGAGCAGTTGAAGTAGCCAATAAGAATCTCAAAGACACCATCAAGAAGATGATCGAGAGTTGTTATGATTGGGATGACAGTATCCCTTATGCCCTATGGGGCCACCGTACTTCAGTTTGAACCTCTACTGGGGCTACCCCTTACTCTCTAGTCTATGGCATGGAAGCAATCCTACTCGTGGAGCTGGAAATACCCTCGCTGCACATCATGCTTGAAAACAAGGTCAGCAAAGAAGACTGGTACCAAAGTCGTCTTGATGAACGGTCCCTCTTAGACGAAATGAGATTGAAAGATCTCTATCATCTACAAGGGTATCATCATCGTATAATGGGATCATTCAATAAGATAGTCAAGAACCGCGGTGTCCGAGAGGGGGACTTAGCCCTCAAAGAAATAGTATAGCCTATCTGGGACCCTAGAGGGAAATTTAAGTCTAATTGGAGCGGCCCCTAATTTATAAAGAATATCCTGTCGGGTGGTGCCGTTGTGCTCACCGATCTCGAAGGGGAAGAAATGGAACATCCAGTCAACTTGGACCGTCTCAAGAAATTCTACCCCTAGTCCGAAATCTCGGCACACTATGACTCTTCTCATCTCCCTTCTATTCTAAAAAAACTCTCTTCTTTTCCCCTACCCAGAACTATCTGGTCCTGGTCATCTAAAACCATTTTCAAAACCCTTAGAGGTACGTAGGTAGCTCGTTCACTTCACATGAGCGCGGCCCCCTTCTTTTTCATAAAATGCTATTCGTTTCTTATCCCCGAGAATGACAGTTCATTTTAATATATACATGAACAAAAGGATTATGTATGCCTTAGCGATTGGTATAGATAATTAAAAATGCAAAAAGTCATTAATAGGTACAACTAGATGATCAAAAACTTATTTACTTTATTATCTGAAATTTTCGTACGATTACATTGGCATAAGGAGTCAAACGACTTCCCTTGCCAACACTACACCTACTAAAAAAAACCAGATAATAGCAAGCCCCACTACTAACTTAAAATCACCCTCCAATTATTCCGACAAAACCCACAAAACACAAAAATAACACCTTTTACAAGAAGCTTCACAAATCCCTACCCACGACTACCAGAGGAACCAACACCATTATCCCCTACATCCTGGACTCCCCAAACCTCCCCTACCTGAATGGAGTATCACAAATGCTTTATGGAGTGATAAGATCGAACCAGCTTGGGTAGACCACAATGCCTCCCTCCATGGTGATAGATATGGCAATCCACCTTTTACCAGTCTCCACAGCCAGCATCCTAGCCACTACCTTCTTCCACAACCACTTCATGTTATCCGTGGAGACATGTCAGACTCACCCAATAGACTAAGAAGGACAGGTCGACGAACGATGATTCACCCACAGAGAACCAAGCTGCATGCGCATACGCTCCGTTAGATCCTCTACAGGAAAGAAGTTTGGTGTCTGCGGTGGCACAATTTTCTCCCAACCATATTGGCGCAGCAGCCACCAAGGAAAGTAGAAAGAGGTCTGCCTAAGGCCAACCAATCTTACGTACTGGTACTCTCCAAGCTCCAGAATGGGTAACAGCTACCCCCACCAAGGCACGGACCAGTAAGCCTCGAGCCCCGTTCTCTACAAACCAATCCCTCCAACTCTCAATGTCCAGGCCTACGCTAATGAAATAGCGCAAGAAGAAGTTTGGAAGCGCCGGTAAGGGATACTCAGATGGGATCGCCATACGAAACCTCTCTGACAGTCACATAAACAACATTACAGGGCTACCCCTCAGAAAGTCAGAACGACCCTCCCGCCAGGCATCCAGGCCATTCAAGGTCTCCGACAATATCATCGCCGCAGGATTGTGAGGGTACGACATTCAAGAAATAATAACAGCCATTTGGGGGTCCACCGGCATCTCCCCGGTCACTAATAGAACTTTCGAAACAATGCCTAGGATGACGGCTTCGGTATATCCAACATCACCCACATCCTGCGAATGCACGGACTTCAACACCGCTGGAAGGGAAATCATTCGCCCTGTAACCAAGGGCCTGGCCACCGAAGTCAAAATGTGAAGAAGCCCAACCAACAATTCCTTAGGAGAACGGGAAAACTCAGGCAAAACTGCAACAACACTGAGATTTATCCCGAGCGTGGCAGAAAATTCCTCGTAGGTAGGACAAATCTCATCCAACCCGAAGGGGAAAACATAATCCACGGGATACCAAAACTTAACAACCGCCATCAGCATATTCCACGCAATAGGCCAATTGCACCACAAAGAGACTCGCCGCATGTGAAAGGCATCATAATCAACATTGTAAGAACACATTGCTTCCAAGGCTTCAAGGTAGTTAGCGAACTCAATGCTACCAGGGAGAGCCATCTTGCATGACTAAGAGATATGTAAGCAAGTGAGAATGTGGAAAATAAATAAAGTGAAAGTGTGAGGAGGAAAGCCCCATCCACACCCCCTTTTATACTTGGAAACTCTCAAACCAAGACAAGGAACCCTGCAGAAATCGAAGAAAAGCTTGCCCCACAAAGTACCAAGCAATTGAAGAAAGTGAAATCAAAGCCTTAGATTGATTGGACTAGACTGACATGCCGATAGGCAGGACAGAGATCATGCCGATCGGTAACCCCCCATTTTGGAAAAATTCCCTTTTTCCTATTTTGTCAAAATCAAAAAACTCATTTTTATCTTAAGGGAATTCCGAATTTCTTTTATACTTTATACTTTTACTAATCTCATTTTAAATAAAGTCCTTCTCAAATCAATTTTCAAATTCATTTTATGGTCTCAGCAGCAAAGTAAAAAGAGAATGTGCATTAATCACTAAAAAAGAAAATTAACAAAAAAAAAATCAGTTCTTCGTTTGCATATATTTTGCTGTGTTACATTAACATTTTGCAGGAAAAGCAGGAAAAAAAAATAACGGGACTCAGCCTGAACCCAATCTCTATCTCTCTCTTTCTTCTCTCTTTTCTCTTTCTCTCTTTTTCTTCTCTCTTTTCTCTCTCTCTCTAGGATACCCCATCCATGCGGTACGCCCTTTTCCCCTGTGATGAGAGAACGTGCCCCCATTTCCAGAATTCGATCCCTCCCCAGATGAGGCAGACGACACCAAGAAAGAAGGGACCGAAACTGCCTCACGAATATGAGCAGTTGCCGAGGATATCTGATCCCTGATGTCCTTCATCCAGGTGGTCGAAACACTGATATGCTGCGAGGAAGAATAGAAAAGATCAAATCAGTCAAGCATGAGGAAAAAGATATAAATCAAGGAAATCAAAAGAGATGTATCGCATGTCGAAGGACCTCCTCCGTCAGACCCAACTCCTCCGGGCCCATCGCATAAGGGCGATGCGGTAAACGCATGATCCCTTATCAGCTCGTCGAAGGTTGTAACTAGGGGAATGCAGTTGCACAAAAGAAGGTCCTGAAGTCATCGTCGCCGCCTCTGACGTAGCCGCACCACCTGCGCTATGAGAAGACCCCACCTGTTGACTCGAGTATGCCATAGGGAGAGGAATCACATCATAAATTCTAGGGGCATCATCCAACTAGTGACGAAGTCCATATAATCATACATCACCGTTATGTCATTATACAGGGAGTATGGCTCTCCCATAATCGTAGCCACTCGGGCATCATCAGACATCTCTCGCACCCGCCTCATAAATATAGGGGGCCTCATCGGCGACACTGCAACCTCGTCCTCCATAATCTGATGGACTACCCTAACCCCAAGATACCAGGAGTAGCCAAACTCATGCGCCAGTAGGCATCGCATTTGAGCATGTCCCCCAGTCACCCCGGTGTGCTGAATAGCCGTCCCCTAGGGATAAAAGGCCACCTACAAGTCCTGAGTAAAAGTGAAGGATCAGTATTAATAAAATGGCATCAAATGAAAAGAACAGTCTCAAGGACAAAATAATGCTTACCCGCTCGCTCGCCAGGACATTCAAGACCTGACGCACTACCTCCAGATAAAGTTCTTCTTAGATTGCAGGTTGGACCTCTGCCATCAGAACATCCGATAAAAGTCCCCAACGGAGTCATCCTTCAAAAAAATTAGTTGGGTGTTCAACCCAACCACCTCGTAGAACCACATATGCAAGGGATAGGGATCAGTATTCAAGAAATCAAAAATAAGTACATGAGTGGAAAATGCGAATGCATAAAGGAAAATGCGCAAAATAAAGAATACCTCCAGAAGATACGTGGCCCAGTAAAAGTCGACCAGCAGCACCGACTGAATACATCCAAAGAATAGTAAAGGGTCGCCAAAGTCAGGCTCCCCCGGTCATAGAAGAGGATGTTCAAAAACACCCTCAGAAATGGCAGAAATCACAAATGGACGACATCGCCGCTCGCCGCCACCAGAAAACCCCCTAACAGCAGCAAGATAAATAGGCGGGCCATCTGACGCATATGTTGCATGTCATTCTCGTCAACCCTCCACCTCAGCAAAAGCTCCCTCAAAGAGGACAAGCGGAGGGAATCTCCAAAAACTACCCTCTCCACGTCACCAAGAGCCACCGTCATCGCCTCCGACGTCACCCTCAGAGTTCTATCCACCTCAATCTGGGCACCTTAGCAATCTAGCCCAGAAACTGCTGAACGTCAATGGGAGTCATCGGGATCTCCTCGAAACCAAAATAAAAGGTGTGGGTAGTGTCCCACCACCTCTCCCCAAAGCACATAGAACCGCAGTGGAGCGAGGCGTCTCATCCAATTCCTACGCTAGCCTCCTAAAACCCTCGGAGGACACCATCAAGGGCACCACAACAGGAAGGTGCTCACAAATGTCCATGAGCCATGTCATACCACGGGCATGAATAGTCAACATAGAGACATCAAACTGTCAAGAAATAAAGAAAACCCTTGTCAGATTTAGGAAATAAAGAAATCTCGTCAAGAAAAGAAGAAAGGAATACCAAGAGTCATGCAATACTTACATAGCCACCAGGGTTCACCACCCTTGAAGAGTAATGATGCAAAGCCTCATGCAGAAGATTCTGATCATCCTCCACGGGCTCAAACGAGTCAAAAGAATTATCGCTACCCAATGCAAAGGGCACCCTAGCCCTCCACTCCAACACTGCCCAGTCATCGACATTGAGCCACGCCATATGGGTTACACTAATTAAAAAGTCATCCATTTCGGATGATAGGACAATTTTCAGAGGTTTTAGCAGAAGAAAAGAAGTCAGAAAGTTGTGCAAAATGAGGATAACCCGCCCCCTTTTATAGTAGGCTAAGGGTCATGCCGATCGACAGCCCCCTCCACCCATCGATCGGCACTGAGCCTTTTACCTGATCGAGGCACCCCAAAAGTCCGTGCCAATACCGATTGGCACACTCCTTAAAATTTTGTAAAAAAAATCCAAAAAAAATACCAAAAAATCCCGAAAAATTCCTAAAAATTGCCAAATCCATTCTAGCACCTTGTTCACCAAGGAAAAAAAATTTACACCTCCAGTGAAATTCCAGAGAATCATTCTCCCCAGTAACGTCTCCAAAGGATGATCCAAATTTTCCCCAGCGGAACCTAAAATCCAATCCTCATCCCTAGTGGAATCCCTAAATTTCCTAAAGGAAAAAGTACAGCTCTTTTAGGTCAAAATTGACCTCGGTCTTGGATCATCACCTTAGTTAGGTTAGAATTGACCTCGGTCCTCGATCGCCACCTCTCTTAGGTCAAGAATTGACCTCGGTCTCGGATCGTCACTTAGTTAGGTCAAAATTGACCTCGGTCCTCGGTCGTCACCTATCTTAGGTCGGAATCGACCTCGGTCTTAGATCGTCATCTTAGTTAGGTCAGAATTGACCTCAGTCCTCATTTGTCACCTCTCTTAGGTCAGAATTGATCTCGGTCTTGGATCGTCACCTTAGTTAGGTCAAAATTGACCTTGGTCCTCGATCGTCACCTCTCTTATGTCAGAATTGATCTCGGTCTTAGATCGTGACCTTAGTTAGGTTAGAATTGACCTCAGTCCCTAGTCATCACCTCTCTTAGGTCATAATTGACCTATGCTATGGATCATCACCTTATTTAGGTCAGAATTGACCTCGATCCTCGGTCGTCACCTCTCTTAGGTCGAATTTGACCTCGATCTTTGATCGTCACCTGAGTTACATCAGAATTAACATCGGTCCTCGATCGTCACCTCTCTTAGGTCAGATTTGACATCGATCTTGGATCATCGCCTTAGTTAGGTCAGAATTGACCTTGTTCCTCGGTCGTCACCTCTCTTAGGTCAGAATTGACCTCGATCTTGGATCGTCACCTTAGTTAGGTTAGAATTGACCTCGGTCCTCAATCATCACCTCTCTTAGGTCGGAATTGATCTCGATCTTAGATCTTCGCCTTAGTTAGGTCAGAATTGACATCGATCCTCGTTCGTCACCTCTCTTAGGTAAAAATTGGCATCGGTCTTAGATCGTCACCTTAGCTAGGTTAGAATTGACCTCAGTCCTCGGTCCTTGATCGTCACCTCTCTTAGGTCAGAATTAATCTCGGTCTTAGATCGTCACCTTAGTTAGTTCAGAACTCAATCTTGGATCATCACCTTAGTTAGGTCAGAATTGACCTTGGTCCTCGACCGTCACCTTAGTTAGTCCTCTATCGTCACCTCTCTTAGGTCAGAATTGACCTCGATCTTTGATCGTCACCTTAGTTAGGTCACAATTGACCTCAATCCTCGTTTGTCACCTCTCTTAGGTCGGGATTGACCTCGATCTTGGATCGTTACCTTAGTTAGGTCAAAATTGACCTCGGTCCTCGGTCGTCACCTCTTTTAGGTTAGAATTGACCTTGGTCTTGGATCGTCACCTTAGTTAGGTCAGAATTGACCTCGATCCTCGGTTGTCACCTCTCTGAGGTCAAGATAAACCTCGATCGTCACCTCTTTTTAGGTCAGAATTAACCTCGACCCTCTGAACCGGTCATCCACATCCCTTAGGTCCATAGAATTGACCTCCCTCCACCATGTCGCATCTATTCGATGGTCATCACTTGTTCCAAGCTCACCCATCGAGGGGCTCTGTAGACACCACATTCCATGACCCCCTAAGTCTCTCCTTAGACTCCTAACGCTTCCCCTTTCCACCACGAACCTAGGTCGCACTCTAAGTACCGATCTAGAGACTGGACGCCCATGGGACCCATTTGACTCCGGTCAAATCTTTGATCAGAGCAAAATCTCTTTGAATATTTGAAGGGATCCGAATACCCTTTCCAACAGTCCACCCTATGCGCGAATCGGCATTACGATTTGGACGAAAAGACCATTTCACTATCGAAAACTGATTCAGAGGCCATCAAGCTCTCTCGGGCCCTGAATTGACCCCAATCAACTTGACCGTCAGAGCGAAAGATATTTGAATCTTTGAAGGGAACTAAAACCCCTTTCCAATGGTCCACCCCGTGTGCAAAACAGCATAATCGTTCGGACGTGCTGACTTTTCTGGTGCAAAACAGCATAACCCTGTGTATCGATACAGTGTCAAGGGTGACCTGCTGATAGGCACCTCCCTTTTTCCCTATAAATAGGGGCCATGACCTCATTCCTAGAGGACAAATATCAAACCCATCAGCATCAGTGATCTCAGTAACATTCTCTCGAACTTAGCGAAGTTCCATGTGAGAAATCCCATTCAAGCCTAAATCCCCATCCTTTTCACACCCAATTTGGAAAATATCCTTCTCTCTAATTAACATTCAAGGGAATTCATCAAATATCCAAGTTCAAGCTCCAAGGAAGTTCTAATTCCTTATCCCTCTATTTTAATTTCTTATTTTTATATAAGTTACATTAGATTCATAATCTAATTTCACTTTAGTTCATACATATTAACATCTACGTTTTTATTAGTATATTGCACATACTTTATTTTTCATAAAAAAATCCAAAAAATAAATAAAATAGGGTTACACCCGTAAATTCCAAACGGAATTATCCACCACTCTTTTTTAACTAGAAACGCATTTTGCTCTCTTCAACCTATCGTTCTGAACGGGTCTCGTGCTCTCTTTTTCTCTTAACTTCTAGCACCACTTTCTTTGAATTTGAGGCCCAAACCTTTGATTTTTTATCCTTTGGTCCTTCGACCATAATTATATTATTAAATATCGCGGAATCTAGCATCAAAATCTATAGATATGGAGGTTGATATGGCCCTGGAGTGTTTTGTGCCCCTAATAAAGATGATTGATACACGCCATGAGGTGCGTGAGATCACCTGTTTATTATCTTCCCGAGTTGCCTTCCATGCGATCTTCTCTTCAAAAACAATTAGTTTTTAGATATATCTTTCTTTTCTTTTTCTGAGATGAACTTTATGTAATAATTAATCCAATAATAATAGCAAGAGTATAACCATAATGTAGTAAACACAGTAACATAGGACATGTTGAATCCACAAAAGGCCGCGGTCTTTAAGCTAATAATGTGGAGGTTATGGTTGTATTTCTACGTAAGGAACTTCTCGTCCAACATAATCTAATATGGATTTCTTGTAGTGTGATTCCATCTTGTGGACATTTTACTTAACACATTGCCTTGGATAGAATGGTAATTCAATAGTTGAAAAGTTAGTAAATCGTATTAACGTATCCTGGGTGATTTCACCTACCCTTAGGACTCATTTAATGCGCGAAATGAGGAGGTGGGATAAGTTAAGAGTTATCCCATCCCGACACAATAAAATAATACTACCTCCTAGGTGGGATGGTTTTATCCCAGACCTAATGGGATAAGAGTCTTACTTTGGATAATTTATCACACTTGAAATTCTATCCCATTTAACACCAAACATGGTATGGGATAACGTATCCCATTTAATCCTATCCCATCCCATCCCACATTGAACATGGGGTGAGATAATATTATCCTATCCCACCTCCTTATTTTTCACATCAAACGAGGTCTTAAGGTCAAAGGTTTTTTTGGTTTTACCCACAGAATCATAGTTTATCAATCAATAGACCTAGTCTCCTACACTTGAACTTTACCTAGAAATCGTATAACATGTTATGGGATTCTATAGTCATTTTAGGACATTATAGGTCTTTAAGGAAAATTATTTTTTATTCAAAAGGATGAATATGCCAATATTAGAGGTTTCAGCTTCAATTGTGACAACTGAGTTGCGACCAGTTCACATAAGTGAAAGGTCACGGACCCTTAAGTCATAATAGCACAAAATATCATAATAAAACTCATATTTAACCCAAATACGATTTCCACCCTAATCACTATGCTAAAGATCCTTTCAAGTTTTAACCTAATGCATATTTTATCCTTGTATGCAAGTAATGATGTAACTCGCAACATTTAACTATTACCTATTGTAACTAAATTATAAGAAAAATAAAATATATCCTCATCCCCAGTCCCCTGCTTTTTAGGTCGTAGTCTATTAATAATTTCTGCAAAATTTTGACAAGGGGGCCTCCTTAGAGAATATAAATCTGCCCAAAACCTTATATAAAAAGCTTAGTCAAAATATATATGAAAAAGTATTAACCCTAACTAGGGTTTCTAAGAATTTTTTGGTCTAGCCATCACATTTAACCTATAAAATGTAGATATGTGGATCTTAATAGATTGAATGAGGCATCCTTTACCCATTCATAAGAAACGAGTTAGAATACATTATTTCCTATAGATAACGCTAAATTTTGTATGCATAAAAATGGATCTACTAATGTAAAAGTGCCAACTAAGCTATACTCAACATTCAGAGGTCTAAAAGAATGTAAAAAGGATACAAAGATATAAAAATGCGAGATTTAGAATGTTTCAACTGTAAAGTGAGCCTATATCCACTTCGAGGGGGCTTTATTCTCATTAAATCTATGTTACATGTACATAATCTTACCTCAACGACCTAAAATATAGATAATGAGGATAATATATGAAAGATACATACTTCTGTGTGTATAGGGCCGAGGCATTATAGTATAATGTGGTAGAAGGTCATGGCTATATGCTTCTGGGCTTAACGAAGATGGTGACCAGAGTGATACTCGGGTGTAGAGAAAAGTTAAAGAGAATTTGGCAGAGTTTGTCTACTCTGTCGTTGCTTACTTAATGAGGAGTGATGAACTATATTTATAGAAGTCGATTGGAGTCTCCGTGTGCATTGTTCACATGACTTATAAATAAAAGGGAACCTTTATAGAAGGTGGACAACTGGTAGTGCTTGGGCTGAGGTGTAAACTTCGCAGTCTATGATGAAGGTATAGGTCCGAGGTATAAATTTTTGCGACCATATTAATATATATGACTAAGGCCTCTTTATATGTACTTGAGTTTATCTCCAAGTGTTTGTGTGTAGCCCTATGCCATGCATCCAACATGTATTTGTGGATATATTATGGGTACAACAATGGGTATATGGGATAAATCAGTGTACGATTAATATATAAAGTCATTGGGGGATATAGTGAGATAAGATAAAAATCTTTCTTGGAAATAATCCTTATAATCACTTTGCTCAAATATAGTGACCATGTATACTTGATATCTTTTACTTCCTTTCTCTTCCTAATTATTACACGTAAATTTAGTATATTAATTTTCACTTCAACGTCTTGGGCGTCATCCAAAAACAACGCATTAGTAATCCATATTGACACGAAGTGACTCAAGCCTTTAACGGCCTCATGGAATAGTAGGGGTCCTATATGAGAAACTCTCCCACATACTTGCTCAACTCCGGAGGTACGAACGTTCCCATTCATGCCCCAACCACCAAGGATACGATCATCTAGTAAAACAAGAGGAGTTAGTTCCTCAAGAATCAACGCATATCACCGATCAGAATGATAAAGAGTTTCCTCTGTCACCTCTACCGTTGGTGTACCTCTCTTCCAGTGTTAGGTTGTCCCTGTTTCTGAAGGGTGAATCCTCCGTCATTCCGTATAACGTAGATTATAATGGTCGAGCATTCTCTTTCATCCACGAAATTCTAGGTTGCCTCATGTCATCGACTTTTAAGCTTCTGAGAATGGACATCTCAGACGGGATGTCAGACCCTCGTGTACACTTTGATAATTACGAAGCTTATATGGACCTTATGGGGAGCCTTCACCACCATGCTTAAGAGATCGATATGAACCTAGTTCAATCAACTTCTACCAATTCAAAGTTGTAGTAATAACACTCGGAGACCAATGCACTCGGTGATCAATTTTACTCAGTGACCAATTTTACTTCTTCTTTGTATTGTTAATGAAACAATACCCATTTTATTAATCATATTAACTTCAAATGGGTGTCTGCTAAATGTAGAGATGATTTGAAAGATAAAACAAGAGGTGATAACAACGTATCCAAGAGAGAGAGAGAGAGAGAGAGCAAACGAGGACGTAAGGGATCGTGAGTTGGAACAAAAAGGGAAATGGAAATCAAGAAAGATGAGATTTTTATTAGGAACATCAACCTCCACCTTCACCCCACCCCACCTCACCCTACCCCCCCACCCACCCCCCTTCAGGAAGATCAGCATCCACCTATTCACTGAGTTTGAAGATGGAATAGCGGAAAAGAAATACGTAAAGAATGACAGATTTTGTGGAGGGAAAAATGAATGTGGGTAACGAGTGAGGATGAGAGATAAAGTTTGGATATGGTGTTATATTTGAGTGATGAAGAAGATGAGTGTTTGGTTATAAAGTTTGTGCTTTAATTAGGGATATTTTTTTCTAAAAATATTTTTGGGAGTAATGTCTAATTATAAATTATGAGTTTTTTAACGGTGCTAGACTTCAGTAAAAAAATTGGGAGTAATGTCAAATGGATTATAGCAATGGAGGTTAAGCCAAATAGCACATTAAAAAGTAGAGGAAAAAAAAACTACTCCACAAAAACTATACATTTCAAAACAAAATGACAAAGACAAAGAGGATCCAACTTACTAGGCCGGCACAAAAATTGGTCGGACGCCACTAAGAGTATAGCTTTATGGAGCCCGGAACCGAGCGAATGAGAGTGTGACACGTCAATCATATCGTACTTGTATGTCGCATTTTTTTATCGCCCTAGCATTACTCAAAAATAAAAGGGCACTTCATTAGAACATTGAGCGCATAAAGGTTATTCATCTTGCAAACATAATTTATATAACTAGTTAGCTATAACCTAATCCTTAGTATATTACCTAAACAATTCCTTTGTATATTACCTAAACAAGTAACATCTCTCTCTCTCTCTGATTATCAAGTTTGTAACGATTTTTAGTCAGATGGGTCTTATGTAGAGCTTGCTTCGTCAAACAAGCAGATGTAAAACAAAACAATTTATCAAAAGAAAGGATTAGAATGCTACAAATAAAGAAATTGTAATTTATCTACATGTTTAGGAGGAATCTTAGACCTTATAAGAAAAAGTGTTGGTGTTTTTAGCTGCTATTGTCTCCTTAACACGCGTAAAGGTTTTGATTCTCTAGTTGAGAAACTCTCATATCAGCCTCCTGTAGATCATCATTCAAACCAGCCACAGTTTTCTCAAGCTCCATTGGAGGTTCAATGCTAGTTTTATTCTTATTATTTCTTCCATTGGAGGGTTGAGAGCTGTTTAGAGCATTCGCAGATGAGGTAAACTGGGAGATTTTTATTTAGAAGAATTTCAATGAGTTGATCTTCGCCACTCCTCTCTGACACTGAACCCCCCCCCCCCCCCCCCCCCCCCCCCCCCCCGCCCCCTTTTTTTCTCTTCCATTATTTTTCTCCTGCATTATGTTATTTTCATTACCCACAAATATATATAGCACCTGAACAGACTTTCATTGAGGGTGTGTTTGGAATCCCAAGTTTCATGCTTGAAATTGGAAAATTTTCAGTTCAAATTTTGAAATTTTTGTACAGGAAATTTTCCAATTCCAAGTCATCAAATTGAGATTCTTAACAATCGAGTGTAGGAAGATCATTTTTGTTGACATTAGTGATATCAATAAAACTTCAATTTGTATGCGGACAGATATTTCAGTGGGTATTATTAAAGATTATTTGTGTTATACAATTTTCTTACTAATAGAATAAAACATTTCCCATGTATTGTGCTCCTAACACATTTTATTTTTTATTCGTAAAAGATAGTGAGACACTCGTGCGATCGGTTTAGTGATGTTTGATAAAGTTGAATTCTTATTGAAGTTTTAATTTCCTTATTTTCATGATAAAATTAACGCAATACACATGTATCTCAACATCCAACGGAATTTACAAGACTATTTTCAATGAAGCTTGGCATAGTTAACTTCATCATTTGGTTGGCAAGATTTTGTGAAGTCGTATATGCAACCAAACAGTTTATTTGCTTTCAAATTCCAACCCAGCGATGAAATTACAATTCGCAAGTCATTGAAGATGTTGTATAGGCTATCCGCTACAACTTACAAGAAGTCATCCACAGAGATTAAAGGCAAACAAACAAACAATCTATAAAAATCAAAGAGAAAAAAAACTCTTTTTAACTAGATTTTTGACATCAGCAAATTCCCCAGTATCATATGCAGTGTAACAGCATACAAATGATGTCTTTTGACTTCCCATTCAAAAAGATGTTAAATAGTCTACAATCTAGCACTCATTAGTTTGTATATGTAACTTAAGAAGAGAATCAAACAGTAGACTTTCTTTCCTTACTAAGGAGAAATTGAATAACGTTAGGTGTTCCACAAATTCTCCTTTCTTGGATTTGGATAACTATAGGTGTTCCACAATTTTGCCTGTCAATATCACCTGTTGATTCAGCAAATATTGGATGACCTTCCAAAATCAATGCTTAATTGTATTCTTCATCGTCATTATCCCTCATTTTCTCTTGAAGATTATATATATACCGCTGCAAGTGAAAAGTGGTATCGGTATTAGTCAGTCAGCTATAATTTATGCGGGAGGGGGGAGAGGAGGGGGGGGAGGAGGGGGCGAAGGAAAGGGAAGAATCAACCTGGAGAGGATAAACACCCCCTTCTTTTGGGGACTTTCTAACGACGTTTTTTTACTGACAGATCGGGGTTCTTTGCAATGAAATGTGTAGTTCAGGGGGATTTTTTTTCGTGAACAATATTTTTCATGCAAACATGCATTCTCATGTTTTCTTGCTTTTCTGTGCATTTTACTAAAAATAATAATAATAAAACAATTGTTTTAGCTCTATCAGAAAGAATTATGGTGCCTTCCACCAATCCTTTTGGAGTATACACGTCTGTCTTGCGATAATCGACCACAAGAAATTTTCAAGCCAAAATAATCATAATCTAATGGTTTTAGTCAATTTGATTAAAATTTCCTGGTTACTTCCAAAGAGTTTTCGAAGACTTGGTAGGGTTAATGATTATGGTAGGCATTATTTTCTTCTCGGGATATGGAATAAATAGGAGCTATAAGGTGCCTCAAGTAAAGTTATAAATTTTCCACCACACTTGATGCAAATAAGAACCCGTGCAATAGTCAAAGTGCACTAGCTGGTGGACCTAGTAGTTAATCTGTATGATTTTGGGTGTTTTTCTTTTCTTTTTCATCTAGCTGGAAAGTGAAATGGCAAAAACAATTTCACCTATCTGGATATTAAAATAAAAATATCATGAAATAGTAAATTAATTTGTAACAGCTCGTGCTATAATATGTGATTTTGGACAAAAATATTTGAACAAAATTTAACTCAAATGTGTGAAATTATATCTCACCTAAACCTAGGTAAAAAGTAACCATACAGGGGACATAAACACTAGCTAAGCTATTGCATAGGATTTGATAGTAAGAAGTTGGATACAGACGACCCAAAAATCTTGAACTGCAAGTTGCGAAAATAATTACGCAGGTTAATGCTGACCTTGGTGGGATCAGAAAGTACTTCATATGCCTCTTCAATCATTTTGAAAAGCCTGTCAGCATCCACGTGGATCTTCTCAGCTGTCCCCTTCCATAGACTACCACCATCTCCACTCTCACATTTTTCCAGGAACTGACAAACCTGCATAAACAATAACACAAATCAAAAAGATGAGTGATAAGAGCAAGGGTGCATTAAAAAAATTAAAAAAATTAATAAAAAAAACTGAACTATGGATTTTGCAAGAAACCCTGCCATTTTCTGCAAAGATCCCTCAAAAGGGGGGTCTTTGCAACAAAATGGATAGTTTGGGGATCCTTTGCATTAAAAAATTTCAGGGGAATTCTTGCAGAAACTGCGTACTTTAGAGTGCTGCATAATACCTTGTATGGATGATGTTTGAGTACTGCTTTGCGATATGCCTTTTTGATTTCCCGCGCGGTATCAAAAACTTTAATTCCCCTGCCATTGCAAATCCGATATAATATACAACTTGACAGCTTTAAATAAATGGTTCTCCGTTAGCAGTCAGCAGTCACTAGACAAAGTATCATGAAAACTCCATTTACATATAGAGGAGTGCACTATCCAACAGCGGTAAGTCCACTCAAGTGTTCTTCTCTTGAATATTTCGCAATCAAAGAGACGGAGGCCATTGTTAATAATTACCACTGGTGTCATTAGTGAATTCCAAAATGCTTGTGTTCATTAGTAAACAAGAGTCGACTATAAAGATTGTTGTGCCCAGTAACAATCGAGTAATCAAACTCACGCATAATAACAAGAAATTTATGTGATTCGAGAATTTGCCTACTTCCACAAATCAGCGGAATTGTATTATGAAAAGATGAGAATTACAAAACACTCTTGCTCACATGATTCTCTCTCAAACAAAACTCTCCATATGCTTTGTTTCTCTCCTATTTGCTGGTGTATTTTTTTGTCAATACATATGGCATATTTATAGGTGAGCAAGAGGAATAAAGGCCACATAAAATGGCTTTGATGATTTTCACCTAGAGCACAACTTGTGGAGCAAAATACTCGACCAAATGGGTGAGATTCTTGTCACAAACCAAATAATCCACAAAATGGTGGAGTCTTGTCACATGCCAACAAAGATGTTTTTATAGAAGCCACATTTTTATAAAAACTAAACCACATAAGCCTAGGGCTGCATCATTTTTCGAAACTTGATCGTATTTTTTTTTAAGATTTGGAACGATATATATAGTTTCCAATTTCAAAAAGTTTCGATCCCCGAATTTTCATAAATGATCGGAGCAGAAATCATTCTTAAACTTCCAATATTATTGCCAATCTTCCAAAATTATGCCGATACATTTAAAAATAAAAATCATTATCCAGAAAAATAAACTTACAAAATGTTGTAATGATCCAACGGAGTTCCCTTTCTAGAAGACATCTCTATAAAGGAAAGACGGCACCGGGCTCGTCTTAAATTTTTTACTCTGCAGTCTCTGTTGGGTGTGCCAGATTGTTGAGCGTTATCTTGTGATTGCTTCTCAAGAATAGATATGTATCTATGAAGATCATTAGCTGCTTGATCATAGTCTCTAATCATCTCATGTAAGGTGGCCCTTCTAGAAAGTGCCTACAGAGACGATTAAGGTAATCAGGTTCAGAAATCACCTAATAAGTGACATCAAAAATTATTTTAAATCACGATAATAGGATGCGAACGAATAAATAGTTACCAAACGACCGCAAGTTCTAGTCACAGAACGGAGTAAAACGAATTATAAGCAGGCATAAAACTTCTTATAATGAAACAGCAAATATAGAAACTTCTCATTTTCATAATAAGGAAGTAAAATATGCACTAAAACTTCCTAGAGCCATAGCAAAGACTGTTGGAATGAATTGTTAACATCTTAGAGATTTATGTTTCTAAGTGGAAAAAGAACATGTAAGTGATAATTGTAAGCGGTACCTGATTCGGCCTAACTTTGACTTAAGGGAAATCGTATATTAACTAGGAAATGATTACAGAAGCTGTATGCCAGTTTTTTGTGTGTGCGCAATACGATTCCCTCCATGGCTTTATATAGTAGCCGTACAAGAGAGAAAACCACAACCCCAATAACTGTCATGCCGTTGGTGGAGGGAGTCGTCATCCACGTGGCAGCTGTTGAAGTCAGACAAATGTCCCATGTCATCCCAATGAGTGGGGGAATGGAGGTTGTCGTTCATGTACCAGTGCAATGTGCACGTAGTGGGATTGGTAGCGTTCCCGAAATAATAGGCCACGATGGTTGATCCGGACGAATGCTTTCATATACGATATACTCATAATGTGTACATATCTAATGGCACAGGAGGTATTAAAACACATAACACAACCCCAGAAAGTGCATTCAACTACAATCCTAATGCAATGTTTCCTAAAAAATCTCAGGGAAATTATGTTTTGACAATAAATTAACATTAGAAGCCTCAAGGCAACTCAAACCAAACAAAAATAAAAGAAAAATGAAAAATATTTTGGGCAATTTTTCTCCCTTTTGGAGAATTAAATTAACCCTATGTTTAAAATATATAGAAGTTTGATCCGTCTGGCTCGGGGTGACATATTGTTCACCAAGGTGAAAAGTAAAATGGAGGAAGTATTCACTCCTTGAGGATAAAATTTTGTTCATATAAAATTAGAAACGAGCAAATTCGTGAAACAGTAAAAATAGTTCATATAGAAGATAAATTGAGAGAAAATCGACTTAGATGGTTTGGACACGTCAAGCGTAGACCAATTGATGCTCCCGTAAGGAAGAGTGATTTAATTAGTATTGATGGTAAGACAAAGGTAGGCCTAAATTGACTTGGTGAGATATTGTAAAAAAAAACTTGATATCATGTGGTTTCACCAAAGATATTGCACTGAACAGAAATTGAAAAAGGTCTTTATTGAGTTGAGTTGATATGAAATTCTGAAATACATTTACATACTCTAACTATGTGATTATGAACGAAACAGTGAAGGAAAAATATCTCTAAATAGGTCAAAATACTCACCTAAGTGAAAAATAAATAAACTCTTAACCAAACATAGCCTCAGAAGGAAAAATCGCATCTTAATCATCATAATTTCCTTCTCCTCAAAGAAAAAATTGGGGCATAACCACCAGCATTTCTTTCTCCTCAAAGTCCCTCCCGTTCCTGCGCTTCCAAATAGTGTACATCAATCAATGGGGAGCAAGATTTCATCTCTTCCAAATAATCGACATATTGGTTGTTTGCCGTTTTATATTGCACTTCGTTTGTGATTTATTTCTTGGTCTTTTCTACAATTAATATGTTTGGTCCTTCTATATTTCCCTTAGTTTAAAAAACCTGGGCTTACATTATATAGATAAAAAAAATGCTGGACCCATACAAATATTTTCCTGAACCCGGTGAACCCTCCTCATTTTGGTTCCCTAGGCAACCGCCTTACTTGTGCTTTGGGTTAGGATTGGCTATTGATACAGAAGAAAGATGGAAATCTCTTTGATATTTTTGTCACTGCCAAAAAAATCAGTCCAACACCGAGAACCAAGATCCCATACTTTAATAGATGCATCAATTCTTTCGTCTTTCTTCCATACAACAAAACTCGAGGTTGAGTTTTTCTTCTTTATTTTAAGCTAGAGAGTGATGCGGAACGCGTGACCATTAGTGGCAGCTCAAACGAAATTAAAAAATAAAAAATGTCGTACCCAAGGCAAAAGGCTCCCGTGTTAGAAGGGCTTGGGAGAGGTAAATGTAGGCAAGTCTTACCCCTATTTTTTCGGAGAGGCTGCTTCCAAGACTCAAACCTAGATATATTGCTTTATTCAATTTACAATGGATCGTAATATGGTAGTAGTGATAAGTTCGAACTATATTTAACCAACGAAATAACCCCGAGAAGAGAGGAAAAAAAAAAAAGAGACTAGGAAGGGAAAGAAAGAAAAAAAGATAAAACACTCATATGCAAGTTATTTCAAAAAAAGTAACAGAACACCAAACAATTATTAATATGAAATCAGACCTCTGTGTAATTTCCATCAAGAGTTATGGATAGATTACAATCTGCAATAGCATCGGTGATTTGGCCCAAAGCTTGGTGTGCAGCAGCACGATTGCAAAAGCATATAGCTGCAAAATAACGTGATTTGACGTTGGTTGATATAGCAGCAGTATAATGAGTTACTGCTTCTCTATGATTTCCACTCTGAAAGGCTTTTTTTCCTGCATTCTAAGGTTCACAACAGATGCCAAACAAAGATATATTCAATACAAAGAACACAAAATTAATCATCTCGTATAACTTCTGATTTATTTGAATTTTTTAAGTTTCATTGTAGTTTTTAACAAAAAGTAACCCCAAAAATGTAGAAAAAAGACAAATAAAGATTTACAATTATTCACAATATTCTAGAAATTTTCATATTATAAAACAATATAGTGGTAAGACCCGACATCTACCTCTCCCAGACCTTGTAGTGAAGCGGGAGCCTTGTTCAGTGGGTACGACCTGATACTAGAAATTTTCAATAGTTTCTCAAAAAATTCAAATTTTTTATTTCAGGAAAAAAATATTTTTTCACCACAAAATGGATGGTGTGGGACGTTTATTTTGTCATTATGACCTACTTGGGACCCAACAAGCGTGACCCTCACACTCTTTTAGTTGGAAAGTACACTCATTTGAGTGAATTCAAAGATAAAAGCTACCAATGGACTCACAGATGATAGGTGAGAGTCGACTTCATGGGGGCCTCTCATAACAAATTGCATAAATATTGAACAAAATTTAACGCAAATATGCGAACCTACTTCTCACCAAAGTAAAAGTGATCATACAGGGGACAAAAGAACACTAGCTAAGCTATTGCATAGGACTTGACAATAAGACACGACCTAAAAATCTTGAACTGCAAGTAAAGAAAAAAACTTCATCAACTTGCAAAAATAATTATGCAGGTTAATGCTGACCTTGGTGGGATCAGAAAGTGCTTCATATGCCTCTTCAATCATCTTGAAAATCCTGTCAGCATCCACCTGGATCTTCTCAGCTATCTCTTTCCATAGACTACCAACATCTCCACTCTCACATTTTTCCAGGAACTGACAAACCTGCATAAACAATAGCACAACTCAAAAAGATGAGTGATAAGTGCTAGGGTACATTTATAAAAAATAAAAAATAAAATGAGCTATGGACTTTTGCAAGAAAGAAACCCAACCATTTTCTGCAAAGACCCCTCAAAAGGGGGGTCTTTGCAACAAAATGAATAGTTTGGGGATCCTTTGCATTAAAAAATTTTAGGGGAGTTCTTGCAAAAACTGCATACTTTAGAGTGCTGCATAATACCTGGTATGGATGATGTTTGAGTATTGCTTTGTCATATGCCTTCTTGATTTCCAATGTAGTATCAGACGCTTTAATTCCCCTGCCATTGAAAATCCGATATAACACACGACTTGGAAGTTTTAAATAAATGGTTCTCCGTTAGCAGTCAGCAGTCAGTAGACAAGGTATCATGAAAAACTCCATTTACGTATATAGGCGTGCATTATCTAACAGCGGTAAGTCCATTCAAGTGCTCTTCTTTAAAATGTTTCGCAATCAAAGAGAGGAAGGTCATTGTTAATGATTATCACTGGTGTCTTAAGTGAATTCCAAAATGCTTATGTTCATTAATGCATTAGAGTCGTCTATAAGATGTTTTTATACAAGCCACATTTTTATAAAAAACTAAACCACATAACCCTAGGGCTGCGACTTTTTTCCGATACAAGCCACATTTTTATAAAAAAAAATAAACCACATTAGAGTCGTCAAAAAGTTTCAATCCACAAATTTCCATAAAAGATCAGATCGGAAATCGTTCTTAAACTTCCAATATTCTGATCCAAAAAGAATCCAATCTTCCAAAATTATGCAGATCCATTTTTTCAAAAAAAATTCCATTCGCCAAAAAAGAAAACTTACAAAATGTTGTAATGATCCAATGGGGTTCCTTCTCTAGAAGATTTCTCTATAGAGGAAAGACGGCGCCGGGCTCGTCTTAAACCTTTTACCCTGCTGTCTCTGTCGGATGTGCCAGATTGTTGAGCGTTCTCTTGTGATTGCTTCTCAAGAACATATATGTATCTATGAAGATCATTAGCTGCTTGATCATAGTCTCTAATCATCTCGTGTAAGGTGGCCCTTCTAGAAAGTGCCTACAGAGACGATTAAGGTAATGAGGTTCAGAAATTACCAAACATAATAAAAAACTTTATTTAATTTATTAGTATTTAATTTATAATGGATCGTAATATGGTAGTAGTGCTAAGTTAGAACTACGTTTAAACAACAAAAATAACCCCAAGAGAAAAGTAACAGAACACCAAAAAATATTATTATGAAATCATACCTCTGTATAATTTCCATCAAAAGCTATGGATAGACTGCAATCTGAGATTGCATCCATGATCTGGCCCAAAGCTTGGTGTGCAGCTGCACGATTGCAAAAGCATACAGCTGCAAAACGACGTGATTCAACGCTTGTTGATATAGCACCAGTATAATGTGCTACTGCTTCTCTATACTTTCCACTCTGAAAGGCTTCATTTCCTGCATTCTAGGGATAAAAAGTAGTGCAAAACAAATATATTCAATACAGAGAACACCAAAAATGGTTTGCAAATAATTAACTGCCTTTCATTTGGGGTTTGATCCCAATTTTTCCATTCCTACTCTTCAGTAAACATACTGCATTTTGGCAATCAAGGTACAAAGTGAAGGACATCAGCTTAAATCGCTGTCTATAATACCTCGCGCCGTAAAAGTTCACGTACAGTGACAGCTAAAGAGATTGATGACTCCTGAGCCATACTTTGGTACCTACATAATAGATAATAGGATCAGTCCCCAAAATCATTTGAATGGGGATTTCTAAAGGGAACTTTTCACCCTACACTTGGCCTGCAGTTTTTATTTGCACCCCATTTTTTAAAATCTGTGTTTGCACCCTACATATTAAAATCTGTGCTTGCACCCTATCGTTGAAAATGTCGCAAAGTCCCTATAATTCTGAACATACCTACAATAAAGCATTAGGTGCAAAGTCATAGATTCTACAACATTCTTTTAATTCCCACACCTAGGGTATTTTAAAAATTGGATGAAAATCCTGAATGAATTATGTATTAAAAAATACAAATTTTGGTTTAAGATGGAAGATAGAGTAGTTACTTGTCTTTGAACGATTTCAGTTGCTCTTGTTTCTCAATTAAGTCAAGAGCTGTTTCAAGCCTTCCCATATGGAAGTAGGACTTGGACATTAAGCTCCACCTCCACAGCCTTACATATGAGTTCTTGCATTCAAAATCATCATCATTTGCTGAGAGATTAGCAAAATTCTTTTCAGCAAAATCAAGAGAGCGCTCACACAGTTCAACCACCTCTTCATACTTCTGCAACTACTCAGCAACCAAAAAATAAAGTCAACACCCAGAACAACGGGTCAAGAATGAAGCTTATTGATTTTTCAATATTTTAAGGCCCCATTTGGTTCAGGCAGAATATCATTCACCTGGGTGAATAGTAAATAGTTAAACATGTTCTCACCCATCAGGGTTAAAGTAATATTTGTATCAAATTGAAAATAAAGTTTAAGATAGTTGAAAATAGTTTTCCCTGTTTTACTTCCCATGAAAATATTTCACCCCTAACTAAACAGGGCCTAAACAAACAAGATCATGTCTAAACCAATATAATGTAAGATGAGGAATAGAGCATACCATGCACAGAGCCTCTCCTTTCATCTCAAGCAATTTCTCCGAGTACGTGCTTATTGACAAGGCCTCGACAATAATACCTAAAGCGCTACCAGCTGAATCTGAAGTTCTGTGTGTCAAAAGTGCAACAGAACGATTTGTAGCCTCGATCACTTTCTGGCACAGAAAAAAAAACATGTTTTATTACAGAATTACTACAGGCATAGCACATGCAATGCGTGTGCATCACTACACCTAATTTTTAATCAACTCATTGTATCGAATGGTAAACCCATCGTGAGAATTTGAGACTCAATGTGGCCTCCAAATATAATAACAATAACAAATATATTGTTAATAAATTAGATGTGGTACCTGAGCCTTTTGTAGGCCATCAACAACTTCAATTGTCAATTTCCTACCCAAGCACACACTTATCCCTGATTCCAAACACTTGATGAAATAGTGCAGTGCATCTTCGACTTCTCCTAGCACCAGATGACACCTTAAATATAAAATAAAGTAAAAAGATTAATATGTGTATATGTACCCATATACATAGTCACTAGCACAAGGGGAAAAAAGGAACAATATACACAGTGAATGGCTTACTTTGCAGCCCGCATGTGGACTTTGAGAAAGTCTGGGTCTAACGTAGACGCCATTCTACAGTCCTCTAGGGCTTCCCTCACCCTTCCAAGTGACAACCGTATAGCTGCACGGTTGCTATAGCACAACACAAGAGGCTCAATGAAGCATCCTGATATCTTGTTGCGTGGAATGGAATATATGCCTTCTGTATAATAATCCTCAGCTGTTGATAGATTCCCATTTTCATAAGCTTGATTTCCCCTGACACAAAAAATTCATTCAAATATGAGTAACAAATCTATACTAATATATAAAGCAAACTAGAGTTCCTATATTAATGGTGTGGGTTCTCACACCAAAAAAATGTTCTAACCACTTCAACCTTATTTAAATGACTCGGCCAAATCCCATAACTAAAAATGTCTGGTACAGTAGTAATAACACTTTGTAACCACGTTTTCTGTTCCATTATCCGCATTCCTCTTTTCAAAACAGGTCCATCGCGTAAGATTAACTGTAATGGTTGTTACCTCATTGCCGTTCTAATTCCACAGACGACGATGGCCAATTTCCACAGATGTAAACTCACTGAGGCTCTGAATAAACATCACAGCACGGGAACGATAATGTTTTTACCTCGTACACCATTGCACACATAATCGTCTCGTATAGCAGGTACTTGTAGCCACCTTTATATGATTTTTTTCCTTCTCTTTGTTCACATCTCCTTTTCTTTGGTCGGTCTTTTATCTTTCCTGTAGGTTCCTTTTACATTCGTAATTTCGATGCATTTTATGGTAATTGTAACCATACATTCTAGCATGCTGGGCACATAATCTTTGCTCTATGGTAATTGTATATCATTTGGTAAGACGTTGATATCTATTGCGTAGCATAATTTTTTAGTTGGATGAAGATGGTTTCCCAAACTTTCTCATGAAGAAATTGTTTCGGGTCCACATAATTTTATACGATTTTTTTTTTTTTTTTGAGTTTTTAAAATAGGTAATCATACATAATTTGTACCAGCAAAACAAGTTAGACATTCTAATGAAAAACATTTGAGCTTTAACCATTAGCCACAAAACATGATACACTATATAAGCTAAAAGTGTAATAAGCCCATCGACTACAGTTCATAAACAATTCTTCTAAATACAGAACTCTGTTTTTATACACACAAGTATCTATTTATTTGTTTTTACATTTTCCACCCATGAGACTATTCATGCATACCATTTACAGAAAATTAGTGATGATAATAATGAAAAATTAAATTATTATTCAGTATTATTCTCCTACAATATAAAACTAAAAGATTATATTCTAATGAACTTAACTTTGCAAATTGCTGTTGAACTCTGTTTTATATACACAAGCATCTATTTATTTGTTTTTACTTTTTTCACCCACGAGACTATTAATGCATACCATTTAAGAAATTAGGTGACGGATAACAGTAATAACTAAATTATTATTCCGTATTATTCATCTACAGTATTAAACTAAAAGATTACATTCTAATGAACTTAGTTTTGCAAATTGTTGTTACAGGTGTGATTGCGGCATAATCGTCACTCCTATTTAAAGGCGTCAACATTAATTCTTTTTCCTTCACAAATACTTTACTTACCTTCTTTTTCCATTTTGATAGTCGTTCAATGTACATCGGCTTTGATTCTTATTCACCTCTCGCCATTTATTAAGTAGAACTTTTTGTACTTTCAAAAGATGCATAGTAATACATACTATATATGATCTTCATCAATTAATCCACAGTGATAACATTTGTTGTTCTGGATTTATATTTTATTAATGGGTTTGTGGATCATTTCCCTTTGAAGGGTAATGAGCACTTAAAAAAACATAACTATTTCCCCAAAAAAAAGTTTCAATCGTCTTTGCAATGTCTAAATATGTTGAATTAAATGATCATGTAGTCGACCCCAAATAATTGAAAAAAGGCTTTGGTGAGCTGATTTGAATTAAATGATCATGAATTGCTTTGTACACAATCCTTGAGAGAGTTGCAGACAGTTTGAAGATCAAATTCACGATATCTATTTGCAGCATTTTTGAAGAACAATACAAGTTAGTCATTATGTAACAATTCTACTCTTGTATGAATTTGCATGCTACATTACACAGTTGTGTCATTATGCACCCAGTACATTCAACTACTTTACCGGATAATCTGCAAAGAGAAATGGAGCGAAGAAGGGAATAACATCGTATACATCAACGGGAGTTGAGACACTCAATTAGTAATGAAGAAAGAGAAGTATATCTTGCAAGAAGGCGTCGTAATTATCGATTAAGAAGATTTCATCAACTTAATGCTCATTATGAATTGGAACCAGGATCTTCAAGTACATTTATATTGCTAACCGTTTATATCGTCTTGGTTAGTTAATCTACGCTAATATAATATCTAAGAGAGAGAGAGAGAGAGAGAGCAACCTTATACGCCAACTCTTGCATGCTTCGACAATTTCAGCGTCCTGTTTGACATGTAGTTCAAAATGTAGTGGTTGAATCTCATTTCCGAAAGATTCAGTTTCAGATTCATCAGTCACAGTGTTGTCAAATGAGATAGCAGAGGTGGTTCCTGTGGAAACGAATGAATCATATTGTGAGTTGGAATAAAAAAAAATGAGTTAGTAGTAGTATCGAAATTAGAATTAGAAGAACCTTGAGAATGATTGGCATTGGCAGCACAGGTGATTGTCTCCTCCTCCTCATCCCCATACTGAGAAATGTGAAGGGGTGAAATACAGCCTTTGAAGGCCTTTAAAGCCTTAACAATTAATTTACGTAGCATTGAATTCAAGCAGATGGTACAGAAAGACGAAATCATTGACAGTATTAATAAAAGAATTCATTCAACACACAAAAGGAAACAAATTTTTTTCAATTCATCAAATCTCCTAACTTTCCCTCTTTACGAACAAACATTCAAAATATAAAACTAAACAAAATAGGAAGAAACCATACCCGTCACGACCTCAAACTTTCCAATTCTCCAACTCTAACTCTAAGAGGATCACTTAAGGGCTGGCCGACCTCAAAGTTTAAACAAAAATAACAACTCGCGCAGTATAAGGGCAGACCTATTGCCTTTGCGCTCCTCCTCACCTCACAAATTCGATACACTACACTACACTACCGCGTACGCTTGGGTAGGGTGTCAATTTTGAGAAACAAACGTAAACACGAAACGAAACGAAATTGATATGAAATTGACACGATCATTTGTGTTTGAATCGTGTTCGGGTCTGGATTTTTGAACCCGTCATTGTGTCTTATTCGTGTCCAAGAAATTGGACCGATAGTGACCCTGTAAAAATACTTTTAAGAACAACATAATATTAATCAATAATATATTAATTTGATTAAATTCTCATATACAAATGTTCTTAATAACGCTGGCAATTTTTGACACGATAACCCGTTTATGGTAATAACCCGAAATGATCCGAAGATGACACGATTAACTTGTATAGATTTAAGAGTACGCAAAACTTATGCTCAAATAAAAATCAACATAACCCGAAAATGACACGACTAACCCAAATTGCCACCCCTAGTTCTTAATAAAAGGACTTTAGATCTTGAAACATAAAAAGTGTTAAAATAACATACCTTCGTAATTTAGATTTCTCTTCCTTTCCTATAAATCTCCAATCACTTATTTATAGGCACGGACAGGACTTAAATCTCCAACAGTCACTTAAATATCAATCATCCATCAAAGGTAGATGTCCAATAGTCATTTTGACTCTTGGTATTTGGAGTACCTTTTCATTAACCAATGTGACTCTTAGAATCTTTATCTTTATCTTCTACTATAAAATGTTATACAAGAGAGTTAAGACTCCCTCTTATCTAAGGAGTCCACGTGGCACCACCAATCTTTTTTAAGAGACTCTCTCTCTCTCTCTCTCTCTCTCTCTCTCTCTCTCTCCGGATATTCAAGCGCCTCTCTCTCTTTGAATAGACTCTCTGTCTCCCTTTTCAATGAATGCAGATACAAGCCATTAAATCCTCTTATTTTAGTATTTCTATATTCTTTCATCCATTGCCTTTTCATTTTCTCCACACCCGTTGGCTTTTTATTTTCTCAATCTTACAACTCCCGTGATCTTAAAGGTTTTCTATACCATTCTTTTATCTTATGAAAACATGAGAACATCGGTAAGCTTTTACCCCACCATTACCCTTGACAACTCCCACGTCCTTCAACAATACTTCATCCACCTCAAATAAAAAATCCTCGCCATGCACACACCATGGCCAGAGGTGCAAAAAAAAGATATACAAAATCAAAGAGTGAAAAAGCAACAAAGTCTTCGACTAAATCTGACTTCGTACGAGGCCGCATGTTGTCTGACTGGTCCATCCTTGATTCTACCTCTTCCAAAGGTAAAATGATCTTTTGTGTATTCGATTAAGTTTTAGGGATCACAATTTATTTATTATCATTATTTGTTTTCAGGAAGGAGACCTAATAATGGTACCGGCAGATATGGAAATTCTGCCCCAACCAAAGCGTCTGCTTCGAGAATCGAATCTCAGAAGCCCAAACGAAATGCTTTTGCTTTTGTTTACCCCGTTGTGTATGCCCAGGTATATTCTTACACTCCAATTGAGACTTTAACTTTAATTGTGTATCTATACATCATAAAGGGTTGTAAATGATGTTATGTTCTTATGGTCTGTTGTTTTATTCCTTTTTACTCATTTAATTAGTTTCTTTTTATGTTATCTATGAACTTCATGGTTATAATTAGCACCTAGAATATAACTGTCCACAGTTGATGTAGAAACGCCACAAGAAACAAAAGAAGAAGAGATATCCCAGCACGAACCTCATGAGAGAGTTGAGTTTTGAAATGTGAAAGTGGGTATTTTTGGGTTCATAATTGTGTTATACGTTTTGTGTTAATTTAATGCTTTTGTGTCTAAATGCCTCTTAGATTTTCACAATGACGGAACGTCTGAATTTTATTTGATAAATGAATATTTTTTTTGCAATTATAAGGCGGAGAAATCAAATGGGTTTGTTCCCACTAGCAACTTCTTTAGTGTAATTTACTTATTTAGAAACCATTGTTAAATTACGTTTTTGGATTAATGGTGTTCTGAATTTTTATTGGTGTTATTTATCTTTAAATTTGTTTTTTTTGTTGCGCAGACTATAAATCGAGCGGCGATTTGTACAGCCGCGGATTATAATACACGTCCTCTCAATTAAACTTGTAGCAACTTCATTGATGCACTCCCCTTGGTATGAACTTTAAATCTATTGAAGATTTTGTTGATGATGTTCTATTAAATTAAAATTTATGTTTTTGATGTCTATTGTGTGATTTTTTTGCAATTTCAACTTAAGACTTTGGACATTGGATGTTTTTTTTTTCCAGGTCAACTATTATTCGGAGAACAACAAGCGACTCATTCATATCTCTACTTATGAAGTTTATGGTTACAAGTTCAGAATATTCCAAAACATATTATGTCTCATTTGTTTTTGGCAAAAATTTGTATAAAATGCTTTGTGAAATCAATTTTTTAGTAGATGTTGTGTATATTTTAATATGGAAATGATTTTATTTCATACTATTTTGATGATTTGTAATATGAATTTTTTCTGTTGTATATATTTTGAACTCTCGAGATTCTCTAAATACCAAAAATAAAATTAGATATTTTATTTTTTGGTGTATTGACGATGATTGGATTTTTAATTATTTGATTGTGAGAATTCTTTATTTTATGTTTTTCACAAATCTGATTTTTTTAATTTTTATTTTTCTTTCAAAAGTTATTTATTTGTTAGGTGTTCTTAGCTTTGAGAATAATAATTTTTTTGAAATCTTTAAAATTTTGATGTTCCTATTTATAATTTGTTAGGTCTTATTTTTGTATGTAAATAAGGTATATTCACATAGCAAACTAAATATTTTTTTAACCCAAACATAGATCAACTATCACTCATAGCCTCGCCCGCGCATCGTGCGGGTTTACACCTAGTTAATGTAATTATGGAACACATAATGGAGAATTATATAAAATAATTCTAACAACCCCATTAAGAACACGATATATGTCCTATGTAGACCCACTATTTATCCCATTTAAATCCATTATCAACCCACTATTTAGACCCACTATTTTTTTAATTTATCACTAACTGGTATAATCGTGTCCAATCGTATTGGGTTCAGATCAGGGGCTGGAAAAATATATACATTTATTTTATTTTATCCCCTTTCCTTTTTTTTAAATCTTAAATTAAAATATTTTGTAATGTATTATAAAATATTATTAGTAAAAATAAAACATATATTATTTATATTTATTATATACATAAATATATATTTTTATATATAATACTTACATGTTATATTGATAAGATATATTTATAAATATATATAAATTTATAGTGTATATATATATTTAAAAAATAACAATGTATAATTCGGGTCGGGTCGGGTCGGGTCTTCGGGGTCGTGTCTTGTATAAGATCCAGGCCCTACCCGTTTAATAAATGGGTCTTCGAGTCTTTAGGTTTTGGGTCCAAAAAATATGCTCAAACCCTATTATACATATCGGGGTCGGGCGGGTCTGGGGCTAGCCCCGACCCATTGACAGGCCTACTATAGCCTTTTTGACATCTTTTTCTTTATTATTTGAACTCTTGCTCGAATTTAAGGATCCAAGTTCCCAGTAACAACTATTTTTTTATTATTATTAATTTACTCTAAATAACAAAACACAATTTAAGTAAAGAATATAATTCGCACTTTCAATAGCATTGTTGACAAGCTACTCCTTTATTTGATTTATACTTTAATACTCATTCATTAATTATTTTTTAATCAAACACAAACACAAACACAAACACAAATCAATTGTAATTGGATATGATACGAGATGTCACGTGATCTTATCTTTTCACCTAATACGAGTACGATCTAAATAAAAGCGACACAACACGAAATGAAATCTAATATTTCTGACCAAATATAAACAAGACCCAATCAAAAAGCGACACGACCTAATTTGAACACGACCCAATTGCAAGCGACACAACACAACAAGAAATCTTATTTTTTTAACCAAACAAGAAAACGACCAAATTAAAGAAAAACACAATTCAATTAAAAGTGAGGCAACACGCATAACAAATCTTTTTTCTACCAAAGATGAACAAACCCACTTAAAACGTGACGTGACGTAAACAATACGAAATCTTATTTTATTACCTAACACGAACACGACAAGCAGAGTGACATCGACATGGCAAAAAATCTTAGTCTTTTAACCAAACAAATAAACTGACCCAATTAAAGCGGGAGACGAAACCAAACGATACGAAATCTTAATTTTCTTACCTAATAATAACACAACTCAGATATAAGCTAGACAACAAGACACAATTTTTTTTTACGAAACAAAAACAAAACCTTAATAAAACTGATACGACATGGAATCTCACTTTTTACCTAACAAGGAAACAACCAAACTTCGGAGTTAATTTTTTGTTTTTCTTATTAATTGTTTAAATACTTTAATTTTGGATATGGGCTATTAATTTGGGGAAAATAGAGTTTAATGTTTTAATATTGCAATATAAAATGGGTGTATCTTTAATATACACGAAAATTGAATTTGACTCTTAACTTGGGACAGATGGAGTACAACAAAATGACATGTTGTCTTAATAGGTCTGTCATTTTGAATTGTATAAGGGTCGACACTATAATTTGTTAACAAACACAATTAGACTTGTGAAATTATTAACGTAATTAAATCTAAATATTAGTAATATTTAATATGAAATCAAATTTCACACTAATGCATATACATTATTTACATTAAATTAATATATTTTAACGGATGTTAATGACATTTAACAGGTGTGATAGGGGGAGAAATGGTATATAATCCTATTGTAATCGTATCTTAGTTTGGGAGATTTAATTTAAGGGGAGTCGCGACCTTCTTAGGAAGATCATTTGATAAAAGGGGAGAATTAATTTAGGGGGAGTATTTTCTTTAATTGCATTTAATACTTTGATATTCCCTATGCGTTTGATAGTTTGTTTAAGTGTGCAAGAATTCTTCTAAATGGAAACTTTCATCATCGGCAAAGAGATTGATCCTTGGGTCTTGTGTCAAGTATTGGGTGGGATGTTTGTGTCTAGTAGAGCTTGACGGCCCTTTAGGATTTTTTTTTGTTGGTTTTTGTCCCGGAATAGCCAAAGGGGGAGATTTTGGGTGGGATGTTTGTGTCTAGTAGAGCTTGACGGCCCTTTAGGATTTTTTTTTGTTGGTTTTTATCCCGGAATAGCCAAAGGGGGAGATTTGTAAAGACACAATTCTCCAATTCAGTCTCAATGTAGTTTTGGCTCAATTCCGAACAAAAACGTTTAAGTCATAGGATAGTTTTAAATTGTATCCATTCAAGCCAATGACGAGAAAGTTGAAGACGTAGCGGCCAAGAGTATAAAGTTTCATCATATTACTGTGTTTGTTGTGCCTCGTTTCTTCTTCATCAACATGGTTCCATTGCTCCTAAGGTATGAATACATTTGAATATATATATATAGGAGCTTGGAACAATTTTTCATTGGGTGAATTTCATTTAAAAATATTTTTTATTTTCAGAAAGATTTAATTAAAACTTTAATATAAAGTATTTAAAGTTTCTGGGCTAAAAATCAAAATTTAAGCTTTCTGGTTTTCCGTTCGATATTGTCGTTCGAACGAGTTTGTCATTCGAACGAGAATGTCGTTTGAACAAGAATGTCATTCGAACGACGTCTGCCAACGAGTTCCCCAATTGGCCATTGGAATGTCATTCGAACGAGATTTCTAACGAGTTCAAATTTTATACACTGGAACTTTGTTATAAGGCTCATTCGATCGAGACTTCGTTCTAACGAAAATCTCGTTCGAACGAGATTTGGCGGGAACAGTTAATTAGCAGTTTTTGAGCAGTTTTTTTCACTTTGCCACTTCTTTTCCCACTAACTTTTTACCTGAATAACTAAGTGCGGAAACCAAGTTTTTTAACTTAACTTTTTCATATTCTACAACCTCCAAGAGAGTGTTTGAGAGCAAAATTAAAAGAAGAAAAAGTTCATGTTTGAGTGTCTATTTTTCAAAGTATAATCTTTCAAAACACTCCTATTTTACACCCAAAGTTTGTTTATCCAAGTTCATCTATATATATATATACTTTGCTTGGAGTTTGGCACCTTTTTTTTCTCTACCGTTTGAAGAGAAGTTTGGGTTTTCTTCTAAATCCCACAAAGAAGAAGTTTATTTGCGTTGTCATACCCACTTGGAGAAAGGCTCCTAGTTTGAGTGACGGTGACCGACAAAGTCCGATCGGTGGATTCCGAGACCGCGGTAGAGCTCCGTGGTTATTCGCTAGGGGGAGGTGTATACCAGAAGGAACGTCAGGGCTTGGACGGAGTCAAGTCGAGTATTGTAAGTCTTACTGTCTTATATTTGTAAAACCATAATTAGTGGATTTGTGGCTAGGGCCGTCCGAGATTTTTTCCCATCGTGAATTTTTCCTCGTACATCGCGGCGTAGTGATTCATTGTTTATTTTATCTTGCAAAATCACCTAGAACGCATGCTTAGGTAAAAAGATAAAATTTGGTTTAATCACTACTTGGTTAATTTGGTGCTAAATAAATATTAGGTAATGTGTTGTTAATTCAAGTCATTAATTTAATTTGTTAAAACTGGTTTGGCCTAATTTAGTAAAATTGAAAAATATGACTTAGGCAAATTTCTAGGACTTGGGTTAATTAATTGTGTTTAAGTGAAATTAAAATTGTGTGTGTGTTCCATCATATTTCACTTGGGTTTAATTTTAATTTTAATAGAAATTAAAATTTATTTGTTTGAACCATCATCTCGCTTCCGCATATTTAAAAAGGAAATTGAACTACTTTTTAGTAAGACGTTTTAAAATTGGGGGTTCCAACACTTTCAGATTGGTATCAGAGCCGGAGCGCTAATTTATCGCATCAAAGATCCGTTTTTTTACTTTTATAATTTTTGTGCTCCTTGTATTTTTAGGTGGTTCATTTTTTACTCACTCTCATTTTTGTTTGTATCTCTCAATGGGACGTCTTAATGATAACTTGTCCATTTCTAATGATAATGATATTTTTGATATTCGAGAGGAATTTAATGAGCTTAATAAGTGTAATTAAAAATTAAGAGAATTAGATTTGAGATTTGCAAAAAGAATTAAATTTCTTGAAAATAAAAATTCTTGTTTTAAAGCTAAAATTGAATTTTTGCAAACCTCACTATCTCAAAAAGATATTTTTCGTGAAAATCTCATGGACATAAATTATAATTTTAATTTTTTAGAAATGTCTAAGAAAGAGAGTGATTGTCGAGAAAAGACTCTTAGGGACAAGTTTGCGCACATTGAGGGGAAGCGTGATAACCTTCTAAGAGTTATAGAAAATTTAAAGGAGTCCCGTAAATTTGAGGAGTCTATTTTATTACTTGAGTCCGAAATTTTAAAAATGAAAAATAATTTACAAGACTCGATTAGTTGTAGTAATGGTTCTAGCACATCTTGTTCAAATGCTTCCGTTGCTAAAGCTAAGACCATTAATTGTTTTAGATGGTCAACTTCATTTAAGGACTTTAGAAAAGGTCACACCTTAGGTAACATTCCTCGTGTTTACACATGCTTGCATTGTGATAGGAAAGGTCACCTTAGCTCATATTGTTTTTATCTTAAAAGAAGCCTTAGGAAGTCTATATCTAGCATTTCATTAGTTCCCAAATCCCATCATTTTAAATATATATCTATATGGGTTAGGAAATCATTTTTAGATGAGCTAGATATTAGATTTGTTGATTCTCATTTGCTTTCACATGAAACCTCCCTTGCTAAATTTAAAGGTTAAATGTGTTAGTTTTGTTTGCATACTCTAGCTTTTTGTGCTTCATATTATATATCATTGCTAAGAGTATGCTTGTTTAGTCATTTTCTAGTCATTACTTTATTCTTATCTCTTGCTAGAATTCATGAGTTGTTTATCTTTTATATTAAATTTATTTTGTTTGCATTAAATAAAAAAATACATAAAGATTTTTGTTTATCATTTGTGTTTTATTTGTGTAGTATTTTGTGCTTTATGAAAACTACAAATGACTTTTGGTTTATCTCTTTGAGTATATTTTTTTTGTTAAAAATTTTGAAAAACTCAAAAAGATTTTATTTTGTGTGTATTTTGATTTGAGACACATTTTGTGGCTTATGTTTGTGTTTGAATCCTCATTTTGTTTCCATGTGACTAGAACTTTATGTTAGAATTTTAATCCTTAAAATGTTCTTTATCATGCTTACACGGAGTAGCTTAAGTTTGACTTGCTTAATGGATTCACTATTATATGCTTTTACATACATGCATGAGTTTTTTTAACCTTAATATCACATGTTATATTTGAGCTTTGTGAAATGTTCTCCTACCAATCTAGTCATCTACATACTATGACCTAGGAGGACTAGTGCATGTCAAAATTCGTTGCACGTGAGATTTGTGAAATAAAAAATGATATATAAAAATGTGCACGGAGAAGGGCTCTGAAAGGAATAATAATCCTTTGCGAATAGTAAGCCACCGTTTGAATGAACCTAAAAGAAAAAACGTCGTCCAAACGCCTAAAAACAGAATAATGGCATTAAAAGAAAAATCATTGCCAAGGCCTATGTTTGATTGATATATTCATTCAAAAATATATGATTATTGGGGAAAATTGGACGGTATGTCAACGGTTTGCACAATGTCTGTTTATCTAAGTTGCGCTTACAATGTCATGACTCTATTGGTTTGTAGAATCATCAACATGCTAGGTTTGTATGCATTGTGTTTGTTTGTTTATTAGTTCACTTTATCTTGTCACATAAAGGCTAAATTCTAGTTGATAAAGTTTTGCAATCAAATGCGAACTACGTGAACACATTTAAGTGATTGGGTCTTAATTCATTGGTATCTTGTTCACACTCTTTCACTTACGTTTTCATATGACACACATATGCTATAAGAATGTGAAAAACTTATGTTATTTAGTTTTTGTGTCATTTTGGTGTTTATATTTATATGTATGTACCTATGCTTAGTTTGAATCTATTAAGTAGACATATATATGATATTTTGTTTGTTTTGAGTCTTTGGCATGTTTAGTTAGTTCATTTATGCTTTTGATTTATTTGGTATCTATCTAGTTGCGATCTATTGTTTCGATATCACATGCTTAGATTACTACAATCAATTGATATCTTTTGTTATCGCGTCATAGTTGATATTCATATCTTTATGTGGATTAGTTGAATTTTTGTTGCCCATGTGCTTTAATGTTCTCATCACTTTATGCACAATTGCATGTTTAGCTTGTTATCCCATGTTATTTATCCCTTGTTTAGTTTAGAGGCTGTATATGCTTTAATTGAGGGTGATGATATGAGAAATCGTACACTAGTCGTTCTCGTGCCAGCAAATCAAGCGTAAAGTGTATAATAACTAAACAAAGTAAGCAAATAGAGAGAAAACAAGATATAGAGTGGTTCAGCCTCTAAAATAGGCCTACGTCCACTGTGTTGCTCTGTTCTCATTATATGCATTGTATTACACAAGATAATCATGCATAAAGAGGCGTACAAGTATGAGAATAAAGGAGAATACATGATAGAATTGAAGATTCCGGTGTGCCGGAGAGGTGGCTGCGATATAGATGAGCAAACCTCCCGTTGTATGTTGAGGCTCTATAGAGAGAATATGTAGTGTAGAACCTACTCCGGGCGTGTGGAATCGATCTAATCCGTCTTTATTTTCGAGGTGTGGTCCTCTATTTATAGGAGATATGCTCACGTGCTTTGAACACGTGACGTACATAAAGTCTGGAGTTATAATGGAGAGGGATGCGGCCTGTAAGGCAAAACAACATAAGTGCCGCATCCTATAACTGGCAAGAGTCAAAGGTGCCGCACCCTGTGTTGGTCGGCTGCGCGGCGTATTGATGGGGGTCGTGCCCTATGATGAGGAGGGTTGCGCCCCTGTATTTTGTAGGGATGCACACCGAGTTCAGTAGGGCCGCGCCCTATATTGATAGGGGCCGCGGCATGTAAGCATATGCAGTGCAAGATACCATTCACGGTAGGGTGCTATATTTTTACTATCAGTAAGCCCCCAAGTCATAGTGCCAAGAGAATTTGATTGGGGTTGCGGCTTAGTTAAGTTTTCTTAGGTACCGTGGTACTTTTCAAGGCGACGATTCATCTTTCGCGCTCTCTTATATAAATTATTTCAGGCCGTGGACTTCATTACCTTTCCAAAAATGTTGAGAGTAAATCGAAGGTTGAACGTTGTTCTTTCATTCTCTTCCATTTTTCGGCGATCTTCCAAGTCTGTGGGTGGCGGTGCAAGGCGGTTTGAGGCTGATTCATCGCCATCTTCTTTGTTTCCAGGTAATTTTTCAACTAATAATATTTTTCGAAATAGCTTTTATAGTTTGTGCTTCTTTAATAATCGAACACATGAACCTTTTCATTTCTGAACATATGAACCATTCCATTTCTGAACACATGAATCTAGGGCTTTGTTTGGATAATCTGCCAAACCCTATTTCTGAATAAAACCCCAATTATTTGGATATATGCTCCAAGAATCGAACATATACTCATGATAAATCAAACATATGTACATGATAAAGCGTTTGTGAACTTCTGTATTGTGTAATTGTTTCCAATTTGTTCCTTAAACCATATAATTTTTCTTGATGTTCTTGAACAAACTCTTCATATTTTGGGTCTTCGATCCTTAAATGAAACATTGTTTAGACACTCAACGATTTAAATAAGAGTCCACAGCGTAGCAGAATACACCTTTAGTTTTGATGATAGCTGCGGCCTGTAGATTTTTTAATAATCCTTTGGGTTTAAATTCATACTCCGCGACAGTTAATCTGTTCCAACCTATTTGAGTGGTTAGCCGCGGCACTGTAATATGTCTTATTGATGTAAAAGATGGTTGCGCTTAGGTTTAATGAATACGATCAGCAGTGTTTTAGCCCATTGGTAACTACAATAGGGAAATAACCCCCCTCAAACTAATATGCCGCGGCGATAATTGTCTTTTAGGGCTCAAACCCCACACTTAACTTTTGGCCAGTATTGTCGATCACCTCTATTCACTATTCACATAACTAATCTTACCGCGACTCCTTAAAGTTTTTTTCGAACCATGCTGGTTGCGATGCATAGCTGCGAACTCTGCTTTTCAGGTACTGCTGTATCCATATGAACTTTGACCCAGACAAATTTCTGAGAGATTTTTGGGCAAAAAACTTCAGAGCTTCTCCCCCTGAACGTCCTTCCGTGCTCCCCCTGAGATCAATAAGGCCTTGCCAACTAAGGGATTGCCCCAACTGTGTGTTACTAGACTCAGACTCCGCGGACTCTGCCTGTAAGAAGGATTTTGAGTCCATACCAATGGAAGAGGAAGCCAATTCAAGTAATCATCCATTGGGTGTAGGAGATGATGCCGCAGAAGTTAGGGATAACCCAACTGGTCCATCTAGGAGGGCTGAGAGACCCCTAGCTGTGCTTGACATCCGTAGCATCATGACCCAAGATTGGGTTGACAAGGTAGTTGAAGCCTTCGAGTTTCCAAAAAATTTGATGTGCTCGGCTCCTATCGCGAAACAAAGACCGTGCATGACACTTATTGACGATGGGGTTTGTTTTCCACTTCATGCCTTTATTTATGGGCTGTGTCTGCTAGTTCCTATTCCCATCAGACGAATCTTTCACACCATAAAACTGGCACCAGCCCAATTAGATCCCAATGGTTGGAGGGCCATACTTGTCTCGATCAATCTTTGAGAGAACCAATTCAAAAAGGACATTACTCTCGCGGAGTTTTTCACTTCTACCACCCAAAGAAAAACTCCGTGAAGTTTGCTGGGTACTATTACTTCTCCGTCCGAGGTAGGAATGAGACCCTTTACTCTGGGAGGCCAATCGGTGTAAAGAATTGGAAGGGTAAGTATTTTTACATCCCCGGAGAGGGATGGGAGATACACCCACAAGAAAATGAGAGGGAGAGGTTGTTTCGAATGCCGCGCCAATGGGGGTCTCCCTCCAAACTAGGTAATTTGATAATAGTCACGTCCCCTCTTTCTAATTATTCATTCTATGCTAACCCTTGAATATTTTCTATAGTTCTTGATAACTTGCAATTGAGCAAGTGGCAAGAGAAGAGAGTTTCTGAGGCTGCGGCAGTTCCTGCCAAACATAAGAAGTTCAGCACACTTGTCACATCTGTAACTGTATTTAAAGCAGGGTTCTTTCCAAGCAAGTCCATTCCAAAAGAGATGGCCGCGGGAGGTAATACCTTGATCATCATTCTTTTTCTGCGGTAACTTATGTTGACACCAATTAATTACTATTGCTTTTCCTCTTTCAGGTGAGGAAGTTGATAGAGAGTTATTGGGTGCCCAGCTAGCTGAAATGGATGGGGATGTAGTCATTCTAAGTAACGGTGCATGGAACAAGAAGAGAAAGAGGAGCAAGATGAAGGCTCCAGCCGCGGCAACCTCTGAACCCCAAAATCCTCCTATCGTGGAAAAAACTAACCCTTCTGAACCCCAAATTTAATTCGATGATGATATTGGGGCCAATCTAGCCGCAGTAGGCTTGATGTTGACATCTGCCACCCCTGTCCATTCAGCTTCTCCACCGCTGCCACCTATTATAGTAGTTAAGGCAAACTTGGAACCTCCCCAGTGCCATACCAAAGCTGGTCTCGATGGTCGATCGCGGCCATAATTAAGAGAACCTGACCCTGAGTCCTCATGGAATACTACCGTGAAGGCTGCACGGAGGATGAAGAGGGCCCTTGATGCCGCGAACCTTGATAGGTTGGTGGAAGAAGACCATGATGATCTGGAGAATTGCGACCTCCATATCCTTTTGAGGGTAAGTGCAAGTGCTCTCATTTTTAATTTTGCATTCTGTATTTTGCTCCTAACTTTTTCATTTCAGGCAGAGGATGTGATGGTGGCCCAGAAGAGGAAGTATGAATCCCTCTATAAACTGAAAGAGGCCGCGGAGAGGGTTCATATCGCTGACTTAGAGGCTGCACAGACTTCGTCTTTTGAGGCTAGAAAGTAGTCTGCTACCGCGGCTCTTCAGGTAGCCCATAAAGACTTGGAAGTTACAAACAAGGTAAGGGAGAAAGCGGAGGAAAACTTCAAACAAGCCGCGAAATCCTTCAAAGCCTCCCAGGCTCAGACCGCGAAAGCTGTACAAGCTGCGGAAACTTATAATAACAAGCTCAGACTTCTTCAAAAGAAGTACGAGGAGCTGGAGGCCAAGTTTGCCCAAGATGCCCTAGACCATGCCGTGATAATAAAGAAAATAGAGGCAGATCATGACGATGCTCTTCAGCTGGCCATCGACCATACCATGGAGTCATTCAAGGGCTCTATGGACTTCTTCCTCATTAATAATAGGGCCTACCTCCGCGACTACTAGGAGCTGAGGCAGAGAATAATAAAGAACTTCCCCGAGACCAAAGAGAGGGTTCTCGCCTGGAGACTCAGTGATGCTGAGCATCAAGAATGTATTGCTGAGCTCAAGGCCGCGGAGGAGGAGAAAGCCAGATTGAAGGCCGAGGCTGAGGCAGATACTACGGATGAAGAGATAATGACGGCCGCAGAGGGGGAAGAATGGGATAAAGCCGATGATGCCGAATCTTAGGGTTGCGGCCCTCTTTATGGTGGATGCGTCCCCTCTTTGTTATTTTGCCTTTTGTAGTGGTTGCGACCTATTTGCTTGTAACCTTAACTGATAATATCAAGGCTACGACCACCTTTTCTGCATTAATTATTTTTGCCTCATTTTCTTGTAGCTTTTATATCTTCTACTTTGCTTGCTTCAATGCTTTTAATGAATGCTTTTAATGAACGCTTTTTCTGTACGTCTTTGATGGCTTAAACATGACTGCTTTTATACTTGGAAATGCTTTCTTGATTGAATGAACTAATAGATTACGCCCGCGGCACCATAGCATACATGGTTTCTTTACTGCTCTTCTTGAGCTTTTGTGGAACCTTTCAATCTAATATGTTAATGACCGCGTCCATATTAATAGTGCTATGGCATCTTCGGATGTACAGGTTACAGGCTGCAGCTGTAATTCCTATGGCCTCGATAAATGGGCCACGATCCTTTCTTGTACCAATGGAAGGGCTGCCCCTTGAACAGGTCTGCGACAACTTGAATAGGGTCGCAACCATATTGACAGGGGTTATTTTTGGGTACTTGAATTTCCTCTGTAGTAGATTTAATTGGATCTAAATCCAAGTCATTATTGCATTAACTCTTAGTCACTTTAACGGCTGCAGCTGTATTGACAAGACTACTGCAGACTTTTAGCCCCTTCATCTGAACATGGGCCTTTGTAGATATACGGGATACTTTCAAGCCTCCCCAGGCTGGGTTATATTATTAAGCCACCCGCAACTAACATACAAGATACTTTTAAGCCTCCCTAGGCTGGTTTATGTTATTAAGCCACCCACAGCTAACATATAGGATACTTTCAAGCCTCCCTAGGCTAGGTTATGTTAGTAATCCACCCACAGTTAATATATAGGATATTTTCAAGCCTCCCCAGGCTGAGTTATGTTATTAAGCCACCCACAGCTAATATATAAGATACTTTCAAGCCTCCCCAGACTGAGTTATGTTATTAAGCCACCCACAACCATGGAGATATATAAAGCCATCCCTAGTAAGACATTACAAGTCTCTCGACTTAATGACGCATCCTGAAAGCCAAGGATGGGCTTTGGTAGCCCTTATGAGTGATGTTGCTGTCCAATTTGGATATCTGCTTCCAATATTTGCTTTCTCCACTTTCAATTATCATCAACTTTCTAATAATTCGGTGTCTTGTAGGGCATTGTGGCCCATTTAGATACTATCATTCCCGATATAACATGTTGTCTTAGATCAGGATCTGTTTAAGACAAAAATGGTCTTTATAAGATAACACTTCATGGAAATGAGAATCAAGATATGACACTATAAAAGTGAACTATATATATATATATGACTTTGTAAGTATAATACAAAGTTTAGTTTAAACATCATAAGAGGAGTTATCACTGTAAAGTAGAGACATATGGAATATAAAAGATAAGCATGAAAAAAGGGCATGTGGTATATAAGACTAGGCTGCATCCTCGAAACATCTTTGAAGAACCTCCGCAACATTCCTTGCCTAATCAGCCTTTCAATTTCATCCTTCAGGGCATAGCATTGCTCAGTTTCATGGCCATGGTCCTGATGGAATCTGCACCAACTAGCTTTGTTCCTCTTGTGGGGTGGAGCTCTCAACTTTTCTGGCCACCTCAACAGCTTGTCCTCTCTGATGAATTCAAAGATCTCTTCAATTGGGAAAGCCAACGGAGTGTAGGCCTCAGACTTCTTCACTGCCTTCTCCACTCTCCTTTTTTGGAACCTGTTGACTGTTTCCGCGGCCGAATCCTCTTGAACTGCCGCGGCAGCAAAGGCTGTTAAAATAATGTTTCTGGGTGCCGCGCCCACATTGGGTGAGGTCGCAACCTCTAGCATTAGGACCCTCTGAGTCAAATAGCTTACCTGGGTCTGGAGTGAAGCATGATTGTCCTAGAGGTGGTTGAGGTGATTATACAGCTGCACAATCTCATATTTAACTTCTGTGTTCTGGCTGGATTCTCCTTCCATTTATGCTTTTGTTAGTAATTATAAAGTATATAGAATATGAGACAAAACTAATAGAAGTGAGTAATCTCACAATTACAAGTAGGAAATGGGGATGCAGTATTTGCATTGCTACAAGGTACTACTGTTGAGGCCGCGACCAGTATGGCACATAGGTGCACTGCCGTAGCTTTTGTATGATATTCACTAAGGTTGAGCTGGAGACCTCCTGAGTCCATTCCTTGATGTTTTGAAGCTTCTGTAATACAATTGCCCCGGTAGAGGTCGCGACATGTAGGGTAGTTTAACTACCACACCACATCCCTACCTAGGAAGTGAAAGGAAATCCCAAAATTGAAACCCTGAAACTGAGTATTTCTCCCAAAAACTTGTGGAGAGCATACCTACTAGGGTCTATCCATGAGTAAATAGCCTCTCGGTGGACAAAATGGCACAACTCCAATGATAAACCGTATATCATAGGCAAAGAACAATAAAAAGAGAGTAAATATAGCTCATCCTGAATCACCCACCTTTACGGGCTAAGGCCCATCAAGATTTTCATCTTTATCCAGGTAAGGCAATATCACAGGGGTATGTAAGGTAGATCTGAGGTCATAAAATGGAAACCCGAGAACAGATTTGAATATGCAAAATACCCATTTAAGGGTATAAATACAAAATAGAGCTCAATAACCAACATCTACCCATGAGATGATGATCCAAAGGATCCCCAGGGGTCGAAGAAGGTGTTTTAAGAACTTGAAATACAAAGAAATAAGATTTAAATATCTCATTTTCCACAGACGGCGCCAAATTGATGATACGACAAATCGTACACTAGTCGTTCTCGCGCCAGCAAATTAAGGGTAAAGTGTATAATAACTAAACAAAGTAAGTAAATAGAGAGAAAATAATATATAGAGTGGTTTAGCCTCTAAAATAGGCCTACGTCCACTGTGTTGCTCCATTATCATTATATGCGTTGTATTACATAAGATAATCATGCCTAAAGAGGCGTACAAATATGAGAATAAAGGAGGATATATGATAGAATTGAAGATTTCGATGTGACGGAAAGGTGGCTGCGATGTAGATGAGCAACCCTCCCGTTGTATGCTGAGGTTCTGTAGAGAGAATATGTAGTGTAGAACCTACCCCGGGCGTGTGGAATCGATCTATTTCGTCTTTATTTTCGAGGTGTGGTCTTCTATTTATAGGAGATATGCTCACGTGCTTTGAACACGTGACGCACATAAAATCTGGAGTTATAATGGAGAGGAATGCAGCCTGTAAGGCAAAACAACATAAGTGACGCATCTTATAACTGGCAAGAGTCAAAGGTGCCGCACCCTGTGTTGATCGGCTCCGCGGCGTATTGATGGGGGTCATTCCCTGTGATGAGGAGGGTTGCACCCCTGTATTTTATAGGGCCGCACATCGAGTTCAGTAGGACCGCACCCTATGTTGATAGGGGCCATGGCATGTAAGCATATGCAGTGCAGGATACCATCCGCAGTAGGGTGCTACATTTGTACTATCAGAGGGAGATAAGTTAACTATTTGATTCTTTAGCCTTTCTCTATTCCTGAAAAAAAGGGGAGAATGATAGGGGAAGAAATGGTATATAATCCTATTGTAATCGTATCTTAGTTTGGGAGATTTAATTTAGGGGGAGTCGCGACCTTCTTAAGTAGATCATTTGATAAAAGGGAAGAATTAATTTATGGGGAGTATTTCCTTTAATTGAATTTAATACTTTGATAATCCCTACGCGTTTGATAGTTTGTTTAAGTGTGCAGGAATTCTTCTAAATGGCAACTTTCATCGTCGACAAAGAGATTGATCCTTGGGTCTTGTGTCAAGTATTGGGTGGGATGTTTGTGTCTAGTAGAGCTTGACCGCCCTTTAGGATTTTTTTTGTTGGTTTTTGTCCCGAAATAGCCAAAGGGGGAGATTTTGGGTGGGATGTTTGTGTCTAGTAGAGCTTGGCGGCCCTTTAGGATTTTTTTTGTTGGTTTTTGTCCCAGAATAGCCAAAGGGGGATATTTGTAAGGACACAATTCTCCAATTGAGTCTCAATGTAGTTTTGGCTCAATTTCGGACAAAAATGTTTAAGTCATAAGATAGTTTTAAAGTGTATCCATTCAAGCCTATGATGAGAAAGTTGAAGACGTAGCGGCCAAGAGTTTAAATCTTCATCATATTGCCGTGTTTGTTGTGTCTCGTTTCTACGTCATCAACATGGTTCCATTGCTCCTAAGGTATGAATGCATTTGAATATATATATAGGAGCTTGGAACAATTTTTCATTGGGTGAATTTTATTTAAAACTGTTGTTTATTTTCAGAAAGATTTAATTAAAACTTTAATATAAAGTAAAGTTTCTGGGCTAAAAATAATAAATTTAAGATTTCTGGTTTTTCGTTCGATATTGTCGTTCGAACGAGTTTGTCGTTCGAACGAGAATGTCGTTCGACGAGGTCTACCAACGAGTTCCCCAATTGGCCACTGGAATGTCGTTCGAACGAGAATTCAAACGAGATTTCTAACGAGTTCAAATTTTTATACAATGGAACTTCGTTAGAAGGCTCGTTCGAACGAGACTTCATTTGAAACAAAAATCTCGTTCGAATGAGATTTGGCGGGAACAGTTAATTGACAATTTTTTTGGAGTTTTTCCCACTTTTCCACTTCTTTTCCCACTGACTTTTTACCTGAATAACTAAGTACGGAAAACAAGTTTTTTAACTTAACTTTTTCATATTCTACAACCTCCAAAAGAGTGTTTGAGAGCAAAATTAAAAGAAGAAAAAGTTCATGCTTGAGTGTCTATTTTTCAAAGTATAATCTTTCAAAACACTCATGTTTTACACCCAAAGTTTGTTTATCCAAGTTCATCTATATATATACTTTGCTTGGAGTTTGGCACCGTTTTTTTCTCTTCCGTTTGAAGAGAAGTTTGGGTTTGCTTCTAAATCTCACAAATAAGAAGATTGTTTGCGTTGTCATACCCACTTGGAGAAAGACTCCTAGTTTGGGTAACGGTGATCGACAAAGTCCGATCGGTGGATTCCGAGACCGCAGTGGAGCTCCGTGGTTATTCGCTAGGCGGAGGTGTATACAAGAAGGAGCATCGGGCCTGGACGGAGTCAAGTCGAGTGTTGTAAGTATTACTATCTTGTATTTGTAAAACCATACTTAGTGGATTTGTGGCTAGGGTCGTCCGAGGTTTTTTCCCGTTGTGGGTTTTTCCTCATACATCGCGACGTAATGATTCATTCTTTATTTTATCTTGCAAAATCACATAAAACGCATACTTAGGTAAAAAGATAAAATTTGATTTAATCATTACTTGGTTAATTTGGTGGTAAATAAATATTGGGTAATGTGTAGTTAATTCAAGTCATTAATTTAATTTGTTAAAATTAGTTTGGCCTAATTTAGTAAAATTGAAAAATATAACTTAGGCAAATTTCTAGGACTTGGTTTAATTAATTGTGTTTAAGTGAAATTAAAATTGTGTCTGTGTTCCATCATATTTCACTTGGGTTTAATTTTAATTTGAATAGAAATTAAAATTTGTTTATTTGAACCATCATCTCGCTTCCGCATATTTAAAAAGGAAATTGAACTACTTTTTAGTAAGACGTTTTAAAATTGGGGCTTCCAACACTTTCAAGGTGAAGAGGGTTAACACGGAATCAATTTGTATTAAAAAAAACTATTTTAATTTCTTATTTTTTTTCTCAAACTTACATATAACCTCACCCCGTTACATATAAAATTTAAATTATCGTGGCTTATAAAATAACACATGCTAATTAATTTTGACAAAAAAGTATACAAATACTCGCAATCTTATTAGATAAAAGAACCTATTTTTATGTTTATGTTAATTTTTAAATTAATATATTCAATTATTTTCTCACTCCCTCACATAAATACGATCACTTGAAGTATACTCACACATTTTATCTTGAAAGTAATTAAGCGAGTTAATGACTTTGTGATAAGAGGGTAGTTTTGTCTTTTTGGTGAAAAATGGAGTGGGAGAAACTTTAACTGGATTGGGAATATCGCTACTCATAATATAATTGTTATTTTCTATTTTTAGCACTTCTTGAGTGTAATGGTGTCATAAGTGAGTGAATAATAATCCTACCCTATAACAAAATACTTATAAAGTATACCAAAATTTTAATTCTGATTTGCATCATTAACATTGTGGATACCGAGTCACTCGTGGACTCATGTGTTTTGGATTTTACGTAGGTGGACTCCTGCGTTTCATCGTAGAGGAGGAATTGAAGAGAAGAATAGGCATCAAGGCTTATGGGGATCGAGTCGTTGTGTAAGACTAAAATCTTCCTTTGTAAAATCGTATCATAATGATTGTCTGACTTAAGTCGTTCGAGGTTTTTTCCCGTTGTGGTTCCTCGTACATCGGCGTATTTTGTGAGCATTCTTTACTTTATCTTACTTAATCACACTAGATGCATATTTAGGATTAAAAAGATAAAATTGACTTAAATAGTTTAGTTCACAAAATTTGTGCTTAATAAATTTGGAAACAAGTTTTTGAAAAGAAAAAATATTTTTACCTAAAAGACACACATAGATGACTGCCCCCATTTTTACAAATTAGTATCAAAGAAAGAAATACTATTTTATTACGTGAGTGACCCCGTGTCTTTAGGTATGACTTTAAAAGGGTTTGATGATTTTAAAACACATTTGTCTGAAGGGTCTAATTGGAAAGCACGTATGAAATTTTCACTTAAGACTTTAGTTAAAAAGGATGACTCTAAGAGATGCCTTTATTATGGGGGGTTTGGTCATATGATGAATGGGTGCCCCACTAATATAAGGAAGGATGTTAATAAACCAATAACTGATGTTTTCACACTTAGTGACAGTGATCTGGAAGAGGAAAACTTTTATACAAGTAAGTGAAAACTTACCACTTTCGTGGCTAGTCGTGTGAGTGATGATGAAAAATCTTCCGATGAAGATATTTCTTTACATGACTCTTTCATGGATATAATGAGTTAAGCATAAGAAAGTAAGGGTGATGTGAGTGAGGATGAAGAGGTGGAAGAGAGTGACTTGCAAGTTGCCTTCAATGAATTGTATGATGAAACTATGAAGGTAAAGAAGGTAAACTCGAAGTTAGAAGCTAAGTTGAGAGAACATGCCATAGACAATAATAATATCGATGCTTTGATTGAGGTTCTTAGGGCGTGTGATAAGAATCTTTGGGAGAAGCTAGAATATGTTAAGAGTGAGAGAGATAGTCTTTGAGGGTTAATGGAGGCTATGAAAAAGGAGTAGTTTGAGGAGTCTAGGAATTTACTTTAGTTAAGGATTGGAGAGCTTGAGGAGAAGTTGAGATACTCGAGTAAGGTTAAGTTTGATTTAGAGGCTAGGTCAAAAAGTTGGATAGGATTTTAAGCACCATCCAAATCAAAGATGATAGGGGTGGTATAGGCTTCAATGATCGCATTAATCCCATTCCCAAATCCAATACCAATCGTGTGAGAGAGCCAACTAGGAACGTTAGGAAAGGTCCGCATTTAGGTAACATTCTTCATCATGTTTACACTTGCACTCATTGTGGTAGGAAGGGTCACCATAGACGTTACTGTTATGACCTGAAAAAATTTCCTAGTGAGTTTAAGAATAAAGTCGTTTCGGTTCCCAAAACCCCCATGCGTCATTACATACCTACTTGGGTTAGGAAATAGAATTTAGAGGCTTTAGGAATTAAACTTCATGACTCTCATTTGCTTGCACATGATACTTCTCATGATATTCCTTACAGATGATTGTGTTAGCATGCTTGTCATACTTTAGTTTTCTTCATGATATATATTTGCTAGTGATATGACATGTTTATCTCTTTGTATTATATTTTTTCCTTTTATTTTTGTCTTATTTTTGAAAAATACAAAAAGATTTTGTTTTGCGATCAATTTTTTAAAAAAAAAACACAAAAAGATTTTCGGTTTATTTTTGGGTCGTGAATTTACACTTGATGTGGCATATTAGTGTGCTTGAACCCCATCATTTCATCTTTCCACGTGGCTAGTACACTTGATGTGGCATATTAGTGTGCTTAAACCCCATTAACCATTATTTTAATGGGGTTGTTTCAAAGTTGACTTAAATTTAGATTCGAATATGCATATGCCATTGCACACATACACGAGCTTTAGTGAATATTTAACTTCTCATGCATATATGAGTTTGGTGAGACATTATCCTCTCAATTTTGTTATCTACACGCTTATTAGACTTAGGAGGAATTGTGCATGTAATAATCGTTGCTCATGAGGACTTATATTGCTTATGAAAAAAATGATGAGTGTGTACGGGAAAGGGTTGCGAGAGGCATTTTAACTCGTCATGAAAGTCACCGTTTAAAAGAGCCCAAGAAAAAAACTAAATCAATAAAAAGAAAAATATGCCAAATTAGGGACAGTAGGAAATCTCTTAAAAGAGAAATTAGAACCTCAAAATAAAAAATAATTATCAAATTTGAGGGAGTTTGGTTGGATAATACAACGGGCTTGCACAAACAAGTCCTTTGTTGAAAAATTCATGCCATGACGTTATTGTTTGTAGAATCGTCAAAATTTCTAGACTTGTGTGTGTGATGTATGTTTTGTTCATTAAGTTATAGTTTAATTGTCACATATGACTAAAATGTAGTTTAGTGATATTTAGCGGTCAATTAGAGCTTCTTGAACGTATCTTTGTGTTTGGATTGTGAATCACTTGTATTAGTTACACCCCTTCATTTTATTCCATGTTTGAGCTCATTGATACTATGTTGATGCATAACTTATATTTACTATTTTGAGACAAATTTGTTGTTGTTTTCATACTTCCAGTTGTTTTTTATAGAAAAAAATTTCACTGGGCAAATATTACATATTTTTAGAGCTGGATTTGAAGTTTTGTGAAATCGTTAGAATGACTTGTGGCTGTCGTTTTAATGACATGACCATATCGTTCGAATAGTGGATCAAATGACACTTTGAGCAAGATAAAGTAAGTGTTAGGTATGATCGTTAGATAGGTCATTTTTTTGGTCATCTGAAGGTCACTTCGCGCGACAACATACTGTTTTGGGTCGTTTCTTACATGGTTCGAACGAAATGCCTCAGTCATTCAAAAGACGTGGGATCGTCCATCGAACAACCCAACCTGGATTTTGGCCATTCGATTTTTTTCAGTTCTGCTTGATACATATCCTGATATTTCACTAATTTTGTACTTCTGGGTTATGTTGGACAGTTTATATGTAGTTGATATTGATTATCCATGCTTTGATTATTACCTCTGCATTGATTTTGTTTAGTCACATTATTTGGTATTGATGATTATTCTTTGTGATTGTTTGATAGCTATTCTTTGACATATATTGATTCTTTGAGCTACTTCATTTTTGTCTAGATATTCTATTCATGCCAGATATTCATTTATATGTTTATTTTTCTCACTAGTTGTCTATTCAAAACAAAAAGGGGGAGAGATAGATATGTGATGTAAGGGGAGAATTTTTCTAGTATTTTATATTGGTATCATATTGATTATATATCATTTGTTCATCCATACTTCACATGGTATTTGTTTGTTTCATATGCATAGTAATTCTTTAGCGATCTGAGATTTTGCGACTACATCACATGAACACAGTTCAGGCTCATCGGTCGTCCTACATTTGATAGTTACTTATGATAGTCCATGTCATGTAATTTCATTTTGGGTTTTATGGATGGGATTTAGGTCATATAGATTAATGGACCGGCTTAGGTATTTCACTTTTTTGGTGTTATCCCGGAATAGGCAAAGGGGGAGATTTGTAAGGACACATTTCTAAATAGTGTCAATTTGTATGTATTGGCATTATTCCGGACAAAAACCGATTTGAGTCGTAGATAGATTTTACTTGTCACCATTCCCATTTAGTTTATGACGTTGTGTTAAAGACGTAGGGGTCAAGCTTCAAAGATAGATTATGTCGTAGTTTTGGTGCACGTTTCACGTCTTCACATTTGGTTTTTCAAGTTTCTCTCAGGTGTGGATGCATATTGGTTTATGGACACTTGATAAATATTTTCTTAGGATATTATTTTTATTAAAATCTTTTTAAAATGAGTTTTCTGAGATATATCATGTTGAAAGTCGTATGAAGCATCACCTTTAGTTTGGATGGATCAAATGACTTTAACAGTCGTTCAAACAACATGTGGACGTCATTCAAATGACATGGACGTCTCATTCGAACGAGATGTCCATTTGGTTCGAATGACATGCCAATATCATTTTAACAACATGCCGCCTCAAGTTTATTATTTAAGGCGTCATTTTTCTTAGAAAAACAGTGTGCAGAACATACAGAACAAAAATGACCCATACATTTTTCTACACTTTTTTAACAAAAGTTTCCAAAGTTCTTCCTTTGTGTTTACAAGATCAGAGTTTACATACCATATGTTATAGAGATCTTGTGTTTGCACCATTTTTATTTCTTCCTTTATTTGAAGAACTTGTTTCATGTGGTGGACTTTGTACGTGCTGATTGTGATGAAGAAGCGATGGACTCTGTGTTTTGAATCATAGACGATTGTTGGCTATATCGGTGGATACCGAGGCACACGTGGACTCATGTGTTATGGACCTTGCAAAGGTGGACTTGTTCATTTCATTGTGGATGAGTGGTTGAAGAGAAGAAGAGGCGTTAAGTCTTATGGGGATCGAGTCGTTGCGTAAGACTGGAAGTCTTATGGGGATCGAGTCGTTGTGTAAGACTGAAATCTTCCTTTGTAAAATCGTATCATAGTGATTGTCTGGCTTAGGTCGTCCAAGGATTTTTCCCATTGTGGTTTCCTCGTACATCGACATGTTTTCTGAGCATTATTTACTTTATCTTACTTAATCACACTAGATGCATGTTTAGGGTTAAGAAGATAAAATTGGCTTAAATAGTTTAGTTCACAAAATTAGTGCTTAATAAAATTGGAAAAAGGGTTCGAAAAAGAAAATTTCTTTTCACCTAAAGGACACACATCGAGGGACAACCTCATTTTTACATGAACCATATTCAAGGTGATGCTATTCTGATGGAGTTAAAGAATGCCACTGCGATCATAGAGGCTTTCCAAATTGACCATGCAGTGACCTCAGTAGGCAAACACCTTCGATTAAAAGACATTAACTAAGTATATATTCTTTACCAATATACACCTTATTTGAGTCAAGGCTCCGCATCATGATGCGCTAGTAATCACTCTCAAGATTGATAACTGAGATGTGGACAAGTTGCTGGTTGACCAGGGAAGCTCCTCCGAGGTCATATACCTAAATTTATTCAACAAACCTAACCTCAAGATGGAAGGCCTGAAGAAAGCGACCATCCCTTTGGTCGGCTTCGCTAAAAAGATGACCATGCCATAAGAGAAATGTGGTTATTCTTTTAAGAGATGGAAATATCAAAAAGTTAATTAAGTTCCTAGTTATGGATATTGTGCCCCCTATAACGCCATCTTTGAATGGGGATGGATTCACACCGTGAAGGTTGTCCCCTCCACTTATCACGAGAAGCTCAAATATATCATCGACCCGGGGATAATAGAGATAAGGGGAAACCAAGTCATTGCTCGGTAATGCTTACCAATGCTATCAAGAACAAGTAAGAAAATAAGAAGGAAAAAATGGTCTTAGACAAGGTGACCAAGGATGGGGATTACTCATTCCAAATAACAACTAAATTATGGTAGATCGGGGGTGGAAGAAATAAGGGTGGCCCCTATAGGTAGAGTCGTGGAACCATTGCAAGAAGTAATGTTCGACGACTCATACTTAGAGATAATCAAGATGTAATTTCTTAATAACCTTACGATATGCATAGTATTGATCCCGAAGTCATGTGACATCGACTTCATGTGAACCCAAAATTCCCACCGATCACACAAAGGGTTCACCGAACAAACCTATAAAAGGATATAGATGTGGAATGAGAAATAGGGAAACTTCTGGAGGTAAGTTTCATTAAAGAATTTTAATTCCCATGCGGATGCTCTATCCATTTTAGGCTCAGTAATTGACTCCGATATCAAAAGAAAAATCGAGGTGGAATGCCTCGCTCGACCAAGCATCATAAAGCCAAAGGTCATCGACAAAGTCCTTATCGTACCAAAAGCTCCTAGTTGAATGGATTTGAAAAACGTGACAACGTATGATAATTGATTAAATTAAATAAAATTCACAAATTTCCAAGTAAACCTTATTTAATTAGATTCTACTTTTAAATCAAATAAATTCAGCCCCTGAACATGCATCTAAATCAACCCATCAAATAAAAAGCATGCGACACAGTAAATATGATGAGAAACGGATTTCAGGAAAAAAAAACTTTCGGGTAAAACCTTTATTTCACTATGAATATATAAATCGCAACTTACAATTACATAGAAAAATCTGCAATGGATCAACGCGCAGCCAACCCACAAAGACACGCAGTCTTGAACTCAACAAGAGAATACACGCAACACCCTCCAAGGACTCGCAACCCAATCTTCAGTAAAGAATCTTCACGCAACAAGATCCTCAATGACACGCAACCATATATTGTAGAGACGCACTCCACGAAAGATGAACAAAAGAAACAAAGTGTTCTTGGGTTCCAAAAGATTCACAAAAGTATATGAGAATTTTGCGTGAATCAAAACATGAGTTTTGGGTCTCAAAAATATGAATACTTGAGGTGATAGAACTTAAAAAAATGTCTTTCCAAGTCTTATGAAATAACTCCCCGAAGTTGGCTTTTATAAGGAAACCAATAAGAGTTTTAAAAATCTGGATCTCTTGCCAGCGTCAGGTACCCCGAACCGGTTCGGGTGTATCGCGAACCAGTTCGGCCCCCGAACCGATTTGGCCTTCGGTTATCAAAAGTTCGCTGGTTTGGGGCTTAAACACATAGCATTCTTCCAAGGGTTTTTCTTGGAATTATCTCCATTTTCAAAGGGCCATAACTTCTTCACCGTAGCTCGAATTAAGGTGCCGTTTCTTCCAATGTCTTTGTGGAGTCGAGATCTTCAACTATAAAGTTGACTGGACCTCCGGATGGTGGCTAAAAAATTACCAAAATGCCCTTGAACTTTTATATCTTGTCTTTTTTAACTGTTTTGACTTCTCTTGCGTACCACTTGCATAAATTCCCTAAAATCGTGGAACGTGAAGTCATCGAGGCAGATGTGGGACATATGATGGAGATGTTGAAGGCTTGATTCCTGGAATGCTGATTGAGATCGTCATATGAGATCGTGTAGAGACATGCCAAATGTAGCGGTGTACGACATACATAAATGTAAGATATCGAACATGACAAAAATGTCCTTACAGGATCCAATTATGGCATACCTATAATAGGACGCTCTCCCCGTTAATAAGAAGCATACCCATAAGACTAAGTTCAAAGATGATAAGTTTTCTCTATCACCAGATAGAACGCTCTACACGTAATCTTTTACAGGTACATATTGCCAATGTGTACATCAAAGAGACATCGATATGGAGTTGTACGATGAAATATACGAAAGTCATGCCGAGGGAAGATATTTGGAATTTAGGTCCATCAAAGAACGCTACTAGTCTATGGCCTTACATGTAAAAAAACACCATCTCTATCAAGAAGTGAAAAAAGTGCCAAGAGTTCTCACCCATGCTTCACCAACTAGCCAGCAACTTAAAGTCATTGACTAGTCTATGGACTTTTGCTCAACGAGTATTGAACATTATGGTCCCCATAATTATAACACTAGTGAATCGAAAGTATCTCTTAGTCGACACAGAATCTTTCACCAAATGGATAATGTTTAAACCTTTTACGAACATAAAGGACACCGATATGTTCAAATTTATCCGATGAACATCATTATTGTTGGTTAAAATATTCATCCTCGTGGACCAGTGAGATAGGGACACCTGTCCTCGTAAAGATCCACGTCATAACTTCACATATACTTGGTCGACTCTTAAGATTCTTGGTCGGCTAACCTACCTACCAGAACCAGGAAGGTGAGCCGCCAAGGAGAGAAAAAGTCATTCACATGGGGGCTTCCAACAACCATTCAACACGCGCATTTAAAGATCAACAGTCTCATGTATTGTATATGGGTGTAAATGCTTGAATATATGAAGGAATTCCATCCCTTAGTCTTCTAATCACTATAAATAAATTATCTCCTATAGCTCAAGGGACGAGCAAGTCAGTACAAGCAAGATTGTAGTAAGTTTTAGGTAACTACCCCCCCCCCCCCAACTGCAATATCATAACCGTGGATGTAGGCTTTTTCCTTAGCCAAACCACATTAAAAAAAAAAATTGTCCTGCTGGCATTGATTAATCTACAAATATATATTTATACGTGTTTATATAATTGGAAGATTATATCTATACCAATGTTAGACATCAACGAATTGGCATCGTCTGTGGGAACGAATATTTATCATCATTCTCTATCAACTTTAGCCAATACTTCATCTTAGAATTCTTTTTTAAGGATGAGTGAAGTTCCAAAAAAAATCCTTACGATTGGGGGTAACACTATCACTCCATCTGCTCCACATAGTGAAGCAAATCTCCAAGGAATCTTAATCAGCCTTGCCAAAGGGTAAGAGCCTATGAAGGAAATGGTGAGACAACTAGCCCAATCATTTCAAGCCAAGTCTACTGCCGCTCAATTCCATAGAAGAGAAATCTCTCCTACTCCTCCCAAAAATTAAAGAAGTGGCTATTTAAGGTCTTTGCGTGATAAGTCGTATCTCATAGAAGTAACTTCTTCAATTAGATCCACTAATTACTATGATGGTTGGTCTCACTTCTGAATGACCGAGTGCATTAAATAGGTTGAGTAAGGCATTTACCTTTGATCGTATTGGCCCCCGAGAAACTAAAGGACATTATAAAGAACCATTGAGATCGCATGTGCATCGAGAATGATCAGTCGGGTTTAGGGTAAGTATTTGAGGATCCATGCATGCCGAGCATACTTGTCAGGAAGAGAGCTCAACACAAATGCGTGGTAGAGTTACCAAAGATGTATCGGCCAAATCTAATCCAGAAGATCACTCCTGGAAAGAATCAATATAGAGACTGGAAGATCGTTTGGGAAAGATGGCCAAGACTAAGAATCCTTTAAAAAAATCATTTATGAAGGGACCTCCATTCATTTAAACCATTGTAGATTTCCCTACACCTTCCAAATTTAAGCCACCAATAGTCACTCCTAAGTATGATGGTAAGACTAATCATGTCATCCAGGTTGAATAATACCAAGTTACAGCTAATATTTATTTTGTTCCTGATGAGATGCATTATCGAGCTTTCTCAAGTACCGTCACTGGATCAACCTAGATCTGGTATAACAATTTACCCCGAGGATTTTTTTTTAATTTTTAACAGCTTATGGACTTTTAATCAGTAAGTTATGTTTTGGTGCAAAGCCGATCAAGAGAGTAGCCCATCTGCTAAGTGTTCACCAATGACCATGAGAAACTACTCGGGGGTATATTACTCGCTTTAATAATGAAAACTTATAGGTTGTGGATTATAAAGAGAAAACCACCATCACTGCACTGATGAGTGGACTACTCCCAGGGAAGTTGTACTATGCATTGGGAAAAAAACCTCCTAAAACCATGACAGAGCTGATGGAAAAGGCTAGTAAAATCATGAATGTCAAGAAACCTATGGTTGCCAAATAGGCCCCCGGGGCGAAGATGGCTAAAAGATCTTGGATAAGAAGAAAGATAATAAAGTCGAGAAGCCTAAGAAATATGAAGAGTATAACCCATATACCATAGGTGTACATCACATCTTGGAGGAGATTAGGGGCAGTAAGGACTTGAAATGGTCTGGGAAATTAAAATCACCACCCAATCGGAGGGATACGTCCCAATACTGTGATTTTCATAAAGATCACGAGCATACCACTGACAACTGTATTACACTATAAAAGGAAATCGAGTATCATTTGCCGAGGAAAGATGGCCAAGTTTTTTGATCGAACATAAGGTCGAGACTCTAGAAGGAGGTCAGTCAGAATCACCTTACAAAGACAGAGAAGATAAAAAAAGAGGTCACAACGATGAGTCTGAAGATGATCCAGACCTGCCAAAAAAACTGAGAGTCAGATCTTGATATAAAGATGATATCATTTGGTTGTCATTTTATTATAAGAGGAGACACTGGAGTTAGAGACGAAGTTGTAGAAAGGAAGGCCTACTTAAATGTAGCTAAAACTTACTCCTATATTCAATGGATCAACTTTTCAAATAAAGTAGATAGTCGGTCCAAAAAGTTTAATAAAGATAAATTGGTCATTAGATTCTCTAAAAATGACCTATCAAGAGTACTTTACCCTCATAATGATCCATGAGTTGTCACCTTCAGGATACATGAAGCAATAATTGTAAGAATTCTAATGGATATTGGTAGTTCATCCGATGTCATGTTATATAACTGTTTTCACAACTTGGGGTTACGAGATAATAAAGTAGAATCATACCATAGGCCCTTAATTGATTTATCTAGAGAAAATGTCTATCCTTTGGGACTTATCAAATTGAAGGTCTTAATCGACACTTGCGCAACAAGTAGAACTGCGAATATCTATTTTTTTCATAGATAAGAATGTTTAGTCATCCTATAATATGATTCTCAGCAAGGTCAGGTTGAAAAAGTTTAAAGCAGTGTTGTCCATAATTCATCAATGCTTGGAATTCCCTACTCATTATAGGATCGACGTAGTAAAGAGCAACTAGGTGGAGGCCAGAGCGTGCAACTAAACTTTCACCAACCAAGACGAGTTAAAAAACACACCGCTACCTACTAAATTGATACCTTGGATCCATGGGAGGAAACTAATTTGGTCAAAGGACAAGTGGTGGAAGCTACAGAGGCAATAATATTGGATGATGAAAGGCTAGAAAGGACTACTTAGATTGGATTAAACTTAGCACCATCCCCGAGACATGAATTAATCACATTTCGTAAAGATTGAAAAAGTGTGTTTGCCTGGAGCCATTAAGACATGCCTGGCATTGAATAAAACTTTATATGCCATAAGCTAAATATTATCAAAGGCTCCAAGCAGATCAAGCAAAAGCCAAGGATTTTTGGACCCGAGAAAAATGTGGGCATCTAAGAATGTAGGCCCTTTTTTCTTTCGAATGTGTTTTAAGGATGACAAAACCAACTTTCCTTTTATGAAAAACCGATTTTCAATTTTTAAACCACACTAAGTTGTGAACCAATTTTAACTTAACCAAATTTTATCTTGATTAATCCGAAATATACATCTAGTGATTAAAGCAAGTAAAGTAAGCAAAAGAATGCTCATAATGCCGGATGTACGAGGAAACCATAAATGGAAAAATCCTCGGACAACCCAAGCCAGATAATCACTATGATGTAGAATTATAAGGAATAACCATACGTCTTACTCAACGACTCCATCCCCATGAGACTAGACGCTCTTCCGATCTTTAACCACTCCTCCACAGTGCCCATGCTAATCCTTGTGCGATACCTGTCAATAGCAGTCTCCTCCACGAATGCCTCGGTGTCCACCAATGTAGCTTGGAAAGTCGATGAAATCGAAACATAAACTCCTTAGCTTCTTCTCCGCAAAACCCAATTATGTTCTTCAAAGTGTAGAATAAACTCCAACTAGGTGCAAACAAAGATCACTATTACATATGATAATGAAAGCTATGATCTTTGAAACTCTAAGGATGTTTTAGACTTAGAAAACCTTAGAAAATTTTATGCAGAAAATGTATTATTCGTATACTATTTTTTTGGACCGCACACTTAAAAATTCTGTGTAAAACATGCCTTAAATAATTTTCTTGAGGTGGCGGCTCTCTCGAACGAGATAGGTTGTCGCTCGAACGAGATTGCCACGTTGTTCGAACGATATGCATATCTCGCTTGAACGACTGCTGATGTCACGTGAACGAGAAACAGTAGAGTTTGCGTTTTATACAACTTTAATCCATCCTTATATCAGAATAAAACAAAGTGTAATCCTTTTAAAACTCTTTAAAAACATTTTAAAACATTTCTATAATAAAATTAACATCCTTAAACAATTTTAAAATAAATTTCGAGTCCCATTAAAATTGCGCATTATAAATGAGTGATCTTGGAATGCCATTTGACTTGAAGATGAAATATGCACCATAAAACCGGCATGATAAATCTTTGAAGCTTTGTCGCAACGTCTTTAATAAATAAACTTCAATACGTCATAGTCTATGTGAGATTGTGACAATAAAAATATAGCATATGAATCAAACGTAGTTTGTTCTAGGAATAAGTCAAATAAACATACAACGAACTCAATTAGAAATTTTGTCCTTATAAATCTCCCCCTTTGACTATTCCGGGACAAAACTAACAGTGAAAAGCCTAAGCTGGATCGCCAAGCTGTATAATGCCTAAATCCCATCCCACAAACCCAAAGTCAAAAATTATAGGACAAGACTAGTAAATGATGGTCCAACAAACATGAACTATCTAAATTTGATGTAGTCTTGAAATCTCAAATCTCTTTAATCATACTTACATACATGAAACAAACAAATACCCAGTGAAGTATGGAGGAACAAATGATATAAAACATATGAGCAAAAATATGGATACCAATTTGTGAAAAACATAAATCAGGAAACCAATTCATGCAAACTAATTAATACCAACACATGATATCAATTTGTAATATAACAAAATCTATGTGCTCAATAAATATCCCCCTACATCACATACATCTCTCCCCTTTTTGTCTCGAATAGACAACACAGTGAAAATATAAACAAATCTAGCATGAGATAATCAATGAAAAATATCTAGATAACATGAAACAACCAGCTAATAATGATAAAAAATGTCAAATCTGTATCTAGCAATCAATAATCACATGTGAGATATCAACACAATCAATAGAGATGTGACTAAACAAACACAATGCAGCATAATAATCAAATCTATCAAGTGAACTACATAAACTGACCCAACATATCGAGCAGTATCAAAAGATATGTCTGTGACACCTCGACTAATTAAATACCGGGTAGCTACTCATTTATTCAAACTAATACAAAATGCCAAGTTGGTTCAGTTCATAGCATCACTGTCGAAAATATTTTAATAATTACTAGCCACCTAATATTTAAAAAGTGAGTTGTCAATTTTTATTAAATCCAATTAACATGCAATAACATAGATTATGAGGTGATACATAACCAACAACATAGTCACAATATAATAACCATGGAATAATAATGAATTTGGAGGAATAATCCTCACAACAATCCGAATACTGAAATAAACATATACAAAGTTTGAATCATTAATTAATTACAACCAAAAATCTGAAATAAACTGAATAGATAAAATGTCTCTAAAGGAAATGGGGCGACATGCCCAACAGATGAGAAAATCTGATAATAGAATCAAGATCGAAAGTGGAGGTGTCTACTGACAAGGTCCTATAACTCCCACAGTAGCTACAGCACGTCACCGGAATGGAACTCCTATGCTTGGTGTCCTTGTGGCTGGGCACCTCAAAGGTTTTTACAAGAAAATAGATTTGAAAGCAAACGGGTCAGAGCCCGATTGTGAAAACAGTTTAAAATACAGCAAGTGGTTTAATATAATTAAACAGTGAATATAAAGTACATGATAGTGCATCCACTCACATGAGTTCCTCACCTCTCAACTAATTGTGCACTTCTATCGTGCCCGTACCCGTTCTATATATTCTCATATCTAACTAGTCCAATACACAATCTAACATTACTATACGATTCACGATTTATTATCCGGCACCTTAATTTTAAACAGAGAGTTTTACTTTCCTTCTTAGTTCCCAATATTAGTAATGCTAATCACGAGCGATTTCCATTTTTAACTCTACTAAAATGTTACTATTATTTCACACTTACATTTATTCATGAAAATTCATTTCAATTAGCAGTATATTATTCTCATCATAAATATACAATATTGGCACCCCGAGTCTAAGCTGCGGTGCACACATACACTGCTATCCAATCCCGGTACATCACATACATAAGGACCACGTATTCCGAATCTCTCAGGAATCGTTTTCAATAAACAACAATCACACAAAATGGAGGCGAACATAGTTCACATCACATGGGTCACGCACATACCTACGCTCCCATGATCAGGAGACTTATTAACTTCTCAATAAGTCCTTCTCTGACCTATGTCCTCGAGGTACCAATTTAAATCCCCCCCGTAGGCACACAAAGATTAGATGGCCCTGATCGAACGCCGACCTCCCGTGATAGCAAGTATGGTAGGTATGTTATACACAACTAACTACATATACCAAGCATTCACACATCTGCGGTATTCCATAATATTAATAGAGGTATATTTCTCATTCCTATACCGTCATTCCATGTTACACGTTTACAAGTCCCCGAATTATATGCACTAAAGTTATCAACTCTCCTCACGTCGAAGTTTTTAGACACTAATATCATAACCCATAAACATCATTCGGATTACTACAAAACTCTAAGTTTTAATCCTTAACGTACTTCTAAATCTCATAACTATATCCACAAATCAACAAAGGACAGATTACACTCAATATATAAGTCTTTTGAAGGTTCGGAATAAAATTCAGGCCTAAAAGGCCATTCTGTCAACTCGTTAGAAATATCATTTGAACGAGGTCATTCGAACGAATGGCTTCAAACGAACTACCGACTCTTTAGAAGGGGTACTATCATCTCGTTGGAAGTCTCATTCGAACGAGGTCATTCGAACGACCTGGGCAGGTCTTCTAACGAGATGGCAGTTTGAGCCCAAAAATTTCCCAATTCATTTTTCTCAATTTTTCTCTTCTCTAAATTCATTCTAAGATCATCCCAATCGCATTTTAATGTTCTTAAACTTCTCTAAATCCTCTTAGGTCGTTTCTTAACATATTTTTGGGGTCAAATTCTCCTAAACAACATGTAATTATCGTAAATCCCCAAATTTTACCCCAAACCCTACGACATGAACCCAAAATTTTATTATGCCTAATTACTCATCATAAATCCGTTTTTACATCATCAAAGTTAAGTCTTCAAATACCAATTTTATCCATAATCATTCTACATGCATTTCCTAACCCAACTTTAGAGTTTCTACAACGATTTCATTAGTTTTCCTCAAAACTTTCAAGATAAAAACAGTTCCTACACTAAACATGGAAGAAATATTCAATGCACGTAAAAATATCAAATCACTTGCCTCAGATTTGTTCTTCAGATGTGTTGTCGATGATTCAAGGTTGATTCTCTCCTTTTTTCGGTCACAAATCATTTCCAATTTGATGGTGGTGAGTGTTTTTGGTTTGGAACCCTATGGTAACTCCTCTCTAACTCCCGTAGCCCACTTCTAATGTTTTTGGATGGTAATGGCCTTAGTGTCCCCTTTAAAAGTATAAATATAAACTCTAATTTTCGTGGGTTTTAATTCCCTTATTTTTAAAATTACGAAAATATCCTTCCGGGTTGCCGGTTTGGCCTAAAAATTCCCCGGGACCCAAACTAAAGCTCTCAGCTAGTGTTTTCTGACTATCTCGACCCTTCTGTACACGTTGGCACACTCAAAAATCTCATACGGATGACATAAAAATAAAATACTTTTAAATCCATTAAATTGGGTCTTGACACGACTGACACGCGCATCCCAACTAAATTACCGAAACTGCCGTATTTTCAACTCACGACAATTTTAATAAATTCAATGATCACATATTACCATAATCACTCAGTAATATTAAACAACATAATAATAACCAAATATTAACTCTCGTCTCTCTAGCATTTATATTCGAATAAATTTTCCAATTAATTATCCCAAATTAATTTAATAAATCCCAGAATTAAAGGTAATTCCATTTAATTAACCTCATAATTAAAAGCCATAAAAATACGGGGTATTACATACTTCCCCCCTAATAACGGAATTTCGTCCTGAAATTCGGAAAAGTAAGGCATACCTGGAAAAATTAGGTATCCTCCAGTATTCAAAACAAAATATAAAGAAAGGCCCAATCACTATAGCCCTCGCTTGACAACAAGCGTGTTTAACAGTCTTAATACTTTATTAGATTACACTACATTAGATGTACTTCACGTTGTGATCTTACTAAACAACATTCGAATAAAAATAGCCTATACATCATTGGCCGCATTATCCCAATAAAAATTTTTGAGTCCGCACCTCACTACGCATTAACTCCCGCGTTTAACAACACACCAAACTCTTATCCTGAAAGAAATCAATAAGACATCTCACTACTCTTGCTCATTCTTTGTATCTCTGTTTTCGGCATAGTGACCTTTACACACGGGAAAACCACTTCAGCCGATTGGTGTTACACAACACATTTGTAAGCACCTTGTCCACTATAAATAAATATAGGTGCTCCCCCCCCCAACTCTACCATTAGGTAACATCTTCTCCCCATTACGATAATGTAACTCACTTACTAGTTATACCCAATTTGGAAATGAAAAGATCTCAATGAATCCAAAATTTCTTTTATACAATCCACTAGTCGTCAATCACCTTGCGCCTACACCTCGGGCTATAGGTGATACAACCTTCTCCAAACGGAACATATTTCCACTACTTCTTGGTACCCACGTTGAAGGTGGATTTCGGGGATCTCCTCTTAGTTCTGAATAATACTGCGTCGAACCACGTACCGGCGTGTTCACTATCTAATAGTGTAAATCACCCAAGTATATAACAATTTCTCTCCTTCTGGACAACATGTCCCACATATTCGAAGGAACTCGTTACCCCTCAAGGAATTTACTAACTTGACTCTTCCATCCCTGGAATCGTCGGTTGGATACAAAATTAATTGGTTGATCATCTAACACCCAACCGTTCTACTACTTACTACACCCCTTTCAATGCCGACTTTCCGGTAAATACGTCTTCCCGTTAAGTGATATTTAACGATCCTCTTCTTCTCTTGGCGTATACCAAAAGTTTCGACCCTTACACTTTTTCACCACTTTGTGAACATCCGTACTCTTCATACCTTATTGAAATTCTCAATTTATTTACTCTTGAGTCACCCACAACATTCGATTGGTCGGAACTCTACTCCAAATTGCCCATAATAATTAAATATTTTCCTTCTCAAGAGATATCCCCTTATTAAATGGCTTTCCACTGCCTTTTCACCAAATTCGGACGTGCTACACTGATTACACACGAGTATACTCATTAATACCTTCTCTTACGATGCTAAATCCCATAAGTAATAATTTCACCGATCTATATCCCTTCTTCTGACGATACTACTTTAGTCAACCAAGATATCTACACCCCTTATAACCCATGCATACGGTGTTACACATCATATACGCTTCATATATATTCCAAACTCTTTATTGCTCCTGCATTTGTAACGTGGCTATACCACTTGGGAGTTCTTAATCACCCCGGACTCGAAATCCTACATCCTCCTTAACCTCAATGCATTCTTCAACCCGCCGTAACTAAACCAACATTATTGTACTTACATCGTAACTTACTAACAACTGGCTCTACTGACCTTATATCGTAATTTTACCCCTTGTTACTTCTAGTTATAACTACTTACTTTCTTAACGATCGAGGTATTCAAATCATGAACAAATGGCCACACATCTCCTTACAACCAACCTTACGCTAAGTTTCATGCATGGGGTGTCTCGCAAAGCGAAATCCAAACAAGGAACCCCCCGATACACTACTACCTAACATTGTCGGTCATCGGGATCCGTTAAGCCCTCAGTCCATAACATGTACCCCTATATTCCCATCTGTTAACAACAAAGTTACATCTCCTTCCGCAATGACACTTAAATAAGGAACTCCTTCCGAAAGACACTTTCTCTTGACAGTAATGGTAATCACATTCCATATACACCATTCACATAAGATCGTGGCTCTCAAAATACCGTCCCCAGACACACAATTATGAGCATAAACTCCCAAATCTCTAAAGGTTGATAAAAACAATGCACTCTTCTTATTACGACGTCCTGAGCGTTAATTATAATAACCAGCTAAACCTTTTCCCTGAATAGTAAATCAATAATATACGAATCATATCAATTAAATCCCTACGCATACTGGGATTAAATATACGAGACCATTATACTCTCGACAATTACGAGCCCGATCCTCTCACGGATGGGGTCTCGCCAAAGCGAAACATTCTACCCCAAGGTAGTAACTCCGATAAACTTACAATACCAGCACACTAACGGTACCATTATATATAAAATCACAATTAGGATAATATCATACTCGTATAAAACAACACTAAAAGGAGTAATATCAATAAAGGATATATATCGCTATCAATATACCCATTTATCCCCCGCGAATGATAATAAAAGTAACCCCACACTATCAGGGAAAAATATTCACATAAATAATAAAATTGCTGATACTCACTAAACTCGACTCTCAAGTAAAAAATAACAATAATAACAATTGTAGAAACTCGTTCATGCCATAAATAACATGCAGCATTATCTGTGGATATAACCCATACTTTTATCCTGACAATCGTCCTGGATGCTCAAATGGTTCCTGGACTTAACACACCTGTCCATACCAAACCGAATATTTCAATAACTGTTTCCCTTGCTAGGCACAATACCTTTATCCCTACACTTGCATCGGAAAATATTTATAACACACGGTTTCACTCCCCATAAAATACTTCTACTCATACTCCACTTATCTTCGGTCACTATGACCATGTTAAGGTGGTACTTCTCTCGAATGTTGGTAGTCTCGGCTCTGACGACTATATCCATTGTTCCCTTAGATTGATGGTCCTGAGGAACACGCTACTAATTTCCACATCTCTTACTAAAATCACCATCGCTCGGTAATAATTCAGCTATCCGAATCATTTTAACGGGTTCCCCGTCGGGTCTTCCCTTTGTGGTGATTTTCTAACACTATTGTCCCAGTCTTTCTCTATACAAATTTCTCGATTCTTACATCTCCCCTCCCAAGGAAACGTTTACTTCCAAATTAACACTATGCGACATTATTACTATCTGCATTGACCGTCCAAGTAGAATTTCCCAGAAGAGCTAACAATTTTTTCTTGTATGTAAATTCTCCCTTTAATATCCTCTTCTCCATTTAACCTACTTCACCTGGTGTAAGGTTCGCTAAATAATTAAATTTCTCCTCACAAAGTGACCTCTGTCCGGCCCTCTTGTGTGAGTTCAGAATAACATTCGCCTTTCGCCAGAACATCTGATGAAGGAACTTATGGTAAAACCATATGTGTACGCCTTCTCTCGATGCCACATTCCACTTCTAAGTGTGGTGATTACCTCTCACCATTGACACTCCGCTCTTTACGAACTAAAAAAAAATTTACCCTAAATTTTCACTCCCAATGGCTATACCCCTACATATGTCCAAGCCTTTGGTTATATTACGTTCGTTTACGTTCGTTTGGCCTACACATGCCATCTCCACATTTCGAGTATTTCCACTGCTGGTTCTCTTTAATGTTTCACCTAACTCTTTCTCTCCTATTCCAACCTTGTTGGGTGAGTCTTATTCGACCCCATCTTCTACTATAGTTGTGCACGGAAGTCACAAGTCACGCCTTGGCCGTCTGTACCGTCCAGGACTTTCGTGCCATAATATGGGTGACTTCAACTACGGTCATCCTTCTTTAATAAATCAAATAACCTCAACTAATCTTTGCCTCATGTTGTACGCCCAACAGTCTTCGCCTGACGTACTGCATTGTTCGACACCCGAACATACCCGAATGCAAATAAGATTCACTATCGTATAGATCGAAGCAGGAGAACGAAATCTCACCAAAGAAATCAACAATCTTAAACATATGGCTCTACATCAAAGAAAGCTACGCTGGAAGCATAATAAGCCGCACAGATCCTAAAGAACACTAGAACCTGATTCTCTGATACCACCTGTGACACCCCGACTAATTAAATACCGGGTAGCTACTCATTTATTCAAACTAATACAAAATGCCAAGTTGGTTCAGTTCATAACATCACTGTCGAAAACATTTTAATAATTACTAGCCACCAAATATTTAAAAAGTGAGTTGTCAATTTTTATTAAATCCAATTAACATGCAATAAGATAGATTATGAGGTGATACATAACCACTACAACATAGTCACAATAGAATAACCAAGGAATAATAATGAATCTGGAGGAATACTCCTAACAATCCGAATACTGAAATAAACAAATACAAAGTTTGAATCATTAATCAATTACAACCAAAAATCTGAAATAAACTGAATAGATAAAATGTCTCTAAAGGAAATGGGGCGACATGCCCAACAAATGAGAAAATCTTATAATAGAATCAAGATCGAAAGTGGAGGCGTCTACTGACAAGGTCCTGTAACTCCCACAGCAGCTACAGCACGTCACCGGAATGGAACTCCTATGTTTGGTGTCCTTGTGGCTGGGCACCTAAAAGGTTTTTACAAGAAAATAGATTTGAAAGCAAACGGTTCAGAGCCCGATTGTGAAAATAGTTTAAAATACAACAAGTGGTTTAATATAATTAAACAGTGAATATAAAGTACATGATAGTGCGCGCACTCACATGAGTTCCTCACCTCTCAACTAATTGTGCACTTCTATCGTGCCAGTACCCGTTCTAGATATTCTCATATCTAACTAGTCCAATACACAATCAAACATTACTATACGATTCACGATTTATTATCCGGCACCTTAATTTTAAACAGAGAGTTTTACTTTCCTTCTTAGTTCCTAATATTAGTAATGCTAATCACGAGCGGTTTCCATTTTTAACTCTACTAAAATGTTAGTATTATTTCACACTTATATTTATTCATGACAATTCATTTCAATTAGCAGTATATTATTATCATCATAAATATACAATACTGGCACCCCGAGTTTAAGCTGCGGTGCACACATACTCTTCTATCCAATCCCGGTACATCACGTACATAAGGACCACGTATTCTGAAGCTCTCAGGAATCATTTTCAATAAACAACAATCACACAAAATGGAGGTGAACATAGTTCACATCACATGGGTCACGCACATACCTATGCTCCCATGATCAGCAGACTTATTAACTTCTCAATAAGTCCTTCTCTGACCTATGCCCTCGAGGTACCAATCTAAATCCCCCCCGTAGGCACACAAAGATTAGATGGCCCTGATCAAACGCCGACCTCCCGTGATAGCAAGTATGGTAGGTATGTTATACACAACTAACTACATATACCAAGAATTCACACATCTTCAGTATTCCATAATATTAATAGAGGTATATTTCCATTCCTATACCGTCATTCCATGTTACACGTTTACAAGTCCCCGAATTATATGCATTAAAGTTATCAACTCTCCTCACGTCGAAGTTTTTAGACACTAATATCATAACCCATCAACATCATTCTGATTACTACAAAACTCTAAGTTTTAATCCTTAACGTACTTCTAAATCTCATAACTATATCCACAAATCAACAAAGGAAAGATTACACTCAATATATTAGTCTTTTGAAGGTTCGAAATAAAATTCAGGCCTAAAAGACCATTCTGTCAACTCGTTAGAAATATCGTTTGAACGAGGTCATTCGAACGAATGGCTTCGAACGAACTACCAACTCGTTAGAAGGGGTACTGTCATCTCATTGGAAGTCTCGTTCGAACGAGGTCGTTCGAATGACCTGGGCAGGTCTTCTAACGAGATGGCAGTTTGCGCCCAGAAATTTCCCAATTCATTTTTCTCAATTTTTCTCTTCTCTAAATTCATTCTAAGATCATCCCAATCGCATTTTAATGTTCTTAAACTTCTCTAAATCCTCTTAGGTCATTTCTTAACATATTTTTGGGTTCAAATTCTCCTAAAGAGCATGTAATTATCATAAATCCCCAAATTTTACCTGAAACCCTACGAACATGAACCCAGAATTTTATTATGCCTAATTACTCATCATAAATCCGTTTTTACATCATCAAAGTTAAGTCTTCAAATACCAATTTCGTCCATAATAATTCTACCAGCATTTCCTAACCCAACTTTAGAGTTTCTACAACAATTGAATTAGTTTTCCTCAAAACTTTCAAGACAAAAACAGTTCCTACACTAAACATGGAAGAAATATTCAATGCACGCAAAAATATCAAATCACTTGCCTCAGATTTGTTTTTCAGATGTGTTTTCGATGATTCAAGGTTGATTCTCTCCTTTTTCCGGTCACAAATCCTTTCCAATTTGATGGTGGTGAGTGTTTTTGGTTTGGAACCCTATGGTAACTCCTCTCTAACTCCCGTAGCCCACTTCTAATGTTTTTGGATGGTAATGGCCTTAGTGGCCCCTTTAAAATTATAAACATAAACTCTAATTTTCGTGGGTTTTAATTCCCTTATTTTTAAAATTACCAAAATACACTTCCGGGTTGCCGATTTGGCCTGAAAATCCTCCGGGACCCAAACTAAACCCTCGGCTAGTGTTTTCTGACTATCTCAACCCTTCCGGACACGTTGGTGCACTCAAAAAGCTCATACGGATGACATAAAAATGAAATACCTTTAAATCCATTAAATTGGGTCTTAGCACGACTGGCACGCGCGTTCCAACTAAATTATCGAAGCTGCCGTATTTTCAACTCACGATAATTTTAATCAATTCAATGATCACATATTACCATAATCACTTAGTAATATTCAACAACATAATAATAACCAAATATTAACTCTCGTCTCGCTAGCATTTATATTCGAATAAATTTTCCAATTAATTATCCCAAATTAATTTAGTAAATCCCTGAATTAAAGGTAATTCCATTTAATTAACCTCATAATTAAAAGCCATAAAAATACGGGGTATTACAATGTCATTATGGACTAGGATACTAAAACAGAAGGGAATAAAACTTCCAAAAGGTCGCTCGAACGAGACAGCCTTAGCATTCAAACGACATAGGCTTATCGCTTGAAGACTTCGCATGACATCGATAAGTCACTCGAACGAGAAAAATCAAAAACTCAGTTCCAATGCTGAAAAACATGTAGTTTCGTCCGGTGAAAAACTTACGTGAAAAAGCTATCTAAAAATGGCAGAAATTACAAAACAGTAGCAAAATAGAAAACAAAAAAAAATAAAACAATATGATTTACATCCTAACTATAATGCCCCGTGATTTTAATGACTTTTAAAATAGGTTATATTTTAAATTTATGGATTAATAGGATTTTATTATTAATTAATTCATTTGGGTTTTATCCAAATTATGGATATTAAAATGAATGATTCTGGATATTACTTAAAGATATTGCTGTGAGTTGTTAATTCAGTAATTTGAATTTTTAGTCGGGCGCGGTATAGGACGTGTCGGGACTAGTTTGTTAAATTAAAAAGGAAACTTATTTTTAAATCAACCTTATAGTCGTTTCGAATGCGCCGTTGCATTCGGAAGGGTTTAGATAGTTATTAAAGTCTATTTGGATGTTGATTTTGGGTCTCGGGTCATTTGGAAATGAAAAGACAACCCAAAAGGGCATTTTGGTTATTTTTACAAGGGGGATAAATAGTGATTTTGGATTTTTTCCTATTATAAATATTTGGAGATTAGTTGTACGTGGGTTCATTCATCTCTCCTACACAAAAATTGAGAGGTCATCTTTTGAGAGAAAGTGAAAGGTGGCTTGGGAAGAGAGAAGCTTGCTTGGAGAGGAGGATAACCAAAGAACCAAAGGTCACCACCACCGGAAGTTGGCCGAAGAAAGGGAGAACCACCTGTGTTATTCAACACCAAAGGATCAGATCTTCATTAGAGGCAAGTGTTTGATAATTGCAATCTAAGTTTGTATATTTTCCATGTTAGAATAGTTATAAAAAGAGGAGATTTTTCACGTTTGGAAGATGAAAAGATAGAGTTGTTAATGAATTTCTGGAATCTGAAAATATATAGGAATCAAACTCATGTTGTAGGTAGATAGTAATCCACAAAATAATCATAAATCTGTTGAAGAAATTCTGATGTTGTTTCTTTTTAATGATTGTTCTTATCCCGAACCTTTTGTAAGTCTTTGGTGATTATTAATTGGATATTACGGGACTTAGGGAAGATCAGTAAGCCCTAGATAAGAACCGAATTAATGTGATTGGGATTTAATTGATTAGAGTTATGATAATTAAATTGGAAGAAATTTCGATTGCTAGATTCATGTGTTGGATTCTAATTGGTATGCATGAGGATTAAGGATAGGTCCAGAATGGGAGATTTAATATAGCACCTGGGTAGCCTTAGGGTTACAATTTGAGCATCAAGGAATGAGTTTAAGCTCATTATTGATTGCGCAAGGACGGAGTGTAGTACAATAGCTTAGAGGTATGGCTCCTGGATAGAGATGGGAGTTCATACCATATTTGGTTGGAAGAGGGGATGAGGTTATCCCGGTTGCGTATTTGAAGTTGATGGACCTCCACGACCGACAAAGTTAAGTAGTAGTGTATTGGAGGGGTTCCTTGTTTGGATTTCGCTTTGCGAGATGCTCCGCGCATGAACCTTAACGACGTCGTGAGTGGAGAGATGTTATAGGATGCGAGGATGTGGATTTTTTTTGATAAGTCATATAGTGTGAATGAAACACTATAGACTATGAGCCATGTGATGATGGTATTCAATCCTAGTTGATAGAAGATGTGTTTATAAGAGATTAGAAACAATCAGTTATAACCCTAATTAAAGGAGAGTTTAATTCGTAGTAATTCGGGAGATAAGATGAGATGGACCAGTAGGATATTAGTGATTTCTTACTAAATAAATATATTGAGGAGAAACCTATTTGAACATTGAGTAACGAGTGAGACTCTGGGTAATTAAATTAAGAAGTGAAGACATAATATTTTAATACGTTGGATTTATTGAGATATAATGCTACGTATGGGAATTATCATAGGGTAATGTGAGTACCTTGTTGATATTTTATTATAGGTAGATGACAATGCCTATTTGATTGATTGATAATTTATGTGTATGACATGCCTAGCTTACTTTCTATCGATGGGGAGGTTTGCGTGTGAGGGCAATCATATCCTGATGAATCCCTGGAATCTTTGATTTGTCGCTCGAGAACATAGGTCTATGAAAGACTTATCGGGGAGTTGATAAGTATGCTGACTGTGGGAATGTAGGTATGTGCGTGACCCATGGATATGAGAACTATGTTCGCCTCCAATTTGTATGTTGATATTAGTGGTTCGAGGAATCCTTACTGAACCTTTAGTCCCCTATTCGGCGACCAGCGATATTGGGACATGATAGTAGAGTAATGCATTGCACCGCAGATGTGACTCGGGGTGCCGTATTATATATGTATATATAATGAATTAAATGAATGTATATAGTGGTTAGTTCATTCTACTATATGATAATTGTAGATGACGGTGAATAAAGAAAAAGAAGTGAATTAAGTTAATCAATGTTTATTCTTATAGATTTGAAAAGATTTATTAGTGGTAATGGGAAACGTATATGAATGATTATACTAACTATGGTATGGGACATACAGGGTTATGATATGGGATGGAATCATATTATGGATACTAGTTAGAAGGAACTATTAACTAGGAGGTTAATAGGAAACGTTAAGCGTGCACTCTAGATGAGAGGTGAGAATAGCAAGTGAGAGTTGGTTACTAATATGTACATAATAAATGCTTTATTGCACTTGTTAAATACTTACTGTTCTCAAAATCATTTTCACATCGGGCTCTGACCCGTTTCCTTGCATATTTTCTTTTCTATTGTATCTTCTATATCAGGTGTCCAGCAGCAGGGACGCCAACCTTAGCGGATTATGACGAGTTATGGAGCTATGGAGTATTACTTAGACGCCTATCTTCATTTGATTCATGTCGCCCAAAAGGAATTCAGTTATCTTCTTTTCTATTGGAGTCAAATAGTCTTGTACTCGTGTCAATTTAATACATTTACTATTGTGGGGATTACTGTATTGGATAATTATTTGGGAATGTTTATTCAAATTGCATTTAAATTCTTTTGTGTTATCTGTTCAGTTATTATTGTTGTAGAAAAACATGTAGCGTTATTCATAAACTCAAAATGGATTTTGGTTGAATTAAAATTTGGAAAGTTTTTAACACCAGCTTAATTGGGTATTGGGTGATTAGTTAATGTTTTCGACAGTGATGCTAAGAATGAGCCAACTGTATATTCTGTTTTAATTTGGTATGGGACTGGCCACTCGGTAGTTAATTAGGCAGGGTGTTACAGGTGGTATCAGAGCATCAGGTTCTAGTGTCCTTTAGGGTCTGTACAGTTTACTGTGTTTTCAGCTTAGCGTTCTCTGATGTAGAGCCTATGTTTAGGATTGTTGATTTCTTTGGTGAGATTTTGTTCTCCTTCTATCACGTATATATTTGTGAATATTATATACGTTCGGATGTGTTCTTACAAGAAGTATGGCAGATGAGGGCCATTGGACGGATAGCGGAGGTTGTACTTAGGAGGTTATGAAGTATTTTCCAGTATGATGACCGTAGTCGAGGTCACCCCTATTATGGAAAATTGAGGAGAGTCATCAGTAAAAGTTCTTGAAATGCGGGAATTGTGTGTGTTACCTAACGAAGGCAATATATTCAAAGGCTTAGACATATAGTGGAGTGTGGTGAACTAGAACTAAAAATTTGGAGTAAAATTTTTCTTGACTCATTGGATAAAAGTTATAATAGTGGGAGTCAACAATCACCACCCGCGAATGAGGGTATGTTTTCTATCTAAGGAGTTATGAGGCGCATAATGATTTTCATGAGGACCTCATATTTATTGTAGCAATTAATATTGTATGGAAAAAAGGGTTACTAAACTTAGCCTATAGCACTGTTATTTACGTAGACTCGCCGAGGGTGTGGGACACCTATATTTTACATGTCATCACGTGGGTTTGATTTTTATCATGGAATTACTTACTTTGGGCATGTTCGAACATGATGTGACTAGCGGCGTGCACTGACTTGCGGTATATGAGAGCGTATAGCCAACATCTTGTCTTTAATAAGAGAGTAGATGAGTAGACTTTTATTTGAAATCGATAAAACTTGTAGAGAGGTTATAAACTATTGACTAAGGACCTGAGGAGTTTCGATGATCGATACTTTAGGTAGTAGTGTATCGGGGGGTTCCTTGTTTGGATTTCGCTTGCGAGACACCCCACGCATGAAACTAATAAACGTTGGGAGTCAAAATAAGTTAGGTCTTTAGGATATGAGTTTATAACCTCTGCGATAAATCCGAGTATTATGCGGGTAAATATATCCATATTGTAATGGAAGATGTACGATAGGGTGTATGGGCGCCCTGGATAGTTGGATTGTAGTATTTTTCATAATTATGAAACAGTAAGTAGTTATGACTTCAAGATCTATTTGTTTAACAAGTGAGGATCATTTTTCCCAAACTTTGTCACGAGGATGGTATAGGGAAGAGTGCGTAAAGTTTAAATTCGATTCAGTTGAAACTATATGGTGAGGCTTGGCGTGTAACATCAATGGGGATTTTTGATAATGTACTGTATGGGCGGTACGACATAGATTACTTGCGATGTGAGATTTATACTCAGAGTTGACCTTACCAGTATGGTTTATCTTTACGAATTTCGGGACAAAATTCTGTTATAAGGGAGGAAGTATGTAATACCCTGTGATTTTAATGACTTTTAAAATAGGTTATATTTTAAATTTATGGATTAATTGGATTTTATTATTAATTAATTCATTTGGGTTTTATCCAAATTGTGGATATTAAAATGAATGATTATGGATATTACTTAAAGATATTTAGGTAATATATGAATGTGATGTTATTGATATTGCTGTGAGTTGTTAATTCAGTAATTTGAATTTTTAGTCGGACGCGGTATGGGACGTGTCGAGACTAATTTGTTAAATTAAAAAGGAAACTTATTTTTACATCAACCTTATAGTCGTTTCGAGTGCGTCGTTGCATCCGGAAGGGTTGAGATAGTTAGAAAAGTCTATTTGGATGTTGGTTTTGGGTCTCGGGTTATTTGGAAATAAAAAGACAACCCAAAAGGGCATTTTGGTTATTTTTACAAGGGGGATGAATAGTGATTTCGAATTTTGTCCTATTATAAATATTTGGAGATTAGTTGTACGTGGGTTCATTCATCTCTTCTACACAAAAATTGAGAGGTAATCTTTTGAGAGAAAGTGAAAGGTTGCTTGGGAAGAGAGAAGCTTGCTTGGAGAGGAGGAGAACCAAAGAACCAAAGGTCACCACCACCAGAAGTTGGTCGGAGAAAGGGAGAACCACCTGTGTTATTCAACACCAAAGGATCAGATCTTCATTAGAGGCAAGTGTTTGATAATTGCAATCTACGTTTGTATATTGTCCATGTTAGAATAGTTATAAAAAGAGGATATTTTTCATGTTTGGAAGATGAAAAGATAGTGTTGTTAATGGATTTCTGGAATCTAAAAATATATAGGAATCAAACTCATGTTGTAGGTAGATAGTAATCCACGAAATAATCATAAATCTATTGAAGAAATTTGATGTTGTTTCTTTTTAATGATTGTTCTTATCCCGAACCTTTTGTAAGTCTTTGGTGATTATTAATTAGATATTATGGGACTTAGGGAAGATCAGTAAGCCCTAGATAAGAACCGAATTAATGTGATTGGGATTTAATTGATTAGAATTATGATAATTAAATTGGAAGAAATTTCGGTTGCTAGATTCATATGTTGGATTCTAATTGGTATGCATGAGGATTAAGGATATGTCCAGTATAATAGATTTAATAAAGCACCTAGGTAGCCTTAGGGTTACAATTTGAGCATCAAGGACTGAGTTTAAGCTCATTATTGATTGCGCAAGGACGGAGTGTAGTACAAGCGCTTAGTGGTATGGCTCCTGGATAGCGATGGGAGTTCATACCATATTTGGTTGGAAGAGGGGATGAGGTTATCCCGATTGCATATTTGAAGTTGACGGACCTCCACGACCGACAAAGTTAAGTAGTAGTGTATTGGAGGGGTTCTTTGTTTGGATTTCGCTTTGCGAGACGCTCCGCGCATAAACCTTAACGACGTCGGGAGTTGAGAGATGTTATAGGATGCGAGGATGTGGATTTTTTTGATAAGTCATATAGTGTGAATGAAACACTATAGACTATGAGCCATGTGATGATGGTATTCAATCCTAGTTAATAGAAGATGTGTTTATAAGAGATTAGAAACAATCGGTTATAAGCCTAATTAAAGGAGAGTTTAATTCGTAGTAATTCGGGAGATAAGATGAGATGGACCAGTAGGATATTAGTGATTTCTTACTAAATAAATATATTGAGGAGAAACCTATTTGAACATTGAGTAACGAGTGAGACTCTGGGGTAATTAAATTAAGAAGTGAAGACATAATATTTTAATACGTTGGATTTAAAGAGATATAATGCTACGTATGGGAATTATCTTAGGGTAATGTGAGTACCTTGTTGATATTTTATTATAGGTAGATGACAATGCCTATTTGATTGATTGATAATTTATGTGTATGACATACCTAGCTTACTTGCTATCGATGGGGAGGTTTGCGCATGAGGGCAGTCATATCCTGATGAATCCCTGGGATCTTTGATTTGTCACTCGAGAACATAGGTCTATGAAAGACTTATCGGGGAGTTGATAAGTACGCTGACTGTGGGAACGTAGGTATGTGCATGACCCATGGATACGAGAACTATGTTCGCCTCTAATTTGTATGTTGATATTTGTGGTTCGAGGAATCCTTACTGAACCTTTAGTCCCCTATTCGGCGACCAACGATATTGGGACATGATAGCAGAGTAATGTATTGCACTGCCGTATTATATATGTATATATATATATATATATATATATATATATATATATATAATGGATTAAATGAATGCATATAGTGGTTAGTTCATTCTACTGTGTGATAATTGTAGATGACGATGAATAAAGAAAAAGAAGTGAATTAAGTTAATGAATTGTTTATTCTTATAGATTTGAAAAGATTTATTCATAGTAATGGGAAACGTATATGAATGATTATACTAACTATGGTATGGGACATACAGGGTTATGATATGGGATGGAATCATATTATGGATACTAGTTAGAAGGAACTATTAACTAGGAGGTTAATAGTAAACGTTAAGCGTGCACTCTAGATGAGGGGTGAGAATAGCAAGTGAGAGTTGGTTACTAACATGTACATAATAAATGCTTTATTGCACTTGTTAAATACTTGTTGTTTTCAAAATCATTTTCACATCGGGCTCTGACCCATTTCCTTGCATATTTTCTTTTCTATTGTATCTTCTATATCAGGTGTCTAGCAGTAGGGACGCCTACCTTAGCGGATTATGATGAGTTATGGAGCTATGGAGTATTGCTTAGACGCCTATCTTCATTTAATTCATATCGCCCAAAAGGAATTCAGTTATCTTCTTTTCTATCGGAGTCAAATAGTCTTGTACTCGTGCCATTTTAATACATTTACTATTGTGGGGATTACTGTATTGGATAATTATTTGGGAATGTTTATTCAAATTGCATTTAAATTCTTTTGTGTTATCTGTTCAGTTATTATTGTTGTAGAAAAACATGTAGTGTTATTCATAACCTCAAAATGGATTTTGGTTAAATTAAAATTTGGAAAGTTTTTAACACCAGCTTAATTGGGTATTGGGTGATTAGTTAATGTTTTCGACAGTGATGCTAAAAATGAGCCAACTGTATATTCTGTTTTAATTTGGTATGGGACTGGCTACCCGGTATTTAATTAGGCGGGGTGTTACACTAACATAGTACCGATGTGCTCAAATATGAATATGGAATGTATGGGCGTGAACTACAACAAATGAATCATAATTCCAACACATCAAAATGATCAAGAAGCTCTAATTAATAGCTATTTATCATCAAACTTTATTTTAGCCATATCTGACATTTAAAGTGTGAGTTTAACGAACTAAACAAACAAACATGCACACAACTCTGGAATTTTGATGATTCTACAAACAATAATGTCATGACACGATTTTCAATGTTTGGATTCATGGTGAAAACCCATTTAAATTTTCTCCAACCAAACTACCTCACATATATTTACTTTTTCAAGTTCTTTTGAGGTTTCTATCATTTTAACTTAGAGAAAATCCTATTTGAACGATTTTTGGAATATATTTATTTTTATTGCCTTAATTTTCTTTTGGGCTCTTTTAAACGGTGGTTTTTACGACGAGTCAATTTTGCACTCTCGTAATCTTTTCTCGTGAACACTCATCGTTTTTTTAATTTCAATCCTCACGATAAATGGTTCTTACATGCACACCTCCTCCTTAATTCTACTTACGCATAGATGACAAGATTGAGATAAGAACGTCTCACCAAACTTAAATATGCAAGAAAAGTTAAACATTCATATAAACTCGTGCATGTGTGCAAGGATGGCATATATACAAAGTCGAATCAAAATGCATATCAACTTCTAAACAACCCTATAATACAATGGTTAAGATCATGCTAAGCATCAATAATTATGACCAAATGTCCTAGCCATATGGATAATGAAAGGGTGGGGGTCCAAATACACTAATATTCCACATCAAACATGTAAACTCAAAAACAAAAACAAATCGAAAATCTTTTTGTTTTTTCAATATATTTTGACTCAAATAAAAACAAAATCTTTTTGTATTTTCTCAAAAGCAAAATCTTTTTTGTATTTTTTCAAATAAGACTCAAAGAAATGAAAAATATGGTACAAAAGAGACACATGTCATAACACTACCAATATATAAATCATGATGCAATGACTAGCATTTGACAAACATGGCAGCACAATCATCATTTAGATCTAGCATGATAAAGAATCAAGTGCAACCAAATGACATCCATGAATTTTAAGTGCTAAAGCCTCTAAGTCTGAATTCCTAACCCAAGTAGGTGTGAGAGTATGTATGGGGGTTTTTGGAATTGAAACAACTTTATTCGTTAACTTTCTTGAATAATTCCTAAGGTCTTAGCGATAATGTCTAAAGTGACCTTTCCTACCGCAATGTATGCAAGTGTAAAGACGGCGGGAATGATTACCAACATGTTAGCCTCTACTCACGTTCCTAGTTGTCTCTCTCACATGGTTGGTATTGGCTTTGGGAATGGTAACAACTCTATCATCATAGCCTAAACCAAACCTATCACCTTTGACTTGGACGGTGCCTAATATCCTATCCAACTTTTTTGACCTAGCTTCCAAGTCATACTTAACCTTACTCGAGTCTTTCAACTTCTCCTCTAACTCACAAATCCTAGACTCAAGCACATGCAATGACTCCTCAAACTCTAACACCTCCTTTTTCAATGCCTTCATCAAGCCACTAAGGCTATCTCTCTCTTTCTCAACGTACTCTAGATTTTTCCTAAGCATCTTCTCCTGTGCCCTAAGATTCTTAATCAAAACATCGTTATTTTCTACGTAACGCTCATTCAACTTATTTTTCAATTTAGAATTTGCCTTTTTCACTTTTACCACCTCAGCATACAATTTATTAAAGGCAACATGCAACTCTTTCACATCAACCTCCTCTGCCTCACTCGCTTAACCCTCACTTACTTGGGATTCAACGACCTTGGAAGTGTCATGCACATGAGAATATTCATGGGAAGATTTGTCATAGTTTCTCACATGATATGCCACGAAAGAAACAAACTCGCTCTTATTGGGGGAACTCTCTCTCTCTCTTTCGGATCACTATTACTTAAGGAGGCACTATAAGCTATCGATTTATTGCCCTCTTTCTTAAGTTTAGTGGGACACTCGGTAGATTTGTGACCATACCCCTCACACCCAAAACACCTATTCGACTGAGCCCTATTAAATTTCTTGCTCTTATCCTTAGGGGTGGACTCTACCTTATTGTTCTTGAATTTCTCAAACTTTTTGGCATCTTTCGATTGCTTTTGAAATTTAAGAAACTTTTTGAACTTCTTTGCCAACAAGGCGACATCCTCAAAATTGGAAACGAAATTGTCATCCAAAACTTTAGTCTCGTCCTTCCGGGCTTTCAAAGCAATACTATTTTCTTTCTTTGCCACTTTCTTGGAGGCAAACATATTGAGTTCATAGGTTTGTAGGTGTTTAGGCACATATTCTTCACATTTATCTCCTTAATTTCAGTATTTTTATGATCCCGTGCAGTGTAAATATCTTGAATTTGTCTCGTATTTATTCTACTAACCTTTTTTGGAAAGTATTTCGTGTTTTGTGTATTTCTCATGTGTTTTACAGGTATTTCATGCAAGTTAGTGCAAAGGAGAACTCAAAACAGTGAAAGAAACCAAGAAATGGAGAGTTGAAGGGCATTTTCGTAATTTTTCAGCCTTAGTCCGGAGGTGGGGCCAACTAGAAAGTTGAAGAGCTCTAAATTACAAGAATACTGGAAAAAACGGCACCTTAATCCGAGCTACGGTGAAGAAGTTACAATGTTTTGAAGTTGCGGGATAATGAAGAGTCTGGATGTGCGGATTTCTGTCATTAATTATGCATTTAATGCAGTGCAACTCTTGGAAAACTTGTTCCACAAGCACTATTGGTTGTCAATTTCGAGATTTTGTGCTATAAAAGCCCATGACCTACATCATTTGAAGGGGAGTTGCTAGAGAGAGGCTAGGTTAGGGGTAGGTTAGAAGTTCTAGATTGAATTTTAGGGTTAGATTTTGAGAGCAAATTTCCAATTTCTTCAAAAGTTTTCACGAATCCTATTTTGTAAGAATTTCTGAATCCCAATTCCATTCTTGTTGCTGAATTCAAGTAATATCATTTCCATTCTCTTGTTTTATTATTTGCAATTTATTTATAATGTCTTGTAGATTCATAATTTTGTGTATGAATTTGTTTTTTTTACCAAATCATGAGTAGCTAAATTTTCAAGGGTTGGGGTACATGAACTCAATCCAAGGCAAATTATTTGTATGGAAAATTAGAAAATAAATGAAAATATTGGTTGAATCGTGAATGAAAATCATATATGCATTGTCATATCTTTTAATCTCTCTTGCCCCAGGTACTTGGGATGTTTAAGAATGCTTTGTATGTATAATTTGTCGTCCACCGCCTTATATTGATCTTTGATTTCATATGATGCGGGCTTGACCCTCATATATGTAATGCTTAGTGATGATAAGGACTGGATTTAATCAAGAATTTTGATTTATAATTCTAGTATTCTAAAGGATAATTTGTTAAGGATTGAGGGATTGTACCCTACCCTATTTTCTCCCATTTGTCAGATCTAATTTCTTTTGCACTTTTCAGTTTGTTTTTCTTAAGTAATTTTTTTAATAGAAATTTTCCCAATCATCATCTTTTTCATTTTTATTTTAGAAGTAATAAATCAATTAAATTATATAAAACATTCCCTGTGGATTCGATACCCAGACTTACTACTATACTCCATAAAAGTGTAGTTGAAAGTTTAGGTTTTTTTCTTGTATTGAGGTTGGAAGCCGATAACAACGACTAGCGTATTACACGGACGCTCGGTTTTTCCACTCGATCAAAATGGCGCCGTTGCCGGGGATCCGAAATTGTTAAATTTTTAAGAAAGTTATTTTTATCTATAAGTGATTTCGAAAAAAAAAAAATTGAAGAAAAATGTGTGTCACGTTTTTGAATTGCCGACTTTGAAATGTCTTATTTTAACTCTTTTGGTGGCTTTAATTGTTATGCTAATAGTGAGGAAGAGGAGGCACTCAAGACTTATGACCATTGGATCAATATCACTAAAGATGATTATATTAAATACAAGCCTAGTGCTGAGAAACTCCAAATTTATCAAAATCAATTGCTTGAAGAAGAAAGACTTGAAAAAGAATATCGCGAAAAAAATCGTTATTGGGAGCAAGAGTTAGATGCATTATTTGAACCCAATGAGGATTTTTTTTCCGATAGTTTTGAAGATGAAGTAAGTTTTCAACCAAATGAGGAATTCGAGGTGCTAGAACCAAGAAAGCCTACTTTGGAAGAACTCTTACTTGATCTACAAAAGCAATCTGATGACCGTGCTGTTCTCGAGTCGAAAATTATAGCAACTTGCAAGGAGTTGAATGATTATTTAGACAACTTAGAAAAGGTCGAGACTTGCGCTTCACCTAATACTTTTGAGAATGAAATCATTGAAATTGATCCAAGTTCTTTTGAATCTCAACCTATTATAAATATTGAAAAATCTACTGAGGTTGAGGATCATTTGTCTCCTTGTGTCCCCACTATTATCGAACCATTAAATCCATCACAAGAATTGGATGAATGTCTTAAGGATGTTGATCCGCTTCTTGTATGGGAATGTTATTTTGAGATGCTTCATCTTACGGGCCACACACTTAGACGTGTCACTCCACTAGATCCAATTGAAAATTTTGAGGGAGAAAATTTTGAGGACACCAAGCAAGAGAGAGAGCTAGAGGAGTTGAGCCTAGCAGAGTTTGAGCGCGAGTTTGGACAGGTAGATGCAAGCCTTAATGATGAAGTCCAATCTTTCTGGGCCTCAATTTGTCATTTGGACGAAAGCGAGTGGGACAATAGAATTGATGCATTCCTCCTTCCCAAACCTTCACCCATACCATTTGAGTCTTCGGAGGTACTTGAAGATACGACTCAAATATCGTTCGACTTAGAGACCAACACACGTGCTACGCAACAAGAGGATCATTTTTCGGTTTATGAGGACAAGCACTCTATGCTTAAATTGTTTTCTAATATGGATTGTTCCTTTTTGTGTGCCCCTCTCCCCATACTACTTGAAAAATCTTTGGAACGTGATTCTATATTTCTTGGATCCCAATGGGACTTATCCTCTTATGCACCAAAATCCTTCATTATCCCCTTAAATTTTGTAATTGGTGATGGTTCATTTTTTAAACTTTTCACATGCCTTCCGTTTTTCAAACGGAATTCTTACTTTTCGGGAGGCATGCATCCTAATGAGGGTACACCATTAATCCCTCAAAGTCAAATTGTATTTTGGGTGGACCCTCAAATTTTTCGACTTTTAGTGTATGATTTATTAGCTGTTCAAATGTTAGGTTGTAAATAGTTAGTTTTTTTTTCTTTTTCTTTTTCTCTTTTATTATAGTCTAGTTTTGAGAGTTAGAGTTTTTGTTATTATTTTTTCTATGCTTGGTTCTAACATGTTTTGTAGATTCAATGGACTCGCACTCATCGGGGATCACTTCATTTGGGTAATATCTTTCTTTTCCTCTCTTTATGTTGGGTTCTTGATTCGCATTGAGGACAATGCAACATTTAAGTTAGGGGGTGTGGGATATTCTTCCCATTTATTGTTTAGATTCATTGATTCGATCACATGTTTTTTCCAAGTGTGTGTTTTTCTAAAAAAAATTCAAAAATTTTTAAAAAAAGTTGAAAAAAATCCAAAAATATTTTTCTTCAAAATAAATAAAAATTGGAATTTAAATTTATCAAAAATGTCACCTTTATTCTATTTAAAGTCTCAAATTGTTAAATCTCAATTGCACTAAGCCAAAATTGACCGAAGATGGAAATTGAAAGAAAATTGACGACTTTACGAATAAGTGTGGAGATTGATCAAACCCGGTGAGATTTCGAGCCTTTCAATTTTTTATGATTTTTTAAATCAATTCGAGTTTATGATTAACTCAAAGTTCTTTTCAGCGTTTTAATAAGTCGTTGATGATCTCAATCCTTTGTTTTGATCGGTTATGGGAAATGTGTGAAATATTGTCTCGAAATTCGTGCTAAATATATCTCTAAACTTAATTAATCTCGAGATGCATATAGTAATGTGATTAGCAATTTGGACAATGAAGTAGGCCCTCGTTTGTTACCCAAAAATATTAGCCATAAAAAGTTGTGAAAAACAAAATTATCCCTTTGCAACCCAATTTGAGCCAAATAAAATATTTTCCTTTCGTTTGATAACCCGAAAAACCTAAATAGCCCGGAATTGCGAAAATGGAATGTTCATCAAGTAAGTCCAAATTGTGCAACAAAAAGGGGCAAAAGAAATAAAAAAAAAAAGAGAAAAGAAAAGAAAAGAAAAAGAAAAAAGAAAAAAATGAAAATTGAAAAAGAAAGAGAAAAAAATTAGCAAATGCCCGAAAAAAGCACAAATAGACATCATAAGAAAATTTTCCAATTCCGAACAGCCCGTCCATTCCCATTTTTACCCTTTACACCTTTTAACCCAAAAAGTCCTAACCGAGTCCGAATGGTGAAATTAATTACCGCATGGAGATCTAAGACATGAAAAGATAATATGAGAGATTAAATGGTGTGAACTAGAGGTGATGTTCCCATTTTCTAATAACCGTACTCCGATGATGGGATCTTTTCACCATAAATTTCCTTCTTTTCAATTTTGTATGCATGAAGTTTTGTCCATTATATTTACTCTTTATATCATGCATACCGAGAGAAAATAGCCATAATCCGAGTGATTCGTTTGTGAGAGCATTCCGTAAGAATTTGAATCAAAACGAATTTTCGAAAAGTAACGTAAAGCTCAATCGGTGGAAATTTGAGGTTTAATTTTTGGCTTTGCACACACACACTATGATTTGAGACATTTGAATATGAATTTATGGTGATTATTTTTCGAAAAGTTTAAATTGTACAATTTTCAAGTATTTTGATATTTATTTGAGTCAATAAAGAATTTTGTGGGTGTATTCACTGCAAACCCTCACGAGACAAAACTCGTCCTACTAGGGTAACCTAGGGGTTTAAAGGCTTGTTGCATACGCTAAATGCAATCGCGTGCCTGCGAAAGTGGAATTTTATTTTAATAAAGGAATTTTCAAGAGTAGAATTTTGGCTAATTCCATTTACATTGCTCGGGACGCGCAAAGTTCTAAGTTAGGGGGTGTGTTTAGGCACATATTCTTCACATTTATCCCCTTAATTTCAGTATTTTTATGATCCCGTGCAGTGTAAATATCTTGAATTTGTCTCGTATTTATTCTACTAACCTTTTTTGGCAAGTATTTCGTGTTTTGTGTATTTCTCATGTGTTTTACAGGTATTTCATGCAAGTTAGTGCAAAGGAGAACTCAAAACAGTGAAAGAAACCAAGAAATGGAGAGTTGAAGGGCATTTTCGTAATTTTTCAGCCTTAGTCCGGAGGTGGGGCCAACTAGAAAGTTGAATAGCTCTAAATTACAAGAATACTGGAAAAAACGGCACCTTAATCCGAGCTACGGTGAAGAAGTTACGATGTTTTGAAGTTGCGGGATAATGAAGAGTCTGGATGTGCGGATTTCTGTCATTAATTATGCATTTAATGCAGTGCAACTCTTGGAAAACTTGTTCCACAAGCACTATTGGTTGTCAATTTCGAGATTTTGTGCTATAAAAGCCCATGACCTACATCATTTGAAGGGGAGTTGCTAGAGAGAGGCTAGGTTAGGGGTAGGTTAGAAGTTCTAGATTGAATTTTAGGGTTAGATTTTGAGAGCAAATTTCCAATTTCTTCAAGAGTTTTCATGAATCCTATTTTGTAAGAATTTCTGAATCCCAATTCCATTCTTGTTGCTGAATTCAAGTAATATCATTTCCATTCTCTTGTTTTATTATTTGCAATTTATTTATAATGTCTTGTAGATTCATAATTTTGTGTATGAATTTGTTTTTTTTACCAAATCATGAGTAGCTAAATTTTCAAGGGTTGGGGTACATGAACTCAATCCAAGGCAAATTATTTGTATGGAAAATTAGAAAATAAATGAAAATATTGGTTGAATCGTGAATGAAAATCATATATGCATTGTCATATCTTTTAATCTCTCTTGCCCTAGGTACTTGGGATGTTTAAGAATGCTTTGTATGTATAATTTGTCGTCCACCGCCTTATATTGATCTTTGATTTCATATGATGCGGGCTTGACCCTCATATATGTAATGCTTAGTGATGATAAGGACTGGATTTAATCAAGAATTTTGATTTATAATTCTAGTATTCTAAAGGATAATTTGTTAAGGATTGAGGGATTGTACCCTACCCTATTTTCTCCCATTTGTCAGATCTAATTTCTTTTGCACTTTTCAGTTTGTTTTTCTTAAGTAATTTTTTTAATAGAAATTTTCCCAATCATCATCTTTTTCATTTTTATTTTAGAAGTAATAAATCAATTAAATTCTATAAAACATTCCCCGTGGATTCGATACCCAGACTTACTACTATACTCCATAAAAGTGTAGTTAAAAGTTTAGGTTTTTTTTTGTATTGAGGTTGGAAGCCGATAACAACGACTAGCGTATTACACGGACGCTCGGTTTTTCCACTCGATCAGTAGGTCACTTATAATCTCTTCAATTTTCGTCGATTTAAGCATACCTAAGGAGTTTAAAACGACCACTTTTTCATAAAACATAATCGACAAAGATCTCAAAATTTTCTTTATCACACTGTTGTCGGGTATGTTCTCTCCTAAGTTAAACGACATGTTGCAGTGTCGGACAACCTAGCATAAAACTCATCAAACGAATCACTTTCTAGCATCTTAATCGTCTCAAACTATGTAGTGAGGTTTTGTAGCTTAGACAACCGAACCGTGCTAGTTCCCTCATGAGTAAGTGCAAGTGTATCCCAGGCCTCTTTTCAAGTTTCACAAGTCACGATTTTATTATACTCTTTAGGTGTGACATGTGATGAAATTACTTACAGACCTTTAGAGTTGTAAAGAGCAAGTCTATGTTTGACTTTGGTCCATGACTCAACGGATTTTAGTGTAGCGACCTCACCCTCTCGTGTAATCGGTGGTGACCAACCCTTTCCAACTACTAACCACATAAGCTCACCAATGGATTTAAGGCACTTCCCATTCACATTTTCTAATAAGCATAATTTATGCCATAAAAAATAGGAGCACGTAAACTTTCAAAACCTCTAAAATTCATCCTGAAAAACACAAGGGATCAACACACACAAAAATATGTTTCTGGCTCTGATATCAATTTGTAGGCCCCTTTTTCTTTTGAATGTGTTTTAAGGATGACAAAACCAACTTTCTTTTTATAAAAAAACCTTTTTCCAATTTTTAAACCACACTAAGTTGTGAACCAATTTTAACTTAACCAAATTTATCTTGATTAATCCTAAACATACATCTAGTGATTAAAGCAAGTAAAGTAAGGAAAAGAATGATCACAACGTCGTATGTATGAGGAAACCACAAAGGGAAAAAACCTCAAATGGCCCAAGATAGACAATCACTATGATGAGGAGTTACAAGAAACATACACAAGTCTTACTCAATGACTCGATCCCCATGAGACTTGACTCTCTTCTGATCTTCAACCACTCCTCCACAGTGCCCACGTGAATCCTTCCGTGATACCTGTCCATAACAGTCGCCTCCACGAATGCCTTGGTATCCACCGATGTAACTTGGAAATTATATGGAATTGAAACATGAACTCCTTAGCTTCTTCTCCGCAAAACCCAACTATGTTCTTCAAAGTGTAGAACAAACTCCAACAAGGTGCAAAAAAAGATTAATATTGCATTTGACAATGAAATCTCGGATCTTTGAAACTCTAAAGATGTTTTAGAGTTATAAAACCGTAGAAAACTTTATGAAAAATATGTATCATTCGTATACTATTTTTTTGTAATGCACACTTACAAAATTCTGAGGAAAACACGCATTAAATATTTTCTTGAGGCAGCGGCTCGCTCAAACGAGATAGGCTATCGCTCGAACGATATTGTCATGTCGTTCGAATGACGTGCATATCTCACTTGAACGACTGCTGATGTCATTTGAACAAGAAACAATAGAGTTTTCATTTTATACAACTCTAATCAATCCCTCTCTCAGAATAAAACGAAGTGTAATACTTTTAAAACTCTTTAATTTTTTTAAAAACATTTCTATTATAAAAATAACATCCTTAAAAAATTTAAAAATAAATTTCGAGTCCCATTAAAATTACTCATTCATACATGAGTGATCTCGAAATTCAATTTGACTTGAAGACGAAGTATGCACCATAAAATCGGTATGATAAATATCTGAAGATTTTCCTCAGCGTCTTCAATAAATAATATTCAATACGTCATAGTCTTTGTGGGATCGTTTCAAGAAAAATACAACCTATGACTCAAACGTGTTTTGTTTCGGGAATAAGTAAAATAAACATACAACGGACTTAATTAGAAATTTTATCCTTACAAAGAGGAGGTGGATAAGCTTCAGAAGGACAAATTCATAGAGGATGTCAAATACCCGAATTGGTTAGCTAATGTCATGATGGTAAAGAAGAAGAATAACAAATGGTGTACGTGTGTGGATTTTACCGAGCATGCCCAAAAGATTATTTTTCTTTGCCAAGGATTGATTAATTGGTAGATGCAATGGCAGGTCATGAATTATTAAGCTTCATGGATGCCTACTCCGATTACAATCAGATCAATATAAAATTGGAGGATAAAGAAAGTACATCCTTCATCACCAGTTGAGGTACTTACTGCTACAATGTTATGCATTTTGGGATTAAAAACACTGGAGCAACATACCAAAGACTGGTAAACAAGTTTTTTTAAAAGCAAATCGGTAAGAATATGGAAGTGTACATGGATGACATGCTCACCAAAAGTAATAAAGTCGGCGACCACATCAAGGATCTAAGCCAGACGTTTGATCAACTTGAAAAGCATCAAATGAAGCTCACCCAGACCAAATTTGTGTTCGGTATACAATACGGGATGTTTTTGGAATTTATTGTGAATCAAAGAGGGATTGAATCCAATCAGAACAAAATTAATGCATTAATTGATATGCAATCCCCCACGTCCAAGAAAAATGTATATAAACTAATTGAAACGGTGGTTGCTCACAACCAATTTTTCTCCCAATCTACAGATAAATACTTACCATTCTTTAAGGTGCTCATTAAAATGTTCGAGTGGAATGGGGAATGTGAAAAGGATTTCTAAGACTTGAAAAAATACTTGGGATCACCACCACTGCTTTCCCGACCACTGATGGGAGAAAAATTATACCTATATTTGGCTGTATCAAAATCTATTGTCAGTTCGGCTGAAAAGTAAAGTTTAAAAACTAGTATATTACACTAGCAAAGCATTCATAGGAGTAGAAATTAGGTATCCACAATTGGAAAAATGAGCCCCTACTCTTATAAAAGCTTCTAGGAGAATAAAGCCATACTTCCAGGAACATACCATAATGTTTTATATAGATTTACCTCTGCGCTAAGTGCTTCACAAACTAGATAAAGTAGGGAGATTAATGTCATGGGCAGTAGAAATAGGATAATATAAAATCCTTTAAGAGCCTAGAACTGTGATGAAGGGGCAAGATCTAGCAGATTTCATTGCCAAATTCACTAATCAAAAGGTGGTCAATAACCCTAATTTACCTACCAAGCAAACTTTGTTAGACGAGAGATCAGCTCCAAAGCAAACTGAATTGACAACCGACCAACCTGATACATTAGCTGCTCAAGAGATAGTCCCGTGATATGGGGAATATAAGAAGAAGCTGTTTAAACAAGGAGTCTTGTGTGAAGGGAATTTTGATAATAACATCCCAATTTGGAAACTATATGTAGATGTCTCCTCGTGCACTATTAGTAGTAGGATTGGGCTTATCATCAATATCCCAGATGATATAGATGTGGAGTATGTACTTTATTTCTAATTCCAGGCCTTTAATAATATGGAAAAATACGCAACATTAATCACAGGCTTAGAGTTAGCCTTATCTTTGGGAGCCGAGCAGGTCATAGCACATAACGATTCCCAATTAATTATCAACCAGATGCTTTAAATATATAGGTTCAAAGGAGATCTCATATTTAGGTATTTTTCTAAAGCTATCAAAGTCATCTCCAAACTCTCACCAGTTAAAATGATCAAGATTCCAAGGGTAGAGAATGCTCGAGCACATTTACTAACTTGGCTAGCCTCAATGACCCGGACGGATCTCAGAAGAATCATCCAAGTAGAAATTCTTGCACATAGAGGTATAGATAGGGATGCTATCCATTTCATCTTGGTGGAATTAAGACCGTCGTTGATGGATCCTATAAAAAACTAAATTGACAAGGGTGTATTGCCTTCCTACTTAAAAGAAGTAAGAAAGTTAAGATGCAAGGCAATTAGTTATGTACTAGAGAGAGGATTTTTATACAAAAGAGGATACACTATTTCTTTATTGTGGTGTGTACACCCCACTGAAGTGCCAGATTTAATCAGAAAGGTGCATGAAAGTTCATGTGGATCTCATTCAACCGACCAATCATTGAAAAGAAGGATACCTATACAAGGTTACACTACACTAAAATGCAGTTTTAGTAACACACAAATTAATTGATTACTAACACTATTATAATGTTACATTTACTAATAGTAATTTATCGCTACTAAATTATGATATGTGTTAGTAATGAGCTTTATCATGTCAAAGAATGAAGTAAAAATCAATTTTAATAATACACTTCACAAAATAGGAGCGGGAGAATTCCCTCCCATTAAAAATCCACAAATGTTTTCTTCGAGACCTGTGACTTCTTTATCCCACATCTTTGCAAAGCCACAAACAATGTGTTACTAGCAATTTCTTCCACTTCTTTCTTTGGAGATCTTCTTTGAGATTTCTTCACACAATAAAAACCCTAGTAATTTCGTGATTTCTTTCGATTCTACGATTCTTCGAGACCTGCGATTGTTATAGATGATTTGAGTTTTCTTCTTTGAGATTAGTTTTTTTGCCTCTTTTCTCATTCTTTATCTATTGATCTTCCGGGTTGGAGATAAAATCTGTCAACCCATTTCTCTCTATCTATTCGTGTATGTATATATATTGTGTAAGTGTGGAATAGTTGATTTGGATATATGCACAAGTTTTTAATGTGGTGAATCTTTGATATGCTAAGCTTTAAAGTCTTGTTCTATGTTTCCCATAAATTAATCCAAGATAAAGGCAAAAGTTTTGGTTTTATGGGCGATTGTTTTTAGAGTCTTGTACCATATTGTAAAATACCCTTAAAACACATTCGATAATTTTTTTATTTTTATACAAAATGGTCTTTTTTTATGTGAATGAACATTTAAATGTTTGTTCATCAATTTATTTTAATGTAGATCGCATACGTGCTTTCAAATAGGCATAATTACTTCCATCAAACATCGGGGATCTATTTGACATATAACTATCCATATAACCTCCAGAATTCATCAAACTGACTTTTAGAAACAATCTACGATACCAATTTGAAGTTTTAAGGTTATATGGATTGGGTGTAATTTGTTAAATGCACTCCTTTGATCAAATAAATAAATTAGAACACATGATACAAATAGAAATTCGGCCAACAGGTTGAGACTTTCCAAATTTTAGTCTTGATTACTAAAATTCCTACATGAGCATTGCGAGATATCAAGTGTAATGTAAAAAGAAAGCCCAACCACACAATTCATCGATGTACAAGGAAAACCAAATGGGAAAAATCTTGAACGTCCATGGCTAGAAAAAATCCATTATGAATATGTTTTCTACAAATAGAAGCATAAAACTTATAAACTTCAATCCACAAGACCTGTCGATGTCGTCTTCAATACCTCTGCCCATATCATGTGCAGATTGAACACGCTGCACAACACTCAGGTGTCTCTATATCCACCGAAAGCCAAGCACTGTCTCCAAAAGAAACTTGTGGAGAGGTCTACCACACCCAAATCGGGATGAATGTATGAAAGGTTTAGTTTGATGGTTTTTTGAAAAATGATCCTAAAGATCACACGAAAAGTTGGAGACCTTTTATAAAGAGAAAATGTGTTTTCTTTTAAAGTGCAAGGGATAAAAGTTCTGAAATTCACGAGCTCCAAAGTGGTATAAAAGATATAAGTAGTGGGAAAGGGAATTGAGAGGGAAAAACATATTTTTTTAAAAATTAAACCGCTTGTTCGAGAAGCACACCATATAGTTGACTCACTTGAGTCTGCCCTATGGAGGACCCTCAAACGTAGACAAAATTGAGTCTCTCCTTCAAGTACATTATAGATTCTTCACTATCAATAAAAGATCCAGTTTAACAAGTAGAAAACCAACACATTCAACACATAGGATTGCATATCATCTCATAGTTTATTAGTAAGTGTTAGTTGGAGTTAATATGAATTTTCTATAATTTTTAGGAATTTTTAAGCAATTAAAATCTACTTTTAAAATAATTAGACTAGGGTTTATATTGTTTTATGGTTACATTTAGTATTTTAAAAGTTCCTAAAAGATTTCTTAGGTAGAATCCAAAATCGGCACAAACTATTATGGTTTAAAGTTGAATTTTTAATAAACTAAAAACTCGTGTTTTATAACCGATATGATCTCTACATGTGTTTGCCTGAGATTTGTGTTTGTTTAAACTCTCATTTTATGCACCTAATCTTTACCGTTGGATCTTATTAATAAATGGCCTGCATGTGTTCATTTATAATCCTAGTGCATTCTATTTTCACCAATCAGAGAATAGTTTTATGTGGTCACTTATTAGCCCTTAGATTTGAATTCTAACCATTGCTTTAATTTAAACAGTCCATTCCCTTCAATATTCTAGACTCTTCTAAGCATAGTATAGAGACATACCCTTGGGTCCCCATTTGAATAATTTCGCATTTTCGTCAGTTGAGAAAAGAGAAAAAATAAAATTTTTGTACAAAAACTCTACTAAAATGTTATCAGAAAATCATTTTAAGAGTTAGGGTATCTTATTCCTCACTGCTTTAATCTCTTTTCAACAGCCTCACACGATTTTGGACCTCATTTATTTTTAGAAATTTATAGATCTAAAATCAAGTGATACAATTAACATTTTAGGTCTTAGGTTGTTTTTTATTTCTTATTTTGAGAAATCATCTCTTTTTGGATACTGTTTGAAAAAAGTTTTAAAACCAGTTTTATCCAAGATCTCTTATTTTTGCAAAACTTAAATCATGACTTTCATGTTTTAGATCAGAGAAATTCTTCTCTTTGAAAAATTGTCTGTATAAATAAGTTCTAAGGATCTGAGTTTTAAAGATCCTACAAGCATTCAAATCTTGAAATATTATTATGAAAAGAACGAGTCTAATTTCAGAGGTGTAAAAAGGATCTTATATTTAGATTTCTTATAATTTATGGGATCCTGCTGTAATTAAGTGTGTGTGAGTACATGCATGGCATTTTACGCACATCACTCATTACAGTATCACCAGCAAACACTAAAATGTGTTGTTGGTTGAAAGATTTCAACTACTAAGTCGACATTGTGAAAAGGGAGAAAGGGAGCAGAGAAAGGAACGGAGAAAGGACAATCCAGTTTCTTAAAGAAGTAAGAAAGGTTACTAAGATAGAGTGAAATCTCGATTAGGTATATTTATGGACTTCGAATAGAAATTGATTGTATAATTTGTTGTATGCTTGTAACCTAAACTATTTGTAGTGGATTTTGATTTTGTAGAGTAGAAGTTGTGGTGACAAATATATTCAACACAAATAAATGAGAGAAGCGTAATCACCAAGCAATATAAGGAAACTAAAATGCCAATCACATAACATGAGAGGTACGTGGTTCAACAAGAATGCCTACGTCCACGGTGGTGCAGTTAGTATTATTTCTATTTACTCCGTAGAGTATTCACAGAGAATACAATGCGTGCCTTTTGCCCCAAGCTAAGGGTTTATTATATACACGTCTATCTTCGGGGAGTGGGGGTGCTGGACTTCCCCACGTCCACCTTTCTTTCCTGGAATATCTCTATACGAGATTCTAGGAAGAGACTAAGTTATAACTGAATTAAGTTAAGGTGCGAAGGGTTTGGACTTTGGGCCGTTTTAATTAGGCTACTCGTCCGGGCCCGTAATGCCAAATACGGGTACCCACAATTGCCCCTAAATTTTTTGGGCCACAATTTGGGCTCAATAAATTTAAATGATTTGTCATAATAGCTCTTTTGCATATCGTGTAACTCTTCCCAAAGTTGGAGGACTGATTTAGGCGGCAGTTGCTTCGTGTATTATGCGCGATGATTAATAACATTTAAAATTCCTTTTGAGAAGCGCTTCATAGTTGCCGTTTCAAGCTTCTTAGCATTCTTCCATCTTCTGCGAGTTTTAGCAATTTGTGCCCTCTTCTCCAGGTCTTCATTTTCTTCGCTTTCGTTCTCCCTCATCATTTGGGCTTGTGATCTTGCATCGCCCAAGTCGAACTTTCATCTCGTAAGTCTCCTTTGCTCTCTCTCTGTGCTTTCTTTGAATTTGTAGTTTAGGGTTTAAAAATGGCAAAGATAGGTAATAGATTAGTGCCCGAGTTTAGGAAGTTTTATAATATCCCAGAGTGGGTAGAGATCGAGTGTTCCTCTCTGCCTAAAAATGTTAGAGAGATAAAGGGTGCACACTGGATTCACGTTTTGTTACTTTCCCAAGGGGGCTTACTTTTCCTCCAAACGATTTATTCTTGCATTTCTTCGGTTATTTCAACATTGTTCCTGCACAGTGTTCGCCCAATGTATGGAATATAATCAATGGCGTCCATAGAATAAATCAACTTTATGGCACCAAATTAGGGCTCGCCGAAGTTTGTTTTTGCTACTCCTTTTCTCGGACTAGCTTTGGTGTTCTTTATCTCAAGGCCAGAAGTCCTGATAGGGTATTGGGAGTAAACTTACTTGATTCCCACAAGGATTACTGGCAAGATGGCTTTCTTGCTAGAAATTGGCAGTTCTCCCCCCAGACTGTGGGGTCGAGGTCTGATAGGTTTACTGTTCCTTTTTATGGAGAAGAGTACATAGGTAATCTTTGCTTTGTCCTTTCAATTTCTTTGTTAATGTGTGATCTTTCTGACTCTTTCCTGTTTTCTTTTCAGCGAGGTCGAAGAACTTGGAGCCTGCTCTTAGCAAGTTTCGACTTTCAGAGTTGGTTAAAGCTTGGAATATCAGGGAGCCCTTGGCTGATGGTGAACATCCTCAGTCTGCTGCTTTCTTACTCGAGTACAAAAACATTGGGTCTAATTTTATAACGAGTCTCATGGATAGCATTCCTGAGTTTGATACTTCCGAAGAAGCTGCTGCTGATCCCATTCAGTTGGCGAGGAGGAGAGCAGTTCTGAGAGTGATATCAGGGGAGGTGTTGAAGGTGGTCCCAGCGAGGAGAGCTCTAGCAGTGACAGTTCTTCTAGCTTAGAAGAAGTTTTTCAAGCCCAAGATACTTCAAGTACATCTAGCAGCTCTAGCGAGGAAATGGTTCCTCCAAGGAAAAACTTGATTCGTGATGATGATGATGATGATGATGTGCTCCTTGCTCAAAGATCAAAGAAGCAGAAGTCCAACACTGGGGCTGTTGCTACTGGTTCTCGGTCTGCTGCTTAGGAGCAGGAGAAGAAGAGGAAGGAAGAAGATCATGTGAGAGAGAGAGAGAGGAAGAGGGAAGAAGAGAAGAAGAAGCTTGAGGAGAATAAGAAGGTCGAGGAGAGGAGGAGGATAGAGAAGGAGAAGGAAAAAGAAGAGGAGAGGAGAGGAGAAAAATGGAGGCGAGGACAAAGGCTGGGCAGGCCTTAGTGCCTGTATCCGCGTTGCCGAAGGGTGCCTCGGTTGCCACTTCTCCCCAGTTGGCCCCTGCACTGATCGAGCGAGCAGTCCTTCCTGCTGACCGCCAAAGGGCAATGGGGACTCACCAGTTAGCTCTGCAAGCGATCCAGAAGCTGGCCTTGGTAAGTTTATTTCTCTTCCCTAATGCTTGCCAATTTCTGTCTATTTTTTGCTCCTAATATCTTCTTTTACTTGCAGTTTGTGACTGATTTTGCTGTGATCTATCGCTCTCGCGACGAGCTGATCAATAAGAATGGTGAGCTAGATAAGCAGAATGCTGCTTTAAGGGTGAAGAGTGCTGAGCTTGATGCTAGCTTGAAGGCTGTTGATGCTGCCCGGACGTCCTCTGATCTGGCTTTTATCAAAGCTTACCAAGAAAGGGAAGCAGTGGTCAAAGAATTGAATGAAGTGCGATAAGCCTACAATCTGTTCTACTCGAGCATGCTGGCTGTTGTGGAGGAGAACAAAGTGAAAATCGAGCAGCTGAAGGAGAAGGAGTCTCAGGCAACCACCATTAAGGAGGACTCATATAACTTCAGGTGGGCTACTGTGTATGAAGACGCTGAGGTTCAGATAGGCTATATCAGTAGTCTAAATTTTAAGAAGGGCTAGAACAAGTCCCTTTTAGCTGCTGGTGTGGACGTTGCCTCTCCCCTGTTCGATGAGCATGATCCCGGCCCAAAGTCAATTATGGATGAAGCCCCTGCCCCAACCATCGAAGGTGTTGCCCCTGCCTCCCAGTCAGTTCTTACTAATGCCCTTCTTGTTCAGGCAACATAGGTTATCCCTACTAAAGGAGGTGTTCCTACTGCTGCTGACAAGGGGAAGCAACCAGCTTCTTCTGGGAAACCCGAGGTCGCCAGCTAATTTACCTTTAGGGTTACTTTTGTATTTTTGTTTGTAATCTTCCTTTCTGTTTCTCGATGTACTCTGATCCTTTTGTATATTAATGAAATGAGAAGGTTCCTTCCCCTAGTGTACTGATTTATTTTTTCCCTTATTTCTCTTTTATGGCCTGTAGTTGGTTAATGTTGATGACTATATACCAACCACTTCTCAATTGGGAAGAATGATTGGTCCTGATGTAAGTCTTGAAGTTCGTCATACCTTTGTGAGGATTTGAAAATCGCCTGAGGGCAAGGCTTCTAGATGCTTCTGAGATCAACTGGGTTGGAGAAATTCTTCAGCAGGAGAATGAAGCTTTGAGGAGGGAAGTCTCGTGACTCAGTGAGTATGCACCGAGCATTGCTCCTGCAGTATTACGAGGTTCCTCCTCATCACGAGCTAGAGATGGACTAAGCGACGTTCCTCCGGTGCTGCGAGGTTCTACCCCGTCGACTGTTCCGTGATCTGGTATAAATGCAAGAAGTCCAGCTAGGGAAATGGAAGAGCTTCATGATGATGTCCGTCGAGTATACGTGATTGCTGCTGGGCTTCAAAGGGACGTCACTCGACCGAGGCATCTGTTTAAAAGAGGACCTCGATGAGTATGGGCCAATGGTTACGACCAAGGTTGGCTAGATGCTCTGACGAGGCTGACAGAGTTTGAAGAGCTCGCCTTTATCAGGGGATGGTTGAGTGCTCTGAGGGAGCTACAAGTCCCAAGGAATTCAATGCTCTGGTATCGTCATGAGATCTCTCCTTCCACTCTAATGCCTAATCCCTTCCGGAGAGATGATCAGTGGATCCTTATCGATGTCATCCCTTGGAAGCTATTGGAGTCGAATGTGAATGAAGTCGAGGATGATTTAATTCCCCATCCCGACGACGGTTGAAGAGCTCAAGTGGCTGATTATCTCGTTTAGAGGCCTCGCCTTCATTGAGATTTTGCCAATAGTAACTTTGTATACATATGTAATGAAGTAATATAATGTTGATGTTTTGGATGAGCTCTCCAACTAAACAAGGGTTGTATTTGTTGTAAATGTGATGAAGTAATATAAAATTTATGTTCTGGGCGAATTTGCCGACTAAACAAGTGTTTTATATTTTCCACATCTTTTAGACTTTGCTCAATAACCTTGGGCCTCTCTTGGCCGACTAGATTTATAATTTTGCATTTTTGAGTAAGTGTCCCTCCAGTACAGTATGCTTATGAGATACCATTCTGCCCCACTTTACCTTTTAGGTCATGTCGTCACACTTTCTTAGGCCTAAGTGTGGCAATTGGCGAGGACACATCTGGTGCTGGATGCTCTATTCGATTATGATTTTATTAACCCAACATTGTTTGATGATTAATTTTGATCTGGTCACATTGCCTAAGGATCTTCTGTAGGGCTTCATGTATTACCATGGGCAATGCTAAGAGGTTTTTCGTGTTTCATAACGAAAACCTAAGGAGGGTGATTTCCCTGATATAGTGTAATGATTAATGTGTCGGTCACTTGGAAAGGGTGTGTGAGTTATAAAGTTCATATACTGAAACTTTGTAAAATGCAACTGCTAAACAACTTTTATTAATGATAAGCAAATGAGCTTCCGTTTCCACAAGTCTGATAAAGAACAAAAGCAAAAGCAAAAGCTAGAAATAGAATTTCTTAAGATTGACTGCATTCCATGTTCGGGGTATCTCTCTGCCATCCAGCATTTCTACGTAATAGGTTCCTCGCAGATCATCTCTTGTTATCTTGAATGGTCCCTCCCAATTTGGTCCTAACTTACCATCTGATGGTTTTACTGTGCTGCCTAGGACTTTCCTTAGGATTTAGTCCCCAACTCGGAATGCCCTTGGATTGACCTTCTTGTTATAGTGCTTTGAGAGAGGTTGCTGATAGCTTGCTAGTTTCACTAAGGCAAGCTCTTGGCGGTCATCGGCTAGGTCAAGTTCAGCGAGCAATGCTGCATCATTCTGGCCCTGGTCGATAAGGGTGGACCTCATAGTTGGTAAGCCTGCTTCCAATGGGATGATTTCTTTCATTCTATATGTCAGTGAGAATGGGGTTTCCCCCGTTGCTCGATGTGGGGTAGTATGATAGGCCCACAGAATATGCGGTAGTTCAGTCGCCCATGCGCCTTTGGCTCACTCTAATCGTTTCTTTAGCCCATCGATCACCGTTTTGTTAGAAGCCTCGGCTTGGCCATTACTCTGAGGATAGGCCACCGAGTTGAAATGGTGTCTGATTTCGTAGTCATTGCAGAAATTCTGAAAGGAGCTGCTCTCGAACTGCGTTCCATTATCAGTGATGATGGTCCTGGGGATCCCAAAACGGGTAATTATATTTTTCCATATGAATCTTATCATATCTGCGTCTCGGATGTTCGCCAGTGGTTATGCCTTTATCCATTTGGTGAAGTCGTCAGTTGCGACCAATAGATACTTATGATTGTCGATGGCGGTAGGAAGAGGTCCTACGATGTCCATTCCCCATTGGACGAATGGCCATGGGCTGAAAAGTGATTTTAGGTCGCTGACAGGTTGATGGACCATGGGAGCATGAAATTGGCATTTCTCGCATTTGCGAACATACACTGCAGAGTCTCTTTGCATATATGGCCACCAATAGCCTTCCTTCATTTCTCGGAAAGCCAATCACCTCCCTCCAATATATCCTCCACAGATTCCCTCGTGGAGTTCGTGTAGAATTCGTTCGACATCCCTCGGGTGAACACACTGAAGGTAAGGACCGGAGAACGATCTCTTATATAGCTTTCCCTCAGGAGATAAGTGAAAGCGAGCAGCTTTGACTCTTATCTGGTGAGCGGTCTTCTTATCACTTGGGAGTACACCATCCTTCAAATAGTCCCTTAAAGGATCCATCCAACTGGGTGTTGACTCAATGTGGAGCACATACTCCATGCTTGGTAGCTCACTGCTACGGTTTATGCTCGGATGAGTGAGGAAATCGACGGGGATTGTTCTTTTTAAGTCAGAATCAATTGCCGAACTTAGGGTTTCTAGGGCATCAGTATGGTTGTTCTGTCCTCTGAGAAATTGCTAGATGGGGACTTCCTCAAATCTGGCCATTAGTCTCTTTGCCAAAGCGAGGTAGGCTGGCATTCTTTCATCTTTTGCATTATAGTCTCCACTTATCTGGTTGGAGACTAATTTTGAGTCACCAAACACCTGTATTTGCTTTGCCCCCAAAGTATGTGCCTTCTGGAGGTCGACTATTAAAGCCTCATATTCTACTTCGTTATTGGATGCTTCAAATCCAATCCTGATTCCTTATTCGAGGATTGTATCCTCTGTAGTGACAAGCACAATGCCTACTCCTACCCCCTTTGAATTAGAGGCTCCATCAAAAAAAAATTTCCAGACTCCCTCTGTTGTGTGATTCTATCTTTGCTTTACAGGTTGAAGTTGGTCGAGAGGCTGCTCGCCTGTGAATTCGGCTATGAAATCAGCAAGGACCTGCCCTTTGATTGTGTTCCTTGGTTGAAATTGGATGTCAAATCGCCCGAGCTCGACTGACCATTTAGATAGTCTGCCCGACAAATCCGCTTTCCTCAGGATTGCTTTAAGGGGGTGCGATGTAAGGATGATGATAGTGTGAGCTTCAAAGTAGTGATTCAACTTCCTCGAAGCCACTACAAGTGCAAAGGCAAGCTTCGCTAATGGTAGGTACCGTTGCTTGGCCTCTAATAAGGTCTTGCTCGTGTAATAGACGGGGTGCTGTATTCTTGGTTTTTTGCACATCAAGGCAGAACTGACAGTGTGGTTGGAAACGGCGAGGTATAAGTATAGTGAATCTGTTTCCTGGGGTATGACGAGCAGTGGTGGTGAGCTAAGGTAAGCCTTGAGCTCGTCTAATTCCCGCGAGCAATCTTGATTCCATTCTACTATTTTATTTCCTTTTAGGAGCTGGAAGAATGGTTTGCACTTCTCGGAGGACTTTGAGATAAAAAGGTTCAAGGCAGTGAGCATACCGGTGAGCTTTTGTATGTCTCGTACTGTGCGAGGAGGTTGTACCCTTTTGACTGCATCAATCTGGTCTGGATTAGCCTCAATGCCTCTCTTGCTGACCAAGTACCCAAGAAATTTTCCTGACTGGACGCCGAAAGAACACTTGCTCGCGTTAAGTTTCATTCGGTACTTCCTGAGGATTTTGAAGGTTCTTGATAGGTCTGAGAGGTGGTTTTCTTTGTTCCTTCTTTTGACGAGCATATCATCGATGTAGACTTCCATGGTGTCCCCCATTTGGTCCTTAAACATCTTGGTGACCAGCCGCTAGTGAGTTGCCCCTGCGTTTTTGAGCCCGAAGGGCATGACCTTGTAACAGTATAATCCAACGGTGGTGATGAATGTTGTCTTATCTTGGTCTGGCGTGTACAGAGGGATCTGATGATACCCCGAGTATGCGTCCAGAAAACTCATTCTCTCGTGAGCTGCTATGGCGTCCACTAATTGATCGATTTTTGGGAGAGGGAAACTGTCTTTAGGGCACGACCTGTTAAGTTCAGTGAAGTCGATGAAGACTCTCCATTTCCCGTTATTCTTTGGGACTACTACTGGGTTGGATAACCATTTGGGGAATTGGACCTCCCGTATGGATCCTGTATCCAGCAGTTTTTCAACTTCTTTTTCCATGGCCTTTGCCTTCTCAGGCGCAGTTCGTCGTGCCTTCTGCGTGATTGGTTTGAAAGTGGGGTCGACGTGCAGCTGATGACAAACCACACTAGGATCCATTCCAGGCAGCTCATATGGTTCCCATGCAAAAACATCTACATTACTTCTGAGCAGAATTATCAACTCATTCTTTTCATGATCTGTGTGAGAAGCTTCAATCAAGAAGATCCTATCATCGTCGCTACCTCCAGCTGTAACTTCCTCCAGGTCCTCGACGACCCGTTCAAAGGGGAGGAGCCTAGTCTCCTCCACTCCGGGCCTTTCGTATTTTAACTGCTATTTTGAAGGTATCAGACCTTCTTGTTCTTCAACTTTCTCGCTAGGCTTGTCGGCCTTCTTCTATGGTCTTGGGAAGATGGCCGCTATGAAGCACCTTCTTGCCATTTCTTGATCGCCATGAATCTCCATGACACCTCGCTCAGTCACATATTTGAGTTTCTGATGGTAGGTCGAGGAGACTGCCTTCATTGCGTGCAGCCATCCTCTGACGAGGATAGATTGTTATGGCGAGTCAATGTCAACTACCAGAAACTCAATCATCTTGGAGACATTTCCTGCCCTTACTGGCAGCATGATCTTTCCCAAGGGCATAGTCACTTTTCCAGCGAATCTAACTAAAGGGACAGTAGAATCCTTTAGGTTGACGACGCTTAACTTCAATTTTCTGAACAGGTCGAGATACATTACCTCGGACGAGCTTCCTTGGTCGATGAGCGACTTGTCGACGTCATTGTTAGCTATCTATAGTCGACGTCATCTGCTCGCCGACGCTTTCCTGATTGTGTCTTTGCTGGATCGATCTGAAAAGCTTGCATCACCGCTGTAAACTTTTTTACCTCCATTCGAGCTGAATTTTCTTGAATTTGCTGCACATCAGATGCCCCGTGAATTACTGCGAATTCGTGGCCGGCATCATCTTCGAGTACGTTGTCAGGCCTTGCTTCTCCATTGGCAGCAACTTTCTCTGCCTTCTTTTCCACGAATTCGTTCATATGCCCGAACTGGGCCAGCTCTTCGAGGTGGGACTCAAAATCCCTGCAATGCTTAGTCTTATGTCCTCCTTTTTTATGAAAAGCGCATCTAAGCGCGTTGTTTCTCTTTGAGGGATCTCCTCCCATATTTCTGGGCCACTTAATAAATGGCTTGTCTTTGATTTTTGCGAGAATCTTATAAATCGGTTCTCTGAAGACAGTGTTGACTGCCTGAAATTCTTTTGCCACATCATTCCTGGCTCCGTTCTTGGAGTCATTCTTGCCCCCATTCTTTCCTCCTTTCTTCTGGTTCTCAATTTTGTCACTTCCTTTGGCAGCGATCTTAGCTTAATCGTTATCTCCTGTGATGAGGTGGGTCACATCCTCCACCTTGGTGTATTTCTCGATGCGAGCCATCAGGTCATCGATGGTCGTGGCCTCTTTCTTTGTCAGGGATAGGTACAAAAGGGAAGAGTTTGGTAGCCTAATTTTAAGGAGGCCACTGCTACCTGCTCCGAGCAGTCTTAGACTTCATTGAATAATTCCCAGTACCTCTTCACGTAGTCTCAGAGGGTCTCTTGAGATGTCTTCTTTATTGTTAGCAAAGCATCCATCCTTTTGGGATGAGAGCTACTAGTAATAAAGAGGGCCGTAAAAAGCTCGGCCAGGGACTCAAAGCTCCCGATGGATCTGTGAGGGAGCCTTTCAAACCATTTTTGTGCCACGTCATGGAGGCTCGAGGGAAAAATTCATCACATCAGTGCATCTTTGTGGTTCCAGAGGACCATGGCTTGCTGGTACTGTCTAACGTGATCAATGGGATCAGTTTTCCCATCATAAATCTTGAATCTTGGAATAGCGAACTTCTTGGGGGCTTCCTCTTCCTCTATTTCCTTTGATAAAGGGGATTTCATCTGGGTCTTGAGAGCTCGTCTAGCAAGCTCCCTGGTTGATGTTGCACCGCGATGTGCTAGGTGTTGGTCCATCTCCCTTCGGACCAAATCTCGTATGTTCTCATTGCTGCGAGCTGGGATCCTATAATGGTGGGCTGATCGCTGGTGCTCGAGTGAGTCATTGCTTGACTCGTATCTCTCACTCCTTTGGGATCCACGCTTAGGGATCCTTCCTCGGCTACGAGACTTACTCGTTTGAGGGCTAGGAGTGCGGTACGGACATCGCCTAGTGCTGCGATGGAATTCTTTCTCCCACTACACCAAAATACTAATTTTTTGACTGCCTTCTTGTGATTGCTAATGGGGGTGACAAACTTTATGACTGCCGGGAGGAGTCACAAAATTATTTGTAACTGCTAGTAGGAGTGATAAAAATTTTGGGTAATAAAAAATTTGAGTCAATTGGTTTGTCACTGCTAATGACAGTCACCAATCTTGTCATATAATTATTTTATGACTGCTATAAGCAGTAACAAATTTGTAACTGCCATAAGCAGTCACAAATTTATCGTTAGGCATAAGTTATGACTCTTATGAGCAGTCACAAAATTGTAACTGCTATGGACAGTCACAAATTTTAGCTTACGACTTAATTTGTGACTGCTAATAGCAGTCACAAATTTGTAACTGCTCGTAGCAGTCACAAATTTTGGCCTAGAACTTAATTTATGACTGCTGCTAGCCGTCATAAATTTGTAACCGCTTTCGGGAGTCACAAATTTCTATATACTTCCTAAAAAGTGTAAACACATAATGGCTCTTTCATTTTCCCTCCCTCGTCGATCTCCCTCCGTCCTGATTATTCATAAAAATTGGCTCTATCATTTTCCCTCACTCATCGGTTTCCCTCCCTCCCTCCCTCCCGATTATTCACAAAAATTGGGCCAAAAAACCTAAAAAGCTACTTTCATTGTCATACCAAGTTGCAGAACAAGAAAGAGATTTCATTTGAATTTTTTCTTGAACTCAGGTGATTTAGGTTGTTTTCACCCCCTTCTTTGACTAATTATGTCATTATTTCATATATTTCATTTTATTAGGGTTTAGATCTAATTCATTCAAATATTCAATTCAATTTTTTTGGGTATGCACCTTTTCTTGAATTTGGGATTTTATATTAATGTTTGGTTTGGTTTGGTTTTTTGGATATGTGAACATATCTGAGGAGGAATTAGGGTTTTATGGATCCATGGCTCGTTTAGTTTGCTATACATTTTTTTTTTCATTTGAATATTCATATGGGTTTACAATTTTTTAAACACATGATTTTTTTCCATTTGATATTTGCCTTTCAAATTGCTTATATATATATATATATACACACATACAATTGTCACCCTAAGCTTATATATATACACACATTACACGCATATATGTCATATATCAAATTATAGATACAAATCATGTATGTAGTGATGGAAATTGTACCAGGATGATTCCACCACACTCAGTCGCCAAAAAAATATGTCAACGGTTGTATAAATGAATCTAATTGGAAATCTCATGTAGTTTGTACAAACGGAGACCATCTATGTTAATTATGGTTGTTATTTTTATTCTAATTTCTATTTTGTATGTTCATACAAATCGAGACCATCTCGATAATCGTATAATTTAAGCCTGCTACTTAATGTTTGTTGTTTAATATGCTTTTACTTGTTTATATTTTGATTTATCACTCAATTAATTGTAAGGAAGTACAGTTTGCAAAGACTTTTATCAAGCGAGATCATGATATAATTATCAAACGGATCAGATAATTATTGTTCAAAATCGGATTATAGAACAAACGAACTAAGCTTATAGTACTTGAGTGTGTCCATCATCTCTGGGAATAAAACAAACCTATATATGTATGTATCATTTATACTGACAATGAATATTTTTGTATAACAAAGAATTTATGTAGTGTTATATACCCGAGTAATCCTTATAGTTATGGCACGTGTACGAGTCATAAACAAAAATAATATGGTATTTGGAAGACACAAGTTATATATAATATGCATAGGTAAGGTCGCGGGTATTAATAGAGTGTCTTGCCAATAACTCTATGACTCTGGTGCATAGAGTTCTTGGCAATTATCTGCAAATTAAATAATGTACCAATCCTTTAATTTTTAGCTCATCATTGATTTCATTGTTGTTACAATTGATATTCTGACTAATGTGTTTCGATACATAAATTTAGTGGGTTATTGTAATCTCAATTCTGTCCACTTTGATTTTCTTGACAGTACAATATTTGATTTGTTGTGTATCCTATGTTGACTATTTATAACTTCTATGCCGTGTTTGATTTCTCCGTTTACCTCATGAACCTAAATTGTAGTTGCGCATATACTTTGGGAGCTGATGGTATTCCTATTATCTTCTATTAGACTGAAGAAAATATAATTTTGTATTATCTCCAACTTAGATGATTTTATATTTACTCCACAGGTGGAACACGTTAGAGCTGAGAGAAACTTGCTAGCAGAATGGCCAACCACTGCATAGTAAAACTATATTACTCATTCCAAGATGCTAAGTACTTGTATCTAATTATGGAATACTTGCCTGGCAGTGATATGATGACATTGCTGATGAGAGAAGACACTTTAACTAAAAGCGTGGCTAAGTTTTACATAGCTCAAAGTGTCTTGGCCATAGAGTCCATTCACAAGCATAATTACATTCATAGGTTAGTATGCAACTACCACTCTCTAATTATGTTGTGTTGTACAAAGTAGTTAAACTATGATTTTCATCTGATTTTCCTTACAGAGATATAAAACCTGACAACCTTCTTCTTGACAAAAATGCCCACATGAAGCTATCAGATTTTGGTTTGTGTAAACCTCTTGATTGTAGAACTTTATCCACACTGAATGAAAATGAAACCATGGATGATGGGAACTTGAGGGAACCAATGGATATTGATGGCACCTTCCCTGACGCGGTTATTAGAAGTATATGGATAAGCCCTCGCGAACAACTTCAACATTGGTAGATGAACAAGAGGAAGTTGGTATGTTATATTTTCATGAATTCAGAGTAATCTTGCTTCTAAGCCTCGGATGGATTCAGATATTCCATTTACTTCTTATGTTGAAGATTTATGTTATGTTTTTCCCTTTTCTCTAATCTAATCTAATTTAAATATATACACACGGGAGCTTTAAATCGTATGACCCCACATGTAACTTTTTTAATTATATTAAAGTGCTAAAGCCGCTTATGTCTCTTTGTATTGACCTCTACTCTTTTTCAATTTTAAGGAGTTTATATTCGCCTCCTCTTTTAACATTTTAAATCGTTTTTCACTGCTTATGCAAATGAATCATCGTTAGAGACCTAAAATGTTTCTATCGATTTGTGCACCGACCCACCGATCTGTCACTTTAATAACCCATGCCCCCCTCTTTCAAATATTAATTCGGTTTTCAAAACCAAACGCGGGTCAAGCGATTGGGGTAGTCCATTTTTTATAGGTATCATGTCTTTCGATATAGAACCCGACATAATTGTTAAGTGTGTGAACTTTAGTTGGAACGAAGTCGGAAGAATGGGAAGAATAGGTGTTCACATTGTGAATTACGTCCTAATTATATCTGCGGATTTACAACCGGACATCGTACGCAGCAGCCCCGTTAGCAGGGGTGATTGGGTTCGATAAATTCTCAATTTTGGTGCCGAGCATCCCCCGGCACGTGTGGGGTTGCATTTTTTGGTTCCGGAACGGTTACATACATTAGATATACCATATGGGTCCAAGAAATCCAGTTGAAGGTGGCCTAATGATAAAATTTCATGAGATTTAGGAAATCAGCAAAGCAAAAAGTTGGATCCCAGCATCCGAATCGATTCGGTTTATCACCGAATCGATTCGACCCCTTCCAGTAGCCAATTAAGGGTTTGCGAATCGATTCGGGTTACTTCCGAATCGATTCGGCAAACCAAAAGTGTCAGGTCTCTACATCCGAATCGATTCGCCCTTAGACAGTGTTGAATTCGAGAGTTTCGAATCGATTCGGTTTAACTACCGAATCGATTCGGTTCACCTGGTCACTTAAAATTCCCTCATTTGTTTAAATCAACTTCTCATTCTCTCTTCTCCCTTAGCCGAAGACCTCCTCCTCTCCCATATCATTTCCTTTATTTTATTCATTTTCACCCTCATGGCTTCCTCATCCAGGGCATCCTCATCTAAGGTTACTAATTCAACCCTCTTAAATTGTTTTCAAATCTTATTTAGTGTTCTTTGTATAAAAGTAGGGTTAAATGCATTCTTGTAAAATCCACATTTTCTGCAGGAAACTTCATATTTTCTCATTGTTTGTGACGTGAATCCAACAAATACAACTTGTTTATGTTGCTTTGATGATTAAGTTGTATTTGTTGGGGTTGTTTCACTTTGAAAATGCCATTTTCACCCCACTTTCTATGCATTGCACGCTATATGTTCGATAAAATGCCTCTGTGAAGGTTTTGTGTGATAAAGCTCCATCTTCGCACCTTTTATCGCACATTCTTGTTGAATTATCCTTGTTTGAGTGTGGTGTGCGTCGGTTATGTCTACTCGACCAATTTTTTCCAACGCGCACCCTCCGAACCTAGTTTCCCCAAATTTCACGATTACTTTGATTTTATGCATCGCACTTATGGTGTGTGTATTGAATTAATGTTTTGTAGGTTCCTTCGATCACCAAGACATCATCCAATGCGGTTACTGGACGGGGAGGCGCTGGTTTTGAATCTTTTCGTTCCAAGGATGAGATGGAGTGGTATCGGGCCATGTTCAAAACCAGTCGCCCGATTGTTATTGAGAAGGAGGTGATTTTAGATGAGATGCCGACTTCTGTAAGATGGTATTTAGCCAAATTCAATTGGGAGGCCCATCTGTCCATGAGAGGGGAGGTCAACGAGGACCACGTGCGTCGTTTTTATGCTTCTCTAGTATCTACGCGCGGCGGCACGTATGAAGCGTATGTGAGAGGGAGGCGGATTACTATTTCTAAGCCCATCTTGGTTGCGCACCTTAGTGGGGCTTCTAACCCCGAGCTCTATCATTACCCGGTCCTCGCAGATGCGCCTCATCTTCCACAAGAGGTACTTATTGCGCATCTTGCACCCGGCAAGATTTGGGCGGGGGAGACTTTCCCCACTTCGGGCATGCCCGATGTACATCGTATCCTCCATCTCATCGCCGTTAATTCCATCATTCCAACTCAGACCAAGGCTGTCCTCCGTTATAAGCAGGCCCTCTTCTTATACAGTCTTTTAGGGGATGACATGGTCATCAGTCTTCCCGCCCTCATGTTGCATCAAATAGTGAACGCTGCCTATAGCGAGAAGGGAACCACAACTCTTCCTTTTGCGCGACTGATTTCTCGGATTTGCAGGGATGCCGGATGTGAGTTCTTGGGCAGCGACAAGATACCTAGGCTGCCCAAGGTGTTTAATGATAAGACCATTGCTAAAATCTTAGGGCAAGATTATTGGGAGAGGAGGAAAAAGCGTATGTTAGATGCTCCTGATGCCCCTGATGCTCCTATGCCGGATATTCCGAAAGTGCCTGATCCAGTCCCACCTCCTGTTCCTCCTACTGTTGACCCCATTACATATCTCGGGGTGCGGATGGATGAGTTACAGACTGATTTTACTGAATTTCGGGGCACCTATATGGCAAACTTCGCATTGTTGCAGGTTGATTTTACCGAGTTTCAGGACACTTATATGACGAACTTCGCATCCTTACGGGCTGACTATCAGCGAGATACTTCCATGATTGCCCAGGCACAGATGGATTTGTTTGCTCATATTCGTGGAGGCGAGGCTGCTGTGCCTCCTTACCTTTATGATCCCTATGCCCCTCGTGACCCCACCTCGCTCGAGTCCTCGAGCCGCCATTCGGACCATATGTAGGGCGTTGTCATCCTGCTTTCTCTACTGCTAACTTTTGTGGTTCTTTATTTTGATTTTTGGGTTTGTAACTTTGTAGTTGTGTAGTGGTGTGGGGAAGAGAGAGTACATTTAGTGTATTTTCTAATTTTGGTTTTTGTGCCCCATGTACACAACTTGTGATTATTAATGAAATTACTCATTTTCATTTTCATATTTGTTTTTGTGCCCCATGCATAGAATGCTTCTGTTTTACAATGATTTTTGTATTCAAGTAAAATGGATGGTTTTTGGTTCAAGTTGTGCTATCATTTTTAATTATCAATTCACATGTCTTATTTCAGGTGAAGGAGTAGGTAAGATATAAGTGAAGCTATCATTTAACGACGAGAAAAGGTAAGATGATGGTAATGAAATTCATATATGTTTACCCAACTTTGGGGAAGTTGTTTGTTTGTATCATTCCTATCATATCCACCACCACCCCTTATATAGATTACTTTGTAGTTATTTGTAGATTCAAAGTTTTGGGATTACTATGTAGTTGAACGGTGATGCGTGCGGTTCTTGACTCAACATCCTATTCAATAGTTGTCAATATTATTGTTAAATTGATGAAGTGGTTGAAATGGGGTCCAATATGGACCTCGAGTATTGTAGTATTGCTGTTGTTGAATATTTTTATTTTTTTAAACAGGGTGGATAGTCCTATAAATAAAGGGAACTCTGCCCAAATTTTTTAAAATTAGAACATAAATATTGTACATTTATTATTTGCAGGCATACACATGGCATATCCGGCATACGTAGTATTCAAAGGCCTAAATCCAGGTGTTTACACTTCGTGGCAAGCAACACAAGCACAAGTTAATGGATAACGAGGCGCCGTATTCAAAAAATTTGAGTCCATTGAACTTGCTCAACAGGCATACTCCGAGTACACGAGGGAGGATGTCACCGCATCAATACCCCCCACGGCTGATATACATAGACTTCACGAATCGTATCCACTGCGTGGTGACTCCTGGTCTAGATTTATAATGATTTGTTACATGTTCATGGCATTCCATGTCATCGAAGTGTTGTGTCGTTACTTTTTTTAGTTTATTTTTTATTCTATGTTCATTTTGTACTTGGCGCCCACTTAGGGGTTGTTTGATGTTAAATTAAGTTTAACAAGTTTTATGTGTTCTGGATATTTGGAATATGAGAAATATAAATGAAATGTTGTCAAAATTTTTAGACTTGTTATCATGATATTTATTTTACTTTCATTATTTCATCATTTTGTGAAAATATAAAGATATTTGTAATAGCTTTTACAACATTTAACAAATTTAATTTTGTAACTCCTAATAGGAGTCACAAATTTGTCACTACTATCAATTTTGTAACTGCTAACAGCAGTCACAAATATATGATTTGTAACTGCTGTCAGCAGTTACGAATAGCAGTTACAAATTGGGGTCACCAGTCATAACTCCATAGGGGTTATAAAAAATTGTGACTGTTGTTAGGATTTATAAATTTTCTTTTGTCACCCCCTAAATTATGACGGTAAATAGCAGTTATAAAGGTCATTTGTGAGTGCTAACAACACTCACAAATCTCCCATTTTGGTGTAGTGTCCATCCTCTCTAATTTCCTTTTGAGGCGAGCATTCTCAGCCTCCTGCTTACGAGAAGACTCCCTTTGCTCTTGGAGCCTTGCCTCATAGGCATCAATCAGTCTGGAGATTTGCGTAGACCTTGCTGGTCCTTGGCTTTCCTCTGAGGCTGGCCTCTTCGGGCGAGGCCTCTGATCTGAATGCCAAACTTCAGATCTGATCCTGCAAGGAGCAGGTTGTTCTTGGATGTCTCCTGCCTGAGGAGCGTTACTGCTGTGACCAGACATTTCGAACTTCTTTGTTGGTGTGGGATTTCTCAGGGAAGACAAACTTTCCCACAGACGGCACCAATTGTGGTGACAAATATACTCAACACAAATAAATGAGAGAAGCGCAATCACCAAGCAAAATAAGGAAAGTAAAATGCCAATCACATAACAGAGACGTATGTGGTTCAGCAAGAACGCCTACGTCCACGGTGGTGCAGTCAGTATTATTTCTATTTACTTCGGGGAATGTTCACAGAGAATACAGTGCGTGCCTTTTGTCCCAGGCCAAGGGTTTATTATATACACGTCTATCTTCGGGGAGTGGGGGGTGTTGTACTCCCCCACGCCCACCTTTATTTCCTGGAATATCTTTATACGAGATTCTAGTAAAAGACTAAGTCATAACTGAATTATGTTAAGGTGCGAAGGGTTTAGACTTTGGGCTGTTTTAATTAGGCTACTCGTTCGGGACCGTAATGCCGACTCCGGGTACCCACATAGGTCACTGTGGATGTTCCCCAATTGGGTTGCATTTTACCACATAAAAAAATCTTGTCTCTTGTGTGTGCTTTTTGGTTCTTCATTACTTCATTCTGCAACTCAGACGTAGGTTTATTCTAAACATATTTCGAAGAGATTTAGAGAAATCGTTCAATAACCTGTTTTACACATCTTATGTACTAATAAATATTTTTTGTAATGGTTTATTCAAAAAGTATTTTTCAAACTCATTTAACCTTTTTAACTTTCGTTAAAATAAAATAGTGCAGTTTTTCAATTTGTATTAAAGTTGAGTGCTTTTCAGAACTTTTTGATCTGGTACTTTGAAATTGTTCTAAAAATATCTAATGGACGACAAGTTTGAGCGTCTTGGAAATTTTTCCAGACCTCGCCTCTTTGATGGGACCAATTTTCCTTACTAGAAAGTAAGAATGATTGCTTTCATCCAAGGGACATTGGGAAATGATATCTGGGAAGCTATTGAAAATGAATATTCTCATCCAACTAAGCCTGCTGCAGAGGGTAGTACTGTAAGGATTAAAAAAATCCTCAATGAGTTTACTAAGGAAGAAAAAAAACTAGCCTCCTTAAGTAATAACAAAGGGAAAAATAATATATTCATGTCTGTTAATGAGTACAAATTCAAATGCATATCTGTTTGATCAACATCAAAGGAAGCCTGTAACACATTAGTCACTGCTCACGAAGGCGATGAACGTGTTAAGGCAGCCAAAACTCAAATATTAATACAACAGTATAACACCCCACTCATGTATGAGACTGAGACCTTTGATGAATTCTATATTAGATTGACTAACATAATTACAAAACTACATGAAAATGGAATCATGTATGATAGGAAAGAAATAGTGTAAAAAATTCATAGGTCCCTTCCCCCTAAGTTTGATAACAAAAGGATGCAATTAAGGAGATAAATGATCCACACTTGACCCTTGAACTCCTCAATAGAAAACTGAGGATTGTACAAATTGAACATGAGCTTAAGAAACACCTTTCCAATAATCAGAAAATACAGTCTAGTTCCAATATAGTTTTTCAGTCTAAATGACCTCACCTTAGTTAGTTATGCCTACTAAAGACTTGGACTCCGACGAGGACTATGATTTGGAGAGTTTGGATAACTAGATATCGCTTATGTCAAAACAGTTCAAGAAAATTATAAAATTTAGCAACACTATCGCTTCTAAACAAGGGAAAGTTGGATATTTAAACAACTCTAATAACAGGATTCATGAGAGAAACCATGACAAACAAAACACTAAGAACAATAGTAGACTTGAAAGAGATATTAGAAACACTCAGTGCTATAGATGTGGGGAAAAGGGTCACATAGCTAATAATTGTAGGGTTAAACTAAATAACTGTTCTAAGGCTAACATTAGTAAGACTTGGCATGACTCAAGTGACTCTAAAGAATATGAGCCGATGTATTCTAACTCTTTTGATCCCTACACATATTTATTTGCAAAAACTATCTATTCTGATGATATGTCTATGAACAATGATGAACCTGATGCTATCTTGCCTATCACTGTTATGTGTGATAATGTGTTGTGTACTTCTAGTTTATCTACTCCTCGCTTAGATAATACAAATGCTGCAGAAATTGATAATAAGAGTTCTTTGATGATGTGTGTGACTCGAAGTGATCATACTAGTGATGAATTGAATGGGTGTGTGAGTTTGACAAATGAAACGCTATAGGACAACTCACACATTGCACATACTGAGTTCGATAATAATGATTTACCTGACATTCACACATATTACACTAAGACTCTTAGGAAGAGAACTAAACTAGAAAATACTGTCAATTAATTAACTAAAAAGATAGAGGCATTAAGCCTATTGGTGAAACAGAGCGCAAAGGACTATATAAATCAGTGTCTGGCCTATGAAATGAAAACTAAATCTTTTGTTTAAAAAATCAAAGAACTTTCTGAATCAAATGAGATTTTGGAAAAGAAATATAAGGTAACTTTTATAGAATTGGAAGAATCTAAACAAAAATTTTCAACTGTTTTTAAGAAATTTTCAAAGTTTAAAAACAATTCCAACTGTTTTAAAGGCTGTATTGCATCTAGAAAAACCAATTCTGAAGATAAAATTGGTTTACATTTTGATCAGAAGACTAAGGCACAAACCAAAACTTTTCAACCCGTGGGATTTGTCTCTTCTGGAAAAAGATTAGATGACCTATGTCCTGAATTTCAAGCCTTAAAGAAAGATTTTAAAAATAAGTAAAAATGGCCAGATAATCAAATGGAAAATAGTCTTAAGCCAATTACTGAACCTAAGGCTAAATATGTTTGCCCCCTATTAGGCAATGTGATTCTGAATTTAAAACTGTTGCAGTTAAACCTAAAGTTGATGTCCAAAAATGGATAAGCAACTTTTTAAGGGTTTTCAAAATGTGAAAAAATTGTCTAACTACCAATACTATTCTTATTACGATGTTTATAGACATTATCTAGATGAATATTTTCAAAAACGATTGTATAAGCCTGTCTATAATTCACATGTTTATGAAAACTTTAACTATTCTAGGTGGAGCAGGATAAATTATGTACTTCCTAAATAGCCTAGTAAAAACTCTAACTATAGAAATAGGAAGAAAAGATCTCGTGCTAAGAATAAATCTAAGAGAAAGAGTCCTAGATCTATTTATAGGATTCCATCTAATAGTTGTCCCCTCGCATCGTGGACAATTTATTCCATTATGTGGATTTCACGCCCACTATTGGAACGTTGGCTCGAAATCTCTAGGCCTCAATTATGGATTTAATGACTTCCCGTTTACATCCCGGGCCCTATCGACCCTGACATACTCTATGCTACTCTTAACGAGGACTCTACTAGTCCAGCCTGAACCCATCACTCTCGGCTTGTAAATTTCCTGGGCCTAATTCTCTTGAACCCAAATTCTTTTGCTGGAAGTCTCACTCCTCCAATTGTTATGCCTAACTGGCATGATTTACCATTTCTAATCTTTTCGGTCTCACTTATCAATTGTGGAAATGCTCAACCCTTGTAGTTTTAGTTTCTTCACATAGGGAAACTTCACTAGCCATTTCCCCATCAATAGTCCCAATGACCATTTTGAAATGTCCTTCCCTCGGACCGGCAGTCTTAACTCACAATTGCTCTTCCATTGTCTCTTTGGCTACGCTGGCCTTTCGGAACTCTGGTTGGCCTCCACAGCCCTGATTGACTTCATCGTCACTTTATAGGAAGTTAATCAATAAAAATCATCTAAATGAGTTCCCTATTGGGTATACTCTCCACTGGTATCTCACTAACACTGTTAAGTTTAGTTATGCCCTTCGACCAGATTCTCTAACCCTCTTTGCTCACTTCTTCTTGAAAGACTTTAATAACTAGCAACCGTATAACCTTGACGACATCAACATTAGTCATCCTAGATGGATTTCTCATCCATGCTTGTGTTTTACTCATGGGACCTTTATCAACTATAGACCCTTTGGATAATTTATGCCCCTCTGCCAGGTATGAAGTTCATTATTCAATTCAACCTTTCTCTCATGATCGGTCTCTAGCTTACTCACTGTGCTAAGTTTCAAATTTTCACTTGCATCTCTATTACGACATCAAATGGAAGACCTCACGATCAAATCGTACCCAAATTTCTCTTTAAATTTCGAACATACTTTCTGAACTTGGTGATTGACTCTAATCACTTAATGTCACTCCTAAGAGCTATAACTTTAATGCCAAATTATATTATGAGTGTCGTCACACCCCACTCTACACAATTGCCTTCGGAATTTCTACCTCTGTTGGTCTGTTACACTTTTTCTTTTTCTTCTCCGCATTTTCACCTATGGGTTTTTCGAAAGAGTTCCTCTGATTTCCCTCTTATCGATTTCGATAGGTGGTCCTGAATTCATTCCATCATTATCTATGACTGTGCCCTGGGAACCCAGTGTTCCCAAGTGATGATTTCAATTATCACTTGCTTAAGTAACCCTCATGGTGATTTTTTTCACGATCACCCTTTCCCAATTACTCTATGTCTTATGTCTGGCTTCTTCTTCTCATGCAGTCCTTCTTACGTCCCCCACAGGTCATCCCATACTGTTCGGTGTTCGAAGAACACACGATTTTATATAATGAATCCCATCCATTATTATTCATAGCAGGAGAACGTAAGTCGCATACGTATGGGAACACAACAATCTTATCATAAGGCTCTACATCAAAGAACGCTACGTTGAAACGTAATAAGCCGCACAGATCCTAAGGACACTAGAACCTGATGCTCTGATACCACCTATGACACCCCGCCCGATTAAATATAGGGTGATCAGTCTTGTACCAATTTAAAACAGACTGTTCGGTTAGTTCATTCTTAGCATCACTGTCGAAAAACTTTTTAACATATTAATCACCTAATATAAAATTAAGCCAGATGTCAAAACATTTCCAATTTTAGTAAAACCAAGTAAATCCATTTTCATTCAGTCTTAAAATATAAACCATTCACCACACATAGGAATATAATAAATACTGAATATGAATCAAATACTAAAATAAATAAGACTGGGTAAAACCTCCCAGATCAAAACTCTAAATCATAAAGTAAATTGAATACAATATCTCATATGAAAGACTAGAAGTGAGCAACACATGCCCTAAATGAGAAGTCCAGATGAAACTGAATGGAAAAGATAGATACGTCTACGACAAGGACCTACAGCTTCCATAACAGCTGCAGCACGTCTAACACTCCAATCTCTAATTCTGGTGCCCCTGTGGCTGAGCACCTGGTATAATTAATATATATATATATATATATATATATATATATATATATATATATATATATATATATATATATATATATATATATATATATATATATATATGTATATATATATATATATAGCAAAAGAGAGAAGAGATACAAGAAATGGGTCAGAGCCCGAGGTTTAAAAATGATTTAGCAAGTATTTAAAACTGGTTCTTTAAACAAGTCTTATACGCATGTTAGTTATCGAACTCTCAAATGATTTTCTCACCTCACATCTATTGTGCACACCTAACGTACATCTAATCTCCCCTAGTTATACCACCCAGTCTAACTAGTCATAAACCATACTAATACTAACTATGCTCTCTAGTAGTATTCCTGTATCGCCCATACAATACGCTATTCAGATAGTTTATCTCACATACTAAGTTTCATTATTCACCCTTCGAATGGTTAATATTTTATCCACTAAGATTATTTTATTTCTCATTTCCACTTAATCCACTAGTTTCACAGAGTAGAAAGTTCCCCAAGTACACTCATATATATATATAGTCTCATCATCCCTATATATATACACTAATCCTGCAACCTTAGGTTAAGACTACTTGGCGCAATGTAATGATTATTATTATTACCAAGTCTACTAGTTTCACACAATAGAAATATTTACAAGTTCATATATATATATATATATATATATATATATATATATAGTCACATCATCCCTATACATATATATAGTCATATATATGTATATGATGTGACTATATATATGTGACTATATATATGTATAGGGATGATGTGACTATATATAGTCACATATATATAGTCACATCATATATATATATATATATATATATATATATATATATATATATATATACTAATCCTGCACCCTTGGGCTAAGACCCATTAGTGCACTTATCAAGAAAATCCTGCATCCCCGAGTTAGCACGCATTAATGCACCTATTAATAATAATCCAGCACCCCCGAGTTATCATCCATTAGTGCGCCTAACAATAATCCTCCTTGTACCCCGGGGTTATCACCCATTAGTACACCTAACAATAATATTCTTGTGCCCCCGGGTTATCACTCATTAGTACACTTAATAATAATATCACATAATAGGCATAAACACATCCTATTAAGATTCATAGGCATATTCCCAACCTAATCATACACTTCTCATGCATAGTTCATTCTTATCGCTACGTATAGTATAAATATTCAGATTACTATCTCTCTCATAATCTCCTAAGTACATTCTCTCTATACCGAAATAAGTAAAGTATTAATTCTCACATACTTTCCCGAAATTCTGTCTTGTTTAAGTTTACTATCTGGCAATTTCTCTCACTCCAATAACCGATAAACTCAAAACTGGACTCTAAGAAAAATTCCCAAGTTCTCCAAGGTTCTGCAGCGGCACTGGAAATCTGCAGAAAACAAACCGAATCAAATCCCCCAAAAATGGAACCGAATCCCCCAGAATGGAACCGAATCCCCCATAAATGGAACTGGTTTTGTTTCGTCAGACCTGTTCTTCAACAGTTACGTTTTTACCAAATGGAACTGAATCCCCCAGAAAGGGAACCGGTTCCGTTACGTGAGACCTGCTCTGCAACAGTTACGTTTTCACCATTTTTAACCCTAAAAACTTCTAAGGTTCATCACTCAACACCTCATCATCAATCCCAATCAACACATGACAGGTTATAAATCATTCCTAACATCCTAGGATCATTAATTCGTCATCAATCATCATAATTATATAAAATCCCCAAATTAATTCACATGAACCCTAGTTTCCAAAATTTCAATTAAAGAACCTAATCAACCCAGATTTGTTCATCAATATATGATTAAAATTTGTGATTAATCCTCTACATACATGAAGGAATATCAACAACTAATTAACCCATCCTTTAATCATCATTTAACCTCAAATTTTCACCCAATTAACATGTAAATCATGATTAATTTCACCTACTCTAACATGAGTATGATTATTGCTAAAAGAAAGCAAGTAATAAACACTTGCCTTGAATAGGATGGTCTGATCCATTAGTGATGTTGGTATAGATGCGTTCCTCGTCTTCCGATCTATACGATGGTGGTAGTGATTGTGCAAGGTGGTGCTAAGTAGTTCCCTTCCTTGAGACTTTACTCTCCCTCACCCTTTGTGGCTCTCCATTGATTTATGTGAATTTGAGCCCTGATTTCTCCCACGTAACTGATATAATAAAAGTCTAATTTTCATCCATTTAGTCTCCCCAAAAATTCAAATTACAAAACTACCCCTACGGGGTGCCGATTTGGCCTAAAATCTTTCGGAGTCCAAATAGAATACCCGAGTAGTGTTTTCTGACTATCTCAACCCTCCCTGACTCAACGGCGCACTCGAAATGTCCATACAGGTTAATAAAAATAATTTCTCCTTTTATCCCAATCAATTAGTCTCAACACGACTCACACGCGCGTCAGACTTATATTACCAAACTGTCGTATTATTCACTCTCGACAATTTATCAAAGTGTATAGTTCCATATTACATATAACACAGTTATATTAAATCAATAAGTATTAACCCTTGGCACGCTAGTTAATATTTATTTTAAATACGGATTAATATTAAATTCTCACATTTTAATTCAATTAATCCAACAAAATAATTAATCACATAATTATTTAAATCATTAAAAATACGGGGTGCTACATACTTCCCCCCTTACAACGGAATTTTGTCCCAAAATTCTATAAAAGTATGCCAGGTACAAACAGCGAGGTATATATATTGCGCATCGCACCCCTGCGCTCCCAAGTAAGCTACTCCGTACCACCCATATAGTACGCTATCAAATACCCTTAATAATGAACACTTCACATGTGTTTATTTTAAACTCCAGGTTACCCTGTCACGTAAGTTCCTCCCCACGCCTTACTGATTAAGTCCCACTACTTAAACTATATCTTAGATATTCACTACCTAGTCTCCTACTATTTTCACTTTAGTAGATTTATCATCCTTTTAGATACATGCGGCCTCGCCTCATGTCGTTCATACGAGAGAGTTGGTTGTGCAATATATATTTCACCCACAATATATATACGATAATATCAATTCTTCTTCGATATTTGTAATCATAACTGGTCCCCCACCTTTAACTATCAATTAGGACACAACAAAGTTTACCGTGCCATACTTCTACTGGCACTTTACCCAAACGTGAACTTATAGGAGTTATTTAGACAAAACTTCACTAGTGGAAGGTACTGCTCTCGTCCTCCCCTAAGATTTAAGGGTACACATAAAATTTGCTCTCCAGCATCCAATTTGATTGCTTGTCTTGCCCATCCCTCTGCGGTTGGTAGGCCATACTCAATCGCATCTCGGTACCTATTACTTCACTATTTCGGCTTCATAAGGATTCTATGCATACTTGAAGCCCTTATACCTTTGACTCACTTGAGTCTATACTGTATAAGAGCTCATCTAGTTTGGAAATAGTGACAAAATTATGTCAATCCTAGAAACCAAAGAGCTTCAGAAGTTGGATTGGACTTCATATTTAATAGTTGTAATGATCCTGAACTTATAGCCATCACTCACACACTTAGAACACCCACACTACATTGCATATTGCACTTTTATATGTGTTCTTGTGTTGAGTGAGTTTAAATCCCTTAATTTGGTTTTTAATAATTTTTGGGATTTTTTAAAACATTTTTCAAATTTAATTTTTATAAATAAAATTTGGTTTTAAAAGTTTTGGGGTCAAACTGCAATTTTATTTTGTGCTGTTTTTGGGATGATTGTTTACCTGGGTAGAAACCGAAAGCGCTAGAGACTAGAGGGTGTGCATGTAATTAAGTTTGGGACGCGCGTTTGTTTCCAATTGCTGGCCAACACGTGCAGCCTTCTGATTGCCTACATTTGTGTTTCTTTGTAGACACAAACTTCGCTTCACACCTGAGCCCTTGGATCAATTCTTATCTAGGGTCTGCATGCGATCTTTGGTAATCCCTGTGTAAACATCTCCACCTATCACAGCTTGTTTAACCACCGCTTGCTGTTAACCCTTGGATCAAAGTCAAGAAGAATTGACTTGATCACAACCGTTGTTTTCACTCGAACGTCTGGAACCTTCTCAGCCCCCTATATAAACCCTCATCTTCTCAGACTTCGAAGATTTTTGGCCATTTTGTTTTCCTCTGAGAGAAGAGAGAGTAGAGAGAGAAGAGAGAGAAGTGAGAGAAAAAAAGAGAGAAGAGAGAGAGTTTGAAACCCTAGATTGAAACCCTAGAAACCCTAACTTCGTTACCTCTTCTCCAGCCAAAATCAAACACCTAAACCAAAAACACCTTTCCAGTGTTCTTGAGGGTTTGAGTGTATGAGTTGTGTTTGTTTTGCTGTTCCTTGTGTTCATCGAATCTTACTGTTCAACTTAAACTTTTTATTTCAGATCTGGTTTCTGTTTCAATAGAAATCTCAGATCTGAAGTGTTTGAAGTTACAAAACACGTAGATACACATTATTTCTCATCCAGAGAAGTATATTGTTGATTTCTTTTGATAAAAACGTCTTCATACTTCAAATCAACAATACATGCTTTCTATTTCTTACTGCTTGCAAAACTAAACCTTGACCTAGTATTAGAATCGCACTTGGAGGTTTTCAATCTCGAAAATCTTTTCAAAACTGAGATTGATTAAGATCTTTACCGATTTTGAAGAAAGATATCCGTGGATTCTGGGATTTATTGAAAGGTCAAAAAGGTTTTATGTTTTGTGAGAAAGAAAGAAAAAGAAAGTTCACAGCATATAGTAAACTGTAATTTACTAGGACTGTTTGTAACTATTAAGGGTGTGTGTGTTCATGCATGTGGTTTAGAACACCTTTTCACAACACATCTTCACACTACAAACACTTAAAGTGTTGGCTGTAAGATCTGGTGAACTAAAGTCGACGTAAAGTGCTGAAACAAAGGAGGAGTGTACAACCTGAGAGGACTACATCAACAAACAAGATCTGCAGAGAAGTTTGAGGACGCCAGAGGGTATATTCCTAAACTTGTATAGATTTGTTTGTGTGCATGTTAGTTAAATAGATTGTAACTCAAATATTTGTTTTAGTGGATTTTTTTTTCATTTTACTCCGTAGAGGGAGTCGTGGATGTTTCCTCAGTTGGTGAGGTTTTACCACGTTAAAAATCTGAGTATCAATATTTCTACATCTTCTCATCCCTTTCTAATAGTGTGCTGAGTTTAAAACATTTTAAACTGTTTACTAAAACTTGTTATCAAATCTTGTCCATATCTCGTACATAATTTTGTTAACACATCTTGTGTTCAAAATAGTTTTGATTTTAAGTAAAGAGTTTCTTCAACAAACTTTCGGAGTTGCTTAAATAGTTTATTTTCATAAACGGCTTTGGCAACGTTATTTTCAATTGGTATCAGAGCATTTGGTGAACTTTTTCAAAAAGATCCTGAGTTTCTGAAACTGTTTTCTCAAAATCATTATGGACGAGAAAAACGAAAGATATGGTAACTTGACCAGACCTCCAGTCTTTGATGGAACCAATTTCTCTTACTGGAAAGTAAGAATGATTGCTTTTATTCAAGGAACACTGGGAGATGATGTCTGGGATATCATTGAAAACGGATACTCTTATCCAACTAAACCAGCCATTGATGGAAGCAATGAAAGGATTAAGAAAATATTGAGTGAGTTTACTCAAGAAGAGAAACAGGTTTCTCGAAATAATAACAAAGGCAAGAACGCTATATTTATGTCTATTAACGAACATGAGTTCAAGAGAATCTCATCTTGTACCACTTCCAAGGAAGCATGGGATACACTGATTACTGCACATGAAGGAGACTCTAGGGTAAAAGCTGCTAAGACTCAGATGTTAATCCAACAGTACAATACCTTAATCATGTCTGAATCTGAGTCTTTCGATGATTTCTATATGAACCTTACTGATATTGTCACTAAACTTCATGCCAATGGTATAACTTATGATAGACAAGAAATTGTCTCTAAAATTCTGAGATCATTACCACAGAAATTTGACAATAAAAGATATGCTATTGAGGAGATGTGTGATACAAATCTTACTCCTGAATTACTCAGTAGCAAATTAAGAACTGTGGAAATGGAATTAGAGTTTAAGAAACAATTGACCCACACTAATAGGAAACATACCAATTCCAATCTTAGCTTTACCTCTAAGATGATTAAGCCTGAGTTAAACACCTCTAGTAATGATTCTGATGAGGACTGTGACTTAGAAAGTCTAGATAATCAGATTGCCCTAATGACAAAACAATTTAAGAAAATTGTTAAATTTAGAAACAGTCTTGCAAATAGACAGGGCAAGTCTAATTATACCACTCCTACAAATCACAAATCTCATGAGAAACCTCATGACAAACAGAACAAGGACAACACAAGACCTCACAGAGACCTCAAGAAGACTGAATGCTATAGATGTGGTAAACTAGGACACATTGCTCAAGACTGTAGAGTTAATTTAAATACCCAAAACAAACACTCTAGAGCCAACCTCTGCAAAACATGGGATGACTCAAGTGACTCTGAAAATGAGGAACCTGAGGCATCTGATGGTTTTGATCCCTGTTTATCCTTCTTTGCGAAAATCATATACAATGATAATATGCCTATGCTTGATAGTGAGGATGAGTCTAGTAATTCTAGTTCTGTTGCTGTGAATCATACTTTAACTGGTTTAGATGCTTTACTTACTGAGAACATTAATACTTCTTCCTCGGGGTGTGTGAGTCAAAGGGAAATCGATACTGCTGATGTCAATGGGTGCGTGAGTTTAAGAAATGAAACCTTAGGGGTCACTTCACACACTTCACTTAGTGACTCAGACAATGATGATCTCCCAGACATTCACACTCTATATACTAAGACTCTTAAGAAAAGCACTAGACTAGAAAAGATTGTAAAAGATCTTACCAAAAAGCTAGAGGATCTAAGCCTAATGGTAAAAGTAAATGCTGAAGAGTATACTACTCAATGTATGTCTCATGAAAGTGATATCAAAGTGTTTGATGAAAAACTGAAATCTTTGACTGAAGCTAATGAAATTCTGGAGAAAAAATACAAAGGGACATTATTAGAATTGGAACAAACAAAAGAAAAGACAGCAACTGTTTTCAAAAAATTTACCAAATTTGAAAATAATTCAAACTGTTTTGATGGATTTGTTGCTGAATCTAAAACCAATTCTGATGATAGAACTGGAATAGGGTTTTGCCCCAATTTGAAGTCACAAACAAAACATGTTGAACCGATCAAGTTTGTGTCAGGAGGCAAAAGACCTATTGAGACATGTCCAGACTTTCATTCTTTGAAAACTAAGTTTGACCATCAAAACACTAACACTGGAGATGCAAGTTGCTCTAAGCATGAAAGTTTATCAAAGGGAAAATATGTCTGCCCCCCTATTAGGAAAAGTGAACCTGCTTTCAAACCTGTGCTACCTAGGAATAAAATTCAGCCTGCAAATTTCTCAAAACCTTTGATTAGAGACTTTCCTAAGGAAAACCCTATTCTGAGCAATCTTTATTGCTCCTATTGTGATATATATGGTCACTCTTTCGATAATTGCTATGCTAGGAGACTGATTAAGCCTATCTACAACACTCCCATGTACCATAACTTTAACTATTCTAGGAGGAGTCGTAACAATTATGTTCTTCCCAGACCACCAGACAAAAACTCTAACTATAGGAATAGAAAGACTAAACCTAAAAGGACATTTACTAGAAGGATTCCCAGAAAATTTTCTAAATCAAATTCTCAGGTGTTTAAATTTACCCAAAATCATGCGCAAAATGTTTTTCAACAAAAATCTACTGCTCGCAAATTTTATCAAATGAGAGCAAATAAGCGCAAACAGAAAACTAGAGCAATTTGGGTTAGAAAAGATGATCTAATACCCCAGATGAAGTGTAATGTTGTTATTTCAGCTTTAAAAGCTGAACTTACATCTTCTGGTTGGTACTTGGATTCTGGATGTTCCAAGCATATGACAGGAGATGATACAAAACTTTTAAATAAAACCCATTTTGATGGTGGACAAGTTGTTTTTGGTGATGGAGTATCATCCCAGATTATAGGCAAAGGAACTCTTAAAGAAAAGGGACTTCCCCTTCTTGAAAATGTTCTCTTAGTTAAAGGTCTCAAGGCTAACTTACTCAGCATTTCGCAATTTTGTGACTTAAACCATACTGTTACCTTTTCAAAGAACAATTGCAAGATTTTAAATGAAAAGGGAGAATGCATAATTACAGGACTCAGGACTCCTGACAATTGTTACACTGTCATGAGTAGTTCTGAAATCTGTAATGTTGCCAGAATGGATGACAATGAAATATGGCATAACAGAATGGGTCACATTAATTACGAAAATTTGAGTAAATTGTCTTCTCAACAAATAGTTAGAGGAATACCAAAAATTAAACCTATTCATAACATTGTCTGTGGTCCCTGTCAAGAAGGAAAGATTGTTAAAGCACCCCATAAAAGAGTTAAAGATATCCTTACCTCTAATCCCTTAGAACTCATCCATATGGACCTAATGGGTCCTTCTCAAACTGTTAGTCTTTGTGGACACAGTTATATTCTAGTTATGGTTGATGACTTCACTAGATTCACTTGGGTAGCTTTCTTAAAACAAAAATCCGATACCTTTCAAACCTTTTTAAAGATTCTCTTACGGATTGAGAATGAAAAAGACACTCAAGTGAATAGAATCCGAAGTGATAGAGGTGGTGAATTCAAAGACACTGGTATTGTAGAATATTGTGACTATAATGGTTACAAACATGAGTTCAGTGCTCCTAAGACCCCTCAACAAAATGGTATAGCTGAGAGAAAGAATCGAACTCTTCAAGAGATGGCACGTGTCATGCTCCATGCTAAGAACTTACCTAAGTATTTTTGGGAAGAATCTATTCGTACAGCCTGCCATCTTATTAATAGGGTTTATCTTAGAAAGAATTCGAAACAAACCCCTTATGAACTTTGGTACAATAAAAAGCCTAATCTTAAGTACCTTAGAACCTTTGGTAGTACCTGCTATGTTTGCAAAGATAGGGAACACTTATCTAAGTTTGAGAGTAGGGGAGATAAAGCCATATTCTTAGGATATTCACCTAATAGTAGAGCTTATAGGGTATTTAATCTTCGCACTAAAACCTTAATGGAATCCATAAATGTAATTGTTAGTGACACCACTATAGAAAGCAAGACTAGTGAATTAACTATTGAAGAAGAATCGTCAAATACTTTAGAAAATGACACTTCTGAAATAGATAATTCATTACCTATTGAGTCACCTGAAGTACCTAACTGGGTTTCTAAAGACCATCCCATCAACAATGTAGTTGGTAACCCTAGTGAACCAGTACGTACAAGATCCCAACTTAGAAATTATGCACTCTATGCATGCTTTGTTTCTCTCTTGGAACCAAAGAATGTAAATGAGGCATTGAATGACTCTCACTGGATTTCTGCTATGCAGGATGAACTTTTACAATTTGTCATTCATGATGTTTGGTTTCTTGTTCCACGTCCTGATCACAAAAAGGTTATTGGCACTCGTTGGATTTTCAAAAATAAAACTGATGAAAATGGGATAGTAATTAGAAATAAAGCTAGACTAGTTGCTCAAGGTTATTCCCAAATAGAGGGAATTGATTTTAACGAGACCTTTGCTCCTGTCACTCGTTTAGAATCAGTTCGTCTGCTTCTTGCTATAGCCTGTCACATGCGTTTTACATTATATCAAATGGATGTTAAATCTGCATTCCTTAATGGAATACTTGCCGAGGAAACCTATGTAGAACAACCTAAAGGGTTCATTGACCCTAATCATCCTAATCATGTTTTTCGGTTGAAAAAGGCTTTATATGGTCTTAAACAAGCTCCTAGAGCTTGGTATGAGCGCCTGTCCAGTTTTTTGCTGGATAATGGTTTCCAAAGAGGTGGAAATGACCAAACCTTATTTGTCAAACATTTTGACAAACACATTACTATCGCTCAAATCTATGTTGACGATATCATATTTGGATCTACCTCTACCTCAGAAGTAAAATCTTTTGCTGAAATCATGAGCAAGGAATTTCAGATGTCCCTTATGGGGGAGTTACAGTTCTTTCTAGGTCTCCAAGTCAAACAACAACCAGATGGCTTGTTTCTTTCGCAGACTAAGTACGCATTAGAGATAGTTAAGAAATTTGGCCTCGAGAGTGCTAAGAGTGCTAAAACGCCTATGAGTACTACAGAGAAATTATCTAAAGATGAAAATGGAAAATCTGTAGACTCTACCTTGTATCGTAGTATGATTGGCACATTACTATATCTGACTGCCTCGCGTCCTGATATCATGTATGCTGTTTGTGTTTGTGCGCGTTATCAAAACAACCCCAAGGAGAGTCATTTAAACGCTGTTAAACGCATAATTAAATATGTTAAAGGCACTCTAAATTTAGGAATTTGGTACACGAATGACACACCTAGCACTATTATTGGGTACACTGATGCTGATTGGGCTGGGTGTACTGATGATAGTAAAAGCACTTCAGGCGCATGTTGTTATATTGGTAATAACTTGGTAGGATGGAGTAGTAAAAAACAGAACTGCACATCTCTCTCGACTGCTGAATCTGAATACATAGCCGCCGGTAGCTGTTGTGCCCAATTGTTATGGCTTAAACAAATGCTAAGTGATTATGGTATTCTAGAACCCACACTTCATCTCTATTGTGATAATCAAAGTGCGATTAATATTTCTAAGAACCCAGTTCAACACTCGCGAACTAAACATATTAAAATAAGACATCATTTTATTCGTGAGTTGGTGGAATCCAAGGAATTAGAAATTAACTATCTCCCTACTGATCTACAACTTGCAGACATGTTCACTAAACCTCTTGATTTTAATAGATTCGTTTCTTTAAGAAAATCTATTGGTATGATTAGTGCTGATTAATATCTTTTGCTGTTTTTTTTTTTTTTTCGAATTTTTTCCCTTTGTCTATTTGAGACAAAATGGGGGAGAAATTTGAGTCTACTTGCATATACTAAACTGGCTTGATCTTAGTCTATTCTTTGCAGGTATTCTTTTTAGAATCATTCTCAACTGTTGTAATAATAGGGTGTACAAATGTGAATAGTTGAGTTATGTACTTTTATTTTCTAGGATTTGGGTAGATAGAACCTTTATAGGCATAAGTTTTTTGTTGCCCTACGAGTCCAAGATTGACTCAAAGGAGATTTTGTCTCATATTTCCAAAGGGGGAGATTGAAGCCCTTATACCTTTGACTCACTTGAGTCTATACTGTATAAGAGCTCATCTAGTTTGGAAATAGTGACAAAATTATGTCAATCCTAGAAACCAAAGAGCTTCAGAAGTTGGATTGGACTTCATATTTAATAGTTGTAATGATCCTGAACTTATAGCCATCACTCACACACTTAGAACACCCACACTACATTGCATATTGCACTTTTATATGTGTTCTTGTGTTGAGTGAGTTTAAATCCCTTAATTTGGTTTTTAATAATTTTTGGGATTTTTTAAAACATTTTTCAAATTTAATTTTTATAAATAAAATTTGGTTTTAAAAGTTTTGGGGTCAAACTGCAATTTTATTTTGTGCTGTTTTTGGGATGATTGTTTACCTGGGTAGAAACCGAAAGCGCTAGAGACTAGAGGGTGTGCATGTAATTAAGTTTGGGACGCGCGTTTGTTTCCAATTGCTGGCCAACACGTGCAGCCTTCTGATTGCCTACATTTGTGTTTCTTTGTAGACACAAACTTCGCTTCACACCTGAGCCCTTGGATCAATTCTTATCTAGGGTCTGCATGCGATCTTTGGTAATCCCTGTGTAAACATCTCCACCTATCACAGCTTGTTTAACCACCGCTTGCTGTTAACCCTTGGATCAAAGTCAAGAAGAATTGACTTGATCACAACCGTTGTTTTCACTCGAACGTCTGGAACCTTCTCAGCCCCCTATATAAACCCTCATCTTCTCAGACTTCGAAGATTTTTGGCCATTTTGTTTTCCTCTGAGAGAAGAGAGAGTAGAGAGAGAAGAGAGAGAAGTGAGAGAAAAAAAGAGAGAAGAGAGAGAGTTTGAAACCCTAGATTGAAACCCTAGAAACCCTAACTTCGTTACCTCTTCTCCAGCCAAAATCAAACACCTAAACCAAAAACACCTTTCCAGTGTTCTTGAGGGTTTGAGTGTATGAGTTGTGTTTGTTTTGCTGTTCCTTGTGTTCATCGAATCTTACTGTTCAACTTAAACTTTTTATTTCAGATCTGGTTTCTGTTTCAATAGAAATCTCAGATCTGAAGTGTTTGAAGTTACAAAACACGTAGATACACATTATTTCTCATCCAGAGAAGTATATTGTTGATTTCTTTTGATAAAAACGTCTTCATACTTCAAATCAACAATACATGCTTTCTATTTCTTACTGCTTGCAAAACTAAACCTTGACCTAGTATTAGAATCGCACTTGGAGGTTTTCAATCTCGAAAATCTTTTCAAAACTGAGATTGATTAAGATCTTTACCGATTTTGAAGAAAGATATCCGTGGATTCTGGGATTTATTGAAAGGTCAAAAAGGTTTTATGTTTTGTGAGAAAGAAAGAAAAAGAAAGTTCACAGCATATAGTAAACTGTAATTTACTAGGACTGTTTGTAACTATTAAGGGTGTGTGTGTTCATGCATGTGGTTTAGAACACCTTTTCACAACACATCTTCACACTACAAACACTTAAAGTGTTGGCTGTAAGATCTGGTGAACTAAAGTCGACGTAAAGTGCTGAAACAAAGGAGGAGTGTACAACCTGAGAGGACTACATCAACAAACAAGATCTGCAGAGAAGTTTGAGGACGCCAGAGGGTATATTCCTAAACTTGTATAGATTTGTTTGTGTGCATGTTAGTTAAATAGATTGTAACTCAAATATTTGTTTTAGTGGATTTTTTTTTCATTTTACTCCGTAGAGGGAGTCGTGGATGTTTCCTCAGTTGGTGAGGTTTTACCACGTTAAAAATCTGAGTATCAATATTTCTACATCTTCTCATCCCTTTCTAATAGTGTGCTGAGTTTAAAACATTTTAAACTGTTTACTAAAACTTGTTATCAAATCTTGTCCATATCTCGTGCATAATTTTGTTAACACATCTTGTGTTCAAAATAGTTTTGATTTTAAGTAAAGAGTTTCTTCAACAAACTTTCGGAGTTGCTTAAATAGTTTATTTTCATAAACGGCTTTGGCAACGTTATTTTCAATACTGTCCCGTAGTGTGATCATCCCAATTGGCATAACGCGAGCTACTTCACTCCACTATTCCTTATCACATATATAGGATCAGGACCACTCTAGAAATTAGTACTTTAGGAGAAGATCCTTAGGAATACTCTCCCATTCACCAGTGGAACAAACCTCTGCTGGTTTCAGATTTGTCCACCATTTTTTCAATAGTCACGTGACCCACTGTAAGACGAACTTTGCAATATTACCCTACATCGTAACCCATCACCATTGTTATTTGTATCCTAATACATTTTTTACTCTCTTGAATAAATTTTCAGTTTATCTTGAAACGTAAGTCTCTGAAAAATCTTAGTGAATAAGCTTCGACTTACCTGACTACATGTTATCGAATTCCCATACTAATCAAAATCCATTGCCTGATTCAATCACCTAGGGCGCCCATACACCCTATGCCTCGCGCCTCATTATACAAATGACGTGAAATTTTCTTACTTCAATTCTTGCACACTCGGTATGCTGATGTGGTAGGGGTGTACTCAACCACCCCACTAGTCAAAACTTAATCCCTCCTCCGGTGGCATCATTGCTCCATTCAGAATGATACTAAAGACTAGGTGACTCTACTGGCCTTAAGTCATAAAAGAATTTTCAACTCTCAATTATATTCTCCTATAGGTACAATTACCAACGTACAAAACTTATATACTATCGACCAAACTTCTCTCCAAATTTTGATGTTCTCTAGTTTCATACGTGGGATGTCTCACAAAGCAAAATCCAAACAAGGAACCCCCTCGATACACTACTATCTAAACTAGTCAGTTGTCGAGGTCTGTAAGGCCCTCAGTACATACTATGTACCTTCCCACAATCTTCATATGTGTACATAAAAGTTTGGTCGTCCACTCGCATGTCCCTAATAATAACATGAAGCATGGAGCTCTCACTGCCCCAAGTACTCGGCGCTAAATATATATAACGAGCTATATCTTGCTGCTCGGTAAAGAACACAAAGTATCCTGAGTCTCCTCAGTAAAATAAATTCCTACGCACTGGAACCACATATAACTAGACAACATATTCGTTGAGGTCTATAATACCATGAAATTTGTATATATTCATTTATATAGGCCCAACCCTATTTCAGGTGGCACCGCACAAAATTAAGATCAGTCCTCACGGAGTATCCGACACGACAGTCATATCACTCAATTTACTATTGTTTAACCATACGGTAATTAATCACTACACATTACCATAATAAACTCCACTAAAGTTGACTCAATGCAGTAGTAAATTATAACAACAAAACATATTCTTAGGGATCACTCGGTTCTCTCATGGGCGACATCAAAATGCCCTGTTATCAACGAGAAATACGTTTGTAATGAGATCGTTAAAACTAACGTTCCCACTAAACTCGGCCCACACGTGAAGTTTAGTGTTTCCAATTTACATATAAGTTGTGACACACCTATGTTACTTGAATTAATCCTTTACTCACAGGGATGGAGCAAAACCTCACTATTCTCGCCTAATCATAGGGTCCTCGCACATGGTTGCCAACACGACCCATGAACATTTGCAATCGTTATGCATATAGGATTCCATCTAATAGTTGTCCCCTCGCATCGTGGACAATTTATTCCATTATGTGGATTTCACGCCCACTATTGGAACATTGGCCCGAAATCTCTAGGCCTTAATTATGGATTGAATGACTTCCCATTTACATCCTGGGGCCCGTCGACCTTGACATACTCTATGCTACTCTTAACGAGGACTCTACTAGTCCAGCCTGAACCCATCACTCTCGAGTTATAAATTTCCTTGGCCTAATTCTCTTGACCTCAAATTCTTTCGCTGAAAGTCTCACTCATCCAGTTGTTATGCCTAACTGGCATGGTTTACCATTTCTAATATTTTCGGTCTCACTTCTCAATTATGGACACATTCAACCCTTGTAGTTTTATTTTATTCACATAGGGAAACTTCACGAGCCATTTACCCATCACTGGTCCCAATGACCATTTTGAAATGTCATTCCCTCGGACCGACAGTCTTAACTCACAATTAGTCTTTCGTTGTCCCTTTGGCTATGCTGGCCTTTCGAAACTCTGGTTGGCATCCACAACCCTGATTGACTTCATCATCACTTTGTAGGAAGTTAATCAATTAAAATCATCTAAATGAGTTCCCTATTGGGTATACTCTCCTGTGGTATCTCACTAACACTGTTAAGTTCAGTTCTGCCCTTCGACCAGATTCTCTAACCCTCTTTACTCACTTCTTGTGGAAAGACTATAATAACTAGCAACCGTATAACCTTGACGACATCAACATTAGTCTTCCTAGCTTGATTTATCATCCATGCTTGTATTTTACTCACGGGAACTTTATCAACTATAGACCCTTTAATTAATTTATGCCCCTCTGCCAGGTACGGAGTTCATTATGGAATTCAACCTTTCTCTCACGATCAGTCTCTAGCTTACTCATTCTGCTAAGTTTTAAATTTTCACTTGCATCACTATTACGACATCAGATCGTACCCAAATTTCTCTTTAAATTTTGAACATACTTTCTGAACTTGTGATTGACTCTAATCACTTAATGTCGCTCTTAAGAGCTATAACTTTAACGCCAAATTTTATTCTGAGTGTCGTCACATCCCACTCTACATAATTATTTTCGTATTTTCTACCTCCGTTGGTCTATTACACTTTCTCTTTTTCTTCTCCGCATTTTCACCTATGGGTTTTCAAAAGAGTTCCTCTAATTTCCCTCTTATCGATTTCAATAGGTAGTCCTGAAATCATTCCACCGTTATTTACGACTGTGCCCTGGGAACCCAGTGTTCCCGAGTGATGATTTCTATTATCACTTGCTTAAGTAACCCTCATGGTGATTTTTTTCATGATCACTCTTTCCCGATTACTCTATGTCTTCTGTCTGGCTTCTTCTTCTTCTTCTCATGCAGTCCTTCTTACGTCCCCCATAGGTCATCCCATATTATTTGGTGTTCGAAGAACACACGATTTTATATAATGAATCCCGTCCATTATAATTCGTAGCAGGAGAACGTAAGTCGCATACGTAAGAGAATACAACAATCTTATCATAAGGCTCTACATCAAATAACGCTACGCTAAAACGTAATAAGCCGCACAGATCCTAAGGACACTAGAACCTGATGCTCTGATACCACCTATGACACCCCGACCGATTAAATATAGGGTGATCAGTCTTGTACCTATTTAAAATAGACTGTTCGGTTAGTTCATTCTTAGCATCACTGTCGAAAAAATTTTTAACATATTAATCACCTAATATAAAATTAAGCTAGGTGTCAAAACATTTCTAATTTTAGTAAAACCTAGTAAATCCATTTTCATTCAGTTTTAAAATATAAACCATTCACCACACATATAAATATAATAAATACTGAATATGAATCAAGTACAAAAATCGATAAGACTGGGTAAAACCTCCCAGATCAAAACTCTAAACCATAAAGTAAACTGAATACAATATCTCAGATGAAAGACTAGAAGTGAACGGCACATGCCCTAAATGAGAAGTCTAGATGAAACTGAATGGAAAAGATAGATACGTCTGCTGCAAGGACCTACAGCTTCCACAACAGCTGCAGCACGTCTGACACTCCAATCTCTAATTCTGGTACCCCTGTGACTGAGCACCTGGTATAATATATATATATATATATATATATATATATATATATATATATATATATATATATATATATATATATATATATATATATATATATATATATATATATATATAGCGAAAGAGAGAAGAGATACAAGAAATAGGTCAGAGCCCGAGGTTTAAAAATGATTTAGCAAGTATTTAAAACTGGTTCTTAAAACAAGTCTTATTCGCATGTTAGTTATCGAACTCTCACATGAGTTTCTCACCTCTCATCTATTGTGCACACCTAACGTACATCTAATATCCCCCTAGTTATACCACCCAGTCTAACTAGTCAGAAACCATACTAATACTAACTATGCTCACTAGTAGTATTCCCGTATCGCCCATACAGTACGCTACTCAGATAGTTTATCTCACATACTAAGTTTCATTATTCAACAGTTGAATGGTTCATCTTTTATACACTAAGATGATTTTATTTCTCATTTCCACTTTATCTACTAGTTTCACAATGTAAAAAAATTGCCAAGTACACTCATATATATATATATAATCTCATCATCCCTATATATATACACTGATCCTGCTCCCTTAGGTTAAGACCACTTGGCGCAATGTAATGATTATTATTATTACCAAGTCTTCTAATTTCACATAGTAGAAATATTTACAAGTTTATATATATATATATATATATATATATATCCTGCACCCTTGGGTTAAGACCCATTAGTGCACTTATCAAGAAAATCCTGCATCCCCGGGTTAGCACCCATTAATGCACCTATCAATAATAATCCAGCACCCCGGGGTTATCACCCATTAGTACGCCTAACAATAATCATTCTTGTACCTCCGGGTTATCACCCATTAGTACACCTAACAATAATATCCTTGTACCCCCGGGTTATCACCCATTAGGACACTTAATCAATAATGTGCTTGCACCCTCGGGTTATCACCCATTAGCGCACCTAACAATAATATTCTTGTACCCCCGGGTTATCACCCATTAGTACACTTAATAATAATATCACATAATAGGCGTACACACATCCTATTAATATTCATAGGCATATTCCCAACCTAATCATACACTTCTCATATATATTTCATTCTCAACGCTACGTATAGTATAAATATTCAGATTACTATCTCTCTCGTAATCTCCAAGGTATATTCTCTCTATACCGAAATAAGTAAAGTATTAATTCTCACATACTTTCCCAAAATTCTGTCTTGTTTAAGTTTACTATCTGACAATTTCCCTCACTCTAATAAATCGGTAAACTTAAAACTGGACTCTAAGAAAAATTCCCAGGTTCTCCAAGGTTCTGCAGCGGCACTGGAAATCTGAAGAAAATGAACCGAAATGAATCCCCCCAAAATGGAACCGAATCCCCCATAAATGGAACTGGTTTTGTTTCGTCAGACCTGTTCTGCAACAGTTACGTTTTCACCATTTTTAACCCTAAGAACTTATAAGGTTCATCACCCAACACCTGGTCATCAATTCCAATCCACTCATGACTGGTTATAAATCATTCCTAACATCCTAGGATCATTAATTCGTCATCAATCATCATAATTATATAAAATCCCTAAATTAATTCACAAACCCTAGTTTCTAAAATTTCAATTAAAGAACCTAATCAACCCAGATTCGTTCATCAATATATGATTCAAATTTGTGATTAATCCTCTACATACATGAAGGAATATCAACAACTAATTAACCCAACCTTTAATCATCATTTAACCTCAAATTTTCACCCAATTAACATGTAAATCATGATTAATTTCACCTACTCTAACATGAGTATGATTATTGCTAAAAGAAAGCAAGTAATAAACACTTGCCTCAAATAGGATGGTCTGATCCATTGGTGATGTTGGTATAGATGCGTTACTCTTCTTCCGATCTATACGATGATGGTGGTGGTTGTGTAAGGAGGTGCTAAGTGGTTCCCTTCCTTGGGACTTTGCTCTCCCTCACCCTCTGTGGCTCTCCCTTGATTTTTGTGAATGTGAGCCCTAATTTCTCCCACGTAAATGATATAATAAAACTCTAATTTTCGTCCATTTAGTCTCCCCAAAAATTCAAATTACAAAACTACCCCTACGGGGTGCCGGTTTGGCCTAAAATCTCCCGGTGTCCAAATAGAATACCCGGGTAGTGTTTTCTGACTATCTTAACCCTTCCGGACTCAACGGCGCACTCAAAATGACCATACAAGTCAAAATGACTATCTAAATGTTTAATCAAATATGTTGAGGGTACGATAAACATAGGTATATGGTACACAAAAGATACCACAAGCACAATTGTAGGATACAACGATGCTGACTAGGCTGGCTGCTCAGATGACAACAAAATCACTTCCGATGCTTGTTATTATATAGGTAATAACTTAGTAGGGTGGAGTAGTAAAAAAATATAACTGCATATCACTTTCCATGGTCAAATCAGAATATATAGCGACAAGAAGTTGTTGTTCTTAATTATTATGGATAAAGCAAATACTTAGTGACTATAGCATTAACCAAGAAAAGCTGAATCTATATTGGGTTATTAAAAGTGCGATAAATATCTCTAAAATCCTTGTTCAACATTCGCATACTAAACATATTAAAACTATACATCATTTTATACATGAACTTGTCGAGTCTAAAGAGTTAGAGATAAATTATTTACCCACTGGACATCAACTAGCTGACTTGTTTACCAAACACTTGGATTTACATTTTGAATCTTTTGGGAAATCCAACGATATGATAATGCTTGAGTAGATATATTTAAGGAAATCTAATGACCCGTTGATTGATAGAATGATGTTTACATTGTTTGTTATATTCTTGTTATGTTTTTCACCCTTTGTCCAGTTAAGACAAAATGGGGGAGAGATATTTGAGTTCATCAGGAAATTTATTGTAATAACTTGTCCAATTCTTGATCTTTTCCATTAGTTGATGTATTACTTTTTAGGAATCAATCAGAATCAGATCTTCTTAGGGTATTGGTTTGTTCATAGTTGAGTTATGTACTTTCTGATTTCTAGGAAATGGGGTAGTTAGAATTTTTGTATAGGAATAAGTTTTTCTTATTTTTATCCCTAGGAGTCCTAGATGACTCAAAGGAGATTTTGTCTCTCATTTCCAAAGGGAAAGATTAAAGCACACTATATAGTTGACTCACTTGAGTCTGCACTATTTAGGAATCTCAACTAGTTTGGAAACATAGACAAAATTGAGTCCCTCCTTCAAGTACATCATAGCTTCTTCACCATCAACAAAAGATCAAGTTAAACAAGTAGAAAACCAACACAGTCAAGACATAGGATTGTATATCATCTCATATTTTATCGGTATGTGTTAGTTGGAGTTAATATGAATTTTCTACAATTTTTAGGAATTTTAAACAATTAAAATATATTTTTAAAATGATTGAAATAAGGTTTAAATTGTTTTGGGGTTAAATTTAGAATTTTAAAAGTTTCTAAAAGATGTCTTGGGTAGAATCCAAAACCAGCACAAACTATTATGGTTCAAATTTTAATTTTCAATAAACCAAAAACAAGAATTTTATAACCGATATTATCTCTCCACGTGTTTGCATGAGATTGGTTCATAGTGTGTTTCTTTACACTCACATTTGATGCACGTAATCTTGACCGTTGGATATTATTACTCAATGGCCTACAAGTGTTCATTTATAATAGTGCATCCGATTTGAACCAATCAAAGAGTAGTTTTATGCGTTCACTTATCAACCCTTGATTTGAATTCTAACCGTTGCTTTAATCTAAACCGTCCATTCCCTTTGATCTTCCATACCCTTCTAAGATTAGTATAAATACATACCCTTGGGTTCCCATTTGAAGAATTTGGCATTTTCTTCAGTTGAGAGAAAAAAGAGAAAGTAAAATTTCATAAAAAACTCTACCAAAATATTTTTAGAAAATCATTTTGAGAGTTAGGGTTTCTTATTCCTCACTCTTTTAGTCTCTCTCTCAACAACCTCACACGATTTTGGATCTAATTTCTTTTTAGAAATTTGTAGATCTAAAATCAAGTGATATAGTTCATGTTAGGTCTTGACTATTTTTGATTTCTTATATTGAGAAATCATCTCGTGTTGGATACTGGTTGAAAAAAGTTTTAAAACTAGTGATATCCCACATCTCTCAGTTTTGCAAAACTAAAATCATGACTTGCTTATTTCAGATGTGAGAAGTATTTCACTTCAAAAAATTGTGTGTATAAATAAGTTCTAAGGATCTGAGTTTTAAAGATCCTACAAGCATTCAAATCTTGAAATATTTTTATGAAAAAATGAGGCTAATTTCAGAGCTGTAAAAAGGATCTCATATTTAGATTGTTTGTAATTCATGGGATCCGTCTGTAAAAAGTGTATGTAAGTACATGCATGGCATTTTAGGCACATCACTCACTAAATTGTCACCCACAAACACTAAAGTGTGTTGTTGGTTAAGAGATTTCAACTACTGGGTCGACTTTGTGAAAAAGGAGAAAGGGAACAGAGAAAGGAATAAAGAAAGGACAATCTAGTTTCTTAAAGAAGTCAGAAAGGATACACAGAAGGAGTGTAATTTTGTTTATGTATATTTCTGGACTTAGAATATGAATTGATTCTATGAATTATTATATGCTTGTAACTTAAAATGTTTATAACGGATTTTAATTTTGTGGTGTAGAGGTCACCGTGGATGCTTCCCCAATTGGGTGGGGTTTTACCATGTAAAAAATTCTTGTCTTTTGTGTGTGCTTTTTAGTTCTTCATTCTTAATTTTGCAAATTAGACTTAGGTTATTGTAAAACCTATTTACAAGAGACTTAAAGAAGTCATTCAATAACCTATTTTACACAGTACTTATTTTTTGTAATAGTTTCTTCAAAAAGTATTTTCAGAACTCATTTAACCTTTTAAGCTTTTGTTAAAATAACATAGTGAATTTTTTTAGTTCGAACATCTTAACTGGCTCGTTTGAACGACATTACTGGATGCCGTTAGAACGACTCCTTGAAACGACATTTCAGGAAAAATTTATTAAGGAATTTGTTTGAACGACTAAGAGAGATGGGTCGTTTGAACGAGATATCAAACGACATTGCAGGGAATTCCAGGAAGGAATTCGTCTGAAGTTGCTCGAACACACACGTTAAAATGAACTTGTTTGAACAACGTCTCTAATTTAGGAAATTAAAATTTAACTTTCAAAAACCAAAATAGTTTGAAATTTTTTTACTAAGAAGCATATAACACTTCACAATCTTTCTCAAACAATGAAAAAAATAATTCGGGTTATATACCATTCGAGAAAAATGAGAAATCGGATGATGAGATGAACTTTTTGTACGTTGGACTCCGAGATGCTCAAATTCTTCATCAAGTAGAGTAACATGACAATAAAAGAACCCAAATGTTTTCTCCAATGAAAAGAGTCAATACTACAAATTGACTCTATTAAAAATTTGTCCTTACAAATATATATAGATATTTGATGAACATAAGTCACATAAATTCACAATAATCATGGTTGAATATGAAATTAACTTATCCCCTACCTCTATAGAAACCAAAATACGAAGAAATATTGGTGAAGAGCGGTAGCCCCCACCTCCAAAGGTGCCCACAAAAGGCTACCAAGCACACCTTGCTTGAATATGAACTCTAAATAATTTTTCGCTTGTATATTTTCATCAAATTCCACCCAAAAATTCCTCCATAAACACTCTCAAATCACTCATTTATGTTTATTTCCCTCTCATAATAATATTGGAAATTTTTTGGAACTTGGTTTATTTTTTCTCTCTTCCTATTTTGATCGGATGCCCTCTCAAAATGCCTATACATTCTTATGTAATAGATTTGAGAAAGGCAAGACATGGGCTACTGTCCCCATCTGGACACATATCACTCATGTAGTGTTTTGATCAAAATGTCAATGCTATATTTGAAATCTAAATAACATAACCTGACCCCTCATTCTAATGTTTAGGTTGCAGACCAAAGTCATGGTTATACTATTGTCTTCTGCGAACGCGACCATCACCTGCTATAGCGATTCATTTCTCATGCGATAGTGGACTCACACCGTAGTTACAGATGAGAGCTCCACTACCACATCACTTTACTTATGTGTCCCGTCATCCCTAAATGATGTCCTTAGAAAACGAAAACTATGTAAACATGATTCTATTAACCTAGTATTTCATCCAATTACATTCTCCTCTCAAGGGAAATTTAATTCCAACCTAATATGTATTTAACACTTATATTTTTCTCATCCATTGAACCTAAATCGACTTAAATATTTCATTTAAAGACAAAATAGAGTTATATTCAATCTCTTAATTATCTAAACTGATCCAATAATCGCTCAATTACACCAATTGAGTGACGCCAACATACATCAAATTAGTAACAATTTAACACTTCATTTAACTAAGGCATAATCAAATTAATAAATGTACATCCGTCAAATGATGTATAATACCTAAAGTAGATACTAAATGATAGTAATACAAAAAATTTAAAAGTCCTATCCTGTTTACCTTGGTTTGAAATTTATAACTCTTGGCTATAGATCTTTTAATCATAAAAATGATTTTTTTACGACAGCTTTCACACACATATTAGTTGACACCTATAGATGATACTAAAATTCAAATTAATGTAATCTCCTTAATGGTACCCCTTTCCATTTTAAATGTCTCGTAAATTAACTCCTTCATGTAAAAGTGTTTTACAAACAAAACTCACAAATGACCCATAAAAATGTTTTAAATAATTGACCAGTTTTATATCTCGGGATTTAATAATGATTTAATATCAATCACTCATGCAAGCTACAAAAAATCTCCTATTATTCAAGTTATATGTAAGTGCATGTGTAAAGTGAAATCATGACCAAAGATTTCAACAAGATATAACTATCATGATTTTCATGTGAATTTTAACATATCATTGAATAAATCATCGTTTGGACCAAATAGTTAATAATTAATGTTTCAATCATCATTTAAATTAAGTCCATGCACTAAATCAAGGTAGACATTTAACTTAAGCACACATCAAAAAATAATAAACTAGAAAGGTTATTGGTTTTTTTAGAAACATATGATGGAATGTATAGATACATAGTAAGTAAATATTAAAGAATATGAGAAAATGCATAAATATGAATGATGTAAAAAATAATCACCAAAAGTATCAAAGAGATCCAAATAAGACAACGAAAGTCACTAATTCACAAAATAATCCGATCCATAAATGAAGGAGTTCCTAGAAAGGGGACCTACACAAGCAAAGCCCTGGGTATCCTAAAAAAAATACCAATATAGGTAGAGAGAGGTAATGCCTCTACCGAATTTTTAGGAGGAAGACCACTTACTTTTTATTACATTTCCTTTGAGGTAAGTCCACCTCAACTTTTCTCCTTGGTAAATTAATTGGCATACCTCTAGCAACATTAGGTATCTCTCTCTTTCCTAAAATGAATCATGTTCCTAATAATATGAATGTTATCCCTAGGTATAAAAATATCTATCATAACCTATCCCCTTTCATTGAAAACCATGTCAATCGTTCGCAAAAACTTGATTATATATCCACGAATCTCAACAATATGATATATCCTCCCAACGTTTATCCTATTTAAAGGAACCTATCAATTTTAGTTAGCACCAACCTGCAAGTTTGGTTCGAATGTTCATAGAGGCTATAATGAGAACAATAAGACACGTCTTTTATAAAATTAGGGATATATTTGTTGGATTTTTTTAAAACATTAGAAAGCTTTTTCATTTCTAGAAAAAATGGGCATTATGGTTCGGTTTCCAACAAAATGAATGACCATAGGTATGAGACGTAGGAAATGATATAGATTTGACCTCATTTTCCTTCATTCTTAGATTTTTCATTCGATTCTTGTTCTTTCTAAAAGAAGACAATACAGCTTTTGATTTTGAATCAATATTCTCTTTTTCATTGGTTAAACAAAATCAATACCATGCTTATCATTTTTTACCTAACCATGGTTTAACAATATGTTTTTAAGGACATTTGATCTTTCAACCTCTATTTTCTAATCATTGATATTTTGAAGCTCAACATTAAGATTTTCAAAATCAACCTTTAAATTTCTTTTTGAAGATAAACTTTATCTTTCTGCTTAATAACAATTTCATTTTTCCTTTCCAAATACTCCATTTCATGAAGTAAACAAACATATTTTTATATATATTTTAAATTCTTCAATTGAACACTTTAAACCCTTTTATGTCTTTCCATTTTGTATTGACTTCATTTTGTTCAAAAGTTTAAGGTTTAACCTTTTAAGTTTAAGAGTCAATTGGTAAATCTCACCAAAGGAATCATGTATGTATTCAACCTCATCATCACTATAATGTAATTATTTTGAACAAGATGTGTCTTCATACGCTCCTATGAGGTGAGGGATCGCTAAAAGAGTTATTTATATACACATTGATCCTTTCTTCTCACCACATCAATAAAACACACACTCTTACTAAAAACCTTTTCTTCTTCTTCCAATCTTATTATGAATTTAATCTCACTCCCGCATGCATCACCCGAATAACTATCATTGAAATCACTATCCGAGTCACTCCATCTTTCCTAATAGAGTTTCTTCTTCTTCTCATAGTCTTTGTGTTTTATTGCATTTTCAAATATTTTGGGCACAAATTCATGTGATATCCTACACCACCACATCTAATGAACTTATCATGTTATCTTTGTTGTCCTCTATTAGTCACATTTCTCACGTAGTTACCTCGAGAAATCTATCTAGTGTAGTTGGGTTGCTTTGGCTCAAATTTCTTTTTATTTTTGAAAAATATTTTATTCAACATTTTATACAATTTTCGAAAACATTTTATAAATAAATCAACATCCCCTTCAACATTCTCTTTAGGCATACATTCACATCTGCTAGTTTCCACCTTCTCACAAGACTCGGCAACAATGTCTATATCTTTCGTAGGTATATCCACTCTAGAAATTTCCTCTTCATCACATATTTTAAGTGATCTTAACAATCCTTAGAAGCTACATACATTTATATCCTTGATTTCAATAAATATAAAGACCATTGTTTTGAATCAAGTAGCTAAATTCCTAAAAATCTTCTTCACCATTTTGTTATTAGGGATCTCCTCACCTAGATTAAAAGTGGCACTGACAACCTAAGGTAATCTAGTATAATACTTATTTAAGCTATCTTCTTCACCCATTCTCATGGTTTCAAATATTACGTAATGTTTTGAAAATTTTCTCTCTTATCACTAGAAGTTCCCTTATGAGCAATTTTAGGATATCCCACGCTTCTTTAGTTGTCTCACTATTGATTATTCTATTATACTCTTGTGTGACTATTGATGCGGAAATAGTATTTAAAGTAATAGAGTTACATTAGCAAGGCAACAAACTCTGCTTCCGAATAATTCACTCTTATTTGATTGATTCTAACACCTCCTTCTTAAATCATAGGACTACTCCACCCATCTTCTAAACTCATCCATACATAATCATGCTTCAACTTCAAATGATCACACATTTTAAGTTTCCAATGATCATAGTTCAATCCATTAAATTAATGTAGACAGTTTGTAGAACTTCTATTATGATATTGATCCATATCCTAGCAAGATCTTTTAATAGCCAAAATTTTATTTTAATTTATAGTGGATTATTTATGTGTGAAAAATGACATTTTTTATTTTATAGATAGATATAATAGTAATAATTTTAAATATCGAGTAGATATTTTTTTTACACATGTCAAGTATAATATTTAAAGTAAACTTTATGTCAAATTTCTTATATATATATATATATATATATATAAAGAGAGAGAGAGAGAGAGAGAGAGAGAGAGAGAGAGAGACTCATGTGCACACTAAGTTTGCACATTATTTTTTTAAAATAGTAAAAAAAATATTTTTGAGTTGATTTTTTTTGTGTGATATTTAAACATTTCAACGGACCCATGTAAAAAAATCAACTCAAAAAAACTTTTGTTACTATTTTAAAAAAAATGGTCAAACTTTTGCTACTTTTAAGCACTTTAAAAGCTGCGAAAGTTTGACCGGTTTTTTAAAAATAGTAAAAAACGTTTTTTTTGAGATGATTTCGTTCACATGGGTCCGTTGAAATGTTTAAATATCACATTAAAAAAGTTAACTCAAAAATATTTTTTTAATGCTTTAAAAAATTTGGTGCCCGCCAGCACTGTGCAAACTTAGTGTGCACAGGAGCCTGCATATATATATATATATATATATAACCTTTCTCCTAATCGATTTGTTGTAAAAAAAAGAAAAAAAAAGGAATTAGCCGCCCTTGCTAAATGAAGAAAATAAAGGATTCCCTACCAAGATAAACTCTCCACACCCCTTTATATACAAATCAATACCCAAACCAACACAAGTTGGCTAAAAAGGGGAAAAAAATAAAGACCATTTTCTTCTTCCTTTTTCCTTAGCAGCTATGTCCTCCTTTTCTTTTTCTTTTTTTACTTCTTCTATCAACTATATATATATATATATATATATATATATATATATGTGTGTGTGTGTGTGTGGGGGGGGGGGGGGGGGGTTAACAAAAACAGGTCCATGGAAGAAATTGTAAGAAGTGTGTGTGTATCTTTATGTGCGCGAGCGCACGCGTGTGTGCGGGTATGTGGTTAGATAAAAGAAACATATATGTTTTATGGGTGTGTTGTAATATTTAAAAAGGGATGTAGACACATGCACATAAAATATATAGGTTTATGGGTATACACGAGTGTGTCATGTCAAAATTTTTACACGACATCCAAATAACATGTTATTTATCAAAACAACGCTAGAGATACATATATATCATTATAATAGTAAAACTAGTGTTCTTTTAAATCAACGGTGCCTACAAGTCAACACATTAAAATGCCACATTTTAAAACTTTGAAAATTCATATCTTTTAAACTGTTGATCAGAAAAATACACAAAACATATCGTTGGAATCATGTTATCGGGTAGAATTTTTTAATATAATTTTTTTTTATTTTGACACTATTTTTTACAATGTCATATTTGGTTCGTTGTGTCAATTAAAGGACCCAAATAACCGTTAAAGGATTATTTTATGAATTTTTTCTAAAGAAAATTTCTTGACATGTTATAAAACTTAGACAACAATTTTTATTCGAACCATGTGCGAGTTATATATAAATATGAGTTCGTTACCCGAAGACCAACGATAGTGTAATTACGAAAAGCTACGTGTAGAGTGAAATATTTAAGTTTAGATTATTTGTAGTAATGCTTTCATTAAAAAATATAGCTAAATATGACAAAGCAGAGCGAATCAGATACGCTCTCTCTACTCAATACATTGATAGGTTTTCCACCTTTTCAAAAGTAAACTTTAGTATTTTTTATTTGCTATTGATATCACTATGTGATAGCCAGTTTAATTCCAAGTATGTGAAGAAATTACCATACTTGTATTTATTATATTCTCAGGAATTGTTTGATTATGATCATTTTAAACTGGTTTAACCTTTCTCATCTAATAACTGATATCATGAAGAATCTATTTTTAATGATTGATTCAGTTCACCCATACACTTTGGTGCAAGTATTTGTATTATGTGCATCAGTATTAAATAGGGAGTAGACTACCGTGTTGCCACGAAATTTTTGTGCCTCACCTAATGGTCTAAGATGTTTGAGAGTCTGGATTATGCTACATATATATGAGTGTCACTTGAATAGTGTTCTTACCCAGTTATTTTTCCTCAAAGGTTTTGGGTTGATTATTATTTGGTTTTACTGATGGACTACTTATTTGTATGCGTCCTTGGTGAGATGGTAAGTATGGGATTATCAGTTCAACAATCCTTAATTTTCTTTATGTGACCTTAATGAGTTGGTAAGTATGGGATTATCCGTTCAGGCTACATGATTTTCTTTAATGATTTTAAAAAATAATTGCTCCCGTTCCATTTTAACACTGAGTTCCATATGCATTCCAAACACTCTTTGATAGGGTAAAAATGCTCTGATACCAATCTGAAAAGGGGTGATGGTTCCAAAAATATACAAATTTTAAATCCTAAACAAATTTATAATTTCTTTCAAAATTAAAGTGAAATTCAATTAAACTAAACAAATAATTAAATTTTAACTTAAACAAATTTAATCCAATTCAAGTTTTAAATTATGCCAAACAAGCTTAAGCATGAATTTTGCTAAATTGATTATATTAACTTGAATTAAATTAAATTAAAATTACCCAAACATAATTAGCACCCAAATTATACCATTGTTGTGATGTAAAAGGTTCACTTTATTCTAACAATATTGAAGATTGTCTATTTCTTATCACAAGAAAAACCAAATGAAGAAGAAAATGAAACCGTGGAATAGACTAGGAAATCCACAAATATGTACTCAAGATACAATGAAGCAATTCCACTGTCTACAAATTGTATGTTTGAAGACAATCCTTGGATTTAGCAGTGAAGAACAGACAATCAAGCTCCTATTCTGTTTTTGTATACAAAACAGAATAAGATAATTTTTGTATCTCCTTAAAATTGTAAGTGAGTAATTGTAGGGGATGGAAATTTTTAAACTGGGTTAGTATAAATTGTGTACATTTTCGAAATTGGCAGGCTTTACTTATAGGAAATGAAAGTTTGTGTTTTAAGAGTCACGATTGTTGAATTTAACAGTATTTATTACTTCTGAAATGGTATAACTGTTACTTATCAACAGTCATAAGCCATTTCTGAATAGGTACACTTAAACCGAATCGGTTTTACATGGACCAACCAAAAAGTGATTGTGCATAAGCTACCGTGATCCTACCTGGACGAATCACCCACCACCACCACGAACACACAACATGAGAAGAGCAAAGTGTGTCACTAGAGCCTCTACAACCCACTGCCCCACACGCACGCGCGTGCGCGAGTGCGTGTGTACCCCTTGAATATCCCTTTTAAATTTTTGATGAAGAAACTCTTCATTTTTTATTTCTACTTATTAAGTTCACACATTCTTTATATTTTTCCAATGTGGGACACAAAGGTTGGCCACTTCTTTTATAACCTAGTGGGTTTCACTTAGCTTTGATAATTTTCCAATGTGGGGCACTCTCCCTTCTATATTGGGCTTGTTTACCACTTTTCTCCACTCACTTCCAATGTGGTACAAGTTTCACACACCACTTTTAATCACTTATTTTAAAAATCTCCAACATTCCTCCACTATTTTCAAAATAAGTTTTGTAAATCGTTGATTGTCTGTAAGACTATGTATAAGTATTGGTGTCTCACGACTTGAACCAATATCCTGTGAAGATTCATCAAGGCTAACCATGAAAGTATAGTAGACTTGTCTTTGAACTATTAATATATATTGATAAGCCGGACTTGTTTACACACACAAATCATTTAGTCATTGATTATTCATATATGCCGACACATGTATTAGGCCTTGTGTTTGTACATTGATTTCATAAATGCTTTAGAGTTAAGCCCAATTCTCATAATAAGCGACACCAATTCCACATGCATATAGGTAGACTATCATAGGTGTCCATGTAACTAAAACACCATAAGTCTATTAAGATAAAACTTATCCTCATTCATTATTCATTACATTTACTAAGCAATTATCTCTGGGATGTTTGATTTTGTAATTCTTACAATCATGTCATATGATGTACTTTAATTACTGAACCTGAGACTTGACTATGTCAAGTATCAAGATGAGTTTCCATCAAGAGTGATTATTGTTAATGGGCTTTTGTCCCATCCCCAATGATGTCTTAGATACCAGTCCTCTTGTAAGACCTTTTGTAAATGGATTAGATAAGTTTTGACTTGATTTTACATAATCCCGTGTGATTAAATTATCTGTAATCATTTATCTGACATAAATATGTATCAGGCTAATATGTCTATATTTTCCATTGTATACTTTACTATAAGCTCTGGAAAGTGTAGACTCACTATCACAATGTATGGATATTGGAGGCATTGGTTTTGGCCAAACTAGAATTTCAATTAACAAATTCCTTAACCATTCTTCCTCTATAATAGTTGCAGCTAATGCTACAAACTCAACTGTCATTGTAGAATCAGATATACAAATCTATTTCTTTGATCCCCAAGAAACAACTCCTCCACTAAGAGTGAAAATCCATTCACTTGTTGAGGAATCATCCACCCGGTTATACAACTAGCATAAAAAAACCTTCTAATACTGAAGGATATCCACAATAGTATATACCATAGTCCATAGTTCCTTATAAATATTTTAATATTCTATTGACAACATGCCAATGCAATAAACTTGGATTACTAGTCTATCTACTTAATTTACCAATAACATATGCAATATCAGGTCGAGTACATGTCATGGCATACATTAAATCATCAATTACTTGTGCATATTCCAATTGTGAAATAGCTCTACCAGCATTACGGATCATCTTTAGCTGTGCTTAAAAAGATGTACTAATAGGTGTAAGGACAGGATTTTATAAATGTCTGAGTTAGAATCTAGGAATTTTGTGTGTGTTCTAGATCACGGTTAGTATTTTTGATACCGCTACATTCGACACGTCAAACACGATCATCCACGACGGCCTTTATCAAAATCCTCACATCCATCATCTTCATACGTGCATCATGCTTCATGCAATGTGCTCTTCCACAGTTCCCACTAATCCACTCACATTTTTAGTAAAATGGTTTATTTGGAGTTTTTAATGATTGCATATTTATTTGAGAATTTTTAGAAATATTTTTTAAGGAGTTAAAAGTTTTTACTTCGAATGATGAAGTTTTTCTAAGTTTTGAGGCGAAGAAAAAATAACTCTGATGTCGTTCAAGCGACAGAGGCAGGTCGTTCAAGCGACATCTGCATATCATACGAAGTCGTTCAAGTGACACGTCAGCTCGTTCGAGACAACCCCATTTGGTTCGTGTGATGCGCCGCTACGACTTCTGTATGTAAAGCAGTGTGTATCATTCACTATTTTCAAGTCTTTGGCATTCACGTTTCTACAGATCTACTGCATATTTCCAGACTTCTTTTTTCATGGTTTTTTAACCTTTTTGATTCACAAATCTTTTCCAAACATATATGTGAGTCTTATAAACCCTATATACAATTGCTCTACTCATCTGGAGTAATCTTGTGGAGAAGAAGGATATTCTCCATTGCTTACTTAGAGCTCTTGTAGGATCTCTTGCTGACAACACCGACAACAACGAACCGACGCCTGTGATATTTATGTGTCACTCTATTTTGCTATAATTATAAGTATTACGAATTATAGTGAAATAAAAAAAATGGTTTTGCCCCTTTGGGGGATTTTTCCTCATTTTGTTTAATTTGCCTGCTTGGTATGAAGTAATTAGTTTATCAAAATTTATTTCCAAGAGTTGGGATTTTGGGGATTAAAAATTGGAATTGAATTAAACAAGCTAATCATTGCTTGCCGACGCACTCTCAAATTGGTATCAGATCCTATTACATAATTATACCGTGTAATTTTCTCCACAATTTTTTTTCTGCATATCAATTTTGGTCTAAAAATGGATTTGTAAAAAAAGCGCAATTCGAATGGAAAACTTGTATAATCGAGTGCCAAATTTGTACGGGTCAAATGACGCATATTGGAAAGCTCGTATGAATTCTCATTTAAAGGCCATTGATGATCGTGTTTGGGTTGTGTGTGAAAGAGGGTGGACGCCTCCCACTGTCACTGTAGATAACGTAACTACTTTAAAATTTGTGACTACATGGACTGAGGATAAATTTAAATGGAGCACATATAAATTAAAAAATATCACCCCCGACGAGTTCTGATGCATCATGACGTGTACCGTGTCAAAAGAAACATGAGATGTTCTTCAACTTACCCATGAAGGCACTAATGCATTTAAAGAATCAAAATTGAAAAATTTAACTACACAATTTGAGACAATCACCCTGCTTGAATATGAGTGTTTTGATGAATTCTATGCACGCTTATCTGATGTTGTAAAATCTAGTTTCAATTTAGGTGAACATATTCCTGATGCTAGAGTAGTTGAAAAGATTTTGAGATCTCTACCTAAGCGTTTTATCCCTAAAGTCACTATGCTAAATTCTTTAGAAAATTTGAGTAGTCTGAAATTAGAAGAATTGGTAGGAGACCTCCAGACTTATAAAATTGACATGTTTCCTAATACAATAAAATCAGAAGATAAAGGGGTAGCACTTAAAGCCTAGGTTAGGAAGAATGAGGTGTCAGCAATAAAGAAAGGTGAGTTATCTAGGAGAATAGAGGAAGAGTTGTCTGATTCGAAGTTTGATTTTGACTTAGACGATTTGGCCTTGTTTGCAAAAAATTCAAGAAATTTATCAAATTAAAGAAAAATGGCAATTTCAAAGATAAAAAGAATTTTGAGAAAAATAAGTTTGAAAAGAAAAATGAAAAGGATAAAAAGGATGCGCCTAAGAAAGATGAGGAGAGATGTTATGAGTGTGACGGTAGAGGTTATAAGGCATTTCAGTTTCCTACTAGGTTGAGACGTCAAGGCAAAGGCAAAGTTGCTCTTAATGCCTCCCTTCGTGACGATAGTGAGGTAGAGTTGGTGGATTCTTAAGACGAGTTACCGCATGAATGTAACTTCACCGAATTCGTCATGTAAGTACTGACAATGCGCCTCAAAACAATGAGGATGCTACTTCACATGGATACCTCGACAGTGGAAGCGATTTGACTTAGGGGGAGGATGATGCAAGTGAGAGTGAGAGTGAGAGTGATTTACAACGTGCATACGCTGATTTATATGTTGGTTCTTTTAAAACTAAAAGGCGTAACAAAGCGTTAGCACTTAGGATAATTGCCTTAGAGAAATATTTGGGAGAGACGAGAGAGAGAAAGAGAGTCCTCCATTATCACTGCCTTGAGAGAGAGAGACTGTTTGTGTTGGGAGAGATAGTGAGAGTTTGTGCAGAGAAAGAAAGTCAGTTTGGTGAGAGAGAGAGAGTGAGAGAGAGAGAGAGAGAGGGAGATGTTTAGAGAAAGAGAAAGAGACATGGGACTTTACCAAACAAGTGGCTAGTCTTACGAGTGAACTCCAGACCTCCATGCACACACGAAAGAAACTTAAAGCTCTTATAGCCTAGCTTACTCATGACCTTGAGAGAGCCATGAAGGTCAAGGTAAAGATAGAGGAAAGATCTGGAAAGATGGAAAAGATGCTCCTTGCCCCTGCTTTAGGTTTTGGTGAAAGGAATGGAATTAGTTTTCATGGTACCTCCATGTCCCATGTGTCACTAGAACTAGTTCCTGAGTTTACTACAAATCCATATGGCCATTACCAAAAACCTCGGAGAAGAGTTCGGCTAAGAAAAGAAAACCAAGGTCGGCCAAAGACTGTGTACTTTTGCACTTACTGCAAAATAAAGGGCCACCTTAGAGAGTTTTTTTATAGTTAGGGTTGGACACGATGTACATTTGCTCCACCACGTGCTACTAGCGATTTTACGAGTCTTAGATAGAAGGTTGAGTTTCTAGTCGCCATATCTCAGAGTCTAATGGAAGAGTTTCAATGGATTTCTACGCCGTTATTATACACTTCTAATATCCGACTAGAGCCAATAATGACAAGGTCAAACAGAAGCTTACCTCATCTTGGGTGCCTAAAATCGACGTAAAATCCCTTGTTGTTCATGTTTATCTTAAAGCACATAACACTTCTCAGTTGTATTTCGATAGTGCGTGCTCTAGGCATATGGCACGTGATGTCTCATTTTTTACCGACCTAGAGGATCGCTAGGAAGGAAAAGTCGCCTTTGTGGACGGGAGCAAGTCTAGCATATTAGGACGAGGTACATTAGAGATACTAGGATTGAATCACCTTATACTTTTGACTCACTTGAGTCTATATTGTATAAGTGCTCATCTAGTTTGCAAATTGTGACAAAATTGGAGTCCCAATCCCTAGATACCAAAGAGCCTCAGAACTTTCTTCTTAAGCCACACTTGATTCATTTGAAGGTATAATGCTCAATCACACACACTAGGGTTTCACATATTGTTCATATATTGCATTGTTTGATTGTGTGTGAGTTGTGTGTGGTTAATCCCATTTAAATTGGCTTTAATAATTTTCTGGGAATTTTTAATAATTTTTAAATGATTTTTTAAGAAATTAAAATTGACTTTATAAACTTTTGGGGTCTTTTTGTAATTACTGTTATTATCTTTTTATACCTGAAAGTTGATTTGGGTAGGATCCGAATGAGATTGAGAATTCAGGGTACGTGTGTAATTATTTTTAAACACGCGTGTGTGAGTTCATCTGGGCCTTACACCTATCAGCTTTATATCGGCTTGTTCTGTGTTTGTTGGTAGAATAAAAACTTATACAACTTCTCAGCCTTAGGATCATTGTTATCAACGCTCTGCATGCGTTTGAACCCAATCTCTATGAACCTCTCTAGACCAATCAGCACTTGTTTAAATCACCGCTGAGGGTTAACAGTTGGATCAAAGTCAAAAGGCCAAGACTAAATCTCAGCCTCTAGATTTGCATCAACCTTCTCGATCCTTCCTAGCCTACTATATAAGGAGGCTTACCCTCAGCATTTGGGAACTTTTGGAAGTTCGTCTAAATAGAGAGAGAAGAGAGAAGAGATAGAGAGAGAGAGAAAAAAGAAAGAGAGAAACCAGAGAGAAAAAGGAACCCTAAATCTCCCAAACCCTATTTCGTTTTCAAACCCTAAACTTATTTATCCTAAACAGTTTTTACCAAACACCATACCTGAGTGTTTGAGAGTTACTTTGGTAGAGGTTTGAAGGAAGATCATGGTTTGAATCCTCTGTATTCGATATCTTGTTTCCAACTTAGACATTTTTTGTTAGATCTATATTTCTCTTTCATAGAAATAGTAGATCTGATTATTGCATGTCATATTACACTTAGAACTGCATATTTTAGTTTCTCATCTTGAGAAATCACTTTTGTTGATTACTGTTCTATAAATGTTTTTAAAAAAAATGTTACAATCAACATATATATTTTCAATTTTCTAGTTCTTATGCAACAAGACTGTTGACCTAGTTGGATTTCCAATTGGTGGTTTCCAATTTCAAAAATATTTGTAAAACCTCTGAAATTGGTTATGACCTTGAATCGTCTTTTGAGCAAGGTAAAATTGGATTCCAAGATTATTTGAAAGTTCAAATAAAGTTTTTTAGTTCTAAAGAAGAGAGAAATAGAAAACACTTCATTTAGATCTGATCTGTAATTTCTAGGACTTGTTTGTATAAATAAAGTGTGCATGTGTGCATGCATGTGTTAGAGCACCATCACAAACACTTTCACACTACAACACTGAAGTGTTGGCTATAAGATCTTGAATCTACAAGAGTCGATGTAAAGACTGGAACAAAGTGGAGAAGTTAGAAAACTGGGAAAGCCACATCAACATCAGAACTACTATAGAGAAGTTAGAATCAAACCAGTGGGTACATTTCTGAACTTGTATAGGTCTGATTAGTTTGCATGTGTGTTATATAGTTTGTAACTTGTATATTTTGTTTTAGTGGATTTTTGGTTTGTGACTTAAAGGTCACCGTGGATGTTTCCTCAGTTGGGTGAGGTTTTACAACGTTAAAAATCTCTTGTCCTTAATCTTTCTACATCTCCTCATCTCATTCTTAATAGTGTGCTGACTTTAACTATCTTAGTTTTGGTTTTCAAAACTAGTTATAAAATCTTGAACTTATCTCGTTCATTTTTTTTAAACACATCTTATATTAATCTGTTTTGATTTAAAAGAAAAGAGTTTCTTCAAAAAATAGTTCGGAGTTACTTAAATAGTTTAATCTTTATTAAATGGCTTTAGTAACAGTTTTTCAATTGGCATCAGAGCTTTGGAAACTCTCTAAGGCTAAATACATCTTCCCCACGATTAGGACGAGTGATTCTTTTTTTCAAACTGTACTTCCTAGGAATAAGGTTCAACATCAAAATTCCCTGAAACTTATGTTTAGAGACTTTCCTAAGGAGATACCCTCTTCTAGCAATATTTATTGCTTCTACTATGATATATATGGTCATTCTTTCGAAGGTTGCTATTCTATACGCTTAGTTAACCGTGTCTGTAATACTCTTGTATACCAAAACTTTAACTACTCTAGGAGAAGCCGTAATAATTATGTTCTGCCTAGACAACCACGCAAAAACTATAACTATAGAAAAAGAAAGACCAAACCTAAAAGATCATTTATAAGAAGAATTCCTAGACACTTTCCTAAACCAAATGCTCATATTTTCCATAAAATTCGGACTCATGCGCAGAACATTTTTCAATAAAAATCTAATGCTTGCAAATTTTATCAAATGAGAGCAAATAAGCGCAAAATGAAAATAAGAGCTATTTGGGTTAGAAAAGATGATCTATTACCCCAGATGAAGTGTAACATTGTGATTAATGCTTTAAAAGCTGAACACACCTCTTTTGTATGTTATTTAGACTCTGGGTGTTCAAAACATATGACTGGGGATGATATAAAACTTTTAAACAAAACCAGCTTTGCTGGAGGAAAAGTTATTTTTGGTGATGTTGTATCATCTCAAATCATTGGTAAAGGAACCCTCCAAGAAAAAAGGATTACCTGTGCTTGAAAATGTTCTTATAGTAAAAGGTCTTAAGGCTAATCTACTTAGTATCTCGCAATTTTGTGACTCAAATCATATTGTCACCTTTTCAAAGATTAATTACAAAATTTTAAATGAAAAAGGTGAGTGCATAATTACAGGATTCAGGACTCCTGACAATTGTTATATTGTCATAAACAGTACTGAAATTTGTAACGTTGCCAGAATGGATGACAATGAAATATGGCATAATAGGATGGGTCACATAAATTACGATGCCTTAGTAGATTTTCTTCTCAAGCAATAGTTAGAGGGATTCCAAAGATCAAACCTATCTCTAATATTTTCTGTAGATCATGTCAGGAAGGAAAAGTTGTTATGGAACCTCATAAGAAAGTTAAAGATATCCTTACCTCTAAACCCTTGGAGCTCATCCATATGGACCTAATGGTTTCCTCTCAAACTGTTAGTCTCTATGGACACAATTACAGTCTTGTTATAGTTGATGACTTCACCAGATTTACTTGGGTAGCCTTCTTAAAACAAAAGTCTGATACTTTCCAAACTTTTTTGAAAATTCTTCTTCGAATTGAAAATGAGAAGGACACTCAAGTAAATTGAATTCGTAGTGATAGAGGTGGAGAATTCATAGATACTGGTATTATAGAATATTGTGACTATAATGGTTACAAACATGATTTTAGTGCTCCTAAGACTCCTCAATCAAATGGAATTTCTGAAAGAAATAATCGTACCCTTCAAGAGATGGAACGTGTCATGATTTATGCCAAGTGTTTACCTAAATATTTTTGGGTCGAATCTATTTGTACTGCATGTCACATTATCAATAGGGTCTATCTTAGGAAGAATTCTAAACAAACTCCTTACAAACTATGGTATGGGAAAAAGCCCAATCTTAAATACCTTAGAACTTTTGGTAGTACGTGTTATGTCTGTAAAGACCGAGAACACTTGTCAAAATTTGAGACTCGTGGAAATAAAGCTATCTTCCTAGGATATTCTCCTAACAGTAGAGCATATCGTGTCTATAATATTCATACTAAGACCTTAATGGAAACCATAAACGTTATTGTAAGTGACACTACTGTTGAGAGTAAGACTGGAGAACCAACTATTATGGAAGAGTCTAAAAATGTTTTAGAAAATGACTCTCTAGCAATAGATGATTCTTTACCAATTGAGACACCTGAAGTACCTAACTGGGTTTCTCAAGATCATCCCATATATAACATTATCGGTAACCCTAGTGAGCCTATACTTACAAAATCTCAATTAAGAAACTATGCTCATTATGCATGTTTTTTCCCTTGTGGAACCAAAGAATGTCAATGAGGCATTGAATGACCCTCATTGGATTTATGCCATGCAAGAAGAACTTCTTCAATTTGTCATTCATGATGTTTGGTATCTTGTACCTAGGCCTGATCATAAAAAGGTTATTGGCACACGTTGGATATTTAAAAATAAATATGATGAAAGTGGGATAATCATTAGAAACAAAGCCATATTAGTTGCTCAAGGATACTCTCAAATTGTAGGAATAGATTTTAATGATACTTTTGCCCCTGTTACTTTCTTAGAATCTATTCGTCTTCTTTTCGCAATAGCATGTTACCTTCATTTTACGCTTTATCAAATGGATGTCAAATCAGCCTTTCTTAATGGTATCTTGGCTGAAGAAACCTATGTTGAACAACCCAAAGGGTTCATTGACCCTCAATACCCTAATCATGTTTATCGTCTTAAAAAGGCTTTATATGGCCTGAAACAAGCGCCAAGAGCATGCCAACTTTCTCTTAGACAAAGGTTTTAAGAGAGTTGGAAATGATCAAACCCTTTTTGTTAAACATTTTGACAAAGATATCATTATCGCTCAAGTCTATGTCGATGATATCATTTTTGGATCCACTTCCCCTTCAGAAATTAAATCATTTTCTGATATTATGCATAAAAAATTTCAAATGTCTCTTATGGGGGAGTTGCATATTTTCTTAGGTCTTCAAGTCAAATAGAATTCCTAAGGTCTATTTGTTTTGTAATCTAAATATGCTTTAGAGATTGTAAAAAAATTAGGGCTTGATAGTGCTAAAGAAGCTAAAACTCCCATGAGTACTTCGGTTAAACTATCTAAAGATTAGAGTGGTAAATCCATAAATCCAACTATATATCGTAGTATGCTGTGCCTTATTACCTCGCGTCCTGATATTATATACACTGTTTGCGTGTGTGCCCGTTATCAAAATAATCCTAAAGAGAGCCACTTAGTATGCGTAAAAAGAATTATTAAATACATAAAAGGTACTCCAAAAATAGGACTTTGGTACACCAACAATACTCCTAGTACTATAATAGGATACGCTGATGCCGATTGGGCAGGGTGTATCGATGATAGTAAAATCACATCAGGAGCGTGTTACTATATCGGTAACAATTTAGTAGGATGGAGCAGTAAGAAACAAAAATGCACTTCTTTATCTACAGCTGAATCTGAATACATATCTGCTGGTAGCTGCTATGCCCAATTACTTTGGCTTAAGCAAATGCTAAATGATTATGGTATTCAAGAATACCAATTACATCTGTATTGTGATAATCAAAGCACAATCAATATCTTTAAAAATCTTGTTCAACACTCGCGAAGAAAACAAATAAAAATTAGACATCGCTTTATACGCGAATTAGTTGAAACTAAGGAATTAGAAATTAATTATCTTCCTATTGATTTGCAACTCGCAGATATGTTTACCAAACCTTTGGGTTACAATATTTTTCATTCTTTACGAAAATCGATAGGAATGGTGTGTGTTGAATAAACTCCTATGACTTAAGTTTTTCCCTTTGTCCATTTGAGACAAAATGGGGGAGTAATTTGAGCATTATGAGTTCATTTTTTTGTACATATTTCTAAAGAGCTTGAACTTAGTTTTTTTTTCACGAATCTACATAGTTGTACTCAATAAAAGTCATTAGGGTATTGATGTATCATTAGTTGAGTTATGTAATTTTTTGTTTCTAGGAAATGGGTAGATAGAATTTTGTATAGGATTAGGATTTTCTTTATTCTTTCGTATCCCTATGAGTCCTAAATGACTCAAAGGAGATTTTATTTCATATTTCCAAAGGGGGGATTGAAGCACCTCATACTCTTGACTCACATGAGTCTATATTGTATAAGTGCTCATCTAGTTTGCAAATTATGACAAAATTGGAGTCCCATTCCCTAGATACCAAAGAGCCTCAGAACCTTCTTCTTAAGCCACACTTGATTCATTTGAAGGTATAATTATTAATCACACACACTAGGGTTGCACATATTGTTCATATATTGCATTATTTGATTGTGTGTGAGTTGTGTGTGGTTAATCCCATTTAAATTGGCTTTAATAATTTTTTTGGAATTTTTAATAATTTTTAAATGATTTTTTAAGAAATTAAAATTGGCTTTATAAACTTTTGGGGTCTTTCTGTAATTACTGTTATTATCTTTTTATACCTGAAATTTTCTTTGGGTAGGATCCGAATGCGCTTGAGAATTCAGGGTGCGTGTGTAATTATTTTTAAACACGTGTGTGTGAGTTCATCTGGGCCTTACACCTGTCAGCTTTATATCGGCCTAGTTTGTGTTTGTTGGTAGACTCATAACTCATACAACTTCTCAGTCCTTGGATCATTGTTATCAATGCTCTGCATGCGTTTGAACCCAATCTCTGTGAACCTCTCTAGACCAATCAGCACTTGTTTGAATCACTGTTGATGGTTAACCGTTGGATCAAAGTCAAAAGGCAAAGACTAAATCTCAGCCGTTAGATTTGCATCAACCTTCTCGATACTTCCTAGCCTACTATATAAGGAGGCTTACCCTCAGCATTTGGGAACTTTTGGCAGTTCGTCTGAATAGAGAGAGAGAGAGAGAGAGAGAGAGAAAAGAAAGAGAGAAACTAGAGAGAGAAAGAAACCCTAAATCATCCAAACCCTATTCATTTTCAAACCCCAAACTCATTTCTCCTGAATAGTTTTTACCAAACACCATACTTGAGTGTTTGAGAGTTACTTTGGTAGAGGTTTGAAGGAAGACCGTGGTTTGAATCCTCTGTATTCGAGATCTTATTTCCAACTTAGATATTTTTTGTTAGATCTATATTTCTCTTTCGTAGAAACAGTAGATCTGATTATTCCATGTCATATTACACTTAGGTCTGCATATTTTAGTTTCTCATCTTGAGAAATCACTTTTGTTGATTACTGTTCTATAAATGTTTTTAAAAAGAATGTTACAATCAACATATATATTTTCTATTTCTAGTTCTTATGCAACAAGACTGTTGACCTAGTTGGATTTCTAATTGGTGGTTTCCAATTTCAAAAATATTTGTAAAACCTCTGAAATTGGTTATGACCTTGAATCGTCTTTTGAGCAAGGTAAAATTGGATTCCAAGATTATTTGAAAGTTCAAATAAAGTTTTTTAGTTCTAAAGAAGAGAGAAATAGAAAACACTTCATTTAGATCTGATCTGTAATTTGTTAGGACTTGTTTGTATAAATAAAGTGTGCATGTGTGCATGCATGTGTTAGATCACCATCACAAACACTTTCACACTACAACAATGAAGTGTTGGCCATAAGATCTTGAATCTACAAGAGTCGACGTAAAGACTGGAACAAAGTGGAGAAGTTAGCAAACTGGGAAAGCCACATCAACATCAGAACTACTACAGAGAAGTTAGAATCAAACCAGTGGGTACATTTCTGAACTTGTATAGGTCTGATTAGTTTGCATGTTTGTTATATAGTTTGTAACTTGTATATTTTGTTTTATTGGATTTTTGGTTTGTGACTTAGACGTCATCGTGGATGTTTCCTCAGTTGGGTGAGTTTTTACCATGTTAAAAATCTCTTGTCCTTAATCTTTCTAAATCTCCTCATCTCATTATTGATAGTGTGCTGACTTTAACTATCTTAGTTTTGGTTTTCAAAACTTGTTATAAAATCTTGAACTTATCTCGTGCGTTTTTTATAAACACATCTTGTGTTAATCTGTTTTGATTTAAAAGAAAAGAGTTTCTTCAAAAAATAGTTTGGAGTTACTTAAATAGTTTAATCTTGTATTAAACGGCTTTAGTAACAGTTTTCATGGATTTCCTAAGCTAGAGGATGTTTTGTACGTCATAGGTTTGAAACCAAACCTTCTTTGCATTAGCCAGCAGTGCGACATTGACTTTGCAACAAAGTTTAATCAGAATGAGTTTAATGTTTATGATCAAGCCGGTAAACTTCTATTGCAAGGGGTAAGGACTAAAGATAATTGACATGGGGTTATTCCCAAGTCCTCATTTGTCTGTAACAGCGCCACGATCAATCCTATGCATCTATGGCATCAACGTCTAGGTCTTGTGAATTTTAGAGATTTGGAGGGATTTGCTAAAAAGAACCTAGTTTGTGGCTTACCATCACTTGGAAAGCCAACATCTACGATTTGTGGACCCTATAAATTGGTAAAGCAAGTTAGTAGCCCCTACATGAAGTTGAATTCCATTACTACTTCACGAGTTCTTGAGTTGATACACATGGGTCACATGGGTCCTACTCGTACTGAGAGTTTGGGTGGTAAGAGGTATATTCTCATAATGGTAGATGATTTCTCTCCTTACTCGATTTTAGGTTTTCTGAGAAAGAAATTCGATGATATGGAATTTCTCACGACTAAGTGCTGTATCCTATAAAATCAACACGGAGTCACTATCTATAGGATACGAAGTGACAACGACACTGAGTTTAAGAAAGCTACAGTAGATCTTTACTATGATAGCCTCAGGATCAAACATGATTTTTTTTATCATAAAGACTCCTCAGTAAAATGGGATTATTGAGAGGAAGAATCAGACAATTCAGGAGATAGATAGATCTATGCTTTTCAGTCATAGAGTTTGTAGGAGATTTTGGGCAAAGGTGGTGTCTACCGCATGCCATATGGTGAATAGGGTTGACCTTTGTCCACCCATGCTCAAGACGCCCTAAGAATTATGAACTGGAAAGAAACCTAACCTTTCATATTTTTCTGTCTTTGAGAGTAAATGCTACATCCTACGGGATAGCGAGCAATTAGGAATGTCCGACTCCCAGAGTGATGAAGAAATATTTTTAGGGTATTCACCGACTAGTAGAGCATATCAAGATTTTAACCTAAGAAGCTCTAAGGTTATGGAGTCAATAAACGTCACCGTCTAAGATAATGAACCACCGATATTTGTTGATTCTATTCTTTTATGTGAGGATGACGTACTTCCTACTGATGATCCCATTGTGCCTCCCATACCCAGAGTGGATCCTATTCCTGACTTGGGAGAATCTCCTGCTTAGGTTCACGAGAGTCATGATCCTACTGCTATTCTAGGAGATCCCAGCCTAGGGGTCAAGACCCTGAGGGGTGGTCACCATGTCTAGAGTAGGATGCATTTTTCATGTTCATATCATATTATTTCTATCTCTAGATTGTATCATTTGTATCATTAGTTGTTTTTGGTTCTTATTTTTTTCTTTTTAGAAAAATACAAAAAGATTTTCTATTTTTTGAAAAATTGAAAATCGAAAAAGATTTTCTTTTCATAAATTTTTTTGAAAAACACAAAAAGAGTTTTGTATTTTGTTTACACCATTTATGGATGAACATTTGAGATAGCCATAGTCACAACTTCATTCCATGTGGTTGTTTGATAGTGATTTAAGATTCTACATCATTTCATCCATGTGCTTTACATTGTTTGGAGTCATTGAGATGTGATTAGTGATATCTTCTACATATTTGTCTCCTTATCTCCTTTATTGCACACGTGCACGATATTATTTGAGTATTGTACTTGTCTATCACATATTGGCTTGAGTGTTTCCATCTCAATTCTTTCTATACAACGAACCAAATGTGATAAAACATGACAAGAAAGTAGTGCATGTAAAAACCCACGCAGAGGGTTTGTGTGAATTTAAAAAATGGGAAAGGGCTACGAAAGATACTCATTTATCCTTTGCAACTAAGCCACCATTCAAATCAGACCTCAATAAAAATTTGGAAAAAACAGAAGCCAAGGTCCAAAGAGGTTAAGAAGAGCCGAAAAAATTTCAAAGGTAATAAAAAGAAAAATATGCTAAAAGTGGGCCAATAGGTTTTAATTTCATCACCTCAAAAGAAAAATAAAATGCATTATTATTTATTGAGGGAGTTTGGATGGAATATAAAACGGGTTTGCATGTCCGTGAAAGTCAAGAAAAAGTGTTACATAGTTTTAGACGTTATTGGTGTGGAAATCACTTTGAGCTTTGATTTTTTGATTTGATGGAGTCAATTTCTTATAATTCCACAATTTTTACACCTGAGGAAGATGTTAAGTTCGTTCATTAGGAATATCTGAAATTCATTGTGCACATATGTTATGGTTGTATGTATTGACTTTCCGATTGAATTTGTTCACATCCATATATTTCCACTATCATTGACTTGGTTATTTTCGTGTTCTTTTACGGTATGATTCTTTGTTTCATATTTTCTGGAAAAAAAATTGTAAAATTCAAAAAGAAAAAGTTTAATTACCTTGTGACATTCTCCATTTACATTTTCTTTTTGTTATTTATTTGTCTAGTTGTGAACATTATAAAAAGGGGGAGAACAAATTATAGGGGAGAATTTTTGTTTGATTTAATAGTGATTTGCCTAAGCTTAGTTGATATTTATTTTTGCTTATCATTATATCTCAAACTATCACACATCACAGGTATTGTTTCTTGTCTCATGTGTGTAGGTACAAAATTTGAGTATTATTTTTTAACACCATGATGATGACAAAGAAAGATTGAACAGTTGGAGATTTGAAGATGTTGAAGTTTGTTTGAAGTCATGTCATTTAGTATTTCCAGTTTTTGGGTTTAATGGGGATATTAAATTGTATGTCATTTGGTTTTCATTTGGGTAGCATAATTCAAATTTTTTATGTATGTACTCGCATAGACATAAGGGGAGATTTTTAAGGACATGATTTTATAAATGTCCGAGTTAGAATCTAGGAATTTTATGTGTCCTAGATCACAGTTAGTATGTCTTATACCGCTACATTTGGCACGTCAAACACGATCATCCATGAAGGCATTGATTCGAATCCTCGCATCCATCATCTTCATATGTGAATCATGCTTCATGCAATGTGCTCTTCAACCGTTCCCACTACTCCACTCCCATTTATGGTAAAATGGTTTATTTGGGGTTTTTAATGATTTCGTATTTATTTGGGAATTTTAAGAAAATATTTTTTAAGGAGTTGAAAAGTTTTTACTTCGAATGATGAATTTTTCCTAAGTGTTGAGGCCAAGAAAAAATAACCTTGACCTCGTTCGAATGACAGAGGTGGGTCGTTCAAGCGACATATCAACTTGTTCGAGCGACAGCCCCATTTCATTCGAGCGACGCGACACCTTGATTTTTGTATTTAAATAAGTGTTCATCATTCACAATTTTCAAGTATTTGGCCCCCACGTTTCTGCAGATCTACTGCATATCTCCAGAATTTTATTTTCATGGTTTTTCAACCTTTTTGATTCACAAATCATTCCCAAACATATATGTGAGTCTTATGAACCCTAGATACAATTTTTCTACTTAGCTGGAGTAATATTATGGAGAAGAAGGTTGTTCTCCATTGCTAACTTGGAGCTTTTGTGGGATATCTTGCTAACAATGCCGATGACAACGAACTGACGCCTACGGGTATTTGTGTGTCACTGTATTTTGCTATAATTGAAAGTATTACGAATTATAGTGAAATTAAAAAATTGGTTTTGCCCCTTTGGGGGATTTTTTCCCATATTGTGATTGATTGTGCATGCTTGGTATGAATTAATTAGTCTGTCATAATTTATTTGCAAGAGTTAGGAATTTTGGGAATAAAAATTGGAATTTAATTAAACGAGTTAATCATTGATTGCTGGCGCTCTCAATAGGTGTGCAGCCAAATTGATAAAATTTCTTTAAAATTTTCTCGACATAATGAGATTGAGTAACAATTATAATTTTTTCTTTCCTTATTATTCTCATTCTTAATATGACATCAGCTACACCCATATCTTTCATATCAAATTTAGAAGACAAAAATCTCTTTGTATTATTAATGTTTTCTAAATCAGTACCAAGAATTAACATGTCATCTATATATAAGCAAATGATCACACGTTTAGCATTAGCATTCATTAATTTTAAAACCATAACAAATAATGACTTTATTAAAATTTTCATGTCACTGTTTAGGTGCTTGTTTTAGCCATATGAGGAATTCATAAGTTTACATACTTTATGTTCTTGTCCAGGCATAACAAGCCCTTCAGGTTATTCCATGTAAATTTCGTCTTCTAAGTCACCATTTAAAAGGTAGTTTTCACATCCATTTGATGAATTTCAAAATTATATATAGATGCTAACGCAATTAAAACTCTAATAGTAGATGTTTTAGCAATTGGTGCATAGATATCAAAATAATCAATCACTTCTTTTTGTGTAAAACCTTTAGCAACCAATCTAGCCTTGAATTTATCAATTGTTCAATCTATTTTCATTTTCTTTTTAAAAATCCATCTACAATTGATGGGCTTTCATTTCTGCCATTGCATACATATTTTCCAACATTCTCTGCCAGAAGGCCCTAAGATTAGGTGTTCAGGTCTTTACCAGAAAACTAACGAAGCATTGTCATCCACATAGACAGTGTCTCATGGGCTAATAGTGGCACAAAAAATCCCACTGGTGTGTATTCTTATCCCCAAGTTAGAGTAGATAAAGTATACCCCTTGTAATAGTAATAAAATATCCTTATGAGTGACCCTAAGACCTACGATCGCATGATAGCGGTGGGAAGGGCTCGAATGTATGACATGCCGAGAGATGAGAAGTTAAAGACCAAGATCAAAGATATGTTCTCAAAAGGAATAAATGAATAAAAACGATATGTATCATCTCGTTAGTTAACTTACTCAACTAGATCCAAATGGAGCACTAAGACTAAGTGAGAGGACCAAGTTATTAATTGATCTATCTCCACCTACACATATGAGGCCAAGCCTTTCCCTCAACGTCCTTGAGCATCCCACAATGAAAGATAAAAATATTGAATGCACGTATTTGCACAAGGAAATTCATAAGCAATACATAAAGAACTAAGAAAATAACCAAGGAAAATACTGGAAAATGAAAGACCCAATTCCCAAACTATGTTGTAACCGATCGAATATGGGTTAAGCCCCGAGAGAGAATGCTCATACATGAACACAACACCCCATGGATGAGATTAACTAGTCATGGTAGACTATGAATCTGAAGATCTAAAAGACAACAGAAAATACAAATGAACGGATTTGTTATGAGCCACGTAAAGAGTGATCGAGGATAAATATAATTAAATCCCTATAATAACGATAAACATATAGATCAGTTTCCCCAAATTTCGTATCTGAAACCCATAAGTCAGCCTTAATGGATGCAAAATATAAACCACCTCCTTAACATCCTATCATAATGAGGTATCGAAAGTGCCTGAGATCACCACGGCAAGCCCATTAGAAAATCAATACCCAAAGGTGTAATATTTTTCTCCCCTTTAGAAGATGAAAAATGTTTATGGTATACCATAATATCTATGGTAAGTATAATACCGTATATGTGGAATTAGTTGTAACAAGATAATCCATGAAAGAGACAAATATCACTGGCCAAAAAAGATCCCTGACACTCGCCTGACAGATGTTGTTTATCCATTATGCCCAAACAGGATTGTGGAAACCCCTAAGCCTATCATGAGGGGAATGTCCTGCAAGGAAGTTTAAGATAATGATATGAAAACAATTCAAAACCAGTATTTAATAAATTTAAAGAAACCATGACAAATACTCATGGAAATTTAAATTAGGCTTAGTGAGCAAATCCACTCATAGCCTCATAATTATGCAATGCATCTCAAACCTCCATATTAATCCTACATATCCATAAATACTCTAATGGATTCCCAATTATCTAGATCCCCTATCTCTTGAGTAGGATTATTAATATGTAGATCTCCTAAAAGGATCTCCAGATTATCACCATTTTGCATTATTTTCACTGGCTTGATAGTTAATTAGGATTGCAAGAGTGCCAGGTGAAATTTATGACCTTGCCGTTTTAACCTATTGACAACTATCATAAAATTGTAATGTGTTCGATACCTCAATTAAAATGACTTGGTTTTCCCTTAAGGAAGACTTTAAAGTTAGTGCTATGTTTTAATAATTAATTAGGACAAAAATAGTAAATTACATGAATTGAAAGAAAAGTAAAGCTTTGTAAATAAGAGAAAAGAAAATGCGAAGAAAGTAAATTGAAAGTAAAAATTATCTTCAAGAAAGTAAATAATAACAAACGTTATGGAAAGAAATTTTCAATAAACTTTGAAAGAAAAAATTATAACTACTTACGATCTAACTTTGAAAGAAAAAATTACAACTACCATACAATCCACTAGCGAAATTAAAAGAGAGACTGTAAATAAAGAAAGAGAAAAATGAAAGGAAAAGAGGATAAAAGTAATGTAGATGCATTTTTTTAGGGAGTCTTATCTTACTTGTTGGGTTAGTTCTTTATTTATATTGTCTCTTGCCCATGCAATGTAACTACTAGGTGGTTACTCACACATTTCAGTTTTTGATACTTTGGTGCACTAATGCCCCAATTTAAATTAGAGCATGTTCCCACTTTTAATAGCACGTCCTAACTTGAGCCAAGTGTCACACATGAATGTTGCCCATTATTTGTATTTTATAATATTACTCAATTATTTTTTCTAATTTAAATATTACGTGGAAACACCTCATTGGTTTGTGTTAATATGGTGTAAACATACACAATGCACTAATCAATTTTAGGTTAAGATAAATTAGTGCACTCTTAATTTTCTCGAAGCTATATTCCCATGTTCATCATCATTAAGCTTTGTATAAATACATGTCTTGTGGATGGCACGTTGTCATTGTCCTAATCGACCCTTATTTCGACCACTAGATCCAAGCTCATTGTCTTCTTCGTTTCCTTCTTATCTCTTTATTTTCTTCTGATCCATGGATCCTCAAAGAAGAGATAAAAATAGATTTAAATTGTCCCATGCACCCTCCTTTAGATCCTCTAGTGATGATATATATGCCCTTGGCCATTGTGATGATGACATCTTTGTTTCTTCTAGGGGAGGTCAAGATGGGATCACTTTGAATATTCTCCCACCCCACCCCCACCCGCTTGTGGTGGCTCTAATCTCAACATCATCCCACATGGTGCTCAAGTTTCTCCACTAGAAGAAGAGGATGAAATACATGGGTATATAATAGGACTCAACCTTGGTGACCCAGTTAAGATGTTTGGGTATAAACCAAAATATATTCTCCCCCATTCCTCCAATAAAAAAGTGGTAATCTCCCTGCCGAAGTTTGTTGTAGTCCTCCTTAAAGTATGACTTTTATTTGTGCGTGGAAAGTTCCTATGAAGCAAAACTTTTATGGTACTCGTCCCTATTTTTCACTTGATCGTCATGCTCAAGAGGGTTTTCCCACTTTTAAATCTCATCCTTGTAGTCATTATACCTGGTCATGCTGCTCAACCTTATTTCCTTTTTAATAATGAAAGGAGTACTTATATGAATCTTTTACTTTCTTGGGCCCATTTTCCCCCATTCGAGAAGGCGCAATGCCCTGTTATTACTAATGATATTGGATATCATCCTAAGGACTCAATCTGGTTTTAAGGTTACATAAAAACGGTGAAAATAATAAAATGCAATAAGATAGTTGAAGAGATGGCAGTCAGAGAAGATATGACTCGAAATACAAACGGCTCGACCGTTGGCATATGTCCATTATGACAAGTGAAGAGTGATTTCACTATGATAAGCAAAGGTTTCCTTAGGAGTTGTACACGATTTTATCCCTCTCTTTCTCTCTCTCTATATATATAATTTGATAGTGTAGTAGGAATAATAATTATCCGATCTTTACGAAGAAGACTATAAGTCCCTTTTATAAGCATAGGGGTGCATAAATTCACTCCCAAGCATGGATTCAAATCCTGTTTGAAGGCAGGGCCAATGAGCATATGACAACTTTACAAATTAGCATAGAAGTTATGATGAAGAATTTTTCCCATGTGGTTATTTAGTCTTCTATAACAGTTTTAGTAGGATATGTCTATAATATCGTTGTCAAGATTTCCATGCGTGCACGAGATGTTTGAGGTTGAAGATCTCAAACAACTAAGATTACTTAAATCTAACAGCATTTCAGTGGGTCGAGAGACCGGGCGGCCGTCTGAGACCAACATCCTATCCAAGTGAAATTGTTGAGGAGGCACTGAAAATGACAGAGACTAATGTGCTTTTTCTTAGATAATTCCCATTGACAAATAGTCTAGGGTAGTCTCCGAGGTGGAGACCATTTAGGAAGGGACCAATTGTGAGAGCCTCTGATAAATGGTGGATCTCTTAAATGACATTTGTGGGGAAGGCCTTTCCACAGTGAGTTGCCAGGTCAAGGCTTCTTTGGATGAGACTTATAACAGGGCCTTGATGGATAGTGATCTTGTTCTAAAGGCACGTCTACAAAGGATGTTCTTCGCTTGTGGGACATCTAAACGAGACCATACTTATGTAAATCAATCATTCTTATAACTTAACCTTAAATGTCAGTGGGAGGCTGAGGTTTAAACACTTCTTTCATCTCGTCTCGTTTTGGCGTTGTGGTTTTTAATCTGCATCTAATAATATCCTATGGTTAGTGTGGTACAATGGTCATATTTTATTTGGTATAGATGTCACTCTCACTCAGGAGAAGTAATACACATGTCATTCACTAAGGGCATTGGTTAGTGTTGGCACAACTCCCTAATCCATGCGTGTAGAAAAATGTCACATTTGGGAGTTAGGAGGCATGCCCTAAGGATGAGCATTTTTGGGGAACTGTTCGAGTGATTTTAGGCAGGGAGATGTGACACCATGACTAATTAAAATATCGGACGATCAATCCTGTACCGAGTCTCATATGGTTCATTCTCAGCATCACTATCGAAAACTAATTTAATTACTAATAGCCTATTAGGCTGGCATCAAAATTTTATTTAACTAATCTTTTTAATCAAACCATTCAATTAAAACATCCACACAGTTTATATATGAAACTAAATTGAAATAAAATAACCGAACACCCGGTGTAACATAATACAATCAAATCGAATGCCGCACTAAAAAGGAAGAAAAAGAATAAATAAATGCAATTGGGCTTTCGACCCGAATGTTTATACAATACCTCTTGTCTAGATTATAAGGATAGAAGCGTCTACAGTAAACCTGCATGCATCCACAACTACTGCAGCAGACGTCTGACTCGAATGAATCGTCATCCAGGCATCCATGTGTATGGACACCTATATATGTATATAGCAAAAGAGAGGAAAAATAGATATATGGGTCAGAGCCCGAGTTGTGAAAATATTTTGCCAATGCATAAATGTTATATTTTAAAATATAGATTATCTCATATTTAAATTGGTATCGCGCTCCGATGAGATACCCTTCACCCCTCTTCTAATAGTGCACACCTATCGCATAACTTTTAAACAACCTAGTTAAGCTACCCTGCCTAACGAAACACTATCACCCAACATCTTAGAATTTTCTTACCCGCGTACTAAGGGTTAAATTTCTCCCCATTCCCAACACTGCGCTATGTTCGTGCATGGGGTGTCTCGCGAAGCAAAATCCAAACAAGAAAGCCCCCCGATACACTATTACATGACAATGTTGATTGTCGAGATCCACTAGTCCCTCAGTACTTAACGCACATTACAAAACACCATATCTATATATAGTTCTCATTAGAACCTAATCCATATTCATATAAGTCTGGATATAAGTCTACCGGAAGGGGAATAACTCTTATTCGTGCTTTTCACTTTACACAAGTTTACTTTATACACAATAAGTATACGATTATACCTATCACAATCATAAGTATAATAACTATCCCACCGAGATATAACTCGAGGATGCAGTCTCATAGTGCCTATCCAAATCTGGGCTTAATCACTATACCACGGTACCAAGCCAGACTTACTGATGGTCATGGTAAAAATACACAACGGTGGAGGCGATCATATTCCCTCTGCAAGTGGAGTACACACATCGCACTCGAACGCGGGATGAGATGACCTGGGGATATACTCGCCCTGCTCCTCAAGCTAGGGGATTCACCCACATCGCGCAACCTCCCTGGATCGCACTAGAGAAAATATATAATATGGTTGTTCCAACCCTACGCCAAAGGATAGCCCGTGGAACCAACCTCTAAGATATAAATATACCAATCACACACAAATATATTTATACATATCATATTATATATACTTTAATCGCATCGTATATATATAATCTACATCACGTCTCCAATATATATGTATATATGACTATAACTGCCAATCTCGTACAGCAAAAGCCAATATTCCAATTTTCCCATTCATAATAGAATATAAGTATTCGCACACTTAATATATAACGCTCACCTAAAACATTTTTAAGGATTTATATCTTCCTGAAAAGACCAATCCATACTAACTAGATAGGTATACTATCCATTTATCTTAATTCCATAGGAATCGCACCACCTATAATAATCGTTGTCAATAGACGTACCGGATAACCACTCCGTCACCTCCAACCTATATCCTCAACTCTATCCTATTCACCTCGTAGGATTTTATCCAAATATAATTGGCATAAAATTTTCCATTCTCTACACGCATCGTTATATACCTAAAATAATCGCTCGCCGAATTACTAAGCCGAACATTCCTAAATAAATAAGTCATGGATTCAATTTTCCACGAACTTAAGGTTTCCTCTTATACTCAAAAATAATTCAGAGATCCCCACTCTATTTTTGGAACCCTCAATATCTATTTCCTCAATATATTTTATTTTCCTTGAAAATATACTTTTAGTGCCACACGATTATAGCACCCTCCTAGCTCCCTTAGATTCCCTCCAATGGCTAGATGTTTATTTCCTAAATGAATATTTATTTCCTCAAATAAATAAACTAGGAACAATTAAATCGGAATTTATCCCATTTAAACAACCCTAGCCGAAATTGCCAAAAATACTGAAGGGTCGATCGATCGACCCTTGGCCATCGATCGATCGATCGATCCGGACAGCTTCTTCTCTGAGAAGCCGTTTCAACCATTGAAGCTTCCCCCAAGCTTTTATCTCCTCTCCTAACATCCTCCAACCTCAATCCACGACATATACACACATGAAAAGGGTTCTAAACATCCTAAAACCCGTAACCAACAATCGATTTCAATAAATTCCTAAGTTTTCCCAAATTGGATATTATCCGGGGTTATCCGTTAAACTTCCAAAAACCCGTTTTGATTCACGAAAACCCAACCCAAAATTAACTAATTTGTTATTACCAAATTATGATATGAGATTTATGCTAAAAAAGAAATAAAGCAAGTAAACACTTGCCTCGTGGATAAAATCCGACGACCTCGAGTCGAATCTCGCGGAGTTTGGCCGGAATCTCCCTTTTCTTCCTCTTTTCTCTCTTACTTTCCTCTTCTCTCTCTTTTCTTTATTTTCTTTTCCTCTCTTGTGCCTTATATAGATAGAAATAAATGTTTACCCCTTTAAAACCTAAAAATGACTCGTTTACTTAATTGCGAGTCCCTATAAGTCCAAAAATTCCCGAAACCTAAACACTACCCCCGGATACTCTATTCTGATTATCTCAGCCAGTCTAAAACCAATCGCACACTCGAAATCTCTATCTGAGTAACTTAACTGCAATTCACTAATTAAACCTAACACATCTCAATACGGGTTTTCCATTTAAAATTTTATCCTTTGTAGCTTTACCCGACGGTGACATGTATTCAAAATAATCCAACTCATTTACTTAGTCTCAAAATTAAATGAAACACACACCGGTATTAATCAAATGTTCATAAATTCTAAAATTACTATTCACAGAATTTCCCTTAATCTCCAAATTTACGCCCACTTTTGAAATTTAATTCTCCCTAAGAGTGCGGGGTGTTACATACTTCTCCCTTCACAGCGGAATTTCGTCCTTGAAATTCATACATTACCTACACCACCAACTTAGGATCGCTAATTACACTACGTCCTAGTACACCAAAGTCAAAAGGTACCAACACAATGGTCCCCTACCATATTCCACCTATCTCAAGGCGTATGCTTTAACGTACTAGCTTCTCTACAAGCTTATCTAAATCTCTATATGCTACAACACTACCTTGGTCATAAGGTTGACTCTAACGTCACATAGCACCTAGTGCTTCTATAGCCACATGTAAAGAAAACGAGCCTATAACCGTCACTCTAACTTATCGATCCATCGGAGATTCGTTATTCTAAGAGTCCACTCATCAACATCGGGACATCTAATTTCCCTAAAAAAAGGAGACTACACTAGCGCTTGACTATTCGTGCCATTCTTCTCGCTTATCTTAGGTGTGCTAACTCTTATTGCACGAATATAATTGAATCATTGCATACCTCCTACGACGTTCCATCCAAACCATTCCAATTCCACTTATACTGCCTCACGGCATAATCGTCAACTTTATATAATACGCCTCTTCTATTTTGGATGATATATAAAATCAACTTACCAAGTTGCCTATACACCTTTTTAACCCGTGCCCATCTACAAAACAATTGTAAACGTCCGACACGTGACACTCACTCTAAATAATGGGCCTCATTTCCTCGGCCTGGTACTATCACCTGGGTTTTCCTAACCCTAATAATTCAAAATTCTATTCTTCTTATTCCCGAAAGTCCATTCCTTTTAAAATTTAACCCACCAATCTTCTCGTAGTTAGCTTTCTATAATCTTCCTAAAACAGCGCCACCCATCCTATTGACCTTACTTCCTAATAATCCTATGATCATTTCCTACCCACGTAAAATGAGTACTATCCTAACTATATCCCTAATTTCAAAGACCTCTCTCAACTTTCGATATTTGCTCGGTTTCATGCGTGGGACATTTCGCAAAGCGAAATCCAAATAAGGAACCCTCCTATTACACTACTCCCTCACATCGTCGCTCATCGAGATATAACGGTCTACGGCACACCATTGGGACGTTCTAAAATCCTACCTCACTAACCTACTAACACTCTTCTACTACTATATCCTTCTATTTTAGCGAAAATGGAAAGTCTAACTAGTTGGGGCGCCTACTCTCTGCAAAGGTGTTATGAACATTTTATCCAAAACATACTTCCTCTGAATTAGCCTTCTATTCAAGGCCTGGCTATAAGCTTCAAATCATTTTCCTTAACTTTACCTCACTCGCTTACTTGCGGTGAGAGAACCATTTCAGCACTCTTCCATAACACTTCTATTTCTGTAAGCATGCAATCATAACACGACTCTCAGTGTTTTCTTCATACTAGGCAACTTATCATAAAAACCAACATCCTTGCATCCTATAACATCGCTCCACTCCCGACGTCATTAAGGTTCATGCATGGAGTGTCTCACAAGCAAAATCCAAACAAGTAACCCCTCTTATACACTACTGCTTCACTTTATCGACCGTGGAGGTCTGTTAGCTTTAAATATTCAACCAGGACAACCCTATCCTCTCTTTCAACAAAAGGTGGTCTGAACTCCTATTTCTTCCTAGGAGTCATAGCACAAGGTGCTTGTACTAACACTAAGTCCTTTGTGCAAACGACAATGAGCTTAAACTCATAGATCAACAAGAAATCCTGCATACCTTAAATCATACCTATAAGGTCACCACACTCTAAAATCAAGAAAATGAAGCATCTACTCATCGAGGTTCCATCTAAACATATATTAAAGGCGAGCTCAACCTGTATCCAAGTGAGATATCGTAACAACAACTTGTTCCACCCTGTAACCGCAGATACGATAGTCCTGCAATCAATAACCTACTATCACTCCGATAATACAATAACATTACTCTTATAATAGTACCATACTCGTATAACACATACAAAACGAGTAGTACAATCCAAATACAAATTTAAAATAAAACTCCGCAACCGCAAAAAACATAACACTATATAATGTTATCGATACCATCACAAATCTCTAATTACACACACGAATCTAGGGTTAGTTAAACAATAACAAGAACAAGTTTGTATAATCTTTAGTACCTTCGAACAAGAACAAGGTTTGACCAATGTTGACGAAAAGATCTAAAGGGGAAACTCAATTATTTTCAAACATTAACTAGTGAAAAACACTTTGAGGGATTGCTGGAGAGGTAAACAGAAAATTTACTCGACAAACCGACCTACACCTAAAAAAAATAGTCTTTCCTCGTAAAACCTAACTCCTCCACATTCTGTTACATATGAAATACCTCAAATTAGTAAACAAACCTTAAAACCACATAAAAAAGTGGCAAAAAAAATGCTAAACTCATCAGAAAAAAGGAATAACAAAAAATCAATAAAAGAAATTAAAATTGAAGGCCAGAGAAGAGAAAAGAATGTTATTTAAGGAGAAAATAATGGTTGGGATGAAGAGAAATGAAGAAAAATTACCTAGAACGAAGGGACTGAAAGAGGGAGAAAAAGAACCTTTGTTTTATCGAAATTCTTGAGTGTGAGAAATGGAGAAAGATCATTTCAAGGTATTTAACATAAGGTAATGATTGTTCACGCTTACCAACGCCCACGGCATTGGGACACAACTCCCAAACCTCATGTCTATCGTCTCTTTTTGGAACACACGCCATTCCATTTACCTATTGACATGTGTCCAGTCAACAACAACCAAATGTCATGTCTATCAGGTACTGTGAAATGATGCTTTTGACACTTGTACAATCCATTCATGTTCCTAAGGCATCCTCTAACACTGAGGGGTTATCTCATCGCATGGGGGTCAGAATACTCTTACACCTCAGCGTCCTATATACATTGAAGACTAATGTCTAGGGGTGATTGATACACATAAGTGTAACCTCGTCTGTATGAGACTCAACCCAACTTCATAAACCCCTCTAAGTGTCAGTCATAATGATCCTCATATAAGCCCACGTTAGAGGCCCATTCTAGTCAGTATCGACCTCCGAGAATCAATCAACAAAACAGTTGCAACCATACTCACAGGCTACCTTTATACTCATAACTGCTTCTATATCTTGTCTTCGTCTTGTATCAGCCTCGTATGCATTACCAGGCTGAGACCATTCATCAGTCCAAGAATAGGTATCACTCTCCTTACTACTCAATAGGAAGTCACTTCATCAGTCTCGGTCATTCGAGACCTGCCATAGCTGACATCAATATCTCACATGGAGCATGTGACCTGTGCGTTACCAAGACACGTGGAGAAAATCATTATGGAGAATCAAATCCCCATATGGGAATAATATTTCATCACCGTGACATCTACATGCAGGTGACATGTGTCATTTTCTTATTGGCCTACTCAACTCGTGAACACCAAGTGCATGCTTGGGGGTCACATTACGCACCCCCAACACTATAAACACCCATTATCTTCTCTATAAAGAATGGACTAATTTCTAAACCTCTTGAAATTCTTTCATTTTGTATTAAAAAGAGAGAAAGCATGGGTGTGTATTAATGGCGTTTTTGTGACTTGTTATAGTACAAACACCATCACTTTATGAAGTGGAGAAATCCAATGTTGAACTACTTATATGATTATGCTTTCCATCTCTCTTATACCCCTCTTCATACATATATATCTCTTATATTGTTGTGCTCATTCCACCATTGTTAACAGACCTAGAGCTTGAGTCATCTACATCCTTGAGGTAGTGATTCTTATCATCTTCACTATATTTTATTTTAATCTGTTTAGGGTATTCAATAATTACCCATATGCCTGATATAATTTCAATCTTCGAACCATCAAACCATAGCTTCCAAGGACTTAGAGATACATAACCTACCCCATATTCCCCATTCAATTCATCCTCACATGGTTGATCTATTAAAAAATCATCTAAGGCTTGGCTTTTTACTGCCTTTTAAGGCACGCAATGCAAAAAAAATTCAGAGAGAGCTAACAACCATTTGCCAATTCCATTTCTAAATATAGGCCTTCTTATCATGTATTTAATCCGATCAAACTTTGAAATGAAAAAAACTTTTTTAGGCGATAAATAGTACCTCAATTTTATAGCAATAAAGTATACGGTTAAACATAATTTTCCATTACAGAATATCTACATTCACAATCATTTAAAAACCTACGGAGGAAATAAATAACTCATTCCTTGTGATCATCACAGTCTTGAACCAATAACATTCCAATGGATGCCTTAAGAAATTGAAATGTATAATTTTAATGGCTTATCTTCTCTTGGAGGAGCCGGAACAGGTGGCTTGACCAGGTACCTCTTTATTATTTTGAAAGCTTGCTCTTTATCATCCTTCCAATCTAGATCCTTTTGGCATTTTAGTTTCAAGAAAGGAGAAAATACCTTAGTTTATCCTTCTAAATTAGAAATAAATCTTTTAAGAAAATAAACTTGACCCAAAAACCTTCATAATTATTTTTTGTTTCTAGGGACTTTGCTCTCAATGATAGCTTTAGCCTTATTATGATCAACCTAAATTCCTGTTTGATGTACCAAATATCAAATGGAATTTCTTGTCGAAACTCCATAGGCACATTTAAAGGGTTCATTTTAAATTGATACAACCTCATTCAATTGAAATACTTCTTTATGTGTACTATATGATCAGATGCTGATCTTCACTTTATAATGATGCCATCAATATAACACTTTAAAAATATGCCAACCATGTCATAAAATGTGGTGTTTATTCCCCTTAAGTATGTGGCCCCTGAATTCATTAATCCAACTAGCATTTTGATCTATCTTAAGGTCCTAAATTACCACAACACCTAAACGCAGTCTTATGCATATATTTCTCATCTATGCATATTTGGTTATAACCAAAATGCCCATTCATCATAGACATGATAACATGACCTACTAATTTATGAACCAATAGATTTAGTACTAGCATTGGATATTGATCCATAGGATAGGCTAAATTAAGATTCCTAAAGTAATCCAGACTCTTAATTTGTCACTATTTTTAAAAATTGGCAGTATATTAGAGAGTCATTCTATATACCTGGTTGTTTGGATGAATCAAGACTTTAACAAATATTCTTGGTTCTGATCTCTGGAGTCATTTTCCTTTGCAACTACTTCACAGGTTTGTAGACTTATTTGATTAGCAATATGTGTTGAACTAGTTTTCTATCTAGGCCATGTAGTTCAACATGATCCCAAGCAAAGCAATCCCTATACTCATGTAGATGGTCTATGAACAATCGTTGGTCTTTTTTATTGATATTTGAACTAATAAAAGTGATTATCTTGTTTTTATATGTCCCAAATTGACTTCAATCAAGGGATCCGATTGATTCACCATTAGTTCTTCACACTACATTGGTGAACTTACTAATTCATCATTTTTTGTGTAGTTTCATTCTTTATATCCTCTTCGAAGACATAGTCAGCACAATTAATGGTCTTTTCTTCACTAAAATTAGTGTTCATCTCCAAATCTCTAGGCTCGTATAGAACTAGGGCCGAGATTTTATTGGCTTGTTGGATGTCAATGGGTGTATCAACTATTAAGCAACTGTTTTATCTTCTTCATATGGACTCATTATATAAAAAATTATATTATTTCAACCTTCCTCATGGACTAATCCTTCTAATGCCTCTAGCACTAAATCACCTGCCTTCACTAGCCCCACACTTTTTTGGTAGAGTTCTGCTTCAACACAATTAGAACTATCATGGAAAGGTAGTGGATAATCTTCAACATCTTCTATGAACCCATCTTCCTTCATCATATGTAAATCCTGATGTGTAGAAGAAGGGATTCATTTTTTAGAATTTATCCAATATCTACTTAGTAATTCAATAAATCTAGGTTTTCCTTTAGTAATAAAGAAAGTAGTTTTTTTTTGTGACTACTTCAATGTCAACTAGTTGTACACCTTTGGTAGACTTCTTATCTCCACCAAAATTAGAGATAATAATCTGAGTTTGTACCAATTTAGAATTTTGTTTGTTAATTTTAGATAACATGAAAAATGGCATTAGGTTGGCAGCTGAACCATTATCTACCAAAATTTTATTAATAAGGATATTATGTATCTAAGATTTTATAAATAAAGGCTTTATGTGGTGACTCATATGTTTAGTAGGTTCTTTTAACCCATATATAATGTCAACTTCATAAACAAATGGATTAAAATTACCTACCTATAATTCACCTTCTCCATCCACTTCTATAGTAAGTACCTCTTTGTCCACCTTAGCTTCGAACCTCTTGGGAAAGATAATAACCATATTGATTGGAACTTTCTCAAGTAGAGAGGCAAATTAGATGAATTTTTGTTGTTCAATCTCTTGAAGAGGAGTTATGGCATCAAATGCCATTATTTCCCCCTTCTCTTCTTCATTTTAAGAGCTTTCCTCAGATGAATTTATTTAATCCATGCTCGTAGTCTTCTCCAAATCCTTCAGTCTTTTTGCTAATAGGTCAGAAGAGGTCTAACTCGCCTTTGGTTCCTTTTAAAACCTTGGGTTTTTCTTTGAGGATGAAGAAGCAAATCCTTCTGATATATTATTTCAAATCAATTCAGAGCCCACTTGCTAGGCCCTGTACTTTATTTTGGTCTTTCTTTACAGAGTGAGAGAGATCACCATTTATGTCTCTATTCACTTTGATTTAGGTTGTTTCACCACATGCCACATGTTAGGGCCCATTTTCTTAGGTGTGGAAGCTTTTGGTTTCTTTGAAATACCATTGAATTGTTGTGCAACCTTTGGGTCTTGTGCCATAAACCATTTAGTAACACCTTTTATTGAACAAATTTCATAACCTTGATTCAACAAAAATTTCCCCTCTGTTGGTATTATTTTCCTTTCTAAATCTAGTCTTGATATACTTATTATTCCTTGGTATCTTATTATTCCTTTGGGTAATAAAAGGACCAAAGAATTTTCTTGCTTTCCCAGAAGGTTTTCTTTGAATATCTTAATCTTGGGACATTGAGGACTTTGATGGATTTACATGATTCCCATTGGTGTTCTTTCTCTACTGATATTTTTTTTTAATCCAATAATTGGCACATTGCATCATAGTATCTTCCACTTCTGATGCGTAGGTGTTTCATCACCTTTTGATTAAGATCTTCAATGGTTTAAGGCTTTAAGCCTTAGTTTCATCCTTAGTTTTCACTCCGAACTCCACAAGCCCTTTGTTTTTAAGTATTTGGATTAATTGCACATTAATCCCCACTTCTTTAAACTTGGGTAAGTGGTCATCATCTACCCCCATTGTGTTTTCCTTTTTTATAGGGAATTTGATCTTCTACCACCTATTAGCCTCTTGCACCCTTTTACCAAAATAGTGTCAGTATTAGTTGAGTGAGAAAATACATTATACCACTTACAATAATTTTTTTCTCAAATTTTGTATGGCTTTTTATCATCATCATGTGGTTTTAACATTTTGGCCTTCAGAGAAAATAAAAAATCTCATCAGACTTAGTAATGTCAAAATAGTACTTTTAAAATATTCCTTTTAACTTTGGTGCACATGAATATGTTGTAGTGTCCTTTCAAATCAATGGTTCATATATTATAGTTTCAGTTCCTATGATTTCATAAGCATCAATTTCAAAATTAAGATTTTTTAATGTGTTTTGAAGGAATTAGTATGTGTTTCATGCTCTTCTTCATGAAAAACCTCGTATCTGGATATTTTGGCAATTAATTCTAACAAATCTCTAAATTATGTGTCATTTAACTTTTTTCGAAACCTAAACTCAAACCATTTTGAGCCAATTTTAAAAATATAATCCCGACAAGATTATTTTGCACTTATTCCTAACCCTTTTTAATCTGTTTATGAATGTAATAGCCTTTTCATTAATATTTTAGGTTAATCTGGCCAAGTAAACCATGAAAACCAATGGTTTAGTTTGGAAGAACTGGGCATGAAACATATCTTCCATTTATTTCCAATATTGAACAGAGTTTGTCGGAAAACTTATGAATCGTGCAAAGGCTGAATCTGTGAGGGAACTGAAAAAAATGTAGCCTCAAGTAATCATATGTTCTAGCATTATCACATTGACTAGTGAACCTAGAAATGTGTTCCACTATGGAATGACTATCATCCCCTAAGAAAAGGGTAAAGGTTAGGAATTTTAATCCCTTTGGAATTTTGATCCTATCTATCCATTCTGGATATGGTTTCCTGTAAATTGAGTTATACACCCCGGGATACCGGTCCATATATTTCATCTATCAACTCCACAAGTTCATTTATTTCCACTCCTCCAAGTAGTTTCCTATTTTATGGGGAAGTTACTTGGTTTACCAAAGGAGTTGGTTATACCAAAGGTGCTGGAATTTTTTTAGACACAGTTTGTTGTGTTTGGTAAGGCATAGGCTGGGATACTTGAGGAGTTTGGTTATCCAGACTCCTAGGGTTTCTCGACCTCCCGACTTTTCGTTCGAACTCTAGACTATTGATAATTCCATAGTTCGAAGTACTTGGGAAGACTACATTGGACATTGTTATCATTTAAAAATTGTACATGAATTCTACGAGTCTTAACTGATTAATACATATAATAAACTATAAAAAAATAAAGAGATTAACGAATTAAATTTGAGAGATATGAGAGACAAAGAAGGAAACAAGAGATTAGCGTGCTTCAGCCCATGATATTCCTACATTCACGGGTGTAATGTTGTTTGTATTAACCATGAAAGAATGGATATGTTCTATCAATAATTTCTCTAGAGTTTTGTGTGCAGCCGTTAAATTGTATCACAATCCACAATTTTCGTACGTATAAATGGTAACCACATTTTAATAATACAAAGCCTATAATTACTGTTCATGGAAACTGATTTTTTTTAAATGTGGTGCCTAAGCACCTTATTTATTACATTAATATGTCTTTGTGATGCGAAAACAAACAAAAAAAATCAAACATAATCATTACATCAATTGATAAGTGATATTATATATTATCCACAATGTTTTGCCTACTTTGTTAACTACTTTCCACATGTACGTAACAGATAGGGACATTTGTGATGATGGTAAAAATTTCTCGAGGTCGGGGGAAATTTTGCCTTCCTTAAGCTAGGGGTCCATCTGGAAGGGAAATGAATAAGAAATTTTTTGCCAAGTAGATCATTCTAATTTTATACAATTTACAAAAATAACTTTTGAGTATCAATATCAATGGAATATAGTTAAACATAATTTATATGGGAAGTGAAACTTAATGTAATAATAATATGAAGGAAATAGTGAAGATAAAGAAGTATAATGATATAACTACAATTAGAAATATCAAGTTTACACGGGTAATGTTGCGAACAGTTTTTAAAATAGGATAATCCATAATTATTTATTAAAGAGGCTTAGGGTTAATAGAAATATAGATAACAATCATCAAATATAAAATTTGAGATAAAGTAATAGTAACCACAATAACATTACTGAGCCTAAACTCCAAAGAGTGGCATTCGTATGGTAAGTAAAACTAAGCACTCAATACCCTGAGTCTCATAGGACAAATAACACTTCCATGGGTAGAACGATTGTTTATTCCCTGTTTGTAATGTATGATTAAAAAAAGATGTAATGAGATAAGATTAAATTGAACTTATCGGTTTTTAAAATCAAATCAAGTTTAACGTATTATGAACTACATAAATGAGTTCATAGAGTAGAACAAGATAACTGGGGCTATCACAAAGTGAATGAACAATTGACTTAATCAAGGTAATTGCGTGAAATAATACCGAAATAGAAGTTACCTACTTGGATAATGGGCTTCTATTTTTAATTCGATTTGTCTGGTTAAGGCTGAGACCCGTTTTGAAATAATTCAATAATGTAAGGTTTTTATTGCGTAATGAAAATAACTTTAATTGTAATTTGTATTTATTTTAATTAGTTAGACTACTATGTATATTTAAAAATGGGTGTAATAGACTTTTGTGTCCCTAATATACTCAGAAACCTATATATGAAGTTTGGAGTCTAAATTCATAAGTTTAAAATTTTCAGGAGTTTTTGTCCAAAATAACTTTTATATCTTTAAATTCCATTGCTAAAGTTTCTACGAAAATTATTTCTGTTTGACATAATAGGGTGATATAATATATTATTTTGACTAGAAAAATAAAATAAATTTTTTGAAAAAAATTTCAAATTTTTTTTATTAGCCAGACGACCTCATGCGTGAAGTTCTCCCTCCTACGCGCTCTGGTTGACCTCACTCGCGCACATGTTTAACACTTCATCTTTAATTTCTTGATATTGGAATTTAGGATTTCAAACTTTGAACATAGATTAAATCATGTATATAATACCATTTTTACTAATTCAAAAGCTATTATTCCTAATTTTTTTTACAAGGAATCAAAGTATATCACTTTTATGGATTGGGGTTTATTGTAGCCTCATATCTAGTTTCTGTAAAAAAACGTTTTGAATTTTGACTTAAGATTCGTGGTTTTCTGGATATATTCGAACTATGGCATCTTCATAGTACTACTTGTGGATGAATTTAGGATAAAAAGGTTTTGGTTTGAGGTTCTAATTCATAGTTTCTAGGGAGAATTTTATCTCTAAAAATTTCCATCCGTAAATAAAAATTTGTGATTTAGGGTATTTAAACTATATAATATATGAATTGGACATTTCACCTACACTCGTGAGAACAAAAGATCAAACTTTCAAACCTTGAAACTGGTTCAAGGTCAGGAACATAAAATCCACCATTGAAGCTCAAGATTCATTGGAGTTTTTTGTTATTTGGCCCAGTTCAGTGCAAAACCAACATAAATTCTCACATATAAATGATAAAAGCAATCCTAGGTTAGTGTAGAAACATTACTGAACCAAGAAAACTAGGTTTAACACATAAAATATTTAAATACCAAAATTTCCAAATTTTGAGCTCGATTTTGAATGCTAACTGGGTACATTTTTACAGTGGTAATAAGGGACTTTTATATGGTTGAATAAGGCGGGATGATTGGTGATCTTAGAGGTAGATTTCAGGTAATTTGTGTAGGAGTTTTATTTGGGGATGATGGGTACCTTTAGGTTCACATGTAATACCATGTATTAGATTCTAGGTGGTTGCTTATGGTTGTTCCAAGTGAACAAGGGTGTTTAGGAGATTATTTTAGTTTGAGTATTTGGTCCCTAGGTAGTTTAAGTTTGAATATATAATCCTTTTCATATATTTTTTCAAAAATTTTTAGGGGCAAAAATGAAAGTTTACAAACTTCTAAGAGTATGTCATGCTACTTGTAGTAATTCTTTATGTTATAGGTTATGTGTGTAAATAAATTTTTTATTTAGGGTTGGTTTATAGGTTTAAATAAAGGTTTGAAATTTTCTAGAGTCGCTTGTGAAATGATTATAACCTAAGGATCTTCCAAGTAATTTATCTTTTTCTTTTGTACATAGTTGGATAATAGAAAAAATATTACTTTTATACATTCACGTATCGGTAGAGGATATTTTTAGTTTTTATAATAGAGTATTCATGGTTTCCGAACGTAAGTAAACTAGCGATATCACAGTTTATTTGTATATCTGGGCTATTACAGGTTGAATCTTTTCAGATGCCTTTATTGAGTATCATTGAGTGTTATTTATAGGATGATTTATGAGGGGTAGAGAGATAGAGAGAGATAGAGAAAGAAGTGGAATAGGTGGAATGCCTTTATAAATCAGGCAATTACAACTTTCTACATTTCAGGTGATAACTAATGATGAGATAATAACAATAAGATGAAAAGACTAACCCACATGTAGGTAAGGGAAGTTGTACATATTCCCATATGTGTCCCACATGTGTGTTTGGGGAATAATAATATTACTTTATCTTAGACGGTCACCCATCCGACTAAGAATAATACTAAGCCAACCTAGTATATGATGCGCTAACCAAGTTCAGTAAATAGAATGAGCCTTTTCTGATGACAGGTGTCACAATAACATTAGTCCATGTCATATTCATATTTATCATATAAAAAAAGCCCCGGAGACTTTATTCATGAATTGAATGGATAATGGCTTGTCTGGAGCATAAGATCTCCATAGTGGTTGCGCATGTGGAGTGAATGGATGTAGTGGTAATTGGTAGGAGTTAATCGGCTTCATAAAAACTTGGTCACAAGTCCTTATTTGTAACTTGGTTGATGGAGACGCTTTGTCGGTAGACGATCTCTGAGAATTGGTGTTCTAGGATTTTTTATTCTTTCATTACAGTGCCAGTTTTGTAAATACAAATAACTTTTGTGAAGTTAAGCGCTTCAGGGGTGCACTGGTCACAAAACAGGTTGGACAGCGATCCAACTTCATAATGAAACGATATATATTTTAATCATCATCATTTCTGGGAAATCATGTAGATGTTAGTTAGGCTTATTAAATGTCATTTCCCCTTTTGTTTATTTCATCTTTCTTTCAAAAATCTCTTTCTCCATCTCCAAGTTCCTCAGCCATTTGTTAGAGTTTTGTTCTTATTTTTCGTTGTAAGGATTCTTTCTATTTTGATCCTCATTCCTTTATAGTTATGTTCTATTCTTGGGGAAATATGGTTTGTATTGTCAATGAGAGTTCTTAGAAGTTTATAGGGCTACGCATAGGATCCCTCCATAGATAAAAATAGAATTTCTAAATGGGGCTCGTGACCTTTGTGCTCTGGCTAAGGGTCACTCGTTACCTTCCATATATTACTGAGTCTGGTGTCACTCCCCCCCCCCCCCCCCCCCCCAATTATTTTTTTTTGGAATGTCTTACCTTCCCAAGTGGCCCTAAATACTTGGAGAATTGTTAATGAGGTCCACCATATTAATGAACAAAATGGGACTCATATTGGGATTACAGAGTTAACATATTGCTACCATTTGGGAACCACTAATGAGAACATTTATTATATCAAGAAAAAGTAGTAAAATAGGGCTTTGGTTGTGAATTTACCTAATTCCAATTAAGGACTACTGGGACCATGCTTTAACGGTGAAGAATTGGCAATCTTCTAGGGCGATGTGTATAATGGTCCAAGATGGCCTCAGAAGGTCAATGAATAGGTTAGGACACACACTCTTAAGATATTTTTGTCTTACTTGCCCTTTTTTTCCTTTATCGATTTTGTATTTTTGTTTTCCACTTTGTAAAGAAGAGTAATAAAAAGCTTCCACATACCTCTAAGGTCAAATTTTGCTAAATTAGAAACTGTGTGGTCCATCCAATAAAGACTTGGCACTAATGATCATCCTAGGTCGGCCTCTTTTCTTCTCGGATATAAGATTACCACTATTTCTTTTATATCTAGACCAACTGAGGAGACACCACTTTCTCCCATCCTTTTAGACGACCCAAAAGCCTCTACCTCTGATACCTCAAAATCTTATTCCGAATCCTCTCATAGAGCAGGGGATGATTTTTCTGCAAAAATAACTTCATCTTCCTTTGAGCCTCTTGATGTTGCGCTAGTACCATCTAACATTACTTTTAATGTGATGGTGAAGCGAAAGATTTCAAACCTTCTCGTTGGGTCTAGGTCGCCTCCTCCTGCAAGAAAAAAACCTAAAGTTGGAGGTTCTAGGAACCACCTCATCTTGGATAATTCCTCTATAAAGGAACATGAGCCTCCGTCTAATAGGGTGAAAAAATATCCAGCTCCTCCAGCTAAGATACTGGAAGGAAATGTTGAAAAGGGCATAGGATCTACCCAATTCATTATAGTGTGTCCTAAGCTTGCTCGAGATTTTATGAGTGCTAAATTCATTCTTGAAGATGAGGCAACTACATCTTCTCTTACACACTAAATATTTCTCGGTAGGGAAAATTTGTAAGTTGGTCATTTATTATATAATTTTTATTCATACTTCTTCAATTCTTTCTTCTAATATCGCCTTTTAAACATTTATCTTGCAATTCTTGATTGACTATAATCAACTCCAGAGGAGGAATGATAAGATGAAAGAGTCATTTTTTAATATTGAGGCTGCCTTAAACGGACTGTGCAAATCCTTAGAAGTTGTTGTTCGTGCTAATGAGGCCCAGATGCAATAGAAGAAAAAATGGAAGAAAAGGTCCAGACCTTGGAAAAGCCGAAGATTATTACGGATAATGTTGTTGTTGCTACTAAAAAGGAAGGTTGAGGAAGCCAAGATAGCATCCAACCAAGCCTAAACTCAGGTGGCAGAGATGAAGACCAAGGCTTCCAAGGATAAAGAATATGCCTTCAAAAAAGGGTTGGGGCAAGGCATTCACTAATGCCTCCATACAGGTTAATTATTTGAATAAGGATGCCTTATAAAGTGGTTGGGACGACGCCCTGGGAAAATTTGGCACTATTGGAGAGTCAAACCTCTTCTAATTACACAACCGTAGAACTCCCCCTCATATTGATGATGAGGAAGAGGTTGCGAAGCCTATTGATAATGAGAAATTGTTGGTCGTAGATCAAGTTGAGGACCATGCTACTGTTTTCAAAGATAAGGTGGGGAAATAAATCCCTATAGATTTCTAGGAGTTTATTTCTGATTTACTTTGTTCTTTTTTTCTTTCTTCGGTGTATAAGGATTGACTTGATGTAACCTCCTTTTATAATGAAATAAAATTTACGTTTCATATATTATTGTCCCAGTTAAATTCTTGTAAGTTTTTTTTCTCAGCAAGTACTTATATCCGATAATAAATTTTCAGTTTAACACAAAACTGGTATATCTGGTCGCAGTCTAAACTGACTTTCAAGAAAGACATAAACTTATGTTCACCATTGGTCATAACGAGATTGATGAAGATGATCTTGAGAATTTACTCAGTCATGAAGCCTTTTCTATAGATAAACAATCATACTTAAGTCTGCAATCTCTTTTCCATCGGGCAGTTGTGGACAACGTTGCTTTTCATATATAATTTTTATTAATTAAGGATCCAGAAGGAATCAGCAATAAACCCTTACATCGACTATGAGAAGGAACTGGACGATCTGTAGACGACTAGTGGATTTTACCATAAGCTGCTTTCATTATCATCATCTTACTCAAAATAATAGTACATTCTTAATGCTGAGATGAAAACGTGTTAGAGAGGTCACCATATTGCTTCAGTAAAAAAATAATACCGTAAGTATTGGGCTTGAAGATCTTAAGAAGTTAGGTCTTGACAACCAAAGTGAGAGTGTTTCCTTTCTAAAAAAAGAGAATGCTCGCCTAAGGGAGGAATTGGAGCAAATAAATAACTACATGGGCCAGTCTTCTTAATAAGGGAGGATTTTGAAATCTGTGGAAGAAGAGCGAACTAAGAAGACTTTTATCAACTAAGGTATGATCATAAAGAATCGATTTTCCACAACAAGAGGCAAAATGAGAAGGTAGATCACCATAAACACCAATTTCATAAGCAACCTTGAACTGTTTGGATGGAAGGTTATGATGAGGCCTTGTTCATATGGGGAAGGATCCTAAACAGGAAAATAAATTCGATTATAAGCATAGTTGGCTCAATGCTCTGGCAGTAATAAAGGTTCTAAAAGAAAATGATATGTGGTATTGGCATGACCGAGGTTGTTTGGATTTTCCTGAACCTCCTTTCAAGATTAAGGCATCATGGATTCATCTAAATGCCATTTTCGTGAGTTTAGTATGAAAATACCTTGGGGATTTATTAAAATAATAGATTTATTTATCACTGAAAGAGAGTTACAAGAAAAGAAATAACTTAAAATGAAAATACAATACATGTTTATTAATAATATTTGCTTCGGTGTTCGGTATTCTAAAGGTTTTTAAATTCCCCTCTTTCCAAGGTTTCGATTCTACAAGTCCCCGGTCAGAAAATAAAAAAAATTCAATACGGACCATGCGAATTAGGCTCCAACTTATTCCTCTTCTGAATGACTTTCTTCAGCTTGTAATCTCCCTCCTTCAGAGTTATCAATTTTATTCTTGTATTGTAAAATTGATTGGTTTGTTGGTTATATACTGCCACTCGAAGTGCTCCATGTTCTTTAACTTCCTCTACCTGTTCTAGATCTAGCCTTCTCATCAGGTCACTCTTTAGTGAGTTAAAATTAAGGAAATGGTGACTTGGTATACCAATTTTTATTGGGATCCTTGCCTGTATTCTAAAGGCTAACATATAAGGAGTCTCACCCATTGCTATTATCGACGTTGTCTGATATGCCCAAAGGACACTTAAGAGTTCATTAATCCAGTTTCCTTTAGCATTATCTAGTCTTTTTTCATTCCGTCGAGCATAGTTTTGGCTATTACCTTTGTTTCCCACTTCATTATTGATTATCGAGTGTAGAATGTAGCTTATGGATTTTAGATCGAATGCAGTGTTATTCGAATTCCTAACTATCAAATTATGTACCATGGTCAGTAATAAATTCATATAATATTCCATAATAGCAAATAATGTTCTTCCATATGAAATGGAAGACCTTCTCATATGAAATTTCCATCATGATCTTACCCACTACCATTTGATGAAATAGTCTATTACAAAGACCAGATATTTGAACTTTCCTCTTATTTTTAGTAGAGGGTCGACCAGGTCAATACCCCATGTGGATGTCCTAGGGGACATGATCGACGTAAGGGAATACCCTGGTCTCAAGTGCATTATGGCATATTTCTAGCACCTATCTCATATCCTTGTATAATCTTCATAGTCTGCCTTAATGATAGTCCAGTAGTAGCCTTGTGTGGATATTCTCTTTACTAATGATCAATTGGATGAATGTGCTCATGTAATTCTTTAATAAAGTCATGGATTTCGATTAGATGGACACATATGGTAAAGCAATGATGAACCCTCTTATAAATAGTATTCCCCTCTCAATAACATATCTTGTTGCCTTGTATCTAAGTCTATGGCTTCTCTGGGGTCTACTGGGCGAATGCCGATCTCTAGGTATGCTCCTATTGGATCCATCCATGATGGACCCAAGTTTAGTTCCTTTATATTTACATTCTCTTCGGTCGTACTATAGTGCATGAGTATATCTACTGGAACAGTTCTTCTCAACTCTATCCTTGTGGAAGATGCCAATCGGGTAAGTGCATCTTCTTGAGCATTTTCTGACCTCAAAATTCTGACCATATTGATCACTGGAAATTTTGTTAACCACTCTTTGGCTTTAGCCAAGTATTTTTAGCATAAACTTTTCTATCGCCTCACAAATTCCTAGAACTTGGTTTGCTATGAGTTAAGAATCACTGTGTGCCAATATCTTTTTTACTCCAAGAGAGGACACCAATCCAAACTCTACCTCATTGTTGGAGGCCTCTAATTGAAAACTAATGGCATATTCCACATTAATATTATATGGAGTTGGGAAGATTGAACTTGCTCAACTGCCAGTTGCATAACATAAACCATCTTTAAAAATTTTCCAGATGGGAGGTTCTTCTTTCTAATTTTCTTCGATCAAATTCTCGTAGTTAAATAATTTTTTCATTTGATCCAAGTCGTGAGAAATTTATTCCTTATTAGATAATGATAATGGGACCTCAGTATCCTGGTTGGCTAGGTTAATGGCCTAGTTATCTCCCATAAGATTCTGATCATTTGATTTGACTGGTGAGCTCTCTTTCAAAGAACTTTGCTTGATCTTCTTTGGGTTTGAACCTGCTTCCATAGAAGTATGTTTTGCCACTTTTAATTCTAAGATCTCTTTCGAAGAAGTTTCGTTATAAGGGTTTTCTTCATAAGTGAATTCATCTATAAAATAGGCCATAATTTGGATAGTCATTCTCGGTTCATATTAGATGTCGTACTCTCCTAATTTTGTAGCCCAAGCCATCAATCTGCCCGATTTCTCAGGTTTATGGACAGCCTGGCGTAGAGGCATACCTGTTTAGACAATAATAGTATGGGCTAGAAAATATGGCTTCATCCTTCCCGAAGCCTAAATTAAAGCCAGTGCAAAATTTTCCAACCCTTGATATTGAATTTTCACTCCTCGATGTGCTTTGTTAGTATAGTAAACTGGTTTTTGTACTCTTATTTTTTTTCCAGACCAACGTCGATTTTATCGCTGATTTGGATACGACCAAGTACAAGTAAAGTTTTTCCCCAGAATAATCCTTAAAAGTGAATGTGGAGGTGCCATATACTTCTTCAATGCTAAGAATGCAGTCTCACATTCGTCATTCTATTCAAATGTCTTTTGTAGTACTTTAAAGAAGGGTAGGTAATCATTGGTAGCTCACAAAATAAATCGGTTTAACGTAACCACGTGCCCTATCAACCTATGCACTTCCTTTTTATTTATCGAAGATCCCATGTTAATCAATGCATCTATATTTGACTATGGAGCCTAGGAATATCCCTTATCGTACTCCGAAGATGCACTTCGTTGGGTTGAGCTTCATTCTATGTTTTTCTAGCTAATTGAATATTTTCCCTAAATCTCATATGTGGTTAACAGTTTCTTCGCTTTTGGTGAGCATGTTATCAACATACACCTTCATATTTTTATCGATCTGCTCTTCAGATACTTTGTTTATTATCCTTTGGTAAGTTTCTCCGACTTTCTTACCCTAAGAGGCATAGAATTGTAGCAGGAGGTACCTCGAATTATGATAAATAAAGTCTTCTCCCTATATTATATCCTCATTTTGATCGGGTTGTATCCTATGTACGCATCCATAAAATTGAGCAATTCATGTGTCGAAGTAGCATCGACCAACAAATTAATTTTAGGTAAAGGATAGTGATCCTTCGAGCATGTGTTGTTCAGGTCGGTGAAATAAACACACATATGCAACTTCTTTTCTAACCATCACTACATTAGAGAGCCATTCCATATACTTAACGTATTCAATAACATTTTCTTTTTGCAACTTCTCCACCTTTTCTTGTATGGCTAGGATCTTCTTTTGACTAAAGACATGTCATTTTTACTTGACTAGCTGGGCATCCTTTACTTTGTTTAACTCATGAGAGATGACTTCGGGGTCAATACCTAAAATGTTCTCATGACTCCAAGCAAATACTCTCCTTCGTTGCCTAAGAAAATCAACCAATTCTTCCTTAAGGGTATGATCTAGTGATGATATTATTACGGTCATCCTCTCTAGGTTTTCTTCGTCCAAGATAATTAATAATATATCTTTTATGACCTACCCCTTGACCAGCTCTTTCTCTTCTCAGGGGCCCAATATTTCAATTTGGTGGGTTGTGGTAAGTTTCTTTTGTTCCTCTAGATCGATCGAGGTATAGTAACACTCTTTAACCTCTGCTTAACTTCCTTTCACCACACTTACTCCATAATAAGTGATGAAATTCATGTACATGTGCATGATGGAGGTACTACTTCAAATTTCATCAGTCCCACCTATCGATGATAAGGTTGTATACTGAGTAGATGCTCTTATTTAGGATAAAGAAATGAATTGTATTTGCTCTGCATGTGGTCCATATGTCGATCATAACCTCTAACTCAATTATTACCAAAGAATATACTTTTTCTCCTAAAAAGACGATAAGTGGTTGGTGATAAGCTTCAAGATTGTTGTCCCTCAATCTCATACTCTTGAAGGAGTTATAAAATAAAATATCAATGGAAGTACCATTATCTACTAGAATCCTTGCAACCTCGATTTCATGTACCATCATAGAGACAACTAATGTGTCGTCGTGTGGATATAACACACCGAATCATCTTTGGCAAAGACAACCACGAGGTGATCTTTATTTACAATCCTAGGATGGGTATCCATAGTATGATCATGTTGATCTATTTTACGTGTGCACTGACCTTTGCCTCATTGAGGTAGGATTTCCTTTATGCAAGCTCATTGCCTCCTCCATCATCCCCTATTGCAATGAAATTGCATCCAAAAGATATCATTTTTACCTCATGTACTTGGGACTTTTGGGAAAATCTGGGTCATTCCTAGAATCATCTTCTATGCCTCTTTTTTTTTCTCGTCATATCTTTGACATGGAGACTTCGACCATCTCTTGGGATTTTTCTCGTCCTTTTTATCTATTTGGCCACTATTGTCCACAAACTTTGAACATTTTCACTTTATGATTATATTTTCAAACTCATTCTTCTTGGTTATGCAATTATAAGTATTGTGGTTGTGATCCTTGCGAAACTCATAGTATTTTCTCATGTCCATTATATTTGCTAGGGCCTTAAGTCTATTGGGCCACTTTTGGTCTTTGTTTCCATGGATTTCCTCAAGGATATGATGGACACTGATGGCCAAAGGAGTATATTCATCGTATTTCTATGGTTTGTCAACCTTCTTATCTTTTTTCTCCAAGTTTTTATTGGTGTTATCTTTGGAGATAATAACCTCTTTGGCAACCATATTTTCTTTTGCGTTCATAATCTTCTCGACTTCGGCTAATAAATCTGTCATTATCTTGGGTGGAACCATAGCTAATGCCTAGTACAGTGTTTCGGGCAGAAAATCACTCATTAGGGTTATGATGGTTGTTTATATTAACCATGAAGAAATATATATGTTCTCTAAGGAATCAATCTAGGCTTTTTTGTATTTCTGCTAAGTTAAAATCTTTTTAGATGCATAGTTATGTGATGATGCTTAGATTCATCACCACCAGATAAGTGATGATGAGCTCAAACAGTAGTAACCATGGCAGCCATAGAGATGTATATGTATATGTGTGTAAGTGTATAGAAGGGGATGAGTATAAGAGGAAATATACAATGATGTATAGTGGTTCAGCCAATTAGGCCTACATCCACTGTGAGTGTGTGATCCACTAAGTATGGGCACTAATGGCCTTGGATACAATGCACATAAGCTCCCTTTCTCTCTCTACTATGTGTACAAGAAGAGTTTTAGTTAGGGTTACAAATTATCGATCCCTTTGTAGGGTTATAGGTGACAAGTATATATAGGTCTTGGGGGGTGTAGTGTACCCCCCAAGTATGCATGGTTCATGTGAATGATGATCTAGCCAATCCCCTGTTGACACCTGTAGATGCCACCTGTGACTAATGATGACATAATATTCCCTCACGAGAGGGGGTGATATTGTTATAACGATCTTCCATATGCCATGTGAGCCTCACGCGCACTGTTCCACGCATCTCCCAAACCACGCGCTGTGATGATGTCACCCTCGGCCTATGATATGAAGCCGAGGGCAAAGTTCCCTCTGGAAGTGTTTGGCCTAATTTAGGCCTCGTACTGTCATACCCTCGGAGGGTCGTCTGGGCCTGATGGAGGGTCGGCCACTTGGAGGGTCGTTTGGTCCTGATGAGGGGTCGACCCCTTGAAGGGTCGTTTGGGCCTAATGAGGGGTCGGCTCCTTGAAGGGTTATCTGGGCCTAATGAGGTCGTCCCCTTAAAGGGTCGTCTGAGCCTGATGGAGGGTCGGCCCCTTGGACGGTCGTCTGGGACTGATAAGGGGTCGGCCCCTTGAAGGGTCGTCTGGGCCTGATGAGGGGTCGACCACTTGAAGGGTCGTCTAGGCCTGGTGAGGGGTCGGCCCCTTGGAGGGTTGTCTGGGCCTGATGGAGGGTTATCCTCTTGGAGGGTCAAGAGACCATATTGGGCTCGTCTTGGTGGAGGGCACCCTCAGCCTGGCCGAGGATATATATGGGTATATCAATCACCCCCAGCCCTTAGCCATAGATGTTGTTGAGATGGCTGAGGGATAGTGTTGCAGTTGAGATGAGTGTATGATCAGTTAGGTGAGTGACACCTATCAAGCTGATGTGACACCTAGGCAGATATCCATTGTCATTTTAGTTTCCTAGGCGTGGCGGCTTCACACTTTGCTTGGGACTTTATGCCCTAATGATGCCCTCCTCGTGGGCTGTGTTCTACCTTGGTTAATGGGCCCACTCATTAGCAAGGTATTTAAATAATTTTTTGAAGTTTATTCCTCTTTTTCTTCTTCGTGCCTGAACTCTCTCTCTCTATTCTCTCACCAGCTCCATTGCCATTTCTGCAACTTCATCATTTCGAGCTCCGGCAGTCTTATTTGTTCTTTATCAGGTAATCCTTCTGCCCTAGTGCCGTCTTTATATTCCATTATTTTTTTTACACTTCGACTGTTTTAGGCCTGTAGGGCTGGATTTTTCTTTGGTTGTTTCATAGCTTTCCGGCGTTCTTTTTCGGCGTCTTGTTGTTGAGTGTTCTTGGTTAAAACCCTTACTTTCCTTAGTTTCAATCCAAAAGTCCATTTTGGTCAACTGCGAACTTGTTTGTACTTGGGCTAGCGAAATTCTTTTAAGTGTAGGGTCTTCCCCTTAATGCTTAGGAGGCTTTACAATTTAGCTGAGGAGTTCCCATCCCTGAGGGAGAAGTTGTTTGTAGAGATCAGACGAGTACAGGAAGAGGAGGAGAGAAGACTAGGGGCCGACCCTAATTGGGTACGACCCATTTTTCCCATTCCATTAGCCACAATATTACCATCTAAGTCTTGTGGGTCGTCTTGTCGTTCGGCCGAGAGTCATTCAGGAGAGATGGATGAGAGAGCATCATCACCAACTGGCGTTGGGCCTTCTAAGAGGAGAGAGACGTCTGATCTAAGCCCAAGTTGAGAGGCCGAGGGGGTGGTCCATTCCGAGGCTATTCCTGTGACAACTTTATCGCCTCATGCCTTCCAGATGGCCTTTCCTCATGGACCTCTGATAGGTGATGAGGCCGAGGTAGAGGGGACTGAGGATGATGGTGAGGACTCAGACACAGACCAAGTTAATACCTCCCATGCCTCGGCTTATGTTTCCATCGTCAGGGATCGTGACATCCTACTATGGAGGCATACATTTGGTGTGCCCCTCAACATAAGTATGAGGGTCCCCTATGAGTCTGAGAAAGTCTTTGAGGGTGACGAGGGAGAGATCACAGTATATGAACAGATGTTTAAAAACCCCTTGACAGAGCTATGTGAGTTATTATTATTTTTGCTCAATCTTTGATTTTTTTCCAAGTGTTTCATATTTGCCTCTGCATTTTTCTAACGTGTCATATCCTTTTCAGGTCATCCTGCAGGTATCTCTGACCATCTTTAGGAAATGACTGCCCCGAGCTTGTTGTCTGGTTTGGGTAAGAAGAAAGGCAAGGAGCCTCAGCAGCCTCCGAGGAAGACAAAGGCTGTGGGGCCGACACTTGTTGATCCGACTGCTAACAGTCATAAAAGAAAAGAGACAGAAGTACCTGCTGACCCTCGGTCGGATTCAAGGACGAGGGCGAGGGTGGAGTCGTCTGAGGGGACTAGATCCTCCTCCAGCATGGGGGCCTTCTGGTCCCAAAACTTAGCATTTTTGAAGGCTGAGCCGTCTTCCCTGATTGCCAATCTAAGGGCGGCCAAAGCTTCTATGTTCTCTGCCCCCTCGGACGTCGACTATGATTTCCTATCGAAGATGCCCCTGGCCAAGGTGTATGACTATGGTCTGCACACTCTGGCCCAGGTATTTGTTTTTATTTCACTTCCTTAGTTTGAATTTTTCACCAACTGTTTCGTCGGCCTCTTAACAAGTGTCTTTTTCTGTGCAGTCTGTTTGTGCCTTCACGTCTGCTACCAAGTGGATGGCTAAGAACCAACAAAAATTTCATGAAGCCGAGAGGGCCATTCAGCATGAGGCTGACCTGCAGATCGAGATCGAGACTGCAAGGGCTAAGTTGGAGAGTGCTAGGACCGAACATGCAAGGGTCCTGGATGAGCTGACGAGGCAGCATGATGCATATGTAAAGGCCAAGGACTTGCTTATTAAAGAGAAGGATGAGGCCTTGATCAACCTGGGGGCTCAATTCAAGACTGATCTATCCGAGGCAGTGAAGAAGGCAGAAGCCGATGCTGTGGAGGCCTACAAACTCTCAGACGAGTTTCAAGGTTTATGTCTTGAGTACTTAGAGAGGGGGATTAGGATGGCCTGTCGATGGGTCATCCTTAAGTTCGCTGATGCATTATCGTCCGTCCGCCCTTCTCTTGAGGCAGTTCAACTGGATGATCCCCTCATTACTGAAGCCTTAGCTAAAGTGGAATCTCAACATGTAGAAGGCACAGGTACGTCTGAGGCTCGGCCTGTCTTAGTCATAGAGGAATCTCCCGTAGATGTTGAGGCCTTGCCCTCTGATGCCATTTAATAGGGTGTCTGTTTGTAGCCAATACCCTCTTTATGTATCACATTTTTGTACCTTATTTTTGTTAAACAAACATTGACATTGTGTAATATAATGCTTCTTTCTGTCTTCTACACTTCTCTCTTGTATGATTTACATTGTGATGTTTTTAAATTAACAATATCACTAACCCCTCCCTCGTCTTTCTTGAGGGTGAATGAGGGGTCGTCCCCACCATTGACCCCCATCATAGCCGAGGGTGGTTTTTCACCAACCTAATGGTTTTTCAAGTCCCCCCTCGTCTTTCTTGAGGTTAAATTAGGGGTCACCCCCACCATTGACCCTCATCATAGTCGAGGGTGCTTTTTCACCAACCTAATGGTTTTTCAAGTCCCCCCTCGTCTTTCTTGAGGGTGAATGATGGGTCGTCCCCACCATTGACCCTCACCATAGCCGAGGGTGGTTTTTCACCAACCTAATGGTTTTTCAAATCCCCCCTCGTCTTTCTCGAGGTTAAATGAGGGGTCGTCCCCACCATTGACCCTCATCATAGCCGAGGGTGGTTTTTCACCAACCTAATGATTTTTCAAGTCCCCCTTCGTCTTTCTTGAGGGTGAATGAGGGGTCGTCCCCACCATTGACCCTCATCATATCCGAGGGTGGTTTTTCACCAACATAATGGTTTTTGAAGTCCCCCCTCGTCTTTCTCGAGGGTGAATGAGGGTTCGTCCCCACCACTGACCCTCATCATAGCCGAAGGTGGTTCCGCCACCTTAATGGTGTTTTAAATTTTGAGTCCCCCCTCGTCTTTCTTGAGGGTAAATGAGGGGTCGTCCCCACCATTTGCCCTCATTATAGCCGAGGGTGGTTTTTCACCAACCTAATGGTTTTTCAAGTCCTCCCTCGTCTTTCTTGAGGGTAAATGAGGGGTCATCCCCACCATTGACCCTCATCATAGCCAAGGGCGGTCCTATCGAGTATCACCCCAATCACACTAGGATTAATCAAACATAAAATGAGGGATTAATGTGGCATTCTCATTAACATTCCCAAGTGTTCTATTAGAGCAACATATTCATTACAACTGTGGTCCGATAGGACTTTACAAAATTATTGATAGTATTTCTTCAAATGATCTGCATTCCAGGGGTTGGAAAAGGGTTCCCCTTCTAGGTTTTCTAGTCTATAGGTCCCAGGGACAACTTCATCAATGACCCTATATGGGCCATGCCAATTTGGATGGAGCTTGTTGGGCTTCTGCCAAGTTTTTTTGAGGACTAAGTCCCCCACTGCAATTGTCCTCTGCTTCACCCTCTGGTTGTAAAACTTGCAGTCCTCTGCTGGTAGGAGTCTTGCCTTAACTCGGCGTCTTCCCTACTTTCCTTAATCAGGTCTAAGTCAAGTATCCTCTCTTCCATATTTCTTCGGGGGTCATACATTTGGACCCTATGAGTAGGAAACCCAATCCCGGTGGGGATGACGGCTTCTGAGCCATAAGCTAGCATGAATGGGGTTTCTCCGGTAGAGGTCTTTGTCGTCGTCCTGTAGGCCCACGATACAACATATAACTCCTCAACCCATCTTCCCTTTGCCTCCTCAAGTCTCTTCTTGATCCCATCTAGGATTGTCCTATTTGTAACTTCCGTTTGCCCATTGGCCTGAGGTCGACCTTGGGTAGAGAAGAATTGTTTGATACTCACCCTTTCACAGTACTTCTTTAGAGATGTATTCTTGAATTGAGTCCCATTATCCAAAATGAGGGTGTTGGGGAGACCATATCTGCATATAATATTTTTCCAGATGAACTGGAAGGTCTTCTTCTCGGTAATCGTGACCATCGGCTCTGCCTCCACCCATTTTGAAAAATAGTCAATTGCCACGATGAGGAACTGATAGTTATTAATGGCCCTACGCAAGAGGCCTACTAGGTCGATCCCCCACACTTCAAATGGTCATGGGGATGTAATGGAGGTAAGAGGTTGATGGGGCTGGTGAGGGATGGTGGCAAATCTTTGACATTTATCACACTTTTTTACATATGCCGTGGCATCTTTCCCCAAGGTCGGCCACCAGTACCCCTGGGTGACCACCCTCTTCGCCAAAGACATGCCCCCAATGTGGCTTGAACATGACCCCTCGTGCACATCTTGCAAGATGTGTGGGACTTCAGACGGGTGCACACACCGAAGTAATGGGAGCAAAAACCCCTTTTTGTACAAGGTGTCTCCGATGATAGTGAATTTCGCAGCTCTGTATCTCAACTTTTTCATTTCTTGCCTTGCTTCTGGCATCTCACCCTCTTTAATGTATCTGATCAGAGGGTCCATCCATGAAGCTTCCTTAGAAACATTTAAGTAAGTGCCAAGTGTTCCCTCAGCATCTTCAATAGTTGGTCGAAGTAAAATTTCCACTGGTACTGTCCTCCTGATATCTGTCCTAGTTGCTAAGGCCAGCCTGGCAAGTGCATCGGCTCGGCCATTGTCATGCCTAGGTATCCTCTTTAATTTCACTTCTCCGAAGCTCTTCAGTAATGACCTTACTTTCTCAAGGTACTTGGCCATCCTCTCATCCTTGGCCTCGTAGGCTCCTAGTATCTGGTTCACTACTAGCCTCGAATCACTATGGACCAAAATCTGGTCGACACTAAGGGACTTGGTCAAGGAGAGCCCTGCTATCAGGGCCTCATATTCAGACTCATTGTTGGAGGCTTTGAAGTTGAACCTCAGGGCGTACTCGATATCTGTATCGTCTGATGCTGACACTATTAATCGAGCCCCACTCCCGCTTTCGCAAGATGACTTGTCGACGAAGAGGCTCCACACTGTCTTTTCCTCTGAGAAATTTCCCTCGGTGAGGGACCCCTGTCTAAAGAGATATCTTCCCTCTTCATTTTCGACCACTTTTCCTCTAGCGGTGCTTGTCTCAGCCTTGTCTGTGGGTGTGTCGGTGAGTCTGCCTTGTAGGGTATCTGTCTTCCCGAGGCATTCATCTTCAGCTTCATCATCTTCCCAAGTAAATTCATCCATGAAATCTTCCAATGCTTGCCCCTTAATGATCGTCTTTGGTAGATACACAATTTCAAGCTCCCCCAGTTCTATAGCCCATGCCATTAACCTACCTGATTTTTTCGTCTTGTGCAAGACCTGCCTAAGAGGAGAGTTAGTGAGGATGACCATTGTATGGGACTCGAAGTATGGTTTCATCTTTCTTGATGCATGGATCAAGGCATAGGCTAACTTATCCATTTGTGGGTATCTTTGCTCTTCCCCCTAGAGTGCCTTACTGTTGAAATATACAGGCTTCTGTACCCCGTCTTCATCTCTGACGATTGCTGCACTAATGGCTGATTCTGAGACAGCTAGGTACACATAAAGTCGTTCACACTTCACTAGTCGTGAGAACAACAAGGGAGACCCTAGGTATGTCTTTAACTACCTGAAAGCATCATCACACTCCTCACTCCATTAAAAGGCCTTTCTGAGAATTTTGAAGAATGGTAAGCACCTGTCTGTGGCTCTGGACACGAACCTATTCAAAGCAGCCATTCGCCCCGTGAGCCTCTGAACGTCTTTAATGGTCTTGGGGGTCTTCATCTCTATAAGGGCCTTTATATTTTCAGGGTTGTCCTCGATGCCTCTTTGTTTGACAATGAACCCCAAGAACTTCCCTGCTCCGACCCCGAAGACATACTTGGCCGGGTTTAGCTTCATTTGGTACTTGTCCATTGTATTAAAGGTCCTCTCTAGGTCAGTCACATGATCCTCTGCCTTCAAACTCTTACTCAGCATGTCATCTACATAAACCTCCATAGACTTTCCAATTTGGTCTTCGAATATTTTATTTACAAGGCGCTGATACGTTGCCCCCGCAATTTTTTGGCCAAAGGGCATGACCCTATAACAGTATGTCCCTTTGTCGGTAATGAAAGTTGTCTTCTCCGAGTCTTCAGGGTTCATGAAGATCTGGTTGTACCCTGAATAGGCATCCATGAAGCTCATGAGCTCATGGCTTGCGGTAACGTCTACCATCTGATCAATGCGGGGGAGAGGGAAGCTATCTTTTGGATAATGCTTGTTGAGGTCTGTGAAGTCTACACACATCCTCCATTTCCCGTTGGCTTTTGGGACAATGACTGTATTGGACAGCCATTCGGGATAGATGACCTCCCTGATAAACTCTGCATTTTCCAGCTTCTTGACCTCATCCCTAATGACCTCATATTTTTCTTGAGAATAAATTCTCCTCTTCTGCTTCACTCGCTTTTCACCCTCTACCACGTTGAGCTTGTGGCTCATAATTTTGGGGTCGATCCCCGGCATATCTGCATGACTCCATGCAAAGACGCTCTGTCTTCTCCTCAACAGCTTGATGAGGCCTTCCTTGATGTTTGGCTTCAGAGTTTTACCGACTTGGACGGTTTTTTCTGACTCATCCTCATTGAGGATGATGGATTCTACCTCATCCGCTTCTTCTCCTTTCCTAAGTTTTTTCTCATCCCTGGGGTCAAGGGTGTCAATATTGTAAGTGGTTGTTGCCTTCTTGTGTGCCTCTCTTTCTTCGGCGGAGTTGAAATAACATTCCCGTGCTGTCATCTGGTCTCCCTGGACTTCCCCTATCCCATAAGGGGTTGGAAATTTAATCATCTGATGGACCGTAGATGGCACAGCTTCAAACCCCTTGAGGGCTACCCGCCCCAGTATAATATTATAGGCCGAAAAGACATGTTCTTCCATCACGAAGAAGCTGACCTTCTTGGTAAGACATATCGGCCACTCGTCCCCCATCCTGACATCGGCCTCATACACTCCAAGGGGATGAACCTTTTCCCCACTGAATCCAATCAATGGGTGATGGTATGGGACGAGTCTAGCACGGCTGAGGCCTAAGGCTTCGAAGCACGACCAAAACATCACATCTGCAGAGCTACCCCCATCGACCAGGATTCTCGGCACCTCGCACCCGTGTACCCTGGTAGTGATGACGAGAGGGTCATCATGTGGGGATAAGAGGCCTTTGAAGTCCATTCTTGAGAATCCCACTATCAGTGTATCCATATCGACCTTCTTCTTCTTTTCTGACTTTGCCTCAACAGAGGTTGAGTGTATATCTTTTGTCACTGCCTTGGCTTCAGCTACATGGGCCTTCTTATCGGCGACCTCTGACCCTCCTCTTGCTAGGCCCTCGGATATCATTCCCACACCGAGAGAGATCATATTAAGTCTCTTTACAGGGCCGTGGTCGTCTCTCGGCGGGAGGTCAGGGTTATCCTCATCGTCAAAAGGGTCGTCCCCTCTTTTTTGAGGACCTTCTCTATAAGCATTGCCTCGCTTCTTTCTAGGGTCGTCCCCTCGGCCCATCTTAAAGGCACCCTTATCCACGTACTTCCTAAGCTTCCCTTTTTTTAGCATCTTCTCGATTTTATCTTTTAGGGCAAAACACTTATCGATGATATGGCCATGGTCTTGGTGAAATTCACACCACAGGTTTTTGTTCCTCTTGTTGGGGGATGCCCTCAACTTCTCAGGCCACTTCAGGGACCGGTCACTCTTTATCTCATTGAGAATATGTTCATAGCTGACTGTTAGAGGGGTATAATCAGCGAACTTGTCATTCGTAGACCTCTTCTTCCCCTCTTTGTTTTTCTTAGGGTACTTACCCCCTGAAGTGCCTCCTTTTTCATCTTCGTATTTTACAGACATAGCCTCTTCGGTGTTCATCACCTTTCCTGCTGTCGACAACAATTTAGCCATCGTCCTCGGAGGGTCTTCAGCAAGTTTCCATAACAGCTTCCCCTTTTGGAGTCCTCCAATCAGGGTTGTCATAACTATGCTCTCCTCATAGTCTTCAACCTCTAACTTTTCTTTGTTGAATTTGGCTATGTAGGCTCTTAGACTCTCATTCTTTCCCTGCTTAACATAGAGCAGGTGCGTGGTCTTCTTCTGCGGCCTCACCCCAAAGCAAAAGTTGTGGATAAACCGGTCTTCCAGCTGCTTAAAGCTTTCAATGGAGTTTTTTGGAAGAGACATATACCAAGCATGTGCAGCCCTAGTCAGAGTGCCAAAAAAGTCACGACACCTCATCTCATTTAAGATAGAGTATATGTCTGATGCCGATTGATACATCTCAATATGATGGACAGGGTTTGTACTCCCGTCATATCTTGGGGTGACCACAGGTGGCTTAAACTTTGATGGCATAGGGAAGTTGACTATCTTCACTACAAAGGGTGAGCCTACGGAGTATCCTCTCTGAAGAGGGTCTCGGCTCTTCAGTATATCATTGATCTTGTCCTCCAGTCGTTGGATCGAGTCATTCTAGGGAATCGTAGGGTCGGCCTGACCGATGTTATCCCCTGCCGCCTCTTTGAGGTGGACGGAGGGTTCTGCTACGGCAGGCCTATGTCGGCTGTTTACTTCCCCCTGACCATCGTCCCGTCCCAGGGGTCGGCCCTCGTGGGGTCATCCATCTGTTGCCTCCATTTTGGACCTCGCAGCACTCTTTAGTCTGGACAATTTTTCCCACAGGTCATTTACTGGGCCTAGCCTCTCAAAGGCCGACCCCCTGCTCAAGCGATCAAAAGCAGAGCCTCTCGGGCGATCGTCGGGAATTTTCCTTCCACACTTTCCTCTGCTCTCCTGGAGAGGTTGCACAGTATTGTTAGAGACCTCATACGGCTCCCATCACTCTATGGGGGCTTCCTCTCCCTCCAGATCATCATACCTGTCCTCAGGGCAAGGGTTTTCTTGCCTTCCCAAGCGTAGACGCCGGGGGTCAGCAACATCCCTTCGTCACTGTGGGGGTGGCAAGTCCTTGCGTGGTGCCTGGGGTGGTCCCTTGGCCTCATGCTGCCCCGGAGCCACTACCGGAGTAATCATCTCAGGTGAGACCCCTGGCGGTCTTAGTATGTTCTGGCTTAGAGCAGTGAACTATTCCTGCATGATCCGGTGGCTTGCTTCCAGAGACTTCAAAGCTGCTGCAACATCATCCATCTCAGACTGAGGTGGTGGCTGACTGGAACTAGGTCCTACTCCACTATCCGGTGGAGGAAGTGGTGGTGGTGGCATCTTCGGTGCCATGTGCTTGAGCTATGAAGAGCTAAACTGAAGAAAAGACTGATGATCTTGAGAACCTTAATGGGTCTCTTTCAATGGTGAAACATCTCCACATAGGGGGAGAACTGGCTCACCACCAGAGTGCCCAGTGAGGTCAAGCTGTACAAAGGAAGAGATGTCTTCTCGTTCCCACAGACGGCGCCAAACTGATGATGCTTAGATTTAGCACCACCAGATAAGTGATGATGAGCTCAAACAGTAGTAACCATGGCAGCCATAGAGATGTATATGTATATGTGTGTAAGTGTATAGAAGGGGATGAGTATAAGAGGAAATAGACAATAATGTATAGTGGTTCAGCCAATTAGGCCTACATCCACTGTGAGTGTGTGATCCACTAAGTATGGGCACTAATGGCCTTGGATACAATACACATAAGCTCCCTTCCTCTCTCTACTGTGTGTACAAGCCTAGTTTTAGCTAGGGTTACAAATTATCGATCCCTTTGTAGGGTTGTAGGTGGCAAATATATATAGGTCTTCGGGGGTGTAGTGTACCCCCCAAGTATGCATGGTGCATGTGAATGATGATCTAGCCAATTCCCTGTTGACACCTGTAGATGCCACCTGTGACTAATGATGACATAATATTTGCTCACGTGAGGGGGTGATATTGTTATAACGGTCTTCCACGTGCCATGTGAGCCTCTCGCGCACTGTTCCACGCGTCTCCCAAACCACGCGATGTGATGATGTCACCCTCAGCCTATGATATGAGGCCGAGGGCAAAGTTCCCTCTGGAAGTGTTTGGCCTAATTTAGGCCTCGTACTGTCGTACCCTCGGCGGGTCATCTGGGCCTGATGGAGGGTCATCCCCTTGGAGGGCCGTCTGGGCCTGATAAGGGGTCGGCCCCTTGAAGGGTCATCTGAGCCTGATGGAGGGTCGGTCCCTTGGAGGGTCATCCAGGCTTGATGAGGGCTCGGCCCCTTGAAGGGTCGTCTGGGCCTGATGAGGGGTCGGCCCCTTGAAGGGTCGTCTGGGCCTGGTGAGGGGTCGACCCCTTGGAGGGTCGTCTGGGCCAGATGGAGGGTTATCCCCTTGGAGGGTCAAGAGACCATATTGGGATCGTCTTGGTGGAGGGCACCCTCGGACTGGCCGAGGATATATATGGGTATATCATTATGTGTCATTGAGTGTTCTTTATAAGTTGATTTATAAAAGTGAGATAGATAGATAGATAGATAGATAGATAGATAGATAGATAGATAGATAGAGAGAGAGAGAGAGAGAGAGAGAGAGAGAAGTGGAAGAGGTGGAATGCCTTTATAACTTACACAATTACACCTTTTTACGTTTTAGGAGATAGATAATGATAAGGTAATCACAATTAACTGAAAAAACTAACACACGTGTGGGTAATGGGAGTCGTACACATTCCCACATATGGCCCACCTATGTGTTTGGTCAATAATAACATTACTTCATCGTACTCGGTCGCCGAACTGATTAAGAATAATATTGTGCCGACCAAAAAGATGACATGCAGACCACATTTAATGAATAAAATGAGGATCTTTTATTGATAGGTGTCAAAATTCCATTAGTCCACATCACATTTTATATTTATAATACAACATCATTATTTGGATGAGGCCTAACCTTTCCTAACTTTGGGAGAGATGTTCTCCACATTGGATTGTTATAACCCGCTCACTGGTAGATGTTAGATGGACCTACTGTCTTCATAAGATTGATCATGTTGAGACTCATATTATTAACATATCCTCATATCCTACGGTTATTTCCAATTTTTTTTACCATTGTTAGGCCTATCATAGATAGGATGGTAGGGATTGAGTTGAGTAGTTGTATTTGCTCTAAATTTTGGTGCATATGTCTGACTACTAGTTGTAATCCCATTAGGTAAAGAAACCAACTGGTCACCATAGTGATCATATTGTTATGATTTTTTAACATATTCATTAAGTGATGAAAAATCGAGTTTAGTTATTTTACTACCTTGTCCTGAACATTTATCGCCATATCAACATCTGGTTTATTATGAATATTGTTGGCTCTCGGAGACATTGGCATATTCAACTCTTGACCACGAGTCATTGGACCTAACTCTTAAGTTTTTTCGACCAATAGTTTCTTTGAAGTGGAAATATGTTGTCTAGTAGAGAAAATTTAACCAAAAATTTTAGTTATATCTTTGCTTCGACATGTACTAGCCATTTGTGACCTTCACACAATACTGGTTTCCCAATGGGTGTGCTAGAAATATGTTTGGGTTATATTCACTGGCTTTATAGTTAATGAGGATTACAAGCATACCAGGAAAGATTTGTGGTCTTTCCAGCCAAATATTTTATCCTAGTTACAATTACCAGGTGAATGTTTTCGTTTGATGCCTCAACAAAGCGGAAGTGTACTTGTCTTAGGAAGGACTTTGAAGTGAGTGTTAAGTTGTAGTAATTAACTAGGACAAAAACAAATTGCATGAATTGAAATAAAAGTAAAGCTTTGTAAATAAGAGAAAATAAAATGCGATGAAAGTAGAGATTTGCAAGAAAGTAAATTGAGATTAAATTAAAGATTTGTAGGAAAGTAAACAATAACAAACGTAAAGGCAAGAAACTTTAAATAAACATTCAAGGAAAAACTACCTTGCAATATACTTGTGGAATTGAAAGATATACTATAATATAAAGAACTGTTCAACAAAACCAGCCTAGGCTTGAGGCTTGGGAGAAATACCCCTCCTTAAGATTTTCACACCTTATTCTTGGTAAAACCCTTAAGGCGCACTTTTTTCTGAAAACAACAATGCTTTAGTGAAACGATATCGCCTTTTAATGAATTTTTCTACAAACCTGACCATTATCTCATCCAAAATAATCTAATAGTATTTTAATTTGCATATATTCAGACATGTTTTTATGATATGTACAATTTTAGTATTTTAATAGCGTTGTTATGGCTAAAAAATATTAAAATATATTAAGAAGGTCTAAATGCCTTTTCACGCCTAAGTCCCGCCTGGTTTCTAAGGCTTAAGGCTTGGCCTCCAAGCCTCGATCACGCCCCGCATTTTAGAACCCTGATATAAAGAAAGAAAAGGAAAAGTTTAGTAAAAGAGGATAAAAGTAACGTAAATGCATTTTTGGTGCGGGAGTCCTCTCTTCCCTATTGAATTTTTTGCCTATTTATAGGATCTCTTGCTTATACAACGTAACTGCTATGGTAAATATTGTCAGTTACTCACCCATTTGAGTTTTACCCCTATGGTGCATTAATGCTCAAATTTAAATTAGAATAAGTTCCCATTATGAATCACACATACTTGTGTCAAATATCACCCATGCATGCTTCTTGTTATTTGTAAGGACATAATTTTATAAATGTCCGGGGTAGAATCTAGGAATTTTTTATTTTTCCTAGATCACAATTTGTATTTATGATACCGCTACATTCGACACGTCAACACGATCATCCACGACGGCCTTGATCCTTATCCATGCATCCATCATCTTCACATGTGCATCATGCTACATGCGATGTGCTGCTCAACCATTTTCCACTACCCCACTACGCAATATTGATAAAATGATTCATTGGAGTTGTTTATATTTGCATAAATATTTGAGAATTTTTCAGAAAATATTTTTGAAGTCTGAAATTATTTTTTAAGCAAGGCATAATTTTTTCTAAGTGTATAAGCGGAGTGCCTCGGCCGACGAGCTCGCTCAAACGACATTGCACTATCATTCACGCGAGATAGGCATGTCGCGCGATCTCTTTCGAACGACACATGTCCTTCGTTCGAGCGACATGCTTATCTCGTTCGAATGAAGCCGCCGCCTCAATTTTCGTATAAATATATGGTTCCCCTCTACACATTTCTGAAGTCTCTTATCATACACATTTTTCTGTGAAAACAGTCCAGAAACCAGACTTCACTTTTTAAGGTTTTTAAGCCTTCTTTTTTCACATAAACACTCCCATCTATATATGTGAATTGTTAAACCATCACGAGGATCATTCTTACTCACCTGGAGTAATTTGTGAAGAAGTCGCTCTCTTCTTCATTGATGCCCACTTGAAGTTCTGTTGGAGATTTCAGCCGATGAGATCAAAATCGACACCTGCGGGTATTTCTGTGTCACACTTATTTTCATTGTAATCCGTGTAACCGTATCTTACAAAATTATAGTGAAAATAAAAAGGTTTTGCCCCTTTGGGGGATTTTCCTCACTTGTGTGTGTTCGAATGTTCTTGCATGATTACATCATCTTCAATCACACCTAGATGCATGTTTAGGATTTAATTTAAAGACTGAGTTTAAATAAATAATTTATTTATTTGAACAAACGCGTACTCTTCAAATTGGTATCAGATCCAATTACACAATTTTACGGTGTAATTTTCCGCAAAATTTTTCTAAGATATCAATTTTCTGAAAAATTAGTTTTTGAAAAAGAGCGTGTTCATAATGGAGAAGTTATATAATAAAACGCCAGTTTTTTATGGGACAAACTATGCTTACTGGAAAACCCGCATGAGATCTGCTTTAAAAGCTACTGATGAACGTGTCTGGATTTTAGTTGAAAGAGGGTGGACACCTCCCTCCATCACTATTGATAACGTGACCAATTTAAAATCTGTCACTGCATGGACTGAAGAAGAATTTAAATGGTCATCTTTTAATTCTAAGGGTTTAAGTGCTATTTTCGGATCTGTCACACCTGATGAATTCTAACGGATAATGACGTGCACCACGTCAAAAGAGACATGCGATGTTTTGCCACTTACCCATGAAGGAACTAATGTTGTGAAAGAGTCTAAACTGCAAAATTTAACAGCTCAATTTGAAACCGTCACCATGCTTGAGATTGAATGTTTTAATGAATTTTATGCTAGGTTATTTGATATTGTTAATACTAGCTTTAATCTTGGTGAACACATTCCTAATGCTAGAGTTGTTAAACAGATTCTAAGATCACTACCTAAGCGTTTTATCCCTAAAGTCACTGTGTTAAATTCTATGGATAATTTAAACACACTAAAAGTGGAGGAACTTGTAGGAGACTTGCAAACATATGAAATTGATATGTTTCCTAAATCTGTCAAGCCTAAAGATAAGGGAATTGCACTTAATGCCCAGGAGAGAAAAAGTGAGGGGTCGACAAGAAAGAGAGTTGAGTCATCTAGAAAAAGGGAGATAAAAACGTCTGATTCTGAGTGTGACTTTGATTTAGATGATTTGGCCTTGTTTGCTAAAAAATTCAAGAAAATTCTCAAATTCAAGAAAAATGGTAATTTCAAAGATAATTTTTTTTTTGAGAAAAATAAGTTTGAAAAGAATAATGAAAAAGATTTTAAAGATCCTCCTAAGAAAGATAGTGAGAGATGTTATGAGTGCGAGGGTAGGGGTCATAGAGTTTTTGAGTGTGCTACTAGGCTGAACAGAGAAAAGGGCACAACTGTACTTAATACTACCCTTAGTGACGGTAGTGAGGTCGAGTCGGTGGACTCTGGAGATGATTCACCGCATGAGTGTAACTTTAGTACATCTCACGACGTTGAGGATGCTACTTCACATGGACACCTCGACAGTGAAAGCGATGTGAGTGTGGGGGAGGATGATGTAAGTGAGAGCGAGAGTAATCTTCAACACGCCTACGCCTAGTTATATAATGAGTCATTTAAAACCAAAAAATATAACAAAGAGTTAGTTCTTAGGATCACCGCGTTAGAAGAAGATTTAGAAGAAGCAAGAGAGAGAGAGTCCTCCACCTGCACCACCTTGAAAGAGAGAGAGAGTATGTCTGTGTTGAGAAAGAGAGTTTGTTTAGAGAGAGATAGACTATCTGGAGAGAGAGAGAGAGGGTTGTTTTGAGAAAGAGAAAGGGGACTTGACTAAACAAGTGTATAGTCTTACGAGTGAGCTCCATTCCTCTCGGGAGACTCGAAAGAAACTTGAAGCCCTTGTATCCCAGCTTACTCATGATCTTGAGAGAGCACGGGAAGTCAAGGTACAAATCGAGGACAGATCTGGGAAGATGGGAAAGATTCTCCTTGGCCCCACTTTAGGTATTGGTGATAGGAAGGGAATAGGTTATGATGGTGCCTCCACGTACCAAATTGCACCTAGACCAGTTCCTGAGTTTACTACGACTCCATATGGACATCATTAAAAACCACGAAGTAGAGTTCGACCAAGAAAAGCAAACCAAGGTCTGCCTAAGACTGTGTTCTTTTGTATGTATTGCAAAAGAAAAGGCCACCTCAGGTAGTTTTGCTATAGTTTGGGTCGGACACGACGTACTACTGCTCCACCACATCATATTGATGATTTTTCCAGTCTGAGAGAGCGTGTCGAGTTTTTAGCTGCCACATCATAGAGTTTAATGGAGGAATTTCGATGGGTTTCTTTACCGTCAGTAAATTCTTCTCGCATCCCGGCTAAAAATAACAACAATAAGCGTAAACAAAAGATTACTACTTCTTGGGTACCTAAGACAGATAAAAAGGCCCTTGTTTTTCATGTTGCTCTCAAAGCATATAATACCTCACAGTGGTATTTTGATAGTGGGTGATCCAGACATATGATAGGTGATGTCTCATTTTTTACATACCTTGAGGATTATAAGGAAGGTAGAGTCACCTTTGGAGATGGGAGCACGTCTAGCCTTGTAGGATGAGGTACAATAGAGTTACCAGGATTTCCTAAGCTAGAGAATGCTTTGTACGTCAAAGGTTTGAAAGCAAACCTTCTCAGCATTAGCCAGTTATACGACCCTGACTTTACCGTAAAGTTTGATCGGGACACGTGTAATGTCTATAATCAAGTCGGTAAACTTTTAGTACGAGGGGTGAGGACAGAGGATAATTGCTATGGGACTGAGCCCACGTCCTCACTTATCTACAACAGCGCCACGATCACTCCTATGGATCTGTCGTACCAACGTCTAAGTCATGTGAACGTTAGAAATTTGTCATGTTTAGCTAAAAAGGACCTAGTACGTGGCTTACCATCTCTTGGAAAGCCAACTTCCATGGTTTGTGGACCTTGTCAGTTGGGAAAGAAAATCCGTAGCCCCCATAGGAAGTTGCATTCCATTATCACCTCCCATGTACTTGAGCTAATTCACATAGATCTTATGAGTCCTACTCGTACTGAGAGTCTTGGTGGTAAGAGGTATATCCTCATGATGGTAGAAAATTTCTCCAGATATTTAATTATAGGTTTTCTGAGAGAGAAATTTGATGTTGTAGAGTTTTTAATGACCAAGTTCCGTGTCCTGCAAAACCAACACGGAGTCACTATTAACAGAATACGTAGTGATAACGACAGAGAATTTAAGGAAGAAAAGGTAGATCTTTACTGTGATAGCCAGAGGATCAAACATGAGTTTTCTTCTATGAAGACTCCTCAGCAAAATGGTATTGTTTAGAGAAAGAATAGGACAATCTAGGAAATGGCTAGATCTATGCTTCTAGGTCGTAAAGTTTTTAGGGGATTTTGGGTAGAGGCAGTGTCTACTGCATGCCACACGGTGAATAGGGTTTACCTGCGTCCACACACACTTAAGACGCCTTATTAATTGTGGACTGGCAAGAAATCCAACCTTATATATTTTTCGTGTCTTTGGGAGTAAATGCTACATCCTAAGGGATTAAGAGAAACTAGGAAAGTTTGACTCCCAGAGCGATGAGGGAATATTGCTAGGATATTCATCAAATAGTAGAGCGTACCAAGTTTTTAACCTGAAGAGCTCTAAGGTTATGGAGTCAATAAATGTCACCGTGCAAGATGACGAACCTTTAACGTATATTAATCCTAGCCTTTAGGGTGAGGATGAGGACTTTTCTGGTAGCGATTTACTTGTCCCTCACCCACACCCTGTGGACCCTACTCCTATGTTAGGGGACACATCTGCTTGGGTTCGCAAGAGTCATGATCCTTCTGCCATTATTGGTGATCCCACTTTAGGGTCAAGACTCGTGCTCAGCTAGATAACGTCGTTAGACACTTTTGCTACACGTCCAAAGTTGAGCCTAAGAATAAAAAAGAAGCGCTCAAGGATGAACACTAGATATCTTCTATGCAGTATGAGTTGATTCAGTTTAAAAAGAACAATGTCTGGGAACTTGTCCCCCGACCTAGTGAAACTAATGTGATATGTACCAGGTGGATTTTCAAGAATAAAATGGATGAAAATGGTACCATAATCAGAAAAAAGGCTAGGTTGGTCGCTCAAGGGTACACACAGATAGAGGGTGTAGACTTTGGGGAGACATTTTCTCCTGTTGCGAGGCTTAAGTCCGTCCGCTTACTACTCACCATCGCATATCAGCTGCGCTTCAAGTTATATCATATGGATGTCAAGAGTGACTTTCTAAATGGCATTCTACAGGAGGAGATTTACGTGGAGCGACCAAAAGGGTTTGAAGACCCTAAGCACCCAGAGCATGTCTATTATCTGAGGAAAGCCCTGTATGGTTTGAAGTAAGCACCCTATGCTTGGTACGAGAGGCTTACTTCCTATCTCTTAGCACGTGTCTTCTAGAGAGGGGGAGTAGATATGACGTTGTTCGTCAGGAGAGATGACAGTGCTATTTTGGTTGCCCAGGTCTATGTGGACAACATTGTCTTTGGATTCACGTGCTCCCAGCATTCTCACCACTTTGTGGAGGAGATGAAAAGTGAGTTTAAGATGAGCATGGTAGTTGAGCTTACTTTTTTCCTTAGTCTCCAGGTTTGTCAGCTAGAGGATGGGATGTTCATCTTGCAATCCAAGTATGCTAGAGACCTAGTAAAGAAATTTGGTTTAGACTCCGCTAAGCATGCACGTATACCTATGAGTACTTATATCAAGCTTAGTAAGGACACTTCAGGCAAGGAAATAGAGCAAACCTTGTATCGGAGTATGATTGGTAGTCTTCTCTACTTGACTGCCAGTCGTCTCGACATAGCCTTTAGTGTTGGAGTCTGTGTGCGATATCAGGCATCCACGAAAGAGTCACACTTACTCTCTCTAAAATGTATTATCAAATACGTGAGTGGGACTCTCTCATACGGTATTTGCTATTCTTTTGATACCAATGACCGTTTATCTGCCTATTCGGATGACGATTGGGCCGGGGATGTAAATGGTTGTAGGAGCACTTTTGGTGGGTGTTTCTATTTTGGTTCTGCTCTTGTCTCCTTGTTGATCAAGAAGCAAAACTCCATCACTTTGTCTGCTGTGGAGGTTGAGTACATCGCTGTCGGGAGTTATTGCATGCAACTCTTGTGGATGAAGCAAATGCTGGAGGATTATGGGATATCATAGGACACCATGACCATCTCCTGTGATAACACGAACACGATACACATATCCCGCAATCCCGTCCAGCATTCCTTCATAAAGCACATCAGGATACGCGAGCACTTCATACGTCAGTTAGTTGAGGGGAAAGTCGTATCCCAGAGTTTCGTACCCACCGACCGTCAGTTAGCCGATATTTTCACAAAACCTTAAGATGCTCTTAGATTCGAGAGTCTTAGGAAGTCTTTAGGGATTTGCACAGTTGACTTAGGGGTTGGTCCGTGTCAAGCATAGGATGCATTATTTTTTTCACACCATCTGATTCCTATTGCTAGATTGTATCATTTGTATTATTATTCTTTTTTTTTTCTATTTTTTTTTTAAAATCCAAAAAGATTTTCTTTTAGAAAAATTTTAAAAAAGCTCAAAAAGATTTTATTTTGATAAAATTTTGAAAAATCCAAAAAGATTTTTGAATTTTATTTGCACCTTTTATGGATGAGCATTTAAGATAGCCGAGTAACAAATTTCATTCCATTTATTCCACGTGATTGTTTGATAGTGATTTGAGATGCTACATCATTGCATCCATGTGCTTTACATTGTTTGGAGTCTTTGAGATGTGATTAGTGATACCTTTCCACATGTTTGACTCTTATCTCCTTTATTGCACACATGCACGACTATATTTTATTATTGTACTTGTCTATCTCATATTGGCTTGAGTGTTTCCATCTCAATTATGTCTATACAACGCACAATATGCGTTAAAACTTGATAAGATTGGTCTGCATGTAAAAACCATTTGGTGAGACTGTGTGTTTATTTGAAAACGGGTAAGGGCTGCGAAAGGTTCATTTAGACTTTGTGAATTCTAAGCCACCATTAAAACGGACCTAAAAAATTGAGGAATTTAATTATCTGGGGTCCAAAGAGGTTAAAAGAGCCCGAAAAAATTTAAAGGCAATAAAAAGCAATACATGCCAAATATGGGCCATTAGGTTTCACCATCAACTCTCCAAAGTTTGAGAATTTGGTTATCCTCTATTAAAAATATAAATCTGAGGGATTTTGGTTGGAGAATTTAAACGGGTTTGCACTTCCTTGAAAGTCCTGAAAAAGTATTAAATCGTTTTGGACGTTATTTGTGTGGAAATCACTTTGAGATTAGATTTGTTGATGTGATTGAGTCAATGTCTCATATTTCCATCTTTGTACACCTAAGGAAGATGTTGAGTTCATTCGTTAGGAGTATCCAATATTCATTGTGCACATATGTCATGTTTGTATGCATTGATTTTCCTATCGAATTTGATCACACCCCTACATTTTCGCTATCATCGACTTGGTTGTTTTTGTGTTCTTTTATGGTCTGATTCTTTGTTGTATATTTTGTGTGAAAATTTTTGAAAAATTTAAAAATAGAAGTTTATTACCTTGTGACATTCTCCATTTGCATTGATTTCTGCATCTTATATTTGACTATTTGGGGACATCATAAAAAGGGGGAGAAGATTTATGTTTGTTTGGTGTTTGTTGTTTGGTTGATTTATGAATGATTTGCTTAAGCTTAATTGATCTTTGATTTTTTCATATCATTATATTTCAAATTGTTGCTTGTCACAGGTATTTTGCTTTATCTCATGTGTGTAGGTACAAAATTGATTATTATTAGATTGCACACCCTGATGAGAAAAGTTTTGAGAAGTTTTGAAATTTTGAAGCTTGAAGATGTTGAAGATTCATTGACGACATGTCAGCTAGTATTCTCAGTTTGAAGGTTTTATGGGGATATTATCTTGTATATCATTTTTTTTGGAGATTGCATAATTCGGATTTTTTATGTATGTATCGGCATTGACATAGGGGGACATTTCTAAGGATATAATTTTATAAATGTCTGGGGTAGAATCTAGGAATTTTTTGTTTTCCCTAGATCACAATTTGTATGTCTGATACCGCTACATTCGGCACGTCAACACGATCATCCATGATGGCCTTGATTCGAATCCAAGCATCCATTATCTTCACACGTGCATCATACTACATGCGACGTGTTGCTCAACCGTTTCCCACTACTCCACTACGCAATATTGGTAAAATGATTTATTGGAGTTTTTTATATTTGCATAAATATTTGAGAATTTTTCAGATATATTTTTGAAGTCTGAAATTAGTTTTTAAGAAAAGTAGAATTTTTTTTAAGTGTAGAAGCGGAGTGCCTCGGTCGACGAGCTCGCTCAAACGACATTGCACTGTCGTTCACGCAAGATAGGCATGTCGCGCGATCTCGTTCGAACGACACATGTCCTTCATTCGAGCGACATGCTTATCTCGTTCGAATGAAGCCGCTGCCTCGATTTTCGTATAAATATGTGGTTTCCCTCTATACATTTTTGAAGTCATTTCTCAAACACATTTTTTTACGAAAACAGTCCAGAAACCAGACTTCACTTTTTAAGGTTTTTAATCCTTCTTTATTCATATAAACACTCCCATCTATATATGTGATTTGTTAAACCTTCACGAGGATCATTCTTACTCACCTGGAGTAATTTGTGAAGAAGACGCTCTCTTCTTCATTGCTGCCCACCTGAAGTTCCTGCGGGAGATTTCAGCCGATGACATCGACACTTGCGGGTATTTCCGTGTCACACTTATTTTCATTGTAATCCGTGTAACCGTATCTTACAAAATTATAGTGAAAATAAAAAGGTTTTGCCCATTTGGGGGATTTTTCCTCACTTGTGTCTGTTTGAATGTTCTTGCATGATTTCATCATCTTCAAGCACACCTGGATGCATGTTTAGGATTTAATTGAAAAACTGAGTTTAATTAAATAATTTCTTTATTTGAACAAACGCGCACTCTTCATTATTTGTATTTTATAATATTACTTAGCTATTTTTGTCGATTTAAATATTACGTGGAAGCACCCCATTTTGTTTTTTTAATATGATGTAAACATCACTTGTCTCTAACTCCACACTAACGATCTTAGAATGGGAAAATACTCACTCTAAAGAGAGAGAACTAGAAAGAGGAAAGAAGACTGTAGCATGAGAGAGACACAATGTGTTATGTATAAATGGGGGAATCTCTCGCCTTTATAGAGGAAAAACTTTGCATCATTAACCCACTGATCATTCCCCTTGGCCGAGTAAACTAATCGGTCCTATGGTCGTGTCCCAAGTCAACACCCTAATCTCGTGCAAAATATATCATTTTTCATTCCTAGAATCCTAAGAAACATTTAAACCTTAAGTGTGCAGTTATTAATAGAGTCATTTCAAGGTCGTACCCCAAAATAATATAATGAATCCTTTGGAATCTCCACAACGATTTCTTTCAGGTTCATACCCTCAAAAGAACAATCAACGAGATTTACCCTCCAAAATGAGTCATTTCATGGTCATGCCGCTAACAAGAAGAATCACACACATAGACTCGCAACAAACATTACTTTCATGACTGTACCCCTAAAAAAGTACAATCAATTATTTTAAATCTCCGCAATGAGTTCTTTATGGATCTAACCCCGATAAAGGTACAATCGATCATCTCAACTTGACACAATGAGATCTTTTAGGTTTATATTCCCATAAAATCATAATCAATCATTTTGACTTGCCACAAAGAGTTCCTTCTAGGTCTTATCCCTAAAAAAGTATAATAAATCATTTTGACTCGCTATGACAAGTCCTTTCAGGATCATACTTCTAAAAAGGTACAATCAATCACCTAAACTCTCTACAATGTGTAATTTCAAGGTCATACCCCTAAAAATTATAATCAATCAAACATAACTTGCTACGAAGAGTCATTTCCCAAATCATGCCTATATATAAGGCACAATTCTCATCCTTTAGCTTGTATGTAGTTCACTAAAAAGTTCCCTTAAAAGGAACGGTCCCCAACATGATAAGATGGCTAGGTTCTTGGAATGAAATAGGACATTCTCTATCAGCCCATCCATAGAAAAGGTGGTTTGATTCCTATTATATGTGATATTTTCCAGGCTTACTAGAAAGTGTCCTATTTAAATCGAAGACATCATATTCTTCAAACCCTTAAAACAAAGAAACCTATAATCGTAAGATATAAGTAATCAATGGGTTAAAGAAGGAAAGTTTCTTTTAAAAAGTGTATTTGCTCAGGGAGAAGCTTCATTATTGAAGATCTCTATAAACACCACGTTCCACTCCCCTAAAATATAAGAGAATCGTGAAACATGTGTCACCTTAAATGAACTCTAGGTTGATCCAAATCTATGAATGAAATAGATAGAAGCCCAAAATCCCCTTATAAATCTAAAGAAAAAGTCAAAAATCTTTTAGTAAGGTCCCATTACTAAAGCCCACTCCTACATCCCGGAGTATGACCGGCCAGTCATTCAGGGGTAAAGGTTGACTTGATTGATCAGTTTAGGACGGATCAATCGGTCATGTGGTCAGGCTCCATTTTACTATGAATAAAGCCCTTCCTAGAACGTCAAGAAAAGATTTTATGCAAGAGTTAGTGATTGAAAGTAATACTATCTTATTTATCTCTCTAAAAAAAACCAAGTGTCTTCTTTCATTCACTGAAACTCCTACTAAGCCTAAAAACACTTTATCTCAAATCTACCCTTTATTCTGAATAAGATTCGAACTCATACAACACATACCCATTTGTTTCGAGGAAGATTTCAAAACAAAACCCTACCGAAGTGAAGGAATCCTCATGTTGTGTCACATGTAAGAATTTGTTAATCCTACACATTATGTAAATACCCAAATATAAGGGGTGGTGTTGTGTTGTAGTCCCACCCTACCTTATTATCTTATTTATGCTTTAAATAACTATTCTAAACTATGTTGACTTTTATTCTCACTACGATGAATACGTAGGCATAATGGGAGTCCATACCTAAATCTCAATTCAAATCTTGTACATATTTATATCTTATAATCTATACTTTTATTCTACAAACATTAAAACCAATAAAAGACTTAAACTATGAAATACCATAAATAGTATATTAGAGGATCACGTGATCTAGGCTTGCACTAAATGTTGTAGATATTAACTCTAGTTTTTTATCGAAATGGTTTTAGCTTTCCAACAAAGTCACATCAAAATATTTCGAATGGGCACAATCAAATAATTTTCATGAATCAAACCATTTTCACAACATGAAAAGGAGTTGCACTCTTGCATCAAGTTCATGTAAGAGGTATAATCTTTATAGGATCTTTTAAACTATGTGGACATTGAATTACTATAATAGGCTCACTTGGAGAACAAGTCCAACTTTGTACACATGTATCCTATGGTCATAGTATATATACGCATCTCACACTACACTTCAAAGTATATTTAGATATATTGTTATTTTAGTTTCATTCTTTCTTTTTAACAATAACATGATAAAATAAATATATGTATACACATTTGATACTAAAAGGGTAGAATGGGTGTTTAATACCTTCCATCTTCCTAATCCAGTCCCTAGACTATAACTTTCTAGTTAAAAATGTAAACCACTCTACATTCCATGTCTCCACAAAGGCCTACCCTTTTTCTGTTTTGAGTAAAATAGACTGATGACTCCGTCATTTCCAAAGATAACATAGTGATAGTAATGTTTCCCTATGAAATACACCTTCCACACATGTCAATGGAAGAATAAAAGAAATCTACACACGAGTCTGGCTCTCATAGAGGTGATTGGGTGAGATTTTTCTAGACTCCAAGGTAGTTAGGAATATATTAATGTCATTGCCATCTACGTCCCTTCCCAATATCTTAGCCTTAAATGTCAATGGAGGGATAAATAACATAAACGTAGAGGTAATAATAAGCTACATACAAACCTTTGAGTTAGAGTACTATTCGTCGTCTAAGAAAGAGGGGGGAATTGAGTTAATGGCATAAAATATTACTCTATCCATCTCGGATGATGATTTCGTTGCGAATGAGGTTGAGACACCTTGTTGACATAACATTTTAAATAGTTTCTCAAGTCTAATCCTCAATCATTTAAACTTAGCATTAAGCATTTGAGAATACAAAAAATAATAGGTTAAATATTCTTCTAGTATATGTAACTATAAATCTCAGTTTTATAATGAGGTAACACAATATTATTTGAATATTAAGGGATTAGACATCAAATCTTTGACTTCCCCATTCGACTAAGGAAGAGAGGCAATGATGAAAAGGGTTTGAACGACTACCTTAGCATAAGAGACTCTGACTCTAACAATAGTTAGTCCTTAGTTGAGTGGACCACCACCTCACTCATCAATGTTAAAAATACGTTTAGCCATATTTCTTTCTTGTTGAAGGAAAGGTTGAGAATGGTAACTTAGAGATGAAACCAGAATATCGTCAAGATGATAAGTGGGTGAAAGAGAAGAATTTGGAATTTTTTGAAGGAACACTTAACACGTGTAATCTTATTTAATAGTTCAAACTTAATTTATTCTTTAGTCTTCTATTTATTTCACTCAACTATTAACTTTATGAACCTACATATTTTTGAGCCTCTTGAACTTTTCTTCATCTTTATTAATGTATGTTTACAAATTTTTCTGAAAAATAAATTGTTTTCCTAGTGGACTTATTGTGTGTCTTCTTCTTTAATTGTGTAAACTTCATTTATTCCTTATTCTCTAGTAAACTATTTAACTTAAGTCTTTCATGTTTACGAATTTTTTCTTTTCTTTGGTTATATAGTCAATTTTTAATTTGTTGGATTTGACAATATATTATTTTGAGTTTGTTTATTTGCTTGAGATGGCTGTACATATATTTTGTAATTTGTGATTTTTAATTTCTTATAGAATATATAATGATTAATTTTGTTAGTAAACGTAGATTATAATTTTTATCAATATAAGAATTAGCTGATAATTTTAATACATATTAAAATATTTTAAATAATTTGAATATCATACTAACTATTTGTAAGTCAATAATGCTCGCGCATCAGGTAGGCTGAAAAAGTACTTATAACTCTATAATGCGCAATTTGAAGTAGAAATTGACACATGGCATCTTATTTAATATATTGAGATTTAATTATTCCTTTGGTCTCTTACACATCCTCTACTCAAGTAGTTAATAATTTCTTGGACTTCATATCTTTAATAGTTTGTTTGACTTTTTCCAACTAAAACCATTCCGCTTTAAAGTTTTGTTCTCAAAATGATTTCTTTACCTATAGAACTTATCACGAGTTATCTTTCTTAATTTTACGTGATGACTGAAAATTTGTGTAACCGTACCAAAGACATTCATATGGGAAATCCATCGAACACACTTCCCACCTTCTATTGGACGATCGGGACTTCGGACTGAAGACCCAGTTAACTAGTCATTACTTCAGTTATAATGCACATTTTCTATGATGATGACCCACTACCCTAGGGAATAGGGAATGTGGAACATGGAAGCTTTACTGAACACTACCACTATAAAAACCACTCCCTCAAGCAGTGTAAATGATATTATAGGAACCATAATGTAAAGTTCTTATACAAAGATAAAGTAGCATAGGATTACGGCAGATCGAGTTTATTCGCATGTAATCATTATAACTCCCAAGATAATAAAAACTACTCACCCTCACCCTTTTCCCCGTGGATGCATGTCATTATGGTCAAACCACGTACACACTATGTTCTTTCATTTTTTCATTATCTTATGATTTATATCCATTATTATTGCATTTTTCGTGTTAGAATTTCACCTCAGCATAATTGGCGCAAACTGTTGGAATAATGAGTTCCAAATACATGAATAGACACCAGGAAACCAAGTCCATCCACGACCTTGTAGAAAACATGAAGATTTTCAAGCCCGATTAGCCTAGATCCTAGATCTCTTGCAACCCAACCCTCTTCCTCCAGATCATGAACAACAGGTCGATCAGGAGGTCCCTTTTGATCATAATACTGAAGACGACGATTCGAATCCTCCTCCTCCTCCTAATCCTCCTCCTCCTCCTCCCCCACTAGTGTTATCCTACACTATTCAAATATCTTTGGTATATTAGAGGATTGATCATCCAATCGCACTTATCAATGATGGAGGAACCAGTCGTGCATTCCTATTTTTCTAGGAGTTTCTAAATTTCCCAATGCCTCTAACGTTTAAACTTCCAACCATGGACATGTTTGGAAGAAGATCAAAAACAAGGGATGGACTTGATAATTATGAGGCATATATGGACTTTATGGGTATCCCTAAACCAATCATAAGAATATATTTCACCAAAACACTAAAGGGTTCGGCCAAAACCTCGTTCAATCGGCTACGCTTATTTCAAAGTTGGGGGCACATCTACCCGAGGAACCCCAACCCTGGAAGACTCAATCTCCCTTGCAACTTGTTCTTCATTACGCTGAATAGCGTCAATGTCTATAGTACAGTTAACATTATCTTACGGTTAACAAATTAGATTATTAGATTTTTATGGTTTTGGGTGTAAGTTCTCATGTAGAATTTTATGGTGTAATTATATGGTTAATGGGATGCGTTCACACTAATAAATTATGTGACTTATAAAAGAGAACAATTATGACGTTTGAAATATTATTGCATGTTAATTATTTAACGTTTTTTAATGGAAATAATTGTGTTGAAAACGATGACGGTGTTATTAATTGAATTAATTTAAATTGTGACCTTATTGCTATGTTGTGCTTATGAATTGTGTATTGTGCTATTCGTTTTAGTCACATTTGTCATCGCGGGGACGAGGGGCCTTTGGGTAGTATATTGCTCACCTCTATTATAGTATGCTTACTAGGTATGGGACTAGTGGATAGGCCTTGGTTCTAATTTATGCTTGCTAAGTATGGGACTAGTTAGTGTAGATTCGTGCAGATTTTCTATCCCGGAGTAGGGCAAATTTTTATGCTTTATCGTCATTACGCTAGCATGGGTATGAGACCAGGGCGTGATAAATGTTGGTAATTCATCCTCTATGTAGGATAGGACGTATGTCTATTTTGGGTACCCTTAAGTATGGGACTAAGGGGTGTTTATTTCAGGATCTCACATCAATAAAAAGGGTGGGGTAATTTGATAATTGAGAATTTGAGAAAATGAGAATTAATCCCTAAGATAAAATTAGGTATTAAAATCTGAGCGACATAATGTGCGGGGCCCGACAGTTTAAACGGGTCAGCTGGCATTTTATGTCGTGTCGTGTGTGGAACCTTATAAAATTACGAGATCGACGGTTTAAATAGATCAGCTGGCGTTTTGATAACAGGAAGTGTAAAACTTTGGTGGGAATACCACCCAGGGCAGGAGGACCGCTATAATAAATTAAGAAGAATGATAAATTGTGTTAATTTAATTAAATTAACAATCATGGAGATTAGTTATTTAAAAATCATATTGGTGTGCCTTGTGAATAACAATTACTGAGGGTATTCATTGATTTGTGCTATCGCGTTTAATTATATTATGTTTAATTAAAATATTCTATTGTGATATTTATCATGTATAATGCTATTGTCTGGGTTCGCATACCCTATTTGAGGGGAGTAGTGTGTATTCATGCTCGGGGCTCTGACCTCGTGCATTGACTAACCTTTTCAGGATAAGTTTATGAGAAGTTGCATAGGATTATTTGGAGATTATCGTTTGGAGGTGCATCTGAAGTTACTTTTATTAATCGCTTTATTAGTTTAAACTTTCCTTTCCGTCGTATTTTTATTATGAGACTTCTTATGGATCATATTGGGACATTCGGTTCCAAAGTTGTTTGAGTATTTCAGTTAGCATCTTTACAGTAGGTTTATTATTCAGATTATGTATTTAGAGACTTATTATTTGGAGTTTAGCATGGTTATGGATTTCTTTTATCGCATTTTTTGTCATTATCATTTGGGATTGATTATCATTTATCTTATGGATTAAATTTTGTATGTTTCATATCTGTCACATGCTAAGAAAGGTATTTATTTAGTGACGCCTAGTACAGTTCGGTGGTGGTGGTTGGTCACCCCGTTGTCCGAATTATGTGGGGTGTTACAGATTGTATCAGAGCCAAATTTTAGGTCTCGTAGGTTGTGAGTCCGTTTTAGCTTCCGCGTTGCTTATCTGTGATTTCTTTTGATGATTTGTACTCTTAGACATTCCGAGTCTGATGTTGTTTTGCTCCTATCTTTAAAAATGGTGAACATAAGGAAAGTTGGGAATAGGAGAGAGGATTCCGTTTCTAGTCCCGCGACTCGGGAGAGGCGGCAGTAGTTTGTTTTGGATGCCGAGGAGTTAGAGGCTGTCATTCGGGAGGCCACGATAGCCGGTATGGAGATGAGGAGACAAAGATGGATGATTTTAGACGCATAGCAACAGGGGGATCCCGTTTTGGCTTGGGATAGGGTGAGAACCAATTTTCTTAAGGGCAATCCTTCCACCTTCATAGGGGGATTTGACCCGATGGTTTCTTACCAGTGGAGGAGAGACATTTGAGGATGGTAGACTGCACGTATGTGAGAAAGAAGATGTTAGAAACATTTAAGCTGATTGGGGATGTAGTACAATGGTGGGAGAGTTCCACCACGTCGAAGGATAGAGATCAGTTGAATTATGCGGATTTTCAGAAAAGGTTTAATAAAAAATATTTTCCATATGCTATTAGATGTACGAAGAAGAAAACATTTATAGACTTGGAGCAAGGTTTAAAGTCGATTGTCAAGTATGAACATGAGTTCACTAATTTATCTATGTTTGTACCATAGGGGGTCGATACTGAAGCAAGGAAGATGGAGTGTTTTATTAAGGGCTTGTCTTGGTCGATTAGGCAATTGGAGTTAGAAAATCCAGCGTACACTACCTATGCTCAGGTGGTGGATGTCGCAATGTTACTATGGAAAGAGAAGGTCAATTATCAAAAGAAATTTGGAAAGGAATAAGAGTTCAATGGACAAGGAGCAGAGAATAAATGTCGCAATGATCAAGCATGTAAGAAAAAGAGAACCAATCAGGAACAACAAGGTCAAGGGGTAGAGTGAGAAACTATTAGACGTTTCGAGGTTTTTAAAGGTGAATGCTTTATTTATAGGAAAGTAGGACATCAAGAGGCTAGGTGTTACAAGAGAGAGGGCCAATAAGGCCAAACGGTACAGGCCCAAGAGGGTCAAGTCACTCAAGGGCAACAATGTCAAGGATTACAAGGGAAACAAGGACTGAGGCATCCAGTTATCAATAGCAGCAGGCGTTTAGGGAGCGCCAGTAGCACCGGTAGCATCAGGTACACAAGGAGTGGTCGCAGCACCAAACCAGCCTAGTTATAGGAGGTGCTATTTACTTCATCCTCGGGATGAGCAGGCATCACAGGAGCCACGACATAGCTAGTGGAGTGTCATGGTACGTAATTATTTTCTTATATACTTGTATATATAGGTGAAATATATTGTATTTTTATCGAGGGATTACGTACGGGTAGGATTGGGTGTATGGGAACCTAATCATAGAACTCTATGGGTATGCATATGTGAGCCTTATGTTATCTTTGCGCATTTACGCTTTGTCGAATTTCGAGGACGAAATCCCTTTTCTAGTGGGGAAGTATGTAACACCCCGTGTTTTTATTAGTTAATTTAAGTAATTAATTGGAATATTCGAGAAAAATAAAATTTTGGATTTAATGATTTTTATTAATTAATTATGTTGGTTTTAATATTAGAAGAGTAGAATTAAAATCCGAATTAAAATGAGGTTTTTATTAAGTTTTTACCATATATATTTTTCCTAGCATAACTGGGTAGATTCGTCAGGCGCGGATTGATTCGCCCTTGACCGAATCCATTCGGTCGGGTCGGCAGGCCCAGTTTGAGTCGGTGGTTTAATTAGAGTTTTAATAGGCTTAGGTTTCTTAATGATGATTTAATGATTCTAATTCATGGGGGTACTTCTCATAATCACTTTTTCCCCATATGTTCACCAGAGAGGCCTTCCAAAATATTTTCCTCTCAACCATAAACCTTAACCTCCAACATAATCAAAGTTTTGTCACAAGTTTTGAAGGATTAATTGTGGTTTAATCAAGTTGGTCCAAGAACAACTCTTTGCTAATTTTTCAAGAGGAATCCCATTGTGTTATCATATTTTCTTCATCTTAATCACGGGCATGAATACTCTAGTCTCTTCCTTTATATTATGCGTCTTCAATGTCGCCTATACCTTTAATCATGTATTTTTTTTATAAAATCAATTAGTAACTTAATTAGAGAAAGTGGACACTTAATTATGGTACTATTTTTATGAAACTTTTAAATATGAATTAATCTTTGAAACCCTTGGGTTCATAGGTTTTAATTATTGGATTTTTATGGTTTTGGATGTAGGTTCTCATGTAGAATTTTATGGGGTTTTATATGGTTAATGGGATACGTTCACACTTATAAATTATGTGACTTATAAAAGAGAACGATTATGACGTATGAAATATTATTGCATGCTAATTATTTAACATTTTTAAATGGAAATAATTGTGTTGAAAATGACGATGGTGTTATTGGTTGAATTAAATTAAATTGGGAACTTATTGTTATGTCGTGCTTGTGAATTGTGTATTGTGGGATTCATTTTAGTCACGTTTTCCATTGCGGGGATGAGGGGCCTTTTGTTAGTATATTGATCACCTCTACTATAGGATGCTTACTAGGTATGGGACTAGTGGGTAGGCCTTGGTTCTAATTTATGCTTGCTAGGTGTGGGACTAGTTAGTATGGATTCGAGAAGATTTTCTATCTCGGGGTGGGGAAGATTTTTATGCTTTATCATGATTATGCTAGTTTAGTCTTGAAACTAGGACATGATAAATGTTGGTAATTCATCCTATATGTAGGATAGGACGTATGTGTACTTTGGGGACCTTTAGGTATGGGACTAAAGGGTGATTTTTTTAGGATCTCACATTGATAAAAGGGGTGGGGTAATTTGATAATTAAGAATTTGAGAAAATGATTATTAATGCCTAAGATAAAAATTGGTATTAAAATTTGGGCGACATAATGTGCGGGGACCGACGGTTTAAACGGGTCAGCAGGCATTTTATATCGTGTCGTGTGTGGAACCCTGTCAAATTACGGGATCGATAGTTTAAACAAATCAGTTGGCATTTTGATAAGGGGAATTGTAAAACCTTGGTGGGAATACCACCCGGGGTGGGAGGACCGCTATAATAAATTAATAAGAATGATAAATTGGGTTAATTATATTAAATTAACAATCATGGGGCTTAGTTATTTAAAAAACATATTGGTGTGCATTGTGAATAAAATTTACTAAGGGTAGTTAGTGATTTATGCTATCGCGTTTAATTATATTTCGTTTAATAATATTGTGATATTTATCTTATATAATGCTACTATCTGGGTTCACTGACCTATTTGAGGGGAGTAGTATGTATTCATGCTTAGGCCTCTGACCTCGTGCATTGACTTACCTTTTCAGGAAATTTTTTGGAGAAGCTGCATAGGACTATTTGGAGATTATCATTTGCAGGTGAAACTGGAGTTACTTTTAATGATCACTTTATTAGTTTAGAATTTTCTTTTCGTCGTATTTTTATTATGAGACTTCTTTTGGATCTTATTGAGCCATTCCGTTCTAAATTTGTTTGAGGATTTCCGTTAGAGTGTTTACAGTTAGTTTATTATTCAGATTATTTATTTAGAGATTGATTATTTGGAGTTTAGCATAGTGATGGATTTCTTTTATCTCATTTTTGGTCATTATCATTTGGGATTGATTATCATTTCTCTTGTGGATTAAATTTTGTATGTCTCATATCTGTCACATGCTAAGAATGGTATTTATTTAGTGATGCCCGGTATAGTTCGACGACAGTAGCTGGACAACCCGTTGTCCGGATTGTGTGAGGTGTTACACCAGGCCCAGTTTCTCGCGAGTGCCATTTGACTTCACACTGAATAATACAATTATTACATCATTTCAATCAATTTTTACAATTTAACTAAATAATAAACATGAATTAAAAGGTGAGCGAAATCGTTCAATCTCCTCGCTGGACTGCCACGCTGAGCTATCTCAATTTCTTCATGCTGCTTCCTTCCCTTAAGTCTCTTCTATTAGTTGGGGAGGCTTATTTCTAATACAGAGATTATCTTTGATCCCCCTAACACTTGTTAACTTCGGTACTTTTTTTGTTCGCGGGAGATCGCATTTTGATCAGAGCATGGATTTTATATGGATTTTCTTCAATGCCTCTTTGGTTTACTATAAGAGCAAGGAATATTCCTTCACGTAATCCATATACACATTTTACTGGGTTAAGCTTCATTCCATGTTTTTCTAGATGGCCAAACGTCTGACCCAAGTCTTTGATATGGTTAACAATTATCTTCCTCTTGGTGATCATGTCATCAATGTATACTTCCATGTTTATACCGATCTTCTATTCAAACACGTTGTTTACCAAACGCTGATAGGTTTTCCTATCGTTCTTGAGCTCAAAGGGAACAATATTTTACCAATAGGTACCTCGCCTGGTCATAAATGAAGTATTTTCCATATCATCTGGCTTGGTCCCATAAAATTTAGTAGCTCATGTGCGACAGTGGTGTTGACGAATTGATCAATCCTTGGCAAAGGATAGCGGTCCTTTGGGAAATCTTTGTTCAGATAATAAAGTCAACACACGTATAACATTTGTCATTATTTCTCCCAGTCATCACTGCATTAGAAAAGAAATCTAAGTACTTGATGCCTTTAATAATATTATCTTTTCTTGGATGAATACACGTCATTTTTGCTTGATCGGCTTGGCATCCTTGACTATGTTAAGTTGATGACATAGAAACTCAAATCAATAGCTCGAATGTCCTCATGACTCCAGGCAAACACGTTCTTCTGTTGCCTGAGAAAATTAATCAACTCCCTCTTGAAGTAGGGTTCAGTGATGAACTGATTTGAGTCATTTTCTCTAGGTGTTCATGATCTATGATAATTTATTCTAATGCTTCCACGACTTGTCCATTGACCAGTTCTACCTCCTCATATGGATTTAGAATTTTAATCTTGTAATTGGTGGTCAGTTTCTTTTGTTTCTCCTTTTTGGCTAAATTATAGTAGCACTCTCTAGATCCAACCTGATTCCCTTTAACCACATCGACCCCATAATGGATGGGGAACTTTAAACACTGATACACGATAGAAGGTAATGATTCAAACTTCTTCAACTTTACTATGTAGAAGATAATATTATACACTGAGCTAGCATTCTTATCTAAGATATAGAAAGTGATCTTCTTTATTCAATAGTGGGGATAATGGAGATGAACGTCAGAGAAGATTAGGGGAGCGGGATCATAGGTAAGCAGGGGATAAAGGAAGTTACTTTATCAAAGAGAGGTTGGTGAATCAACATAAAATCGGGAGGATTAATAAGAGGTAGAGAATGTACCTGTGTTCACAAAGCCTATAAGGGCCAAAAAAGGGAGGTGATGGAGGCCCGAGCACCCAAGCCTTAGGAAGAATGTGAGAGTATAACTTTTTCCCCAAAAGACTAACATAATTTCATCACCTCTCATCATGACATTATTTGAATTTAATCCTTGATATCCAATTGAACCATCGAAAGAATAATGGTAGACATTGGCATCTTAGCATACATCATCTACTATTACTCATTTGTTCAAATGAAGTTAGGAGGAACTCAAGTAAGTATAGAAAATGGGCCAATTTTTTATTTCAATGGGGAGATGTATACACAGAAGGAGAAATTGGAATACCAATCAGACTAGGGAACAACAAAAAATCTATCATGCTACAACTACAATTTCTGATAGTGAGATATCCATTGGTCTATAATGGCCTGATCAAACAGACAAAATTGAGCTTATTTATATTTAATAAAAGCCCTAAGCCTTTGGTTCCTAACACTGAACATAACAAGAACACTGCACGAAAGCTAGTACCATCTAAGGAGTTATTATTTTTCCTCATTGAATAAGAGGAAATAATTATTACACATTGATGGGTTGGACTTGAAAGAAGAGACTACCAGCGAATCGTCGATTAAAGATTTTTTCCTAATTGAATTGCCCAAAACTCGACGAGAACCAGTGGTGTACGTACCAAATGACCAAAAAAGGGAAAAACTACTGGCCTTCCTGTGAAAGAATCATAACATGTTGGCATGAAGCCATTAAGACATTCCTTACATCTATACCTTGGTAATTACCCACTATTTGAAGGTTGATCTGACAAGGCATTTGGTAAAGAAGAAGAAAAGGGACTTTACTCCTAAAAGGAATAAAGTAGAGCATTTTGAGGTTGCAGAGATACTTGATGTTTATAATTTTGGATGTTAAATACATCAAAAGTCTATTCAAAGTTGTTAGCGTGAGAAAGACAAATGGAAAATGTTGTCTCTGTGTTGACTATCCAGATCTAAATGAGGCTTGTCAAAGGGACTCATACCAGCTTCCTTGAATTGATTTGTTGGTGGAAGCTATAATGAGACACGAGATTCTTTCATTTATGGATTCATATTATAAATATAATCAAATTCGAATGCACCGGGTAGATGAGGAAAGGATACCATTTATAACCGACTAAGGGACGTATTGCAATAGGGTAATGCCCTACGGGCTAAAAAATGCGTGAGCGACATACCAAGGAATTTTTGGAATCATGTTTAAGAAGTATATAGGAAGATTAATGGAGGTATATGTGGATGGTATGTTAGTGAAGTGTTTAATATAGGAAGGAAAATATCAATGGTATTAAAGAGAACTTTAATATCCTGAACAGGTACCCGATGAAGCTGAACCCAGAAAAATGTCATTTGGGGTGTCATCAGGAAAGTTCCTACGGTTTATTGTCACTTTAAGAGGAATAAAGGAAACTCCCCAAAAATCCAGGAAGTTTAGAAGAGTAGAATTCTGAAGACAGTTATTAAATGAAATAATTAACTAGGCCAGGAAAATTTCTGAACAAACTTATTTGGACGAATCTTTGCTCATCTCAAATCTAGTCCCACGTAAAGAGTAATACCTCTATTTGATTGTCTACTCCATAATCGTCAACTCGGACCTCATCAGGGATGACAACAGGAGACAACGGCTAGTGTATTGTGTAAGACGACCATTTAGAAGGGCATAATCAAGATGTCCTAAGATAAAAAAAAAAAATTGGCATTAGCACTCATTATCTCCATTCAGAAGTTGAGGTCGTGTTACTAGTACTACACCATAATCGTCCTTAATGACTACCCTCTCAGATAAATCCCCCATCGATTAAAAGTATCTGATTAGTAGATATAGGTATTTTTAATACAAACCACGAGTATATATAAAAGGGAAAGTGGTTTCAGACTCCCTTCCATAATTCACCAACCTAGAGGATAGTTAAAACATACAAAAGTTTGACACTCGACAACTTGTTTGGGTCCTTTATATGGATCGATCATTGAACAGGACTAGGAGCGAAGCAGGAAATATTATTGATACACTTTATTTAATTATTTAATTTACTTTAAATTATGGGGTATTACAATAGAACAACAAAGGTATTACAACTCTAGGTGGAATATTTGTTTATGGGGAAGTGAGAAATCTTTTAAGCTTGTCAAAGGCATATTGGTGTGGTTCCTCCTAATTGAACTTTGTGGTCTTTCACAACAGCTGTATCAATGGGTGAGTGATCTTAGATAACCTGAGATAAATATTCTTAGGTAAGAAATCTTTCCAAGTAAACTTTTCATATCCCTTTGTATCTTTGGATAAGGCATATCAAGGATGACTTTTTGCTTGTCTTGATTCATCTGAAACCCTTGTTGATCAACCACAAAACTCAATAATTTCCCACTCATTATACGAAAGGTACACTTGAGTGGGTTCATTTTTAACTTTTATATCCTACATCTGTTGAAGAGTTTTCTCACATTAGCTAAGTGTGAGTCTTCCTTCTTCGACTAATATTATATTATAGATAAAGTTGTCTGAGGGGGTCCTAAAATTTGTTTTCTCTATGTAGATTGGATCCATATTGATCTATTTATAACCTAATTAACAATCCATAAAGATGTACACATCATGGATAGTTTTTGAATTCATCAATCTATCGATTGAAGGTAGAGGGAACTCGTCTTTGGGGCATGCTCTGTTAAGATCTTTAAAATCCACACAAATGTGAATTTGTATTATATCATTCTTCTCCACTGGCATAATGCAAGAAAGCCAAATTAGATGTTGAATCATATTAATAAATCCAGATGCCAATAACCAGCCACCTCAACCTTTTTCTTGAGATCCATCTTAGGTTTGTATGTTTTGGTTACCTATTTAATTGGGATTGTTGAGGGCATAACATTTAACTTGTGGAAGCTCACATCTTGGTCTAACCCCAACATCTCGGTTTACTTCCAAGAAAAAAATATCTTTGTATACTTGAATGATCTTGATCATCTCTAACTTCTTTGTTTCTCCGAGTATTTTGAAATGAATATTGGCCTTGGTTCTTCTCCACCCTCTACCAGATCAATTTGCTCGAGCTCTTGTACTTGGGGCTTTGGGTGTTCTTGCATACATTCAGGCTCATCTTGAATCTATTGAATAAACTCATGGATGTTGGAATTATTAATGACAAGACATTTTCCTTGATTATCCACCAAAAAACACTCATACTCTAGGTTAACTTTTTCATAAAAATCAGCTGCCCGCTCACACTTTCATAGGTGATTGACCACCCTTCCATCACTGAACGAAACTTTTTTATATGTTTTGCTCAGGAAATATATGTGCCTTTCTCTTATTTGATCTCTCTACTGTGACACCCCGCCTAATTAATTACCGGGTGATCAGTCCTTAATTAATTAATTTCAGAATATCAAGTTGGTTCAGACAATTCATCACTGTCGAAAACTCAAATTTTAATTTAATAAAAACTAACCACCTAATATTTAAAAAGGTTGATGTCAAAATTTTATCTTGTTATTAACCATCATCATTAAAGGGAAGTGTTTAATCATCACCATACATCACAATAGCATAAGGAAAGAACTAACTTAATTAATATGAAGAACTGGAGTAAACACATCCGGATAAAATCCCATACAATTATCCAAAATCATGAAATAAGAGTCTACAATCAGAATAAAACATCTAAATCTCTGAATGTAAAATAGGAGGGACGACATGTCCAACTGAAGTAAATAACTAATAGATGAGGAGAAATAGACTCAGAAGCGTCTACTAGCAACATCCTTTAGCTTCCACAACAGCTACAGCTCGGCAAATGAATGGAATCTCCTAAGCCTGGTGTCCCTGTGGCTCAGCACCTAAAATAATAGAACAGGAAAAGAGATTTGAAGAAAAACGGGTCAGAGCCCGAGTAGAAAACAAATATAGCAAGTGCTTAAATTCATTAATTAACACAAATATTATTCATGTTAACTTAGCGTACTCACTTGGGATGCTCACCTCTCATCTAATGTGCACACCTAGCGAGCCTAACTACCCATACTAGTCTCTATAATCTGCCTGACTATATGTAGTCTAACCACTATGCCGAATAAAATATCTAAATAACCCGAAGCTAATATATTTTTATTATTTAGGAATAGGTTTAAAGATGCTTTAACTCCTTATCAAAGCATTTTTAATTCTCAACTGGTGACCCAATAAGTATATACTTTAATAAAGTAGCCAACATGAAACACATAATAGGAACTCAGTATACATATATAAAATCTCACTATGTATACATACAAATATATATATAAATATTGCACCCATGGTTAAGAAACCCCTGGTGCTAGGCATACTCGGCTATCTAGTCCCATTACAACGCTCACGCATGAAGGAAAAAAGGTTCAATCTCTTAGGAACTAATAAAACATACACACATATTGGAGGCAAACACAGTTCCAAGCCGATGGGCTACGCACATACATACGCACCAATACGACCATCAACACTATCGTTCTCACCGATAGCCCGTACCTAGGTTCCATGCTCTAGTGGTATAACTCAAAATCCCCCTAAGGAACACAAGATATGGTCATCCACAATGCGCTAACCTTCGTTCGATAGCCAGTAGATAGGTATGTCATACACATAATATTCTAAGTAATAAGCATGCACACAACTTATACAACTTAATAGGCGTTCACGCCACCCAATTACCATAATACGTAAGTAGTAGTATTATTTCTATCCTCTCCGTAGATCATATATATATATGTATATACTCTCTTGAACCTAACTTTCCTCGTTCTATGAACTTTCTACATCCCGAGGATAATTACACTCCCAATTCAATATTAATTAGGACTTTAGGTCACTTGTCATTCACGTAGGTTATTTCTCTCACTTAGATTACCCTATGATGCTTTTTAACGCCGAACTCAAAAAGTGTAATATGAAATCTCGTTAGAAGTCAAGGGATTCTCGTTTGAACGAACGAATTCAAAATCTCGTTGGATAACTCGTTGGAATTCTCATTTGAACGAGGTCGTTCGAACGACCTGGGCAGGTCTTCAAACAAGAATTCCGAACTGGCCCTATTCTTCCCCAAAATCATTTTTCCTAACATTCCAAACCTCAAACTCAATCCTAATTTTGCCAACATCAATTTAGATGGTTATGAACTATCCCTAATCATTATGGGGCACATTCTAACACAAATTAGTGTTCAAATCTTTATGTTTTCAAAAGGAAAACCAATAATTACTAAAATCTCTAAGAATTCTCATATGACGAACCCAACACTTTAATTATTCAAACCATTAATTTAATTCGTGATTTGCACATAAAATCTCCAGATTTAACAATCTAAAAATGGGGTAAATCTTCTACATGCAACCCATCACCAAAATCTAATGTTCCTTTACAATTAAACCTAATGAAACGCAAATTTCATCATATTATGTCTAAATCATCAACAGAGTTTAACAGGAACAATATATGCTAAAATAAATTAGCAAGATAAACACTTGCCTTGAAATGGATTTCTGATTCTTGGGTTGAATTTGGTATGTGGTTGATCCTCTCGTCGCGATCTACACTTTAGTGTAATTCTTGGTGGGAAATCTTGAGTTCTTAGCTTAGTTCTCGTATGGGGTCTTCTTCCTCCTTGGTTATCTCTCTCTCTCTCTCTCTCTCTCTCACGTAGGTTGAAACTGACAGTAACCTCTGACCCACGTAGCTTTTATTTTAATCTTAATTTTTGTCCATTTAATTTCCCAAAAACCTCAAAAGATCAAAATACCACTCTGGGGTGTCGTTTTGGGTTAAATGTCCCGGACTCCAAATAAAACCCCCGAGTAGTGTTTTCTGACTATTTCGACCCTTCCAAACACACAGGCGCACTCAAAACGACCATACGAGTTATTTAAAAATAATTTGTCTTTTTAACCTCAATAAATAATATTGACACGACTCATATGCATGTCCCAAACAATTGTATTTCAACTGCCGTATATCTCGTCCCCGACCATATTATTATTTCCGAAACAATATTACGTTACTCACTACGTAATATTCAACATAGTTATTACTCAACATGATTTCAACATAATTATTTCCGATAACTACCAACTCTCTTCACGCTAGTAATTATTACTCTTAAAATTGGATTAATTATAAATTAAATTTTCTCTCTTTAAATAAATAAATCCCAATTTCCATAATTTCATAATAAAATAGCTATGCGTAAAAATACGGGGTATTACATCTACCTGCTCAACCTTGGGCCTAGTAATCATGCTTCAGTTGGATCAATATTTGGCCTCTTTCTATCTTTCAGTTATTTATAGATAACATGATTTTGGGGAATAACCTCATTCACTTGATCAACTTGCACAACTACCTCTAATTCTTCATCTTGATTCCCCATAGTTCTCAACCTGTCCTTGATGGTAGTCACCCTTACACCTTCAATATGCCTTGTTAAAATGCGCATATCTTAATTCAAATTTATGTAAAAGTCAACATCCACTAAGTTTGATTCATCATGGGAAAAGGCCTTGTTGGTCGCTCGGGTCACGATCTCATTTCCCTTGACGTTGGACTTGGACTTGGCACACTGATGGTAATTCTAAGGGACTAAATTGTTGTTGTACATTTGAACTCTTCCGATCAAAAGATGGTAGGAAGTGGTTCACTCAAACACATGGAACTTTATGTGTGAAGTGAGATAGCCAATCACTATCCCAACGTTAACATACCCAATTAACTTGGAAGGCTAGTTATTATAGCATAAGATTAAAAGGGGCATCGCGATCAACCTACTCTCAGAGATATTAGCCTCATAGAAAGACCTAATTAGCATGATGTTAACTGATGTACTTCTATCCATTAACTACCTGGATAAGCTCATTATGTTTATGTTTTTGTCACATGCAAAGGCTTGTTGTGGGAAAACTTGATTTGTCTATCTACGTCTAGGAAAGTTATCTTAGGCATAAACTGGCGTATCAACCTACACATAGACCCTTTCCATCTTGTAAAGGAAAATCATTTTTCCTTGCTATGTCCGAAATTCCCCATGTGATCTCCAAATGACTATCCTGGGGGTATACCAACTTGGTAGAAAAACCATAAAAAAAATTGTGACTTCAACATAACTTGGTACTCTAGGCTGGGATCTACCTCTTATTCCTACATCTGATAAGATTGATTGCTATATTAAATACTTAGTTCATCATAGGCAATGACCACAATGGCTATTCCTACCAAACATCTACCATACATCAACTACAATTCCTCTTCCTATATAATTTGCTTTCTCTTGAGATTTTGCTTTCTCATCAAAAGCAACCACCATAAGTGTTCAATGAGTTGATAGAGGATTATTATTATTGACATTGCCTTAAGGAATTTACAAGATTCTAGCCAACACGTGTAGGTTGATGACTCTTCTCAAAGTGAAGCATGATACAGTTGGATGACAAACAGGCCAATATATGTGAAAACACTTGGGGTCAGCTTGCACCTCCATCGCGGGAGCATAAGGATGGGGGTTCTTTAGTGTGGAAACTAGACCATCTATTACCATAGTATTGTAACCCGTATTGCCTCCCCAGTGGAGAAAGGTAATAATGGTGGATCCTCTCGATTAAACTTTCTCTTGTTATTCTTCCTCTTTCCTTCACCCTTATCTTGAGCTTCTTCTCCCCCTTTATATAGTTCACCCATGGTGCCTGACCTTCTTTACCTGCTTGGCCTACCTGTTGTTTCCATGCGATATTAGGAATAATGGGGTTAGGGCTAACGACCAATTAGGTCTTTTGGGCATCCCTAGTGAAAGCATTGAATCAGATGACAAATGTACTTTGGTAGCAACCTTTCAGCACAAATTTAAAGATATTTCCTCTACGTGGTATCTTCTCTAATGTCCAAAGATCTTTCTCTAAATATTTTGATATAAGTGATCACCTGGCCTTTTCCTCTCTTGAGCGAGCTCGGCCAGTGTAAACTCATCTTCTGCCGGAAAAAAAAATTCTTGAGAAATTGAATATGCATGTCCTCCCAGAAAGTCACACTCCTTGGGGTTAGGTGAGAGTACCACGATAAGCTTTGTCAGTTAGGGATTTGGAAAACTCTCTTAGATAATGAATTTTGTTGTTGTAATAATCTCCTAAGTGCTCAACAAAATTTTTGATATGATCCCTCGGGTCACCCCCTTTTCCATTAAATTTCTCAAAGATTCGGGGTCATACCCTTCAAGGTATGGCTCATCGTTGCACTCCTTTATGTAAGGAATACATAAATCATCATAAGTGGATGTTTCCTCACTAGTAGTTTGTGAGTATAACACTATCATTTTCACCATCTCTTTCTTGGCATCTTTAATGGTCAGGGATGGTGAGGCAGTTAACTCCACTGCCTTGGCTTTTGGCAGAGCAACCTCGGGTGTGGATTTGACAACAAAAGGTACTTCAACAGTTGGCGTAATAGTAAGAGAGTGATTGATCACCAAGGGACCAACAAGTCTTGTAGGATGGAATGGGCATTCCAGTCAAAGGAACAACATATGGCACTGCTGGAGTACCGAAAGAGCTTGGGTCCATCGCTGAACTAAACATCGTCATTACACAATGATAAGTGTAATCTTAATGACAAAGAATAAACTCAAGTATGTATTATAATGATGGGTAATAAATATAACTATTTAGACAATAAATGAACCTCTATTAGAAGTTAGTTAGAGGGATGGAAAAACAAGCACTCTAGTTACACCCAATGTAGGCATGTATATACCAAAGTATGGAAGGAATAGTGTTTAAAGCTCAATAAATGACTGATTTCTTGATAAGAACTTTGAAAAGTATATTAATGGTGGGGATTAAAAGCTATGGTTTGTAATAAATAACTCAAAAGGGTATTTTGGCTCAAATACCTCTTGGTTTATCAAAGGATAATTGGGGGATATACAAGCTCAGGCTGCACGCGAGGAACCTCATGCGCATTAAATGTTAGGTCATGCTACCATACCTAACATGTCATAAGCAGTAAATGTTGAGTGAAATCTCGAGTGACCAACCGTTGTGTTAGGAGGCAAAATAGTGTGTCAGCGCCGCACCAACCAACTTCTCACCAAACCATCACTTTTTGAGGCAAGTTTTATTTGACGTGTGTTAGGTATGGTATGATGTCACACAAATAATTGATTGAAAAAATATTATTTTTGGCACCAAATCTTTGTGGCTGCGAAGTAAGTTTATGGTTGTTCGAGAAGTGCTCAATCAGGCAAAATTGGGTGTTTTACCTGACGTATCTAAAATGGTTAAGTCATGGCATAATGATGACTTGCTCTCTATCCTCCATGCTAATTCCTTAAAAGGTTCTCTAATGAGTTTTCTCGATAGAGCATGAGAACGCTCCCAAGTTCTGCCAGACCTTGTCCACTGCTAGTACCGATTAACCTCACCAGTACTACAACATATATCATAATTGCATAAAATACACAAAATACATGATGCATCAACTAACTTCTTCTGAAAAGTTTTCTCATTTGTCTTAATCTATCATTACTCTCTTATTGAGGATGTTTATCTCTAAGCTGACCCTACATAATGAACACATGATTATTGTGTGAAAAAACTTGCGAAAAAGTCACTATCATGCTTAACACCAACCAATCCACTAGTACTTTATAAATGAGGTCTTATAATGAACATACACGACTTACATACAAGACAACAATGACCACCACGATGTATCTCCATTGTGCTTTGCTCTGATGCCTCTACGCGCACTAATAATTAATTACTTTTGCTAGACACAACTTACACAACTCGCAAGTCTCGTTATACACCGATATAGACTAGTGCACTATCATCCCACATGAATCCATGAGAAATCAATCCGCATGATTTTTCGTGATGAAATCTTTAGATGGAAGATTGTAGGGGATTTGTAAATCTAAAAGCTATTTTGAAATCATAGATTTGATAGGATCTTTCACCCACGAAAAACTTTCTTTAAAACCATGTTAGGGTTTTATAAAGCTGGACTGCACATCCAGGAATGAAGTTTTTGAATCTATATATACATTGTTGCATAAAAGAGTGATACTAAAACATGTTTCCTGAGGTTTTGTTACTCATTTGAACGATAAAGGATCTCATGTGAACATGAGCTTCGTACGTGGGAACCTTCATGGAAATTTGTGTCGTACGAGGTGTTATGATAACCTAAGAGGTCTCTCATGCAAAAACTACTTCGTACGAGATTCTCCCGTGCGAAACCAGTATTCATACGAGGACTTCTTATTCAAATAAAAACTTTCGTACAAAACAATCTTTGCATGAGGGATCCTCTCGTTCGAACGTGAGGTTAATTTTCAAAACCCTTGTTAAGAAATCCAACAAAAATTAAACTAAATTCTTTTTCAAAAACATGATTGTGTCTTGTCAATTCTTAAGTTCAAAAGAAAGAAAAAGGAATTTGCAAACTCATAAATGCTTACCAAACCTCCGATGTAATGAAAATGTCTTGTCCTCTAATGTAGTGTCTCGGTGATTTGTCTTTGTCTTCGAATTCTTTAATTAAAAACTAAATACTAAAAAATACGCTTAGACCTAGTTTGGTTAGGTTTTGAAACAAATCAAAAACCAAAACGAAGATGGATGTAAAATCATGTCCTCACAAAGAAATATTATATGCGCTTACTAGTCATCAACTCCCTCAGCTGGTTCGTCCCTCGAAAGAGACGACTCTAACAACAAGTTTGCCCTAGACATCGTCGCAAATATCAACAACACAAAATTGAAAACAAGCATGAGGTTATAGTGGGTTGAGTACTGTATAGTAATCAAGGTTCAACCGACATCACAAAGGGTAGCAAAAACTGAAAAAAAATGTCGAGGTAACTCCATCAACAATTGATTGGACTCAGATCCCCATCCCACCCAAATAAACATAGGGCGGAGCCCACCACCTTTAACATTGTTAGTTTGTACATGTCTTCAAATGATCTTGCACATTAATGTAAAAATGGAACACACACATTGAAATATATGTAATAGAGAGAACAACCATTTTTTCAACAACTCAATTGTCTTCGTCCCATCCTCGATTTTGATTTTCCATTAAATTTCTTAATAGTTGAAATTAGGGGAGTAAATCAAAGCATTCCATATCATAGAAATCCATATGAGATTTTCATCTTCAAACATAAGGAGAATTTGTTCGCTCAATTGATGGGGAGTTCGTTAGAAAGCGAATGTGGAGGTTGTCAGAGAAGGAATGGGGGAGGTCGCTAGGGTTTCATTTGTGAGGGGGTGGAGATGAATGGCGTGGTTCATTGCGAACATAAGAGAGGGAGGGTTTAATAAGGTCTTCAAATGATATGGGGTTTTGTTTAATTTATTTTTATTTTTTGATTTAATTATGGGTTAGGTTTATAATTACAATTAATCAAGGTTAACTTGTGGATTTAATAAAGTCCTAATAATTTTGCCCTGCATTTCGTCAAATGTAGCTATCTGATTTAACAAAATGACCAAATTGAGTCAAATTGATTAGTTTCTGGATTTTCACCAAAAAATAAATTTTATTTCACCAAAAAAAAAAATGTTCCTGGACTAATTTAACACAAGATGAAATTTAAAGACAATTTTAAAACTCAAGGCATAGTTCATGGGTAATTTACTCTTCTCGTTTGGCCATGAGAGATTTCAGTATTGTAATATCAATAATTCTCATACTGAGGTGGTGAGCAGTGATTGTAGTACGGCGACATGATAGTGGTGGTGATAATTTAAGACAGTAATAAAAGAATGACCTTAGCATTAATTCTAGAAAATAAATAGAAATATTTTTCAATTTTTTAATTCTACAACTAAACAGGCTTAGTTCTTGGAAACTAGCTGATTCCCCCAAAATAAATAAATGAAAAAAAGATGGAGAACAAGCTTTCATACAATGATCCGTAGACTGTCATATGTTAATAAAACAGCAGCTATTCAATCCCAATTTCAACTTTCAAAGGAGCTCTAAATCAGTGTTGGATAGCACACCCTACCTTCTGTATGAATTTCTTACAAAAATGTAACAACATGACATGAAATCTGAAATATACCAAATCACAATTCTAGTAACCACTAAACAGGTGAAGACAACAAACTTAGTTAGCCGGCCGGTTGAATGAAAAGTCCTAGAGACAAATCACAAAGAAAACTTCTCCTTAATCATGAATAATGGAGTGAATCAGAATAGCGGCCTCATCACTTTCAGGAACCGCATCATCTGTAAGTTATGAAAATAAACAATGTTAATCTATTTATACAACACTAAGTTTAGAGTCACTCGGAAACGTAACATAGTCTGGTGTGATACACCAACGTGTCGCATTAACATTGGTTCGTGTCTGATTTCACTGATGTTGGACTCAGTTTAACCCGGATATGATCCGGTACGAATGTGACACATCAATTTTTCGTAGCACACTCTATCGGGGTTGTGAGTGAGCATAGAAATACTCTTTATATATAATAAGCCTCACAATTAAGTGTGCTTGCCTTTCAAATATTTTGTTTAGAAACCATCAAAACGATCATATTCTACTTCTTTAAGTGGTTCTTGTAAAAAGAATGATTTGGACATTTTCGTAGTAGAATAACAGTTTTGACATTAAGCATTTGTTGAAAAACAGTATCATCTACTGAGCCATCACGTGATGCGTTTGTAAATTCACTACGCTTACTTAAAAGTAAAATAATTCTAGATCGACTCACAGATCCGATTATTTTTTTTGCGATTCATTGGCATATCGCATCTGTATTGATTCATTTTGTGGATCCTATAGTGTAGGTCCGTCAGGCCCCAAAAAATAGACTAATACACACGTGACACGTCATTGCATCGCACAAAATGAGTCGAATTTATGTATCGCTAATACAATTAATATTAGAGTCCTTCTATACCGACACAGATTTGGGACACAATTGGTGCGACACAGTGACATGTCACACCGGAATTGACTATTGCTGCTGTGAACCCACATTCATTAGACAATAATCAATATCGGTGTAACACGTCATTGTGTTGCACCCTTCTGTGTCGTAAATATGTGTCGATCTAATATTATTGTTAATATTATATGTCCTTAAAATTAGTAATTACTGATGTGAATCGACAGACATTTAACATAAATCAGTATTACATATCCTCTCAATGACATGAAATTATAAAACAAAGAAAGCCTACTGCGATAATTTGACTAAAAAACACAAAAGTGTCAATTGATTTAAATAACACAAAGATGAAAAATTAGGGCATACCAGTTAGTCGTGCAGGCAAGTGAGACACAATGTTATCAATAATACTTCCACCACCACCCCCTTCATTTTCTCCCTTCACTTCTCCATTCTCTTCTTCACCATGATGAAAAATATTTGAAATCTTGTTCATAATCCCACCACCAACACTACTAGTAGCACTACCACCATCATCTTCAACATCAACCACACCATTTTTCCCTTCATTATCTGCCCCAGCTTTAGGAGATACCAAGTTGGAGATAATATTATTTAAAAACCCACCCTCCTTATCCTCCTCTTTCAATTCAGTCTTCTCTTCATCTTTCTTTTGTCTTTTGAAAGATTGATCTTCATCTCCTTCATATGTTCCTCCTAAACTATTATTTGGAGGAAATACCAGCTTCTTTTCAACTTCGGTCACACTATCTTCCATCACTATCAATTGGGATTCTCTTAAATTCTCTGAATACCAATATATCCTAATTATTATATGTATATGTATGTGTGTGTATATATAGAATAGTACAAAATAAGTAAAGAGGGGACAAGCGTCCTCGTTGCGAGAGTTTTGTGGTATCTAGCTAAGGTGTGTGACTCCACGTATTTTGTAGCTGCTGTCCCTCCTTTTAGTTGTGTGAGCTACACGACCCAGTTGAAGAATTACACGTGGAGGATATTTGGATGCTTTCACGCAGTTCGATACTAGGTCGGTTGAAGATATTAATGCTTACATTATCCGATGGAATTATAGTTTGAAATCTATATACTACTATTATAAATATTATAAAGTGATATACAAGTCATTTATATCTGGATCATCCACATAAAATTATGTAATTTTTTCTCTTCTTCTATTTCTTATTTGGAAATGCATTACGTATTACTCTAAAAGAAATACATGAGTAAATTCATGCTCTCTTTCCCATTACCCATTGTGTTCCTGACTTTTGAGTTTTCAAAGTCGCTCATTAAAATTCCAATAAACTTATGTGTACCCTTATTTGGTACTTTCATTAGTACCTTCTAATAAAACAAGACAGCAAGAGATTGTACTTATTGTTGTGGGTCCCGCCAGGACAATAAGTACAAGCTTTTGTTGCCTTGTCTTATTAGATGGTACCAAATAAGGGTACCAAATGAGGATAGATGTAGTACTACTCTTAAAATTCAAGCATTGATTGCGGCGTGATATATAGTTCAGGGCCAAGGTGTCATCCAATTGATACAGGTCCAAAGTCACATCCAATTCCATTAATGGCTTTTAGTTTTCTTTTGGTCTATTTCTCTTCCTTCTATTAACATACGCGTCTCTCTCTAATTTGTTTCAACGCCTCCTGTGATGCCCACCGCCACCTATCCTCGCACCAGGATTGCGAGAAAATTGCAACCTTAAGAAGGCAGCTGAATCTGGTTACTTCTCCGCCCCTTAACCCTTGCCTCCAATTCCAACTGCCGCCGCACGCCCTTTTTTTCATCGCGACTGATCGTGGATCTTGAAAATTCCAGGCTATTCCAGCTGACGCCCTCTCTCCAAACAAAAGGTAAGGTTGTGTATTTTGAATGTTTGATGAAATTGAATGTTTGTTGTGAACACTCTGTTGCAATTTGTATGAATTTGTTTTCTTTTTTATTTCTCAAGTGTCACCATGCTGTTGAATTGAATAGTGGTGGCCTCAGATGATACTTATGTTTTGTGGTTGATTTCCTTGATGGGTTTAAAATTAATTTATTGTTAATTTTGATATATACTTATAGGGGGTAAAAAAAAGTTGGAAACCAATAACTCTAAAAATTTGTATAAATCTCAAGTAAAGATGAATTAACCCTAAAAATAGTCGCCAACACTTGAAATTCAGCTCCTCCTGAACAAAAATCCCCACTGTATATGTCTATATTTTACCACATAGTACTATAGCAATAGTGTAGTGATCCAATCAAGTTATTGTCAATTTTTTTATTGTGTAACATTATGTTTAAATTATACACATAAATTAAAGGATAAAAGTATAGGAAACCATCACAATTTTTATTTTATTTTAATAATCTTAAATTACTATAAATTTCACTCTTCAAATTTGGGGTTAGTGAAATTAGTATTAGAAAAGGTTTTCATCAAGATCCATAAAACAATGTCTATATATTATATATAAGAGTGGTGCGATGAGTACAAAACAACTCCCACAATCTCCCCCCCCCCCTCCCCATAGCAATAAATTTGGTGCCCTGACGGGACCCATTCCACATGACAATAGTTAATAGGTAGGTAAGTACGTGACGTGGAATCCACATCGGATTTGGGGGAGGTTTTTGTACTCATATCGTTATTCTATATATAAATGCAGGATTTTTGGACTTAAGTTCTCAAATATTTTTAATAATTCAAACATTATATTTTTGTTGTATCGTGTAATTTCTGATTTTTTAAGTGGTATGAAATTGGAATTTGAGATAATATTTTGATGATAAAGAATATTAAGTCCGAAAAGATAAAATTATCACTTTACACAAAATTATCAATTATCAATATACAAAGAAAAAATGAGTTTTGTCATTATTTTTTGTTTACCAAGATTTATCTAATTGTTGAGAGATGAAATTTTATTATTTATTATTATTCAGGGACATGATAAACTTTATTATTTTGTATTATTGAGAGACTTGGAGTGTAAAATTTTGATTTTTATATTTGGATACTCATAATTTAAAATTGTGGAAATTAGATGATTTGTTTGCAAGTTTTTAGTTCATATTTAAGTAAAGTGACGATTGAAACAAATTCGGGTTGCTACAATTTTGGATAGGGCGTATAAATTTCACTCCACATGTTTATTTTTACTAAAATTAAAATTTTTGATTATTTTGACTTTACCCACCATGTTAGTTATCATTATTTGATTTTACCAACCATTTTCTTTTTCTTTAGCCTTTACTAGCCATTCAACGATTTTTTTTCACTTTTTATGACACTGTTTTCACCGTTTAATGTCAAAATGAGTGTTAACGTCTAAAGAACAATAAAATGGTGAGTAAAGTCAAATAATGATAAATATACGGTGGGTAAAGTCGAAATACCACTAAAATTTGACAAGTATTCCCATGATCTATATTTAATGTAAAATTGCATAAAAGTAACTCATTTTACAATATTTGTGAATGTTGTTTAACTAATTTTCAAGATCTTACAAATAAAGGTTCAATGTTTATTTATTAAATTTTTTGACGTGTTATATTTTTATTTTTTATATGGAGAGTTATTCATCTCGGATTTTTTTATCGTTTTGGAAGAATAAACGCGTTTTTATCTTTATATTATGTTTATTTCCAATGATGTTTATTTAATAACCCACATGTGGTGAAAGTGTGTATATAAAAAAAATTGTTATGAAATTGTTATAATTTAATAGTATGTCACATTGACTCTACAATGGTAATATTTTTACAAAACATGTATATATTTAATCACGTCTACATAATCACTTAATCGCGTATCGCGCGGGTTTACAACTAGTCCCATATAAAACTAAGGAACCGGACACGAAACCTATACATAAAGCCATTAAGAGCTTATATTTTTTGTTTTCATCGGGTTATTTTTATTTTGTAGCTGCTACAAAATATAATGGGTTAAAATATTTTGTACTAAAACTAAAAAATATTTAGTACTTTTTTCATTCGGGTTATTTTTATTTTCATTTTCAAATACCACTTTTATTCTTTGTTTTTATTTTATTTTATAATTTAATCCCCCACTCCTTATTTTTTGTCTTCAAATGGATTGCATTTAGTTTTTAAATAATTATTGTTTGTCCAAATTTTGAGTCATGGATGATGTACCTCCTATCAATAAAAGTAGGCAGTAGGTTGAAAATAAAAAGTTACCCTTGCATTATAATTTTTTCACTATTTTCTTTTTTTTAACCCTTCTAATTAGAGATGTGGTGTGTCATCGTACCACTAGCCCTGTTAATGGGTCGTTTATGTAGTGTCCGTGTCGTCTTTTATCGTATTGGGGTGTTATCGGGTTCGTGTCTAAACGGGTGATTTTTTTTATCGTGTAAAAAAATCATATTCAAATCAGACCCGCTACCTTAATGTGTCGTGTTGTGTTCACCCGTTATTACCCATTAAGATAATAAATTATTTTGAATCATATATATGTTGACATTTTAACCCATTATTAACTACAATAACACCTATTGATTCATTGACATTACTAAATCTTTCATTTAGTAAAATTTATTATGATTAAATTGATATTAAGTTACATAAACTCAATATAATTCTCAATAATATATCTTATTTACTTAAATTGATGGGTGTTAACGGGTCTTAACGTGTAAAGGGGGCCAACACTAATCCGACTCGTTAATTATTGTGTCTTATAGGGTTGGCACTGATATAACCTGAAACCATTAAGAGTCCACCCATTAACTTATATCTTCATATCGGCTTGTGTCGTGTGTAATTTTGTCAGGTCTACGTACCTGTCGCGCCCCGACTTAAGTAAGTAAAGATAATCCTTTTATTTAGAGATAAATTCCCTTAAATAATACTTTACTTTAATTCTCTCTAAAAAATAGCACCATTTGTTGTGTTATAAACTTAACTCATACATCTACATCTTCTATATTTTGTGTTTTCCCCAAATTATAAAATTAGTATGCCTAATTTGGGCCCGAACAAAAGAGTAGTAATATACCAAAAATATCAAAACTTTCACATTTGACGACCTAACATCGCCAATTTCGGACCAACACCTTGGTTTAATTTTATAATCATAATGGCGTATGAAAAATATATTTTCATGAAGTATTTAACCACATAACTAATCATATGATCTAAATAAGTTATCCCCGATCATAAGCTCGATTAACATCTAATGCCTACAACACATATATCACATGAGTATGCATCCCCCAAATATGATAATTAACATGTTTAGCACCCCTCACCAAATTTTAACTTATAATTTATACTTAATCATATAATTAACATTGTTAATCACTTTTTAGGGCCTTACAAATCTTACCTCTGTTATAAAAATTTCGCTCTCAAAATTTAACGGATAAGAACTTACCAAACAGATGAGGATATTACACCTTCATGTTATTCTCTCTTTCCCAGTTGGCATACTCCACATTTTGACTTTTTCACATTATCTTCACAAACGGAATAGTTTTATTACGTAACACCTACTCCTTCTATCTACAATAGCGATTGGTTCCTCCACGTAGGTCAAGTCATTTATAAGCTCTATCGGTTGTGAAGTAAACATATGTGAAGGATCGGTCACATACTGACGTAACATTAATACATGAAAAAATATCATGTATCCGAAACAATTCTAGTAGCAAAGACAATCTATAAACTACGATTCCAACTCGTTTCACTATTTCATAATGGCCAGTGTACCTAGGACTTAATTTGCCCTTGTTCTCAAATCTCATAACCCACCCTTCTCCAAGGATAAACACGTAGGAATACTTGATCACCTTCCTCAAATTTCAATTCCTTTCTTCTATTATCTGCATAACCTTTTTGTCTACTTTGCACTACCTTCAAGTGATTATAAATAAGATTTATCTTCTCAATAGTCAGTTGCATAATTTTTGGTCCAAGTAGTTTTTTGTTCTCCTACTTTGGTTCAACACACTATGATGATGCTGTAAATAGCACACCACCAGGTAAGGTGTTGACAAGCTCAAGCTAGTGATAACAATGGCAGTACAAGAGGGAATATATATAATAGAATGAGGTGAGGAGAAGAGGATGAACACTTGTATATAAGTGCTTCAGTCAATCTGGCCTACGTCCACTGTGAGTGTGTGAGTAATATCACTAGATGAAGGCACTAACGGCCATAGACATAATCTCTCAAGCTTTCATTCTCTACTGTGTAAACCAACAGAGTTTTATCTAGGGTTGCAATTATCGATCCCTTTACAAGGTAGAGGATGACCTCTATATATAGTGGTTGGGGGGTGTAATATATCCCCCAAGCATGCAATGAGCATGTACATGAGGATCGAACCAGTCTGAGGATGACACCTGGCTCATCTTATGTAGATAATAATGACCTCAATATTCCCTCACATGAGGGGAATGATTCAGTTATAACTGATTTGTCCACATGTGCCAAACTATTCATGTGTTTGTAAATGCTCTACCCTGTGTCCTTGATTGATATAACCTATGCCTGAACGAGTATGAGGTTGGTGAAGTCAGATGTAGTTTCTTTGTCTTGTCAATAACCGTGATGACCTCGGCCAGAAGGGCTGGCCGAGGTTAGGTATGAGGTAGATGTAACGTCGGGTGAGGTCAATGATGATGTTGGCAGATGATCGAGCCCATGAGACTTTGCTGACCTCGGTTGACTGCCAGCCGAGGTTGGTGTGTGAGGGGGTCGACCTTATAAAGATAACCTTGCTGATGATTGTCATAAGCTTCTTATCACCTCAGCTGTGAGACTGGCCGAGGTTGGTGACTCAGAGTACGAGGTTGCACTTTGGGCATATCAATCACCCCTACCCCTTAGTCTTCTATGTAAATAGATAATTGAGCGGTATGTGTGTTAGGCCGAGGATAAGTCTCTTTGGGTGTCAACATTTTCTTGACACATGTCACTCACTTAAGTGAAGTGTGTTCCCCAAGGTGAGGTGATTCTGACTTGTCCTTTGGGTTCCCTAGGGCAATGATGGGGCATTGGCACTCGCCCCCATCATTAGGTAGGTTTAAAAACCCTCTTCTCTCTCCTCATTCTCTTTCTTCTTCATGTTTTCTCCCGCCTAGGTTTTCTACAACTTCCTCTCTCTTCAAGCCTTCCATTGTTATTGTGATTCAGAGCTTTCTTTGCCCCCAAAACTCTTCTTCTCTGTTTCGTGATTAGTTGGGTATTATTTTTTTACCTCTTTTTTCCATTTTTAGTTACAGCATCATCATTTCTGAGTTTTCGATGAACTTTTGCATTTTTTGACGAGGGTTTCCTCTAGTATTGATGGTTGTAGGGCTAGGTTAGCAGTGGTTTAGGGACAGTTATAGGTAACTCCGAGGTTGTTTCACTCAAAAATAGCCCTACTTTAGGTTTTCGATGAACCTTCGGTCACCTTCTCCGACGACACTGTTCTTGAAGTTCTTCATTTGAAACTTTACTACTTTCACTTTTTTATCTTGGGTTTGAGTTCTTTTATGTTGTGCACATGTTTGTGGTTGGAGTCCTTCTAAGTGTAGTGTCATCTCACTTATGCTCAGACCCTTGTACCAACTTATAGAAGAGTTCCCATCTCTTCGTGAGAATACCTTTGAGAAAATTGGGCAAATAGAGCTAGCCCAAGAGGAAGCTCGTAGGGCTTAGGCCTTTCCTCTTAGACCCATCTTTCCTCCACCTCTGAAGGTTATATACCTTGAGCCAACCGATCCCATTGAGCCTGCAGAGGTTCCTGAGAATCCATCACCAATGTCTGAGTCGTCCTCCTCAGACCCCATGTCTATAGACTCTTTTCAAGAGGCTATGGATTATTCTCCTAGGCAGGGTGAGGTTCCTGAGGGAGCTAAGGTTTCAAGCCGTGCCTCGTCTCACCAAGGTGCTAGCACTTCACAAAAGTCCTCTGATGTTGAAATCCTTGGGCCCAGTGTGGCCATTCCCCCATCATTGATGCCATTCCTCTGTCGACTACCACCGGGGCTGAATTTGCTCAGAGGTTTCCTGGTGGTGTTCCTGCACCTGCCCAGGCCGACGTTGCTGGGGGTGGTGATGATTATGATGAGATTGATCTTGATACATCTGAGGAGGCTAAGATTTAGAGCTCCATCAGCGAGTACGACCTTCTTACTTTTAGGCACCTCTATTCCTTAAATTCTTCTATCATCCTTAGGAAACCTCTGAGGGATGAGAGGGCCTTTGATGGTCGAGATGGAGAGATCTGTGTTTTTTATCAGATGTTCAAATTAGGCTTTCGTCTTCCTATCCATCCTTCCATCAGAGCTATACTCTCCCACATAAATCTTGCCCATTCCCAACTATCTCCTAATGACTGAAGGGTTATGATTGGGGTTATCATCCTCTGGAGGGCTGTCCACCACTCAGATCTTCCTCCAATCAGGATTTTCTCTCGTTGTTATGTGCCCTCCTCTACCAAAAACCACCCTAGCTATTACCACTTCTTAGCTAGGAAATCAGAGAAGAAAATTTTGTTGGTTACCCAAACTTTGAACCATAATTGGAAACCTTGGTATTTCTTTATTTCCGGGGCATTAAAATTTGGTTCCAATGAGGCTTCTAGAACGTCGGTTCCAAGGACCCCTTTGAGATGGGGGGAAGGTCTCCCCTGTTGCTAAAGCCAAACCTGGACTTAGCCAGGATAATTGCCAAAAAGTTGAGGACCTTCGCAATCAGGGCGAGCGGGGTTGTCTTGTAAAATATGAACATCTGACGGCCCCCTATTACCTCTCTTGGACAGGTTTGGGGGGTGGTCCTTTAGGAGAGATTCGTAAAATTTAATTTTACTGAAGTTATACCTCTTACTTTTTATATCTCTGATTGACTAACTCAGAGACTTGCCTTTTATAGAGCGCTCTGAAGGCATATCGGATGACCTTTGGGAAATGTTTGCTCCCGATCTTGTAAAGATGATGAAGAAAAGGGGTGGCAAGAATGTACCCCCACCTGCCACCAAAAAGAACGTCGGCACCTCCAAGGCCGACGCTAATAAAAAGAGGAAGTCTACGGCCGACCCAGAGCATACGAGGCAGAGTAAGGCTCAGGCCAGGGATCGTGCTATCCCCATCTCTACAGACGATGCCTTAGTTGCTCGTCTCTTCTCAGCTGAAGATCAGTGACAGCTTGATCGACCATAGTCTGAAGGTTGCCGATGCTATCGGCACAATAATGACTAAAGAGGATAAGCATTTTTTACGTGATTTGGACGTCCTGTTGTTGGCCGAGTTTCCTCTCCATAAGTCCATTCAGGTACTAGTTTTTGCTAGTTTGATCATTTGCTCTTCACAAGTTTAACCTCGGCTTTTTAGAGATTGTACCTCATATATTCTTACCTATGACCTTCTTCTGCATGGTGTCTTATCTTTCCATCGCTTCATTGATTGGACTCTGAAGAAGATTCCCCTTATAGATAAGGGTCAAGAAGCTGGGAAGGTTCAAGCCTCTTTGAATGCAGAGGTTAAAAAGTTGAAGGGAGTTGTCAAGCAGAGGGACAATGACATATCTGAAACACCCCGTATTTTTTAGAACTTAAATAATTATGTGATTAATTATTATTCTGGGATTAATTAAATTAATATGCGAGAATTAATTGGTGATTAATCCGAATTTAAAAATAAATATTAACTAGCGTGACAAGGGTTAATACTTATTAATGAGAATTATTGAATATTACTAAGTAAATAAGTAATATGGAATTAAAAAATTTAATAAATTGTCGAAAGTGAAATATACGACAGTTTGGTATATTAAGTCGGGACACGCGTGTGAGTCGTGTCGGGACTAATTAAATGAAATATAAAGGTAAATTATTTTTAAGTAACTCGTATGGTAATTTCGAGTGTGCCGTTGAGTCCGAGAGGGTCGAGATAGTCAGAAAACACTATCCGGGTATTTTATTTAGACTTCGAAAGATTTTAGGCTAAACGGCACCCCGTAGGGGTAATTTTGTAATTTTAATTTTTGGAGAAAATAAATGGACGAAAATTGGGAGTTTATTATATCATTCATGAGAGATTCATTAGGGTTGAGATATAAAAAAGTAAGGAACGACCACGGAGTGTGTGAGGGAGAACAAAATCCATGAAGGAAGGCCCAATTAGCACCACCTTGCACAACCACAACCACTATCGTGTAGATCGAAACAAAAGGAACGCACCCATACCAACAACATCAAGAGATCAGATGATTGATTTGAGGAAAGTGTTTATTACTTGCGTGATTTAGTAATAATTATATTTATGATTAGAGTAAGTGATAACCCATTAATTTATGAGATTTAATTTTGATGAAAACTTGATGATTTGATTCACATTGGGTATGAGGTTATAAGAGATTAAATTCCTTCATGTAGATAGGTTGTCATCCAAGAATTTATGATAATTTCCATGAACAAATCTGGGTTATAGTAGTTCTTGAACTAAAATTGGAAGAACTAGGGTTTTAATGGTTTAATTTCAGGATTTAGTATTTAATTGATGTATTGTGGAGATTTAATGATTCTAGGTTATTAGAAATCATCTAAATATGTTAGAACATCAATTGAGTTTGTTGTTTTGGTGTTTGGGAATGAACAGTAGAGGTTTTAGAGGTGTTAATGGTGGAAAATGCATAATTCTAGGGAAGAAGACAAAACAGTGCACGTCGCGCGATGTCGCGTGTAGTCATTCGAGCGATACTGGCATCTCGCGCGAAGTCGCTTAAGCGACACGTGGCAGTCATTCAAACAACGTTTCCATATGGTTCGAGCGACAAGGTAAATTTCTGGGAATTTTCTTAGGATCCAGTCTTGGAATTTTCAGTTTATTGGAGAGAGAGAAACTGCCAGTTAACAAATTTAAAACGAGATAGGTTTACGAGAAAGGGTGTGAGATTTGTACTTTAAATATTTCGGAAAGAAGATTGACCTTGGAAATTACGAGAGAGTTATGGCAATCTAATAATATTATACATTACATGACAATGAGAATAAAATACGTATGGTAAGTATGTAATTAGGTTGGGAGAATACCTATAAATTTTAATAGGATGTGTGCATGCCTATTATTTGTTATTTTTGTTAAGTACACTAAATGGTGATAACACGGGAGTGTAAAGTTATTTATTAAGCGCACTAATGGGTGATAACCCGGGGGTGCAAGAATATTTTATTGAGTGCGCTAATGGGTGATAACCTGGGGGTGCAGGGATGTTTTTATAAGTGCACTAATGGGTAACAACCCGGGGGTGCGGGATCATTTTGTTTATAACACTAATGGGGCTTATACCGGGGGTGCAGGGCTGAAATATATATGTATAGGGATGATATCACTATATATATATATGTGTGTGTGTGTGTGTGTGTGAGAGAGAGAGAGAGAGAGAGAGAGAGAGAGGTTCTACTAAGAGAAACTAGTACTTGTGGCAACAATGACAAATGAAACAATCTTAATGAGATAAAGTTTTAAATACTCTAATAGTGAACATGAAAGGTAGTAAAATGTAATAAACTACTTATGGGGTATTGTATGGGCAATACGGGAAAACTACTGTTGAATGTAGATAGTGTTACGTTGACTTTGAAGTAGTTAACTTGGGTAGAATTTCTAGTACTAGATAGAAGATGCGATAGGAGTGCACTATAGAAGAGAGGTGAGAACATCATGTGAGAGCACGAATCTAACATGCACATAATACTTGCTTTAGGGTAGTTTTAAATACTTGCTAAAATATATTTTTACACATCGGGCTCTGACCCGTCTCTTGCATCTCTTTTCTCTCTTGATATATATATATATATATATATATATATATATATATATATATATATATATTATATCAGGTGCTCAGCCACCTGGACACTAGATTTAGAGACTTAGATTACTTGGCGTGCTACAGCTGATGTGGAAGCTGTAGGTCTTTGCATTAGACGCTCCTATCATTTCTCTCAATTTATCTAGACCTTTCATTTAGGGCATGTGTCGCCCATTACTTATACATTTTATCAGAGATTGTATTTAGTTTAATTCCTATTCCTTTTAGGTGGATTTAGTTTACTATGGATTTGTGGTTTAGAGTTTTGAACTGGAATGTTTTATCCAGTCATATTTATTTCAGTACGTGATTCAAATTCATTATTTATTTTATTCAGTTGAATGGTGTGTGGATTTTATTTAAATTCTTGGACTTTATAAATATGATTTTTGGTAACAATTTAAAAGGGAAGGTATTTTAACACTAGCTTAATTTATATTAGGTGATTATTAAAGTTAATGTTTTTGACAGTGATGCTAAGAATGAACCAACAGAACATTCTGTTTTAAAATTTTATAAAGGACTGAGCACCCGATATTTAATTGGGCAGGGTGTCACAATATCCAAGATCAAGAAGGAACATGACCTAACTATGAAGGCCAAAGATGATGCCCTTCAGTCTAAGGTTGATGCTGCAGTTAGGGATACTATAGAAGATGCTGCAGAGAAGACCATTGAAGACCATAAGGTCTTTGATGAATTTGTCAGGTTTGGCTTTAAATATCTTGAAAAAGGTATCAAAGCAACTGGAAAATGGGCAACCACTAAGGAGAAAGAGTCAAGGAGCTTTACTGCTTTAGACTTTATGGGTCTTAGCTTTTGTGATCCCCAGGTTGCTCAGGCCTTGCAAGAAGTTGAGGAGGATGATGTTGCTCCTACTAAGACTGTTCCCCTAGAGGTCACTGAGATTGAAGATGCTACCCATCATGATGATGGAGTTGAGGTGACAAATGTCGGTCGTGACGATACGATTGTAGCTACAGAGACCTAGGCCTTTTTCTTGTGAATCTTTAAAGAGTTGTAATTTTGTTTTCCCTTTTGTTTGTACCTATTAAATTTTGTGAACTCTGACAGCCACTTGATGCTCTAGACTTTTAACTCATCTTTTTAATGATAATCGTTGGTCCGATCTTCTTCAGATTCTATTTCTTCTTTACGATGTTATGCTTGAATTGTCTTACCTTCTAAATTTTTACCAAATAATGATGTTAAAGGTCTGAGGTCGCCAAATCAGTGGTGTTTCACCTCTTAAATTGTCACCGAATGATGATGTTTAAGGTCCGAGGTCACCATATAATGATGTTTTACCTTCATAAAATTTTCACCAAACTAATGATGTTTAAGGTCTGACACCAAACTAATGATGTTTAAGGTTTGAGGTCACCAAATTATGATGTTTCACCTTAAATTTTATCACCAAACTAATGATGTTTAAGGTCTGAGGTCACTAAACTATGATGTTTCACCTCATAAATTTTTTCACCAAACTAGTGATTGTTTAAGGTCTGAGGTCACCATATTATGATGTTTCACCTCATATTTTCACCAAACTAATGATGTTTAAGGTCTGAGGTCATCAAACTATGATGTTTCACCTCATATTTTCACCAAAGTAATGATGTTTAAGGTCTGAGGTCACCAAACTATGATGTTTCACCTCTTAAATTTTCACCAAACTAATGATATTTTAAGGTCTGAGGTCACCATATTATGATGTTTACTCTCATATATTTTTTACCAAACTAATGATGTTTAAGGGCTGAGGTCACCAAACTATGATGTTTCACCTTCTATTTTCACCAAACTAATGATGTTTATGGTCCGAGGTCACCAAATTATGATGTTTCACCTCATATTTTCACCAAACTAATGATGTTTAAGGTCTGAGGTCATCAAACTATGATGTTTCACCTCATTTTTTCACCAAACTAATGATGTTTAAGGTCTGAGGTCACCAAACTATGATGTTTCACCTCATATTTTCACCAAACTAATGATGTTTTAAGGTCTGAGGTCACCATATTATGATGTTTACCCTTATATATTTTTCACCAAACTAATGATGTTTAAGGTCTGAGGTCACCAAATTATGATGTTTCACCTCATATTTTCACCAAACTAATGATGTTTAAGGTCTGAGGTCACCAAACTATAATGTTTCACCTTATATTTTCACCAAACTAATGATGTTTAAGGCATATAACAAAAGTATCAGCACAATATTTCTATCTTTTCATTAACATCCGCTTCATAAAATGATACATGTATTACAAAGAAAGAACTACAACATCATAAGTAATATTTCTTCAAGTGATCGGCGTTCCAAGGATTGGAGAAAGGTTATCCTTCAAGATTTTCTAGCCGGTAAGTACCAAGCACAACCTTATCAACTACCCTGTAAGGACCTTGCCAGTTTGGATGGAGCTTATTTGCCTTTTGCCCCGTCTTCTTTAGGACTAGGTCTCCCATAGCTATAGGCCTTGATTTTACCCTTTGATTGTAGAATTTCGCAGTTCTCTGCTAGTATGCTGCATGTCTTATCTCTCCATCTTCTCTTCTTTCCCCGATCAAATCAAGATCAAATCTTCTCTCTTCCCCATTCCTCTGAGGGTCATAGGTCTGAACTCTATGAGTGTAAAGTCCTACCTTTGTAGGGATGAAAGCTTCTGAGCCATAGGCTAACATAAATGGGTCCTTAATGTCATTATGTAGGCCCGTAACACGGCATATACCTCATTTGTCTATCTCCCTTTGGCCTCTTCCAACCTCTTTTTTATCCCATCAAGGATTGTTCGGGTTGTGACCTCGATTTGACCATTTTCCTGGGGTCGACTAGGAGAAGAGAAGAACTACTAGATCCTTACCCTTTCGCAGTATTTTTCTAAGGAAGCATTCTTGAACTGGGTTCCATTGTCTGAGATGAGGGTGCTTGGAAGACCGAACCTGCATATAATTTTCTTCCAGATGAACTGGAAGGTCTTTTGCTCAGTGATTGTGATCATTGGCTCAGCCTCTACCCATTTGGAGAAGTAATCAATTGCCACTATTAAGAATCGATAGTTATTTACAGCTCTTGGCAAGGATCCTACCAAGTCAATGACCCATACTACAAATGTCCATGAGGAGATAATAGAAGTAAGAGGTTGGTGTGGATGATGAGGGATGTTGGATAATCTCTAACACTTATCACACTTCTTTACATAAGCAGATGCATCTTTGGCTAAGGTCGGCCACTAGTACCCCTGAGCAATTATCCTTTTAGCAAGTGGCCTCCTTCCTATGTGACGTAAACAAGATCCCTCATGCACATCTTGCAAGATGTGTGGAACCTCTAAAGGGTGGATACATCCGAGGAGTGGGAGTAGGAACCCCTTTTTATACAAAACATCTCCTACAATTGAGAATTTGGTAGCTCTGAACCTTAGCATTCTCCTTTCTGATTTCGGCTCTGGTAGGTCTCCCTCTTTAATATATCTGATAAGAGGATCCATCCATGAGGCTCCCATTTTCAAATTGAGGCAAGGTCTGGTAACCTCTTCTTCTTCACTGGTTGGCTTGAGCTGAATCTCAACGGGTACTATTCTTCTTATGTTCGTCCTTATTGCTGAGGCCAACCTCACTAGTGCATCGGTTCGATTGTTGTCTTATCGAGGTATCCTCTTCATCTTTAATTCCCTGAAATTTTCTAACATGATTTTCACCCTCTTCAGGTACTTAGCCATCCTTTCATCCTTAGCCTCATACGCTCCCAGGATTTGGTTGACGACCAACCTTGAGTCACTGTGGAATAGGAATTGGCCAACACTAAGGGCTTTTGCCAAGGAGAGATATGCTATTAATGCCTCATACTCTAACTCATTATTCGAAGCTTTGAAGTTGAACCTCATCGCATATTCAATATCAGTACCATCTAGTGCTGACACTATCAGCCTCGCTCCACTCCCGCTTTCACAAGACGACTCATCGACGAAGAGGTTCCAAACAGCTTCATTTGAAGAGAAATTTCCTTCTGATAGGGTCCCTTTCTTGAAGAGGTACCTATCTTCCTCATTCTCAACTATTCCTTTTCTGGCTTTGCTTGACTGAACCTCATTCGGATCTTGGAAGATGTTTCTGTTTGGTTCATTTGTAGCCTCTTGACTTATCTCAATCTCAGCGTCTTCCCAGGTAAGCTCAGCCACAAAGTCTGCGAGTGCCTACCCCTTGATGGCAGCCCTGGGTTGATAAATAATATTATATTCCCCTAACTCGATGTCCCAGGTCATCAGCCTGCCTGACTTCTCAGGCTTATAGAGGACCTGTCTGAGTGGGAAATCAGTCAGGATGACCATAGAGTGGGCTTGAAAGTATGGCTTCATTTTCCTAGAATCATTTATCAAAGCATAGGCTAATTTTTCCATCCTAGGGTACTTTTGTTCAGGCCTTTGAAGAGCTTTACTATTGAAGTATACTGTTCTATGCACTCTATTATCTTCTCTTACTATTGCAGCACTAATGGCTTACTCTGAGACAGCTAGGTATATATGTAACTTCTCACCCAGAATGGGTCGAGATAGGAGTAGAGGGGATCTGAGGTAGGACTTGAGCTCCTTAAAATCTTTGTCGCATTCCTCATCCCATTCGAAGAACTTTGAAAAAAGGAAGACACTTGTCTGTAGCTCTTGAGAAAAACCTGTTTAGTGAAGCAACTCTTTCGGTTAACCTCTTAACGTCTTTAATAGTTCTAGGCGTCTTTATTTCCAACAAAGCCTTGATCTTTTCAGGTTTGGCCTCTATTCCCCTTTGATTGATGATTAATCTCAAAAACTTTCCTGCTCCTACTCCGAAGACACACTTAGCTGGGTTGAGCTTCATTCTGTACTTGTCCATGGTGTTAAAAGTTTTTTCAAGGTCGCCCACATGGGAGTTGGCATTCAGACTCTTCGTCAGTATTTCATCCACATACACTTCCATGAACTTGCCTATCTGATCCTCGAACATCTTATTTATAATACGTTGGTAGGTAGCCCCAGCATTCTTTAGGCCTAAGGGTATGGACTTGTAGCAATAGGTCCCCTTATCTATGATGAATGTTCTCTTCTTTGAGTCTTCCGCATTCATAAAGTTCTGATTATACTCGAAATACGCACCATGAAGCTCATGAGCTCATCCCCTGCTGTGGCATCCACCATCTGATCAATACGAGGCAGGGGGAAACTGTCTTTTGGGCAAGACTTGTTTAAATCAGTGAAGTCTACGCACATCCTCTATTTCCCATTTTCTTTTGGCACAATGACAGTGTTAGATAACCACTCAGGGTATATGACCTCTTTGATGAACTTGGCCTCTTCAAGTTTTCTAACCTCCTTTCTAATGACATCATACTTATCTCTTGAGTATACCTTTCTTATTTGTTTGATGGTCTCGAAATCTTCTATGACATTGAGTTTATGACACATGATCTCAGGATCAATACCTGGCATATCTATGTGGCTCCAGCCAAAAACACTTTGTCTCTTCCTCAAAAGCTTCACCAGTTCTTCCTTGATCTCAGATCTTAGGTCTTTACCGATTTGGATGGTTTTTTCCTGCTCATCCTCATTAAGGATGATGGATTCTACCTCTTTCGCGGCCTCTCCGTTCTTGAGCTTTGTCTCATCTCTAAGATCAAGTGTGTCGATGTTGTATGTGGTTGTTGCCCTCTTATGAGCCTCTCTCTCTTCAGCTGAGTTGAAGTAGCATTCATGTGCTGATGTTTGGTCACCTTTCACTTCCCCCGCTCCATAAGGAGTTGGGAATTTTAACATTTAGTGGACCGTTGAAGGCACAACCTCAAATTCCTTGAGGGCTACTCGTCCTATGATAAGGTTGTAAGCTTAGAAGACGTTTTCATCCAACACAAAGAAATTGATTTTCTGGTCAACCTATTAGGCCACTCATCTCCCGCTCTTACATCCATCTCATACATTCCCAATGGATGAACCCTTTCACCGTTGAAGCCAATCAAAGGATGATGATAAGGGACAAGCCTATCTCTATTGAGGCCTATGCTCTTAAAATAGGGCCAAAACATAACGTCTGCTGAACTACCCCCATCAACAAGGATTCTCTGAACTTCACACCCATGCACCCTTGTGGTGATTACCAGAGGGTCATTGTGAGGAGCTAAGATACCTTTGAAATCAAGATGTGAGAAGCCAACTACGAGGGTGTCCATATCTACCTTCTTTCTCTTTTCTTGTTTAACCTCCGTGGAGGCTCAATTTACAACCTCGGCCTTAGCCATTGCTTTGACCTCTACCAAGTGGGCCTTGCGATCAGTTACCTCTGAACCTCCCCCTTCCAGTACTCCACAGATGGTGTTCACCCCGAAAGAAATCATACCAACCCTCTTAATTAGGACATTGTCATCTTTTAGGGGGAGGTCAAGGTCATCATCATCATCATGATCTGAGTCCTCTGCTTTTCTGGTAGGGTTATCTTCTTGGCATCTATCATTTCTCATCCTTTTAGGGTCTTCTCTTCCTCCCTTAGGAGCTATACCATCCACGTACTTTCTAATCTTTCCAAACTTCAACATTTTCTCAATCTTGTCCTTTAATGAGAAGCACTTGTCAGTGAGATGGTCGTAATCTTGGTGGAACTCACACTATAAGTTCTTGTTCCTCTTATGTGGAGGATCCTTCAGCTTCTCCGACCATTTCAGGGATCTATCATTATTTATTTCATTGAGGATGTATTCGCAGCTCACAGTTAGAGGAGTATAGTGTGCAAACTTATCGTCTGCAATCCTCTTCTTTCCATCCTTCTTCTTTTGAAATTTCCCACTGCTACTACCATTATCATCCTCAAATTTTACAACCATTGCTTCTTCTTCTTTCATGACCTTTCCAGTTGTTGCTAACAGCTCGACCATGGACTTGGGAGGGTCTTCAGTAAGCTTTTAGAGTAGCTTTCCTTTCTGAAGTCCTCCAATGAGGGTTTTCATCGCTATAATCTCTTCATAATCTTCTACCTCAAGTTTTTCCTTGTTGAACCTTGCAATGTAGTCTCTTAGGTTCTCATTCCTTCCCTTCTTGACGTACAGCAAGTGAGTGGTCTTTTTTTGAGGTCTTACCCCAAAAAAGAAGTTTTGTATAAATCGCTCGACCAAACCCTTAAAGTTCTCCGCAGAATTTTTGGGAAGAGAAGTAAACTAAATATGTGCAGCCCCTATCAAAGTGCTTGAAAAATATCGGCACCTCATCTCATCAGGGATTGAATAAATGTGTGCTGCAAATTGATACATCTCCATATGATGCACTGGATTGGTACTTCTGTCATACTTGGGAGACACCATTGGTGGTTTAAACTTGACAGGGGTTGGGAAGTTCACAATTCTTGCCATAAATGGGGAGACCTTTGAGAATCCCCTTTGTAGTGAGTCTTGGCTTTTTATGAGGTTCCCTATCTTCTTTCCTAGCCATTGAATGGATTCATTACATGGGTTTGCAATGTCGGCCTAGCCGAGGTTGTACCTATCCACCTTCAAAGGGTGAACTGAGGGTTCTGTGACACCCCGCCTAATTAAATACCGGGCGATCACTTCTTTATTAAATTAAAATCAAGGTGAACAGCTGGTTCATTCTTAGCATCACTGTCGTGAAAATAAATTTTTCCAAATTAACACCCTACTTAATTAAGCTAAGTGTCAAAACCATTTTTCAACATTATTAACCAATTTTATTTTTAAAGGAAAATTATTTATTTAATTAGTAACAACATTTTCAATAAGTAAGAATCATACAACAATTATCCTGGAACATAATCCAATTGATTTAAACATTCAACATCCAAAATCCCAACATTTAAAACTTAATGTAAAACATACATGCTGAATAAATCCCAAAGTAACAGTACTGGAAATAACTGAAATACAAATGTCCCAACAAAACAGATAAATAGTGGAAAGGGCGACACATGCCCCAATAATTGAGAATCATAGAAGTGGAATCAATTAAATGAAATCGTCTAAGCAAGTGTCCTGCAACTTCCCACCTAAGCTGCAGCACGTTCATTCCAAGGGATCCTAAGTAAGATGCCCCTGTGGCTGGGCACCTGTAGTACATACATATATATACAAGAGAGAGAGAGAGAGAGAGAGAGAGAGAGAGAGAGAGAGACACGGGTCAGATCCCGATTGTGTATATGATTTAAAAATTTGTTTAGCAAGTATTTAAATTGATACAGGCCAATGCAACAACATATTAGTGTGACACTCTCTTGAGAAATTCTCACCTCTCTTCTAATGTGCACACCTATCGCACTAACCCTCCCAATGGTTTATCTCATCATATATCACGCTATCTTTCCCTAATGATTTAACTTATCTTAGGTTATTTGCAAGATTCATAATTTAACGATTCAATTGTTTGAAAAGAATATTTCAATTAGTGACCAAAGTTCTCATTCTAACTTTATTAATCAATAAAGTTTTCCAGTGTCATATTATACTTTCTCAAAACAAGTATTTACAATTTGAGTCATCAACCATGTCCTACATATCAATTCACAGTAGGTAGTTCCAAATTTTAGAATTTCATATATATATTAAATACTCGAATAATATATATATATATTATAACGGCACCCCAAATAAAAACTATGGTGCGGGCATACTCTACTATCCAAAACCCCATATCACTTGTTTTAAGGGGAATACATTCGGAATCACTCTCGAATTGTATTAACACATACACAAACAATATTGAGGCGAAGCATAGATTCCAAGTATCTAAGAGGATGGCACATACCTGCGTCTGTTAGGACCGTCTGAACTATCCATTCGATAGCCTGTACCAAGGATATCTATCTTCTAGGGTACAAGTCAATATCCCCCATAAAGGTCCCATCGAGATAAGACTGTCCAAGCGCGGTAACCTCAGGGATAGCAAGTAGCGTTGGTATGATTTTCACACATAGATAGTATATGCATACACAATCATATAACTATACTAATATTACCATATCAATATTAGGTATATCTCAAATCCCACAGTTACGACATTTATCCTTATTTCACATTATTAGGATCGCGTATAAGGGTTCGTCTCTAACCTTAATTCGAAGGATTCTTCCAACTTATTACGTAACTCTCATGGACTCTATCCTCCCAAGTATAAAATTCAGTAGGTGTCCTTTTTATGTTCCAATGTAACTCTCTTATGCATCTCCCCCTTTTATACATAAATTCATCGACCCTTAAGTAATTATACCCAAAGATACGATTCTCATCTCATATTAAAAGTCCCAAAATTATTCATATGTCCTACTGATCTTCCCTATCTCCCAAAACAATTTATTAAGGATGTCCAAGAATTATTTCACATTAAATTGAACTTAAATAATTTAGAAAGGGAAATAGGAGTCTGCCAGGAGGGGTCGATCGATCGAGGTCTGGGGCTTGATCGATAGAACCTTCGATTGATCGAAGCTCTGGGCTCGATCGATCGATCAAGCAGGTATTGCGATTTCTGCAGTTTTGCAGTTACGGGTTCTAACACATATCTTCATACAAATTCAAGTTTTACATTCCCAAATGTCCAAAGATTCATACTACTAACATTATATCATCATACTAGGTATTTCCAACGTAAAGCATGTGGATTTCTATCACTAAACATGGATTAATAGCCCAAAAATTTATATAATTATCAAGAACCCTAGGAATCTCTTAAACATGGTTCTAACAAGTATTTCCAGAAATTTCTTCTTATAAACATCATAATTTGGTGGGTAATTCCTCTACATGGCAAGGGTTTTCAGAATTATCATTTAAACCATAACTACATGCGATTCCTATCTCAAATATTTGGTTTTATTCCATAAAAACTCATTCTAGTTACTCCTAAACTAATATGAAAGATGCACCAACAAAATAAGTAAGATAAACACTTGCCTGGGATTTTTGGTGTTCTGATTTGCAGATGATTTTGGTGTGGTTGCGTTCCCCGCCGCGCGATCTACGCGTTAATGGTGGTGGCGGTGCAACCGGATGGATTTTTAGCCTTGTATTGCCTTGGAAGCTCTCTCCTTCCCTCTCCTATGGCCGTCACTTGTCTTTGGTTGTTCTAACCCTAGAAGACAACCTTAGACATCTGATATACCCCTTGCATTTTCGTGGGTTTAATTCCCCAAAAATGTAAAATGTCTAAAATGCCCTCCCGGGGTACCAATTAGGCCTAAAAACGCCCCGAGACCCAAACTAAACCCCCGGGTACACTTTTCTGACTATCTCGACCCTTACGGACGCGTTGACGCGCTCAAAATGACCATACGAATGACTTATAAAATACTCACTTTTATTTTTCACTATTTAGTTCTGACGCAACACGGGCGCGTCTCGACTCAAATTTCCAAAATTGTCATTTTATTCACTCGTGACATTCGATATAACTAATATTACATATTACGTCGCTCATTAGTAATATTCGACAAATTTCCCATAATTACTAACTCTCGTCACGTTAATAATTATAACATAATTAATTTTCGGATTTTTATTAAATAATTAACTCACATTAAATTTAATAAATCCCCAAATTAATATAGCATAAAAATACGGGGTATTACAGGTTCCCCAGTAGTAGTGCAACATCAGTTGTTAACCATCCCCTGACCACAGTCTCGGCCTTGTGGGGGTCAGCCATGACGAGGCCAATGTTCACCATATTCCCTTTGTGAGTCAGCTACGCTTATTGACCTGGATAACCTCTGCCTCAGATCATTAATTGGGCCGAGCCTTTCAAAGGCCGACCCTCTACTCAAGTGATTAAGAGTTGATCCTCTTTGTTGGGCATCACCATCTCGTCTTGCTCCATAACCTCGACTTTGCTGTTTAAGACATCTTGTGTTGTTTGAAACCTCATACGACTCCCAACAGTCTGCTGGAGTATCCTCTGCCTCGATCTCGTCATACTATCCTCAAGGCAAGGGTTTCCTTGCCTCCTAAGGCTTAAAAGCCTAGGGTCAGCATCACCCCTCCTCCGTTGAGGAGTAGGTTGGTCTTTTTGTGGTGCCTGGGGTGGTCCCCTGGCCTCAGGATGTGGTTGAACAGCTGCCGGAGTAATCATCTCCGGTGAGACCCCAGGTGGTCTCATTATATTTTGGCTTAGCTGGCCGAACTTCTCCTTCATCACTTGCTGAGTTACAGCCAAGGAATTCAAGGCTGCTTCCACCTTAGCCATCTTGAACTGGGTTGGTGCTTGACTAGAACTGGGTCCTTTAACACCAGATGGTGGTGGAGGTGGTGGTAACTCTGGTGCCATATATTAAGACTAAAGATCTTGCAATAAAAATATTACAGAGCTTGATACCTTAAAGGACCTCTTTCAATGGTGACACAGCTTCACACGAAGGGTGAGGCCTGGTTCACTACTAGAGTCTCCGGTGAGGTTAAGATGCAAAAAGGAAGAAATGAATCTTCTCATTTCCACAGACGGTGCCAAAATGATGATGATGTAAATAGCACCACCAGGTAAGGTGTTGACAAGCTCAAGCTAGTGATAATAATGGCAGCACAAGAGGGAATATATATAATAGAATAGAGTGAGGATAAGAGGATGAACACTTGTATGAAAGTGGTTCATCCAATCTGGCCTACGTCCATTATGAGTGTGTGAGTAATATCACTAGATGAAGGCACTAACGGCCATAAATACAATCTCTCAAACTTTCACTCTCTACTGTGTAAACCAACAGAGTTTCAGCTAGGGTTGTAATTATTGATCCCTTTACAAGGTAGAGGATGACCCCTATATATAGTGGTTGGGGGGTTTAATGTACCCCCCCAAGCATGCAATGAGCATGTGCATGAGGATCGAATCACTCTGAGGATGACACCTGACTGATCTTATGTAGATAATGATGACCTCAATATTCCCTCACGTGAGGGGAATGATTCGGTTATAACTGATTTGTCCACGTGTGCTAAACCATTCATGTTCTTGTAAATGCTCGGCCATGTGTCCTTGACTGATGTAACCTCGACCTGGATGAGTACAAGGTTGGTGAAGTCAGATGTAGTTGCTTTGTCTTGTCAATAACCATGATGACCTTAGCCAGGAGGGCTGGCCGAGGTTAGGTATGGGGTAGTTGTAACGTTGGTTGAGGTTGATGATGATGTTGGTAGATGATCGAGCCTATGAGACTTTTCTGACCTCGACTGACTGCCAGGCAAGGTTGGTGTGTGAAGGGGCCGACCTTATAAAGACGACCTTGCTGATGGCTGTCATAAGCTTCTTGTCACCTCGATTGTGAGACTGATTGAGGTTGATGACTCAGAGTACGAGGTTGCACTTTGGGCATATCACACTGGGGTCATGAACTTCCTCCCATACAAGACTTCATAAGGAGTCATTTCAATGATAACTATTATTATAAGCAACTCTATTAGTGATAAGTGCTCATCCCAACTTCTCTTAAACTCTAATACATAAATTCATAACATGTCTTCGAGTGTCTGGATTATTCTCTCTGACTGCCCTTCAGTCTGAGGACGATAAGTTATACTAAATTTCAATTTAGTTCCCAAAACTTGTTGTAAACTAGGCTAAAAGTGTGAAATAAATTTAAGATTTCGATAAGAGATAATAGAAACAGGTGCAACATGCAATCTAATTATCGCATCCATATATATTTTGGCATATTTATCCATGGAATAAGTAGCTTTAATGGGAAGAAAACATGCAGACTTAGTTAATCTAGCAACGATAACCCAAATATAATCAAACCCTCAGGATGATTTTGGTAAACTTATAACAAAATCGGTAGTAACATGCTCCTATTTCCACTCAAAAATAGGTGAGGATTATTGTAAACCACTAGGCTTCTAATGCTCCGCCTTTACTTGTTGGTAAACTAGATATCTAGCAACAAAATTTACAATGTCGTGTTTCATTCCCGGCCACCAATAACATTGTTTCAAATTTCTATAAAGTTATGTGTTTCTTGGATGCATAGCATATAACTAACAATGGACTTACTCTAAAATTGTTCTCCTCAAATCAGGAACATTAGGTACACACAAACGGTTATCATACATAACAATGTCATCAGAAGAAAATTCATTTGCTTTACTCTTTTTCATATTGTCTTTAATTTTCTCAAATTCTGTATCTTGCTTGTGATGGTCGTATCCAGTCTATTAGCATAGGTCTAACATTTAAATGCACTTGTATTCCACAAGACTCATTCAAAGTTAATTTCATCGCCATTAAAGTTAACTCTCTCAGTATGTCAACTCGAACACATTAAATACAAAATACTCTGCCTAGAGATTTTTTACTCAAAGCATCAACAACAACATTAGCCTTGCCCGGATGGTGATGTATTGTGTAGTCATAACCTTTATGAATTCCATACATCTTCTTTTCAAGAAACACAATTGCCATCAACAGAAATAACATGCCCCAAAAATATTACCTTGTCTAGCCAAAATTCACATTTAGAAAATTCATCATATAACTACTTCTCTCGCAAGATCTATAAAATAATACGCATATGATGTTTAATTCCCCAATAAATTTAAATCCAGGTTCACCTATTAACCGAAACACTACCTCCCTTCTAAAATAATCTAAATGTACATGATATGAGGACAACCAATCCATACCCAATATCACATCAAAGTCACGCATATCGAAAGGTAGTAAGTCAACTAACAACTCCTTTTCACTTATTCGTACCATACACTCCCTACACACCCTATCAATAAAAACCAATCCTCCCCACTGGAGTAATAATAGCTAAACCAGAATCTAATGATCATAGTGGTTTATTAAGATGCAACAGAATAAGCAAAGACACAAAAGAATGTGTAGAACCAGGATTCATCAACACATATGCATCTTTATCATTCATTCGTAAGGATAATCATCTAGTGATTTCTTATCAATGAAAGATAATTTTCAACTCATATATTATTCCATACCTTTATACACGTATGTAAAAAATTCACACATAATAGATTATTGGTTGTATCCTTTTATATTAACAATGAGTGAACATTCTTAATAAACCAAACATCATTATTTACGTTTCTCACTTCATTCCCATAATTCATCCTTATCATCGTGTAATATTTCAAATAATAAATATTCTATTACAATACTAACTTATTATAGTTCATCTCTCCAACTTCCATTCATTACTTCAAATGATAAACATCATATTACAATACCAACTTATTTCACGTCATCTTCTCATCTTCCACTCAATACTAAATCTATGTGTTCGACTTTGACCACTATCCGTATCATCTCTGAAGTTTTAGAATATGTTAAATATCTTTCTTACTATCCTTAATATAAACATAACCTCACTACTTTCCACATATCGGTAATGAACAATCATTCACCAAATGTATATTTTTAACTAATATTCCATATTCACTTTCATGTATCTTATGCAGTCATGTACTATGAACTCAATATAACTTTTCACTTTATTCCTATTTTCAATATCATTTGATTGTTCTTTAACTAAACATACAGTGACCTTAACTAATCATTTATCCAACTTAATAACATCACAATCATAATCTTACCCCAATCCTTTTAACATTATAGTCTTACGCAACATCATCAATACACTCATCTTACCTGTTTGGTAACATGGATGTTAAATGTAACATCATTACTTAAAACTTTAACCATACTTACTAACTCCATAATACTTCTCTAACTATTATATGTCTTATTTCTTTCAAATAACCTGTACAAATGCCTTAATGTATCATATTATGGTATCTCACATAACTCATTCTCCTTACACATACTTCTTATTAACTCCGTATAATGTCAACCGTATTCTTTATATAACGTACTCTTAGTGATAACACATATACATAATGACAAATACAACTCAATATCCCCCCAAACTAGTTGCGAATATTCTAATCCAACTAGCATCATTCTCATACTTATACCTTATTCCTTACTCGTCATTAGTTAAGGTTTATATCTCATTTATTTATTATCGTGCGAGTCTCATTTAGCCCCGATTATATTTTATCAAAAATACATCACACCCCATCATGCTACATTTATATTTCATTATGGCCACACCCCGTTAAGTTCTGCTGATATTGAGTATAAACATACACTCGCCCCCTTTTTTCTTATTTAATAACTCCTACTCAGGTACTATATACACTAGATATCAATAATTCTCCACCCTTCATTCCCAATTACATCTTCAATTGTCATAAATAATTCTTACCTTTCATCCGATAAGAAATTCCTTGTTGTAATACATAACACATACAACTAAAAGAATTCCTTAATATTTTTAAACTTTCAACTCTTTAACACTTCATCTTAATTGTACTATTCATATAAGCGTTTCAAAACATCACAAGAGTAATATCCACTATATGTACTCATATTATTAAAGACGTACATCTCAACTCTCAACTCTCATTACTCTTTATTCTACTTGTAATAATTCACTATGAATTTATATTATGATAATTTGTGATATATCGACTAGTTATTGAATTTCATACCTTTTTCACATGTTAAATATAAACATATACAACTACTAACCTTCTCATTTAACCTCTACTATGTGAATCTTAATTTTTATTCACACTCCAATTATTTAAGTCTCGTTATAATCATGTAACAATAATTCTTCTCACTTCTCATCCTTTAATGGAATATGTGTTCCCGTACATCACTCTCCCATACAGATGAGGAGCGCACCCATTCATAATGATATATGTAACACGACTTAAGTCCACACATACCAGCATATGAAGAGATTACCTCCAATATTTCATAATTTTTGTCAAGTTCACATATACCAGTATAAAAATAGATCACTTCCAATACTTCACAATTTGTATACCACATTGTGTCTTTAAAATCTTTTTTTCAATGACACGTTTGTTCATACAACATATAAAACAATGCAATGCTTTATATTAAAATATCTATATTAATTGTCATCCCCAAATAAACCTTAACATCTTATTTTCTTTCCTGCAAGATCCTTGTATTTCATATCACGTATAACAATATATGTGTATAACTGACAGATGCTAGTCAATAAAGCAAATTTAAAACTTAATAACCAACCCTTCGTGTCCATGCCTCAGGAATATAACATACTTAAATGTATCCCTTGAAACTGAATACTTATGACTCAAAATAGTTTCTACGTCCACTGCCAATCTAGACCCTCACACCCTATCCAGAACCTAATAACCATGATCTGATACCAAGTTGTCGCGCCCCGACTTAAGTAAGTTAAGATCATCCTTTTATTTAGAGATAAATTCCCTTAAATAATACTTTACTTTAATTCTCTCTGAAAAATAGCACCATTTTTTGTGTTATAAACTTAACTCATATATCTACAAATTCCATATTTTGTGTTTTCCCCAAATCATAAACTTAATATGCCTAATTTGGGCCTGAACAAAAGAGTAGCAATTTACCAAAAATCTCAAAACTTTCACATTTGGCGACCTAACAACGCCAATTTCGGACCAAGACCTTGGTTTAATTTTATAATCATAATGATGTAAGAAAAACATATTTTCATGACGTATTTAACCACATAACTAATCATATGATCTAAACAAGTTATCCTCGATCATAAGCTCGATTAAAATCTAATGCAACCAACACATATATTACATGAGTATGCATTCCCCCAAATATGATAATTAACATGTTTAACACCCCTCACCAACTTATAACTTATAACTAATACTTAATCATATAATTAACATTTTTAATCACGTTTTAGGGTCTTACAGTACCACTGCCATAATCATTTGTGGATAGACTTTAATGTTGAATTTGCAAAATTACGGACTTAATTTCACACAATTGTATCATACAAATTTGAGATTGTAATATCAAATTTCTCCAAACAAAAACTAATTGAATAATCTTTGAAGTATCGAAACTCTTTTCTAAACGAAAATTATAAGTATGTGTACTAACGTTTGATTCCATACAGAAACATATTAGTTCTAGGTCAAGTTTATCACTCAGTTGCAATGAAAATGATAACCATAAACTCTTGTAGGAAGTAATTGTTGTCTTGCCTCATTCGTATCCCTTATATTTAAGGTGAAAGTGATCTAGTGACCCAGTTTACACCTTGATTTAATCTTAAAATTAAAAAATATTTTTCAAAAATGATTGTACTTTAGGAGACGTTAATATATGATATATGCAATATACTATTTATAATCAAAAATATTTAGATCCACTAAAATACATTTGTCATGTATTTGGTTCTCTTACAATTCAATTTTAGCCAAATTAATGATTAACACCTAGCACTTGTAAAGTTTATCCCGACCTATTCACATAATGCTTCGCAACTGCTAACTTTTTTCTCAAATTATGACCAACAAATAAGAGCTTTTTTTACACGTTCACCACCGGTTCACACATGCAAACTATCTCTTAAATAAGATGTTTTGCTCGAACTTGCAATCACCTTTTCACCTTATTAATGGTGTAAGGAAACTTTTCCACTAGCTTTATTTTGTATGGACAAAACTTAGTTTGGGGGGTATATGTTTGTTGATGATCGCGATATGCTTCAACACGTGCGGCGTTTATTATTCAGATTACCAGAACCTGACTTCAAGCATTGTCACGCAGTTACAAAAGGTTTTTTTTTGGTAAGTTATGGTGATTTACATTTTGTTATTAGGGTATGGATTGACAACCTTTTATAAGTGAAAATAAGCTTTAGAAAATCGTGAACCTCATTTCGGATGTGATTTATAAAAACTATTTTAGAAAACCTTAAGAGTAGTTTTGATAAATCAAATGTTGATATTTTGGACTTCTAAAAACAAGAAAATCGTTGATTTCTTAATAAGATTTATAACGTAAAAAATAATGCATCAGTCCAAAATTTTAGTCATAGGTAAGCTTAAAATAATGAAGCTCTTATGAAGATTGTTTAAAAACCTCCTTCATATAAGGGGCAAGGTCATTCGTATGATGTATCCTATGAGAATTTCAAAAGAAACATAAATAGTTGTATAAAGATCTCATAAGTGCTTATTCGTACGAGGTCAAGCTCATTCATACAAGATGTTGAATTCGAGTTTTTTGTGTTTCAATCCAAGTGCTCCTTATGAAAATAGAAAAATGAGTTATTTCTAGTTTGATTCAAAGCAACGATTTTGATTTTAACAAAATCCTAGAGAGGCTATTTAAGATTTCTTGAGAGATCTTTGAGCTTCCAGGTCAAACCCATGATCCTATGAACACTAAAACCTTAAACTCATCACATAAAACTTAATTAAAATGGGTTCTTTACTCGAGTTTGGTGTTTACTTGTTGGAGGGTTAATTGGTTCATCCAAGAATTTGAGTTGGTATTCAAGAGTAGTTATTTGATATATTCAAGGTGAATTTTGTGGATGGATAATTTTATTCCCAAATTAGAGATAGATGAATATCGAGGCTTGAGTGATGTGACATGTTATAGAGGACAAACAACCTAGACTGGTGTTTTGAAGGTTTTAAGTCAGAGCGCAAAAGGATCATTCATGGCTGATATATAGTTTGTATTGTAAGTCGTGTTTGAACTTTCCTAATTCTTGAATTTTTTCATTGATGAACTTGAGATTTGGGGTAGGGCGCCGTGTTTTTTCTCGCAAAGATTTCCTCATCAATTTTCGATGTTGTGTGATTGGATTTAAATTTTTGTCGTAGTATTATTGTAATTACCATATGAAATTAAATTTGAATAATTATATTGGTAAAATATATAATTTCGATTCAATTAAATCGAATCCTAAAATCAATAATTTAATCTTGACCTTAAGTTAGTTTAAGGGGGTTTAATTTAAGTTCACAAATCTTACACAAACCAAAAATTTTCACTTGAGAAAATGTGTTTTCCCTCCCATATGTCTCTATCCACTTGGATGACCCCATAGCTAGTGATTAGTTGTTTTAATATATAATGAATTATATTTTTTTAGGTATATAGATATATAAAACAAAGATAGGAAAAGATGCAACACATATTCATAAGAAGAATAAATTTGTGAACTTTTAATATGAACTTCCATGGTGTTCTTGATTGAAGATTTTTACCTTTTCTCTTATTTTGCACTAGTTTGCACTAAATTTTATATAAATAAGAGGGTATGAGTATACGCTTTTAGATTTTCTACGAGTGAAAAAGATATTATTGAGCGCGTGGGATTATTCTAGTGGTATGACACACATCCGACCTTTGGTACCACCAAGGTTCGAGTCTCATCAACAACAATGATGCATCTCCCACCCCTTTGTAATAGTATACGGTAGAGAAGGTTTCCTTATGTATAAAAAAAAGCCATCTCCATACTTTTATCAACCAGGTTCACATTTGCTCGTGAGAATTAATTTGTTATCACCACTCTTTGATCATTCCACGAACCTAAAACAAGATTATTCATTTATAAATAAGAAGTAATTTGGAAGGTACTCTATACAAAACCGGTTGTGATCAGAATGTTGAGGCATTCTAAATCATCTTACGACAATTGATATATTAAAAGAAGTTATTATGGTAAAAAAATTTCCATGTAAGTTGCACATTTGTATCTAGGGTGAGTTAAGTTTCTAAGTTATTATTCCCATCTTTTAATTAATTTTCATAATTTATTTCTTGTCAATTTGATCCGCAGTTGCAATGCCAGCATTTCTTAATTAAAATTTTTGAACTATGGGCTTAATTTTCTTTGTTTCTTGAGAAAGCATATGTAGAGAGGAACTACCCAAATTAAAAATTATTACCATGTTGAGGCAATATTTATATTTAATCCAAATTCGTAGAAAAGTTAATCCTAGTGTTTCAGTGACAAAAAACATGATTTACAAATTGATTCAATTTAACAATATATGTTCATGAATTATATAATGGGAATTAAAATGAGAAAAGGTAAATCATACACTTGAGAGGGAGATTTATACAAGGAAAAAACCCTTTCTGGGAAAAACCTTGGGGTAGACCGATTCTGTTATATATGCTTAAAGATTTACACAGAGGGATAAATGACTTACAAACTTAAACCTCTCCTAGACTCAATAATGCATAAGATTCACAATCTAATTTTTCCACCTTTTAGTAAGAAGAGCAAGCACGGATTGCTCTCCAGCTGTAAGGGAGGTCCAAGTCCAAGGTTGATTAGCGAGGATGATCTTGCACTAAATGAAGGATTAACGACAGAGTAAAGACTGAAGATACTATAAGGACCTTACACAGAGATCAAGCCCATTCGAAGGACAATATATTTCTAACCAGAATTGCGATGTAATTGTACTTGACTTTTGTACTTAATTTTTCTTGTAAAAGTTAGTTTTACTTTGTAATATTTATGAAGTTGAGCGGTACCCTCGAGGGACCATGTTTAGCAGTGTATGGGAGAGCTCACATGCTCTATCAAATAAGCTAATTCTGTGAATCTTGTAGGAATTTGGTTTAGAGGATTGGGAGTAAAGAAACATTGGGAAAGAAATACCCAACCCCATAACACACTTAGGCAAAATCTTGGTTTGTACAAAGCACAGTTGAATATATGCTCAAGTTACCAGATCTTGGGGAAACTCCTCGAAGGACCTTAGACCAAACTGTTATCCAAATATAGCCTTTGATTCATCATATACAATTCATAGGTTGCTCGAGCAACCATCAGTCAAGCAACCCTCGTTTGATGAACCACATTTTTATTGATGTGACAACATATCCTTTAGAGATTATTGTTTACCAACTTTATGACATTATGACATCTGATATTTAGGATCTCCAGAAAATAGCACTCAAGTGAGTTTATTCCTAGGATGGTAAGCATATTTAATGATCTTGTAACTTCCAGTCGTCTTAAGATGGACATTTTGGTTGCCATTCCATCCTAATTAATGCCACCATACCTCTGATAGGATAAACAACTTTCCCACCAAAATATCATATCCTATGCATTTAATGCACTATCTTCAACATTAATAACATGGTATCTTTTGCATTAATTGTGGCTAGTCCATTTAATGCCAACAAGGCCACTCAAGTGACTTGTCTCTCATATAAATACCCCAGCAATATAGTTTACATGAACGACAATCTGTACCTAGAATTCCTGTTAAGATTTATCTAGACAAGAATGTTTGTTATAAGATCATTATTGTGTAATTATTCCCTTTGCCTCCATTAACACCACTCTTGAGCATTCATTGTGCCTTGAGGTTACTGTCTTGCCATTATTATGCTAAGGGTGCTTGTTCCTTCTCCCTCCGACCAAGTTTTCTGCGGGACCCTTTCATTTATTGCACTTTCTAAGCATTTATGTTGTAAAAGAATTCATTTAATATAAGATTAATTATTGAATATCGGTTGTCTTTGAATTGCATTTACTATCATTTCTTATTGTTATCTAGCACTAATTAGGATCGTGATAGTTTTTACTCACTTGATACTGATTTTATCTCAAAAACCCACATCTTACATTTGACGACTCCATTGGGGAGGTATTCTCTTTAGGAAGATGACGGATGATAATGTTACTAAGATCATAGACTTTGGTGCTTTACAATATAAGGAAGAAGCGGACCTCACTGTCTATCTGCATCCAATTCTTCAAGATTTCCTAAATAAAATAAGAGAGAAAAAAATTCTAAAACAATGTTCATCACATAACTGTTCCACTCACATAATCACTCAAATCGAATGTATCGATGTGGCCATGTAATAGTACTTCCATTATCACCATAAAGTGAGAAAAATGCATCTTTGTGTCAAAAAACTGGCACTTCGATACCAAAACTTCAACAACCCATACTTAATAGCAATCAAGTCCAATTAGTTGGTGGTGCACTAATGACTTCGGATCTGTAGAATTTAGTACTGCAATAGCCACTTCTTCTCCTGTCCCCATCCAATGTAACAGTTTGCATGTTGCGTGACTTAAATGTGGAGCACTTGGTGCACATGTATCATTTTAAATGGACTAACAAGTTAAATAATAGATAAAATTAACAATCATCAATGTCCCCCGACCTAGAAAAATATATTTAGATTAAAGATAATTTCTCGTCAAGCGAATAACCTGTGGTATAGGTGCATCATCATGCATGATATCTTCACCGCCTACATGTTGATCCTATAAAGGTAAGATGCGTTAATTATAAAAACACATAAAGGAAAAATGGATTAAACTGTTGTTATGTTTCTAATTTACCAAATTTGGCATGGTTCATTGTGTCATTCGACTCTCCATCTGCGTCTTCCATTCCAAAAGTTTTTGAATTTGACTCTTAAGAACCATTATCCTTGCATTTCTTTGCAAAGCTTCATCTACCTTCGTAGGTGTCACCCCAAATCCAAGACATCGAACACAACCAGGATGTTCATGACCAAGCACTTTGTTACGCCATCATCTCATATAGAGGCCGAGTTATGAAATGGAATTTCTTCAATTCTCCACTGAATATTATAAGAATTTGATGCCAATAACATTTAATCTTCGAAATATAAATCATACTGAGTTTTAAGTATTTTTTATCATTACAATTTCTTCATCTACGGCTTATTTAACAAGATTCCTATTGTCGCTTTTATGTCCTATCCAAACATGAACCCGACGTATGACTTTATTCGGATCTTCATCTTTTTACAAAATAAGACATATTATCCATACACAAAATTATAGAACGAAAGATCATATTGAAGTAAAAAACTTAAAGGATAAAACAATACCACTTTCTCCTTTAGTCTTGCATATCCTTTGCAACTAGTAGTGCGTGGATACAATTATTTCCCCCCTCGCTTCTTTATGCTTATCACTTATTGCCTATTAAACAAAATAAAATACAGACACACACACACACATGTGTGTGTGTGTGTGTATGTGTGTGTCATAAAAAAGAGTATTGCATTACTCTTAACTAAATGTAATGTGCAATAACGGTCTCAATTTACATTATTTGATGAGGAATACCAATTGCAAGAGCCTTTGGCCATGGTTCATTTTGTATCTCTTATTTATCTTTACTTACTCTTTGGAAATTAATGATTTGACATTGTATAAGAAAAAGGAAAAAAGTACAGAATTTGTGCCTTCAATCATTTCCCTTTGCTCTGTTGGTTGATGGACTAAAATCTTTGTAATTGGTAGTCACTCTTCTCTGCTCTTGTTCCGCATTATTTTTTTATTCCTTAATTCTTGTTAGTAATACGTGTCATTTTCTCATGCAAAAACTTATACATTTTTGTGAAAGTCTAATATCAAATTTTCTATGAACTAGATGTTGTGCGCACACACACAATGAGTGAGGAGTAAGTTCATGATTCATATTTTAGGAAATTTTCAAAGTGACGGAGCCTCACGGCTACTCACTTTATATAATAGTAGATAAGCATTCATAACTAGGCAAATAGAAATGGGTATAATGTTAAAACTCGGGTAAAAGGCCTATGAAAGGAACATTTATTCTTCTTGGTACCTGTCGTTATATTACATTGCCATTTATTAATGTGTGTGTGTGTGTGTGTGTGTGTGTATGTGTAATGCTGTAATGGGGGAGTGCAAGTGATATATATATATATATATATATATATATATATATATATATATATATATATATATATATATATATATATATATATATATATATATATATCATGACTTATTTGATTGAGAAGTGTAAAGCACAAGGGCAGAATGTTTGGTCTCCTTTAAGTATTAGTGACTTCGGTAGCAGAAATGGTATTTCTATACATTTTCCAATACTACAGTAGAATGAAATATGTTCTTCACATGTTTCTACATAAAAGCCAGATCCTCATATTAACAGCATCATTAATTCTTTAAACCTTTTTCGATCATGTAGTTATGTTCATTACTAATATATAGATACACGTTTAATTCGCTAAAGGTCCTCCTACTGGAGGACATAATGTGTCCCAAATAAGGACTTAAGAAGGATTAATACATGTCACTTATCAAAGAACTTATACATCAAATTTAGGAAACAATACAAAGATTATGAGATAGCTTTGTAATATACTACATAGATATGTTAAAGGAATCACCGACAAATAGGGGGGGGGGGGGTAGTTTTCATAGATTAGAAGCGATCCACATAACTCAATATTTCTCTATATTCACCCCCTAAATCATGGAATAACTAACTCACCATAAAATATTTTCAGTCCCGTATTTTTTCTTGTGCTGGTGGTCCGCAGAAGAGCATTAGGGTATATATATATACACACACATATATGCTCTTGTGATAACTTCCTGCATAAGAGAAAATATGAGACTGATATTTCGGTTAAGGATTGGTGGGATCATCCGTGGTTTAAGGAAGAGAAGGTAGAGAGGGTCATTAATTTTTTTGGTCTACGACTAAGTCTTTCCTTCAAAGATATCTCTTGTATGTATGTATGTATGTATGTATGTATGTATGTATGTATGTATGTATGTATGTATGTATGTATGTATGTATGTATGTATGCAGCATGCTAAACAGAGTCAACGGTGTGGAAAAATAGAAGTGATAAAACTATCAACAATATTGTATACAACAACTATAAATAAAATAAAGTAAGAATTATCCCAAATAATAATTCATAGTAGAAATCTAGTATACTATTTGGTAGATTGAATAAATCCACATAATAAAAATTCATAGCATACTAATGAAGTGAAGTTACACAATCAACATTGAAGAAACAACTTCCTTAAAAGTCCATCTAACAGTACTATATCTTCAAACAATGAGAATACAAATCAATGGAAATCATGTCCCTATATATGTGTGTGTATATATATGTAGATGAAGACTCAAATATGAAATAAATCCAACCAAGAAATATTCTTAGTATCTCAACTAAAAAAATACATATTCACCTCTGTTTGTATATTTATGTACGTCTAATTGGAATGCATAATAATCCTCATAATACACCAAATAAAATATATTAAGAGATTGAACTAAATACTAAAAGTGGGTTAGGATTTCCTCGATAAAAAAAATACATGTAAAAAAATCACTTACATTATATTGAGGTGGCAAACGATCTTTAATAAACTCATCCCATTCATTGGACTTTATTCCAGTTGGCTTGAGTAAGTTAAGACGACTTGTCATATTTGGGCCTTGAGTTTTCTCAAGTATTTTTGTGGATAAATTTGACTTGAAATACTTCCATAATTTTCCCGTTTGGCTCAAAATAATATTTTTTCGACATTCATCAAGATTGGATTTTTGCTACATTGTCATAAACAAAGTACAAATTAACAAGGGTTGTTATATAGTTTGTCATAACCAAGCTTACAAAAAAGACAGGAGATATAAAGCATTAAAGGATTAAGCACTCCCTTACATATTATCTTTAAAAATACCACCTTATATGAAATTAATAATCGCAATTTAATATAGAAGGAGAATTATTAAATACAAGCATTGTTCCACTTAAAAGTTTGTTCCATTATCACTTAAGTTATGATACCGAAATAATGAAATTCAATAGGAACCTAATACACACTGAACTTACAATAAAAATATGAAATTAACCCACTGAAATTACACAGTATTATTGCCATTTTTCTTGGTGTTATAGAAGTGCATGAGCACATCACATAGGTGTAACACCTCGTATTTCTGAGAATTTAATATTTAATTAATTCAGGTATTTCTAAATTACACGTGTGTCAAAATTTAATTGAATTGATTATTATGTATGAATTTAAAATATTAATCGAGAGAGATAATGGTTAATATATGTAAAATAAGATTGCTAAGTAAATAGTAAATGATTATTTTACGTCATAGCAAGTGATAGTGATGTGGCAACATTATATCTCAATTGGGAGTCGCGTGTAGACTAATTGGGATCGGGATAGGACTTTACTATAAAGTGACTTGGATGGAGATTTCGAGGTTGATTCCGAATGGGTCGAGATAGTCGGAATAGTGTACATGGGGGTTGTAATTGGGTTTTGGAGCCTTTTTAGTCATAACCGAACCCCCACTAGAGTGTTCGTCTACTTGGGCTTGGCCCATTAGCCTAATTTTGCGAATTGAGATTTAAAACCTAAGGTTAGTCATTTGGGGAACATATCTCGAACCCTAAGAATCAAAGGAGAATAGAGGAGAGGCCATTAGAGAGGAAGAAAAGAGAGTTCTCGGAGGTGCAATATCTTTTTCTTCAAAGTTATTGCTAGAATCATGATCTAAAGCAAGGGAGGAACACTTTCATCACTTACAAAATTGAAATCAGAGATCTGATAATTAAGGTGAGCGTTTATCTTGCATGATTTTATGAGTTATAATACCCATGTAGTGTAGGGTTCTTGATTTTATGTAAATTGATGATGTTCTTAAGAGTTTGATTAATAGAACTCATAATTCTGGGTAGGATTGAATGTAAAATGAATCCATTTTTGTAGATAAAACGAAATCAGAAGTTATGGAAATAAGAACATGAAAGAAAGTTGGGTTTGATGAACTTATGTGAAGAACACAAAATCTAGGGTTTTAATGATTAATGGAGTTATAATATGATCTTGGATGGAATTTGTATGGATTTAATACATGATTTACGTTAGAAATAAACTCCCCCCCCCCCCCATATATATATAGTTTTGTTATGTTGGTTGGGAGTTTGGGGTTGTTGTGTAGAGATTTGGAGAAATAAAAATGGTGAAAACGTAACAGTTCAACGAAGAAGATGAGCTGCCGGGGCGAATCGATTCGGGTTCTTGGCCAAATCGATTCAGCTGCCCAGATTTGGCCAATTTCCTTTTTTTATGCCCGAAATTTAAGAATAATTAAACGAGAGACTTTTAAATGATTCTTAAACTATAGTGAGGGATATTGTGAAATTCAGTAAACTTATGATGAATTTTAGGCTTAGCCTAAGTGGGAGAATTAAGGCTAGAACCTATCGGGCGGAACGTGAAGCTTAATAAATTTGTGAGACCTAGAACGGATCACGAAGAGATAAGAGAATATATGATTTAAACTATTAGTGTATGAGTGTCTTAGCTACTGATATTTATTAAGGAGTAAGTAGGACCCTTTGGTTTGCGAGTGATACTAGAGATTATACATCACAGGTTATAATTGTAATGATTTGTATGTTAAGTATGTGAGCGATATATACTACGTACAGACTTATATGATGGGTTGCATGAATACCTACTAAATAATATGCATATATAGGTTGCGTGAATACCTATGATTGTGATTTGATTATGTTTGTGAACATACCTACGCTGACTTCTATCTGGAGGTTTTCGCACAGAGTACGATCCCACCTTGACGATTCCATTGAGGTCTGGATGTGTGCCCCAGAACATGAAACTTAGGGAGACTCACTATGTGTTGTGTATTAGTGGGATTGGCGTGTCGTTTGAGTACGTTATAACACCCCGCCTAATTAAATACGGGACGATCAGTCCTTTATTAAATTAAAAATCAAGGTGAACGGTGTGGTTAATTCTTAGCATCACTGTCGAAAACAACTTTCGTTTTTATCACCCTAAATAATTAAGCTAAGTGTCAAAATAATTTAAATGATTTTATTTATTCAATTCCGTTGTAAATTTTTTTTAAACATAAATAGATTTATGAATAATACAAACGATAAAAATATCAATCATCCAACAAAACTTGCCAACTAGATTATTCAAATCCCAATAAATAACCACAACCACCAACAATGTGATAGATAAAACAATTCTAAATGAAAATAGAATACTGAAATGATAGAAGTATATGCAATTCCTATCAAGTATAAACAAGAGTCTGAAAATGGGAGACACATGCCCTAACTAAAAGAACTAAACCGAAATCCGAGAAACCAAAGGAGGAGGCATCTACTTCAATGACCTGCAACTCCCACACAAGTTGTAGCAAGTCCATTCAAATGAATCTACACCTAATGCCCCTGTGGTTGAGCACGTGTAATATATATATATAGAAGAGAAGGGAAAATGACAGGAAACGGGTCAGAGCCCGAGTGTAAAAATATCTTTAAAAAGTGTTTTAGCAATTGATTAGACATCCATGTTAGCACACAACACTCTCTTGAGAATTCTCACCTTTCATCTAGTGTGCATGCCTAACGTACTACTAAAAGCCTCATAAGTCTGTCTAATTCATCTCCCATAAATTTTATTTCGAGAAGTCACAAGATTATGATTTTTGTTTAGAGATCAATCTCTGAATGATTACTTAAGTTATTTAGTATTTCTCATTACTATTATAAAGTTCCCAAACACTTACTATAATTTTGGAGCATTTATACAATACTTATCTACTTATACGCACAGTAGAAGAATTACATATATACATATATATACTACCGGAACCCCACATAAAATCTATGGTGTTGGCATACTCTGCTATCAAGTCCCCATATCTCTCGTACTAAGGGAAATACTAGTTCGGAATCACTCTCGAACTGTATTAACACAATATACACAAATGGAGGTGAATCATAGTTCCAAGTCACTAAGAGGTCAGTACATACCCCTCATATCTCTTAGGAAATTTGGACTATCATTTCCAGATAGCCTGCACCAAAGAATCCTATGTTCTAGGGTACATGTCAATATCCCCCATAAAGGTCCTATCGAGATAAGACTGTCCCGGCGCGGCAACCTCTGTGATAGCAAGTAGCACGGGTATGATTATACACAAATATTTAATATATTTACATACACATACACTCGGCCATATATATATAAATTTTCACCTCTTTCAATTAGGTTCCCCCATGACTCATAATAATATTTTTAACCTTACGTAGTACAATGTACCTAATCTTTATGTATAAAGAACTTATCTCTTTTTATTCTCAATTATAATCATTTCGCAATTACTTCTCGTCCCTCGAAGTATTCTCTCTTCCTAAAGGTAATTTCAGTAGGTATACCCTCTCTAACATACTGGTCTAAGTCATTCACGAAACTCTCAATTCCTTAGTTAATGTACGCATGATTTCCAATGTGTGTTAAACCCCCGTTAACCTACGGTTACATCCCATATAAAATTACATTCGGCGGAATCTACTTTGACCCTACTGATCCTCTTCATGACCATTATATGTAATACCCCGTACTTTTATGCTATATTAATTTGGGGATTTATTAAATTTAATGTGAGTTAATTATTTAATAAAAATCCGGAAATTAATTACGTTATAATTATTAACGTGACGAGAGTTAGTAATTATGGGAAATTTGTTGAATATTACTATTGAGCAAAGTAATATATGATATTGATTATATTGAATGTCACGAGTGAATAAAATGACAATTTTGGGAAATTTGAGTTGGGACGCGCCCGTGTCGCGTCGGGACTAATTATTGATAAATAAAAAGTAAATATTTTATAAGCTATTCATATGGTCGTTTTGAGTGCGCCAACGCGTCCGGAAGGGTCAAGATAGTCAGAAAAGTGTACCCGGGGGTTTAGTTTGAGTCTCGGGGCGTTTTTAGGTCTAATTAGTACCCCGGGAGGGCATTTTGGTCATTTTACATTTTTGGGTAATTAAACTCACGAAAATTAGAAGAGTTATATCAGATACCTAGGTTACCTTCTAGGGTTAGAAACTCTAAACACAAGTGACGGCCATAGGAGAGGAAGGAGAGAGCTCTCAAGGCAAATTCAAGGCCCAAAACTCAACGGTTTGCACCGCCGCCGCCACCACCAACGCGTAGATCGCGAGATGGGGAACGCAACCATACCGAACTCGGCACCAAACCAGACCTCTGAAAATCCCAGGCAAGTGTTTATCTTGCTTATTTCATTGATGCATCTTTCATATTAGTTTAGGAGTATTTAAGATGAGTTTTAATGGAAGAAAACCCGATTTATGATAGGAAAATCCATGTAGTATTGGTCTAATTGATAATTCTGGAAACCCTTGCCATGTAGAGGAATTTAAACCACGAAATTATGATGTGTATAAGAAGAGAATTCTGGAAATAATTGTTAGAACCATGTTTAAGAGAATTTTAGGGTTCTTGAGATTTTGTATGTAATTGGGGCTGTTAATCTATGATTAAATGATAGAAATCCACATGCTTTATGTTGAAAATACCTATTATGATGATATAGGGTTAGTAGTATCAATTCTGGGATGATTGGGATTAGAAAAGATGGAATTTGTTGATGTTAGTAGAGGAAACCCGTAACTGCAATTCTGCAGTTTTCGCAGACCTGTTTGATCGATCGATCGAGCCCAGAGCTTCAATCGATCGAAGGTTCGATCGATCGAGCCCCAAACCTCGATCGATCGACCCCTCCTGGAAGACTCCTATTTTCCTTTTTAAATGAGTTAAATTCAATTTATTGTGAGATAATTCTTGGGCATCCTTAACAAAAGGTTTTGGGAGATAGGGAAGACCAGTAGGACATGTGAATAGATTTTGGGACCCTTGATGTCGGGCAAAGATTGTATTTTGGGAGAATTACATAAGGGTCGGTAAATTTATGATTTAAAGAGAGAGACACGTAAGAGAGTTACTTTGGGACAAATGTGTATGCCTACTGAATTTTATAATTGGGAGGATAGAATCCATGAAGCGTTATATATTAAGTGGAAAAGTTCCTCAAATTAAAGTAAGATGTGAATGGTTATACGTGATAACTATATAATGTGAAATAAATGCGAATGACGTAATTATGGGAATTGAGAATTTACCCATTTTTGATATGGTAATATTAGTATAGTTATATGTTTGTGTATGCATATACTATCTATGTGTGAAAATCATGCCCACGCTACTTGCTATCCCTGAGGTTTCCGCGCTGGGACAGTCTTATCTCGATGGGACCTTTATGGGGGATATTGACTTGTACCCTAGAAGATAGATATCCTTGGTACAGGCTATCGGAATGATAGTTCAGACGGTCCTAAGAGATGCGGGTATGTGCTTTCCTCTTAGAGACTTGGAATCTATGCTTCGCCTCATTTTGTTTGTGTATAGATATCCTTGGTACAGGCTATCGCAATGATAGTTTAGACGGTCCTAAGGGACTTGGAATCTATACTTTGTCTCAATATTGTTTGAGTATGTGTTAATACAATTCGAGAGTGATTCCGAATTTGTATTCCCCTTAATGTGAGTGATATGGGGTTTGGATAGTAGAGTATGCCCGCACCATAGTTATTATGTGGGGTGTTGTTTTGATATATATATTTTCGAGTAGTTAATATATATATATATATATATGAAATTATGAAATCTGGAACTGCCTACTGTGATTTGATATGTAGGACATGGTTGATGACTCAAATTGTAAATACTTGTTTTGAGAAAGTATAATATGAAATTGGAAAGCTTTATTCATTAATAAAGTCAAAATGAGATCTTCGGTTACTAATTGAAATATTCTTTTCAAACAATTGAATCGTGAAATTTGAATCTTACGAGTAATCTAAGATAAGTTTAAATCATTGGGAAGATTAGTGCGATAAATGATAAGACAAACCGTTGGGAAGGTTAGTGCGATAGGTGTGCACATTAGAAGAGAGGTGAGAATTTCTCAAGAGAGTGTCGCACTAATATGTTGTTGCATTGGCCTGTATCAATTTAAATACTTGCTAAACGTATTTTAAATCAAACACACTTTCGGGCTCTGACCCGTTTTCCTCTCTCCCTCTCTCTCTTGTATATATATGTATGTATTGCAGGTTCCCAGCCACAGGGGCGTCTTGCTTAGGATCTCTTGGAAGGAACGCGCTGCAGCTTAAGTGGGAGTTGCAGGTCTCTTGATTAGACGACTTCGTTCATTCAGACCGACTCTTAGTATTTTCATTTAGATGGGCATGTGTAGCCCTTTCCATTATTTCATTGTTATTGAATATTTGTATTTCAGTTATTTCCAGCACTGTTACTATGGGAGTTATTCAGTGGGTGTGTTACTTTAGATTTCGCATGTTCACATTCGATTGACAAATGTTTTAAATTAATTGGATTATGTTCCAGGTTTATTGTGGTGTGATTCTTATTTATTGAGATGTTGTTAATAAATAAATAAATAATTTTTCTTTAAATAAAATTTGTAAAGTAATGTTTAAATATGGTTTTGACACATAGCTTAATTATTGTAGGGTGTTAAATTGGAAAAATTTATTTTACGACAGTGATGCTAAGAATGAACCAACTGTTCGCCTTGATTTAATTTAATAAAGGAGTGATCGCCCGGTATTTAATTAGGCGGGGTGTTAAATTATATTCTTAAAATGATATTCAAGGGTTCCTACTCATTTTATCTGAATTAAACAAAAAGAGAAAAAACATGCAGTTTCCAAGAGGGGTCGATCTATCGATCAGTCGATCGATCGACATTGTTGAGTTGATCGATCGATCAAACATGTATTCCGAATTTTGCCATTGATAACTACGGGTTTCCTTCAGCAAACTCAACCAAAACTCCATAATTGAGTCCTAAACTCCCAACCAATTAGACTAATAGTTATATTGACCTACCTACATGATTTTCTACGTAAAGCATATACGAATTTCATCAAAAGTATAGGATTAAAGGCCCAATTCATAATATTTATCAAGAACCCTAGTTTCTTTAAAATTTCCAATCTTCTAATTCTTTTTCTAGATTTCCCTCTTCTAAACCATTACAATTTCGTGGGTAATCCTCTACATATGATGAGATTTCCAGAATATACTTATTTCTTATAAAGCATGTGATTTAAATTCCCTAAATCATCTAATTCTTCGAATAAACATATACTATTTAATCCTATTCTAACATGGTTGAATTATCCAATAGAAATCAATAAGAAAATTGCTTGCCTTAAGATAATCGGTATGATTCTATGAGTTTGAAGGGTATAGGATTGATCCCCTTGCTCCGATCTACGTTTTGGTGGTGGTGGTGGTGCAATTGGGTTGGTTCTTCCCTTGGATTCTTTGAAGTCTTTTCTCCTTTCTTCCTCTCACTGCCGTTCTATTCTTTTGAGAATGTTAACCCTAGAGGACTCTCCTAATATCTGATATTAATTCCCATTTTTTATCATTTAACTGAGGCCTAATTTGGAAATAACTAAATCACCCTCCCAGGGTCCCAATTAGGCCTAAAAACACCCCGAGATCCAAATTAAACTTCCGGTTACAGTTTTCTGATTATCTCGACCCTTCCGGACACGTTGGCGCACTTGAAATGATCATATGGTGACTTATAATTTATTCACTTTTTATAATAATAATATAGTCCCGACACGACACAGGCACGTCCCAACTAAATTTCCATAATTATTATATTATTCACTCGTGATAGTTTTAATAAATTGAATTCTTTATATTACTTTGCTCATTAAGTAATATTTAACAAATTCCCAATAATTATTAACTCTCGTCACGCTAATAAATATTTAAATAAATATCCGGATTAATATTAAATTAATTTATCTTAATTAAATTTAATAAATCCCTAATTTAAAAGCCATAAAAATACGGGGTATTACATACTTTCTAGCCTAATAACGGAATTTCGTCCCGAAATTTGGAAAATAAGGCATACGTGGTAAGAATAGATCTGAATATCTTTCGTGCATATCTGCCTCGCGCTCCCAAGTGGAATCCTCCATATTATGATGCTCCCACTGAAGTCGTACAAGTGGAACTACCTTCGACCTCAATCTCCTCTCGTTATGGTCTAGGATAGCCACTGGTCTCTCCTCATAAGAACTGTTGGGCTGTAAGTCAATCTCCTCTATCGCGATGTGGGTGTGAGCCATATCATCCTGAAGGTATCGTCTCAACGATGAGATGTGGAATACATCATGAATACGGTGCAAGTGATCTGGCTACTCCAATTTGTATGCCATCGACCTTATCCTCTCGATAATGGGAAATGGTCCTACGTACCTCGGAGCCAACTTTCCTTTCTTTTCGAATCTCATTACTCCTTTCATAGGAGACACGCGCAGTTATACTTGGTCCCCCACGCTAAACTCTCTGAAGGACCGTTTTGCATCGGCGTAGCTTTTCTTCCGATCATGGACTACCCGAATGCGACTCCTTATTAGCTCAATCCTAGATGACGTCTCCTGAATCACCTCTGGTCCGAGAAACTTGTTGAACCCCACCTCTAGACAACAAATGGGAGAATGACAAGGTCTGACATACAAAGCCTCAAATGGGTCCATGCCGATCGTGAACTGATAGGAGTTATTATAAGCGAACTCCACCAGTGGAAGATACGGCTCCTAACCTCCTCTAAAATTAAGGACACACATGCGTATCATATCCTCCAGCATCTGATTGGTACGCTTTGTCTGTCCATCCGTCTATGGGTGATAAGCTGAACTCAATCTCAACTCTGTACCCATGGCCTCCTGAAAGCTCTCCCAGAAGCGTGACACAAAAATCTTGTCTCTATCAGACACAATATCCAGGGGCACCCCATATAGCCTAACTATCTCGATAATAAATAATTGTTCATACAGGCCCGTGGTGTAGTCTATCCGTACTGGAAGAAAGTGAGCTACCTTGGTCAATCGATCCACTATAGAATCGTGACCTCGCTGTGATGTAGGCAGCTCGGTAATGAAATCCATGGAAATTCTTTCCTATTTCCATGTAGGTATCTCCAACGACTGAAGTAATCCTGGTGGTCTCTGGAGGTCCACCTTTACCATCTGACAGGTAGAATATTTGGACACGAACTTTGCAATGTCCTTCTTCATCCCACTCCACCAGTACTGCCGCCTTATATCCTGGTACATCTTATCCCCTCCAGGATGTACCGTAAATCTAGACCTGTGAGACTGTGTCATCACTGCATGATGTAAATCATCTCTTTATGGGACCACCAATCTGCCATTAAACCTCAAACCCCCATCAAGACTCACTAAATAGGATTCAACACCCTCTGCTAGAAGACGTATAATCTGATCCAGACAAAAAGTATCTTCTACTTGTTCCTGTATCACCCTCATAATAATCTTAGGTGTGACCGACATAACAAATATAATGGAACGCGCTACTTTCGCTACATCACCTACCGGTCTATGGCTTAACGCATCAGTAACCACGTTAGCCTTCCCTGGATGGTACTGTATATCGAACTGGTAGTCTTTCACAAACTCTAGCCACATGCGCTAATGCATGTTCAACTCTCACTGAGTGAACAAGTGAAACTTCTCCCCCAACAAATAATGTCTCCAAATCCTCAATGCAAACACGACCGCTGCTAGCTCTGGGTCATGGGTGGGGTAATTCCTTTCGTGAGGCTTAAGCTTGCGGGAGGCAAAAGCTGTAGAATGCTCCTGCTGAAGTACTCCCCCGAGTCCCTATAAAGAGGCATCAGTATACACCAGGTACTCTACTCCCCGCCAGGGCAAAGCGAGAACTGCCGCTGAAGTCAGCTTATCTTTCAGCTCGTTAAAAGCCAATTGGCAAGCATCATCCCATACATACGGTAGTCCCTTGTGAGGCAGATTCGTCAATGGCCCTCTATCTTCAAAAAGCCTCGAATGGACCGCCTGTAGCACCCGACTAACCCTAAGAAACTACGCACCTTTATCGGTGTCATGGGTTGTCCCCACTCCCTCACCGCCGACACTTTGCCTGGGTCAATAGATATCCCCAATTTCGACACAACGTGCCCCAAAAACTGTACCTCCCGTAACCAGAACCCCCACTTCTCATACTTAGCATACAATTGATGCTCTCGTAGAGTCTGAAGAATCGGTCTCAAGTGCTCGGCATGATCCTCCTCAGTCTGTGAGTAAATCAGGATGTCATCTATGAAGACGATGACAAACTGATCCAAGAACTCTCTGAACACTCGGTTCATCAAATCCATAAATACGACTAGAGCATTTTTCTACCCAAACGGTATGACTCTAAGGGTCCGTTTGGTTGGCCAAATTTGCCTAGGCAAATGCCAAAAAGTTGGCAAATATGAAAATTTGTCCACATTTTGACTGTTTGGTTGCATAATTTGCCTAGGCATTATTTGCCATTGTACATCATATGCACAATCTGTGGGCAAATTTTGCTTACCTATTTGAGTGAAAAATATTTGCCAACTTCATAAACAGTTTTGATGTTTTAAAAAATAATTTAAAAACTATTTTCAATAATTAAAAAACTGTTATGAATATTTAAAAAATATTTTGCAATTTTTTAAAACTGTTTTTAATATTATAAAAAATTGTTAAGAAAATATTTTACAATTTTTTTAAAAAATCGTATTAACAAAATATTGTAAAAACTGTTTTTAACATTTTTAAAAACTATTGTGAATATATTATAAAAACAGTTTTAAAGTTTTAACAAATAATTTTAAAAACTGTTTTAAATACTTAAAAAAACTATTATGAATATTTAAAAACTGTTTTGTAATGTTTTGAAAACTGGTTTTAATATTAGAAAAAAAAATTAAGAAAATGTTTTACCATTTTTTTCAAAAACCGTATTATAAAAATATTATAAAAGCTGTTTTTAACATTTTTAAAAACTGTTTTGAATATATTATAAAAATTGTTTTAAAGTTTTAAAAAACATTTTTTTAAACTGTTTTAAATAGTTTAAAAAAACTATTGTGAATGTTTAAAAATTATTTTGTAATATTTAAAAAAATGTTTTTAATATTATAAAAATTTGTTAAGACAATGTTTTACAAATTTTTAGAAAAATCGTAATATAAAAATATTGTAAAAATAGTTTTTAACATTTTTAAAAACTGTTTTGAATATAATATAAAAACAGTTTTAAAGTTTAAAAATAAAATGAAAAAAATATTTTAAATAGTTAAAAAAACTGTTGTGGATATTTAAAAATTGTTTTGTAATATTTTAAAAACTGTTTTTTATATTATAAAAAATTGTTGAGAAAATGTTTTACAATTTTTTAAAAAATCGTAATATAAAAATATTGTAAAAACTGTTTTCAACATTTTTTATTATAATATAAAAACTATTTATAAATAAATTAATTGGATTGACTTTAATTTCGCCTAATGGTTGTTTGATAGCGTCATGTGAAAAAAAATTAGGTAAAATTTGCCTAAGCAAATTTTGCCATGTCCACCCTTTTGCCTATATGCAACCAAACGGACCCTAAACTCATAGGATCCATATCTCATCAAGAACGCAGTCTTAGACACATGCTACTCCTTAATCCGTAGCTGATGGTATCCCGATCTCAAATCTATCTTCGAAAAGAAGGCTACTCCTCTCAGTTGGTCAAACATGTCATCGATTTGAGGCAATGGATACTTATTCCGTATCGTGACCTTGTTCAAATCTCTGTAGTCCACGCACAACCTCAGTGAACCATATCTCTTCTTCATAAACAACACCGAATCTCCCCAAGGCGAGGTGCTCCTATGAATGAATCACTGGCCTAATAGCTTCTTTATCTGATCCCGTAACTCTCTCATTTACGTTGGAGCCATACAGTACGGTGCACCTGCTATTGGTCGAGTGTTTATCATCAAGTTTATGATGAAGTATATCTCTCGACTGGGAGGTAGGCCCGGTATCTCCTGGAATACATTCAAAAACTCACGAAGAACTAGAATCAAATCCAGGGGAATCACAATCTCCTTAGAGGTCTCCTCATCTATGTAATACAAATAGGTGGAAGATCCTCCCTCTAGGCAAGGCATCGCCACCAAAAACATCTCATGAACCAGAATGGCAAATATGATACTCTTACCAAAACAATCTATCATTGCTCTATACGCAGTGAGCTAATCCATGCTAATAATGGCGTCTTGCTCATACATATCTAAAACTAACATGTCCGCGGGTAAAATCAAGTTACCAATATTTATACCTACACCCCGGTATATAAAGAAAATCAAAGACCCATTCCCCAGTGGTGAGTCTACACATGTCAGGGTACTCTCTGCCATGTCTAATAACCCTAAGGCCCATGTAAAGTGAGTAGCTATAAAATAGTGCGACGCCCCAGAATAAAATAAAACTCGACCCATAATGCCATGGATTGGAAACGTACCCTCAATCGCGGGTGGCACTTAAGGTGCTGTGACCTGATAGACGTTATAGACACGTCCATACTGCAATTACACCTGCTAAACTGGGGTTGTTGGGAGGGCTGGCATCTGAGCTGGAACTAGGAGGGCGGCTGGAAAGAGTGGCCTTTATGGCTCATTATGGGCACCCTGCTGTTGTGGGGCCCTATCCCCCTCTGGGAAATCCTGACGCCTATGGCCATTTTTTCCACATTCAAAACACCTACCCCTGAAGTTTCCTCCCCTCTGTCCCTGCTGACCACGACCCTGTTAGTTGTTTCCACCCCGCCACTAGCCCTACTGAAAACCCTGTTGGCCCTGCTGCTGACCTTACTACAGACGGTGTTGGCCCTGTTGGCCATGCTGATTGGACTGGCCCTGTTGGCCCTGTCTAAATCACTCAAATCCCTATCTGGAATCACCGGATCGGAATCGCTTGGAAAGGTCACCCTGATAGGAACTCTGCTCAGTATGACGGGTCTGCCCCTGCGCTGATGACGCTCCACCGGTACCTTTACCTCCAGTCCATCCCTGCTGTTGGACTTCCCTGCTCGTTTTCTCCCCTACTGACGGAAGCGGTGATCCTGATAGTGCAACTGAGCGGTGTTGAATACGTCAGTGTAAGTACCCAACGATAGATTGCCTATGAGGTGCTGACGGATCTTTCAGGCCAATCCATCTAAAAATAGCAATATCTTATTCTCCTCAGTGGGTGCCTCATCCAGAACTATAGTGAGAAGTATTGTGAAATCCTCCTCATACTCAGCAAAGGTCATAATCTCCTACTTAAGATTCAGTAACCTCTGCCTCATCTCAGTCTGCACGGCGTATGGGAAAAATCGCACCCAAAACGACTGAATAGATATGTCGTCCCTCTCCTCTAATGTGGTGGTAGACTCCCACCACTGCAAAGAGGCCCCCACTAGTTTGAAGGAAGCCAGTAACTGTCTCTGCACGTCAGTGCACTCATACATGCGCACATGCCTCTGGATATCCTTCTTCCATTAGTTGGCGATCACGATGTCCGAAATACCCGAGAACTTCGGGGGATGAGCCTTCTGAAAGGCATCCCTGACCCGCACCCATGCAGTGGGAAGTTGTGTGTGACACCCCGACTAATTAAATACTGGGTAGCTACTCCTTTATAAAATTAATTCAAAATGCCAAGTTGGCTCAGTTAATAGCATCACTGTCGAAAACATTTTATTATTTCTAACCACCTAGTATTTAAAAAGCAAGTTGTCAAATTTTAATTTAAGTCTGATTAACATGCAACAAGAGTAATGAATAACTAAATAACACCATTCACCATACTGAAGTAAAAGGAATAACCATCACAAAATGTAAATAAACTCTGGAGGAAAAACTCCTCAATACAAATCCCACAACTGATAAGTAAACTGAAATAAATAACTAAAACTGAATACTGAGCAATACATGCTAGAGTCTGAAAACTGAAATGTAAAAATGTCTAATAGAATTGGGCAACATGCCCTACAACTGATAGATGCTGAGACTGGAATCCAAATGAGAGAGGCGTCTAAATGCAAGTCCCTGTAGCTTCCACAAACAGCTACAGCTCGTCATCTGAATGAGAATCCTATGCTTGGTGTCCCTGTGGCTGGGCACCTAAAAATGGTTTTACAAAGAAAAAGAGATTTGAAAAGCAAACGGGTCAGAGCCCGAATGTGGAGTTATTTTAAAAACCTGCAAGTGCTTTAAAAACATTAAATGCAAACTACATGTTAGGACGTGCACTCACATTATATTCTCACCTCTCGTCTAACTGTGCACTCCTAACGCAAGTACCCATTTATAACTACCCATACTACTAGCTAAGTGACAACATATCTAGCTAGACTGCCAAAGGTCCTGCCAATAATACTTGGTTCCATTTACATAATAAGGCTCGTAATTAAATAGGGGTTTAACGTCAACTCAGATACTCAATGTGCAATATTTATAACTGTAAATTAACTCGTTATATTTCTCGAAACAATACCGTAATATAATTACAACATTAACATGATGATTCTCATTAATTAAATGTATATTATTCACATCATAAATATACAATACAAGCACCCCGCAACTAAGTTGTAGTGCACACATACTCTGCTATCCATCCCGGTACATCACGTACATAAGGATCACATATTCCGAATCTCTCAGGAATAGTTCAGATAACACAAATCACAAATAGTGGAGGCGAACACAGTCACCATCACATGGGTCACGCACATACCTACGCTCCCATGATCATGCAGACTTATTAATATCACAATAAGTCCTTCTATGACCTATGTTCATCAAGGTACCAGTCTAAATCCCCCCCGTAGGCACACAAGGATTAGAGGGTCCTAAGCGAACGCAAACCTCCCGTGATAGCAAGTATGGTAGGTATGCCATACACACAAATACTATATCAATACTAAGTATACACGCATCTTAGTAATCACCGTAGTATAATTGTAATACTCTACATCATTATACCATGTCCAAACTTATATTTTTCAAGTCTCCCGTTAATATAAAATTAAATTGCCGACACGTCTCACGCCGTAGTCCCTTATCCTTAAAACCTATCTATAATAGATTATTAGGTTCCGATTATTCCCAAATATAACATCTTTATTCCTAAGGTCTTTACTTCTGCTCTAAACCTTATTTCATCGAATTACACAATTTTGCACTATTAACCCAAACGTTACCTCTCTAACGAATTTCAATAACCTAGAATAATTCCCCGAATTGCATTCTAATTAAAGTCCACTATAATAATCACACCTACTGGTCTTCTTTAAGGGTGAGGGTATTCATAAGTTCTCCAAACATATTCTCCGAGGGTTTCCACCATTAAAATCAAATTAAGGAAAATTTTACTCATTCTGGGTAGGTCGATCAATCGACCTATGAATATCGATCGATCGATTGAGTCGATCGATCGACTGATGAATGTCGATCGATCGATCGAACAGGTATGGCTACGGACTGCTTCGTTTTGCAGGTTTGAAAACATCCCAAAACTTATTTTTAAGGCATGATTCTCTAGTATAACGTTATAGTAATGTCATATAACCATCCTACGATATTGCTAACGTCCACAAATCAATATTTCAACAACTAAAGGCTACATATGGATCAATCTTCATCAAAAACCTAGTTTTCTAATTTATCTCAAGAACATTCATAAACTTCATCTTAAATCCGTTTTTGGTATAGCAAAAGTCAGTAATTCTCTTAATATGATTTTCCAGTAACATTCTGCATGCAACCTATATCCCAAAAATTAAACTAATAACTCCAAACTTATGGGTTTTTTCATTATCTTCCAAGAACACACAAAGTTTTTGAATAATCTAACATGGAAGAAGCATTCTCCGAAATTCAAATGGAATAAATCACTTGCCTTGATTGTCTCTGGATTTGGTGTTGGATTTGTAACCTCTTTCTGCAGATTTCCTCTCTCTCTCCTTCTCCAAGCTTTCTTCTTCCAAAGGTGGCTATGGTGGCTAGGGTTTCCTTTGGGAGAGTTGGAAGACTAAATGATAACCTACGTAGCTTATGGGGTTAATAAAGGGTTGGTTGGATCAATTCCTTATCAGATTACAACTCTCAATTTTCGTCACTTTTAATTACCCAAAAATACCAAATTACTAAAATACCCTTTAAGTTACCGGTATGGCCTAAAAATACCCCGGGACCCAAACTATACCCCCGGCTAGTGTTTTCTGACTATCTCGACCCTTCCGGACGCATTGGCGCACTCAAAACGACCATACGGATTATAGATTTTAAATTCACTTTTATTAACAAAATAATATACCGTGACGCGGCGGTCCCACGTGTCTCAACAAAATTTCTAAAATGCCGTATATAAATCCCACGACAAATTTTATAATACCAAGTACATATATAATCATATATGCACATAATCAAATACCAATACGCATCTCATTAGTATTTATAACCCGGATTAATTTCCAATTAATACGCTATTTAATTAATTAATCCCAAAAATAATTATAGTCAAAAGTACGGGGTATTACATACTTCCCCCCTAATAACTGAATTTCGTCCCGAAATTCGAAACTAGAAAGTACCTGCTAAAAACAGCTCTGGATAACGTTCGCGCATCTCATCCTCGCGCTCCCATGTGGACTCCTCGACATTGTGATGTCGCTACTGAACACGCACTAACGGGACTATCTTTGACCGCAGTTTCCTCTCGCTTCGGTCCAAAATAGCAATTGGCCCCTCCTCGTAAGAGCTATCCGGATGGAGATCGATGTCCTCCACAGCAATGTGAGAATGAGCCAAATTGTCCCTAAGGTATTTCCTCAGCGAGGAAATATGGAACACGTCGTGAATCCGATGCAAGTGCTCCGGTAGTCCAAGTCTATATGCAACCGGTCCTATCCGCTCAATAATAGGAAACGGCCCCACATACCTCGGTGTCAACTTCCCCTTCTTCCCGAATCGCATAATCCCCTTCATTGGAGATACCCTGAGCAAAACCTGGTCCCCCACTTGGAACTCCCTGAAAAATCTCTTCGCATCAGCATAACTCTTCTGCCTGTCTTGAGCTACCCGAATGCGACTCCGAATCAACTCAATCCTTGCCGAAGTATCCTGGATCACTTCTGGCCCAAGTAGTTTGTTGTCCCCCACCTCCAACCAACATGCTGGGGAACGACAAGGCCTGCCGTACAATGCCTCAAACGGAGCCATGCCAATCGTGAACTGATAGGAGTTGTTGTAAGCAAACTCCACCAGTGGAAGGTACTGCTCCCATCCACCCCCGAAGTCAATAATGCACATGCGTAGCATGTCCTCCAACATCTGATTGGTGCGCTCTGTCTTCCCATCGGTCTGCGGATGATAAGTCGTACTCAACCGCAATTCCGTGACCATGGCCTCCTGGAAACTCTCCCAAAACCTCGAAACAAATATCTTGTCTCTGTCAGACACGATATTCAGGGGCACACCGTGAAGTCTCACAATCTCTGAAATGAAAAGCTGGGCATACTGTCCCGTAGTGTAGTCAGTCCTTACGGGTAAGAAGTGAGCGACCTTGGACAACCTGTCCACAATTACCCAAACGGAGTCGTGACCCCTCTGCGACGTAGGTAACCCCGTGACAAAATCCATGGATATGCTCTCCCACATCCACACCGGAACCTCCAACGGCTGTAGCAATCCTGCTGGTCTCTGATGATCCACTTTTACAAGCTGGCAAGTGGCGCATTTCGAGACAAACTCAGCGATATCTCTCTTCATACCGCTCCACCAATATTGTCGCCTCATGTCTTGGTACATTTTGTCCCCTCCGGGATGTACCGCGAACCGTGAGCCGTGCGACTCAGCCATAACATCGTGCCACAATTCTTCCCCTTCCGGAACTACCAACCTCCCATTGAAGCGCAATCCCCCGTCTGAGCTAACGGTATAGTACTCGGCTCCCTCTGCAAGTAATCAAACTATCTGCTCCTGACAGAACGAGTCATTAGCCTGTGCCCGTACAATCCTCGTGATAATCTGCGGTGTAACGGTCATCACAGACATGAAAGATCGGGCCACTGCATCCTGGTGTCCCAATTCCTTCCACTTAGCCTTCCACACCTCTGCCACCTCATCTGCTGGCCTGCGGCTCAACGCGTCTGCTACCACGTTAGCCTTACCCGGGTGATACTGGATGTCGAACTGGTAGTCCTTCACAAATTCAAGCCACCTACGCTGCCGCATATTCAGTTCCTTCTGCGTGAACAGATACTGTAGTGACTTGTGGTCCGTGAACAGCTGAAACTTCTCCCCCAAAAGATAGTGTCTCCAAATCCGTAAGACAAATACTACTGCTGCCAACTCCAAATCATGTGTGGGGTAATTTTTCTCGTGAGGCTTAAGCTTACGGGAAGCATAAGCTATGGCCTGTCTCTCCTGCTGCAAAACACCTCCAAGCCCTTGCAAAGACGCATCGGTGTAAACCAAATACTCAACTCCCGGTCTCGGCAATGCTAACACTGGTGCTGAGGTCAATTTGTCCTTCAATTCATCGAATGCCAACTGACAGGCATCACTCTAGATATATGGCACACCTTTACGAGTAAGATGTGTCAAAAGACCCGCTATCTCCGAGAAACCCCGAATAAATCTCCTGTAGTATCCTGCTAAGCCCAAGAAACTACGAATCTCCGTTGGTGTCGTGGGCTGTCCCCACTCCCTCACCGCTGATACCTTCCCCGGATCAACAGATATTCCCTGGTCGGAAATAATGTGACCCAAGAACTGGACTTCCTTCAACCAAAACCCGCACTTCTCATATTTTGCATACAACTCGTTCTGACGAAGTGTCTGCAAAACCTGCCTCAAATGCTCGGCGTGCTCCTCCTCTGTCTGAGAGTAAACCAGAATGTCATCAATGAAGACAATGACAAACTGATCTAGGAAATCTCTGAACACCCTGTTCATCAAGTCCATAAACACTGCTGGAGCGTTGGTCAAGCCGAAAGGCATAACCCGAAACTCGTAAGAACCATATCTCGATAAGAACGCAGTCTTCGAGACATCCTCCTCCCTGATACGCAACTGATGGTATCCCGATCTCAAATCAATCTTCGAGAAGAAAGAAGCTCCTCTCAACTGGTCGAATAAGTCATCGATTCGAGGCAACGGATACTTATTCCGTATCGTGACCTTATTCAACTCTCGGTAGTCCACGCACAATCTAAGTGAACCATCCCTCTTCTTCACAAACAAAATTGGAGCGCCCCAAGGTGAGGTACTCCTACGAATAAAGCCCTGCCCTAACAGCTGCTCTATCTGATCCCGTAACTCTCGCATTTCAGCCGGAGCCATACGGTACGGTGCACGTGCTATAGGTCTCGTACCCGGTAGCAAATCTATAACGAAGTCTATCTCCCGACTGGGTGGTAAGCCTGGTATCTCCTGAAACACATCTGAATACTCCCTGACAACCGGGATCGAATCCAAAGGAATCACAACCTCCTTAGAGGTATCCTCCTCTATGTAATACAGATGAGTGGTCGATCCTCCCTCTGGGCGAGGCATCGCCACTATAAACATCTCCTGCCCCGGAATGGCAAAAACAATGCTCCCGCTGAAGCAATCAATCATGGCCCTATATGCTACGAGCCAATCCATACCGATGATCACATCGTGAACATGCATGTCTAACACTAACATGTCCGCAGGTAATACCAAACCACCAACCTCTACCCCCACTCCCCGGCATATAAAGAAAATAAGTGACCCACTCCCTAATGGTGAGTCGACACACGTCACTGTGCTCTCTGCCGTAGCTAACAATCCTAAAGCTTTCGCGAAGTGTGTAGCAATAAAACAGTGTGTAGCACCCATATCAAATAACACCCGACCCATAGTGCCATGGATAGAAAACGTACCCTCGATCACGGGCGGTGCCTGTGGAACTGCAGCCTGGTGAACGTTGTAGACACGTCCATACTGTAGCTGACCCTGCTGAGCTGGGACTGCTGGAATGGGTGGCAATGCTGCCATCTGTGGCGGTGCAGGAAGAGCGGAGGGAAACATAGGTCTCTGTGGCTCCTGGTGAGCACCCTGCTGCTGCTGCTGTGGGGCCCTGCCCCTATCAGGACAATCCTGCTTCTTATGGCCAGTCTTGCCACAAGTAAAGCACTTCCCTGGGAAGTTCCCTCCCCTCTGCCCCTGCTGTCCCCGGCCCTGGTGGCCGTTACCATTCCTCCCTTGGCCCTGCTGGCCCTGATGAAACTGCTGCCCATTCTGTCCCTGTTGGCCCTGATGGCCGTTTGGACCCTGATGGCCCTGGCGGAAACCTCCCTGTCCCTACCTGTAGTTCCCTGACCGGAACCTCTTATTGTCCCTCTGCTGGGTACCCTGCTCAGTCTGCCTCTGCCCCTGACCGGTTTGTGCCCCGCTGGCACCATGTCCTCCAGTCCTGCCCTGATGGCTAGACTCCCCTGACCGCTTGCCCTCGGCCATATGAAAACGGTGGTCCTGGCAGTGTAATAATGCAGCGTTAACCACATCAGAATACGTGGCCAACGATAGGTTCCCTAGCAGATGCTGACGGATCCTCCAATTCAACCCATCAGTGAACTTCTCTATCTTCTTCTTCTCTGTTGGAATCTCGTCTGGAACGATATTCAACAGGTTAGTGAACTCGGCCTCATACTCGGCCACTGTCTTGCCCTCTTGCTTCAAACTCATCAGTTTCCTCCTCATCTCTGTATGAACTGCGGACTGAAAATACTTGCGGTCGAACCGCACCCAGAACTCCTGAATCGTGAGGGTATCCCTCTCCTCCGCGGTGGTAATAGACTCCCACCATTGTAGTGCAGATCCCACTAGCTTGAAAGTAGCTAGCACCTGTTTTTGAACGTCAGTGCACTCATGCATCCTCAAATGCCTCTGTATGTCTTTCCTCCATTGGCTCGAGACAACCACATCTGAGCTACCTGCAAACTCTGGCAGATGCGCTTTCTGAAAAGCGTCACGTACACGCTCCCAAGCAGACGGGAATGCATTAACCTGTGCTGGCGCGGCAACCGGCGCCTGAGGCGGTGCCTGCTGAATAACGGTAATCGCGGCATTCACCGCTTGAGCTACTATAGCTGCAACCTCAGTGGCGTTCAACATGCCCTGAACTGGAGCGGGCTGGGGTTCGGGCATTGCATTCCTGGGAACTCGTCGTGCACGTCGTGGAGGCATCTGAAATAAGAACAAAGTTTATAAGTTCACGGTTTATAAACTTAAAATAGCTGAAGAACGAAGCATACACAATAGGAGTACAACAGTCCTAAAATATAGGGCTCTATATCAAAGAAAACGTAGCGGAAACATAATAGCCGTATAGATCCTAAAGGACACTAGAACCTGATGCTCTGATACCACCCGTGACACCCCGACTAATTAAATACCGGGTAGCTACTCCTTTATAAAATTAATTCAAAATGCCAAGTTGGCTCAGTTAATAGCATCACTGTCGAAAACATTTTATTATTTCTAACCACCTAGTATTTAAAAAGCAAGTTGTCAAATTTTAATTTAAGTCTGATTAACATGCAACAAGAGTAATGAATAACTAAATAACACCATTCACCATACTGAAGTAAAACGAATAACCATCACAAAATGTAAATAAACTCTGGAGGAAAAACTCCTCAATACAAATCCCACAACTGATAAGTAAACTGAAATAAATAACTAAAACTGAATACTGAGCAATACATGCTAGAGTCTGAAAACTGAAATGTAAAAATGTCTAATAGAATTGGGCAACATGCCCTACAACTGATAGATGCTGAGACTGGAATCCAAATGAGAGAGGCGTCTAAATGCAAGTCCCTGTAGCTTCCACAAACAGCTACAGCTCGTCACCTGAATGAGAATCCTATGCTTGGTGTCCCTGTGGCTGGGCACCTAAAAATGGTTTTACAAAGAAAAAGATATTTGAAAAGCAAACGGGTCAGAGCCCGAATGTGGAGTTATTTTAAAAACCTGCAAGTGCTTTAAAAACATTTAAAAACATTAAATGCAAAGTACATGTTAGGACGTGCACTCACATTATATTCTCACCTCTCGTCTAACTGTGCACTCCTAACGCAAGTACCCATCTATAACTACCCATACTACTAGCTAAGTGACAACATATCTAGCTAGACTGCCAAAGGTCTTGCCAATAATACTTGGTTCCATTTACATAATAAGGCTCGTAATTAAATAGGGGTTTAACGTCAACTCAGATACTCAATGTGCAATATTTATAACTGTAAATTAACTCGTTATATTTCTCGAAACAATACCGTAATATAATTACAACATTAACATGATGATTCTCATTAATTAAATGTATATTATTCACATCATAAATATACAATACAAGCACCCCGCAACTAAGTTGTAGTGCACACATACTCTGCTATCCATCCCGGTACATCACGTACATAAGGATCACATATTCCGAATCTCTCAGGAATAGTTCAGATAACACAAATCACAAATAGTGGAGGCGAACACAGTCACCATCACATGGGTCACGCACATACCTACGCTCCCATGATCATGCAGACTTATTAATATCACAATAAGTCCTTCTATGACCTATGTTCATCAAGGTACCAGTCTAAATCCCCCCCGTAGGCACACAAGGATTAGAGGGTCCTAAGCGAACGCAAACCTCCCGTGATAGCAAGTATGGTAGGTATGCCATACACACAAATACTATATCAATACTAAGTATACACGCATCTTAGTAATCACCGTAGTATAATTGTAATACTCTACATCATTATACCATGTCCAAACTTATATTTTTCAAGTCTCCCGTTAATATAAAATTAAATTGCCGACACGTCTCACGCCGTAGTCCCTTATCCTTAAAACCTATCTATAATAGATTATTAGGTTCCGATTATTCCCAAATATAACATCTTTATTCCTAAGGTCTTTACTTCTGCTCTAAACCTTATTTCATCGAATTACACAATTTTGCACTATTAACCCAAACGTTACCTCTCTAACGAATTTCAATAACCTAGAATAATTCCCCGAATTGCATTCTAATTAAAGTCCACTATAATAATCACACCTACTGGTCTTCTTTAAGGGTGAGGGTATTCATAAGTTCTCCAAACATATTCTCCGAGGGTTTCCACCATTAAAATCAAATTAAGGAAAATTTTACTCATTCTGGGTAGGTCGATCAATCGACCTATGAATATCGATCGATCGATTGAGTCGATCGATCGACTGATGAATGTCGATCGATCGATCGAACAGGTATGGCTACGGACTGCTTCGTTTTGCAGGTTTGAAAACATCCCAAAACTTATTTTTAAGGCATGATTCTCTAGTATAACGTTATAGTAATGTCATATAACCATCCTACGATATTACTAACGTCCACAAATCAATATTTCAACAACTAAAGGCTACATATGGATCAATCTTCATCAAAAACCTAGTTTTCTAATTTATCTCAAGAACATTCATAAACTTCATCTTAAATCCGTTTTTGGTATAGAAAAAGTCAGTAATTCTCTTAATATGATTTTCCAGTAACATTCTACATGCAACCTATATCCCAAAAATTAAACTAATAACTCCAAACTTATGGGTTTTTTCATTATCTTCCAAGAACACACAAAGTTTTTGAATAATCTAACATGGAAGAAGCATTCTCCGAAATTCAAATGGAATAAATCACTTGCCTTGATTGTCTCTGGATTTGGTGTTGGATTTGTAACCTCTTTCTGCAGATTTCCTCTCTCTCTCTCCTTCTCCAAGCTTTCTTCTTCCAAAGGTGGCTATGGTGGCTAGGGTTTCCTTTGGGAGAGTTGGAAGACTAAATGATAACCTACGTAGCTTATGGGTTTAATAAAGGGTTGGTTGGGTCAATTCCTTATCAGATTACAACTCTCAATTTTCGTCACTTTTAATTACCCAAAAATACCAAATTACTAAAATACCCTTTAAGTTACCGGTATGGCCTAAAAATACCCCGGGACCCAAACTATACCCCCGGCTAGTGTTTTCTGACTATCTCGACCCTTCCGGACGCGTTGGCGCACTCAAAACGACCATACGGATTATAGATTTTAAATTCACTTTTATTAACAAAATAATATACCGTGACGCGGCGGTCCCACGTGTCTCAACAAAATTTCTAAAATACCGTATATAAATCCCACGACAAATTTTATAATACCAAGTACATATATAATCATATATGCACATAATCAAATACCAATACGCATCTCATTAGTATTTATAACCCGGATTAATTTCCAATTAATACGCTATTTAATTAATTAATCCCAAAAATAATTATAGTCAAAAGTACGGGGTATTACATTGTGCTGGTACCGACGCTACTGCTTGAACCTGGGGTGGAGCCTACTGTACCACCGCTAATGAGACATTCGCCGCCTAAGCAACAATGGCGGCTACCTCAGTTGCATTCATCATTCCCTGAGCGGGAGCTGTTGGCTGCTCGGGCTGGGCATTCCTGTCTCGAGGTGCTCCTCTCGGAGGCATCTAAAATGAGAAGGAAGTTTATTAGTATACAGTTATTATTAAATCTCCAATAGCTGAAGACGTAAGCGTAAATACAAGAATACAATAGTCCTAAAAATAAGGCTTTATATCAAAGACACTAAGCGAAAAGTGAAATAAGCCGTACAGATCCTAAAGGACATTAGAACCTGATGCTCTAATACCACCTGTAACACCCTGCCTAATTAAATACCGGGCGATCAGTCCTTTATTAAATTAAATATCAAGGTGAACAGTGTGGTTCATTCTTAGCATTACTAACGAAAACAATTTCCGTTTTAATCACCATAAATAGTTAAGCTAAGTGTCAAAACAATTTAAATGATTTTATTTATTCAATTCCGCTGTAAAATCTTTTTAAACATAAACGGATTTATGAATAATACAAACAATAAAAATACCAATCATCCAACGAAACATGCTAACTAGATTATTCAAATCCCAATAAATAACCTCAACCACTAGCAATGTGATAGATAAAACAATCCCAAATGCAAACATGATACTGAAATGATAGAAGTATATGCAATTCATATCAAGTCTAAACACGAGTTTGGAAATGGGTGACACATGCCCTCACTAAAAGAAATAAACAGAAATCTGAGAAACCAAAGGAGGAGGCGTCTACTGCAATGACCTGCAACTCCCACACAAGCTGCAGCTCGTCCTGTTAAATGAATCTACACCTGACGCCCCTGTGGTTAAGCACTTGTAATATATATATATATACACACACACAAGAGAAAGGAAAATGACAGGAAACGGGTCAGAGCCCGAGTGTAAAAATAGCTTTGAAAAGTGTTTTAGCAAGTAATTAAATGCTCACTAATTGATAAGACATCCATGTTAGCACACGACACTCTCTTGAGAATTTTCACCTCTCATCTAGTGTGCACGCCTAAAGTACTACTAAATGCATCATAAGTCTGTCTAATTCATCTCCCATAAATTTTATTTCGAGAAGTCACAAGATTATGATTTTTGTTTAGAGATAAATCTCTTAATGATTACTTACGTTATTTAGTATTTCTCAGTACTGTTATAGAGTTCCCAAACACTTACTTTAATTTTGGAGCATTTATAAAATACTTATCTACTTATAAGCATAATAGAAGAATTACATATATACGTATATATATTAATCACTCATATAATATATATACTATCGGCACCCCATATAAAATCTATGGTGCTGGCATACTCTGCTATCAAGTCCCCGTAACTCTCGTACTAAGGGAAATACTAGTTCGGAATCACTCTCAAACTGTATTAACACAATACACACAAAGTGGAGGCGAAGCATAGTTCCAAGTCACTAAGAGGTCAGCACATACCCCTCACGTCTCTTAGGACTGTCTGACTATCATTCTTAGATAGCTTGTACCAAGGAATCCTATGTTCTAGGGTACAAGTCAATATCCCCCATAAAGTTCCCATCGAGATAATACTGTCCCGGCATGGCAACCTCTGTGATAGCACGTAGCGCGGGTATGATTATACACAAATATTTAATATATACATACACATACCCTCGGTTATATATATATATATATATATATATATATAAATTTTCACCTCTTTCAATTAGGTTCGCCCATGACTCATAATAATATATTTAACCGTACGTAGTACAATTTACCCAATCTTTACGTATAAAGAACTTATCTCTTTTTATTCTCAATTATAATCATTTCGTAATTACTTCTCGTCCCTCGAAGTATTCTCTCTTCCTAAAGGTAAATTCAGTAGGTATACCCTCTCTAATATAGTGCTCTAAGTCATTCACGAAACTCTCAATTCCTTAGTTAATGCACGCATGATTTACAATGTGTGTCAAACCCCCGTTAACCCACGATTACATCCCATATAAAATTACATTCAACGGAATCTACTTAGACCCTACTGGTCCTCTTCATGATCCATTACATTCTTTAAATGATATTAAAGGGTTCCTATGCATTTTATCCGAATTAAATAAAACGAGAAAAAACATGCAATTTCTAGGAGGGGTCGATCGATCGATGAAAGGGGGTCGATCGATCGATTAGTCAATTGATCGACATTCTTGAGTCGATCGATCGATCAAACAGGTATTCTGAATTCTGCCATTGATAACTACAGGTTTCCTTCATCAAACTCAACCAAAACTCCATAATTGAGTCCCAAACTCCAAACCAATTAGACTGATAGTTATAATAACCTACCTACATGATGTCCTACGTAAAACATGTACGAATTTCATCAAAAGTATAGGATTAAAGGCCCAATTCATAATATTTATCAAGACCCCTAGTTTCATTAAAATTTCCAAACTTCTAATTCTTTTCCCGATTTCCATCTTCAAAACCATTACAATTTTATGGGTAATCCTCTACATATGATGAGATTTCCAGAATATACTTATTTCTTCTAAAGTATGTGATTTAAATTCCCTAAATCATCAAATTCTTCGAATAAACATACATTATTTAATCCTATTCTTACATGGTTGAATTATCTACTAGAAATCAACAAGAAATTACTTGCCTTAATATAGTAGGTCTGATTCTACAAGTTTGACAAGTATAGGCTTGATCCCTTCGTTCCGATCTACGTTTTGGTGGTGGTGGTGGTGCAATTGGGTTGGTTCTTGCCTTGGATTCTTGGAAGACTTTTCTCCTTTCTTCCTCTTACTGTCGTTCTAGACTTTTGAGAACGTTAAATCTAGAGGTCTCTCCTAATATCTGATATTAATTCCCAATTTTCTTCATTTAACTAAGGCCTAATTTGTAAATGACTAAATCGCCCTCTCGGGGTGCCGGTTAGGCCTAAAAATGCCCCGAGACCCAAATTAAAACTCCGGGTATACTTTTATGACTATCTCGACCCTTCCAGACACGTTGGCGCACTTGAAATGGCCATACGGGCAACTTATAATTTATTCACTTTTTATAAGAATAATATAGTCCCGACACGACGCAGGCGCGTCCCGACTTAATTTCCATAATTATCATATTATTCACTCGTGACAATTTTAATAAATTCAATTCTACATATTACTTTGCTCACTAAGTAATATTCAACAAATTTTCAATAATTACTAACTCTCGTCATGCTAGTAAATATTTAAATAAATAATCGAATTAATATTAAATTCATTTATCTCAATTAAATTTAATAAATCCCCAATTTAAAAGCCATAAAAATACGGGGTATTACATACGTTAGGTATGTGTGTATCCCAAAGTCTTATAACCATGTTCACCTCTAGTGTGTGTTGATTTATTTTAGGTTCGAGGAGACATGTCGAACCAGTAGTCCTTGACTTAGTACGAGAGGTACGTGGACTTAATAACAATGTATGCCAACATCACAAGGGAACATTCTGGGGATGCTATAGTGGTAAATATTATATGTGTGTTAAATATATATAAATGCGATATATCTACTTATGTATGATAGTAGAACTGATAGATTACGTGTCTCTAAAAGTAAAATGAGTGGAGAAACTTAAATAAACAACTCAGTAATAATATGCGGGTAATGTATTATTGATATTTTGGTAGCATTTCGTATGAGTAATATAAGAGAGATAGACCTATTGAGGTTATTTGTATAGCTAGATAGGGTACGTTAGGCGTGCACATTAGTTGAGAGGTGAGGATATCAAGAGAGTGTACGAGGAACTAAGATGTGTATCTCATAACTAATTTAATTTGTGATTTTAACACTTGCAAAGTATTTTCCAACTATTTTCTTGGGCTCTAACCCGTGTCAAGATATTTTCAAAACCTTTTAGATGTCCAGCCACAGGGATGCCAAGTTTGATGATTCTATCCAGGGATACATAGCCGCAACACTTGTGAAGGCTTGTAGGATTGCTTTAGACGCTTCAGTTTATTCACTTCTAGATAGGAGATTCTTCAGTATTTCATTTGGGCGTGTTGCCCCTTTAGACTATTTATTTCTTCAGTTTTTATCAGACTTTACTCAAATCCAATTTTATTATTTCAGACTTGTATTTGGACTTATTTTGGGTACCGATGGTTTATTCGTTCTTATTTATATATATTTATCGTATGATTGTTTAGACTATTATTGTGTGGATTGTTTAATTAATTTATTGTAGTTTCGCATGTTGTTATATTAATGAAAGATAAAATTTAGCATCAACTTAATTTAACCTAGGTCGTCAGTAATTAAAAAGCTTTTCAACAATGATACTAAGAATGAACCAAATGATATTCCTGGTTATTTTGATAAAGGGATGATCACCCGTGATTAAAATAGGTGGGGTGTCACAATAGGAAGTGCATATTCAATAGGAATAAGATCTGTAAAAAGTGTACAACTAAGACACTCATAGTTACAAACTCCCATATGTTCTCCTTGATATTAGTAGTCACCTTGTCCCAACTTTTATTTGTTATTAGTACATACTCTCTAGCCAAAATCCCAAGCATAGAACTATTTCAGTTTGAATCAAGTCCAACTGGTTGCCCGAGCTCATTGAACTCTATATCTTTATGATCTTTTAGTCTAGTCGCGACCACACTCAATTTCGATGGTCCCTTATTCTTATTCTTTTTCCCTTTGTCTACGAAAGTAAATTCAGGCATTTCTTTCACAACAAATGAGTTAGAGCTTTCACCTAGTACTTTTGCACCCTCATTTTCCGTACCCATAGCAAAACTAGAAGTTTTTCACAGTTTCTTACCCATAACAACCTGTATTGAATACTCACATGCATAGGAAATATAGTATAAATAATGTGGATATCAAAAAAACTTATTAGAATGATACAAATTAAATAGGAAAAATTATGTTGCAACTCACTTCTTGATAAATACGTGTCATATCTGCCAATTTCACAAAAAACACACTATCGTTTATTCAATCTACATCACGAAAGGGAAAAAATTAGAATTTACAACACAAGAAAATATTTGGCAGAAGCACACTTTTCAAAAGAAAAATAAACACAATCAACACCCACAAAACTAATGAATTGTTTAAAATTTAGAAATTAAAACAGAAAATAACTACAAACTAATTCATTACAAACATGCCTACAACAAAAAAATCTTTGACAAAGCATGTTGTTCAAGAAAAAAAATAGCAACCACACATCTAGTGAGCTACAAAAAAGTTAAAATTAAACATAGAATTAACTGTTTCTGAAAAAAAAAACAGAAGTACCTAAAAACAAGTTTACCATAAAAATTTCCACAAATATATAATTCAATTTTATACACATCCATCAAATTTAATTTTAACATTATAAAATCCTTAACAATCAATAACAATACCCTCTGAATCAACAACAATGCCCTCGTAGTCTATCCTCACATAAGAATCATCTTAGTCTCACTCACTTTGGTCAAGTTTAGATACATCAATCGATGAATATGATGTATCGGCACTCTCATCATACGCCTCTAGCTCATGAAAACCTCTAGGGGGCCTTCAGAATCACATACCAATTTGATGTTTTTCTTTATCTTGAATAAAATATTTATTTTGCTTGAGACGCTAGAATAAAAGGATTTCCTTTTAATTGGTTTTGTCCTTGGTGGAGGTTTACCAAAGTGAAACCATCTTCAACTTTTATGCCATTAACAATGTTGGCCCAATCACATTGGAAGATAGTAAGTCGAAACGTGTGAAAGTCTAGTAAAATTTTATCATTTGCAACGACGGGTGTGGTATCCCTTGAACTAGATCTACAAATGGTCTCTGCCTCAAGAAAAACACCACTGTCATGTGTCTAGTGTTCAACTGACAAGTTTTGAAATCGTTTATCATTTATTATATAGCCACATTGCATAATGTCATGGCACGACTGCTAGCCAGTTTAGGGTTGTTGATGCTTTCGTCATACTTGACTGGACTTTAATCTACTCAAAACATTACAAATAAAACTATATCAATATTTTTATCAAACGTTAAGCTATTAATGAAAAAATATTAAAAAAAAATTCCACCTTATTTGGAAACCACGAAGTAAATGTCTCAATATATTTCTTCTATAGTGAGGTCTCATTTTAGGGTAAACTTGGATCATAATTCTTTAATTCATCCAAATGAATTCTATAATAGATGAAAACAAATTTTAGTCATAATACTAATACTAATAATGAAGAATTTATATTATGATCATCCTTTAAGTCACCCTATATATGGATGGACCTCTATGCTGTTAAATAGCACATAACGATGGACAATCTGTAACATGTCATCAGACAATGTTATTGGATTCACCTTCGAAATGGGACAAGCTTCGTGTATTTCCTCATCTTTAGTTACTCCACTTCAGGATTGTGAAACACCTATGTTTGCTATTTTGTAAGTAGATGCTGAAAAACTTTACACACTCATCGGCCAAATAACATTCCGATGTGTATCCCTCCGGTCGTGCATGATTCCTAACATAAACCTTGAGTGTCTTTATAAACCTATAGCAGAAGAGTGTTTACAACTTTATGTTAATTAATTACTAATGTGAATTTTATTTAATTATAAAGGTAAATACATTATATACTACCTTTCAAATGGCCACATTCATCGAAAATGTACTGGCACACACAGTAGAGCTTCTCACCCTAGATGAATTGTCAAGTGAACCATAATATCAAAAAATCAGGGATGCAACATGCATAATATTTCCACAATGCCATCCTCTAATTTTTCCATCCTACTTTTATCAATCATTCTTTAACATAACTCATTAGAAAAAAGGAACTTAGGTGGAGAATTACTTGCCTCACACCTTTTGTCAATAGTCCTCATATAGAAACTTCTAACAATTGTTACATTAGAACATGATAATCATGTGACTTTAGTCCTAGTAACTTACATTCTTCTAATTTAATACAATGACTAATATTGGAGGTCAAATTTTCATGGTCGGCGACACCTGAAACTGATTTCAGTACTGGTTGGCATTTACAACGCTGGTCGGCAAATATATCACAGGTCGGGGCACCTCATAATTGCAAGTATGGCCGAATGATTGTTGGAGAGCAGGTCGACAACCAATACTTCAACAATAAACATCACCATCACCAATTGTGTTGGTCCACGATATATAGCTAGTCGGAAGAATCAAATGTTGGTCGGAGACATTTCATTATGATCGGTGATGGGTATTATGCAGTTTGAGGAGTTCCCGAGCTCCCATTCATTGATCGGCTACATCTATTTCTACTCGGATGTACCAATTGTTGGTCGGCAACATCTCAACCTTGGTCGGAGGCAGTAGAAAGCTAATACCAGAATTGAAAATTGACGATTCCTTTGCTTCTCTCTTTTTGATTTTGACAAAATCACTACTTTGCTGCCAAAGGACAAGACTATCCCTTTATTCTTATCCTTATCCTTTACATGAAACTCCCAATGGAAAATTTGCATGGAGAAAAATTAAAATGCATACTTGGTTATTTTCTGATTTATTAATTCACAGAAACTTTATGTAAAAAATATTTCAAGACCAAAAAATTATATTTGAGCATTTACTGAATTTCAAATAATTCCTAGAGTGATAAATAATTTCTAAAAAATCAACGTACATTTGGTCTTTTACTTAAAATTAAAATGCCTAGCATTTTTTATAAAAATTTGTCCACATTGACGCACACTTGGTACAAAACATACTATTTCATATTTTGAAATTTTTATTGCCTTATGCTGATACACATCACATATTGTTTGGCTAAATACTTATTCTCATGACAATAATTATTTGAACTAGTCTGAACAGGAATTCAAGCAACTTATTAAAATTCCATGGGGACATGAGTTAATCCCGACGAAAACTCGGCAACAATCTTAAACCTCTTATTGCTTGACATCAAGCAATTTTGCCTCGACAGATCAGTCGGACATAACCATCTGGTAACTTCAAATTAAATAGCCTTTGACAAATTATTTTCTTCTTTTTCTTTGAAAGTGTGTAAGGCGGTGGTGGTAGGTAATATTTTTTTCCTTTTAGTTGAGGATGCAATTCCTTTCTAATCCACAATTACTTCAGGTTCTTACAGGAATTTAAGTAGTCCTTTGTTTTTCACTTAAGATCTAATAATGTTGCAATAAGACTTTCACGTACATATTTTTTTGTGTGTATTATATCCAAATTGTGGCGTATGTCTAATGCCTGAAAAGATAGAGGGGAGGTTAATACATAAAGTGAATACACCATTTTAAATCTTAAGAAAAATATGAAGTTTGTGACTCAAAAAATTATGACTTGAGATATACTTACATGCCAATATGGTAAATAAAAAAATTGACTTCTCCTTCTTCCAAAAAGTTTTCTTTCTCTTACATTTTTTCCCTTTACCAAAGTCATTTACAACACCATTTAAGGAAGCTAAGATGCCCTCAACATTCAAAGGTTTTAGTGGCCTCCTCATTTCTTCAACTCCATTAAACCAACTCTTTTTCTTATCTCACCATGGATGGTTCATTGGGAGGAATCGTCAATAACACATATAAACTGTTTTAAAACTATTTTGTAACCATTGTGAGGATGTGCTAGGACCACAAATAGGACATGCAAATTCCCCCTTCGCAGTACATCTGGCTAAATTACCATATACTTGAAAGTCATTTATTGTCCACATTATAATATCTTTTAAATTGAATGTCGAATCGTTTGATGCATTATACATCTCAACCTCGTTATTCCAAAGCTCGAGTAGGTCATTTATAAGTGGCTGTAAATATACGTCTATGCCATTACCTAGTTGCTTTGGCCCATGTATAAGCAAAGTCAACATCAAATACGATCATCCATACAGGACAACAACTATAGCTCGTGCTTATATTATTAAAAGGATTAAATCCATCAGTTGCAAGCCTAAGCCTAAGATTTCTTAGGCCAGATGCAAAATTTAACATTTTTTATTCATTGTGTGCCACGCTAATGAATCAACTGGGTGTCGTATCTTACCATCTTGTCTTTGGTAAGTCGAGTGACACTTTAACTACTCTGCTTTTTCAGATGACATAAACATACTTTGAAATCTTGTAATTATTGGGAAGTACCTTAGTATTTTTACTAGTACTCCTTTATTAACCTTCTTAGTGCGTTCATCTACTTTCCATCGCGAGGAGACACATTTAGGGCATGCATCCATATGCTCGTACTCTTTCCTAAATAAATCACAATTATTGATGCATGCATCGATCTTCTCATACCCAAGATCGAATTCTTTTAAAAATCCTTTTTGTTGTATACAAAGAGTAGTAAGAGTGTTATCCTTTGGCAACATATAGAAGTTCATTAAACCGTTTATCAAATAATCCATGTGTAGTTTTATGTTTGTATAATGATGTAATCGCAGAAATTTTTGTATACTTCATACACCCGGGATATAAAGGACTCTCGACATCTTTCAACTTTTGTTTAAAAGATTCCTCCCCTCTTTCAAAACCATCTCCCCCATCTCCGACATCTTAAACATTATCATATTTATACATAGTATGTATATCTGACATTTCAATGTCATCATGATATACATAAGTATTTGAATGCTCCCCGTGAAGGACCCACGTCTTATACATATGATCAAATCCATGAATGACCAAAGTGTTCATAGAGTGTCTCCTTATCTTGCTAGCAAAGGTTTTTACATTCATATGATCATATCAGGATTTCTTGTGGTTTTCTTAGCAAATTCAATAAATTTGTTTACTCCGTCTTGGTATTCCTCGGTATGTCTAGGAACAACAAAAAAGTGCATTGATATAATTGTTTCCCATATAGATTTCAAATAAGGTGCATCTAAAATCCTAAGACAATTTTAATATATATATATATATAAGTGCATATTATGTACAATGAAATACTCTAAACTACTAACACTTGCATAAAATAAAAATAATTTACAAAACAACATACAGGGCCAATAAACTCCAATCACAAATTATAGACAAAAAATATAAACAAAAGCCAGCTTCAACTCATCTACGATAAATTGCCAAGCACTAATAAAAACTATCATGATCACAATATCATAAACTAGTAAGAGAAAACTTCTAAGAATCAAATTAACACTAACTGATTCAAACTTTCTCTAAGCACAAGAAAATGCATGACATCAATCTAACATAACAATACAAAAATGGTGTCTTTAAATTGTATGAGGCCACATGTCTCTAATCAATAAGTATCAAATAAATGTTATTTGCTTCTCTCACCTCAAATATAAAACGTTTTTGTACTCAAAAGGTCAAAAACTCTTAAATCTCTCTTTTTCTCTCTCTAATTAAATCAAAATCTTCATATTTTCTCTCTAAAGGCCATGGTGATTTTGGCTGGCTTATTTTGAGATGATTTTAAAACACTCTTTGCTATTGTCGTGAGCCATCACTTTATGCTTTTTTTCTCATCTTTTTAACATTGCTCTCACTTCTTTTAAATAATATAAATATATGCACTTTGTTATTTGTTCACGTTTTCGTTTACGTTCCTTAAATTTTGAACATGTTTGTAGATTCTTGATTATTTTATGTTTATAATCTGGAATTAAGGCTTTTAATTTCATTCTGGGGTTTTGGTATTATATGTCTGATCAAACATGGGGTTTTCATATTATTCTATAGGATATTTTGATTAATTGTCAGGACATCAACAAATTGGTAATAAAGGAGATCAAACTGATAAGGAGACTGTGCACAAATAAGTAAAATACAAATTTGCATTCAAAGTTGGAAAACATATACAATTTGTTTTATGTTATTGTTGGATATACATAGTTTGTAAATAATATGTATGAATCTAAAAAAAATATTTATAGTAAAAGAATGAATGTACATTTAATTGGTATCCTTCTATTAATATCAATATGCTTTGTTGTAGTTTTTTTCAGTGATTTGTGATCAGATGCAGTTTTATGATATACATTTATAAGAAATGGTATTAGACATGAATGTCGTGAGATAACAATTATTGGTGCCTTGAGTTGGATTTTTTTCTCCACATCTCATCTGCAGATTCTGATTTTTATTAACTATAATTTGGGATTTTTCATGCTAATTTGAATTGTCTTTTTGTTAACAAATTAGATGGTCTTATGGATCCTCAAACTTAATTTTAATGGATATTTATAACTATGTTTTACTTTTTAGTGTTTAAACATCACAAACTATTGCAGTACCATTTTATATCCTCTTTATACATCTAGATATATGATCACACCTTAACTTTTGAGTTACATTGAAATGAATTTTCATTTTTTTAGTTGTTTCAAGTCTTTTTAAAAAAAAAAATTATATAATCATTTTAATTTATAGGAAAGTATATATATTAGTCAATAATTAAAATATTTGTAACAGAACTATGTGCGTTTGGTGGGGTGGATGAGTTTCAATTTCAATTTAGTGTGTGTGTTTGTGGGGTGAGGTGGGAACATGAATCAATACAAGAGGGAGTATCCCTCTCTCTTGGTAAATATATATATTTTTTTATTGACATGACAATTACATGTCTAACTAAAGTTGATACTTGGTGTTTTTGTTTTATTTCTAAATTTTCACAAAGGGTTGTTATTTTATACCACTATATTATTATGAATTAATAGGATCCGGTTTTATTGGATATTTAAAAGGGTATCATAATATGAATAAATTTGTTATCATAGTTTTATTAAATAAAAATAATAAATAGATTAAGAATATTACATTCAAAATATAATTATCAAGGTTTCTCTTAGAGATTAAGAGATATTTTTTTAGTGTTAGTTTGACATGTTTAAATAAAAGGATGAAAGATTTACAAAAAGATGGTCGATGAAAGGACACTCAAAGTATTTAGGTACAAGGAAGCAAATTATTTATGTTTATCCACAAAAAATTTAATTATTTTATAATTATATTCTTTAAACATTCACTTTCTTTTACATATTAATATGAGTTCAATATGAAATAGTATTATGAGGTAATAGACAATTTCTATTTATATTGATAAATATTTTTGCATGTAGCATATATGGTTGCTATACAATTGTTAATTTCTAAGTAGTACATTGTAAAACAACAAATACAAAAATCTAGTTAATGATATAAAAAGAACACCAAAACCAAGCAAACCATAACAACATTAATATCTGGAATAATAGAAACAAAATATACCTCTAAAAATACATAATTCGATGTATATATAAGCTTGTGTAAATGAGAAATATAGAGTTATAGGTTGTCACGAGGGGTTTTAGACGCATCAGAACCAATGTTATTATTTACGAATTGCGCGTAAAAAGTTGTCATTCTCTTCGTCTATCCTTGTGTGTTCTCTTTTAATCAGAAGACTAAAATACATGGCAAACATAATGCAAGTGAATTATAACTTTTTGAACACGGCCTAGATTTAAGCTTTTAAGGGCCAACATTTACACGAACACGGCCTATATAAAATGTGATATGAAAATATTTTTTTCGAACACAAAAAGAACTCAAATAATATGTGATGAGATGCGACACGATATGACACGACACGACACACTCTTATTTTTGTAGCTAACGTGAACACAATACAAAGATCTTTTCACCTAACACGAACGCAAGCCAAATAATGTATATGACACGAAATGTTTGTTTTACTTAACATGAACATGATCCAAATAAAACTCGACAAACACGACTGCTTTATCTAACATAAACATGATCCAAATAAAATTATACAATAGTCTTAATTTTTTACCTAACTTGAATACGACCTATAGAAAACAGGACACAACACAATTGCTTTACCTAATACGAATACAATCCCCCCCCAAAAAACCATTATACACAAATCTTATTTTTTACCAAACCTGGATATTGCCCAAATAAATGTAAATAATACTTATATTTTTCTTACCTAACAAGAACATGTCCCAATTTCACGACATAACTAGAGAACAAATGTAATTTTTTTTACCTAACACAATCCAATTAAAATACGACCCATCACTGAAGAAATTTTAGTTTGAACCACAAAAAATCTTTATTTTTTTACTAACACGATCCATCACTAAAAAAATTCAAAAACACACCTTTTTTTGCAATTGAAAAAAAATAAATCATGAAAAAAATGTGGTGAAAGTCGCAAATGGGTATGCACTTAAAAATTGTGGGTATTGTTGCAAATCCTAAAAACAACAAGAGTCAGAGATTTGAATCTCATGAAATCAAAGATCTGAATAACATATACTAATACATTTGGAACAATATCTTTAACATAGTGTATACAAGACAATAAAGAGATAGAGATAAAATGACTTAAAAGGATATCTGATGTGTTGTAAGTTGGGCTTTTTTAGGCAATAATTGAAAGGTAACTATACACACACACACACACGCGCGCGCGCGCGCGCACACACACACACACACACACACACACACACACATATATATATATATATATATATGTTAAATTCTATAGCAGTAATGGAACTTAAAAATAGGAGAATAAATCGATTACCAAAGAAGGTCTTGTCATTAAATTGAGGCTTGTTGGAACAAAAATAGATGGTTGATGGCAATGACTGGTGTTCGAAGATTCTTCAACAGTTGGTTTGTGCTGGAAAAGCATATAAAAATTAAATTGGCAAGAAAACTCAAAACAGATTATAATAGAAAACTAAGAAATAATAGAACAAACTCGACTGGATATAATGGTTGGAGTATTGTTTTCTAACATTTAGGGTGTGAAAATTCGGGATTTTATTACATGGATGGATAAATCTCCAACCATGTAATAGTTTAATCCTTGATAAATTTTCACTCTTTCGGCTAATTATGGTCGAAATATAATATTTTCAAGAAAAAAATCATTTGAATTTTTTGGATCAAATTTTATCGCCAATTAAAACCCAATTAAGGTTTGATTGAGAATGTTTTCTTGTAAATCAATTGGCCATTTAGTTCTTGAAATTTGATAACTTTGAAAGAGAGCAGGAGGAATTTACCTGGTTTGAAAGAGAGCGAGATGGATAACTCAGTTTGGGGATTATCTGGTTTGGCAATTTGCCTGGTTTGAAGGAGAGCGGGAGGGATTGCAAAGATAAGGGGGATGTGTAGTAGCTGAATGAACGTGAATATGGGGTGGAAAGTTTACATTCCCCCTGGGAAAACGTCACGTGTTTACAAAAACCATTGACCTCTTAATTAATTTTATTTACACGACATCTTCAATTAAGTTGTTAAAAGTTTTTCCCATATTTATTTTTACTTCAAAGAGAAGTTTCATGAATCATTATTAAAAAAATGTCGTTAATAGTTTGACAACAGTTAATTAATATCATCATATATATTTTCTACGACTTGTTTTGTGTGTCGTAAAACTTTTTTTAATAATTTATCCACAACATTTACAACAAAGGTGTCGTGTTTGCATACATTTTACGACACATACATGTCAAATGTCGTAAAATGAGTATCGTAGTAAATACTTTTTCTTGTAGTGAAAGTTCAGGAACCACTGATCTAATTTACTCAAATATTTATAATATTATTTTCAAGCTATATATTACTAATATATAAAAAAAAAAATCAAAGAGACTCTAAATTGGACATGAAAGAATCCAAATCGACAAATACCCAATCCATAAAACCCATTTTAAAATCGGATCCATCAACCAATTATATCGATCCGATTTTATCCTCCAAAGAGAGTCAGTTTGATCCTCAAGTTTAAATCCTAATTTCCCACCTAAAATATGATAAACAAAATACAAAATATAGTCATTTGAAGACTAAAGATTAAATATTTATGCAATCTAGTGCCTTTCTATTTTTACTTGTTTTAACTTGTCCCATTAATGAAAATGGAAATAAAACTAATGCTAAAAAGAGCCGTATGATAAAGTAATAGAAGAAAGGGGCTTTTACGGTCTAGTCCTTGAACTAACAATTTTGGACAAAAAAAACCATTAGCTTTCTCCATGATTTGCATCAGATTAAAGAGAAAATAAACAATAGGCATATTGAACTTCTTACGAAGACTTCATTTTGGGAGCTTTTCAATGACAGTGAGAAAGTAGTAGAAGTGGACCACAAGAAGACGGATAAAAATATTTTATCAATTATCCAGTTGTACAATACGGAAACCAAAATTTTCCATATGAAGAGTAGGATTGCAATAATGCCAATAGATATAAGTGAAATATTTGGCATACCACTGTTTGAGGGTTTAAAATCAATAAACTAAAAAAGTGACCCAATACTGCTCAAAAACCTGGAGTACAAGCACGATACTTCGCAAAAAGAATAGAAAACTTAGAAATATTGAATAGTTTGAAGAAATCAGTTGAATTGGAGACAGATGAAGGCATTGTCGATTTTGTAAAAATTGTGTGTCTCCACTTCTTGAACACGTTATTTTTCTCCAACTCAAACTTCACCCTTGCAGAATTTTGGTTGAAATATATCAACAATATTGAGGAAATGAATAAGTATGACTGGGCATCTGTTGTGCATGAGTTTCTCATACATTAACTTGACAAATCAGCAAGTTCAAAACCTAACACAGTTACTGGATGTGTCATTTTCCTTCTGATGAGCAAAAAAATATCATGATATTTTAAAATTTACATACCAATACTCACGTGTACTTAATAAAAATCACGTGTATTTTGAAAATACACGTGATAAAAAGTGTATTTATAAAATACACATGAAAATATCATGTGTACTTTGAAAATACACTTGATATTTTCATGTGTATTTTGAAAATACACGTGATAACAATGTATTTTGAAAATACACGTGATATTTTCACATGTATTTTGAAAATACACATGAAAATATCACGTGTATTTTGAAAGTACACTAGTTATATTTACAAAACATAGTACACGTGTACTTTGTAAAATACAAGTGTACTTTGTAAAATACAAGTGTACTTTATAAAGTAGAATTGAAGTTTCAAAATAGACGTGAGATAAGACGTGTTCTTTGTAAAATACACATGATATTTTCACTTGTATTTTCAAAATGCACGTGATAATTTAACGTGTATTTTATAAAGAACACGTCTTATATCACGTGTATTTTGAAATTTCACTTCTACTTTATAATGTACACTTGTATTTTATAAAGTACACTTGTATTTTATAAAGTACACGTGTACTATGTTTTGTAAATACAACTAGTGTACTTTCAAAATACACTTGTTATATTTTTTGTCAATATTATAAATGTACTTTAGAAAGTACACATGAAGTTATATTGACAAAGTACACGTGAACTTTGTAAAAATCACGTGTACTTTTAAAACACAATTGTAAAATTTGCAAAGTACACGTTTAATTTTGCGTGTATTTTGAACAAATCACTTGTATTTTCCATTAAGAATACCTAGGTAATACAATTATTAATATCATTTTGTTTTTTGTATGATCACGGTATTGGGCATGTGAGAAATTTGAAATTATTTCTCCCGTTGAAGAATTTAAAGATAGGATGCCAAAATTCCTGAGGTGGAAATTGTCTTCTTTAAGACAATGGTTTGTGAAGAATGACATCGCAACAGCAACTTGAAGCAGGATACAAATAAACCAGCTTGTAAGGACAGTTTTGTACAAAAGAAATCTCAGTTTGAAGGGCTAAGTTACTCTTTGAACATTTCTACAGAAAGTCCTATATATGCTGATTCATCATCAGAAAAAGTTGCTAAAGATATTAATGATAATGAGTTTTCACATGGTTGGAATATTCCCCTTAAAAATATTGTGACTCCAAAGAAAAAGAAGGAAAAAGATCAACCAAAGGTTAATTTGGAGGAACAAATTGTTCTTTTGAAAAGGGAATTGTTGGAAAAAAATAACCAACTATCTAAAGCAGCTAAAGACTTTAACGGTGCACTTGAGAAGGTGACCTCTTTGGAGATGAAGAGTGCCATTTTGAATGTACAGTTGCAGGTAGATCGTGATTCACTTTTTGAAGCCCATGAGGAAATGAAGAAGTTAAAGGTGGAGAATTCCAACCTTTTGATGGAAAAAGATTTACTAAATAAGTTGGAGGTGGAAAATGCCCAACTAGTTAATTTAAATAATTCTTTAAAAGAAAAGCTTGATTAAGTCACAATGAGAGACTCAGATAGAATTAAAGAATTTGATGAATCATTAAAAAAACAGGCAGAATCAACGCGAATTGTGGAACAAAAAAATGTATATATGTCTCTGAGTAATGAAGATCTAAAAAAAAGTATGATGATACATTGCAAAAATGAAAAGATGCTGACATAGAAAAGATGACATTGAGGTCGAATATTGAGGAGTTAGAATTGAAAAGAACTCAACAGGTACTTCTGATTATAAATAATGCAGAGTACACGCAGTTTTCCTAAAGTACATGCATATTTCATTAAGTACACGCAGGTTTCCTAAAGTACACACAGTTTTATTTCATAGTATTTTTAATGCAGTTTTATTTTATATTAGAAATAATGCAGAGTACATGCATTATTTGATTAAAAATAATGCAGTTTTATTCAAGTATTGCTTATAATGTAACATTCTTTTTGTATAACAGGAAACAATAATAAAATCTTTAATGACGAAATTTCGGAGTTGAAGAAAATGCTTGATGAATTAGCATTGAAAAAAACTGATCAGGTATCTATAAAGTACAATAGATATATAGTACACGCGTTTACTTTCCAAAGTAAACGCAAATTATGTTGAAATTACACGTGTATATTATAAATTTTATAAAGTACACGTATTTTATAATACATGCGTGTATACTATATAATACACGCATGTATTTATAAAATACACGCGTGTACTTTATAAAATACACGCAAGAGAAAATGAATCATTGTTTCAAAAAATTCGTACAATCCAATATTCCTTGTTAAATATATCAGACAAACACTAATAAACAACTCATGGACGAAATTTCGAGTTTGAAGATTGAACTAGCCTCAAAGACAGTTCAGGGCACCCTCAAAATATCCAAAATAAAAGGGCCTCTTACTAGAGGACAGAAGAAAAGAAAAGTTGACAACGAAATCGAGAAGCATAAATCAATTAAGAAACAAAAAGAGTCAAAGCTGAGAAAATAGCTCAACAAATGAAAGAAACTCACTTCAAGCATAAATCAATCAAAGTATAAAAATATCTCGATGAAGCTTCGAAGCAAAAAATTGAAGAGTTTATTCAAAAGGCTGAGTTAGGGTAAAGTGTGTTGTTTTATGATTTATCACTTCGCTAATTTATATTTTTTTTGGTGCAAAAGAATAAGGTTATTATTATTATACAATTCTTATTGCTTATATAAAATGTAGGAAATTTATTTTTCAAGGGCTGGTTTCGTATGTACCATGTGAAGATTTTGTTGAAGTCCTCAAGAATCAAGAAATTTTAAGCCAAGTATGTAGTACAAATATTATACATTCATTAAATTTCAACATTATTATTTCCTCGCCATTTTATATTGTGTGAAACAGATAATACTTGCCTTTAGTGAAGTATTAAGGTTAAAATTGTCACAGGAAGGGCTCTCCCACTCACGCACTTTTTTTTATTATTGTTGGGTAAGTACAATTAACCGAAAGCTTTGTGAAACAAAATTTATATTTTTTTTATTAACATAATGTCTATAATTTTTATTCAGACAGAAGCTTGTAGCACAAATGAAGTCAATAAGAAGGAGGAGTTATACAGAGATTTATTTGAATACTTAGGCACTTGTAATAATTTGTTCATTGTACTAAGACAGCGTAGAAAATTTCACATTACTTGTGATATACAAAAAAGAAAATAAAGTGGTCCACATGGATTTCATTCGACTGAACGACAAGGAAAAAAATACAATATTCTTCGATAAGCGAAAAATTTGGTTAGTGCCTAAACTTAATTAGTAATGTTACCTGTACTTATATTATACACGTGTACTATATCATATATTACGTGTACTTTGTATTAGTTTCACATAATCACCCAGATTATCAAAGTACACGCATCAAATTTTAAAATACACGTGAAATGAACCAATACAAATTACGTGTACTTTAATATTATGCGTGTACTTTTAACTCTTTAGGCAAAGTACACGCATCATATTTTAAAATACACGCGATATGAAAAAATAAAATATGCGTGTACTTTAATATAATGCGTGTACTTTTCACTCTTTAATCTTCATATACTCTTTTATTTGTATACACTAAATATTTATCTTCTTAACAGTTTTCTGTCTTCCAAAAAACACTGTGCCTATTGAAGACTGAAGCAGAAACAATGAAAAACAATGGTTTCAAAATTCAGAGAAAGTTTGATGAAGGTACATCAAATGAGTTTACATTGGATGATGATCCATTGACAGAGCAAGAAAAAAGGACAGTAGATTTCTTGCTGGAAAGTGATCTCAAATTTGACCTAATAAGAGATCATGAATGCCCTAAGCAATATAATGGGTAAGAAAAACTTAATTTAAAAAAATTACTAATTTGTATGTTTTCAAAAAATTTCATTCACATCATACTAATTTGTATATTTGTTTTATTTTAATTTCAGGGTTGACTGTGAGGTGTTCTGCATGTACTACATTGAATAAATTAGCAGAAATAAGGAAATGCAAAAATTATTTCAAGACCCTGACATGCTAAAACACAGAGCATATGTACTCAGGAAAATTCTTCTATCAAAATATTTCTTCCCCCGAAAGGAGAAAAAACTTCTATAAATTGTGATTCAAATACAAACCATATTTGTAATTTATTTTGTGTTATATTGGTTATTGTTTACAATATTTATTACACCAAAATGGTTTATTTCCGTTGGCGTAGACCACAATCCACGTAAGGTTTAGACAAAAATGCACCTGAGTGTTATGAAATAATGTACACGCATTTTTCACGAAAACTACAAGTGATAATTACTAAGTACACACATGAATTCTTCAAAGTACACACATTTTGTCTAAAGTACATGCACTAGTTAATATAATAATTTTTTATTTTTAATTGACAACTACTTTAAATATTTATTCAGAAGGACACAATAACCGAAATCAATTTATTAAGCTCAACTACTCACTTCCCAACTACTTCTGGTCAAGAAATAAATAGCTTTAACTTTTCCTATAAAAGAGTAATATTTGTTCATTTCTTAACCATTACATCTAGGGTAAAGATAATATAATGGCTATTCCAGCAGAAAAGTTGCGAGATACTCTTGAGAGAGATGAAAGAAATAAAACAAAAATAAGGAAAATTGAGGAAAATATTTCCTCATATGAAACTGTCTTTGAGCAGTTTCAAACATATGTGAGGGAAGGCTATTATGGACTTCCACCCAATCCCATAGATTTATTTGATGTGGATGAGGACCCTCCTCAAACACATGAAGACCTCATGTCTTTCTATAGATAAGAAGTTTCCTTGAAAATAGCCAAGTTGAAGGAGAAGAAAGCTCACCATGAAGGCCTTGTAGCTGTCATAGAAGAAGAAATTCGAGTATGATCGAATTTAATTGACTCTCTTCCTAACACCATAGACGCCTTTAACAAATTTCCCTAATAAAAGCCTTCATTATTTTTTTCAGCTTTTCTTATGTGAAAAAATTGTACTTTATTTTTCTGTTTTAATAAAAAATTTATTTCTTTCATGCATGTATTCTCACTTATATCATACACCAAATATAGTAAAGTACACGTGAACCTTTATAAAAATGATCACATGTATTGTAAAAAATATAAACATTAATATCATTTATTTTAAATCATTATATGTCAAAATATGAGTGTATTGTCAAAATATGTCAAAATATGATTCTATCTATTATAAATTATAATACACGCAAGTTTTTATAAAGCACACGCACAAGGTATTGTTCGAAATCAATATAAAAACGCATGTACTTTATATGTTACACGTGTACTTTATAAAGTATACGCATAGTCCATAAAGTACACGCTTATTGAAATACTTGTATAATAATGCCGTTGGAGCGAACCACAATACACATAGGAATTTAAGAATATGAGTGACCCAAGTGTCTTTTATAAAGTACAAGCACATTATAATGTCCAAAATCATTTTCCAAATAGTACATGCATTTATATACGTCTAATTGATAAAATTACATGCAGAATACATAAAGTACACGTATATTGAATTAGATTTTTGTTATATCAATATGCGTGTACTTTATAAAAATATGCATATACACATATATTTAAATGCGTGTACTTTAAAATTATGCGTGTACTTCATAAAGTACACGCACATTTCATCAAGTACACGCATATTATATTTATATTATGCGTGTACTTCATGCGTGTACATCATAAAGTACACGCATATTTCATCAAATAAATCTAAATTAAATGTCATTAATAAAGTACACGCATGCTTTTATACAGTACATGCATATTGAACTGACCAAATCCATTTTTAAATGCGTGTACTTTATGTATTCTACGTGTACTTTATAAAGTACACGCATATTTCATCAAGTACACGCATTTAAAAATGGATCTAGACATCAAAATTGGCGTGTACTTTACATATATACAAATGTAAAGTACACGTGAACATCAGGAAAAATGATCACGTGTATTTTATGAAAAATACGTGTACAGCTACACAAAAAACAAACTAAAAAATGAGACTAAAAACTAAAATTATATTCATTTATGTGAAACAAATGGTTTATTAATTAATTTATTCAATCAAATGGTTAAAATGAATGAATTTAACAATTTTAAAAGTACTCAAATGGGTTCCTTACAGGTAGACATGTAATGACCCATTTTACTACACCTAGAGCAAGTAACTTCCCTTACTGTGATCTCACCAGAAGACTTTATTCTCTTATTTCTTGGCATGCCTGTCGGTCTCTTAGTCATTGGTGGAAGGACATATGGATTTTCAGGTATAGGAATATTTAAGGAAATCAAATCAGGAAGAGGAACTATAGGTATCGAGTATGATTTTCTGTAGAAAGATATCTTATAGTACTCCTCAATATAGTCATAAATACTGGTCCCTTTCCTCCGCACAACACAAACAACATGTGAACATGGAAAACATCTAATCTGCCAACTCTTACAAGAACAAGTCCTTTCTCCTAAGTCAATTATTGCTCGCACTTCTGAATGAACTTCAAATACATTTTGACTTGAGAGACTAATAGTCCAATGTCGAATTTTATTCCAATTTTCATTCAGTAACTATTGAAAAAAAGGACATAACTCATTTGTCCAAGTGTCAGACTCAACAAGTTTGTTTGCATTGAAATTCATAATCTTCACTCTCAATTTATCAAGCATATTCATTACTGGTAAATGCTTTTCTTCCAATATCCATGAATTGAATGACTCCGCAACACTAGATGCCATGTCACCATACCATTTATCAGGGAAATATGCAGAGGACTAATTCTTGAGAGGCAAACTATCAATGAAATCAGCAATAGCAGCTCCTCCCTCCTTCTTCAATGCTTTAATATTCTTGTGAAATACATCTACTGAGACAACATATGCACAAGATAAAAAATCTTTAACAATTTTCTTTCAAAATCCGGCACAATTCCCACGAATTTTCTTTTTTATATTCCCTTGTAAATGATGTATACAGTAGGAATGTGCAGACAACGAGAAGACCCTCAAAACAGCTTCAAGTAATCCATTGTTTCGATCTGATATAAATGTTATGTTTCGATATTGCTCAACTACTGCACTATGCAAATTGATAAGAAACCACATCTAGTTATCTTCGATTTCAAAATTAACAACAACATATGCAACAGGAAAAAAGGCTGAAATATAAAAATATATCAAAATCAAAATAAATAATATATCCATGTACAACACTTCGTAAATTGATGCTGCTGGCACAGACCTTAAAACACATGGGAAATATATTATGTGTTTAATTTAAATTGTTTGTAAATAACAAGACAAAACATAAAAATGTATTGTACACGTAATAAAGATAAAAATACATACACGTTTACTTTCCAATCTTTTGCTTGGATTTATTATTAATAACACTAACATCAACGTACACGCATAAAAATGTAAAGTATAGGTGAGCTAAACAAAGACATTCAAAGGTACTTTACATTTTTAACGTGCCTTGGCATTATTATTTCTAAATAACTGTGCCACCACGACTAATTAAATACCGGGTAGCTACTCCTTTATTAAATTAATTCAAAATGCCAAGTTGGTCCAGTTAATAGCATCACTGTCGAAAACATTTTAATGATTACTAACCACCTAGTATTTAAAAAGTAAGTGCCAAATTTTAATTAAAGTCTGATTAACATGCAACAAGTGTAATTAAGAATAATAACACCATTCACCATAATGAAGTAAATAGAATGACCATCACATAACATAAATAAGGTCTGGAGGAAAAACTCCTCACTACAAATCCCACAACTGATAAGTAAACTGAATACTAAATCAATACATGCCAAAGTCTGAAAACTGTAATGGAAATGTAACTCTAATAGAAATGGGCAACATGCCCTACAACTGATAGATAATGAATCTGGAATCCAAGTGATAGAGGCGTCTACAAGCAAATCCCTGTAGCTTCCACAAACAGCTACAGCTCGTCATCTGAATGAATATCCTATGCATGGTGTCCTTGTGGCTGGGCACCTAAAATGGTTTTACAAAGAAAAATAGATTTGAAAAGCAAACGGGTCAGAGCCCGAATGTGGAGTTATATTTTAAAAACCTGCAAGTGCTTTAAAAACATTTAAAACATTAAATGCAAAGTACATGTTAGGACGTACACTCACATGATATTCTCACCTCTCGTCTAACTGTGCACTCCTAACGTAAGTACCCATCTACAACGACACAAACCACTAGTTAAGTGACATCATCTCTAGCTAGACTATCATAGGTCCTACCCATATTACTCGGTTCTATTAACATTATAACGCTCGTAATTAAGTAGGGGTTTAACGTAAACTCAGATGCTCAATATGCAATATATATATCACTATCAGTTAACTCGCTATATTTCTCGAAGCAATACCGTAATTATATTCACAACATTAACATGAAGGTTCCCATTAATTAAGTGTATATTAATCACATCATAAATATACAATATAAGCACCCCGAGAACTAAGCTGCGGTGCACACATACTCTGCTATCCATCCCGGTACATCACGTACATAAGGATTACATATTCCGAATCTCTCAGGAATAGTTCACAGATAACAACATCACGAATAATGGAGGCGAACACAGTCACATCACATAGGTCACGCACATACCTACGCTCATACGATCAACGGATTTATTAATATCCCAATAAGTCTTTCTATGACCTATGTTCATCAAGGTAACCAGTCTAAATCCGGGCAAGACAAGGATTAGAGGGCCCTAAGCGAACGCAAACCTCCCATGATAGCAAGTATGGTAGGTATGTCATACACACAATTCATATACCAATACTAAGTAAACACACATCTTAGTAATCCCGTAGTTTAATCCTAGTACATATCGCATTCTCGTACTAACTTATAATTATCACAATTTATACTATTCCGGTTTATAATCATACGCACCAAAATTTATTCTCTCGTAGTAGTAGACACTCACGTCTTAACCCAAACCGTCCATTTAATATAACTCTCGCATATAATTCTCTTCTCATAAATACCCAAAAGTCCCAATTCTATCATTACATCATCATCGGAATGTTATCTATATCCTCGAACAAGTTTACGGGACTCCAAAAATCAAAACAGTCCAAAAAGGCCTGAACTGTCAACTCGTTAGAAGTCTCGTTCGAACGAGACTGTTCGAACGAGATTCCTCAGTCAACTCGTTAGAAGTCTCGTTCGAACGAGGCTGTTCGAACGAGATCCAGTTCGTTCGAACGAACTGTACCTTCTAACGAGATCTCGTTCGAATGAAGTTATCGAACGAGGATACCTTTCGTTAGAACGACTGGTCAATTCGTTAGAAGCTCGTTCGAGCGAGTTCGTTCGAACGACCTGGGCAGGGGCTTCTAACGACCTACCAGATTCGTCCCAGATTTGTCTAATCTCGTTTTTTCACCATTCTTATTCCTCAAATCTCTTCTAAACTAAGTCCCAACAATCGTTTTAAGGTCTCTAAACAATCCTAAACATATTATAATCAAATCCTATCACGTTTTGAAGGATTAATCCATCTTAACATCAACCAAATTTACAAATCTCTACACTTTTTCCCAATTTTTCAAGAACATGAACCCTAACTTTTTGAATCATGAATTAATCCAATATAAATCCGTTTTATATTCTTCCAATCACAAATATTATGGGAATACTCATCTACCTATCATTCTACATGCATTTCTCCTCAAGATTTTCAAGTTCTAAGATCCAAACTACATGGGTTTTCATTATCTTTCAAGAACAATTGATATTCTTCAATTTTCTAAAATGGAAGGAACATTCTACGAATTTAAATATAATTAAAACACTTGCCTTGATTGTCTCTGAGTTTGGATGATGGTTTGATGAAGATTTCTACAGAATTTCTTCTCTTCTCCAAGCTTCTTCTCCAATGGTGGCTTAAGGTGGCTAGGGTTTTCTTTGGGAAAGTTGTAAACCTAATGATAGCCTCCGTAGCTTAATGGGTTAATATGGGTTGGTTAGTGGGTTAAATCCATATCAGATTAAAACTCCCAATTTTCGTCACTTTTAATTCCTCAAAATGTAAAATTATCAAAATACCCTTTATGATGCCGGTATGGCCTAAAAATACCCCGGGACCCAAACTACACCCCCAGCTTGTGTTTTCTGACTAACTCGACCCTTTCGAACGCGTTGGCGCACTCAAAACGACCATACGGATAATAGAAATAAAAATCACTTTTATAATTAAAATAATATACCTTGACGCGGCGGTCACACGCGTCTCAACAAAATTCTCAAATTGCCGTTTATTAATCTCACGACAAATTTCATAATTCCAAATTCATATATAAAAACATGTATGCACATAATCAAATACCAACTCGCATCTCGTTAGTATTTATAACCCGGATTAATTTCCAATTAATATGCATTTAATTAATTAATCCCAAAAATAAATATAGCCAAAAGTACGTGGTATTACATACTCCCCCCCTAATAACTGAATTTCGTCCCGAAATTCGAAACTAGAAAGTACCTGCTAAAAACAACTCTGGATAACGTTCGCGCATCTCATCCTCGCGCTCCCATGTGGATTCCTCGACATTGTGATGTCGCCACTGAACACGCACTAACGTAACTATCTTTGACCGCAGTTTCCTCTCGCTTCGGTCCAAAATAGCAATCGGCCCCTCCTCGTAGGAGCTATCCGACTGGAGATCGATGTCCTCCACAGCAATGTGAGAATGAGCCAGATTATCTCTAAGATATTTCCTCAGCGAGGAAATATGGAACACATCATGAATCCGATGCAAATGGTCCGGTAGTCCAAGTCTATACGCAACCGGTCCGATCCGCTCAATAATAGGAAACGGCCCCACATACCTTGGTGCCAACTTCCCTTTCTTCCCGAAACGCATAATCCCCTTCATAGGAGATACCCTGAGCAAAACCCGGTCCCCTACTTGAAACTCTCTGAAAAATCTCTTCGCATCAGCATAACTCTTCTGCTTGTCTTGAGCTACCCGAATGCGACTCCGAATCAACTCAATCCTTGCCAAAGTATCCTGAATCACTTCCGGCCCAAGCAGTTTGTTGTCCCCCACCTCTAACCAACATGATGGGGAACGACAAGGCCTACCGTACAATGCCTCAAACGGAGCCATGCCAATAGTGAACTGATAGGAGTTGTTGTAAGCAAACTCCACCAGTGGAAGGTACTGCTCCCATCCACCCCCAAAGTCAATAATGCACATGCGTAGCATGTCCTCCAACATCTGATTTGTGCGCTCAGTCTGCCCATCAGTCTGCGGATGATAAGCCGTACTCAACCGCAATTTCGTGCCCATGGCCTCCTGGAAACTCTCCCTAAACCTCGAAACAAATATCTTGTCTCTGTCAGACACGATATTTAGGGGCACACCGTGAAGTCTCACAATCTCTGAAATGAAGAGCTGGGCATACTGTCCCATAGTGTAATCACTCCTTACGGGTAAAAAGTGAGCGACCTTGGACAACCTGTCCACAATTACCCAAACGGAGTCGTGACCCCTCTGCGATGTAGGCAACCCCGTGATAAAGTCCATGGATATGCTCTCCCACATCCACACCGGGACCTCCAATGGCTGTAGCAATCCTGCCGGTCTCTGATGATCCACTTTTACAAGCTGACAAGTGGCGCATTTCGAAACAAACTCAGCGATATCTCTCTTCATACCGCTCCACCAATACTGGCGTCTCATGTCTTGGTACATTTTGTCCCCTCCGGGATGTACCGCGAACCGTGAGCCGTGCGACTCTGCCATCACATCGTGTCGCAATTCCTCCCCTTCCGGAACTACCAATCTCCCATTGAAGAGTAATCCCTCGTCTGAGCTAACGGTATAGGACTCGGCTCCCTCTGCTAGTAATCGAACTATCTGCTCCTGACAGAACGAGTCATTAGCCTGTGCCCTTACTACCTTCGTGACAATCTGCGGTGTAACGGTCATCACAGACATGAAAGATCGGGCCACTGCATCTTGGTGTCCCAATTCCTTCAACTTAGCCTTCCACACCTCTGCCACCTCATCTGCTGGCCTACGGCTCAACGCGTCTGCTCCCACGTTAGCCTTACCTGGGTGATACTGGATGTCGAACTGGTATTCCTTCACAAACTTAAGCCACCTACGCTGCCGCATATTCAATTCCTTCTGCGTGAATAGGTACTGTAGGGACTTGTGGTCCGTGAACAGTTGGAACTTCTCCCCCAAAAGATAGTGCCTCCAAATCCGTAGGGCAAATACCACTGTCTCCAACTCCAAATCATGCGTGGGGTAATTCTTCTCATGAGGCTTAAGCTTACGGGAAGCATAAGCTATGGCCTGTCTCTCCTGCTGCAATACACCTCCCAGTCCTTGCAAAGACGCATCGGTGTAAACCAAATACTCAACTCCCGGTCTCAGCAATGCCAACACAGGTGCTGAGGTCAATTTGTCCTTCAATTCATCGAATGCCAACTGACAGGCATCACTCCAGATGTATGGCACACCCTTACGAGTCAGATGTGTCAAACGACCTGCTATCTCCGAGAAACCCCGAATAAACCTCCTGTAGTATCCTGCTAGACCCAAGAAACTACGAATCTCCGTTGGTGTCGTGGGTTGTCCCCACTCCCTCACCGCTGATACCTTCCCCGGATCAACAGATATTCCCTGGTCGGAAATAATGTGTCCCAAAAACTGGACTTCCTTAAGCCAAAACCCGCACTTCTCATATTTTGCATACAACTTGTTCTGACGAAGTGTCTGCAAAACCTGCCTCAAATGCTCGGCGTGCTCCTCCTCTGTCTGGGAGTAAACCAGAATATCATCAATGAAGACAATGACAAACTGGTCTAGTAAATCCCTGAACACTCTATTCATCAAGTCCATAAACACTGCTGGAGCGTTGGTCAAACTGAAAAGCATAACCCGAAACTCGTAAGAACCATATCTCGACAAGAACGCAGTCTTCGAGACATCCTCCTCCCTGATACGCAACTGATGGTATCCCGATCTCAAATCAATCTTTGAGAAGTAAGAAGCTCCTCTCAACTGGTCGAATAAGTCATCGATTCGAGGCAACATATACTTATTCCGTATCGTGACCTTATTCAACTCTCGGTAGTCCACACACAATCTCAGTGAACCGTCCCTTTTCTTCACAAACAGAACTGGAGCACCCCAAGGTGAGGTACTCCTGCGAATAAATCCCTGACCTAACAGCTTCTCTATCTGATCCCGTAACTCCCTCATCTCAGCTGGAGCCATACGGTACGGTGCGCGTGCTATAGGTCTCGTACCCGGTAGCAAATCTATAACAAAGTCTATCTCTCGACTGGGGGGTAAGCCTGGTATCTCCTGAAACACATCTGAATACTCCCTGACTACTGGGATAGAATCTAAAGGAATCACTACCTCCTTAGAGGTATCCTCCTCAATGTAATACAGATGAGCGGTCGATCCTCCCTCTGGGCGAGGCATCGCCACTACAAACATCTCTTGCCCCGGAATGGAAAAAACAATGCTCCCGCTGAAGCAATCAATCATGGCCCTATAAGCTACGAGCCAATCCATACCAATAATCACATCATGAACATGCATATCTAATACCAACATGTCTGCAGGTAATACCAAACCACCAATCTCTACCCCCACTCCCCAGCATATAAAGAAAATAAGTGACCCACTCCCCAATGGTGAGTCGACACACGTCACTGTGCTATCTGCCGTAGCTAACAATCCTAAAGCTTTCGCGAAGTGTGTAGCTATAAAACAATGTGTAGCACCCATATCAAATAATACTCGACCCATAGTGCCATGGATAGGAAACGTACCCTCAATCGCGGGCGGTGCCTGTGGAACTACAGCCTGGTGGACGTTGTAGACACGTCTATACTGTAGCTGCCCCTGCTGAGCTGGGACTGCTGGAATGGGTGGCAATGCTGCCATCTGTGGCGGTGCGGGAAGAGCAGCGGGAAACATAGGCCTCTGTGGCTCCTGGCGAGCACCCTGCTGCTGCTGCTGTGGGGCCCTGCCCCTATCAGGGCAATCCTGTCGCTTATGGCCAGTCTTGCCACAAACAAAGCACTTCCCTGGGAAGTTCCCTCCTCTCTGTTCCTGCTGTCCCCGGCCCTGGTGGCCGTTACCATTCCTCCCTTGCCCCTGCTGGCCCTGGTGAAACTGCTGCCCATTCTGCCCCTGTTGGCCCTGATGGCCGTTTAGACCCTGATGGCCCTGACGGAAACTTCCCTGTCCCTGTCCCTGTCTGTAGTTCCCTGACCGGAACCTCTTATTATCCCCCTGTTGGGAGCCCTGCTCATTCTGTCTCTGCCCCTGACTAGATTGTACCCCGCTGGCACCATGTCCTCCAGTCCTGCCCTGATGGCTAGACTCCCCTGACCTCTTGCCCTCGGCCATATGAAAACGGTGGTCCTGGCAGTGTAATAATGCAGCGTTAACCACATCAGAATAGGTTGCCAACGATAGGTTCCCTAGCAGATGCTGACGGATCCTCCAAGTCAACCCGTCCGTGAACTTCTCAATCTTCTTCTTCTCTGTTGGTATCTCATCTGGAACGATATTCAACAGATTCGTGAACTCGGCCTCATACTCGGCCACAGTCTTACCCTCCTGCTTTAGACCCATCAATCTCCTCCTCATTTCCGTATGAACAGCTGACGGAAAGTACTTGCGGTCGAACCGTACCCAGAACTCCTGAATCGTGAGAGTATCCCTCTCCTCCATGGTGGTAATAGACTCCCACCACTGTAGTGCAGATCCAACTAGCTTGAAAGTAGCTAGCACCTGCTTCTGAACATCCGTGCACTCATACATCCTTAAGTGCCTCTGCATATCCTTCCTCCACTGGCTCGAGACTACCACATCTGAGCTACCAGCAAACTCTGGCGGATGCGCTTTCTGAAAAGCATCACGTACACGCTCCCAAGCAGACGGGAATGCATTAGCCTGTACTGGCGCGACAACCGGCGCCCAAGGTGGTGCCTGCTGAACAACGACAATGGCGGCATTTACCGCTTGGGCTACTATAGCTGCAATCTCAGCGGCGTTCATCATACCCTGAACTGGAGCGGGCTGGGGTTCGGGAGTTGCATCCCTGGGAACTCGTCGTGCACGTCGTGGAGGCATCTGAAATAAGAACAAAGTTTATAAGTTCGCTGTTTATAAACTTAAAATAGCTGAAGAACGAAGCATACACAAAAAGAGTACAACAGTCCTAGAATATAGGGCTCTATATCAAAGAAACTTAGCGGAAACATAATAAGCCGTCAGATCCTAAAGGACACTAGAACCTGATGCTCTGATACCACCTATGACACCCCGACTAATTAAATACCGGGTAGCTACTCCTTTATTAAATTAATTCAAAATGTCAAGTTGGTCCAGTTAATAGCATCACTGTCGAAAACATTTTAATGATTACTAACCACCTAGTATTTAAAAAGTAAGTGCCAAATTTTAATTAAAGTCTGATTAACATGCAACAAGTGTAATTAAGAATACTAACACCATTCACCATAATGAAGTAAATAGAATGACCATCACATAACGTAAATAAGGTCTGGAGGAAAAACTCCTCACTACAAATTCCACAACTGATAAGTAAACTGAATACTAAATCAATACATACCAAAGTCTGAAAACTGTAATGGAAATGTAACTCTAATAGAAATGGGCAACATGCCCTACAACTGATAGATAATGAATCTGGAATCCAAGTGATAGAGGCGTCTACAAGCAAATCCCTGTAGCTTCCACAAACAGCTACATCTCGTCACCTGAATGAATATCCTATGCATGGTGTCCTTGTGGCTGGGCACCTAAAATGGTTTTACAAAGAAAAATAGATTTGAAAAGCAAACGGGTCAGAGCCCGAATGTGGAGTTATATTTTAAAAACCTGCAAGTGCTTTAAAAACATTTAAAACATTAAATGCAAAGTACATGTTAGAACGTACACTCACATGATATTCTCACCTCTCGTCTAACTGTGCACTCCTAACGTAAGTACCCATCTATAACGACACAAACCACTAGCTAAGTGACATCATCTCTAGCTAGACTATCATAGGTCCTACCCATATTACTCGGTTCTATTAACATTATAACGCTCGTAATTAAGTAGGGGTTTAACGTAAACTCAGATGATCAATATGCAATATATATATATATCATTATCAGTTAACTCGCTATGTTTCTCGAAGCAATACCATAATTATATTCACAACATTAACATGAAGGTTCCCATTAATTAAGTGTATATTAATCACATCATAAATATACAATATAAGCACCCCGAGAACTAAGCTGCGGTGCACACATACTCTGCTATCCATCCCGGTACATCACGTACATAAGGATTACATATTCCGAATCTCCCAGGAATAGTTCACAGATAACAACATCACAAACAATGGAGGCGAACACAGTCACATCACATAGGTCACGCACATACCTACGCTCCTACGATAAGCGGACTTATTAATATCCCAATAAGTCTTTCTATGACCTATGTTCATCAAGGTAACCAGTCTAAATCCGGGTAACACAAGGATTAGAGGGCCCTAAGCGAACGCAAACCTCCCATGATAGCAAGTATTGTAGGTATGTCATACACACAATTCATATACCAATACTAAGTAAACACACGTCTTAGTAATCCCGTAGTTTAATCCTAGTACATATCGCATTCTCATACTAACTTATAATTATCACAATTTATACTATTCCGGTTTATAATCATACGCACCATAATTTATTCTCTCGTCGTAGTAGACACTCATGTCTCAACCCAAACCGTCCATTTAATATAACTCTCATATATAATTCTCTTCTCATAAATACCCAAAAGTCCCAATTCTATCATTACATCATCATCGAAATGTTATCTATATCCTCGAACAAGTTTACGGGACTCCAAAAATCAAAACAGTCCAAAAAGGCCCGAACTGTCAACTCGTTAGAAGTCTCGTTCGAACGAGACTGTTCGAACGAGATTCCTCTGTCAACTCGTTAGAAGTCTCGTTCGAACGAGGCTGTTCGAACGAGATCCAGTTCGTTCGAACGAGATCCAGTTCGTTCGAACGAAATGTACCTTCTAACGAGATCTCGTTCGAACGAGGCTCCCTTTCGTTAGAACGACTGGTCAATTCGTTAGAAGCTCGTTCGAGCGAGTTCGTTCGAACGACCTGGGCAGGGGCTTCTAACGACCTACCAGATTCGTCCCAGATTTGTCTAATCTCGTTTTTTCACCATTCTTACTCCTCAAATCTCTTCTAAACTAAGTCCCAACAATCTTTTTAAGGTCTCTAAACAATCCTAAACATTTTATAATCAAATCCTATCACGTTTTGAAGGATTAATCCATCCTAACATCAACCAAATTTATAAATCTCTACACTTTTTCCCAATTTTTCAAGAACATGAACCCTAACTTTTTGAATCATGAATTAATCCAATATAAATCCATTTTATATTCTTCCAATCACAAATATTATGGGAATACTCATCTACCTATCATTCTACATGCATTTCTCCTCAAGATTTTCAAGTTCCAAGATCCAAACTACATGGGTTTTCATTATCTTTCAAGAACAATTGATATTCTTCAATTTTCTAACATGGAAGGAACATTCTACGAATTTAAATATAATTAAAACACTTGCCTTGATTGTCTCTGAGTTTGGATGATGGTTTGATGAAGATTTCTGTAGAATTTCTTCTCTTCTCCAAGCTTCTTCTCCAATGGTGGCTTAAGGTGGCTAGGGTTTTCTTTGGGAAAGTTGTAAACCTAATGATAGCCTCCGTAGCTTAATGGGTTAATATGGGTTGGTTAGTGGGTTTAGTGGGTTAAATCCACATCAGATTAAAACTCCCAATTTTCGTCACTTTTAATTCCTCAAAATGTAAAATTACCAAAATACCCTTTATGATGCCGGTATGACCTAAAAATACCCCGGGACCCAAACTACACCCCCGACTAGTGTTTTCTGACTAACTCGACACTTCCGGACGCGTTGGCGCACTCAAAACGACCATATGGATAATAAGAATAAAAATCACTTTTATAATTAAAATAATATACCATGACGCGGCGATCACACGCGTCTCAACAAAATTCTCAAATTGCCGTATATTAATCTCACGAAAAATTTCATAATTCCAAATTCATATATAAAAACATGTATGCACATAATCAAATACCAACTCGCATCTCGTTAGTATTTATAACCCGGATTAATTTCCAATTAATACGCATTTAATTAATTAATCCCAAAAATAAACATAGCCAAAAGTACGGGGTATTACAATAACAATACATATCATCGAAGTACACGCATAAAAATGAAAAGTACACGTGAAATTAACAAAAACATTCATGTGTACTTGACATGGATTATGCGTGTTACAACATAACATCATCATCATCAAAGTACACGCATAAAAATAAAAAGTACACGTGAAATTAACAAAAACATTCACGTGTACTTGACATGTACTATGCGTGTACTTTAGTTTTATTCAACATAACATCATCATCAAAGTAAACGCATAAAAATGAAAAGTACACGTGAAATTAACAAAAACATTCACGTGTACTTGACATGTACTATGAGTGTACTTTAGTTTGTATTCAACATAACATCATTATCATCATCAAAGTACACACAGAAAAATGAAAAGTACACGTGAAATTAACAAAAATATTCATGTGTACTTGACATGTACTATGCGTGTACTTTAGTTTGTATTACACATAATAAGACATATCATCAAAATACACGCAAAAAAATAAAAAGTACACATGAACTAAAACAAAGACATTCAAAGGTACTTTATATTTTTATGGTATCAAAAGTACAATTATATTTTGATGATCTGGAATGAAACAAATAAAATGTCAATGCAATACATAAAATAAAATACTTAGAATTAATTTACCATTGTTCCCATTCCTTGCAGTAGCTGACAATATTGTTCCACAACAACGGCTCTTCAAAAAGGCACCATCAAGAAATAAAACAGGTCTGCAGTATTGAAATCCATAAATATATCCTAAACATTACAAATATTCTCTTGAATTTTTTACTCTCATGTTCCATGTCAAGGATGCAATGTGACCCAGGATTATACTGTAATAGAAGGTCACGATAATTATTCATTAATGCATAAGAAACCTTTTCATCACCATGTATATCAACAACAACCATCTCTTTCGCACGCCATGCATGTTGATAAGTTATATCAAGGCCATAATTCTTCTTCATATCTTTAACTACATCAATTGGTCTCAATAGCGGGTTATCGCTAAGATCATCAGCGACCAATGTTGAAAGCAACTTGGAGGTTATCATTTTGGCTGACGGACTACGAAAGATACCGCTACATGTATGCTCATTATTCAAACTTCGTATGTAAAAGTATCTATGTATTGTAGATAATGTAGCATGAATTCTCCACATGCAATTCTCAGTAGTCTTTTTAGAGCATTCAACTGTCACTCGAGTTTTATCATTCTTCAAGTACACATACTTGAACCCAACCTCAAAGGCATACTTTCGTAATTTATCCTGAAATTCCACTACACCTCTTTCAAAACACTGCTGCTCATGACTTATATATGTCTTCCAATCATTCGAAAGATAGAATTTCGACTTACTTGGCTCCACACCTCCAAGATAAAAGTCATTTTCAATACAACTATTAAAATCATTTGTAGTGCCTGATGATAAAGACTCTAACCTCTGTGTATTTGTATCACCACTGTCAACCCTCTCAAAACTTGTATTACTTCAGTCAACCCCTTCAAAAATTCGATTAGAGCATTCAACCCGTTCACGACATGTATTTCTTGGCAATGGTAATGAATCAATGACATATATCCAAAAGAAATTGGCTTTCACGATCAATTGAGACCACAACATACAACAAACACCATTGTCATAAACCAATATGAACCGACAATCACCACCAAATGAATACCTCAATGAAAAACTGTGACACCCCGCCTAATTAACCCCGGGTGATCAGTCCTAAATTAAGTTAGAACAGGTTTCTCAGTTGGATCATGCTTAGCATCACTGCCGCCTTTTTAATTACTAACCACCTAAGTGAGAAAAATAAACTGGTGCCAAGTTTTATCTTTCATTAACTTAAAATGAAACACATGTGTAAATAAAATGACACTATAATCACAAGTAACTGAAACAACCATTCAATTAATTAACTGAGCGAATAAACCATCAGCCCAAACTCCAACAAATATAAAATAAAGACAAGTAATCAATCTCAACAAGTCTGAAAAAAACTAAATGAACTGTGAGCTACATGCTCGAAATAACTGATAAGAATCTCTATACAAGAAATGAAAGAATGAGGCGTCAATCAAATCTCCCAATACATCCACATATGCTACAACGACGAATCCCTGAAATAGAATCAAGCCTGGCGCCCCTGTGGCTGGATATCTAAAAGGTTTTTTTTTTAAAGTTTATATAGCAAGGGTTAGTACCCAAAACATTTGAAAACATTTAGCAATTGATTAACTTGCAGTAATAAATAAATATGCATGCTCTCCATATTTTCGTTAGTGTCTCACCCCCTTGAGGACATCCTCACCCCTCCTCTAATGTGCACTACTAACGCCTTAATTAAATTTACCTACTCCTTATTTTCCTGACTAGATAAATTATAACCCTTGAAAACTCCCTACTCTAACCGAGTATGCCTTAATTATGATTTTTAATTTATTACCAACATCACTTAATTAAATCATTTCCCTTTAATTTCATATGACTTCCACATCTATTATACATATAATACAACTCATGCTTTGTATTATTTAGCCCGCATATAATTGTTTACCTAATTATATACTTAGTCATATTACAGTATTCATACACATACTGAAATAACATTTAATAATAACAACCCCCGAGTAAAGTCTCACCGGGTATAAATTCTCTAAAGTGTTGTCCCACTAGGTCCATTCACATAACCTAGTTACCCCAAGTCAGAATCGCTCACTAACTTAGTTAATACATACATGTTGGAAGCGGTCATATTCCTTCCCTGAAAGTGTGATGCCCCTCACCCATATAACGGACGCTATGAACTTGGATTATACTCACCCTACTCCTCAAGCTAGGGGATTCATCCACTACGCACAACTTCCCTCTATAGCACTAGAGTATATAATAATCATATCTATCACTGATATTGATGCACACACCATATATATATACTATCACACACTCTATATATATAAATATAAAAATATCCCGGCTATACCGTGTACTAAGTCCGTGACATAATCCTATTCCGTTTTATTATGAGTTTATGGCCCAACTCGAATTTTTTATTATTTTGCACATTAATGTTCTTTGGTATCGCCCCAACAATATCCCCAGACTTGTCCACTCAGTCCGTATTTAAAAATTTGAATCGAAATTCTCAAAATTTTAACTCCAGTATATCATACCTAATTTCCTCCACATCCCGATTAATTTTAATCATGATGTGCCACCCCAAATCACCCTCAAAATTTCCGAACCATCGATCGATCGATGGTCCACCTTCGATCGATCGATCGATCAGGCCCTCGTCTTCCCCGAGTTGGATGTTTCAGCCATGGACGCCCACCTCCAAACCTTAGTTTCTTCTACATTGAAAACCAAGCTTTCCCATCGACAATAGACATCAAAAACCCTATGGGGAACCTCTATAAAGTCCAACAACATCAGTAAATTCACTTTCTCTACTGTTTTTACAAATTGGGGTAAAATTCCATTTAATCTTTTAACCCATTTAAACATCAATTCCTTGACCAAAAATTCATCTCTAATTCATCCGGGTTTACACATCTTACCAGATACAAATATACAACTCAGATTATATATGATTTTCTAATCAATTTAGAAATCAGATTCATGGTTTACAAAATCCCATGTTCATACTCCTATAAATCCCAAAACGAATTTCTTTGATTACACAAATCACATGAATATGACTTGAAATACACTTTGCATGCTACAACAAGTTAACCACTTGCCTTAGGGTTAGTAGAGTCTGAATTTGGAACCGTGAGTGCTCAAGGTTGAAGATGACTCTTTTTAGCTCTCCTGTGATCCCCAAATTTGACTTTGGCTACTGTTAGGGCGGGTTTCCTAACCCTCTAAGTCTTCTCTAAAATCAATTCAGTCGTTCCCTTGTTTCTTTTATTTGTTTAATTAACCTTAATCCCGTTTTTTGTCTAATGGGCCAAGCCCAAGTGACCCAAATGCCCCCGTGTGGGCCCGACTATGTCTAAAAACATCCCGTGACCCGTTTACTACCCCGGGTACACTTTTCTGACTATCTCGGCGCATTCGGACTCAACCGTACACTCAGAATTGACATCCAAATTAATTTATAAAAATTCTTATTTCGCACCCAAATTAGTCTATACCGACTCCCAGCTGAAATAAGTACATATCCCGTCATTAATACCCGAAATGACGTAAATACATTATTACTATTCACTTAGTAAATAAGTTTCCTAAATATTAACCATTCACTAAATTACCATAATTAATTCAATTAAAATTACGACACACAAGTAATTTTGAATTCCCGAATTAATTAAATATATAATGCACAAAAATAAGGGGTGTTACAAAAACTCTCACTTCTCAAATTAGTAAACCTAATACACAACTCATTGCATATGAAATCTAATGAGCTATCTTCAAATATTTCAATAGAAGGCATATTATCCAAATAACAACATCTTGTTATTACACTATTTACCATAATGTCCTGTAGTAAAACAGAGACGAAAAACATTTACTTCAAGGTCAATAATTCTAAAAATGTGTGCAATAATTTAATGCATAAAATATCAAAATATTTATTTACAATTAATATAAAATTACAGGCACTATTTAAAAACCTATACATGAAGCAATAAAGCAGACGCATTTTTTCAAAAAAACAATCACGTATACTTTATAAACACTGCGTGTACTATGAAAACTGATATCGAACTGGTTATTTTCGCTGGCGCAGACCTATATCAATAAGTGATTCAATACCAAATCAAAATCAAGTACTCTTAAAATTAGAATGAAACATCAATAATATTCATTCAGCACATTCAACTAACAATTACAAATATTGATAAATATAACTTATATATGAAGAATCCAAACATAAATGCATAAAAAATACAAAACCAAAACATATACATAGAAAACATATAAAAAACTATTCAATCACATGAATGAATATTACAATGAGTCTCTTGAATCAAAACAAAGAACATTGATCTATTGTAATCGATCGAAAATAGAAAAATCAACTGTTGATAAAGATAAACTTACAAATGATAGAGCTAAGTGATACAAGTAGAATCCATTAAGAACACTGTAATTGATTATTGGACAGACGAAAAAAGCATAAGGTTGATGTTATTTTCGATTTCGAAGAATAGTCGTTAGTTGCAGAGAAACCTCCAATAGCCAATTAAGTTTATGATTTTTTTAAAGTGACAATATTTATATGTTGAACATAATCGTTTAAAATTTATTTCACCTATATTTTTATTCAAAATTATTAGTTCAAGGATTACAACTTAAAAAATTATAGAAGAAATACACGCACCATGAACCCCGAGGTCCACGCGAAACTGAAAGCGTGGCCTATGATGAATGATATAGCGCATAAAGTGGGTCGTAGCATTAACTTCTCTTCAAGGCTTGCGTTTACTTTTTCTTGCTCTCTTTGTATTTTTGTTTGGAATAATTGAGTTAGGAAAAGTAGCAGGAAGAGAGTGAGATGGGGAAGGGAAGGTACTACTGTTACAATGAGGTGCTGCCCTTCACAGCCATGGTGCTGCTGCAATGTGGGCAGGTTGTATTAAACACGATGTTCAAAGCAGCCACATCCAAAGGAATGAGCTACAAAATTTACTTACTCTACTCTTGCATCATTGCCACCATTATTCTCCTCCCTTTTGCCTTCATCTTCAACAGGTCTCTCCTCATTTTCTTTTCTTATTTTCTCCTTTTCATTACTATTTTTTTTATACTCCACATAATAATAATGGTGTTCATTCTTTTGCAGAAAACAGCTTCCTCCGTTCAACATCTCTTTCGTGGCTAGACTTTGCCTCCTTGCGCTTCTTGGGTAAATTTTAACCTTTTGTTTCACGTTTATTTGTGCTTAGACTCCCATTTATTTAATTTTAACTTTAATATTAGACCATGTCTACGCACCGTTGCATTTTATGAAAATATTAGTTTTGGTCTTTCAATCTCTCATTTTGGCTTCGCACAACAAGTGGCAAATTAATATATCTGATTTTTGGGGGAAAAAATAGTTGCAATATGTTACCAGTTTTGACTGCCCAAAAAAAGTAAACGTCGTGATCGTGCGACAATTGAATTGTCGCGAAATATTTTTCTTTGTATTTTAATACTTGTATTTTTATAACTTTGATACATTACTAATTTTTAGTATTGGACTGTAACATTTTTAAAATGTTAGTGTATGAAAGTAAAAAAAAAAACTTTTCACCCTTTTCGCAATAGTTGGAGTGCCGCAGGAGCAAAATTGGAAGCCGTGGAGATAATTTTATAATATGAATTTTATGTTACCTTATATGTCGAAAACGTGTGGTATTGAATTTATTTTGGGAAGGTCTAATTGGGTTTTATTAACTTCTTTCTTGTTTTGACAAGGTTTTCGTCGCAGATATGTGGATGTAAAGGTCTAGAGTACAGTTCACCAACTCTTTCTTCCGTCTTGAGCAACCTCACACCAACTTTTACCTTCGTTCTTGCCATTATTTTCAGGTTCTTATCTTTTCTTACAAGGTGTTTGTTTTTTACTCCTATAAAAGCTATTCAGCATTAATAGGTAAAGTTTGGTCAATATAAGTTGAAAGAGTCTTCATTTTTATATATATATATATATATATATATATATATATATATATATATATATATATATCTCACGACGCCAACAAAGTGATGGGGTGATGGCGAGTTGGAGGTAGGGTTTGTTGAAGGAGGTCAATCTTGCGACGTTAAAAGATAAAGGATGATAGAGGTAATGACAACTACATTTGGAGGGAAATGAGTGATGATGAGGATATATAATCGAAAATGAAGGTGAGAGTTTGCGTGGCAGTGCAACACTTTGGAATTTGGCTCAATAGTTTGGGCAAGAATGATTGTTTTGATGATGGGATTGTGTTGATGATTTGACTATGGTGATAATTGTTGTTGGGGGTTTACTTATACAATCGGGATATTGGGCAATATTCCCAAGAGTGTTATTTAAAAAGAATTAATGTGGATCATTAAGTTTTTTTTCTCTATATAATTGAGATTAACATAGATGGAATGTGAGGATTTCTAGATGAAATTCCTAATCATAACTAAAGTGTTTTGTATATGATGTGTCAACATGTTTCATCCTCATAATAAGGGATCTTATTTGTAATACAAAAGAGTCTTAACCATCTACAATTTTGTACATTACAGCCCTCTCAATGATCGGTATTTGTTAGTGTCTATCTTGACTTCCTTAGTTGTTGTGGTTGAACATTGATTGTTGTGATAATTATCCCTCAGAATAGATCGAGATTCCATGGATTTGTTGTTATATGCTTCTTCTGGCCGACCATGCTGAGATGAAGCATTAGGTAGGTGGTCAATCATTAAAAGGGGCAGTTTGGTATGTTCTTGGCCACATGTCTTGCTTCGTGGGCTAGGATGATTTATTCCTCCTTTAATCTTCCCAAGGTTTAAGTTGAGTTAGCCTTGAGTCTTGGTTAACCAGACCCTATAACTAATTTGACAACAGGTGTTGTTGTGGTATTGTGTGAAGTTGACACGTGTCCCACTTTATTATTTCCCACTTGAAAATGGTGGGAACGTTGGGATATAACATGTAATCCTTAGGCGACCAGGGTTACGTACGCCATATCTGATGCGTCCCAAGGCCATCGTGGCGCATCTAGCACATGGCGTAGGGAGCATAAAGGAGTAGCGCAAAAAATAAAGCGTTATTTTGTCATTTTTTGTACTTCACCTATTAAGGTTCAAAAACCCTTGTTTCTTCTTTTTATTATTCATTTTAAATAAGATACTCTCTTTTTAAATATCTCTCTCTCTCTCTCTCTCTCTCTCTCTCTCTCTCTCTCTCACGCCATCTATGTCTATTGAAGCTATTCTCTGAGTTTCCCCTCTATCATCTCTTATCAAACCTATTATCTTTTTTCTTTCTTTCATCACGAAGGATGTGAGAATATATGAAGTCTATCCTATTGACAATTTTAAGGATTCATACTAAGTACAATATCACTGAAGTCATAAAAAGAAGGACCCTAAGGAGGGAGGAGTACATTTTCCCCTTCACCCCATATAATAAGTTCTTCACTTCTTAGGGTCATGCCCCTTAGGGTAAATGAATTTATATAAATCTTACCATTTGAATTTATTTAATCTTCCAGCCCGTGCTTTGATCTTCCTTTGTACTGTTATATGTATGTTCTCATTGCAGAAAGAGCCTCAAAGCCTTTAAAGTAAATTACGTCGAGCCGATATGAAAAAACTTTGGATAGAGACAAACTCACTAGGGGTCCAATATTCCTAGAGAGAAGGCCACGCCTTGCTAGGCTAAGAGGTAACGATCTCACCCATCACTAATATCTCAAATGTTCATACTACAACTACAGCCAACTATACAACGGTCAGTGATGAGATTAATCCTATCGGCATTCATTTATTGAAAAATGACGCTATTGGAGTTTACGCGAATGTAAGCGTATCGCCCACCCGCCACATTATTTCCACCGACTTAGAAGCCACCCACTTTGAAATGTCTAAACCCTCCATTTCAGGTCGCTCTTGGGAGGTGGCTAAAGAATAAGAAGTCAATTTTCACGAGACCGTCCATAATTAGTCTGAAGACGTTATAGTGGACAATTGTGGTTTTTGTGGACCTAATAACCTCATGGAGTCTGTGATGAACTCCACGAGTAGAGGAACTAGCAAAACCAGAAGCCTAAGATTTTTGTGGCATTCGGACACAAGATGTGTAGCTTGATTTATATATATATATATATATATATATATATATATATATATATAGTACTGCTCTTGTGCGGATGAGTCTACATTTTAAGAGTGCAGATCAGGCATGTGTCACCTGACGGTGAGCCCAGAAAAGAGAGAGAGAGAGAGAGAGAGAGAGTGCCTATAATTTAGCTGATAATTTCTAGGCTCATCGTCAGGTGAGGACCGGACATTTATCACTTGGCGGTGAGCCCAGAAAAGAGAGAGAGAGTGCCTATAATTTAGTCGATAATTTCTAGGCTCATCGTTAGGTGACACATGTTCGGTCCGCACTCTTAAAATGCGGACTGGTCTACACAAGAGCATTATATATATATATATATATATATATATATATATATCACTACAAATCTGCCCATTTGTCAAGGTCAATGACCGTGACATTTCGAGGCGAGACAACTTTTTTTGTCACGGTCGTGTCAAGGTCAATGACCGTGACACGTTTGTCACGGTTATAAACCATGACAAAGCCGTGACCCCTCTTGCCCAGAATTGTCACGGTCAATGACCGTGACAATTCTGGGCAGAATTTAAAAAAAATCTGTTGGGCAGTATGGCCATTGCCACTGCCCAACAGTATATTTGTACCTGTTATAGCAACGTTGTACCTGTTCCAAACATCATATATCCAACACAAACTAAAGATAATGCAAATATATATTCATGACGATATAATCCAAATATTCAAAGTAAAAATAATATACATGACGATATAATCCAAATATAATTAAAATGGACAAACTTAAAAATAATGTTACTACATGTCTTGGATAAAACTGATGAGGTGAGTAGGCCACACGACATACGAATTGACGCACCCACTAATATACGTCGTGCCGCATTGTTCGCGCAACCACAATAGGGAGTTCTCCTTCCCGGATATGATATGCGTGACGAGCACCCTGGACTCCATCTCTTGAAGCACACGTCCATGGACTATTCCACCCTCGACGATATTCGGGTCCCTCAACCCCCGCCCTATCCGCTGGCCATCAAATACGTCCAATATGAACACGCTCGGCCAACCAAGTGTCGACAATGGTCTGTTGAAGGGCGCCAAATAGGGAAGTGGATCGTCGAAGTACGAACGTGTCGGTGATGAAGCAGCGAGGTCCACATCCTCGTCACCCTGCGCCTCGTCCTCTCGCACCTCCTCCTCCACCGCCTTCTCCTTCTCCTTCCCTTTCCCTTTCCCTTTACGGTCTCTACCCAACGTACGCTTCATGAATGCGTACATATCTTGGACCGTCGCCTCCAAACGGGACAGCTTCGCGTCGTGTGAATCCACCGTTCGAGCCAACCCGGTGTCGCTCGTCTCCAATCCGATGATCCTAGATTTGGCCACCCACGAGCTCACTCCCCTTATCCTCCCCTTGCGATCAGAGCCAAGCACTTGGCTGAGTGCGTCTATGGACAAAGATGCCTTGTCGGCATCAGACTGCGACTCATGCACTTCCTTAAGCTTTACCTGAAACAACAAAAAGTACATGATTAGTAAAATAAGTAAACTAAAAAATTATAACGTAATTAACAATAATTAAACTGTCGGATTACTTACAATCGTGGCCGCGACGCTCGGGGACACCTCCTTATCCTTCCCCTTCTTCGTCCGAAGAGCCACATAAGTATCGAGCCTATGTGGCTTACCCCCTGGCCCACTCCCCCCCCCCCTGAAATAAAATAAAGTAAAGTAAAATTAGTATCGGCCCCGCAAAGTAAAATAATGAAGAATAATATATTTCTGTAGTTATAGATAAATTAAATCTTACCTGCATCCTATGCTCCACCTCAGCGTAAGAGGTCCGGCCGGAGTAGTGCACGTCCGTCTTTTTTTCCCGATTTTCCCTCCCCGATTGGCGAGATGCCAATTGTCGATCCTCGATCTCATTGTCAATGAACTTTTGCCATTGTGCCAATGAGATCGGCTCCTTGGGCGGGACGGATCCGCGCCATTGTATAATGGACTCTCGTGTTTTCCCAAAGTACCGTGTCCGCATATTTTTCTTCCACGTCTTGTGTTACTCCCTCAACTGCTCCAAGACGGAATCGCGTAGCTTTGGATCCAAGTTGAATTGTTCCTGTCCAACAAATACAATGTTAGTTGCGAATAAATATAAATATAAATATAAATATAAATATAAATATAAATATAAATATAAATATAAATATAAATATAAATATAAATATAAATATAAATATAAATATAAATATAAATATAAATATGGATATGAAATTGAAATTGAAATATTCATATAAATATAAATATAAATATAAATATATTATTTGTAGTGCCGCCCAAACAGCTAACTTGAGCTCATATGGCACCTCCTTCCAACTCATAAACCCCGGGCCGATGACCGTCTTTAGCAGCTCGAGGGATCTCGCTAATAGCTCCGACTTGTTCTCGACGGTAATCCCAAATTTTCCATATTTGGGGAGCCTAGGGGCGGAGGAGCCCTCGTCGCCTCCGTTACCACCGAACCCAGACGACATCATCATAAACAGCATCATCATCTTCGCCTTAACATCTGAAAGAGACATTTTTGCTGTAAAAAAAATGTTATTAGTACAGATAAAAAAAAATGTTAATAGTACACATACACACACCCCTACCCCACCCGCCACGCACACACGCACACACCTACGCACACACACACACACACCACCCTCACGCCCTCCCCCCACAACTTATAACAAAATATTATCAGCTCCCCCACCACACCCCACCCCCACTACCCCCCTCCCCCACCACACACCACCATACACACACATATACACATACAATTGACAATTGGCAACATGCATGTGTATGGATTCTAACTAATGATATTCCTAAAAACATACAATTGGCAACATTTTGTGAATTTACCTAACTTTATATAATATTATCAAATTCTGTTAAAAAATTATCTAGAGTTTTACCTAATTGAATTAATTTCATGAATAAAATTATTATCAATTTAAATGAAAATATCAATTATTATCCAATGTTTTTGAATGAAATATTTATTTTGAATGAAAATATCAATTATTATCCAATTATTATCCAACTATTATCAATTATTTATTTTGAATGTAAATAATATCCAAAAATATAAATGTAAATAATATTCAAAACCCCGCCCACCCCCACCCCCACCCCCTCCCGATGTTTATTATTTTCACAATGTTCTTACAATATTTGTTGATGAACTATGTGGGAGTATAACCCATATTGAATTATAAAGTAAAAATCTATAAAATTGATGTCTACTTTTAGTGTTGTGTATATATGTTAGTTGATGCCATTATATTTTTATCCTAATTAGATTCTAAGGTTATCTCAATTTATATTTTCCTTTTTCTATCTAATAATTTTCAACGTAAGAGCACAATACATAATTCCAAACACGTCCTTTATTTTTTTTTATTTCGTATCAATTTGGAGTTTTACTGTACATTTTTTTATCTTGAGATTCTATATTATAACGTATGTGTAAGTTCCGTCAATACCATTTCGTTTCAATTTTGTAATATTATGTTTTTTTCAAATATTTTAAAAGTTATTAAATGGGTGCCCCACCCCCACCCCCTGCCCCCCTCCCCTCGCCACACACATACACACACATATACGCATACCCCACCCCCACCCTCTCCCCCCTCCCCCCGCCACGCACACACGCACACCTACGCACCTACGTGCACACACACACACACACACTCCACCCCCACCCACCCCACCCCCACCCCCTCCCCCAACCACGTCCGTGACAACTACATATATTGTTTATCAATAAAATTATGACATGAGATAATTATAATTGGAGCATAAATTTCATTATCATAAAGGGATAAATCCAACCAAGTACAGAGATTCTACAAATTAAAGTGAGAATTAAATTTAAGACTTTCTAACAACATGCATGTGTATGGATTCTAACTAATGATATTCCTAAAAACATACAATTGGCAACATTTTGTGAATTTACTAAACTTTATATAATATTATCAAATCCTGTTAAAAAATTATCTAGGGTTTTACCTAATTGAATTAATTTCATGAATAAAATTATTATCAATTTAAATGAAAATATCAATTATTATCCAATATTTTTGAATGAAATATTTATTTTGAATGAAAATATCAATTATTATCCAATTATTATCCAACTATTATCAATTTTTTATTTTGAATGTAAATAATATCCAAAAATATAAATGTAAATAATATTCAAAACCCCACCCACCCCCACCCCCACCCCCTCCCGATGTTTATTATTTTCACAATGTTCTTACAATATTTGTTGATGAACTATGTGGGAGTATAACCCATATTGAATTATAAAGTAAAAATCTATAAAATTGATGTCTACTTTTAGTGTTGTGTATATATGTTAGTTGATGCCATTATATTTTTAGCCTAATTAGATTCTAAGGTTATCTCAATTTATATTTTTCTTTTTCTATCTAATAATTTTCAACGTAAGAGCACAGTACATAATTCCAAACACGTCCTTTATTTTTTTTTAATTTCGTATCAATTTGGAGTTTTGCTGTACATTTTTTTATCTTGAGATTCTATATTATAACGTATGTGTAAGTTCCGTCAATACCATTTCGTTTCAATTTTGTAATATTATGTTTTTTTCAAATATTTTAAAAGTTATTAAATGGGTGCCCCACCCCCTGCCCCCCTCCCCCCGCCACACACATACGCACACACCTACACACACACCCCACCCCACCCCCTGCCCCCCTCCACCACCCCCTCCCGCACCACACACCACCACACACATATATACACACACATAAACACACATATACACATACATACACACATGCACACACCCCGCCCTGCCCCCACCCTGCCCCACCCCCCACACACGCACACACATACACACACATATATATATACACATACACACATAAATATACACACAAACATATATATAAATGGAAGAGAGAGAGAGAGAGAGAGAGAGAGAGAAAATCGACCTGAAAGTAGAGAGAGAGAGAGCAGCAGCATCGAGAGAGAGAGAGAGGGAGGGAACGGCGGTAGGGAAAAAAGAAGGGGATAGGGTTTTTGCTGCAAATATTGTCACGGTCGTGTCAAGGTCATTGACCGTGACAAGTATTTAAAGAATTGTCATGGTCATTGACCGTGACAAGTCCGTGACAAGTAAATTTGTCACGGCCTTGTCACGGTCGTGTCAAGGTCAATGACCGTGACATAAAACACGTGTTTTTTGTCACGGTCAATGACCTTGACAAGGCTGGCCGACTGAAAGGTGACAATTTGTCCATTTTGGGGTAGTGTATATATATATATATATATATAGAGAGAGAGAGAGAGAGAGAGAGAGAGAAAACCCCATCCTCAAGCTCACCCCACTGATGCATCTACCTAGCTCTCTTGCCTCTAGACATAACGTATCATCCTCCAGCCCTCTAATTTTCTAACCACAACCTTAGGTACTTACTTTTTCAAAAGAAAAAGATCCTGTAACCACCATTCACTTGGCCTTTTAAAGTAACGACGTTGGTTTTTCTTTTATTAGGGTCATCATGCTTCCAATTGAGATGTTAGCCCTTAAAACCACACAAGTCTAACACATCCCCAAGAAGGGGATGAAAAATCAAATGCTGGTAAGATTTTTACTTTAGAACTTTTTAAGTTGGTTTATTTTTCTGGATACTGGTTAATCGCTCGTACATGTGAATTTTGTAGGCAATGCAGGCCTTTCAAAAGTCAACCAAAAGGGTTGGTCTTGTGACTAATCACAATATTATCTTATATGGTCAGAAAAATTAGATGAGAAACCAACTATCCAAAATACAAAATCAGATCTTTGGCCAGACAAACCAACTCAAGGAGATGTCTAGCTGCAAGGAGGATTTATCGAAGAAGAGTGAACCCCTTCAACTTACTTAAAGCTCGGCCAACTTGAAACTCATAGAGATAAATCTTATGGCATGCTACTCAAACCAACTTAATCAATTTGATAGTTTGTTGAACTTGAGAATCATAGACCAATTCATGTAACTCACAGATTAATCCTTTAGGTTTACTTCTCTGCCTTGTGTTTTGTTGACCATTTCATACCCATATTAGGCCTTTCATAACCAATTTGGTCTTTGTAGGAGGGTAGTTTAGATTAGATAGAGGCGTAACCCCTTTTGAGTACAGTAATGATAAGTTAAATGGCAACACTATTGATTAACTTCAGGACAAAAACTCATAAATCTCTCGTGTATAACTCAACAAGATAATAATGAACTCAGAAGTAACTCATTTGGAGGGAGAGAGAAGTAAGCACCGTAAATACACATTGACAGACAACCAAACACACTAACCACCCTCAAGAATCTCTGTCAAGTATTAAAGCTCTGTAATAAATGACGATGGCTGATGACTAAACTCTCTGGTTTGCAATAAATCTTTCTCTGATGTATATTCTCTCTAGTTATAACTTCTAAACTCTCAAAAAGAACATCCTCTCCTCAGGGGTGGTTGGGGTCCTTAAATAGCCCCCCACACCACTCCCGAGGTAACCTAATCATTAAAGACTATGAAAGACATCCCTCATACCTTATGTCAGAACATTAAATACCTGATGCCTTAGTTAGCTCCATGTCATAGACATTAAATGCTAAGACATGCTTTTTGCCTAACCACTGTGTGTCAGGTGGTTGTCGTCACAGAGGTGGCTCACCAACTGTCGCACAGTCCCAAATACCACGATGGTTTACTCAAGTACAGATTTGACATTGTCTAGCTGGCTAGTGACACCACCTACAGTAGATGTCACATTACGTAGATGGCTGTTTGGTTCACAACTCATCTCCCGATAGAACTTAAAGTTGCTCCGCCCGAGGTTCCACGGTCAGGATCCTTCGGTGTTTTACCAGGCGTATCTAAGATGGCCAGGACAAGCCCCAACGATGCCTCACTTCTCAATCCTTCAAATCAAGTCCCTCCAAAGTTCCCACGGCGAGGTCATTCGATAGAGAATGAAATCTCTCCCAGGCCCTGCCAAGCCTGGTCTCTCGCGAGTACCGTTCGACCTCACACACAATCATTATACTCATTACATCTTTACAATCGTTATAGCTCATAGTCAATATAAACAAAAGATACAACAAGACTAAATTAATCAACAGGACTAAAGGACGAGCTCTCTCGGTCAGTTTCTTCGATGGAAGGTCCCTCTTGGCAGCCACGCTGAGCTGTCTTAATCCCAAACACTATTGTTAATGGGGGGATTATCTCTAATCTCAGGATTACCTTCAAGTCCCATCTACATTTGCCCCTTCGTGGAGAGATTTATTGTGGGAACAAGAAATGTCTGCACGAAAAACTTCTCAATCCGATGAACCTTCTCTGTGTGAAAAAATTCTGGCATCTTTTCCTTCATTATAACCACTGCGTTAGCACTTGTAGGAAAAGTAAAATCCCCCCCCCCCCGATGTACCTGAGCCGAAGCGGTGCCGCCTATTGGGGCTTGGGCGAAGGGACATCGCCACTTTTTCATTACACTGAGTTTCCACCGTTCTAGCTTGACTATTTGAAATTCTCTTGATAGACCTGCTAACCTACCCAAATACTCGTTTTGGCTTTGGGGAAGTGAAGCTGTTTGTGAAGTATAGTTGTAGGCAGTAAGTTTTTTTTCGTTAGGACACCCCTATCATTGTGACTTGTGAAATTCTCCCTTATTAAATTTTGCCATGTTTGAAAAGAAGAAATTCTCCCTGATGTAGCTGAGTCACAATTAAACAACGTTTGGACTTGTGGCGAGGGGACATCGTAGCTTTTTTGAACCATTGGGATAGTTTCTTCGTTGGGAGTTTATTGGATATGTCTGATAAAAATTCTGGCGCCAAAACTCAAACTCGCCTAGGAAGGAGACCCTTTCTATTCCCCATGCATCACTTATCAACTGATGTGGCGCTGTCTTTTCGATTGTCAGGGAACTTCCCGAAGTGCCACGTGTCCATTTCAAATGATTATAGGCGGCTTTGCACGTGTGGTGGTGGGAAACTCAACAGACGGGTTTAAAAGATCTCAAACGTTTATATTTCAAAACTTTTCTCTTTCCTTCGTCTTCTTCAAGCTTCCATCTACTCTAGAGAGAGAAACTTTGCCAGAACTCCATTGTTACTAAGCTTTTACCTAGTTTTCTTCTTCCTCTCGTCTTTTACGCCACCACCTGTGGTTGCGCTCCTCCCTCTTTCATTCTTAGCCCTTCTTTACAAGGCCGTTTCTTTCATCACCACTTACTATGGCTTCTTCAAGTGTTTTAAAGGCTACCACCACCGCTTCTTAACCAAGCTCCCCTTCTGCCACCTCTGGCGTCGCTGCTACCCCCAGCACCACTACCCTGGATGCTGCTTGTCAAGAGCAACTAAGTTTTTACCACCGGTCTCCCATCTTTGGCAAAGATGATGAGTTCTCTGATGTATGTAAGACCTGCCATTTTTCAACCAAGTACGATCCTTTATTGCTGGGTGATGAAGATGAAGATTCGTCGAAGTGGGGCTTTCTTCCTCCAAAGGGGACTCTACGCATTCGGTTGGATCGTGGCGACTTCCCCTACTCTCAGATCGATTTTGAGGCACTTGGGGGGATCGCCAACTCATTTTGCTACCTAGCATGCACACATGCAAAGCTCTCACGCTGCAGCTCTTGCAAAGGTTGGTCTTCATCGAGCCAACTGGTTTGGGGAGTTCACTCTTTCCAAGCACAACGTTGCGCTCCAAGTATTGGTTTCCAGATGGAATGCTACAACTCACACGTTCTTTGCTGCATGAGGGGGAGTTAACCATTTCTTTGGAGGACGTTTGTGATCTACTTAGGTTTGAGCCCATGGGTCAGTTTACATATCATGATGAGGCCTTGGATGCCGAAGAGATTGCTGACCGAGCTGAGCTTGATCGAATTTGTCGCCGTTGCACTGGGTCTTCAAATAGGGCCACTTTGACTCTCCTTATTAGCTATTTTTTCGAAGCTTCCACCGCGAAGGATGTCACTGCTGTTACGGCCCAAGGTAAAGGTACATCTTTGGAACTATCAACCTACATTCTTGTGCTGCTTTCGCGTTTCTTTTTGACTGGGAAACCCAACGACCAATCCATGAGGGACCTTATAAACATTTCTATCCGTTTGGCCAGGGGTTTCAACCTTCCTCTGGCCGCTATTGCTTTGGGGTCCCTCTACACTTGGTTGGATCGAACCCATATTGACATGGCACGATCACTGGGTCGTTACAACTTGGCCAACTTTGCTAACACCGTTATCTTAATGGGTTTCCTCTATACCTATTTTCTTGCTATTGCCGCCAAGTCTATCTCTTACCCTGTGAGTCAAGGCATTAAACCCCCACGCCTCTTATGCTTCCATGAAAAACAGAGTCGAAAGGAGATAATGGGAGTTTTTGATCGTTTTGATTCATTTGTCATGAGGTCGTACAACGAGTCTACCTTTGACCATTCTTGGAATTTTTTTCCTTCTACAACTTCAACGGTCATTTTCATTCCAGTTGTAGAAGATCCTTCGCAGGCCGTGGTACTTCTGTTCACTCCTGAGTTTCTTTCTTCCTACACTTCTGAACCTTATAACCCCGATAGATATAGCAGGCAGTTCGGGTTTGATCAGGGGTCTCCTCGACCTGTGTTTTAACTAAACTATAAAAGGGCTACTTTTGTTGAGGCTTGCACCTTCTACCTTACAGCAGCAGTACTTGGTGTGACTTCTACCATGGATGGTCGAGTCACCCTTCCTAGTGCTACTAGGAAAGGGGGCGTATCTACTTCTTATGCCACCAAGTTCCGTTTGAGGCAACTGGCCATGATCCGTGAGTTCATACAAAGTCCCCCAGTCCTTTCTTTCTTTGCCTTGGAGTTGGGTCTCAAGGGCAACTCCATTCTTGGAGTTGAGTTCCCTCTTGAGTAAAACCCTTAAAGACCCTCCCTTTGAGCTACCCCCTTATTGCCCAATGACCCCTACTGCCATGCCCAAACCCAAAATTATTGCAACCCCCAACCAGCCTGCCCCTATAACCGAAGCAACTTTTGGTGAAGGGCCTTCCCAGCCACCGACCAAAAAATCTAGGAAGTTCAAGAGTGGGACTTCCTCAAAATCTAAGTCCCAAACCTAGCCCCAAACTCCTTTGGAGGCATTCCTCATTGCCTCTGTTACTCCTCCCATGTCTGCAGAAATGAATGAGGAGTTGGGAAGGAGAGTTCAGGCTGAGGTGGAACGGATATATGATGAGTTTCAACGACGTGCTCCCGTCGTTCCTCATTCGGCTGCCTTCCCCACTATCCTTGTTGATCCAACTGAACCGAGGGCAAAGAGGAGGAATAGTTTAAAGGTTCCTCGAGGTACTGGTGCTGCGGGTGCGAGGAAGAAGACTCTGGGTACCAAGTCCCAAAGGAAACGAACTCCCGATGTACATCTCTCCCCAGCTCCCTCTGTTGTTGCCTCCTCTCCTCCTTCGCCAGTGGTTATATCCTCCCACTCTCCCTATAAATCCGAGGTATGTATATGTGTTGTTGTTCTTACTCACATTTTTCTAAGGTAAGCTGCATCTGTTTAACTCTTAACAACTTTTGTGCAGGAGGTTGAAGAAGGAAGATCCAGCCTCCTCGTGAGCCCTTTAGTGGGGGGACGTTTCGGTTCTTCTCAGACCGATGTGACTCCTCCCCGTTCTCCTATGATCGGGCTTACATACTCCCGCCGTTCGACCTCTCAACGTGCAAAGGATGCTGCTGTGTGGAGTGATTCCGTTGAGTCTGCGGGCATCTCTTCTCAGCCAGAGACAACTCCCCTATCCCCTTCTAAATTATCACCTTCGCAAGAGGTCCTTCTGCCTATCGTTGCAGCTGCAGAAAGTGCCCATGAGGTAACATATTATCAATTACTTGTCAGGTATCACGCCTTTTTTTTTCCATCCCTTTTTCTGTTTAACGTGCTAAACTTTAATACGTTGGGATGCCTTAGGTTGAAATGACGTCTTTGTTAACTGACATTCTTCTTCCCACTGTGCTGCCGAGACCCCTAGCTGCAGTTCCCCTTTTTGGTGCCATAACTGAGGTAAGTAATGCTTAGATGTATTTCTCCCTTTTTCTGTGCTTGCTCCTCGTGTCTAACACTTAGCTTCATGTTTGTAGCTTTCTTCAAGTCTTACCCCACCCTTTTATCTTGGTGGTCTGCATATTTCCAAGTCCAAGGTTGATGCTTCTGCCCAGCGTGGTGGTTCTTCTGTACCCACCCATGTTGGGGCATCACTTAAAAGTCATATGTTGGCCTTGGTACCTTTCGTTGGTGAGGGAGCTTTACCGACCGTTGAGGCTACTTCAGTTGGGGGTGCCGTTGAGGCTTCCGAGGAAATAAGCCTGCCCCCAACAGTTCCCTCTATTATGGCCTCCGTGGTGACTCCCATTCTTGCTCCCGCTACTGCTGAGGTACTTCGCTAGTTTCTCTTTGTTTCTCGTTGTTGTCTTTTATTCTTGACAGTGTTCAATCTGGAAGAGTCTCATTTCTCAACCTTTCAAACTTCACCTATAATGATGACTTAACAATGAAAACACTTGTTAATATTTTTCATAAACTCCACCTATATCGGTGACTTAACAATGAAAACACTTGTTAAGATATTTTCATAAACTCCACCTATATCGGTGACTTAACAACGAAAACACTTGTTAAGATTTTTCATAAACTCCACCTATATCTTTGACTCCACCTATATCGATGACTTAACAACAAAAACACTTGTTAAGATTTTTCATAAACTCCACCTATATCGGTGACTTAACAACAAAAACACTTGTTAAGATTTTTTCATAAACTCCACCTATATTGGTGACTTAACAACGAAAATGCTTGTTAAGATTTTTCATAAACTCCACCTATATCGGTGACTTAACAACGATGACTTAACAACGAAAACACTTGTTAAGATTTTTCATGAACTCCACCTATATCGATGACTTAACAACGAAAACACTTGTTAAGATTTTTCACATCTTTAACTCATTATTTCTTCTACTTGTTCTCAGGTAGCCCGGGAGAACTCTCCACCAGTTCTTTCGCCCATCGCCTCACCCCATCGGGAACCCATTATCTTAGAAGATTCTAGCCACAACGATCAAGGTTCCACGACTGGCGCTGCTCCCGATAGCGAATCTGGTTGTGAGCTCCCTCTGCCCGACTTAGCTCCTTATGCCTTTTGCCTCATGGTCCTTCAGTGTTACCCTCAAATGCCTGCCAGCCATCGTTTGGCAGTTGAGCAGCTTGCAAGCCACCATCCTGAGACTATTACTATAGATTGCCTGCGTTCCAACATCCCCGTGATGAGCTATAGGCTTCAGGGCATGGCGACCGTTGTTGCTGATATCGTTAGCACTCCTACTCCAAACGTTACCAGAACCTTCCTTAATCAATTCTTGGGCTATCTGAGGGAGTTGGGTCGTGATGGCTTCCATTTTGACTGGCTTATCACGCACTTAAAAACTTTGATGAGCCAGCGACTGGACAACCAGAGGGAACTGCTCCAGAAACATCAGGAGGATCAACGGTTGAGGAAGCTAAGTTGGTTGAGCTAGCACCTCTGCTTAAAGATGTCAATAAGGAGGTAGAGGATGTCGAAGAAGCTCTACGTCTTGTGAAGCTGAAATGAGAGAAACTCCTCATCGAGCGTACACAAACGCAAACGAGATTGGAGGTTTCTATAAATGCCCAACAGTCTTGCCAAGCAACTTCTTCAGGCCTTCCTGGAGATTTTTTCTCTACTCCAGACTTGTGGTTCCTCTTAGGCCAATAAACTTTTGTATACATTTTCCTTTTTCTTCTATTTATGTAATTCTTGGGCAGTAGCTCTCAATTTTGTAATGCCCCGAAGTTTATGAATGAATGAAAAAGATGTATGTTTTTTCTCCATATCCTTTCTTTGTGCTATAACTGTTTGCATATATTATTAAATTCTATAACTCTTTCATCTCCACTCGAGTTGTAATTAAAAAAAACTCGTATATTCATAACAAAGCTAGATACAACAATAGTTTAAACTTAATTGCTTACACATGATAGACTTTCAACCATTTATTGTTAATCTCGAATGGCTTGTCTTCTTCCATCTTAGAAATTAAGCAATAACCTGAATCGTGAGCTTCTTTTACAATAAAAGGTCCCTCCCAATTCGCTGCAAATTTAGGTAGAGGAAGCCCCCTGATATGCTTTACTGCTGCTTTCAAAATGAGGTCTCCCTACACGAACTTTCTTGGTCTCACCAAGTTATCATATGCATTGGAGAGCTGTTTTGTATACATTTGAAAGTGCTGCATCGCGTTATCTCTGTGTTCATCCAACGCTTCTAACTGCACATGTCTATTCTGAGGGAGCATGCTGCTTCGCAAGGCATATCAAGCAGAGGGAACTTCTAACTCCACTGGAAGGATTGCCTCAGCCCCGTAAATAAGGGAGAACGGAGTATACCCTGTGGGCTTCCTCTTGGTTGTTCGATAGGCCCACAACACAGCTGGTATATTGTCATCCCACGATCCTAGGAAATCTTCCATTATTTTAGCCAAAATATTAACCAAGGTTTTGTTAGTTGGTTCGGCTTGACCGCTTCCCTTTGGGTATGCCACCGTTGAAGTATGATGAACAATGGAGTACTTGTCTGTGAGCATCGTTACCTCTGAATTGACGAATGGGGTTCCATTATCAGAGAGAATAACCTTTGGAATTCCAAAACGACAAATGATATGTTCTCTGATGAAATTGCTCACCACCCTAGCTGTTGCCCTTCTTAGTGGTATCGCTTCAGCCCACTTTGTAAAGCACTTCGTTGCTACTAGTATCCATATCTTCCCCCTCGAAGAAGGATGTATTGCCCCTACCATGTTGAACGCCCAAGTGTGAAAAGGATACGGCGTTGCCAGGGCGTGTAGGTCCACCGATGGGGTATGGATCATATTTCCATGAAGTTGGCAAGCCTTGTATTTTCGAACGAACACAGCAGAGTCTTTCTCTATCGTTGGCCAATAATACCCCAACGTCATCAACTGGTCATACAACTTGGTCCCTCCTATATGTGCTGGATCATACACTTTTTTGAGGACCTCGGTTGCTTCCTCCTTCGTGATGCAACGCAATGGCCTGTTGAAGTAACCCCTTCGGTAAAGTTGTCCCTCCTGAACGTAGAACCTCGGGCCCCTTCACTTTAGTCCCATCACATCAATTTTCTCTATTGGGACAACTCCATCTTTAATGAAGTCAATATAGGGCTGCCTCCAGTCAGGTTGAGCTTCCACAAAATGACATTCAGCTGCCTCAAAGAATAATTGGCACTTATCGCATTTTCGTTGTAGCTCTGCTGCGTCCTGCTTCATTCTAGGCCAGAAATATCCCTCCCTTTGAATTCTCCTATAAAGAGGTATTCGGTTGTTTCGTAGTGCTCTTCGTGTGTTTTCTTCAACCTTTGCTATGCTTCTTCTGGGCCGATGCATCTTGACAACCATCCTCATGCGTTTTCGAAGTAAAGGTTTCCCTGGTTTGTAAAGTATTAGGCTAATTCCCTCATCTCCATCGCTCCTTCCCCAGATTCCAGTTGCTTTCTAATTTCTCCCCTCCAGTCAGCGTCCTCCTCCATTGGCATAATTATTTGTACTGCGGAGGGAGTTGTTCTTCTTTGTATCACAATTGTAGTTGTATCGTTTCTCATGACCATCTTCTGAGAAATGGTGACATAGGCGTCTGGATGTCGGTTCATCATTCGGGGATGCCTCTTGATCTTGGTCTGATGGAACTGGCTGAGGAGACTCTAAATGATTGTTCTGTATGGTGTCAGACTTAGGTGTTTCAACGCATATTCTCCATTCACTTGCTGAATCACCAAGTTCGAATCACCCTTGATGAAAAGTGAACGAATTCCCCTTCAAAGAGCCTCTTTAGTTTAGGTTGATCTATTTTAGATTGATTTTCCCTACTTTAGGCAGCCTTAGCCCCCTTTAAGTTCGATTAATCTATTTTAAATCAATCTGGCCTATTTTATAAAGACTTAAACCTCTTTAGGCATGGCTAATCTATTTTAGATTTGTGTGGCCTATTATAAGAAGACTTGCACACAATGAATAAAATATGTAAGGACATTTAAACATTGTTGAATAAAAGTACTTGGAAAATAATGCAACGATGATACTGAAGCTAGAACTTTATTATTTTATTGTTAATCTAAACTTGAACCTCGTTGTTCATATAGTCATTAAAATAAAGTTATTAAATTTCAATGATAAAATTATTTAGGTTCATAGACCTAGAAAATAAAGTCACGTCTAACTTCTCCAAGTAATATGAACTTATTCCTCCTATTGGAGCACTTATATAGAGCCCCTCCCAGTTCAAGGTCAACTTGTCTTCTGAGATCTTTTTTTCTATTGGTAGAAACTTTTGGGGCACCAAGGCGAGCCAACCCTTATTTTTGTCAAATAAAAAGTATGTACCTTGTTAATTATAGTAGAGTATATATTTTGTTGATTTTTTACTATGTTACTAACTAATAGAGTAAATAGTTTCTTTATTGGTATCTAAGATAAGTAAATATGTAGCATATTGATTATTTAATCGACTAATAACTACTAAAGGAAATGTTTACTTTGTAAGTATCTGAGTTGTTAATTATTAACAGGTTAATATGACCACAGTGAATATCTAAAATTTTAAGAATGAATATATTGAATGAAATTATGAATTGTTAGAGTTATGCCTTTAACCCTATATTGTATGTTTTTAGGCCACAATCCCAAGATTATTTATGAAGTAAAAAGTCACAATTTCATTTGTTTACATAAAAAGTTGGACACGACATGTTTGTTTGTTAGAATGAAAAGATGATTATAATAATAAAGGCATTACAACATATGTTTCCACACAATGGGACTTCTTTAAAAAATAAGGAACATGGGATGGGAGCATGAAAATACTAGGTTTTAACCCTGCTCGATGCGCATGCATTTTATAATATTTTTTTACTATAAACTCATATATACTTAAAAAGACCTATGTATATTAATAGATGCGTGTAAATATAAAATGAAAATTCTGCAAAAAGCAAGGGATTTGGGTTTACGATTGTTTATGGCATGAACTTATATTTCTCATTTCCTTCAATAATTTAAGTGAATTTTAAATCGAATAGTAATAATAATAGACACATTAATATATGTAAAATTTCTATTGTACAACATCCGTAATTTTGTTAAAGTAAAATATAATTTTAGAAACATATTACAGAGTGATTATACCTATTTCACAATTGCAAATATGTAGCTTTAGCTATTTTAGCCCTAAAATTATCTCCATGTTCGGGAAATATTCATGAAAATAAAATGTAAAAACATATTAGCACATGTATCATATCAGTAACATATTCCACAATTGTAGGAGCAGTTTGAATTCTTCCCTTATCACTTGTAATAAACCTACTGTACACAATTATATATATACGAATACACACGCTGCCTTCAGGTGTGTTGAGCCAAAATATATCTGAGTCAATATGCTTTAATTTGGTATCAGAGCCATAAACCCATAATGGTTGATCGTTCATCAACATCCGCAACTTCTCTTTCACCTCCTACCGCCACTCTAAATCCCCCACAACTTATATCCCCTTCTCTTAACAATGCTCACCACTTTATCACTCTAAAACTCAACTCTAAAAACTATCTTTTTTGGAAAAATTAGCTTATTCCTTTTCTTCGTTGGCAAAAGCTCCTTGGCTTCATTGATGGTTCTCATCCATGCCCCCACCAAAGATTTCTATGGCCGGTTGTATTGAACAATAAGATAATCCAGCATATGAGGCATGGGTTCTACAAGACCAACTTTTTCTTATCACATTAATATCCTCCCTCTCGGATGATGTTCTTCCATTGGTCATTGGGCTTACAACGTCCCGGGATATGTGGAATACTTTAGAGGCTGCTCTCGCCTCTCCCTCAAATACCCGAATATTAAACATCCACATGAACTTACACAAGCTCTGCCAACGGGATTTTTCGGTCTCTCAATATCTTCAAACAGCTAAATACTTTTTTTGCATCTAAAGGAATTAAGCATCGACTCTCCTGCCCACATACTGACGAGCAAAATGGCTCTGTTGAACGACGTCATCGTCATGTCGTTGAAATGGGTTTGGCTCTCCTTCCATAGGCCTTCGTTCCAAATAAATATTGGCATTTTGCGTTGAAACAACGGTTTATTTAATCAATTGTATGCCTTCACCCGTTTCACGTCGTGTTTGCCATATGAATGTTTTTTTGGCACCGCGCCTAATTATTTACTTCTTAAGGTATTCGGATGTCTATGCTTTCCTTATCTCCGTCCATACAACAACCATAAAATGTCTTTTCGATCAACTCCATGCGTTTTCTTAGGTTATAGCTCGTCGCATCTTGGTTATCGTTGTTTGGATGTGTCCACCAATCCCCTTTACACGCCCACCATGTCCGCTTTGATGAATTTTCATATCCATTTTCGGGTCCTTCAATACTCGCTCCTCCGCCTGGTTCCACTTGTGTGTCCTCTAATAAACCATGGGCTGTCATTCCATCCATAATTTCTCCTTTAAATCATCCCCATCCCACGTCTAAACCCAATACCCACTGTCAAACAACACCTTCCCCGCCGCATCCAAATCCTCAGTCAACTCCATCTCCACACACCACTACTTTACCTGTTACTAAACCTCCACATACCGCTCCATCCATTTCCACCAGTGTTAGTTCTCAACCTCACATATTACCAACTCCCCCATCTCTATGTCAACCTCACCCAGTTAGTTCATATTCATCTCCTCAACAACCCATATGTTCCACTCTATCCCCACCCCCGCAATAGTTCTCCACTCCTCTTCCTCCACCATCTCTTTATAACCCATCCGGTCTCTCTCTCGTGGTTGATCTTTCCTCTCATTCCATACCAACCTCACAAACCTCACGGACTCATGCTATGACTCTACATCATATGACCAAACCCAAATCCATTACCTCGTTATCAACTTCCCTCACTCAAGAATCGACTTGCTTTTCGGTTGCCACTAAATGTCCAGAATGGCGCCAAGCCATGGCATATGAAATCAATGCTCTCATACGGAATGGAACTTGGGTATTTAGTTCCTCACTCTCCCAAAATGAACATTGTCGGGTGTAAATGGGTTTACCGAATAAAACGGCGTGCTGACGGATCCTTGAAACGTTATAAAGCACATCTAGTTGCAAAAAGATTTCACCAACAACCAGGCATTGATTACGATGAAACTTTTAGTCCAGTTATCAAATCGGTAACTATTCGGACTACCCTTGCTCTTGCAATCACTCAAAGTTGGCCCATCCGTCAACTCGATGTGAACAATGCCTTTCTTCACGGGGTACTCAATGAAGAGGTATATATGACTCAACCCCCGGGCTTTGAAGACACCTCTCATCCCCAATATGTTTGTAAGCTTCAACGCTCATTATATGGCTTAAAATAGGCCCTGCGTGCGTGGTTCCATCGTCTTGCTAAGTTTTTACTCCGACATGACTTTATTGCCTCAAAAATTGATTCCTCACTGTTTATTTACTCGCTCCTAGGAGTCAAGGCTTATGTGCTTATATACGTGGATGATCTTTTAATCACAGGAAGTCATACCTCACATGTTCATTCCCTCATTCAGCACTTGGGCAATGAATTTTCCATCAAAGATCTATGCGAACTTCATTTTTTTAGGTATTTCAGCCACCCCCGATCCATCAGGCATTTTCTTTTCCCAAAGCCAATACATTCGCGACTTACTTCAAAAGGATGGAATGTCCACATCCAAGCATGTGCAAACTCCAATTTCTCCCTCTGTTAAACTCTCCAAATCAGGGGGTTCCCCATTCTCAAACTCGACCAAATTTCGACAAATTGTGGGCGCATCGCAGTATCTTACTTTAGCTCGCCCGGAGTTGGCTTATGCTATGAATAAAGTTTTCCACTTCATACATAATCCAACCGAGGCACATTGAGTTGCTGTAAAATGAATTCTACGGTATTTACAGCATACGATTTCACATGGCCTATAATAAAAAAGTCTACCTCAACGGATTTGCATGCTTATACGGATGCTGATTGGACTGGTTGTGTTGACGATCGGAAGTCTACCGGCAGTTATGCTATTTACCTCGACTCCAATTTGGTCTCCTAGTGTTCTCCTAAGCAACGTATAGTTGCTCGCTCTTCTACCGAGTTTGAATACAAGGCCTTAGCTGATGGGGCTGCTGAGTTAACGTGGATCCAATCCTTGCTCTTTGAACTCGGCGTTAAGGTTCCTAATACTCTAGTACTATGGTGTGATAATATCGGGGCCACGTATCTCTCGACAAATCCCATTCACTACAAGAAAAAGGCATTTTTATGACGTTTTTTAAGTGTCATAAAACGCATATTATGATGCTTTATTTTTCAATAAAAAGCGTCATAAGTTTGGGTGTCATAATTGATACCCATAAAAAGTGTCATATTAGGTAACGATTATATATGACTTTTTTTTTCAAAACTATCATATCTGCTACAAAAAGGGTCATAATATACTCTATAAGATATCATATTTGATTTAAAAAGCGTCATGATAAAAAACTTTCAAAATTTTAAAAAGGTCATAAAAAATTTCATCACATGAGGGTTTAATATAAACGGTCATAAATTAAACATATAATAAAAAAAATTAATAACCAATATTAATGTCATAGTTGACAAATAAATCTAAACACAAATCAAAATTTACAATAACATAAAAACAGTCCTAACATTTACTGTATTTGAAGTCATGTACACCTTAAATGCATCAAGCCAAGTCATTTGTTCATATAAAAAAAATAGTGGGACACAAATAGATATGCTCACCATCTACATTGATTATCCAAAAAAATGACCTGCTACATGTATCATGACTAGATATACCCACTATGTACATCATTCAAAAAAATGTCTCCAAAAAAATGTACATCCAAAAATCATGCATAATTCTATCGGTCTTCCTTTGACTTTCGTGAAATTGTGTCGACACCTCAAAAGCTCCAACCACCGACCTACTACACCTACCACATCCCCGCTTTTGTAGACAACGATTGGGACTTGGGTTGGCATAGTCCTCTATTGCTCTGCACCACTGGTCAGTCAACGAGCTCTTTCTCATCCACAACAATCACCAACCCCAGTGACAACGAAACATCACTGATAAGTGTTCCAGGAATCACCAACCCCCATGACAACGAAACAGCGTAGTCAGTAACATCATCATCAATGTTCTTGACATATATGTTTGAGGCCTACACTCAAAGTTAAATAATGAATCAACATTTTCCAAAATAAGGAAAATCAAATATAAGTAGAATTTAAAAAGCTATGAGGAGGAAAGTGGGTAATTATAGTACTTGGTATTTTAAGATTTGCTCCTTTCTTCGGTCCTCAAAATTTCGAACGCAAAATTTATTCACGCTCGGCTTTATTTTGTGCCCTCGCTACATACAACACCTTCGAACCTATTCCATATCAAGGTCTCCCTGTAAAAACAATAAAAAAGCATAAGAACTAACCCTCACTTCATTTGAATAACAACTGGTGTAGTGTCATTTCCATCCCAGACATATATTATCCACTTGTCTTTTGTAATTTCACAGATATGAAGAACCTTATATCAAAGACATGAAAGACAGTGGTGGATCAACACTTCTGAACTACTACAGTTGAATATAGATGGAACAGTTAAATAATTATTAATATAATAATTTGCACCATATGATCGGAAAACATCATAGATACTCTCGGGGTCGATAAACATCATAGATACTCTCGGGGTAAATTCACCAGTATTAGATCTTTTCCATCAAAGGACTTATCAAATTGATTCCTCTATCATTGAAAACATGACATAAAGTTTCCCAACACAGAGTGACCAAATTTCAAAATTATGTAAATCCAAACCAAATGAAGTTTTTGATCTTTTAACCGAACTTTTTAAAGAGCTTGGGAGGCCACTAGTAAATGTGAAATGAAGAGGCTAGTTGAATCCTCCTAGCCATGGATTGTACGAGCCAACATTATTTTTATCACCTGTTGCGATGAAGGCATTGTTTTTGCCTTATTCTTTTTTCAAAATGCTTTATCAATCATAGACATGTAAATTCAATGAAATTTAGCTCCATCAACAATTTAACACAAGCACAAACTCGTAACCGAAATATAAATTAAAATCAAACACAATGAAAATGTGAAATTTAGCTTTAATTTCTTTATGGTCTAATTCAAATTCAAATTCAGCAAAATATAAGACAAATTCAATCCAAAAAGTTAATAAACTGATAAGGAAAGATTCATAATCAAAACTCTATATTCAAGACATATCAACATAAAATTAAGAAATTATGATCACCTTAAGCTTGAGCTCATGAGAAAAACTATCTTCAATTATCAAACTCGTAGCATCACTTGATTTTGAATTACATAACACAAGGCTCTCAGAATCAACACTCTTCATCTTACTTCTACAAAATTCACAAGCACAATCAGAATTTGAATAGAAGCAAATCAAATGAAAATTGAAGTGAAATTGAATTATTTTTACATCACAACCAATTCACGTTGTAAACGATTATCTTTAATGTCGTTTTGAATACCAGAAAAAAAAAGAATATTATTAATCATCTTGCATCTCAGACAGAATCATACATATATGACATTTTTGGACTACTGAACAAATGAGAGAAACCAATTCATAGATTCAAAGACAGTTCATATAGCCTTGGAATTATCCCACCAATGTAACATATAAACAATACATAATCATAGATTTTCAAAGATCTTAGTGACGCAACTGATCTATTATATCATTAACAAAATTGAATAAAAATGACAAAACATTATTAAATTGTTTATTACTTTTTAAAAAGAACATATTGCAATGGACATTAGTAATGAACATGAACTTACCTTAAACTTTAATGGCATTGAAAATTATCAATTTGCATGAATTAAATCCTGACATCAAGTGATAGCAATTATTAATTGTACATCTACTCATTTTGCACTTTAAAGCATATATTAATAAGTTCATGCTTGCTAATCAACTCAGATATGGAATAAAGTATAGAAGTGATGCATGAATCAACATAATTATCTACTTAACTGTACATCTACTCCTCTGGTGAACTAAGTGCGAACAGGCCGTCTCAATTAGGGTCCGGTATACCTGATGAATAACTGACGTGTTGTATTATGAGATTGCACAATATGTAGACCAGCAATCTAGTAGCAGTGGACTGAAATCGCATAAAGAAATCCATTGTTTATATTGGAATGACATATGAAGTTCCAGAGTAAGTGCTCCTACAAAGTGATGACATCAAATGTTAAAATATATAGATTCTTTTAAAAATAAGGTAATTATATAAAGATGATTAGTCCATGTAACATAATATATTTAAATTTACCTAACACATTTGATTCTCTTTGACGATCTAATGTTGTTTCATTCCTCGTGAAGATAAGATTACCAGAGAAAATGAACGACATAGATAAAAAATAATTAGAATAATGAAAAATCAATTGATAATGCCAAAGGATTTATAATAGAAGAATCAGAACAGGGTTGTAGGCATAAAACTGAATTTTGTATTAAATAATAGGCAAAGTAATGGCAATAGTAAATGAGAATATCAATGGCTTTATAGGTTAGTAAGGACTCAACTGTTTTAGATTGAATAATGTATTAGGAATAAGGAAGTAGTCAAACAATGGAGAATGAATTTTGTTATGTTTGGACAAGTTTTGATATCAAATCATTGATGTACATAAATTTCCCTAATGTATTCAATGTGTAAGGTTTTTTTCTCCTAGTTATGAGAATTAATAGCCTAAGCTTCATCTAACTAGCCAAAAAATTCAGTTCAATGAGAAAGGCGAAGGCTAAAACAACAATATCGAGATTGGGACACTTTTTATGTAAACCAAGAATGCATCCTCAATTCGGCAGATTAACTTACAGTATTTGAACTAATTAATGATATGGCTAAGGCTAAAACAACACTACAAAGATTGTGACACTTTAAATGTAAAAGCAAAAAAGCACAATTCAGCAGATTAACTTACAATATTTTAGCCGATTAATGATATGACTTTTATATCATCATCATCACAATTATGATTGACAATATCCTGCTCAAATTCAAAAGTTAAAATTAAACCAAAAAAATAAAATTCAAAAGTTAAAATTAAACAAAATTGTATTCAATAAAGCCAATGGCTAAAAACTTCACAAACCCTAGCAAAACCTTCGGCAATACCAGTCCGAGTGCCAAAAAAGATGATAACATTCAATATCTAAAAAATCAGATTGTTCTTTAGTACCGCAGTAGAATATTTGGTAAAGGGTATGCAATACTAACTAACATTGACATACAGAGAAATAAGGCTTACATTCAGAGATCATATCTCATAGGGTAAATTGTACCTCGAATCGTCTTAAAAGAGTGGCCAAGACAACTATCCACTCTTTAAACTTGTCTGAACACATATGAGCCAAGAGGAACTCTGCATCCAACTTACTTTGGAAGGTTCCCATCTGAAGCTGGAGAGAGAGAGAGAGAGAGAGAGAGAGAGAGAGAGAGAGAGAGAGAGAATTGGTAAAGGGGTGCAAAATAAATAAAACTATACTGTCTTATAGCATGATGCATGTGCTCCGATTTTTCTCCTTAATTTGTTTTTCATGGCTTAAAATATTAGGAATTTCACATGCACATAAAAATACTTCATAAGCCACCTACCAAAATTGATTCAAAATTTTAATAAAATGAACACCTCAAAAATTCTAAAGCATATCAATATAATGATTTCCAGATAATTATACCTTCTGACCAATCAATTCAAGACCTAAAGCAAAATTCTCCAAGCGAGCACATCCATATCTTTCTTGCTGAAGATATTCCTGTAATTATTTTTATCTTTCAACCTAAGATAGCCAAATGATAGTGGCGAAAAATAAAATCATCTTGAACCGAAATAGAGGGATTCTCTTACCACTAGATCAAATTGGGTGCCTTTCACAAATGTAACAAGCTTGGAAAGTTTTTTCCCAGACATTAAATATCTAGAATGACTTTCTAGGACGTTCTTAATAGAAGAAACATGTGCACTCTATTCTTTGAATGAGGTACTGCTCCACAGAAAATTCATCACATAATTAATTTGAATGCAAAATTTTTACATCTCCTGTGCTATGCAAACCAATTTATGAAAGGATCCCTCTTACCTTTTTGAGTCTGAAGTTTATTACCGGTTATTAGATGGGAAAATAAAGTAGCCCAAGAATCTGGGAGATAGTTTCTCTGAATTCGCTGCTGCAGGTTCATATTCCCTCCCTGACCTGAGGAGAAACCTCACCTCTGTGTGTGTGTGCGTGAGAGGGAAAGAGAGAGGGACATTAACCCCCAGTAATCAGGGTATTAATAATCTTACTTAATGTAACACGAGACTAAGACAATTTCCTACCAGCTCACCCGCTAGTACATATAAAGATTCATCAAGTGTTGCCTGCACAAATTAATATATATATCTTGCAGAAGGATATAACTAAAGGGGAGAGAGAGGGAGAGAGAGAGTACAACACATTTCAGCACATGGTTACCTGTAATAAGCGTAAAACACAATATTGACACACATCAGGACCTTCAAGTTTAGCAATAACCTGTGGCATTAGACATAGTACATAAGATATGACATAATTTCACATAAAAAATATGACCCTATAGACTGAATGTAGCACCTTAAACATTTTGGGGCACACACAGTGGTTCCTTCCATGTGAATTTAAATTTATTAAATATATAATAGTTCTTATATTAACTTTGTAATTCCAGTAAAACTAAGTGTTCAGATGAATGATTATAGTGCAATGTTTATGTTTCAAGTTTTTTCCTTATTTTTCAATAGCAAAAAGATCGTCCTAAATCGGACACAAAATTTATATGACCAAATAAATATCCTTCACAGGAGTGCTTGAAATGACACTCTGCTCTATACAAATATTAAAGAACAATGCTAACAAAAGGTCGGTAGTGTTATCACTCAAGAGTACAAGTTATGCGGAGAAAAATGTATAAGAGAGAGAGACCGAAGCATCTGTAGCGGCACGATAATTTACTAAATTATATATTAGTGATATGGGTCAGAAAAAGAGCTATAATTTCTTGGTCATAGGCCTGCACGGGATGAGGACAAATTATATTATGCTTCACAATTGAGATATGACAAGGTTATCAAAAACACACCACACATCACATACACACTATGATAAAAAAAAAAGTGTGTATGTTTGTGTACGCTTATTTACATATAAGTTTCAGTAATTTTTACTTCATGTGATTGATGAGGAATTAAAGTTGATTAAAAATTCTTATGTAGCATGTCTTTTTTCCATTTGCTTGTTGGCTCACAAGGAATTTATCGACTTTCCCATAGACTTCTATATTGATTTTGTAGAAAGAAATTCGAGACATGATGTATGCAATCCTTTTGGATAGGGAGTTGATTCTCGTATGAGTTACAGACATATTCGTGTTTTAACCTATTGTCTACCTCATTATATACTTCCTTCAAACATACATTATAGTCCCTTCACACTTTTTACTGAACTTCAATTTCAACAAAAGAACTTAATCAAAACTAAAAATATTCTTTTAATCCGTTAATGAACTAAGTAAATTTAAATCATATCCCGTATAATACATAGCATCAACGTGGGTGTTAATATCACAAACACAGAGTCACCCATCAAGAGAAATCTATCCTATTTTTAACCCGAGGTGCGTAAAATAGGATTCGATAATATAAGTAATAAAGATGGAAGTAAAGGTTTGTCAAGTTCATTCTGTCGTAAATTTTGTCGAGCCATCTAATGGCAGAAACCAACTACATTTATATGAGATAGGAACATACTAGAGTAATTTTAGTTTAGATAGATGCCACAATATAAACATTTTCTTAAGTTTTAAATACAAACGTGTAGGAACCTCAAATTCATTAGAATTATCATGTCTAAAATAATATCCTTTAATAAGCTTCTATCAAAACAAAAACTATACTCCAATAAGAACAAGCAAACAAACCTGAGACATTTTCCCAGCCACGAAGTCTCTGCAAAACATGTTTTGCCTATGCCATCCTCCCTTTACTCACGAGCCATTTTGGAGATTCAGGTAATAAAAACACTGCCAATACAAAATAAATCATAGAAGGGAAGAAAGAACCCCAAGCATCAACTGTCAAGTAAGTGTTAGTCATTTTTCCTTCAATGCGATTGCTGATGGTTCTGATGATGGATTTTGATCAACTGCATCTCCATTATTTGATAACATTTCTCGGACTCTGTGCATGGTCTTTGATTATATATAGTTAAGGCTATTAATAAACTAGAAAAATAAAACTAGATGTCCACAACATAAAGTAAGAGTTTGAACTTATTCTAAATTTCAAGAATGAATTATTTTGAAAAGGATGAGTTTCTAAATTGCATGAGAGGAGGCTACTCCAATTTTTGTAATTAATTCTCGGCAATAGATGCCTTTACATCTAATTATCAACTTTACTTATTCCTCCCTTCTCTTTTATAACTTGGGGTGTCCATGACAAAAGGGTGCATTCAAACCTTCCGATTTGCACACGCCAGGACAAAGCAATGTTACCTAGAGCATGGTTGCTCAAGTACATGGCAAAGGCAAGTTTATTTAGCAAGCCCGGACGCGTGTCGGACTTTAACATGCCACCGACACACTGGGACACGAGTCGAACATGCTGAAAAGAGTGGCCAATGTTTTTTTTTAGTTTTTTAAAATCCGACACACAAGGGCACGCTTGAGGACACACTTACGGACATGCTGCGGAAAATTTTAAAATTTTAAAATAGAAAAAAATGGAGGCAAAAGTGTACTGACACCTGTAAATATAAAAACAATAGAACATATATAAAGTCCCCGTGCCTAATCTCTTTCTTAGATAAATATGAAGACATATCAGGCCAAAGGGTACACTTTTCTAAAGATCCCTTATTATACATCCTCGTCCAATCTCGCTGCGGGGCCACATTTGTTCGCCTCAGATCAAGTTATTTCGTTTCATAATAACAATGAGTGGTGAGCTTATATGCAGATGAGTTGCTACAAAAAGATTTAAAACATCACTTATTACACATCCTCTAAGAAATAACTTCATCCGGAGGTGCTTCTTAGGGAATCTCTCCAGGATTCCATTCAGCTTTTGACTAAATACTATTATCTCCTCCATGAGACACCTTTGTAATGTTATCCATCAATTTGGCAAGTGATGTTGATTCTGCAATTTCATTATTGGTAGAGTTAGGACCGTTGGGTTACTTGAATGGGTAATCTGTGGCAGATTTTCGAATATAGAAAATGGGTTCCTTTCATTAGTTTTGGTAGAGCTTGAAGTGCTAGAGGGAAAAGAACTTTCAGTCGACTGGATAAAAAGTTGAGAACAAAGTGCACCAGATGTACTTAAATTCTAGCTGGGAACTTGCAAGGAATTTGGTTGACCAATAGCATTATTTGGAGCATTGGGTCTCATTCCAAACCCAAAAGTAGGGGATGCACCCTATTTACAGAAACTTGGGACTGAAGGAGGGGGTAATATTTTGAGCTGTAAGTGTGGGATTTTGAAAAGTGCTTTGGGCAGCAAGAGTATAAATTTGTGAAAATACATAAGGATTACGAAGTGGGGTTTCGAATTCATGTGATATGGAATTAAGTAAATTCCTCTCTCTCTCTCAACATTAACTACAAGTTCAAGCCACGTTCAACAGTATCATATGCTAGTGCCAGCAGTTCTTCATAGCTAATATCACCAGTGATGTCACAAGGACCGTTTTTATAGTGACCATAACATGTAAGCTTCCAAATTGGTTTCTTAATATCAAAATCTTTAATTCTTTGACGTTTCCATGACTCAAAATCCGTGAACTTATGATTATGTGCTGGAGGTTGTTTAGCAAGTTGTCGCGTCCCAAGGTTGACCGTTTATCACATGATTTCAAATAGAGAAATGCTTTTGGTACTGGGGGGTTTTACATCGCATTTATCAACATCAACTGGCACCCACCTGGCTACTCATCATCATCTGCCCCCAAAAGTATCGCTAAACCTCCATACACAAATGAAAAATGAATATAACTACACGGACAAATAAGAGACTCCCACCATTCTAAACAACCCAGCCATTTTCTACCACCCAACAAAGGGTAAACTAAAAAAAGAAAGAAAAATAATGCATACAAACCATGAAAATATTATTTTTGTTAAAAAACATTAAATATTTTTATTTTTGAAAAATAAGCACTCAAAATGTTATTAATTGAAACAAACACTGATTTTTTTGGGGGACACAAACACTAGAAAATATTATTTTTAACAAAAAAACACTGAATCTTTTTATTTTTTGCAAACAAATAGGGAAAATATTATTTTTAGCAGAAAAAAAACACTTAATATTTTTCTTTTTGACAAACAAACACTAAAGATATTGTTTTTGATAAAAAAAAACACTGAACTTTTTTATTTTCGGCACACGAACACTGGAAAATATTATCTAAAAAAAACTTTTTTTAAACATTGAAAATTATTTTTAATGCCTTTAATCTCTCAAACTCTCATTTACCAATTATTCTCTTATTTTTAAAGGTCCATGCGAGCAGCACTCCTTATTTTTAAAACACCAATTTTTTCAATATTCTCTTATTTTTGAAGGTCCGCGCCAGCGGCAAACCTTATTTTTAAAAAAACCCCAATATTCTTTATTTTTAAAGGTCCGCACCGGCGACACACCTTATTTTTAAAACACCCATTTTTTCGATATTCTCGTATTTTTTAATAATTATTTTTAACACATTTAGTGTGTTAAACACACATTTATCAAATATTCTCTTATCTTTAAAGGTTAGCGCTAGCGGCCCACCTTATTTTTAAAACACATTTTTCCAATATTTTCTTATTTTTAAAAAATTATTTTTAATACATTTAGTCTCTCAAACACCCATTTACCGAATATTCTCTTATTTTTAAAGGTCCGCGCCAGCGTCACACATTATTTTTAAAACCCCCAATTTCTCAATATTTTCTTATTTTTAAAGGTCCGCGCCAACGACACACCTTATTTTTAAAACATCCATTTTCTCAATATTGTCTTATTTTTAAAGGTCCACGCAAGTGGCATACCTTGTTTTTAAAACACCAATTTTTTCAATAAACTTATTTTTGAAACACCACTTTTTCAATATTATTTTTTTTAAAGGTCCGCGCCAGCGGCATGCCTTATTTTTAAACTCATTTTTTTTCAATAACTCTTTATAATAAAAATATTTTGACTACATTTTAGAAGTTTTAACTTTTGTTTTAAAAAAAGTAATTCTTTTAACTTTGAAAAAAAAACAGTTTTAAATGGTTATAGACATAAAAGGGTAATTCTTTTAAATTTGGAATGGTAGAAAGCTTTATTGAGAGGAGCTCATAAATTTTATGTGGTAGAAAGCAACAACTCTAATATGCCACATAAAATGGTTAAAAATTGATAAGTATCGATTGGCTTTATTGAGTTGTGTTTATTGAATGGAAGCAACAGCTGTTTTGGGTGGGTGCCAACTAATATGCCACATCAGCCGGTGCATAAATTCGGTACCAATAGCATGCCTCTTTCAAATAACTTCGTTAATGTTACCCTTATATTTTGTTGTGTAGAGACAAATTTCTCAGTTTGATGTTGATTTGTTTTGAGACTGACAAGTCTTTAGGTTGAAGATTAATATTAGGTAGATTTAGCTTATTCAGATGGAAATAGATCCTAGTGTTTGACTGTTATTTGGTGTGTGGGAGGGGTTCTTCTTCTACCTGTATTCGTTTGCCATAGGGTTAAACATATAAATGCAAATTTATTTGAAATCATGTGATAAAGAGGCTTGCCATGAGATTAGTTGGGTGAAAAGGACTTTATTTGAAAAGTTGATATTTAACTTAAATTCCTTTTTGGAAAAATGGCTTTGGAGATTTCCTTTAGAAAAAAGATACACTTTGATATTCTTCATTAATCGAGTTTACGGATTTTGAACTGTAGTGGGTGAGATGCCAACCCCTAGTCAAAGGCTCTCTTCGAGACCCTTGGAACAATACTTCTAAAATATTATATACTTTCTTCAATGTAAGGTGAGAGGGAGGGAGTCAAATTCGATTGCGAGAATAAGTTTAGATATGGAATATATTTTCAAGGTTCTTTCCTTCTTTATATTAAAATTGTCCCATTTGATTTCAAGCAATTGCATATTTGTGCTCATGCACAAATAGAAGGTGTGGAACTTTGAATTTGTGAGGGATCATAAAGATGGGGAAATTGAGCAATTCAATCCTATACTAAATTCCGTGGATGAAGTGTCTTTAACGAGGGTCTAAAGATGTGAGAATGGATGAGGGGAGGGGATGGCTTTTCATTCAACTCTTTTTTTTTTCTTAATTTTCAGATATTAAGCATTTTCGATAGAAGAAATTCATATGCAATTTTGGAACTACGTCTAAAGATCAATTTTTTAATTAGTTACTGGCAAAAAAGATACTCGGCACACGAGACATGATTATAAAGGGAGAAACAAAGAAGCATGAATGATTTATAATTATCCCCTTTATTGGTGAACTACATGCCAAGGAAGAACTGAGTCACTGAGTCATTTACCTTTTCTAAATGAGTTTGGTAAAGAATCGTTAGGCTTGAATGATAGAGACGTCGATATTCTACAAAATTAACCAATTATACAAACTCGTAATATTTTCATTAGGTAAATATGAACTATTCTACACTTAACTAATTAGTGTCTAATACGCATGAAATTCAACCCTCAACTCGAGCCCTAAGAGTTAAAATATGGTCTTCAAACATAAAAATCCGAATAACACCCTAATATGGTAAAAAATAATCTTATTTTCACACACACACACACACACACACACACACACACACACACACATATATATATATATATATATATATATTAATGATGTAAATCACCCGTCAAAAGGCTCATAAAACTATCTAAACACCAACTTAGAGAGAGAAATATTCGTTTCTATTATCAAAATTCAAGTCTACCTCAAATGACACTTACAAGTGGGTATTTAAAGAGGAGGAGTAGCTTAGGCTCCAAACTAAGGCACTAATTACAAAAATACATTTACTACTCCTTACCTTTAACTAATAAAGTAAAAAAAGAAAAAGAGAAATACAGATATTGTTCTAAAAAACCTGCCTAGGCTCCGCCTAGGCACGCCTAGGCTTGAGGCTTGGGAGAAACGCCCCGCCTTAAGATTTTGACGCCTTATGCTTGGTATAACCCTTAAGGCGTACTTTTTCTCTAAAAATAGTAATGCTTTAGTGAGACGATATCGCCTTTTAAAGATTTTTTTACAACCCGGACCATTATTTCTTCCAAAATAATCAAATAGTATTTTTATTTGCAATTATTCAGACATATTTTTATTATATGTACCATTTTAGTATTTTAATAGCCTTGTTATGGTTAAAAAATGTTAAAATATATTAAAAAGACCTAAACGCCTTTTCATGCCTTTTTACGTCTAGGCCCGCCTACGCTTCTAAGGCTTAAGGCTTGGCCTTCATGCCTCAATCACGCCCCGCATTTTTTAGAACCTTGACAGATAATAAAAGAAATGAAAATACAAAAGAAAATAAAAATGCAACTAATCCCTAAAATAAGGGCCCGTTTCCATCACTTTCCCCGGCTTTAAAAAGCCCGTCCTCGAGTGTAGGAGATAGATGGTAAGAAAGCAAGGCACCCATCAAAGAGATCCTTAAATGAAAGAAGGGTCGTCCTCGAAAACGCCCCTTGTACCGGCTTGCAAGAAGTCCATGAAAAATAGGAACACAACCCAAAAATGGCCGACCAACAAAACATCGGTCTCCGAGTTCCGTGATGAGTCTTCTTAGCACTAAGCCTCTAAAAACATCCACCGACCGCATATCAAATGTCACCAAAAATGGATCCACAAACTCACCACCAATCACATCACCTCCAATTAACACCTCATCAAAATCATCATTCCATTCCCAAAAATTTGAAAGAAATCTCTCAAATCAAATGTATCTGTCTCGCGAAAGTGCATGCGAGCCACCCAAGCCTCCTCGACAAAAATGTCAAAAAAATCCTCAATACACAACCTAATTTCGTCATTTTTATCGCTCTTGTAATCAACCGGCTTGGGAGAGGATCTTTTATCGTTGATTTGTCCCGCTTGGGTGAGTGAGTGAGGAAGAATGATTGGGTAGTGCAACCAATCTTGGACTAGCCACCGTCAATCTTGAATTGAGTCTCGAGATTTTGTTTGTGGATCGACGAAGGGTTAGGAAAGGGTTTCGAGGCCCAATGGGTTGGGAAATGGTGGGAGTGGGTTGGAATGCATGGGGAGGAGTCAATAGGAGGGGGCGGGGTAGCATGTCGGAGTGGAGAGAGGGGAAAATGGGTAGTCCTAGGTCAGAACAGGGGCGGGTTAGGAAAGGTACTGGGTCAGCAGGGTTTTGAGGGCCCGGGGGTGGGTTTTTGGAGGCTGAGGGGTGTGAGTAGTGGTCGTAAATGAAGTGGGGGAATAGGGGGTGGGTTGCGGTTTGGACAACAGGGGCGGGGTGGGTTGTTTTGGGGGTGGGGTCGTTTCGGGATGGTAGGGGTTGACGGAAGAGGGGGAGGTTAGGGCTACGGGGTTGACAAGTCAGGGGCATCGAGATAAAGGGGGGCAACAGTGTGGGTGGGGTAGGGGCTAGGGCTAGGAATAGGGCTAGGGTTTTGGAATTCGAGTTGAAAGAGGGCATAGATGTATTGTTGTGATTGTACCCACTCTCTAGTTTATTTTTGAATCTCCTCTCTTAGTTGTTCGGATCTTCTTGGAGCCATTGAAGGGTAGTGAACGATTTTGATTAAAAAAAAACTTGATACACTGACACCAATGTGGAGCTTCTTACCCGCTCTGATACCAATTTGACGTAAATCACCCGTCAAAAGGCTCCTAAAAATATCTAAACACCAACTTAGAGAGAGAAATACTCTTTTTTATTATCAAAATTCAAGTCCACATTAAATGAGGCTTACAAGTGGGTATTTGAAGGGGAGAAGTAGCTTAGGCTCCAAGCTAAGGCACTAATTACAAAAATATCATTACTACTCCTTACCTCTAACTAATAAAACAAAAGAAAGAAAAATACAAATAATAAAGAAAAGAAAGTATAAAAAAAATAAATAACAATCAATCCCTAAAATGAGTTCCCATTTGCATAACTTACATGTCTATTTCCTCACAATTCCACATATGCACACACGTACTAAATGCCACTGTTCTAAGGCTTGGGAGAAACGCTTCGCCTTACGCTTTTCACGCCTTATTCTTGGTAAACCCCTCAAGGCGCACATTTTTCTGAAAATAACAATGTTTTAGTGAAACGATGTCGCCTTTTAAAGAATTTGTTTACAAACTGGACCATTATCTCATCCAAAATAATCAAATAGTATTTTAATTTGCATATATTCAGACATATTTTTATGATATGTGCAATTTTTGTATTTTAATAGCTTTGTTATGGTTAAAAAATATTAAAATATATTAAGAAGGCCTAAACGCCTTTTCATATTTTTTCACGCCTAGGCCCGCCTAGGCTTCTAAGGCTTGGCCTCCACGCCTCAATCACGCCCCCCATTTTTTAGAACCTTGCTAAATACATAGATGCATAAATTAAACAAGAACAACAATATGATTGTTTAAGAAGAAAACACTAAACTAGAATCTATAAACGACGAATATAACAAATCTAAATCAGAAAAATCAAAATAATACAATCGATTAAAAAATTAATCAATAGACTTCACAAATTATAAATCGAAAGAAGCCAATACAATATCATACATAAAGATACATATGATTTCTTCAATATTATAAATAATAGATACATAACAGATAAATGTATTTATGGAATGGTGATTCTTCGTCTCTATATCTGTTACTCAAGATATAACAACGAGGATAGAGGATCTACCTTGGGATGTTTGATATGGACAACCATAGTGTTGCAGAGAGAGGATACCAAAGTGTTGTGGATACATTGTGATGTTTGATACGATTGAGTCTGAAGCTTCAAGAGCTCAGGAATGTATAGGCGGTCCTCGCAAATGCGTTTTACTCTTTTCCTAATAGCTTTGTATGAGTTACCGAGTCTGACCATGTTATTTTTTCAAGATTAAGATTTCTGAAATTTGGGCTTCGAAGATAACCATATTAATTGAAAGAAAGCATATGAAAAGTGATCACTCCATAAAAGAAACCCAAATGAGAAAAAAAGTACCATATTAATTGAAAGAAAGCATATGAAATGATTTGTCTCCAAACTTGTTGTTGATTTCAATGAACCCAATTGGAGAAGAAATCCCTAAAAAAATTATCCAATCAGTAACAAATTTGATAGCCTGAAATAGCGATGTCCGATAACGTTGTACCCATTTTGGTCGACTTGATACCCATTAAATACATTGGGGCCGAAATTAGTAAATTAATCTGGCCAATTATTTGTTTTTGGTCAGCAATCTCATGAAATTCTCAGCGAAGGTTTGCCACTCATATTTGCTGATTCAACTTAGGTTTTGTTGGGATTTTTTTTAAATTCAGGACATATTGTAATATGTATTCTGGAAATATGACAAAAAATATTTTATTTATAATTTTAGTTCCTATTTTTTAATAAAGCTACTGGCGCGAACCAATATCCATAAAATGTCAACCAATCACAGCATGCCACATCAGCTAATAATTTGAAAATAGGGACTAAAAATGAAAACAAAGTGTTTGTTGTCATATGTCCATAATCAATATTATTTTTAAGTCCTAAAAGTGCATATTGTATTTTTTTTTCAAATCTTGAGATCAACAGTGGATTTATTTGTATCGTCGATGATTGACTCACCAAATGCCTCCAACAAATCAGTTCTAGGTTTACAAGTATAGAATTTTATCCAAAACAAAAAGAGATGCTCAAAATTCTATGTAAATATAAAGCTCAACAAAAAAAATTCTCAATTTTCATCACAACTAATATATATATATATATGCAGATAGAGAACACTTTCCTTATTTTCTGGATTTTTTCATTCAGATGGTTGATTAGCATCTCATTTGATATGTGAATCCTTTCTTTAATCCTCAATTGGATTCACAATTAACTGCACAAAAGCGAGCACATGAACAAATCGAGAAAAGGAAATGGGCATAATTAAAGGGGGATGGATGGCGTGAGGAGTCATTGGCAGAGCGGGAGTGAGAAAGTTAGAATATGAGAAGAGCGGGTTCGCAGATTTTTGGGTCTAAATTTTAGGGGGAATAAAGAGCGGGCGCTAAATTTTCCGGGCAAAAGAAAATGTCATAATATATATCTAATTTAGAAATTTATAAAAAAAGGGTCATAATATTTATATTCAAATATGATTCTTATATTTAAATTGTCATAAAAAATAATACTAATATATATAAAATGACATTTTATATTAAACATGTCATATTAATAATCGCATTAGCCTTTAAATGACATTTTTATAATAAATATCTTTAAATTACTTTTTTGAGCGTCATAAAAAGGTATTTTTTGTAGTGATTCTTCATGCGCGCACTAAACATGTTGAAATTGATTTTCATTTCGTGCGCGATAAAGTGGCGAGACGTGATCTTCAAGTCAAGTTTCTTCCCACCGCCGCACAAGTTGCTGATATTTTGACAAAAGGGTTATCATCTCAACGTTTTCTGCTCTTGCGAGACAAGATGAACGTTCTTCCTCCACACCGTTCAACTTTAGGGGGTGTATTAGCACATGTATCATGTCAGTAACAGATTCCACAATTGTAGGAGCAGTTTGAATTCTTCCCTTATCACCTATAACAAACCTACTGTACACAATTATATATATACGAATACACACGTTGCCTCCAGGTGTGTTGAGCCAAAATATATCCGAGTCAATAGGCTTTAATTAAACACAATTAAATTAAATGTGGTCTCCAAAATATCACAAACAAAAAACGTAAATATCCACCAATTAATTTGAAAATGTATAGGTACCTCTACATCTACATAAATAGCAAACCACTCTTCCAACAAATGTCATTCAATATGCATCCATCACCTCTCCATGTGAATTCATTCCATAACAAGACTAAAAACATCAACTCACTTCTTAAACCCACTTAGTCCTGCATATTAGTAGTGAATCCATTCCATAACAAAACAACAAACTCTCATTATATAATCATTTAGTTCTTCAAGTTAAACATTTAGTTATCAAACGATCCTAACTTATTCATATTTTGTTGTAAGTCATAACTTCTTTTAGTGAAGCAAAACTTGGGACAAATTGAATTTAAGGAGCATTGCAAATTCATCTTTGTCAGATAAAGCAGTTCAATTAATTGAGCGTAACTAATTTTATGGATTAAAAGATGAGTTATTCTAGCTGAACCGCCTAAACAAACCGCACAGCGACCGCATGGCCTACGTGGCCTTACCAACTCATCACTCAGATTGATAAATCAAAACCACCAAACGACTTTCTTTCATTCCTCTCTGATAGTGACTAGTACAAACCAACCTATCTCAATGTATAAAAAAAGGTCCATTTGGATGCTAGGAATAAAAAAGATATGTTCAACTTAAATGGTTTTGATATTGATAAAAATATTTTAATTTAATTATGAAAACTAAAAACTAATTTTATAATTTCGAAAATTTAAAAATTGGTAGATTAAAATCTTTAAAACTCATCCCATTCATATTTTAAATTAATTATAAAATATCATTTCAAAGCCCCGACATAAATACATATTTCAAAATAATTAGCTGGGTCAATTAATGTATAGTTTCTAACATAAATATATATTTTGAAAAAAATATATATTTATTTTTAGTTTAACCCATTCAGTTCTCTAAACACTCATTTACTCAATATTCTTTTATTTTTAAAGGTCTGCGCTAGCAGGATCCCTCCCCATTTAAAATATGTACTTATGGCTCGAATCCAAATAAAAGTGACACGATTTGAATTCTTTTTACAAAAGCAAGAACACGACCCTACTAAAGTACGACACGACACGAAATCTTATTTTGTTTATCTACCACGAACACAATCAAAATAAAAGTGATACTACACGCCACGAAATCTTACTAACACATCGCAATTAAGACACAACATGAAATCTTCTTTATTTTATTTTATCAAGTATGAACACGACTCGGTTAAAACGTGACACGATGCGTTCCGCCCTATTTGTATTAGGTAAAAAAAATCTTTTTGTGTTGTGTTGGATTGTGTTGTGTCGCGTTTTAATTAGAATAGTTTCGTATCACGTTTTATTTGAGTCGCGCTCGCGTTAAGTTAAAAAAAAAAGATTTCGTCTCGTGTTGTGTCGCTTTTATTTGGGGTCATGTTTGCGTTCGAGAAAAAAAATTGCTTTGAAACCTGTCGTGTCGTGTCGCGTTTTAATTGAGTCGTGTTCCTGTTTGATAAAAAAAGATTTTGTATCATGTCTAGTCTTAATTGTGAACTGTTAATAAGATTTCGTGTCGTGTTCATGTTCTTGTGAACATGAACACGACACAAGTTCACAACCCAATTAAAATGTGAAACGACACTACTCATTTCACATTTCACATTTTAAAATGGGGCAACTCTATTGGCACTTCAAGAATTCTGTTGGCACTCCATTTCAATCAATCAATACATGCAAATGCCATAACTACCCTTTTTCATCTCTAATAGAAAACCATTATTCATATGTGATGTTGTGTTGTGAACAAGTGTTAATGAATTTTAAACAAATTTCCCTAAAGAGGAAATGATATAATAACTCATCCTACAAATTCTAAATTTATAATTTCTCCATATGAGAAAATATTATGAATGCGTTGAAAATAAAAAGGGCACGACATGACACGAAATCTTATTTTTACCTAATAAAAATGATACGACAATCTTATTTTTACTGTTTTTCTTTGCTTTAATAGAGAAAAAAAAAATATTTTGGAAATTTTATCGTTTTTCTATTAAAAATATCTAAAAACAATTTTTAATAGAAAAACTGGAAATGAAAGAAAAACCCATTTTGGGATTGTCGTCGTTTTTTCTATTACAAAATTAAAAACAACTGAAATAAAATAAAAATAAAAACAATTTTTTATTATTATTCTAGGATAAAAAATTGTTTTTGTGACGTGTCGTGTCTCGTTTTATTTTGGCCGCGTTCGTATTTGGTTTTAAAAAAAAATATTTTCTAACACGTCACTTTTAATCGGGATCGTGTTAGGTAAAAAAATTATTTCGTGATGTGTAGTGTCATTTTTATTAGGTAAAAATAAGATTTCGTGTCATGTTGTGCCGTTTTTATTTTCAACGCATTCATAATATTTTCTCATATGAAAATATTATCAATTTATAATTTGTAGGATGAGTTATTTTATCCTTTCCTCTTTTGAAAAATTTGTTCAAAATTTATTAACACTTATTCACAAGACAACATCACATATGGATAAAAGTTTTCTATTAGAGAGGGAAAAGGGTAGTTATGGCATTTGCATGTATTGGTTGATTGAAATGGAGTGCCAAAAGAATTCTTGGAGTGCCAATAGCGGTACCCTTTAAAATGTGAAACGACACGACTCATTTCGAATCGTGTTCTTGTTTCAACAATCATTTCAAATCGTGTCGTACTTTAGTAGGGTCATGTTCTTATTTTTGTAAAAAAATTCAAATCGTGTCACTTTTATTTGGGTTCGAGCCATTAATACATATTTTAAATGGGGAGGGGTGCCGCTAGCGCGGATCTTTAAAAATAAAAGAATATTAGGTAAATGGGTGTTTAGAGAACTAAATGGGTTAAGCTAAAAATAAATATATTTTTTTGAAAATATATTTTTATGTTAGGAACTATACATTAATTAACCCAGCTAATTAATTTGAAATATGTATTTATGTTGGGACTTTAAAATGATAATTTATAATTAATTTAAAATATAAATGGGATGATGTGGTGACAATTATTATGCAACACAAATAGATACGAAAAGATAAGCACCAAGTAAGAGTAATGAATGTAAAATGACAATCACACAACAAAGGATGTACGTGGTTCAGCAAAGATGTGCTTACGTCCACGGTGGTGTAGTCGGTGTTATTTCGATATACTCCAGAGAGTGATTACAGAGAATACTACCTGTCCTTTTACCCCGGACCTAGGATTTTATATATACATGTACATTTAGGTAAGTGGGGGTGATGGATTCCCCCACGTCTTCCATCTCTCCTTATAACCTCCCTTAATGGGAACGTGGGAAGAGACCGGATCATATTCAAAATAAGAGGTGGGGGGCCTGGACTTTGGGCCGCCAGAATTGGGCTACTCGTCCAGGCCCATGGTCTTAATTTTGAGTACCCACAATTGCCCCAAAGTTTGTTGGGCCATGTTTATGGGCTCAATAAATTTAAATGATTAGCCATAATGGCCCTTTTGCAATTCTTCGAAAGTTGTGAAGTTGATTTTGGCGGCACCCGCTTCGTACTTTGTGCACTATGATTAGCAAAATTTGAAGGTTTCTTGGGATAGTCACTTTTCTACCGTCGCTTCAATCTTTCCAGCACCTTTCCATTTTCTGTGAGTTCTAGCACTTCGTACCTTCTTCTCTCAATCTCCATTCTCGTTGCTTCCTTGTCGTTTGGGCCTGTGCTTCTTCATCGTTCGAGTCGATCTTCTATCTTGTAAGTTTCCTGTACCTTTTCTCTGTACTTTCTCTTTGAGTTTGTAGTTTTCTAGGGTTTTCCAATGGCGAAGATTGGGAATATGCCGGTCTCTGAGTTTAGGAAGTTTTACAACATCCCTGAGTGGGTAGATATTGAGTGTTGTGCCTCCCCTCCTAGAAACGTTAGAGAGATAGATGATGCTCACTGGATCCACGTTTTGTTACTTTCCCAGGGGGGACTCACTTTTCCTCCCAATGACTTGTTTTTGCATTTCTTTGGCTATTTTAATATTGTTCCTGCACAATGCTCGCCCAATGTGTGAAAAATAGTTGATGGCGTACATAGGATAAATTAGTTGTATGGTACTAGGTTAGGGCTCGCCGAGGTCTGTTTTTGCTATTCCTTTTCTCGAACTAGCTCTGGTGTCCTCTACCTCAAAGCTAGGAGCCCTGACAGGGTATTGGTAGTAAATCTACCCGATTCCCATAAGGACTACTGGCAAGAAGGTTTCCTTGTTAGGAATTGGCAGTTTTCTCCCCAATTTGAAGGATTGAGGTCTGAGAGGTTCTCTGTTTCCTTTTATGGGGAAGAATACATAGGTAGACATTGCACTGTTGTTTCGACTTTTGTTGATTTGTGATCTTTCTAACTCTTCTTTGCTTTTTCTTCCACAGCGAGGTCAAAGAACTTGGAGCCTGCTCTCAGCGAGGTTCGTCTCTCAGAATTGATTAAGGCTTGGAATATCAGGGAGCCTTTGGGTGACGGCGAGCATCCCAGGTCTGCTTCCTTTTTGCTCGAGTACAAGAACGTTGGCTCCAGCATAATAGCAAGGCCTGTGGAAAACATCCCAGAGTTTGATTTTCCCGAAGAGACTGCTGTGGATCCTATTCAGTTGGACGAGGAGGAGAGCAGCTCTGAAAGTGACCTCGCAGGAGCAGTAAGTAATTTGGGTGGAGGTAGCTCTGATAGTAGCAGCTCCTCTGATCGTGGGGAGGTCTCTGAAGCTCGAGAGTCGTCGAGCACGTCCAGTAGTTCGAGCGAGGAGATGGCTCCTCCCCGGAAGAACCTGATTCGGGATGATGATGATGAAGACCATATGCTTCTCGCTCAGAGGTCAAAGAAACAAAAATCTGGCTCTGGGGCTGTGGCCACTAGTTCCCGGTCCTCTGCTCAGGAGCAGGAGAGAAAGAGGAGGGAAGAGGAGCAGGTAAGGGAGAGAGAGAGAGAGAAAAAAGGAAGAAGAGAAGAAGAAGATGGAAGAGAAGAGGAGGGTAGAGGAGAGAAAGAAGAAAGAGAATGAGAGGGAGGAGGAGAAGAGGAGGGCAGAAGCGAGGACGAAGGCCGGGCAGGCCTTGGTCCCGGTGTCCGCACTGCCCGAGGGGGCTTCTGTTGCAATTTCCCCCCAGTTGGCCCCCGCTCTGCTTGAGAGAGCTGTCCTCCCGGCTGATCTCCAAAGGGCGGTAGGGTCCGAGAAATTGGCCTTCAGGCTAGTCAAAAGCTTGCTTTGGTAAGGTTTTTCCCTCCTCTCCTATGTTTTTATGAATTCCCTCATTTCCCTCTTCTAATGTCTTCTTTTTTCTACAGTTTTTTACTGACTTTGTCGTGCTGTATCGTTCATGCGATGAGCTGGTGAAGAAAAACAGCGAGCTGGAGAAGGAAAATGCTGCCTTGAAGCCGAGGGGCACTGAGCTCGAGGCTAGTTTTAAAGTCGTTGATTCTGCTCGGATATCATCCGACCTGGCTCTTGCTACTGCCAACAAGGAGAAGGACGCGACAGTCAAGGATTTGAAAGAGCTGCGACAGGCCTACGACTTGGTTTGCTCAAGCAAACTTACTGTTGTGGAGGAGAACAGGGAGTTCTCTGAAAAGCTGAAGAATGAGTCTGAGGTTGTTACTGCCAGGGAGGACTCATACAATTCTAGTTGGGCTGCAGCATAAGAGGATGCGGAAGTTCAGATAGGCTATATTAGTCGTCTGAACTTCAAGAAGGGCTGGAACAAGGCCCTTTTGGCTGCAGGCGTCGACATCGATTCTCCCTTGTTTAACGAGCATGACCCGGGTCCGAAGCCAACCGTGGATGAAGTCCCTGCCCCAGCTGTTGAAGGTGCCGATCCTGTCCCCCAGGCATCCCCTGCTGATGCTTCTCTGGTTGTGGCGATAGAGATTACCCCTGCCGAGGGCGGTGCTCCTGCTGATGCCGACAAGGGGAAAGGGCCATCGACCTCTCGGCCACTCGAGGTTGCTAACTAGTTATTTGCTAGGATTTCTTTGTATTTTTGGTTTTTTCTGTCTGTAAACTTTCTTTTTACTGTTCGATGTAATTTCAACCTTCATTAATGAAAAAGGCTTCTATTTCTCAGTGCACTGATTTGTCTCTTTCTTTCCCTTGTCTTTCGATTGCTTGTAGTTAATTGAGGTGGATGATTACATTCCTGCTACTTCCCAATTGGACAGGACCCTTGGTCCTAATGCGAGTCCTGAAGTTCGTCAGGCCTTCGTTAAGCTTTGCAAATCCCTTAGATCTAGGAATCAGAAGTATAAGGAGCAATCTGAACTTGTGGCCAAGCTGAAGGACAGGCTCCAGGAGATGGAAGAGGTTGGTGCTTCAGTGCAAGAAGAAGTGAATGCGTTGAGAGAAAAGCTTATCGATGCTTCCGAGATCAACCAGGTTGGTGAGATGCTTCAGCAAGAGAATGAGGTTCTGAGGAGAGAGGTCTCACGACTTAGGGAGCATGCTCCGAGCACTGCTCTAGCAGTATTACAGGGTTCCTCATCATCGCAAGCTAGAGTTGGTCAGGGTGATATTCCTCCTGTGTTGCGGGGTTTCACTAGTCCATCTGTTCCGCGAACTGGCAGGACCACCAGGAGCCGAAACAGGGAGGTAGAAGAACTTCGAGAGAGGGAAATAGAAGAGCTTCGTGGTGATGTCCAGCGAGAATATGTGACTGCAGCTGGGTTTCAGAGGGACGTTACTCGGCTGCGGCACCTGTTCAAAAAAGGTCCTCGACAAGTGTGGGTTGATGGCTACGACCAGGGTTGGTCAGATGCTCCAACAAGGTTATCAGAGTTCGAAGAGCTTTCCTTTGTCAGGGGGTGACTGAGTGCTTTGAAGGAGCTGCAAGTCCCGAGGAACTCAATGCTCTGGTATCGCCATGAGATTTCTCCCTCTACCCTGATGCCCAACCCCTTTCGGAGGGATGATCAATGGATCCCCATCGATGCCATCCCTCGGTAATTATTGGAGTCAGATGCGAATGAGGTTGAGGAAGAGTTAGCTCCTGCTCCCGATGACGGACGAAGAGCTCGAGTGGCTGATTATCTCGCTCAGAGGCCTCCCCCCCATTGAGATTTTGCCAGTTGTTATTTTTTTGTATTTTTAATAATGTAAATGCTTTAGGCGAGCTCGCCGACTAAACATGTATCACCATTGTTGTAAATATGATGAATTAATAAAAAGTTTGTGTTTTGGGCAATTTTGCCGACTAAATGTGTGCATCGTATTCTTCATATTTTTACTGCAATATAATCTTCTAAGTTTGTTTTGTCATGCAAGTGTCCTCCTAGTCCAGTATAATACCGAGATACCATTGTGCACCACTTTACCTTTTAGGTTGTGTCGTCACACTCCCTTAGGCCTAAGTGGGGCAATTGGCAAGGACACACCTGGTGTTGGATGCTTCATCTGATCAGGATTTTACTCAACCGAAGTAGGTTTGATGACCAGTATAAAATTTGGTCATATTGCCTAAGGATCCCCTGTAGGGCTTCATATATTGCCAGGGGCAATGCTAAGAGGTCCTTCGTGTTTCATAACGATGACCTGAGGAGGGATTTCCCCTGCTATAGTGTAGTGATCAATGTGCCTGTTATTTGGAAAAGGGGTGCGATAAATCTCATGCAGCTATTGCTTATTAGAATGTAACCAATTAAATAACTTTCATTAATGATAAGGGAAGTGAACTTCTAGCTTCATAACAAAAGAATAAAAGAATGATCTAAAAATAGAATCTCTTGAGATTGGTTGCGTTCCATGCTCGTGGTATTTCTCTTCCTTCCATCGTTTCTAAGTGATAGGCGCCCTGCAGATCGTCTCTTGTTATCTTAAAGGGTCCTTCCCAGTTTGGACCTAGCTTTCCGTCTGATGGTTTCACTGTGCTGCCCAGGACTTTCCTTAGAACGTAGTCCCCAATTCGTAATGTCCTCGGCTTAACCCTTTTGTTGTAATGCCTCGCGAGCTGTTGCTGGTAGCTCGCTAGTTTCACTAGGGCTAGCTCCCGGCACTCGTCGGCTAGGTCGAGCTCAGCAAGCAATGATGTATCATTATGGCCTTGGTCGACAAGGTTGGACCTCATTGTTGGCAAACCTGCTTCGATTGGGATGATTGCTTCTATGCCATATGTCAGCGAAAATGGGGTTTCTCCTGTTGCTCGCCGAGGAGTGGTTCGGTATGCCCATACGATGTGGGGTAGTTCATTTACCCATGCGCCTTTGGCTCGCTCCAATCGCTTCTTTAATCCATCGATAATAGTTTTGTTGGAAGCCTTAGCTTGGCCATTGCTCTGAGGGTAGGCCACCGAACTGAAGTGGTGTCTGATACCATGTTCATTACAGAAGTTCTGAAAGGAGTCGCTTTCGAACTGAGTTCCATTGTCGGTGATGATGATTTTGGGGATGCCAAAACGAGTGATTATATTCCTCCATATGAAACTTATCATATCAGCGTCTCAGATGTTCGCCAGGGTTTCTGCCTCGATCCATTTGGTGAAGTAGTCAGTCACAACCAACAGATATTTGCGATTGTCGGTGGCGGTAGACAGAGGTCCCATGATGTCCATTCCTCATTGGGCGAATGGCCATGGGCTGGACAGGGATTTTAGATCGCTGGCGGGTTGGTGGACCATAGGAGCATGAAGTTAGCATTTCAGGCATTTGCGGACATACACTGTAGAGTCCTTTTGCATATATGGCCACCAAAAGCCTTCCTTCATTGCTCGAAAGGCTAGAGACCTTCCTCCGATATGGCTTCCACAGATTCCTTCGTGAAGCTCGTGTAACACTTGCTCGACATCCCCTGGGTGGACGCATTGGAGGTAGGGACCGGAGAAGGATTTCTTATACAAGTTGCCTTTTAGGGATAAGTGAAAGCGAGTAGCTTTGACTCTTATCTGGTGGGCAGTCTTCTTGTCATCTGGGAGCGTGCCATCCTTTAAATAGTCCCTTAAGGGGTCTATCCAGCTGGGGGCTGATCCCACCTGGAGTACCTGTTCCACGTTTGGTGGCTTGCTGTCGCGGTTAATGCTCGGATAAGTGAGGAAATCGATGGGGATGACTCTTTTTAGGTCGGAGTCAACTGTCGAACTCAGGGCTGCCAAGGCATCAGCATGCCTGTTTTTCTCCCTGGGAAACTGCTGGACATTGATCTCTTTAAAGCTTGACATTAGTTTTTTCACTAGGGCGAGGTAGGCTGCCATTCTTTCATCCTTTGCATTGTAATCTCCACTTATCTGATTGGAGACTAGTTGGGAATCGCCGAACACCTGTAAATGTTTTTCTCCCAAAGTATGTGCCTTTTGGATACCGGCTATTAGGGCTTCGTACTCTGCTTCGTTGTTGGAGGCTGCAAATCCAAGCCTGATTCCTTGTTCAAGGATTGTGTTCTCTGGAGTAATGAGGACAATGCCTACCCCTGCCCCCTTTGAGTTGGAGGCTCCATCAACAAACAGTTTCCAGGTTTCCTCTGTTGCTTGGTTCTCCTCTTGCCTTGTTGGTCGAGATTGGTAGGATGGTTCCTCGCCCGTATATTCGGCTATGAAATCAGTAAGGATCTGCCCCTTGATTGCGGTCCTTGGTTGAAATTGGATGTCAAATCGCCCGAGCTCGACTGACCATTTAGACAGTCTGCCCGACAAGTCCGCTTTTCTCAGGATTGCTTTAGGGGGTGCGATGTAAGGACGATAATAGTGTGGGCTTCGAAATAATGCTTCACCTTCCTCGAGGCTACTATTAGTGCAAAGGCGAGCTTCTCCAGTGGAAGGTACCTCTGCTCGGCGTCGAGTAGGGTCTTGCTCGTGTAATAAACGGGGTGCTGGATTCCGCCAACCTCGCATATTAACGCAAAGCTGATAGCGTGGTTGGAAACGGAGAGGTACAGGTACAGAGAATCTGTCTGTCGTGGTATGACGAGAAGCGGTGGAGAGCTTACGTAGGATTTGAGCTCGACCAATGCCCGCAAGCAATCTGGGCTCCACTCTACCGTCTTGTTCCCCTTTAGAAGCTGGAAGAAAGGCTGGCACCTCTCGGAGGATTTAGAGATAAAACGATTTAATGCGGCGAGCATTCCGGTGAGCTTCTGTATGTCCCGAATTGTGCGAGGGGGTTGTACCCTGCTAATGGCATCGATCTGGTCTGGGTTAGCATCTATGCCTCTCTTACTGACCAAGTACCCAAGAAATTTCCCTGACTGGACACCGAAAGAACACTCGCTTGCATTAAGTTTCATTCGGTACTTCCGGAGGATTTCGAAGGTGTTTGACAGGTCTGAGAGGTGATTTTCCTTTTTCTTACTTTTAACGAGCATGTCATCGATGTAGACCTCCATGGTGTTTCCCATCTGGTCCTTGAACATCTTGGTGACCAGCCGCTGATATGTTGCCCCTGCATTCTTAAGCCCAAAGGGCATGACCTTGTAGCAATATAGCCTAACTGTTGTGATGAACGCCGTTTTGTCTTGGTCTGGGTCATATAAAGGGATTTGGTGATACCCCGAGTATGCACTATCTTTAGGGCATGCTTTGTTGAGGTCAGTGAAGTCGATACAAACTCTCCACTTCCCGTTGCTCTTCGGAACTACTACTGGGTTGGATAACCACTTGGGGAATTGTACTTCCTGTATGGATCCTGCATCTAGTAGTTTTTCAACTTCTTTTTCGACCTCTTTAGCCTTCTCGGGTGCGGTTCGCCGTGCCTTCTGCGTGATCGGTTTGAAGGTGGGATCGACGTGCAACTGATGACAAACCATACCAGGATCGATTCCAAGCAGCTCGTATGTTCCCACGCGAAAATATCTACGTTGCGTCTTAGCAGAGTTGCCAATTCCTTCTGTTCTTGGTCGGTGAGAGATGCTCCAATCAAGAAGACTCTGTTACTGTCGCCATCTCCAGCCGTGACTTTTACCAGGTCCTCGACGACACGCTCAGAGGGGAAGAGCCTGGTCTCCTCTACTTCTAGTCTTTCGTACTTTAATTGCTATTTAGAAGGTGTTAGACCTTCTTCAACTCTCTCGCTGGGCTGATCGGGCTTCTTCTATGGCTTTGGTCGAATGGCTGCTATGAAGCACCTTCTTGCCATCGCTTGGTCGTCGTGGATCTCCATTACTCCTCGCTCAGTTACATACTTGAGTTTCTGATGGTAGGTAGAGGAGACTGCCTTCATCGCATAAAGCCATCCCCTGTCGAGGATGGCCTGATATGGCGAGTCAATGTCGACTACCAAAAACTCGATCATCTTGGAGACATTTCCAGCGCGCACCGGTAGTATAATCTTTCCCAGAGGTATAGTTATTTTTCCAGCGAAGCTAACTAAAGGGACAATAGCTTCCTTTAGGTCGGTAAAGCTTAACTTTAATTTTCTGAATAGGTCGAGATACATTACTTCGGATGAGCTTCTTTGATCGACGAGCAACTTTTCGACGTCAAAGTTGGCTATCCTGAGTGTAATGATCAGATCATCATGATGTGGGGTTCTCACTCCCACCAGATCTTCATCTGTGAAGACAATATGCTTGTTATAGTTGGCATCATCTGCTCGTCGACGCTTTCCTGACTGCGACTTTGCTGGATCGATCTGAAAAGCCTGCATTACCGCTGTAAGTTTCTTCATCTCTATTCGAGCTGAATTTCCTTGTATCTGCTTGGCATCAGATGCCCCGTGAATTATCGCGAACTCATGTCCAGCGTCATCCTCCAGTACGTTGTCAGGTCTCGCCTCTCTATTGGCAGCCACTTTCTCTGCCCTTTTCTCCACAAATTCGCTCAAATGCCCAGACTGGGCCAGCTCCTCGAGGTGAGACTTAAGAGCTTTGCAATGCTCAGTCTTATGTCCTCCTTCTTTGTGAAAAACGCATCTTAGCGCATTGTTCCTCTTCGAGGGATGTTCTCCCATTTTCCTGGGCCACTTGATGAATGGCTCATCTTTTATCTTCGCGAGAATTTTGTAAATTGGTTCTTTGAAGACGGTGTTGACCGCCTGGAATGCTTTCGACGCATCATTGTTCCCTCCGTTCTTGGAGCCATTTTTGCCCCCGTTCTTTCCTCCTTTCTTCTGGTTTTCAGCTTTGTCACTGCCCTTGGCAGTGATTTTAGCTCGACCGTTTTCATTTGTACTGAGGCGGGTGACATCTTCCACCTTAGCGTACTTCTCGATGCAAGCCATTAGGTCGTCAATAGTCATAACCTCCTTCTTCGTTAGGGACTGTTATAGAAGGGAAGAACTAGGGAGCCCGATTTTGAAAGAGGCCACTGCCACTTCCTCTGCGCAATCCTCGATCTCATTGAATAACTCCCAGTACCTCTTTGCGTAGTCTCGGAGGGTCTCTTGAGGCGTTTTCTTCATCGTCAGCAAAGCATCTATCCTTTTGGGATGGGAGCTACTGGTAATGAATCGAGCCGTAAAAAGTTCGGCCAAGGATTTGAAACTCCTGATTGACCGGTGGGGGAGCCTTTCGAACCACTTCTGCGCTACATCATACAGGCTCGAAGGAAAAATTCGGCACATTAGCGCGTCCCGGTGATTCCAAAGGGTCATGGCCTGTCGGTACTGCCTGACGTGATCAATGGGATCAGTCTTACCGTCATAAATCTTGAACCTTGGAATGGTAAATTTCTTGGGGGCTTCTTCTTCCTCAATTTCCCTCGTGAAAGGTGACTTCATCTGGGTTTTGAGAGCTCGCCTAGCGAGTTCTCGGGTTGATCTGGTACCGTGGTGGGCAGGATGTTGGTCTATCTCCCTGCGGACCAGATTTCGTATGTTCTCGTCGCTGCGAGCAGGGCTCTGGTAATGGCTAGTTCTTCGCATCTGCTCGCGGAGGTCGTCGTCTGATTCGCCTCCTTCGACCTTTTGAGATCCCTGCCTAGGGCTCCTTCCTCGGCTGCGAGACTTGCTCGCCTGAGGGCTAGGAGTGCGGTATGGACGTCTCCTATTTTTAGGACGAAGCTCCCTCTCCAATCTTTCCAGTCTTCTTTTCAAACGAGCATTCTCAGCCTCGTATCTGCGAGAAGACTCCCTCTGCTCGTGGAGCCTTGCCTCGTATACGTCAATCAATCTGGATATCTGTTTGGACCTCGCTAGTCCTTGGCTCTCTTCTGAGGCTGGCCTTTCCAAGCGAGCCCTCTGATCTGAACGTCGAACTTCAGACCTAATCTTGCGAGGAGCAGGTAGTTCTTGAATATCCCCTGCCTGGGGGGCATTGCTGCTGTGACCAGACATTTTAAACTCCTTTCTTGGTGTGGGCTCTTCTCAGGGAAAGATGAACGCTTCCCACAGATGGCGCCAATTGTGGTGGCAATTATTATGCAACACAAATAGATACGAAAAGACAAGCACCAAGTAAGAGCAAGGAATGTAAAATGACAATCACACAACAAAGAATGTACGTGGTTCAGCAAAGATGTGCCTACGTCCACGGTGGTGCAGTCGGTGTTATTTATATATACTCCGGAGAGTGATTACAGAGAATACAACCTGTCCTTTTGCCCCGGACCTAGGGTTTTATATATACATGTACATTTAGGTAAGTGGGGGTGATGGATTCCCCCACGTCTTCCATCTCTCCCTATAACCTCCCTTAATGGGAACGTGGGAAGAGATCGGATCATATTCAAAATAAGAGGTGGGGGCCTGGACTTTGGGCCGCCAGAATTGGGCTACTCGTCCAGGCCCATGGTCTTAATTTTGGGTACCCACATATGAGTTTTAAAAATTTTAATCAACCAATTTTTAAAATTTCAGAATTTTAAAGTTAGTTCGTAGTTTTCATAATTAAATTAAAATATTCTTATTGATATCAAAACCATTTAAGTTTAACATATCTTTTTTATTCCTAGCATCCAAATGGACCTTTTTTTTATACATTGAGATAGGTTGGTTTGTACTAGTCACTGTCAGAGAGAAATGAAAGAAGGTCGTTAGGTGGTTTTGATTTATCAATCTGAGTGATGAGTTGGTAAGGCCATGTAAGCCATGTGGTCGCAGTTCGATTTGTTGGGGTGGTTCAGGTAGAATAACTCTTAGAAGATAATATGCAAGAAAATAGTAAGATAGCAGGGCTAATAATAAAAAAATGGGAACATAACACATTAATTAGAAAGAATTCCAATAGGACTTCTGCTGAAAAAACTATACTTATATATACACAAACATACACACATACACAGAGAGAAACACAAACACACAATTCACTCACAAAAAAAATAAAAAAATAAATTAAAAGTGAACTCTTGAAATTTACTCAAACCTCATGAACCCAAAAACCCAACCAGTGAACTTGTCTGACTCTCCCTTTGTGAAAACCAATGTATTCCATAATAGATATACCAATCTTAACAATCAACAACCAAGTAAGGATAAATTAAAAATACACCATGAAACTTTTTGATTCAAGTTCTCAAGTATTTCAAATTCATCTGATTATTCATGACCCTTCAAATTATCTTTAACTCAAAAAATATTTTATTGATATAGAATAACAAAAAATACATGTCATATGAACACAAATAGATTAATATAAATAGAGAATTAAGGTAAAGGTCACGTTCCTTCCTATATTTGGATTTTTAGGACAATGTTTTTCAAGTTTATAAATCTAATTCCTGTGGTACAATAATATTTATAAATCTAGTCCATGTGATACAATAACATTTGTTTTTTTGGTCCGCGCCAGCCGTACTATTTTTCACTATTTTTATGATATTTTTAGTACATGGACTAAATTTATAAAATTATATGAAGTGTCCTATTTTTACACTTTGGGCATTATGAGGACTTTTTTCCCAAAACCCCTAAAATAAATTACACGATGATTCTTAAAACTTTGATAGAAAGCTAAAAATAAAAAATAAAAAATATTAAATATCTAAACATAGAAAGAAAAAAACACCCAAATGAAATGCAAACCAACATACATACCAAAAAATTTAAGCAAAACCCAAATATTGGAATGAATATTGAAAAATAAACATTGAAATAAAAATCAAAAATGAAGAAAATTTGAAACCCGAAAAGGAAAACTCAAGACGAAAATCAAAACAGAAATCAAAATTTGCAATAACTTTTTACCATCTCCTGCACGCAAGTTAACATACAAAGAAAATTACATATCCAATGGAAAATCGAATCAAAAGCGAAATTGAAACTTTTAAAAAAAAGTTGACACTAGATTGAAGATAAAAAATAACATAAAATATGTTTGAAGAGTTTAAAAAAGAAGACACAAAAATAGAGAAGAAAATAAAGATAAAATCAGATAGGGTCCGTTTGGTTGCGTAAATTATTTAATTTTATAAATTGATCAATTTGAAATGAATAGATTGTCAATGTATTAATTTTAAATGGGTTTAAATCTAATTTGTGGTGTATTTGAAAAAGAAAAATTGAGTTATTTACTTTTGATATGCGTGTGTGTGTGTGTGTGTAGAGAGAGGGTAGTATGATGAGAGTATTCTATGTGAGTGGTGCATTTAAGATTCATGTTGTAATTATAAATTGTACAATTTCAAGTTTTTAGTGAAATGAACTAATTTAAGTTTTTGTGAATCAACATGATTGGTTCATTTTTGAATTTGTTCATTCTTGCAACCAAACACTAATAATAAGGCAATTCATGAATGAGTTAATTTTAAATGGGCTAATGTACAATTTTGGGGACAACCAAACATGCCCATAATAAATCAAAGTATTTGAATGACACTAGTGTTAAAATATAAGTTGAGATAAAAGAAGTAATAGGAAGTGATTAGGAGGTCAATTGAGTATGGATGGGTGTGCCATTCATCATTCTTATATAGTAGTTGTGGAATATTAGGCTGAGATATAAAGATTGTGGGCGCTGCAAGGACATCTAGGGCCTGTTTGGTTTGCAACTATAATTCTGTTTTATGTGTTTAAATACAATTCTGATAAGAATTCGCGTTTGACAATCTGTTTTTAAACACAAAATTATAATATTTTTGTGTTATAATCAAGTTTTTCAGAAAACAGGTTTAGGGTGTTTTAAAACTTCTGTTTTTTATTTTTCAACTCGGAATTATTCATTCTTAATATTTTAGTGCAGTTACATACATAATACATTAATATGTGTGTAATTTTTATAAATAAAAAATATATATGTACATGTACACAAAATTACATATGGAATAATATAAAGTCAAATAATATTATCAATAGATACATGATAATTATATATAGTTTTATGCATGTATTATTAATGTATGGAATAATATAAAATATACATATAGTACATATGTATTAAAAAATATTATCAATTCATGTATGTATATAATTTTATAGTGAATTATACATGCAATATATATATATATATATATATATATATATATATATATATATATATATAGTTAAACTCCCCAACATACTTCATTAAATATATCTAAAAATACATGATATTAAATATACATGTATATAATTTATGATGTATGTATGTATGTATATACCTAAAAATACATGATATTAAATGTACATGTATATAATTTATGATGTATGTATGTATATATATATGTATACATTCATGTATCATGTATGTATGAAAATTTTATGTATGCTTATATATATATAAACACACACACATACACACACACGCGCGCATATATATATATATATATATATATATATATATATACATGATTGCCAATTTTTTAAAATTTTAAAAAACTGTATTTAAAAATAAGTTTATCAAACGCACACCAATAATTATAAACACAAAAAATTAAATTTTAAAATTGTATTTAAAAATATTATTTAAATCAAATTTTTTGAGTAGCGAATCAAACGGCTCCTTGAAGTAAAAACTCCGTGGAATGTCAATAGGCTAAAGGTGGAGAAAATGAAAAGACGTCTAATTGTTAACTTGTAGAGGGGAGAAGAGGAGGGAAGAAAGAGTGATTGATAATTAATTGATAGCCACGTGTCAAGCCAATGTTTGCAGCCTCTATTTTCAAATTGTTATATTACAAGGGGATTACAGGCACTCGTTATAAGAATTAATAGTTTTTTGTAATATCATTATCTGGAGACTGGATACATACATTCTATCAGTTGGAGACCCATTCTAAAGTTAATGCACTTCGTATATGTAATCAAGACACAATAAAAGTATATGACATGTTCACATATGTGTGGCCACATATTATTAAGTAACGATACGAGCCCGTTATATATTTCTCAAATAATTTATCAAATGATGTAACATAATAATATATTAGTGTGCTTTGTAATGATTAAAATATACTATATAACAATTATTTTTATATCGCATCATTTGATTAGTAATTTACTAAATAATTTGAGACTCATGTTAGTTTACCATCTTAATTAATACTGATAATATGTGCCTTAAAAATACTTCAAGAGCTTAACGATAAAGAAAAAAATTATGAATACTTCACAAATTCTCATAAAGGACTATAAGAAACATATTATTGACTCTTTGAATAACAATTTATTAGCGTTACTAGTGGGCACACACCATATTGCACAAACGTATTCTTTAAGGACCCGTTTAGTAAATGTATTAAGAAAACTCTACTTTAAAATTGCTTTTAAAGATAGTTTTTAAATTTAATTTTCTCAAAAATTAAACACTAACACACCCAAAATTTGTAAATGTGGGTGTGTGTATCTCTCTCTCTCTCTCTCTCTCTCTATATATATATATATATATATATATATATATATATAATAATGCTCTTGTGCGAACTAGTCCGCATTTTAAGAATGCGGATTGGACATGCGTCACCTAATGGTGCGCCTATAAATTATCGCCTAAATTATAAACACAGTCTATCTCTTTTCTGGGTTCACCGTTAGGTGATACATGTCCGGTTCGCACTCTTAAAGTGCGGACTACTCCGCACAAGAGCAAGACTGTATATATATATATATTAGTGCTCTAAAAAGCTCGTCTAGGTTTGGTACTTGGGAGAAATGCCATGCCTTAAGTCTTTTACGCCTTATTCTTGGCAAAACGCTTAAGGCACACTTTTTTAAAAACAAAAACGTTTTAGTGAAAGTATATCGCGTTTTATAGACTTTTTTTTTTTTTTTTAAATCAGAGTGATATCTCATTCAAAACAATCAAAAGACAAATGGTATCCCAAATATCTCTCCCTCTCGTAAAAAAAACGCACGTTTTTTCTTTTTTGTTTTGTTTTTTTCTTAGTATTTAAAAAAATAGTATTTTAGTTTGCATATATTCAGGCATATTTTAAATTATGTACCATTTTAGTAATTTTTAATAGCATTGTTATAGTTAAAAATGTTAAAATATATTAAAAAAAGGCCAACACGACTTTTTACGCTTAAGAACCCCCTAGATTTGTAAGGTTTAAGGCTTGGTCTAGACCCCTTGGTCACGTCCAACGTTTTTTTGAACCTTGATATATATATATATATATATATGGTATAGCTATTCCCACTCCAACAGATTCTTAAAGCACTCCGAAATCTTGTAAAAAGACAAAAACAACCCTTTAATACTTACACATTCCTATTAACATGCTAAAAGTAAAACATAATTAATAACCCTTGATGAAAAACAATTTTATTTAGAAAAAAATTATTTTTTAAAACTTTTAAAATTATTTTAAACAATTTTAAAAGTTATGATTTTATTATATTTAATGTAGACTCTCGTTTTTATTTTTCTCGTTAAAAATATGTTTACTATGTGCTCTTTTTTTACATATGTTTTTTTTTTAAATTTTATTTTTTAGAGATGCGATTGTTTTTTTTTATGTCTTAGAGATGCAATTGGTTAGTGCCACTGGCGCGGACCCACATCATTTAATGGATGTGGGTCTGCGCCAGCAGCACTAACAAATCGTGTCTCTAAGACATCAAATTTTCATAAAAACATATGTAAAAAAAAGAGCACATAGTAAGCATATTTTTAACGAGAAAAATAAAAATGAGACCCTACATTAAATATAATAAAATAAAAACGAGAATGCGTTAAAAAAATGAGTTCACTTTTAAAAAAAATTATGAGTTTTTTTTTTAATTAAAAAAGGGAACAAAAAAACTGTCTTTTTTGTCAAATTTTATAACACTCGTTTGATTGTTTTTTAACAAAGAAAAAGAAAGAAGAGTTTTAAAAAATCAGAGAATAGATATTGTTTTTTCTATTAAAGTAAAGAACAAACGATAAACATATTTAATAAATATTGTTTTTTATCGTCTTTTCTATTAAAGTAAAGAACAAACGATACAAATATATAAAAAAATAGGTATGTTCATAGATATGTTTAAAATGGCTATGTTCATAGGGCATGGCTATTCACACTCCAATAGATTCTTAAGGCACTCCAACATATTTAAACGATAATATTTAAAATATTGGAGGGCCTTAATATGTATATATGCAATCAAGCTCTCTAACATACCTCCTAGCAACATACCTATGAACATACTCATTTTTTAAAATAGTAAAAAAAATTATTTTGAGTTGATATTTTTTATATGTGTTCATGATATTTCTCTATGCCCATATAAAAAAAATCAACTGAAAATAATATTTTTTCTTATTTTTAAAAAATAGATAAAAAAAAATTGACAGTTTTTACCCTTTAAAACTGTCAGTTTTTTTTACCTATTTTTTAAAAATAACAAAACATTATTTTGAGCTGAATATTTTTACAGGGATACATTGAAATATCATGAACCCATAAAAAAATATCAACTCAAAATTTTATTTTTACTATTTAAAAAAATAAGTATGTTCATAGGTATGTTTAATGAGGTATGTTGAAAACCTGACTCTCTATCTATCTATCTATCTATCTATCTATCTATCTATCTATATATATATATATATATATATATATATAATACAAATGTAAATGTGTATATGTATATATTATGATATTGGTTGTATACTTCACAATATTATTTAATACATATGTACTATATGTATATTTTATATTATTACATATATAAAACTATATATAAATATCATGTATGTATTGATAATATTATTTAACGTATATATCTTAGCATACTGTATAATTAAATAATACATACATATACATAGTTTTGTGACCATGCAATATATTATTTTTATTTATTATAATTACATACATATTAATATATTGTATATGTATATTACATATTATGGTATAAATGCATACAAATATAAAGAATGAAAAATTCTGAGTTGAAAAACAAAAAAAATTAATTTAGAAAGCAATTTTTTGTTGTTTTTTGACAACATGATTTTAACACATAAAATATTATAATTGTGCCAAACGCAAGTTCCTACAAAAATTGTATTTAAACATAAAAAATAATATTATAATTAACAACCATACTGGCCATAAATGTTGGTGCATAAAAGAGGTGTATCTCAATGGGTCTTTTTCATTATGAGTGTTAGACATGTTGTTTGCTCTTGTTTTGGGGGAAAAATCATATGAAAAAATTTACATTTCCAAATTCTGTGTGTTATTCTGCAACGAATAAAAGTCAAGATCGATTGAATGTTATGACTTCTTAAGAACAAATTATTAAGGTGTCATAAATATTCTAAAAGTAATAATAAAATATACTTTAAAATGTTGTAAAATAGATTAATCTCACTTTTGACCCAATATCATAGTTGCTTTATAAAATTAAACCTTGATCTTGTAATAAACATTACAAATAGAACATAAAGGGTAAATAACTCTTTTTAATTACTTACTAAATATATGTTAATATTTTTTTTACAATATCAAAAGTCTAAGATGCCGATTGTTAAGATGGAAGGAAATGGTTCATTTTATTTGAAAGGAAAGAGAGAAAATAGGATGAAAATCAACATTCCTTTATTCCTTTTTATTTGATTGCAAATAAGTAAAAAAAAAAAAACTATATATTACCCATTATAACCCTAGATTACTCTATAGTCATTTCAGTTTTGTTACTAAAAAGGTTTTTTCCAGGTGAAAATTGAGTCCTAATAAAAGTTCATTGGGGTCCACCCCCAATCTTTAATGGTGCCATCATTTCGTCAAGTTTGACCCTTAATATAAAACTAGAATGTAACTCGCGAGATTTGCGGGCGATTTATATATTTTTATTATAATTTATATGTTATACCAAAATATGTCAACTTGAATAATATAAATTAAATTTGCAATGGGTTATTAAATCTTTGCCCAATATACAATCATCATAAAACAACCTAAATCCTACCATATTTTATCAAAAATATTTTAAAAAAAAGTTTTAATAACACAAATGCATCAGCATTACCCAAAAAAATTAATAAACTATATATAGAAACTTTGTTCTCAATGTGGTATGTAGTGGGATATCCTATTTTCCCACTTTAGTTCTAACTTATGCTTAGAATAAACAGTAAAAAACTCACGAACTACCAAAATGCCAAAAACTAAGAGCTCAATGATGATAAAAATGCTATAAAAGTATTTTACCGAAACGAACAGAAATATACATAGACAAACAATTCAGTAACCGCACAACACCACTAAATAATCCAGTCATACTGAGGCAACTCAGTGAAGTATGACAATCATTGTGAACTCGTGTTCCGCTTTATCCTTGAAATAAACCGATTAAATTATAACGTTTAATGATGGTGAGTAAAGATTCCATAACCTATTTCTAACTTCAACAAAATTCACTTACAATGATATACGGACTGTTTTACGATATCCTGTCTTGTCCAAAAACCCTTGTGGGTTGTCGTGGTGGCCCATAACCACACCGAACAATAAGAATTGCCCCTGTAAATAACCACTCACAAGAACATGCTAAAATAATCATATTTTGAACTGAATCACCAAAAATACATCAAAGAAAAGAGAAAGCGGATAGTTTTAACATAAACCAAATTGATAAATAATCACAATACCTCACACAACTTATTTCCATGAAAACATTTATCAACATCTATTTACAGATATTTCAATGTACATAATAACTGAACAAACGCTATAACTGAACAAATAAAGGATGAATAAAAAAACCAAGCAAAGAATCAAAGAAAAAAAATCTCAAGCAACGGACACGCACAAAAAAGGTAGAATCCTGTAACTAAGAAAATTCTTAGGGCGCGTTTGACTACCCAATTCCAAGGCTTGGAATTGGAAGGCCAATTTGAATTCCACGGAATTGAAATTAGCCTTTCAATTCCAATTCCAAGCATTGGAATTGGATTGCCAAACAGACCCTTAATTCATTGAATCTGATTCCAGCAGCGAGAATTACTCTTGATGTTGATGCGGTGAAACTGCGACCCAGGGAAGAGAGGCCAGTTCAAGAAGGTTCTTGATCTTGGCATTGTAAACGCTAATACCTTATGTGGCATCTCAAACATCTATTTCTCACACACACGGGAGGATATGAAACCTCCTGCGCCTATCATGTATATCGTTGTCGATTTTATGATATCTCCAACTAGATCTACCATCACCGATGTCGTTTCCTATGTGAAAAAATAGAGAGTGTTGTGAGAATAGGGATCGACGGGGCAGCAAAGGAGCTGGTGTATGTGTATTTAAAGGAAGAAAAAGGAAAGGGGAGAGGTTACTTCTTAGTGGCCGTACTGCCTTCTTATATAACGTTTATGTTTATATCGGCAATCACTAATTTGTAATTCACGAAGAGCCGGCATTAATGACAACATTAAACCTCTAATACCATCGTATTAGAGGTATAGATTAAACTGCTACGAAAAGTGCTACATTTATCTAAATTTTTATCAGTTTGCTTTAACATATTTGTATCTTTGACTTTTCAATCAAAAGTATAAATATTCAGTGAAAGGTACATTTCTTAATCGGTTGCTTTAACATGTTTATACCTTTGACTTTTTAGTCAACAATACAAACATTGAATCAAAGATACAATCATGTTAAAGCAATCCGGCAGATCAACCCTACCCCAATCCACCTAGCACCGCTATTTCCCATCTCTCACAGTCCTCAACATATATTTGCGGTTATGTCAAAGCACCATGTTAACACCCCGTGCTACAACCAGGCCAAATGGACACTTATAGTTGCTGACATGAAAGTATAAAGAATGGTGAAAATGAAATTGTCGAAACTGTCATAAAATTAAATAAATTAAACAAGTCGGTTCAAAATTATTGAAACCAAAGATCTCTAATGTCAGAATAGTTGAAACCAAATCAAACCACCAATTCAAAATTTAAATTGTTGAAATATGTAAATAAATGAAAATTGAAATTATGCTTAAAATCTATTCACCAAATTCAAAATATGTGTGTGTGTAAGAGAGAGATTCATTTTTACTAATTTTTTAAGATTCGGGAGTTTTTGAATCCTTACTAGTTTCAAAATTCTTCTTCACTATTATAATTAACAAGCTTCTTAATAATTTTGTGGAAGTCTATTTTTTTTAATTAAAATGTATTAAAGTCCTACATCGGCAATTAGAAAGTTATTAAAGTAAAAAAGAATTAAACCATTATTTTTTGCAAACTTACGAAAACATTTATAGGATTAACTCTCCCTTGATTTTAATAGAGTCACATGTTGTAAATGAGTGCATTAATTTTCTCCATAATTAAACTTGGTTATATTGACGACATTGAAATTATATATTAGATTTACTCAGCGTTAATTTTAAACGACTCTCAATTTTATATTATCTTTTTATTATATTGGTTTGAAGGTCCACACAAAAAAATATAAAAATATATGTTCATTTTCTAATTTAACCGTTTGAACTTTGTCCCAACCAGGATGGAAAAGCTTGAACTAAGAAACAAAAGAAGTCAAGCAAAAATTATTGGTACCATTGTAACTATAGCAGGTGCAGTTGTAGTGGTTTTATACGAGGGTCCGAAAATTATGAAGCCCCCATCTGCACAATCTATTTTAGCAAATCAACCTCTAAATTCATCCCATTCAAATTGGGTCATTGGTGGTATTTTGATTGCAGCTAATTATTTGTTATTCTCGATATGGTATATTGTTCAGGTATAACAAATGTCTTCCTTTTTTAAGAGTGTGCAATATATTCGAAGAAAATTCCCTTCTAGATTATATTGTTTTTATATAATAGAACATTCTGATTTAATTTATAATTCATTATCGCAACAAGATTATAAAAGTGTCCTAAAAGATGAATTAAATATTTATACGCTTGTTTTACAGGCCCAAACAGTTAAACAATATCCTGCAGAGCTAGTTGTGGTGTCTCTCTACTACTTGTGCGTGTCCATCATAGCTGCACCAATCATTTATATTATAGAGCCAAATCTAAGTTTATGGAAAATTAGTAGTAATATAATGTTGATCACTATCTTATCCGGGGTAAGAGCTTAGTCGACTACCAATTATTTCATAATGGTGTTATTTTATAGCATAGGACTGTCTACAATTGATATATTCATTGATTTTCTGTGGTCTTTGTTCAAATAATTTCACATTGCAAAACATCAAAATTTAGGGAGTGTATGCTAAAATTCAAAAGAGTTACATCATGTACTAAAATATTTTCAAAGCCACTAATTAGTTTTCTTTTTCGTAATTTCTCATTGTGAAAAATTCTGTTAGTCTAGGGACTATATGGGTCAGCCATTACCACTGTTGTTCTGACCTGGGGCTTGAGATTGAAGGGACCAGTCTATGTGGCCATGTTTGCGCCTGTGTCCATTGCAATTGCAGCAATCATGGGTGTCATTTTCCTGGGTGATACTCTCTATCTCGGATGGTATGACTTATTCATCTGTCTATTTCACCCATTTAATGAATAATTTCAGTACAATTACCTTGAAGAGTAAGACTAGGAAGACCCGCTAATTGTACACAATTTTGGGATTCTCAAGAATAAGACAAAAATAGTACAAGTTTTTAATGCATTGATTGATACCCTGGCTGGATCCAAAATAATAAGGTATAAGCTTTTAATACAGTGCGTCTACCAAGTGTGTACAATTACCCGGTCTCCCTTGATTTATCCTTACCTTGAATTATGAAAATAAAGAATAAAACAAAGGAAAATGAAAACATTTCAATACAATTTTTGAATATTTGTTCTTTTCTTTTGCAATTTCACTTTCCAATATTCACATATAACCTAAGTACATCTTGTTTCTGTTTTATCAATCTAATGATTTTTACTTCTAGTTTTTTCATTTCTCTTTGATTTTCTAAATTGCAGTATTGTTGGAGCAATAATAATAACGGTGGGATTTTATGTTGTCATGTGGGGGAAAGCTAAAGAAGATATGGTCGGGGCCTCTGGAGGTACTAGAGTGGAGTCATCATCCCCAGAAACAGACGCCTTATTGCAGTGACATAGTTCCCTATTTATGTAATATAATGTGATTCTTATTTTTTTTTAATCCTACTCCTAATTTGCTTCACATTCTATGTCAAGCATCTAAATAAACATATGATAAATTTTATAATACTATTTTTGAAGGAACATTTGATACATGTCATTTTATTTATTAAATTAAATTTCTTTGAAGGAGCATTCGACATGTGGCACTTATTTATTATATTGTATTACATTTTTATTCGTTAGTCGCTTGAACTTCATCCAATCAAGGTCTCCATAAATTTCTTGAACTTCAAATATTCTTTAGTGTCTTGCATTTTTTCACATAAACAGCACATCTTTACAAATTTGTATAGTAAATATTTAATTGATTGGAGTCGATTATTTGTTAATTCAGGTTGTTTAATTACTTGAGATGGTTGTACATACATTTCTATCTCGTGATTTTATATTTATTATTAAATATGTAATGATTTATGTTAGTCGTGTTAGATTATAATTATTTACAACATAAATTTTAGTTGATAATTTTAATACAAACTAGTTTTTTAGCGTGCGCAGTGCACGGACTTTATTTAGTTACGGACTTACAATTAATGTTTTAATTAATATGATATTCAAAATTATTAATTATACATAAATTACTTTGGAAAACATCAACTAATTCTTACTCCTTATCTTAATAGAACTAAGATGACTAACATAATTAATCATTAAAATTTTATAAGAAACATAAAAGGCCACACGATGTGTCGCTGTTTATTAATTTTTAGGTACTTAATAAATCAACATGGTATTTACAATTCTTCATTATGACACGAGTCTATATTATAATTATCAATCTTATCTTAATAAAATGATGTAATCTAAGATGACTAACATAATTAATAATTACATATTCTATCAAAGGATAAAAGAACAAATTAAAAAATATATGTACAACCATCTCAAGTCATTAAAGTGTCTCAAATTAACATATTGTTTAGTCCAATCAATACAAGAGTGATTATATAGCCAATGACAACCAAAGACAACTTCCTAAATATGCAGAATTTTGAATGAAAAAAAATTAAAAAATTCGAAAATACGGTGTGCTAATGTCTGGGGGTGGGGTGAATAGGACAAACTCATAATTAATGGACAATTTAAAATTTTCTTGTTTAAACATTCAACAATGCAAAGACAAATTTTTGTGCGTCAATGTTCATTTTAAAATATTATAATATAATTTGTATTATTAACTTTATTCATCTTGGAAAAAAATGCTTGAGTCACATGTTAGGATTGTGTTCAGTTTGTCCTTCAAGCCTACAATGCATTTTGTAGTTACGACATCATATACATGCTGAGTTTCGTCTTCATCCATAGGATCTCAACAAAAGATATGAATGTGTATTATGTTTGATCCTTGAATTTTACGTTTGGGTGTTAATAGTTTTACTGAGGCAATTTTTAAAAACACCTACCCAATGATACTCATATTTGAATAGGGTGTAATCACTTTAATGGTAGTCTTTATCAATATATATATAAAAAATATGTTTTCAACTCCAACAAGTAGGAAAAATACGCAATTATCACACATGGGACATAGACACATTTCAAAACCAATAAGAGATCTCTAGGTTTGATCATGATTAAGTCCAACGATGTGAACAAAACACATAACTATAGACATGCACATCAAGTGATATCCAAGTGCAAAGTATTGTGAAATCAACACTAAAGATTTTAACAAATTTAACTATCATGATTTATCAAGTAAAATCATATCAAACATTAGCGTTATCAACATCCGCAATCAAAAACTTCAAAATGCATGTTTTAATCGTCATTCAAGTTAAATGTATTTATCAAATCTCACGATTCAAAGGACATAATTACATAATCACAAAAAGAAATAAAGTGAAAAATAATTTTGGATTTTTTTCAAAATAAATAAGCAAGAACAAAATGAGAGATGCAAAATGCATGTATATACAAAATGAATGTAACCTCTCACACAAAAAATCCCAAAAAGATAAATAAAAATACTCACCCTAACTATGAACAAGGACACTCCTAAATGAGTAAAAACATAATTCACACAAACCAAGTCATCACAATACAATAACTCCCCAAACACAACTTAGGATAAGACATGAAACATGAAATAAGAAGATCTTAGCTATGACATGTACCAAGCAATTCAATGAGAGGTGGAGGAATTGATCGAGGTGAAAACCGAGCATCCGTGTAAATACGCTAGTCGTTGTTATCGGCTTCCGACCACAATAAAAAAAAAATCTAAACTTTAACAACACTCTTGTAGAGTATAGTGGCGAGTCTGGGTATCGAATCCACAGGGAATGTTTGATAGATTTTAATTGATTTATTACTTCAAAAAATAAAGTGTAAAAGAAGATGATTGAGTGAGAAAGGAAAAAGGGAAAAATAAAGAAGTTAACTAAAACTAATTGGAAAATTAAGGTAGGGACACAATCCCCCAACCCTAGAGTATTGATGGTATAAAACTAATAATAAATTTAAGTGATTAATTAGACCCAGACTTTAGTACTCCCAAGCATTACATATATGAGGTTCAAGCCCGCACCATACATAATCAGAGGATGAGTAAATCGGTATTGCGATAGTTACACTCGAATTGCATTCTGAGGCATCCCAGTTACCCTGAAGCAAACGAGATCCAAAGATCTATCATTGTCCCATTTTTACGCAATACGGTCGTAATAAATCATTAAATTTAGAGGACTAATTTTATACACATGCAACTACCACATTGGGTTGGGTTCATGCATCCTAACCTTTAAAAACCTAGCCTAACATGGTGAAATTAATGAAAATTACGTTATCTACGTTGCATGAACTCATAATTGCTTGGAAAGAGAGATAAAACATGAGAAATAATAATAAAAGTGCTGGAAATAAAAGTTACCAAGATTGAAGAACAAGAGCATGCAAGAAGAAATCAAAGGTTGAAGAAAAACTGGAAAAGCTCTTGAATTAAAGGTGCGAAATATGTAAATTCTTCTCCTAGATGTTCCTACTTGTTATGGAGCTTTTACATGAATGAAATATAAATAAAAAGAGTTCTAATGACTAAATATATAGACTAGAGGTCGTTTAGAAGAGTCCCCAAAACATAAAACTCTTTTGGCTAAAAGATAAGCACAAAATAAAAATTCCGTATCTGGCAATTTGTCACACTTAGAAAGCGTGACTAATTTTGTAACAGATCTGGTGCATGACAAATGGGCGAACCAGTTCGGGTTCTAAGTGAACCGGTTCTGGGGAACTTGCTGGTTTTGGTCCTCTTTTTTATTTTAATCTTTGGATTTCTTTCTCAATTTTCCAATGGGCATAACTTCTTCACTGTAGCTCGGATTGGGGTGCCTTTTTTTCCAATGCTCTTGTAATTGAAAGATATTCAACTTTCTACTTGGACCCAACTCCAGATTAAGGCTGAAAAATTATGAAAATGCCCTTCAACTCCTCGATTCTTGGTTTCTTTCACTATTTTGAGTTCTCTTTTTCATCTTTCTTGCATGAAATACCCGTAAAACACATAAGAGAAACACATAATACGAAATACTTACTAAAAAAGGGTTAGTAGCATAAATATGAGACAAATCCAAGCTATTTACATCGCACGGGATCATAAAAATACCGAAATTAAGGGGATAAATGTGAAGAATTTAATCGTCATTCAAGTTAAATGTATTTATCAAATCTCACGATTCAAAGGAACTAATTACATAATCACAAAAAGAAATAAATTGAAAAATACTTTTGGATTTTTTTTCAAAATAAAGAAGCAAGAACAAAATGAGAGATGCAAAATGCATGTATATACAAAATGAATGTAACCTCTCAAACAACAAATCCCAAAAAGATAAATAAAAATACTCACCCTAACTATGAACAAGGACACTCCTAAATGAGTAAAAACATAATTCATACATACATACCAAGTTATCACAATACAATAACTCCCCAAACATAACTTAGGACAAGACATGAAACATGAAATAAGAAGATCCTAGCTATGACATGTACCAAGCAATTCAATGAGAGGTGGAGGAATACTCGAGTATAACTTACCTTTAGTAGTGGAAACACACATACCAATAATCAAATCACTTTTCTTGCTACAAACATCCCTTGCAATGAGATTCTTGGGTTTAGTGAGAGCACTTGTCGCAAATTGAGTCCTAAAATTCACATTTTCACATCCCTCATAAAATTTCCACTATTGCCCTCGTGAGTAGGAACATAAGGTAAGTTTCTCCAAAAACCAAATCCACGTGGTCTAAAATTCATGTTTCTCTAAACAGTATTTTCCCTAGAAAAATACGTATCATAATTCATGGTAAAATCTTTGACTTTGTTCACAAGCACATTCAAATCATGTTTTAAATTATCAATGGAATCAAAGGAACCAAGTTGATGTGAAAGTGAATCAACGTGAGAATTCCAAAGCATGAAACAAAAATATCTAAGGTGTCCGACTTTATTACAACGAGTGCACACATAAAGATCACGGTGAACCACATTAGGATAAAATTTAGGAATAATTCTCGACTTTTGTTGATTATTATACAACTTATAGCAAAATTTCCTCAAACAGACATTTTTGTGACAAAATGTGCAAGTGTATGGTTGGAAAGGTCTTTTCAAACATTCTTGACCTTTTTAAAAACGATAATCGTTGAATATTTTGGTCATTTTCTTTTTTGTTCAACACACTTTGGGTAACAAACATATATTTCCTCACATATTGATTTTTACCATTCATATTCCAAGAGGATTGAACCCTTGTTATTGGTTAATATGTTGAAACACTTTTCACAAAAGTAGTTTTAGATTGAGAAGAATAAGGCACAAATTTGTCAAAGCCTAAACCACACTTGTCATTTTTAACTTGATTTGTTTCCAAAAGCATTTTGTCAAGTTTCTTTGAAAGATCTTCAAGATCAAATTTAACTTTCTTTGATAAGGCTAACTTATTTTCAAGTGAAGTAATTTTTTTCGCAAAATCAAATTCGTACACTTTACACATTTGAAGTTCCTTGTTCACATTTTCAATTATCAAAACCAAGTAATTTTTTCTATTTCAATCAAATCAAACTTACTAAAAATACTTTCACTTTCACTTTTTAATTTTTTCAACCATTCATTTTCTGTTTTCAAAATATTTATCTCTTTCTTCAAAACACAAGTCAAGTTCAATAGCTCATGTTTTTCCTTTTCAACATATCTCACATTTTCCTTTAAGGAATCTCTTTAAATGAAAAGTTGGCTATAATCATCAAGTTTCTCAATCAAGTACACCTTTATATTTTGAAATAACTTGAGTTTAGTAGCCAATTTATCATTTGCCTTTTGAATTTTAAAAACTTTTTCACTATTCCGGACTTAAAATTTCGATATCTTCATCATCACAACAATTATCAAATGTGAGAATTTAAACTGCCAACATAAGAGTTCTTATGACAAGAAGAACTAAGATTCTCATCAATGTTGGAAGTCAAACATTTTGATCGATTTATCATTACGCAAGGTCAACCATCACATGGACTACTATAATTTGGACAAATAAAGTTTGACATCCTACCACCCATAATTAATTCAAAACAATTATGAAATATCCACAAAAGAGAAAATAGCACAAGCAAAATGCAAGGCGCAAAAGCACAAAATAGCATGCAATTATCTAATTCAGGATGTTAAGATAAAAAAGAGTAACCGCCAATTAAAAACAAAACAATATGGTGTGGTAATATCCTAGATGGGGGGTGGGGTGAATAGAACTCAGAATTAATGGCCAATTTAAAAGTTTCTTGTTTAAACATGCTAGAAAAATTTATTTGATTAATAAAATTCAAACTCACTCACTTAAAAATAATAATCAAACACTTTGTGACGACCCAAATTTTTTAGATTGTTTTTTTATTATCTTGTCTGAAAAAAAAGAAATCCAATATAAATCTTAGATGGACATTTGTTTTTATTAAAGTGTGATTTCTCAAATAGTGTCGATGTGACTATGGTATCATTTTTTAAATAATGGGGATAACATTATTTTATAAATAATAATGTTGAATAAACTATAATAATATTATTACAATTTAATCGCCAGCTAACTTGTCAAGTGTAATCTAAGAAGTTGCAGTGTAATGTATGTATATGTGTTTAGTATAATAAAATCTTTTAGTTAAATACCATTTAAAGGAGTTTAATATATATATATATATATATATATAAAATTTGGTGTCTCCTCCCAAAAGATTGACACGAGGGTTTAAGAATGCTTCATTTTAGAGTCCCATATTTGACTCTTCCTATTCTACCTTAATTGCTGCTCACGTCCACCCCTCACATATAGTCCACCCCCCACATACTGAATCATATCCTCATGGCCTCCCAACTTCCAGAAGATCAACCATCGTTCCCAAAACATGCCTCTCCCAATTCCTCTGTGTCCCTCAACTTCCTCATTGATTGCATATCAACTTTACATACACTACATAACACACAACAACCATTGTTTTTGTCATCTATTTCTGTCATATCTTCCAGCAAAGGTATTTATCTTCTCTATTATATGTATGTATGCAACATGTTTGAGGAAATTTATAAGAAAGTTTGGTTGTTACTTGTGTATTTTAGATTTTGTGTCTGTGATATATTCCACCAATATATTCTCGTTATGTAGATAAAGTTTTGAATTTCTAGATGGTGACATGGTGTAAACCTTATTCAAAGCTTTTGGATATGGTTTGAGTCTTTGATCGAGATCGTTTCAAGGTGTGGAAGGAACGTGTCTACTAAATTTTGATAAGTCTCCGTCAAGCAACGATTATCGGCCTCGACATTGTAGAGTTTGGCAGAACCACAGTTAGGGTTTTATTGTCCTAAGTTTTCCAACCTTAAGGGAGAAAATATCGAAGAAGGTTGGATTTCAAATAGTACGTTCGATTTTGTTTGTTGATTCTTCAAAATGTAAGTTGCATTTTTTTCTTTTCAAATTAGTTACTTTTGAAAGAGAGGTGGGGAGGTGTAAACAAATTTTGGTTTTTTTTTACTGGTCACAAGGGCACTTAAAAGATTTGGTGGGTGGGAATAAAAATTCCCTTTTTGGTCTTAGTTCAATATGTATGTAATTATACTGACACCCAAAGGTAAAACCTATTTAGAATTTAGCAACTCAGAGAGCAATAGGTTTTTTAACATCAAGAGCAATAGTTACTTGTGATATATATAGTGCTAGATATATGTGAATGTGTGAACATACATTCGTGCCTGAAAGATTGGACATATTTGTAACTGATGTGGTTTTTTATAATTAAGTCTACTAGGTATTGTCCAAAGACTTTTTGTGCATGCTTTGGTGTTTGAAATTTCAAATATATGGTACTTCTGTTGTTATTAAACCTACATATTGCTTTTACCTCTATTTCATCATACCATTTATAACACTTGATCTTCAAGTTCACACAATACTGTCCACATGTCAACTTTAGGTTACATATTATGCACATTAAATGTGCAAGATTGGGGTTAAGACTATGTTTTCAAATTTGGTTTCATTAAATTCTTTTACACTCATAATACGAACTTTACATTACTTCACCGTTCCATTTCTTACACAGCAACTACCACTTTTTGATGCACTATTATATATGGCAACTTCCAACAATTGTTTACTAGACCGCGCATCGCGCAAGGTTGAAACCTAGTATATATATATTTATTTCATTGTAGGTTTTCCATGTGGCTTTTAGTTAGAGCTATAATTAGGAATACACACCTCGCTGAAGACAAACCCCTTTTACTTCATCTCTTCGCTTTATTTCCATCTAACCCTTCATTTTCTACTACCATTAATTCTTATATATACTGATCGTCCAGTTCATTAATCATTAATTTCTCAATTTCTCTGTTATTACGGCCATCCATCTCCAACATACTCCAACCCACTCAACCTCTATCATGCACGCTCTGAGCCTCCCCGTATCGCATCGCCTGCCCTTCCACATCTCATTAAATGATCTATTATATCCACAAAGAATTAAATTTCAATACAGATATAGTAAAAGATATATCCCCGTGTTTTTTTTTTTGAAATTATCAAACCCTGACCTATTTGGGTAAATTATTTATATCTAAATCAACACAGGGCTCTCTCGCATCGCTGTGTGTCACGAAGCTATGAAAGTATGAAATCCATTCTCCTAACTCTTTATTTTTCTTTAATTTTTAGTAATTATTCATAATTTTCTATTTTCATTGTTGATTAGTTGTTATATTTTTATTTTCAGGGAAGATTACTGATATGTTTTCTTATTGGAGTTAAAATTATGATTTAGAGTTGATTACCCCAAATTTTTGGTTGATATGAGTTTTTGGTTTTCTTATTCTCATTCATATGTATTTTTTAAATGATTATAGAGACTATATGTACCTGTAAGTGGTTATCTTTGTTTTGTGTATTTTTTGTTTGTTGAAATGAATCAAAATAAGTTATAGGTTGTTTTGGCTTATCTTTTCTAAAGCATGCAAAGATTGCATTTCGCGAACTCTCTTCATCAATACAAGATTATTGAACCGCTATTTTGTAGCGATGACTACAAATGGTCGTATTATTTATTTGTTATACATATTGTATTCTTATTAAGTAATTATTTTTTCTTTCAACTTTCGAGTCTAGCATGAGTAAAGATATATAATAATAGTCAGTTTAATTTTTTGGAAGCGGTTTTACCTGTTCCGATGTTTTAATGACCTCAATAATATAGGTTTAATTCTATGTTTTCATACGGTGAAGTGGTTGACAATGCCATGATTCCAATAAATTATCTGTAACACCCCGCCTAATAAAATGCCGGGCGATCACTCCTATATCAAATTAAAATAGGAGTCTCATATGGTTCATTCTCAGCATCACGGTCGAAAACCAATTTAATTACTAATAACCTATTAGGCTAGCGTCAATTTTTTTATTAACTAATCTTTTTAACCAAACCATTTAAATAAAACCATCACAACAGTTTATATGCAGCAACTGAAATGAAAAAGATAAAATAACCGCACACTCGATACAATATAATACAACCAAATTGAATGCCGAACAAAAAGGCGGTAAAAGAGTAAATGAGTACAGTTTGGCCTTCAGCCCGAATGTTTCTACAATACCTCTTATCTAGATCTCAATGATAGAAGCGTCTATAATAAACCTGCTTGCATCCACAGCTGTTGCAGCAAACGTCTGACTCGAAGGAATCATCATCCAGGCGTTCCTGTGTCTGGACACTTATATATATATATATATATATATATATATATAGATACAACAAGAGAGGGGAAAATAGAGAAACGGGCCAGAGCTCGAGTTTGAAAATATTTTGCAAGTGCATAAATGCCATATTTTAAAATATGCAATTTCTCATATTTAAACTAGTATCGCACTCTCATGAGACACACCTTACCCCTCTTCTAATACAGCACAACTATCGCATACCTTTTTAAACAACCTAGTTAAGCTACCCTACCTAACTAATGTATTTCACCCATCTTCCAAAATCCTCATAAATCTGAGTACTAAGGAATAAACTTCTCCCCATTCCCAAAATTACATTACGTTCGTGCGTGGGGTGTCCCGCGAAGCGAAATCCAAACAAGGAACCCCCCCGATACACTACTACGTGATAATGTTGATCGTCGGGATCCACTAGGCCTTCAGCAAATGTCACAATTTTATACCATCCCGTATATATATATATATATATATATATATATATATATATATATATATATATATATATAATTTTAACTAGAACCTATGATTCATATTCATATAAATCCAGATATAAATCTACCGGAAGGAGTAAATCACTTTATTCATTCTTTATAAAATACTCTAAGCAATCGCCTGAGCTTATACATCATAATATCTCACTTATGATTCATCCTTACATCATGAATAACTTTCGCTAGGTATTTGCACTATTCACGTTTTAGTGTTATTAACCTCGTATATAATATTCTCATCTTTATATACGTATATCCCTATTTTTCTTCCAGATTTTATACTCCCGAAAGATTCAGAATTTATCTCACATTCCATTCTTTATTATGTCCGTATATATATGTTTCACATCACACACACACACACACACACACACACACACACACACACACACACACACACACACACACACACACATATATATATATATATATACACATCAAGTATATCCACACTTATATATCACACACTATATAAGTATAATAATCATCCCTCAGAGCTATAACTCAATGGATGCAGTCTCTCAATGCTATCATCTTCCAGGAAATTACTCACACATCATCCTGGGTACCATCGTTCGGACTCTCACACTGACTTGGTAAAAATCAAATCACAATGTATGGAAAGCAGTCATAGTTCCTCCTGGGAAATGAGAACAAAACATACCCACCACATCTCACCCCTAATAAAAATCACACAATATAAAATGGACGCTATGACCTGGGGACTATACGCTCCCTGCTCCTCAAGCCAGGGGCCTCACCCATATCGCGCAACTTTTAATGATAGCACTAGAGGGGGTATGATTCACATAAATATATCATTCACACACAGATATATTCATAATTATATCATATATATACTGTCTCTATACCCATATGTGTGTGTGTATATATATATATATATATATATATATATATATATATATATATCATCAAATCTGGCTATCCATGCCTATCTCTCGTAGCATTAGCGTGTAATCCTGAATATACATATTCGATTTAATTCCATAAGCATTCACTTACTTATAATATGAATATAACATTTCTTTTAAATTCATAATATTAAGCTTATCACCACTAGACCGTATCCTAATAACATCCGAAATTCTCATTCGAATCCTGAGGGTCTTTATCCCATTAGACTCTTAAAAATCACAAAGTCTCACAACTTAAATTTTTTGGCAGATTTCACACCTTGCACTAAAACAACCATAACTCACCCCCACATAAGCCTAATTGACCTCAATTTAAGATCATTAGAAATATAAATTCCATACCTTTATTTTAATCCATAAATGAGCATCTAATTCAAATCATACAGAAAATGGCATGCATTTGAATTTGCTATAATATTTCCGTAACTCAGCCGTTGGGGTAGCTTAAAAACCTTGCACTAAAATAGCTATAACTCACTCTACATAAGTCTAATTGATCTCATTAAAAGCTCATTAGAAAGGTAACTTACATACCTTTCATTTCATTCATAAATGAGAAATTAATTCAAATCATACATAAAATGGCATGCGTTTGAATTTGCTAGAAATTTTCGTAACTCAACAGTTTTGGCAGCTTAAACACCTTGCACAAAAACAACTATAACTCACTCTACATAAGTCCAATTGATCTCATTCAAATCTCATTAGAAATATAACTTCCATACCCTTCTTTTTATCCATAAATGAACATTTAATTAAAATCATACAGAAAATGGCATGCATTTGAATTTTTTATAAAATTTCTGATTTTATTCCCGAGCTAACTATTTAAATCTCGGAACTGCTTCCCTAGAAAAATCATTAAAAATCCAAATTAAATCAGAAAAATACGTGTCAGCACCCATGTGACCGTATTGAAAATATCTACAACTTTTCTCTTTCGACCAAGAGCTAAATCGATTTTTTTCCTAGCCAAATAGGTTTGGAAACAACGAAGTTACTATTTACCTTCTTCTCCAAAATCCCAAACCTCCATTAATACGCCTCTGAGGCTTTTATTTTCTCACCCATCATCATCCAACCTCAAACAACCATAAATACACACATACAAAGGGTTATAATCATCCTAGAACCCAGATCCAACAATTAATTTCAATTAATTCCTAAATTTCTCAAATTTGATAATATCCAGATTTTACTCGTTAATCTTCCGAAAAATCAATTTTGATTCACGAAAACTCATCCCAAAAATATTTATAGTTTTACACACCAACTATAATATGAGAAATAAATACACTAAATTAATAAAGCAAGTAAAACACTTGCCTCGTGGATAAAATCCGACGATCCTGAGTCGAATCCCCCAGAGTTTGGCCGAAAATTCCCTTTCTTTCTTCTCTTTTCTCTCTTCTTCTTTATTCTCTTCTTTCTCTCTTCTCTTTCTCTCTCTTAGGGTTTATAATTGGGGAAATAAGGCTTCTCCCCTTATAAATCCCGTTTTTAATCATATGGGCCTAATTAAAATGGCCCAAATACCCCCGAGTGGGCTCGATTATGCCCAAAAATATCCCGTGACCCAATTACCACCCTGGGTACACTTTTCCGACTATCTCGACCCATCCGGACTCAACCGTGCACTCATAATTGACATACGAATTAATTTATAAAAAGTCCCTATCTCACACCGAACTTAGTCTATATTTGACTTCTGGCTGAGATAAATAAATGCCATGTCACTTATACGTGTTATGACGTAAATATATTATTACTTTTCACTTAGTACTTAAATTTCCCTAAATATTAACCATTCGCTCTCCGATTAATATTTAAATAAATATTACCATAATTAATTCAATTAAATTACGACACCCAAGTAATTTAATATTTTCTGAATTAATTAAATATTACATGCACAGAAATACGGGGTATTACATACTCCCCCCCTCACAATGGAATTTCGTCCCGAAATTCGGATGCGACCGCTACTACCAACCTAGGATCGCTAATCACACTTTATTCTGGCATACTCGGCTATCTAGTCCCATTGCAATGCTCACGCATAAAGGACAACATGTTCAATCTCTCAAGAACTAATGAAACAATTACACATATTGGAGGCGAACATAGTTCCAAGCCGTTGGGCTATGCACATACCTACGAACCCATACAACCGTCATCACTCTCATTCTCATAGATAGCACGTACCTAGGTTCCATGCTCTAGTGGTACAACTCGAAATCCCCGAAGGCACACAAGATATGGTCGTCCACAACGCGTTAACCCCCGTTCGATAGCTAGTAGCTAGGTGTGTTATACACATGATATTCCAAGTAATAAGCATGCACACAACTTATATACATTAATAGGTAATCACATAACCCAAATACTATAATCCGTAAGTAATATTAACGCCATTACTCTCCACGATATCCGTATATATATAGCCTTTCTAGGACTTACATTCTCTCCTAGGTTTTCACACAAATTCGATACCCCGGGGACCAATACACCTTTAATTCCCTAACACTTTGGAATTTAAGCCAACCGTTACTCACGTAGGTTAATACACTCGCTTGGATAACCCTAGGATGGTTTTTAACTCGAATGAACCCTAAAAACTCAATCTGGTATCTCGTTAGAAGTTTCGTTTCCATTTAGGGCAGTATATAAAATCAATCTACCAAGGTGTTTACACACCCTTTAATCTATGCTTATCAGAACACTATTGCAAGCGTCAAAGACGTAACACTTTCTCTAAAAATAGGCCCCACTTTCCTCGGCCTGGTGCAAACACCTGGGTATTCTCAATAATCTTCTCAAGATTCAATTCTTCCTATACTTGGAAATCTAATCCTTCTCAAAGTTAAACCACCAATCTTCTTGTCGTTAACTCCCACTAATCTCCCTATATCATCACCACTAGGCCTATTGGCCTTACTTCATGGTAGTTCTAATATCAATGTTTTCCCTACACACGAAAAATGAGTACTATTTTAACTATATCCCTAGTGACCAAGACCTCTCTCAACTTCCGACATTTGCTCGATTTCTTGCGTGGGTCGTCTCGCAAAGCGAAATCCAAACAAGGAACCATCCCATTGCACTACTTCCTCGCATCGTCGGTCATTGAGATATAATGGACTAAGGCACACCATCGGGACGTTCTAAATCCTTCCTCGTAATCGTACTAACGCGCTTTTACCTCTGTTTCCTTCCATTTCAGCGAAATGAAATGTCTAACCAATCGAGGCGTCTACTCTCTGCAAAAGTGCTACGAACATTATACCCAAAACATATTTCCTTTGAATTTGCCTTATCTTCAAGGCCTAGCTATAAGCCTCAAATCAATTTCCTTCTCCTTGCCTCACCCACATACTTATGGTGAGAGAAACATTTCCAGTGCTTTTCCACAACACATCTACTTTTCATTAACCCGTAATCATCACATGACTCTCAGCTAATTTATCATCAAAACCAACATCCTAGAATACAATAACATCTAATCGCCGAAGTTCCATCTAAACATATAATAATTGGTGAGCTCAACCCATATCCAGGTGAGATATCGCAAAAATAACCAGTTCCACCCTGAAACCGCGGATACGATAGTTTGCAATCATTAGCTTGATATCACTACGAACATTCAAAAACATATTATGCAATCATTACTCATATAGTATATATACAATAGGCACCCCACATAAAATCTATGGTGCTGGCATACTCTGCTATCAAGTCCCCGTATCTCTCGTACTAAGAGAAATACTAGTCCAGAATTACTCAAGAGTTGTATTAACACAATACCCACAAAATGGAGGTGAAGCATAGTTCTAAGTCACTAAGAGGTCATCACATACCCCTCACGTCTCTTAGGACCATATGACTATCATTCTCAGATAGCCTGTACTAAGGAATTCTATATTCTAGGGTACAAGTCAATATCCCCTATAAAGGTCACATCGAGATAAGACTGTCCCGGTGCGGTAACCTCCGTGATAGCAAGTAGCGCGGGTATGATTATTCATAAATAGAATATTTAGTATAAGCGCACAGTCACACGACCACATATATAAATATTCACATTTTCCAATTAAGTTCTCCCACGACCCATAATAATATTTTTAACCGTACTTCATACAATCTCACCCAATTATTATGCATAAAGGATTTATCTCTTTTATCCCCAATTATAATCATTTCACAATTACTTCATATACTCTCTATAATATTACCCATACTGCCACAGAGCTCGAATTACACACACGAATCGAGGGTTAATAAAATACCATGACTCTATCTAGCCACGCAAAATATGCCTCCTTCATCCGAGGCAAAACTCATAACAACATTCTTGCCAATTACCCTGGAAGCTCCCAATGGTTCCTAGACACAGTACACTTGTTTTAACCGAGCCAAAAACTACTTTGTTCACTGTCGACCCCTGACCGATCCTCATGTGAATAATTCAGGAACTCCATTCTCTTCATTTCTGATAAATCAAATGAACTCGCGGTTAAAACAATCCGTAAGATTCCTTGATGAGCAAAACATTCTGCTCCCTCATATATGGTGACCATAATTCCCACCAATTTGACATTGTTCCAATGAGTGAACAATTTTCCTCAAATTTTCACATCTGGTCATTTCTATACCCTGCTCTAAGCCAAATCTTCTAAGCCTTCTACTTCCACTGAATAAAGCTACACTTCTTTCGCGTAACATAAACTTCAACGAATGGTCCTTATCAAAGACCCTTTCAAACTTTTTCCCAATTTAACTTCACTGGGTAATTTAAATTTAGCACCACTTTCTACTATAGCGGTATTTGGATAAATATAACTACTATACTTTAGTAGTCATTGTAGAAATCCATGAAAATTCCACGAAGGGAGTGACCTCTACTGCGATCCTCGTCCCCAGCTTCAACTTACAGCTCAAACTAAGCACCGTCTCTTGTTGCCCTCATAAAGGCCTTCCCTAATCGCCCTTCGTCGATCAACACACGAATCTCAAATGAGCGTGCAAAAGATTTACTACAATCTTACATAATAGTAGGAGAACGAAATCTCACAAGAGGAATAAATAATCCTAATCATAAGTCTCTATGTCAAATCAAAAGCAACACTGAAAGCGTAGTACGTCCGCATAGACTCCTAAGGACACTAGAACCTGATGCTCTGATACCACCTATAACACCCCGCCTAATAAAATACCGAGCGATCACTCCTTTATCAAATTAAAATAGGAGTCTCATATGGTTCATTTTCAGCATCACTGTTGAAAACCAATTTAATTACTAATAACCTATTTGGCTGGCGTCAAATTTTTTTTATTAACTAATCTTTTTAACCAAACCATTCAAATAAAACCATCACAACAGTTTATATGCAGCAACTGAAATGAAATAAGATAAAATAACCGAACACTCGGTACAATATAATACAACCAAATTGAATGCCGCACAAAAAGGCGGTAAAAGAATAAATGAGTACAGTTGGGCCTTCAGCCCGAATGTTTCTACAATACCTCCTATCTAGATCTCAATGATAGAAGCGTCTATAATAAACCTGCTTGCATCCACACCTGCTGCAGCAAACATCTGACTTGAAGGAATCATCATCAAGGCATCCCTGTGTCTGGATACCTATATATATATATATATATATATATATATAATAGGTTAGAGCCCGAGTTTGAAAATATTTTGCAAGTGCATAAATGCCATATTTTAAAATATGCAATTTCTCATATTTAAACTAGTATCGCACTCTCATGAGACACACCTCACCTCTCTTCTAATAGTGCACAACTATCGCATACCTTTTTAAACAAACAAGTTAATCTACCTTGCCTAACTAATGTATTTCACCCATCTTCCAAAATCCTCATAAATCCGAGTACTAAGGATTAAACTTCTCCTCATTCCCAACATTACGTTACGTTTGTGTGTGGGGTGTCTCGTGAAGCGAAATCCAAATAAGGAAACCCCCGATACACTACTACGTGATAATGTTGATCGTTGGGATCCACTAGGCCTTCAGTACATGTCACAATTTTATACCATCCCGTATATATATATATATATATATATATATATATATATATAGTTCTCACTAGAACCTATGATTCATATTCATATAAATCCGGATATAAATCTACCGGAAGGATTAAATCACTTTATTCATTCTTTATAAAATACTCTAAGCTATCGCCTGAGCTTATACATCATAATCTCTCACTTATGATTCATCCTTACATCATGAATAACTTTCGCTAGTTATTTACACTATTCACGTTTTAGTGTTATTAACCTCGTATATAGTATTCTCATCTTTATATACGTATATCCCTATTTTTCTTTCGAATTTTATACTCCCAAAAGATTCAGAATTTATCTCACATTCCATTCTTTATTATGTCCGTATATATATGTTTCACATCTCTCTCTCTCTCTCTCTCTCTCTCTCTCTCTCTCTCTCACACACACACACACACACACACACACACACACACACACACACATATATATATATATATATATATATATATATATATATAGGGATAGTCTCAGGTGCGGACCAAACCGTGCGCACCCGGTGCGAACTTTGTCCTCTTCCTCACGTGGTCCCCTCGTGGCCCCTAAAGACATTTTGTTATTTTCTTCCGATGGCCCCCCTCTTATCTTATATTAAAACCTTAATTTAAGACTAGACATTTTAAAGATTTATAGTTTAGACCCAAATTGGTATCAAGACCTTAAGAATTTTAGAAACTCACCGAATTCCGACCAAACCCCTAATTCTGGTATCAGAGCCATAAGACGCTCCTTTTAGACTTTTATTAAAAAAGACTTTAATGCCCTTGGAATTTATCCCTCGCATTTACAAAGATATTTTTGGATCTAACCCAGACTACCATCCCATACCCATAACTGATTTAGACCTAGTAGGTTGTTTAACCTCTCACATAGATGGTTGTTCACACATTGAACACATCCCCGCTAAACATGCAGACAATAGAAAAATTACTGCTAGTGCTATTAATAGCATAATAGTCCAAAATAAGTGTATAGTCCTTATATTAAGACAATTAATAAAAGACACTAAAACCCTAGAAACAGAGATACAAAAATATCTCTAAAAGACTACTAGAAATAGATAACCAAATCCCAATAGACCTTGTCTATGTTTTACAAGAAATAAATATTAAGACTAATCATATAGAAGTCCCTAACAAAGACACCTTAGATATTAAAACCTTAACTAAAAATCAAGACAGTGAGCTAATTAAACTTACTAAAGAACAAGCTAAGCTTATCCCTAGATTAGATAGTTATCTTCCTTATGGAGATAGTTAGATAAGACTGGAATGAGGTACCAAGAGACCTCTCCATTCAGACTTTATCAGACTTTTATCAAAGAATTTTAGATTTTATTATAATATAAATGAAAATGAGATTGCCAATGCGGATAAAGCAACTAGACTTATATTAAAAAGATTAAATTTAATTTCTACATCCATGGGAGCTACCCAAGACTATAACAATAGCTTTGCATTTAGATTTAAAGGCTAAGACAGAAGGATTAACCACCTTCTATACAAACTTTGTTAAATTCCAACAAAATTTAGCAAATTACTTTAATAATATAGAAACCATAACCTATCCAAAATGGATAGTATTATTAATGAACTTAGACTAGACATGTCCCAAGTATAAGAATAATACAAAGAAATTTTAAATGGAATTAAGGCGGTATATAATAAGCCTTCCCAAGCAGAAATAGACTCGCCTTTTATTCTAACTCGTTTAGATAAAATAGAAAAAACTGTAGAATCTATAGAAGTTAGAACTATGCAACAACAAGAAAAAGATAATGAAATAAAAGACTATATTACAAAACTCCTAGTTAATTCTCTAGCTAGGCATAGTGAAGAAACTTCTGAAAAGATTAGAAAAGAGAATAAGAATTTTAAAGAAGAAATCCTTAGTCAAATAAAAAGACAAAAAAATATTCAGACTTCTTAGAAATAATTGAAAAAAGAATTGAATAAAAACAGGCAACCACCTATAAATTTATAGAAACCCTTCTATAGAAACTAGAGAAAGGAATACCATAGGTAGACGAGTCATAAATGACAGATTAGGTAAGACTAGTAAGATAGTTAGCTCTATCCCAAATATTGGACATAGTAATCATATGCTCCAAAGACTTAAGGATTCATCCTCCAATGTTAGGACATGGTGGAAAAAAAGAATTTTCACCAATCCTCTCTAATGGAAAGAATGAGGTGAAGTTGACTGAAAGATTATTGAAGATTCCATTCATAATGGACAACTTCCAGCCGTTAGATTCATAGACTTGTTTAAAGAAGGTGCCACTCCTAAGACTCCTAACTATAACATGACTTACCATTGTAGGAATCAGGTGTTAGACAAATCCTATACTTAGCTCCAAGTGTTTAACTCAGAATGGCTTAGATCTAGAAGAACTGATAGGAAGTTTCAATTCCTAACCTTTGGAATCTTTCAAGCAAGAATCCAAGGATTACATAAACCTCAGAATAATATCAACGTATTATGTTGTTTAGTAGATGAAAGATGGAAAGATTTTGAGAAGAGCCTTATTGGGATAGCCCAATTAGAAATGTCAGACAACATAGGATACTTCAATGTCATTTCGGTGTTTACAATAACCGTAGATAGAGCCAAACATTTTAAGTCAATCTTATATGCTAGTGGCTATGAAGACTATATTATCCCAGACGCTAAAATAAATATAGAATTCCAAAGCTATGTGAAGTTATCCCAATTTTCTTATGAAGGAATGCAATCGAGAATTCCTAGCGGTAGACTTAATGAAAAAATCTTAGTTATAACCAATGTTTCAGACTACAATCATACTTACAGTATTAGGAATACTGGACCTATGAAAGAAAAAGCTAAGACACTCTGGCAATTGCCAGAATTTTAAGAAACTAAGACTATACAAAATAAACCTTTATTTATTAATCAAGAGGATGTCACTGGAAATGTTTCCATCCAGTTTGGTCCTCCTAAGATTGTAAATAAATATATCCAGACCAAAGAAATTAGATTTAGAAATATGGGAGAAGCCATAATCAATGATCCTTCAGAAGGAGAATGTAGTAGTAAGACTAGTGCTAGCTTACTAAGACAAGCCCCTGTAATTAGACCTAGAAGATCATTTGAATAAAAAGACTTGTTAAAGAAAAAGCTAGGATCTAAAACTTTGGACATGAACTCTCAGAATTGGATATGAAGACATTTAAAGATAACCTTAAGAAAAGGCATTCTGTTAGATTTCAAGAAAGAGAAAGATTTAATATGATATCCCAAGATCGCATATTAAAATTAAAAGAATCTAAGAATACAAAGTAACTTCTTAGAAACTTAAGACTAATAGAAGAAAGACTAATGCCAGCTACACAAGTAGAACCTAATAAATAAGAGATAGGAAGTAATAGTAGTCTAGAAGATGATCCCAGACTTTTTAGTAAACCAATAGGAATAAACACTCCTATATATTCAAGCACCATAGTAAAGACTAAACCGGATTATATAAAAGTCTTTCCAACTAATGACAAGAGTTTCACTCTTGTTAAGACCATGACAAGTCAAGCCATAAATCCAGTAGGTATATACCTTAACCTAGACAATGTCCAAGATAGGAAGAAGGCCTTAGATGAATGGCGTAATCAAATAAACACGTGTTTTGCATCCAATGAACAATGGGACGTAAGTTCATGTAAACAATATGCTGAGCAATCCATTAGAGGTATTGCAAAAGATTATTTAGATAGTTTAAGAAAGGTTACTGATGAAGACTACTTAGCTAATGTTGAGAAGATGAAAGAAAATTTAGAAGAAAGATCAATTGAAGAATATATTCAATTATTCACATCTGAATTCATTGGAGCTGGACATCTAGCTCAAATCAATGAACAAGACCTAGCAAAAACTAAGTTAGCCCTCCTTAGCATTTGCAAATTAGATAAGATAAATGAATATAGCAATAATTATGAGCAACTATATTACCAAATTAAAGAATTTGGAGAGACCTTAAAGGATGAATACTTTAGAAAGATACCAGCTACAGGAGAAATCCTAATTAATGAATATAGGAATTGGCCAGGAGTAGTTAGAGTTAAGAACAACTCCCTTGGTGAAAGAATCAATTTCGCCAAAGACTATATCATAGAGAAGAGACATGATATAACTCAAGGAAAGTTAATAGAAGAAACTATCAAGCAGATCCCTCCAATCAAAGACGAAAGAGACGTCACTCCAACCCAATGGGGATGTGGTAGTGAATCTAAGAACTTTAAAAAGAAATTAGAATGGAAACATAGGAAGTTTAAAACTAGACCTTTAGGATTTCCAAAGAAGTATAAATTTAGAAAATCTACTACCTTTAGAGAAAAGAACCCTAAGACTAAGAAAAATAAATTTAATTAATGAAGATATTTTAAGAGGAACACTAGTAATTATAAGAAGGTTCCTAATTATAGGAAAGAAAAAGATATAGCTCAATCTAATACCTCTATCAAAGAATGTTAGACTTGCGGAAAATAAGGACACTTTGCTAAAGACTTCCCTAATAAGAAAGATAAAGAAGGTATTAAGATTATTAATACAATGTTAGACTTTGCAGATCAAGAAGAATTAGATATCCTATATGCCATAGAAATATCAGACATAGAAGATGATGATAATACTAGTATCTATAGCGCATATACAGATACTGATTCAGAAGACTATAGTGATACTAATGAGTATGAAGACTCTCAGGATACTCTAGACTTGTATATGATGCAAACTAATCAAGACGATTTATATAATGAATATATAGACTTTGAAGAAGTTTGGTATAAGTGTATATTAGGCCCCTTTTTAAAGAAGAGATGGACAATTAGTAATTCTGAGTTACTAACATATATACCTAGATGTTACTTTGATGAAATACATTATTGCACATTTGAAATGAAATGTAGCAAGAAAGACTTTGGATGCGTAGGATGCTTTGAGATTATGCAAACAGAATTGTTTACAGTCTGTGTTATTTGTCAATTACACTACCATGAAGATTATTGGAGAACTAGATTTAGAGCAATTTATACTAGCTAGTATGACACTCAAATAGACTTAGATATTAAAACATATTATCAAGACATTGATAGAAATATAGTCAAAAGACTGCAAGAAAATGAAGACTTCAAAGGAAAGGGAATTTCCTATGATTTAGAAGAATACCATTCTGATAGTAGTTCAGAAGACCAAATTCCCTTAGATTTTATAGATATACCCCAAAAAGGAATATCTATTTTAGAAAAGAACAATTTAGGAATTTTTACTAAACCACATGCTTGTTTTATAGAGTTATTTGTTCAACACAAAGACTATCCTAAAAGACTTTAAGCTTTTATAGATACAGGATGCTCTCAGAGTATTTACAAGGCTAATGCCTTTCCTGAATACTATTTTTTAGAAAGTACTCAAGAAATCTATGGTAAAGTGGCTAATGGAGATCCATTTACCTTATATTTCCAGACTATTCCTATTTATTTTAAATTAGGAAATCAGAACAACAAAACCGTCAATCAACGATTTTGGATAATGGATCCTCGTCCTAGTTTCATAGGAAACATTATTTTAGGACAAGAGTTTATTAGTAAATATCATCCTTATACTCAGTAAAACGATAAGATATTAATTAGTAATAAAGAGGAATTTAATATTCAAGCCCCTCTAATAGATCACAAGACTGCCTTTGACCTTATGCAGGTCAAACCAAATTATAGACCCAGAAACCATCAAAGTTATTCAGCTGAGCATGGTGGACCTTGACCTACAACCCAACAAGAACCCGTAGACATTACTAAACCCTTACAAAAAGAGTGTAAGTGTCCAGACCAAAAGTGTTATAAGCAAATAGTGCTTATACAACAAGACATCTTAGATCAAGCCCAGCATACCTTATTACAGGTTCAAGATATATCCAAACAAAATAAAATTAATATAGAAGTAGAAAATGAAAAGATTAGGCAACTAGCAGAGCCTACTTTAGGAGAAAATCCCATCGCTAAGTGGGATAAAGATCAAAGTTATTGTGAAATCATCCCTATTAACCCAGATGCCACTATTAATGGTGGAACCTATACGAAAGGATATTCACAAGAAGACAGAGAAGAATTCAAGAAAGACATAGATGAAATCCTTAAGTTAGGCATTATTAGAGAAAGTAAAAGTAGACATAATAGCCTTGCCTTCTATGTTCAAAATGAGTCTGAACAGAAAAAGGGGAAAAAGACGCATGGTTATAGATTATAGACAATTAAATAAGAATTATGAATTTGATTCTTATAAGATACTAGAAAAGAATAATTTGATTAATTTAATTGAAGATAGAATTATATTCAATAAGTTTGATTGCAAATCAGGCTTCTGGCAAATTAAGATGCATCCAGACAGTATTACTTAGACAACCTTTAATGTGCCCCAAGGAAAATACGAATGGCTAGTAACGCCATTTGGATACTTGAACGCTCCCCAAGTATTCCAAAGAAGAATGGATAATATATTTAGACCTTATTCAAAATTTTGTCTTGTTTATATAGATGATATTCTTATATCCATCAAGACTGAGAAAGAGCATGTAGACCATCTTAAAAAGATTATTTTAAAATTAGACAAGCATGGTATTGTTATTTTCGAAAGAAAAATGCAATTATTTCAGACTGAGATAGACTTTGTAGGAATTCATATTAATAAAGGAAAATTATACTTAGCAGAACACATAACCAAAAAGATTCTTGAGTTTCCAGACCAACTTAATGACATAAAACAATTACAATCATTTTTTGGATTGCTTAATTGTGCTGCAAAATTTAAGGACCTTGCCTCAAAAAGACAAAGCTTAACTGCCAAATTAAAAGGAACAGACAAAACTAATCCTTTTTATTGGACTAAAGATGATTTTGAAGTTATAAGACAGAATAAAAGATGCAATCAAGAATATTCCTCTACTTGAACTGCCTAATGCAGAAGACCAGTTTATAGTAGAAACAGATGCCTCTGATAAACAATGGGGAGCAATATACTTTGCCATTGATCATCAGACAAAAAAGAAGAAGCTTTGTAGATATAGTTTTGGAACCTTTACAGACCCAGAAACAAGATAAAATGCCCATGAAAAAGAAGTTTTAGCTAGAGTAAGGGCAATAGAAAAATATATGCTTTTCCTTAGACCTAAACATTTTACTGTTTATACCGACTCTTCTTATGCATTAAAATTCAGAGACTTAGACTTGTCCAAATCAAGGACTAATAAACTTATTAGATGGCAACAATTGATTAATGGTTATGACTTCTCTGTTATACATATTAAGGGAAGTAAAAATACCATTCCAGACATCATATCAAGAGAACCAATGTTTGCTAACACTAATATAATTTTATATTTTATGTTGCAAACAGAAGACCTAGACAACATGAGTTCCTCTCGAACAAATAAACTGAACAGATAAGACGTTGCAGACTATCTTAGACGCGTAAGACCAAACGCTGGTGCAACGCAAAGACAAACTCATATTCAAGAGTCTCAAGAAAGACCAATCCTAGAGAACTTTGATGATATCTTGGTTCCTCCAGGAAAATATAGATAAGAGATTATTGCTCAAAATAGACTCATTGAGAAAATGTATTTTTCCTAATATAGACCCGATCAAAGATACCCAGACTTAATCAAGTTTAGACGAGAATTTTCAGATGACAAAAATACTCTTATAGATGCCATATGGTGGAATGTGAAGAATAAACTATGGATAGAGTTCAAGCAAAATTTGGTAGCCATTGCCAGATTCATGATGACTCAAAGAATTGCAGTTACCCAACTCAGTAGTACTGCTACGCCTAGACCACAGACTCAAACCTATGCTCAGACTCTTGGAGAATCCTCCAAAGCTAGACCCACTGATAATTTTTGTTATCAGAAAAAGACTTTTAAGACTAAGATTATTATACCATTTGGTCATAATAATCTTCCATTATCAGAAGACTATAAGAAAGAATCTAATAGCATTATTGAACATTTCAATATGTTATTATCGGAGGCTAATGGAGACGCCTTAATGATGAAAGGTTTCTTCAAAGACATTCCAAAGATTTATCTTTCTGGAAAAGCAGAGATTGCCCAGATAACCTTAGCAGACTATGGGTTCATTGGAATCATCCAAATTGAGACCATAGAAGACTCTGTTGCTCTTGGAAGAATAGTCCATGAGTACGTTAAAAAGGTAGAAAGCTTTCTTCCTTTATTTTCTAGAATCTATCAGATTGCTCCAAGTTCCGGTAGAGGAATGAGAGTTGAAGGATTTAGACTTGTTAGATTTTCCAATTATATATTTGAAGATGTTGAGATTCTATCAGAAGAGGAGACTAAAGATTTAATTATTGATAAGTCCAAGATATAGATCGCTCAAGCCATGGAGACAATAGAAACCATGGAATTATTAACAGGCAAAGACAGATGGTACACTGCCTATCACAAAGAAGATCTAATAATCCAAGCCGATGAGCCATTCAATGGAAGTCTCAAGAAAGAAGCCAAGGAATTGGTAGAGATAACTTTTCCAACTAGCCTTAGAATTATGAGCATCATTGATGAATTTTTCAATATTGCCCTCCCAGGACAGGACGATGCAGAAGAAGACACATACACGATAAAAAGGGCCCCTCAGTAGTGGATGAATTATTGAAGATGGAAGACTCATTTGCCTAGACTCTGCTTTCTATAAAGTAAAAATATTCATGCCCCACATGGTCCACCAGACTAATAAAAAGACGAAGACATTTGCTATTTGATTCTCTTGCATTATCACAAGACGACAGACTTATAGGCCATGGCCATCAGACGGTCCCATTTAGACATGGACCTGCCAAAAGAAAACGAATTACTTTATGAAGAGATAAGGCTATAGACTTTAAATATTCATTGTTTTCATTTAATCAGTTAGCTTTTATCCTCCGGTAGTAGGTCATATGTATGCTCCCTTGTGCTATAAAAGGGACGTGAAGGTTGTGTTATTATTAACAGTTGCTAGACTTCCAGTATTAGATATTAGAGGGAGAGAGTATGCTTATAGTAAGTAATATGTACATGAGTGAGTAAACCTCTCATAGTTAGGGGATAGGGGAGAGTTGTAACTACTTATGCTATGCAATAAAAGTATTTTCTTTTCTAGAAATCTCTTATGTTAAGTTGTTATTATTTTCCAAATTGTCTCCAAATTTCTGTTCATAGAGGACTATTGTGTGGAACCTCTGTTGTAGCATACAAGGTGTTATACTGGTGAACCGCCGTCAGGTGTCGATTAGTCATGAGCCGTTAGCCAGGTGAACGTTAGGCGTGAAGGCGTACAGGCAGGAAGCGGGTTCAATGCCAAAATAGTGGATTGAGGTATGACACATAAAGAGAGAGTTGTAGGAGTCCGATACCGGAGAAGAATAGTAGTAAGGCTGAAGAGAAGAAGGAAGGGAGATAAAGATATTGCAGACCAGAAGGAAGGTATAACTCGAACCAAACCCTTAACTATTTTTACATATTATTGATTTAAAAAGAATCTTGTATGAGCCTTTAAATCACTAAAGACTTTTTAGAATTTGTTAATCAAACAAATTTAGACTTAACTAGATAAATCCAAGATTGGACTCTTACAGACACTAAAGATAAAGAACTTATAGAATCTGCTTTAATATACGCAGGTGGTACTTTCAAATATATAGACCAGATTATTGAGTGGTTAGGAAGAGAAGTACCTAGAATAGAAATAATTAGAACAGGAATCCATGATCTCTTTAGACAAAAAATTAGAACTGAAGATTTTGCAGAAGAACTATCAAGACCTAAAAAATATCAAGAATACACTAGGATACTTGGATACATTATAGACGAATTAAAATTTATTAGATGAAAAAGGTTAGCTGAAACAAATGCTACTTTAATTAGAGCCGGAGGAATCCGCCCTCTTATTAAAAACGTAGAAACAGTTTCCCCTAGAACATACCGTATATTTTTGTCATCTTATGGTGATAATAATTTAGACGAATTTATAGATAATGATATAATTGATATTATTAATCAAATATATAAAGAAACTAGACAGATAAACCCACGATACCGTATAAGGTATTTAAGACTAAAATATTTCCCATCAAAACCTCTTGCAATTTCTAGACTCCCTGAAGAAACTATTTATATAGATAATCCTCTCTATTCATAACTCCAATACGATAGTGACGGAAGAAGCTTAAGAAGTAGTAGTAGCCCTGAAACTTCTACACTTAGACTTCCAGATTAATTAGGCTTTAAAATAAGATTAAAAGTCCTTAGAAATCAATGGGGTAGAAATTAATATTCCAGAAACCTTAGAAAGAGAAGGTGGTTCCTAAGAGGTCCATAAGAGAGAAACGCGGTCCTAAGACTTATTTGGATGTTAGCTAATCCGCATAGAACAATCCTCATAAGAGCCGGACTCATATATATATATATATATATATATATATATATATACACACACACACACACACATCAAATATATCCATAGTTATATATCACACACTATATAAGTATAATAACCATCCCTCAGAGCTATAACTCAATGGATGCAGTCTCTCAATGCTATCATCTTCCAAGAAATTACTCACACATCATCCTGGGTACCAGCGATCGGACTCTCACGCCGACTTGGTAAAAACCAAATCACAACGTATGGGAAGCGGTTATAGTTCCTCCCCGGAAATGAGAATGAAACATACCCACCATGTCTCACCCCTAATAAAAATCACATAATATAAAATGGACGCTATGACCTGGGGACTATACGCTCCCTACTCCTCAAGCCATGGGCCTCACCCACATCGCACAACTTCCCATGATAGAACTAGAGGGGGTATGATTCACATAAATATATCATTCACACATAGATATATTTATAATTATGTCATATATATACTGTCTCTATACCCGCAAGTATATATATATATATATATATATATCATCATCATCAAATCTGGCTATCCATGCCTATCTCTCGTAGCATGAGCTTATAATCCCGAATATACATATTCGATTTAATTCCATAAGCATTCACTTACTTATAATATAAATATAAAATTTCTTTTAAATTCAGAATATTAAGCTTATCACCACTAGCCCGTATCCTAATTACATCCGAAATTCTCATTCAAATCCTGAGGGTCTTTATCCCATTAGACTCTTAAAAATAACAAAGTCTCACAACTTAATTTTTTGTGCATATTTCACACCTTGCACTAAAACAATCATAACTCACACCACAGAAGTCCAATTGACCTCAATCAAATCTCATTAGAAATATTACTTCCATACCTTTCGTTTCATACATAAATGAGCATTTAATTCAAATCGTACAAAAAATGGCATGCATTTGAATTTGCTATAAACTTTTCATAACTCAACAACTTTGGCAGCTTAAACACCTTGCACTAAAACAACTATAACTCACTCTACATAAGTCCAATTGATCTAATTCAAATCTCATTAGAAAGATAACTTACATGCCTTTATTTTCATCTATAAAAGAGCATTTAATTCAAATCATACAGAAAATTGCATGCATTTGAATTTTCTATAAAATTTCTGATTTGATTCCCGAGCTAACTATTTAAATCTCGGAACTGCTTCCTTAGAAAAATCATTAAAATCCAAATTAAATCAGAAAAATATGTGGTTAGTGCCCACGCGACGATATCAAAAAGACTACAACTTTCCTCTTTTGACTAAGAGCTGAATCGATTTGTTTCCTAGTCGAATCGGTTCGAAAACGACGGAGTTACTATTCACCTTCTTCTCCAAAATCCCAAACCTCCATTAATACACCTCCGAGGTTTTTATTTTCTCACCCATAATCATCCAACCTCAAACAACCATAAATACACACATACAAAGGGTTCTAATCGTCGTAGAGCCCAGATCCAACAATTAATTTCAATTAATTCCTAAATTTCTCAAATTTGATAATATCCGAGTTTTACAAATTAATCTTCTGAAAAACCCATTTTGATTCACTAAAACTCATCCCAAAAATCTTTATAGTTTTACACACCAAATATAATATGAGAAATAAACACATTAAATTAATAAAGAAATTAAACACTTGCCCCCTAGATAAAATTCGACGACCCTGAGTCGAATCCCGCAGAGTTTGGCTAAAAATTCCCTTTCTTTCTTCTCTTTTCTCTATTCTTCTTTATTATCTTCTTTATCTCTTCTCTTTCTCTCTCTTAGGGTTTATAATTGGGGAAATAAGGCTTCTCTACTTATAAATCCCGTTTTTAATCATATGGGCCTCATTAAAATGGCCCAGATACCCCCGAGTGGGCTCGATTATGCCCAAAAATATTTCGTGATCCATTTACCACCTCCGGGTACACTTTTTCGACTATCTCGGCCCATCCAGACTCAGTCGTCTACTCAGAATTGACATCTGAATTAATTTATAAAAAGTCCCTATCTCACACCCAAATTAGTCTATATCTGACTTCTGGCCAAGATAAATAAATGCCACGTCACTTATATGCGTTATGACGTAAATAAATAATTACTATTCACTTAGTACTTAAATTTCCCTATATATTAACCATTCGCTCTCCAATTAATATTTAAATAAATATTACCATAATTAATTCAATTAAATTACAACACCCAAGTAATTTAATATTTCCCGAATTAATTAAATATTACATGCACAGAAATACGGGGTATTACATTATCTCTAATTTCTATCAGTGGTGTAAAGACATATTTCTCATGTTCGATATCTTATAGTTGTGTATGTCGTATGCCGCTACATTTGGCATGTCTCTTTTTGATCTCACACGACGGCCTCAATTCGAATTTCGGGAATCAAGCATTAAACATCTCTATCATGTGTCCCACATCTGCATCATCGACTTCGGGTTCCATAATTTTAGGCACTTTATGCAAGTGGTACGCAAGAGAAGTCAAAACAGTGAAAGAAGGCACGATATGAAAGTTCAAAAGAATTTTGGTAATTTTACAGCCACAATCCGGAGGTCCGGTCAACTGGAAAGTTGAAGAGATCGACGCCTCGAAGATACTGGAAGAAATGGCACCTCAATTCGAGCTACGGTGAAGAAGTTATGGCCCTTTGAAAATGGAGAAAATTCCTAGAAAAATCTTATGGAGTGACGCAAATCTCTTTGTCTCTTTCTACTCAAGTGATTCAAAGAATTTTTTTCAACTCTCTTTCCACACCAACCAGCCTAAAACGGCCCTCTTTTTAAACTTCATCATTTTAAGGCTTTAGACTTCATCATTTTAAGGCTTTATGCCTCTTTAAACGCACACTTGCACTCCTATTTACATGTTCACGTGATAAACCTTCAAGATATCATTCTTACTCTTTTTGGAGTATTTTGTGGAGAAGCCGGTCCCTTCTTCATTACGGCCCATCTGGAATTCTTGTAGGAGATTCCAGCCGACGACACCGGTACCAACACCTGCGGGTATTTCATATGTCACACTTATTTTCATTATACTCCGTGTAACCGTTTTTACAAATTATAGTGAAAATAATATAGTTTTGCCCTGCAGGGATTTTTCCTGATATTTTGTGTCACATGCTTTATTTATTTATGGATTGACACATGCACACACGTAGGTGCATGTTTCGGGGTTGAATTTATTTTGTTTAAAAATAGACTCTAATTAAATATGATTTTCTTGGAAACTTGGGAATAATTTTTATTTCAATATCACACACCGCGTTTACTTTCTTTTCAAATTGGTATCAGAGCGGGTTGCGCTATTTTATCACGTATTCCTATTTTTCGCAAAATCATGTGATATTGATTTTTTTTGAAAAAATCAGTTTTGTGTTTATTCGCAATTTTTCTAATAGAATGCTCATCTAATATGGAGCCTATTTTTGAAATTGTTCACGATAGTGCTAAAAAATTAAAACTTTTGAATTTGACACTTTGCAAAAGAATTAAAGTTTTGTAAAAAGAAAATTTTTGTTTTAAATCCGCAATGGATCTTTTGCAAACAGTTCAAAATCAAAGAGATTTTTATCATGTGGACCGTGACTTTAATGATTTAAAATTGTCCAAGAAGGAGAGTTTTGATAAAGTCCTATTTTTAGAAAAGGAAGTGGAGGACTTGAAAAAATTCTAGGGTTCCCGTTTGTGCGGTCGACGATAAAAAATTAATCAATGATTTTACGACACGTGAAAAGACTCTTAGGGATAAGCTTGTTTTAATTAAGGGAGAGAGAGACACACTTTTAGGAATTGTTGAAAATTTAAAAAAGGCGTCCCTTAATTTGGAAGAGTTTAATTCTTTGCTTGAATCAAATATTTTAAAGTTAAAAAATGATTTAAACGATTCAAGTTGGTTTGATTGTGATGGTAATGGTTGATTTTGTTCTCATGCTTCTAGTGCTAAAGCCAAAACCATTATTTGTTTGAAAGGGTCAACCATTCCCAAGGACTTTAGAAAAAGTCAACCCATAGGTGTCGTTCCACCCATTTACACATGTTCACATTATGGTTGGAAAGGTCACCTTAGGATATTTTGTTTTAATCTTGGAAGATGTCCTTGGAAGTTTAAGTCTAGTGTTTCCGTAGTTCCCAAAGCCCACACGACATTTCACATCTACTTGGGTTAGAAAATCACTTTTGGATACGCTAGATTTTAGACTTATTCATTCTCGTTTGTTTGCATATGATTATTCTCTTTCGATATCATATAAATGATTGTGTTCGCATGAGTGTTATACGCTAGTTTTTTATTTATGCTATTTATATTTGCTAGCGTTATGACATGTACTTTGTGTATAAATTTTTAAAAAATACAAAAAAAAATTATTTTGATAAATTTAATTGAAAATCCAATTTTTTTTGTATTTTGTTTGCACCGTTTATGGATAAACACTTAGGATGACTAAGTCACAACATCATTCCATTTTTCATGTGACTGTTTGATAGTGTTTTGAGACAATATATCATGTCATCTTTGTGCTTTATAATATTTGGAGTCATTAAGATGTAATTAGGTGTTACTTACTACATGTTTGACTCATGATTTCCTTTATTGCACACATGCACATATTTGTTTGATTATTGTGCTTGTCTTATCACATGTTGGTTTGGTGTTTTCACTTCTATCCTGTCCTTAAAACGAACCAAGCATGATAAAACTTGATAAGAAAGGTGTGCATGTAAAAACCATTTGGTAAGATTGTGTGGTATTTTGAAAAAATGGGGAGGGGCTACGAAAGATAATTATCTATCCTTTGCACTAAAGCCACCATTAAAATGGGCCTAAAAAATTGAGGAATTTTATTATCCGGGGTCCAAAGAGGTTAAAAGAGCCCGAAAAAATTTAAAGGCAATAAAAAGCAATTCATGCCAAATATGGGCCATTAGGTTTCACCATCAATTCTCCAAAGTTTGAGAATTTAGTTTATCACCTCTAAAAGAAAATATATTTGAGGGTGTTTGGTTGGAGAATTTATAACGGGTTTGCACGTCCTTGAAAATCTTGAAAAAGCACTAAATAGTTTTGGACATTATTGGTGTGGAAATCACTTTGACTTTGATTTGTTGATTTGTATAAGACGATGTCATCTAAATTCAACAATCTTTTACACCTAAGGATACTTTTGATGTTCATTCGTTAGGAGTTCACGTATTCATCATGCACATATGAATGATTGAGTTTATTTTCCTATCGAATGTGTTCACACCCATACATTCCATCTTCATGACTGGGTTATTTGAGTTTATATCCATTGTGTGATTTTTAGTATCTTATTTCGTGTAAATTTTTTTTTGAAAAATTCAAATATAGAAGATTTTTTTTGTGTGACATTTACCATATTCTTTGTTGTATGTTTTGGGTAAAAAAATTCAATTTAAAAAATATTTTTTTTTTGAAAAATTAAAAAAATATAGAAGATTTTTTTTGTGACATTTTCCATATTTATGCTTAAAAAGGGAGAGAATGAATTATGGGGGAGAAATATCTGTTGATTTATCTGTGATTTGCTTAAGCTTAATTGATCTTTGATTTTTGCATATCATTATATTTCAAACTGCTGCGTGTCACGGGTATTTGCTTTTTCTCATGTGTGTAGGTACAAAGTTGATATCTATTGGATTGCACACCCTAATGAGAAAAGCTTTGAGAGTTTCTGAAATGTTGAACATTTGAAGATGTTGATGTTTAATTGAAGACATGTCATTTAGTATTCTCGGTTTAAGGGTTTAATGGGGATATTATCTTATATGTCATTTGTTTTTAGGAGATTGCAAAATTTGAATTTTTTATGTATGTACCGGCATAGACATAGGGGGAGAATTGTAAGGACATATTTCTCATGTTCATTATCTTACAGTTGTGTATGTCATACGCCGCTATATTTGGCACGTCCCTTTTCGATCTCACACAACGACCTCAATTCAAATTCTGGGAATCAAGTATTCAACATCTCCATCATGTGTCCCACATCTGCCTCATCGACTTCACGTTCCATGATTTTAGGCACTTTATGCAAGTGGTACGTAAGAGAAGTCAAAACAGTGAAAGAAGGCACGATATGAAAGTTCAAGGGAATTTTGGTAATTTTACAGCCACCATCTGGAGGTCCGATCAACTGGAAAGTTGAAGATCTCGACGCCACGAAGATACTGGAAGAAACGACACCTCAATCCGAGCTACGGTGAAGAAGTTATGGCTCTTTGAAAATGGAGAAAATTCCTAGAAAAATCTTATGGAGTGACGCAAATCTCTTTATGTCCCTTTCTACTCAAGTGATTCAAATAATTTTTTTCAACTCTCTTTCCACACCAACCAGCCTAAAATGGCCCTCTTTTTAGACTTCATCATTTTAAGGCTTTAGACTTCATCATTTTAAGGCTTTATGCCTCTTTAAATGCACACTTGCACTCCCATTTACATGTGCACATGATAAACCTTCAAGATATCATTGTTACTCTTTTTGGAGTATTTTGTGGAGAATCCGGTCCCTTCTTCATTGCTGCCCATCTGGAATTCTTGCGGGAGATTCCAGCCGACGACATCGGAACCGACACCTGCGGGTATTTCGAATGTCACACTTATTTTCATTATAATCCGTGTAACCGTTTTTACAAATTATAGTGAAAATAACATGATTTTTCCTTATGGGGATTTTTCCTGATATTTTGTGTCACATGCTTTATTTATTTATGGATTGACACACGCACACACGTAGGTGCATGTTTATGGACTGAATTTATTTTGTTTAAAAATAGACTCTAATTAAATATGGTTTTCTTGGAAACTTGCGAATAATTTTTATTTCAATATCACACACTGTGTTTACTTACTTTTCAGGTGGGTAGTTTTTTAGCAACTTATAATACCAAAATTTACTTGGTTTCTATTCCTCAATAAGGACATATCTTCTAGGCCTGATGATTTTTTATTTACTTTTTAGAGATCATTCGTATAATTATTTACAAGAAAGTGTAATTTATCGTTATACCTTTCATCCATATTTCTTTGCACAATAGTTTCATTAGTTTATCTTTTTTTAATCATAAACATCCACAAATATTATCAATAATCAAAGAATTGAGGGACACAAAAGCAAGTGGACAGAAGTCCACTACTGTCGAAAATCAAGTGATAAGGAAAAAGGTTAAAAAACTCTTTTAAGAGTAGAAGAGAGCTAAGCAAAGGACACTTTGAAAATAAACTGTTGCATCCATATTCTTGCTGGACTTAAAAATTATCCCCACATCCATATTTCATCCTCTTTTCACCACTCATCTAGACTCATTTCTTACAATAAGAAATGAAACATAGGCTAAAATGATTAAAAGATGCAGAATTCATAACATCATCTCAACCTAATTATTGATAATATATTTTGCTTGTAATTCTCTTAGAATACTTTGAAAATGATACTAAAGACACTAATACCTCTCAAACCTCTTACTTTGAACTTTATATATCCTAAACAATCCTTTTATACACCCCTTCAATAAATCACAAACCATCAATAAAGTTATGAAACTCTACAAACTTTAGCACTTATTTTTTTCCTAATGAGTAAGATTTTTATTGACAAGAAATTATACTATTAAGTAAATCCGTTCCCCACAATTTCAAGATCAAAGAATATTATTACCAACAAATTTTGGAAATTCACAATGTAAAGGCTTGTGGTATATATTTTCACCCTTGACCTTAATTGTATTAATTCAGTATTAATAAGAGGTAAGTTAAACCACCAAGGTTGTGTGGCTAAGTGGAAGAAAGGTTGGGGTAGTAGGCATTGGGCAATGGGAAGTGAGGTTTGAAAAAATAGGTTGGGCAATGGTATCATATTGCTAGCCAATTGCTGATGGCCAGTGGTGGTGGACCTGCGGTGGCCATGGTTGACAACGACATGGTTGTTGTGGTATTAGTTTCCAAAGGGGACAATATTGACGGAGCGAGAGACACTACCAAGTATTGGGTCTGACTTGTTAAGTGGTTGACATCCTCCAACATACGGTCAGACTTATTTGGTGACATATGAGGTGAGACTACGATCAACGTAGCTCTAATACCACTCGTAAAAAATTACCACTAGAATATTATTAATATTTAATGAACACAATGAGAGGCTAAATGCCTTATTGATAATAAATTAAACTAGAGTCCAATCTTCTTCATTCGCAATGTTGTTAAGGGGTGTAAAATAAGAGGTTACCGCTATCCAATTATATTGTCTTTATTTCATGTTTTCTACTTTATTACATATCTCATTTTGCTTACAAATTAAATACTTACAATCCCTCATATTTTGGTTCACAAAGGACCACCCTTACTATGGATATCAATGAAATAATTGACATTTCCTAAGTTACCTCCTTTGCTTGAATCATTTATTATTACTTTTAAGTCGTTGCACAATGTTTTGTTAGATTCTAATGTACTTGGTTTCTTATCAATTAGGAAATCTATTAAAGGAGTATGTACTAGATCAATTATCAATTTTTTGGCATATATGTTCCAATCATATAGTCATTATTAGGATGGTGTTTATGTTATTTATGAAGATAATATCACTATAATATTCCATGCAATTTTATAAACATGAGATTTGGATTGCATTATGCTTTTCATTATTCACATTATAAAATTGGAATCTCGGTTAATATTGTAATAAATAATTTATACATCATCCTCGCATCGCGTGGGGCTAATACCTAGTGGAATATAATTTCAATATCCACATATATGTATCATTCTTCTTGGGAATGAAGGTAACATGGAGTTTGGGTGTTTAGCACATCATGGTTTAGATGATTTTACTTTTTAGGAGTAAATCTGTAGAATGAGTAATTTATATACCATGGTGAAAAACTGGTCAAATGTTATGAATATATAAGCATGGCATAAGTTGGTAAATCTCTTGGGTTATTATGTATAATAATGAAGAGTTGTAGTTTCTTCATGACAGTTAATCCACTCTTTACATTTAAAGAATTATTATTTAGGTAATAAGAAAGTGGGTATTGTATCCCCATTTATTCTTGTATATATTGGGTAACATGTGCGGAGGGGGAGGGGGAAGGCGGTAATTTAATGGGTTACAAGAGAAAAATAAGAGAGGAAGAAATATGGTGTATTATCTCCTATTGAGGAACACAACTCTAAAGAAAAATTATGGAGTTGAAGTATGATTTTGGCTTTCCACGATTACATTGAAGAGTTTGTTCGAGGTTTAAGGTAAGGTGTTTTACATAATATGGTCAATCAATTTCTCGATAGTAATTCCTTATGCTACATTTTATTTTGTACTCCTCTAGAAATTGTTGTGATATTTACTGAAATCCCATGGTATTCGATTGAAATTTTATGCATTTAGTGAATTGGACAATGTGTCATGAAATTTTTATATAACATTGAAATGGGCATCAGTCAAAAGTCCAAGAGTTCAATATCCGGAATAAGACTTTAAGATGCCTATGTGAGGTGAGGTTAGGTCTGATGATCCATTGATTTGTTATGAAAAAAATAAATGGATAAAATGCTTATATTTATTGTCGTTATTGCATTTGACTTGTATATGTCGGTTGTTAAAGCATTTTGATGAATCGTTATCATTTTGAACTTCATATTCTTGTCATAGTATGTACTTCCCTTCTTTTAGTTTTTAGTTACAGGTTAGCATTGAATTTGACGAAATTGACTCGTGAAGAATTTTGGGAGACACACCATATTGTGAATATTATTTTTGTATAAAATTAGCATTATAAATATTTTTGATCTTAGTGGATTTTGCTACCGAAAAAGATATAACGTAACACCTCGTATTTTTGTGCATTTTATATTTAATTAGTTCGGCTAATTTTAAATTACTTGTGTGTCGTAATTTAATTAAATTAATTATTATTAGTATTTATTTAAATATTAATCTGGAGAGTAAATGGTTAAGATTTGTGGAATTTACATTACTAAGTGAATAGTAATTATTTATTTACGGCATAACGAGTGATAGTGACGTGACATTAATTTATCTCAACCCGGAGTTGGGTATAGACTATATTGGGGTCGAGATAAGGACTTTTAGTAAAATAATTCGGATGAAAATTCTGAGTGCATGGTTGATTCCGGATAGGTTGAGATAGTCAGTAAATGGGTCTCGGGATATTTTTAAGCATAATCGGGCCCATATGGAAGTGTTTGTGCCATTTTAATAAAGGCTACAAGCCTACAAATGGGATTGACATAATAAAACCTAAAAGTGAGAGGGTGTGGCAGCCATATCTCATTTAAGAAAACCTAAGTATGTAGAGGAGAAAAAAGGGAGAAATTGGAGAACCGTTGGGAGACAAAATCAAGAACAAGTGTGTGTATCCTTCATCAAACCACCATCTACATAAAAGGATACAGAATCTATAAAATTCATCAGGCAAGTGGTTAATTTGCTTCAATGTAAAATTGTGATAATCAATTCATATCACAATGGGTGTGATATAATTCATTATTTTTGGGTTAGGTTAATACATAAATTAGGTTTTTGATTTATAATACATCTCGTGTGAATTTTGTGTTAAGGAAGATTGTGGTAACAAGTCTACTATTGGAGAAATTAGGCTGCGATTAGAACCTGAAAATTATCTGGTTTAAATGGTTAATTGTTGAAGTCATGTGGGGGTATTATGAATCGTTAGTGATTGGTCTTGTAAATTTAGAGATGATTAATGGTGGACTGAACTGTTTGAGAATTATAACTTTGTGTCATTGGTAGTTAATAAGTATTGAGTTTAAATCTGGTGGAAATCGTCTGGTTTATAAACGCTTACAATTGGTATATAAATCTGGGAAACAAACGTGAAAATAACCATGGCGACGCAACAAAGAAGAAGAGGAGAGAGAAAACCACAGCCCGTTCGAGCGACATGGTTTTAGTTCGTGCGACGCCACCTGTTATTCGAACGGCAGGGTGGGTCATTCGAGCGAAGCAGTGGGTTAAGTCCAGTTTGGGTTAGGTTCTATTTTGGGTCGGAAGAAATAGATTTTTTGATTTTAGTTAACCCAGTAAAGAATTTTAACCTTTTGTAATAGGGATTCAAAAAGGGAGTTTAGTATATTTATTTGTGTAGAGGGAAACGGGAATGAATCTAGAGAATTTGGAATAGTAAATTCTAAGGAATAATTTATGGACCAAGGGAGTGAGTCCGTGTATTTTGGGAGTGTGTCACCATAATAATAAAATTAATTAATGTGCAAATTAATTAAAGGTTAGAGTCGGAATATTGATTCGGATAGTTTGGGCTAGTGCTATGGGATTTGTCCACGGATTAGCCAGGTTTAAATTATATATATACATATGTATCTCTCTCTCTCTCTCTCTCTCTCTCTCTCTCTCTCTCTCTCTATACATATATATATATATATATATATATATATTTGTGTGATTTATATATATTGGTGTGTATATAATTTATTGAAATACATACCCTCTAGTGCTATCGCATGAGGTTGCACAATGTGGGTGATTCCCCTTGCTTGAGGAGTAAGGCGATTATAATCTCTAGGTCATAGTCGTCCAAGATTTTTTTGTGTTATTTATTTTCAGGGGTGAACCTCTTTGGGGTATGATTCGGTTTCACTTTTAGTGAAGGAACTATGGCCGCCTCCGCTATGTTCATTTTGTTTCACTGATTCGGGTAGCTAACCAAGTCGGGATGTCCGGGTGGATGAGTATACCTGGGGTGATAGCATTGTACAGAAAATTCGGTGAGTGTCTACTCGGGAGGATGGCTATATATCTATGACATGTGTGTGAATGTTGAAATATAATGACACGTATATATGGTGCAGATAATTATATACGGGTAAAATACATGAAGTGAACTATATTAATTATATAGTGAGAATGTTACATGTTCTTAAATAAAAAATGATTAGTTAAGTTAATATGATAAATAACTTATAAATCATACATTAAACTGTAACACCCCGCACTTTTGGGTACAATTAAATTCCATAAATGGGTGTAAATTGGAAATTTGAGGAATTTCTCTGATAATAATTTTTGGAATTTATGAGAGTTGGATGATTTCAGAGGTGTGCTTCATTTAATTTTGAGATTAAGTAAATGGGTTGGAGTATTTTAATCGTATATCGCAATTGAGTCAAGCGAAAAAGGATAAGATTTTAATTGGAAAAACAACATTGAAATGTAGAGGGTTAAATTAGTGGATCGCGGTCAAGTACCCCGGATGGAGATTTCGAGGGCGCGGTTGGTTTCGAAATGGCCGAGATAGTCAGAATAGAGTATCCAGGGATAGTATTTGGGTTCCAAAATTTTTTAGACTAATAGGGACTCGTAATTGAGTAAACGAGTCATTTTTTGGGTTTTAATGGGATAAGACCTTATTTCCCCCTATATAAGGCACAGTAGAGGGAAAGAAAGAAAGAAAAAGAGAGGAAGGAAGAGATGGAGACGAAAAAGGGAGATTCCGGCCAAATTTTGCGAGATTCGACTCGAGGTCGTCGAATTTTATCCACGAGGCAAGTGTTTACTTGCTTTCTTTATTTTAAGCATAAATCTCATATCATAGTTGGTAGTCATAAACAACAAAGATTTTTCGGATGGATTTTTTTGAATCGAAACGGGTTTTCGGAAGTTAAAACGAGTAAACCCCGAATAATTTCTAATTCGAGAAACTTAGGAATTTATTGTAATTGATTGTTGGTTATGGGTTGTAGGATGTTTAGAACCCTTTTTATATGTGTTTATGTAGTGGATTGAGGTTGGAGGAGGTTAGGAGAGGAGATAAAATCTTAGGGGAAGCTTTAATGGCCGAACAACTTCTCGGAGAAGAAGCTGCCCGGAGCCATCGATCGATCGATGGTCCAGGGTCGATCGATCGATGGTAAAATATTTTTGGCAATTTCGACTGGGGTTGTTTATATGGGATAAATCCCAAATTTTATTAATTATAGTTTATTTAATTGAGGATATGAAGACTCATTTAGGTATTTAATAGCTAGCCATTGGAGGAAATTTATAGGGTCTAGGAGGGTGCTAAATTGGTGTGGCACTAAAAGTATATTTTTGAGGAAAATAAAGAGTTTAAGGAATTTAAAGGTTTAGGATTCCTAAATTAGAGTGGGTACCTCTAAGTTTATTTTGAATTGTATGTAAGCTATGAGTTCATGGAAAATAGAGTGGGGATCCATGACTTATTTAATTATGGATGTTTGGGACGAGTAACACCCGAGGGAGTATTTTAGCGAGTGATTATATATAAAAAAAATTGTGCGCGTAAAAAAAGAAATTGTATGTGGAATTAGTGTTTTAATCCTAGGAGGCAACTAGGATGGAATTTGGGTTATAGGCTAAAAATAAGTTGAGGGCGTACTTATTAAATGATTATGAATTGGGATATGTGAAGAGTATATAAATTCCTAACAGTGATCGAGGTACGGGGTATAACTATGTAAGAGTATACTCATAGGATTCGTATTTTAAGGATGAGAATACTTAAATACTTGTGAGATTGGCAATTATAGCCAGGTATACACTCGAGGAGTGATGATTGTATATATATACGATGTGATTATGGTATATATTATATACGATATGAATACATATATATCTGTGTGTGATTGGTGTATGTGTATCTTAGAGGATGATTCCACGGGCTTTCCTTTGGTATAGGGTTGGAATAGCCAGATTATATATTTTGTCTTATGCGATCCAGGGAGGTTGTACGATGTGGGTGAATCCACTGGCTTGAGGAGCAGAGAGAGTATATCCCCAGGTCATTATCGTCCCGCGTTCGAGTGCGACGTGTGTCACTCCACTTGTAGAGGGAACATAACCGCCTCCACCGTTGTGTATTTTACCATGACCATTAGTAAGTTTGGCTTGGTACCGTGGTACAGTGAGTAAACCCGAATTTGAATAGGCACTACGAGATTTCATCCTCGAGTTATAGCTAGGTGGATGGTTATTATACGTATGTCTGTGATAGGTATAATCATATACTAGTTGCGTATAGTATATTGCTTGTGTATGAAAATGAGGCACCTTATAGTAAACTTATGTATATAAAGTTAAAAGCCTAATAAGGCGTATTTTCTCTTTCCGGTAGATTTGGATCCGGATTTTATATAAATTAATAAGAAGTTTTAGTATGAATATTATATGTATATGAGTCTTATATACGCGTCATGTGCTGATGGCCTAGTGAATCTCGACGATCAACGCTGACGAGTAGTAGTGTATCGGGGGGTTCCTTGTTTGGATTTCGCTTCGCGAGACACCCCACGCACGAACGTAGTGCAGTGTTGAGAATGGGGAGAAGTTTAGCCCTTAGTACTCGGGTTTTCAAGGGCTCTAGAGGACAGGTGAATTATATTATTTAGGCGGGGTAGCTTAACTAGGATGTCTTAAAAGATGCGTTAGGTGTCCACTATTGGAAGAGGGGTGAGGAGTATCTCATAGGAGTGCGATACCAATTTAAATATGAGATAAAAATATAGATATTTTATATAAATATAGCATTTATGCACTTGCGAAATATTTTCACAACTCGAGCTCTGACCCGTTTATCTATTTTTCCTCTCTTTTGCTATATATGGATATATTATAGGTGTCCAGACACAGGGACGCCTGGATGCAAATTTTTTCGAGTCAGACGTTCGCTGCAGTAGCTGTGAATGCGTGCAGGTATACTGTAGACGCTTCTATTCTTGAAATCTAGATAGGAGGTGTTGTGTAAATATTCGGGCTAATAACCCAACTGCATTTATTTATTTTACCGCCTTTTGATGTGGCATTTGTTTGGGTTGCTTTAATGTTAAACCGAGTGTTCGGTTATTTTTATCTCTATTTAGTTTTCGTATATTAATTGTTGTGATTGATTTAATTGAATGGTTTTTCTAAAAAGATTAGTTAATTAAAATTTTGACACCAGCCTAATAGGTCAATTAATTTGGATTTCGACAGTGATGCTGAGAATGAACCATGTGAGACTCCTGTTTTAATTTGGTACATGAGTGATCACCCGATATTAAATTAGGTGGGGTGTCACATAAACATACTCGAGCTAGAGTAGTGTGACAGGAAGGAGTTATAGTAAGGACTAGTTACAAGGTAGATGACTAGGTGGGTTATAAAAAAAAGTCTTAGGTGTGCACAATAGTTGAGGGGTGAGCAGGTCCTCAAGGGAGTGCGACACTAGCTTAAATATCAAAAGCATTCATGCATTTTAAATTACTGGAATTTAATCACTTGCTAAATATTTTCAAAATGTTTTGGGTTCTAACCATTGCTGTCAAATTTTTTCAAAACCTTTTTAGGTGTCTAACCACAGGGACGCCAGACTTGATTCTATTTTCGGGGATATGCCGCTGCGACATATGTGCAGGATTTGATTAGATGCTTCTTCTATTCATATCTAGTATAGTATTTCATTCCAGTACTTCATTTATGGACATGTTGTCCTTAAATTTTAGTTATCCAGTTCAAACATTTATTACTACCAGTTGCTTTTATCATTTGATTTGTATTTGGACTTGGAGTTTGTATCCGATAATTTATTCGGCAAGATTTTATCTATTTAAATATCGTGATGATTAAGACTTTGTTATGGTGTACGGTTTATTTTTGGTTTTCCGCATGTTATAGTTATTTGTGTAATGAAAGATAAAATTAAACACCAGTTTAATTTGACACAGGTGATTAGTAATTAAAAAGTTTTCGACAGTGATGCTAAGAATGATCCAAATGAAAAACCTGCTTTAATTTAATAAATGATTGATCACCCGATATTTAATTAGGCGGGGTGTCACATATAATTATTCGGAGGTGTAAATTGTATATATTTTTATTATTAGGAGACATTTTAGAATTTGGTGTGTAAATTTGGATTATATTATATTTTGGAGACTCGTAATAATTGGTTGGTGAAAATTAGATGCCCTGTATATGTTTTTTTTGGATTATTAGTTTTATTTTAAGTAATGTAATATTTTAAGTAATGTAATGACTCGAATTTTTGAGGTGTTACAAATGGTATCAGATCTTAGGTGTATGACAATCCTCGAATCTTGGGCTATGGTCTATTGTGTTATTCTGTTGTGGTTTAGTTAGGAGAGAACCCTAGGTTAGGTCTATAACGTAACACTATTTTTTAGTTTAGGTATTTGACAACCCTTAAGTCTTGCAAAGGACATACTTTTGTGGCTCCGTTATATGGTACTTTTAGTTTAGGTAAATTTAGAAACTCTATTTTTGTGTACTTATTTAATCTTTCATCCTTGTGCGAATGCCATTTTATTATTTTAAAGTATTGAAATGTCTTTTTATACCTATGAAATTACCGTTACTCCTATGTAAATAGAAATTTAAAGATTTGTTTAAATGTTTATGATAGATTTTCCTTGAGAAAAGTTCCCTTGATACTTGGGTTTTAAGATACCTTACGTGGTTGTAGTCTCATTTTAATATTACATATAGGTTCATTTCTAGTCCTTTCGAATAAATGAATACTGTAATAACACTACAAGTAATACTGATATGGTGTCGATTTTTATATGTATCGAATGGTGAAAACAAAAGACCATTAAATTAAGGGGCATGTAGATACCACCCTTTGATAGCAGATATATATACATATAAGTCCACCTAATTTTAAAATGTATAAATAAACCCTTAGACTAGTCAAGTTTCTATTATAGAAAGGTAAAATCTTGAAGATACCCTTATAAGTATCACGTGAGAAAATCTAAGATCAGATATTGCAAGTTTTTTCATCTCCACTTTTCCCTTCTATTTAGTGAGCTCATCATTTTATATTTCCATTGTTTATGGGATTCCAAACGAATAAATCGTCTGCTCTCTATTTCTCTCCGTTATTGCATTCTTCAATCAAAATGATGGTACTTCATATCGCAAGATTTTGAATGGAAAGTGTCAGATAACAGTGAACAACTTGCAAGAGAGACACAAATTAGAAGATACCAAAACACATTTAGAAGAAAAGGTATTGAACGATTTTATGATCCTCTGATTTGGGACATTAATTACATGCATGTTGGTAAATAAATTGGAGTTTTTGATGAAGTATTCGTAGAGATATTTTTAGTCTAAAACAGTACTAATAGGTCTTTGTATTGAACAATGTTTGAAAAACTAGATAAATATATCAGAAAATTCATGGGATATAATTTTTTTTCGTAAATTCGTGAATTTTTATTGTAATGTTATCGTTGTTGTAAGTTATATATATATATATATATATGTATGTATGTGTGTGTGTGTGTGTGTGTGTGTGTGTGTGTGCAAATCTAACTGTGTTTATTATTATATATACAATAGTGGGTATACATTTATCTGTCTTTGTAAATACTGAGTGTAACAAAAAAAATGAATTAACGTTATGATAATTTGCAAAGTATCTTTAAATGAAAAAGCGTTTGTTTATAAATATAGAAGCTTATGGTCTTAATGTTTTATTTAAAAAATGTAATGCGACTATTGTATGGTCATAGAATACATGAGGGTTGTTTGCGATGGTGTATACATTTGTTGGTATGTGTCAAATTTAAATTTGTAAAAATATGTCACTCCCTTAGAAATACAAATGGTGTTGTGTTAAACCACTTTATGCAACAAAATTTAGGGGTAGATATACTATGTATATATAAATATATGTCCATCTTATTATAAAATCTATGAATAAATTTGAATAAAGGAGGGTTGTTTGATATGATATATGTAATGCTTGATTCATATTGTAATTGTATCTATCAAATATATATTGTGAAAAATGTTTGTTGATAATGGTAAAAAATAAGATAAGGTATTGGGATTGTTGTTTCTTTTGAACTTTATATTTTGCTAATTTTAAGTTATAATTGATAACATATTTCTTGATATCAATTAAAAATGTTTTCTACATTGCTATGTGTTATATGAAACTTTATAATGATTAACAATTGTTTTAGTAGGTTCGCGTGAAATATATAAATAATAAAGTGTATATCACTATAATTGTATGACAAATTTGGGTTTAAATAGATGTATGCCGAGTAAAAGTTTATGATTATATTGTGTTAATTCTTATGACTATACATAAGATGCTTTATTTTTTGCAATTTCATTCAAATTGTGTTACCTAACTCACCGTTATCTAAACTCTTTTTTGGTTATTTTGTGTGCAATTAGATGGCCGATAATAGTGATGAAATCGAACCAGCAAAAATGGGAAAACATAACCAGTTTTGATTTAGTTTGGTAGCTGTCAACACATTTATGTGAGATAACAAGGATTTTTTCAAAGACAAGCACATTAAAAAATTGATGGACACACGTTTTGGCCAATGTTCGAAGCATATTACAAAGGAAAGGTCACAGAGTCAGATGTGAAGAAGTGCGGCTTGAAAATAATCTAAATTATTTAACGTTACAACAAGGATACCAAGAAATTTTTTATTGGAAACATGTCAATTGAGTTGTCCCCAATTGATATAACAACTTTGTTTGGTCTTCCGTCAAATGGTGCACCAATATTAGTTGTGAAAGAAAAAATGAAGACTACTCTATTCGCTGATAGATATTTCAAGGGCGCGAAGAAGATGACAAAGACATTGTTAAAAAGGGGCTGCAGATAAATGATGAGGATGAGATTGAAGATGCAGATAAACATTCACATCAAACATATAAGAGACAATTTTTTTTAAAGTGGTTCGGCTATGAATAAAGCCTACATCCACTATTATTTTATTCCTAGGGATTTACAATAGCACAATATGGTGTAGAGAGAGAAAGAGTGTGTATCTTGTGTATGGTGTTTCTTAGTTGTCCGTCCTCCCTTTTAGCTAAGGGAATACATGTATTTATAGTGATGGGAGTTAAAGAGATACAATGTCTTTATACATTCAGACATTTATATCTATATACAATGAATATAACTGTCGACCTTCTATGGTGGTTGGTTAGTATGTCGACTGAATCTCCTCGGGTGCTGACTAACTCTCCTCGGGTGCCGACCAACTCTCATCGGGTGACGAATAAGTATAAATATTGCCACGTAGGATGACATGCGTCCTTTTTTGATTGGTCCTCGTAGATGGAGAATTTTTGCGTCAACAGAAGCCCCCAATGCTCCATTCTTGATGGTTCATTGAAAGGATGGAGTATTTATTCTGTAGTGTTGCTCGGTGCTCGTGAAATTCTTGATCTTCCTTCTTGATTTGTTCAACATAAAGTGCACTATCTCCTGGAGGACATATGATGAAGGCTGATTGATGGTTTCAAATATCTCTTTTGAGGAACTCTGTTCGTCATGTGCTATGTATCACTCCATGGAATTTGGATGCAGCCATGCCATAGTATGCATCTTGTAGCTTGTCATAATCTTCAAGTATGTTGATTGGTTTGCTAGCCGACCAACTGCCTCCTGTGCCGAGCAACTGAGTGCTAACTTCACGTGCTTGATTTGTCTAATTTATGCTCCTCTGAATACTTTGTCGAGTAACATACTAGCTTTTGAACCCAACTTTTCAATCTAATTAATACCAATCTAGTGGTGGACTTCAAAACATTTTTATATAACTTCTTCCTCAATATTCATTTGGGACAGTAGTAGTAAAGATCTCAGTGATGTAGATGGTGAATCTGACTCCTGAATGTGCATAATAACTCCTGAATATGCCTCCTGAACTTCAATATGCCTCCTGAACTTCAACAGCATGTTCATAATAACTCCAGAACTTCAATATACCTCCTGTACTTTAAAAACATAACTCCTGTATTTGCATCCTGAATTTCTGAATACGCCTCCTGAACTTCAATAGCAAAAATTAACTTCTAAGCAAAAGAAAGTAACTCCTGAATGATGATTGGTCGGGGCCCCGATCGTGTGAGTTTGTGGAGTTGAATTTAATGCTCGACTGTATGATGTTATGAGAATGTGCCACTGAATGAACAACTGAATTTGTAATAGAAGCCCCCAAGTGTGGAATATGAATTTTGAATGCTTTCTCGGCCTTGAAGTATGTTATTTGACAAATTTTCTTATTTTTCATAGACAATAAGATTTTCTCCACCTTCTATTTAATTATAGTGACTTGTCATTATTTAGGCTTAAGCAATGAAATGACTTGCATCCCACGTTCCTGCTCAGTTTAACTAACCGGAGTTGACTGTATTTGATTTATCGACCAACCGGAGTTGGATGGTAATTGATGCCCGACCAACCGGAGTTGGTGGTAATTGGTTCACGACCAACCGGAGTTGTTATTTGATGATTGATTGACCAATCGGAATTGGTGGTGATAGATAACCGACCAACCGAAGTGGTGGTTATAAATGCCCGACCAACCGGAGTTGGTGGTAATAAATGCCCGACCAACCGGAGTTGGCGGTAATAAATGCCCGACCAACTGGAGTTGGTGGTAATAAATGCCCGACCAACCGGAGTTGGCGGTATCAACCAACCGAAGTTGGTGGTAAATTGATTCCTGACCAACCGGAGTTGGTGGTACTGACCAATCGGAGTTGGTGGTAATATATGCCCAACTAACCGGAGTTGATGGTAATAAATGCCCGATCAACCGGAGTTGGTGGTAATAAATACCCGACCAACTGGAGTTGGTGGTAATTGAGTTCCCGACCAACCGGAGTTGGTGGTAATTGAGTATATATAGAGAAAATAATTTTCCTGAATAACAGCTCGTTGGGGGTAAAATATAATAAATACTGGAGACCTCCTTGGAGCTGACCAACAGATTGTTGGGAATAAGATATAATAAATGCTGGAGACCTCCTCGGAGCTGACCAACAGATTGTTGGGAATAAGATATAATAAATGATGGAGACCTCCTCAACAGATTGTTGGGAATAAGATAATGTAAATACTGGAGACCTCCTCGGAGCTGACTAACATATTGTTGGGAATAAGATATAATAAATACTGGAGACCTCCTCGGAGCTGACCAACAGATTTTTGGGAATAAGATAATACATGTTAAAGACTTCCTTGAAGCTGAATATATATAGAGAGAAGAAATTTTACGAGCTCCATGCTGAATATAAATAAGAATTTCCCCGACCAACTATCCGTTGGGGGTGAAATATAATAACTGTTGTAGCTTTTCCTCGGAGCTGAATATGATAATAAGTATTTCGCCGAGCTCCATGATGAGATAAATATAGAATATGAATCCGAACGGATATATAGAATAATTCGTGCTTGAGCATAAATCAGAGCAATAATAAAATATATAGTTCCTTGCTGAGGTGAAATTTCATAACGCTGAGCAATGATAATAGTTTCCAGAAGTTTAAGATTGTTTCCGAGCATTCGTCAACGTTGAATCTTGTACCTGTAAAAATTAATAACTTGCTCTACCATATGTGTAGGCTGAATTGATTAGTAATGAGAATAATTTACTCATCCAATTAATATATGATATGTATATGCTTGAGAAATAAAAATATTAATTTCAAAAAATGAAATAATATATGTTGGTTGATATGTCAAGGCAAAATTGCCTGATGTCGAGCAATAATAGTTTCCAGAGGTTTAAGATTGTGGCTGAGCTTTCGTCGGGATTGAATCTCGTCCCTATGAAATTGTAATAAGCTTCCCGAGCACCTGTCGAGACTAGATCAATTAATTATTGTCATGAGAATAATTATTCAGCCAAACAATATGTGATGTGCATCAGCATAAGGCAATAAAAATTTCAAAATATGAAATAATATGTTTTGTGCCAAATGTGTGTGAGATGGACAAATTTTTATTAGATATGTGCCATAAATAAGACGTAGAGTTTTTTGTAAAGTTATTTAATCTCCAACAACTAATCAGGTATAAGTTAATGTTTGAAAATTATTTATCACTTGGCTTTAAATTTTTTTTTTTTGTATTTCAAGTTTAAAAAAAAAAACTTAAGCCCCCTGTTTACCCCCAAGCTGAACTCGTGTTTAAATAAATATCTAGGGTGCTTCGCATTTTTTAATACCCCAAGATTCTACTGTTGCCGACCAACGGCATAGGTGTTGCCAACCAACATTTGGGGATGTCTCAGGTTGTAGAATATATAGTGCCGACCAAGAAGCAAATGGTCCCCGACCAGCAGAGCGATTTCGCCGATCAACAAAAATGATGCATTGATATTGCAGACCAGCTGTTGGATGGTCACCGAACAACATCAGATGTCGCCGACTAAGAAGTGGATGGTTTCATACTTGCCGACCAGTAAATTGAACCCTCCGAACAAGAATGAAATGTCACCGATCAAGAAGTAGATGATCGTCGACCTGCAATTGGTTCCACCGAGCTACAATATAAGTCTCCGACCAACAATAAGATACCTCGTAGTTGGATACAATTATTTCAACGTTTCTGATGGATCTTCACATCTTATCTACGACAAAAAATGGTCTGGTTAAGCTTCCCTTTAATAAAAGATGGCATGAGATGATGCCGACCAACAATATGTATGGCTGACTAGAAATAGGGGCTGTAAGTGGATGATTCCGAACAACCATATGAGCCGCGGTGATGAATTTTCCATGAGATTGTTATATCCCAAAATATCTCAAACCAATAGATCAGAAAAATGACATTCGATGTAAAATCCAAGCATTAAGATTTCTAATTAAATGATCCATTCTCTAATCCACTATATCGTGTGATCCCGACAAAGAAACCCTGTGATGTGATGAATGAGGAGCCAACATCTCAAATTTGTGCCCAATGTCTTGATATGGTCATGATTGTTTAAATGATCCTTTTTTACAAGAGGCGGGTAATGGTTTTTCAGGTGAGAGAAAATTATTTTTTATATTGATCCCTTCCTATTCCATATTTGGAGAGATATAAATATGCTGAATGATCGAAGTTCTTACCAAATTTATATAAAAAATCAATCAATGAGACTTTATTGACATAGATGGAAGATGAACCAAATTAAGTATATAGTTCATAAAAATGAATACAAAGATACTCAAACTTGAAGAGAGAGAAAGTATATCTGGGTCATTATTTCCATGAGAATATTTTTTAATGTCTTTAACCTTTTCCCATTCTCTGATAAAAAATATAATGGGACTTTGAATAGTCATCAAAGATCTTTCAAAAATTATTTCAAAATCAACAATGAAAATTATCAAATCTTATCATCGTCGTACATATTGGTATATGCAATCATTTAAAATATTGATTTCATGAGATAAAATTGAAATTCTAAAATTAAGCAAAAAGTTATGATTTATGAAATCCACTATTTTTCAGATTTCTAAATAAGAATTAATCTAAAAGTTATGATTTAAAAATCATGATATGCAACATTTTGCAAATAAAAATTGGATAATTAATTTATGATATAAACATAAAAATCATGATTCAATCAAAAGATGTATGTATAATTGATTATACGTAGAGAAAATAAAAACTTAGCTTTTGATAGAGAACAATGCTTGTAACACGTTTCCACAGACGACGCCAATCTGTTGAAGACAAAAAATGACCTCTGCCATTTTAGTGGCGTCAACAGCAGATAAATGATGAGGATGAGATTGAAGATGAAGATAAACATTCACATTAAACATATAAGAGACAAAAGGTTTTTAAAGTGGTTCGGCTATGAATAAAGCCTACATCCACTGTTATTTTATTCCCAGGGGTTTACAATAGCACAATATGGTGTAGAGAGAGAAAGAGTGTGTATCTTGTGTATAGTGTTTCTTAGTTGTCCGTCCTCCCTTTTAGATAAGGGAATACATGTATTTATAGTGATGGGAGTTAAAGAGATACAATGTCTTTATACATTCAGACATTTATATCTATATACAATGAATATAACTGTTGGCCTTCTATGGTGGTTGGTCTTCCTTGAGTTGCTTGGTATGCTATGTGTTGGTTAGTATGCCGACTAACTCTCCTCGGGAGCCGACCAACTCTCCTCGAGTGCCGGATAAGTATAAATATTGCCACGTAGGATGACATGTGTCCTTTTCTGATTTTTCCTCGTAGATGGAGAATTTTTGTGTCAACAATTATGATGATGTTTTGGACACGATTCGTTTAGTTTCTCTTCATTTATGCATTTTCCTTTTGTTCCCAAACACTAGTTCATCTATTATTTGGTGTTACAAGAACTAGATTGAGGATGTCGAGTTTATTAAGAAATATAATTGGGCAGCTGAAGTGCATGAAAACCTATTCAAGTAAATCAAAAACTAGATGAATAACCCCAGCACCGTATCGAGATGTAAATTTTGGTTACCTATGAGATAATTTTTTCCTAGTTCATCGAGTTATACCAAAACTTCTAGTAATAAACAATGTTCTTATTAACGTATTTACTTTTTTTTCACGGTTCTAGATCTGTGAAATATCAAATTTTATTGATCCCTTGCCTGGTATCGATGATAGGCAAACTAAATTTCTCCAATGGAATTTACTAGAGTTATATTCGGTGATGGACAATGCTAAACTGTTGATGTTGGAGGTAGATTAATTTATTTATTATATATTAAGAGGCCGTAAATATTAACACCTTTATCACATCTTGTTAACTGACGATAATAAATATATTTTTATTCATGCAGATAAATGATAGTGGTTTTGAAATCCCAACATTTACCTTGGGCATATCATAAATTCAGACACACCATCGAGAAGAGTTGAAATTGAGATATTGGATGAGTCGATGGATATCAAGTCAAATGGCACCTTTGATCAGATAAGATTCCACGTTGTGTTGCCACTTGAAGATAATGTAATTAATGTGTTATCCGAAGAAAGCCCTGATTATGTCAGTGAAACGCGAGAGAAGGACATAAATTTTGGTAACTTCAAGGTTATTAATGATAAACTGAAAATGAAGATTGAAGAATTGATAATGCTTCTTGAAGATGCAAATGAGAGGGATAAAAAATCTGTAGAATATGTCATGAAGACCAAAAACTAGTTGAACTGTGAGAAAGCCGAATTCGAGAAGCAGAATGAGTATTTGATTGATCTAGAAGAGGAAATTATTGCACTCAAAATTGAGAAACAAGTGCCGGAGAATAGAGTTAGTGCACAAAATGAAGAAATATCATCTCTTAGGATAAGCTTGAATGAACAATTAAAAAATTTAAACCATTCGATGTGTGATGTAGTGCTAAACAAAGATATCCAGCGTCTCGAACGTGAGAACATGCCAATACGTCAGCAGATTTATTCTCTGAAAATACAATGGAGTGGGAATAAGGATAATGGCAACTGGTTGAAGGAGGGGTTTTGTACTTGAAGGATTTAGAATATGAGAACATCCAGATGATAAATGATATTGGTAGATTGAATGAGAAATTAAAATGCAAAGATGATGAACTATTGAAAAAATAGACACATTGGGATAAAGAGAAGAGGGCCCTCACTAATTTGAGCAATAGTAATGAAAAAAATGCAAATAAACTAAGGCCGCTGAATAATGAACTTAGAAAGATATTAGAAGAAGTTCCCACTACATCAAGGAGTGGTAGAACACTCTCCATGTATAAGAGAATAAAAAAGCATTAGGATCGAATCCCATCAATACCACAGCCTGATTTTGATTACGGGGTTGGTGATCGACGCAAAATAGCACGGCATACATGACGGGTGGCAAAGATACAAAAAATAAACGGGGAGGATGATTTTATTTAAAAAAGCAGTACATATATGTCGCCACATACACCATCTGACATGACCACATTGGGTGGAAAAAATTCAGAGACCAACCCGCCTAATGTTGAAGATATTGAGCTATCGAATCGTACTCCGATAAAGGAAATGAAATTGTGTTTAAACAAAGGTCCAGTTTCAACACATATCAAGAAATAATGTAGAGATAAATTATGGTTGTTTAGGGACAGTAACGGTGAAATGTATGATTATATTCTATATTTTGTTTATTAATAAATAATATGAACAGTGTACTAATAAGGAGTATTGTATGCAGGTCTATATTGTGGCAAGGAGACTCACTGATAGTACAAATATATCACCCTGTCGTGGCCCGTCTCAACATAGGGTGCGACCCTATTGAACTCGGGGTGAGGCCCTACTGAATACAGGGGACGCGGCCATCCTCGTCACAGGGTTCAACCCTTCCTGTACACACCGCGGAACTATTCAATACAGGGTGCGACACCATTGTCTCTAACCCGTTACAAGATGCAACACTCACATTGCTTGCCTTATAGGTCGCATCCCTCTCTATTATAGCAACTCTAGACTTTATATACGACATGTGCTCTAAGCACGTGGGCATATATCCTATAAATAGAGGACCGCACCTCGAAATAAGAGGATTAAATCGATTCCACATGCCCGGGGATGATTCTGCAATACAGATTCTCTTTACACAACCTCAATATACAGCTTGCGGTTACTTATCTACATCATAGCCACTTCTTCGGCACACCGGAATCCTCAATACCATCATGTACTCTCCTTTATTCTCATTCTTCTACGCCTCTTTAGGCATGATTATATTGTACAATCCAACGCATATAATGAGAACTGAGCAACACAGTGGACGTAGGCCTATTTTAGAGGCTGAACCACTCTATATCTTGTTTTCTTATATTTACTTGCTTTATTTATTTATTATACACTTTACTCATGATTTGCTGATGTCAGGACAACAAGTGGACGATTTCTCGTGTCATTAATTTGACGCCGTCTGTGGGAACGAGATATTTCAGTATTGTTTCTCTATATTTTGAGTTCTTAAACACCTTATTCTATTCATGGGGATCCTCTGAATCATCATTCCATGAGTAAATTTTGGTTATTGAGCTCTATTTTGTACTTGCACCCTTAAATGGGTATTTCGTAACTTGAGGTCTGTTCTCTGGTCTCCATTTTATGACCTTAGATCTATTCTATATACCCCTGTGATATCATTCCATTTAGATAATACTGAAAAGCATGATGGGTTTTAGCCTCGAAAGGGTGAATGATTAGGGAAGGATTATGTTTACTCCCTTTTTGTTGTTCTTTACCTCTGATCTTGGGTTTATCATTAGAATTGTGCCATTCTGTGCACCAAGAGGTTATTCTCTCATGGATAGACCCTAGTAGGTATGCTCTCCACGAGTTTTTGGAAGAAAAACCCAGTTTCTAGGGTTCAATTTTGGGATTTTCCCTTCCTGCCTAGGTAGGGATGCGGCGTGGTAATTTAACTACCTTACATGCAGCGGCCTCTACTGGGGCAGGTGCTACAGAAGCTTCAAAACATAAAGGAACGGACTTAGGTGGTTTCCATCTTAACCTTGGTGAATATCATACAAAGGCCATGGCAGGGCACCTATGTGCCATACTGACCGCGGCCTCAACAACAATACCGTATAGCAGTGCAAACGCTGCATCCCCATTTCGTACTTGGTTACTCCAATACTTATGAGATTACCCACTTTTGTTAGTTTTGTCTCATATTCTATATACTTTGTAAAGACTAACAAAAGCAAGAATTGAGGGAGAATCCAGCCAAAGCATAGAAGTCAAAGATGAGATTGTGCAGTTGTAAAATCACCTCAACCACCTCTACGATAGGCATGCCTCACTCCAGACCCAGGTCAACTATTTGACTCAGAGGGTCCTAATTCTAGAGGTCGCGACCTCACCCAATGTGGGCCCGACAACCAGGAACATTGCTTCAACATCCGTAGCTGCCGCGATAGTACCAGATCATCCATCTGTGAAAGTCGCCAGCAGCGCCCTAAAAAGGAGAATGGAGAAGGCAGAGAAGAAATCTGAGGCCTACACTCCGTTGGCCTTCCCAATTGAAGAGATCTTTGAGTTCATCAAAGAAGACAAGCTGCTGAGGTGGCCAGAAAAGCTGAGAGCTCCATCCGACAAGAGGAATAAGGCTACTTGGTGCAAATTCCATCAGGACCACAACCATGACACTGAGCAATGCTATGCTCTGAAGGATGAAATTGAGAGGCTGATTGAGCAAGGGATGCTGTGAAGGTTCCTCAAAGATGTTTAGGAGATGCAGTCTAGTCTTACAGACCGCATGCTCATTTTTCATGCTTATCTCTTATATTCCATCTGTATCTACTTTACAGTGACAACTCTTCTTATGCTGTTTTAAATTAAACTTTGTATTGGCTTCCCTAAGTTATATACATATACATATATAAGAATAGATGCATGGAATCAAGTTCACTTTTATAGTGCCATATTTTAGTTCTCATTTCCATGAAATGTTATCTTATAAAGACCATTTTTGTCTTCAACAGATATCGATTCGACACACCATATTATATCGGGAATGATAATATCTAAATGGGACACAACGCCCGACAAGACGCCTGATTGACCGAGAGCTGAAGATAATTGAAAATGGCGAAAGAAAATACTGAAAGAAGTTATCCAAATTTTCACTCAAAATGGCTTCTAATGCCCGCTCTTAGCTTTCGGGATGCGCCATCAACTGCAAGATCTTCCAATGCCCGTTCTTAACTTTCGAGATGCGTCAATAAGTCGAGAGACTTGTAAGATCTAGCCAGGGATGGATTTATATATATCCATAGTTGTGGGTGGCTTAATAACATAACCCAGCCTGGGGAGGCTTGAAAGTATCCTGTATGTTAACTGTGGGTGGCTTAATAACATAACCCAGCCTGAGGAGGCTTAAAAGTATCCTGTATGTTAGCTGTGGGTGGCTAAATAACATATCCCAGCCTGGGGACTTGAAAGTATCCTGTATGTTAGCTTTGAGTGGATTAATAACATAACCCAGTCTGGGGAGGCTTGAAAGTATCCTCTATGTTAGCTGTGGGTGGCTTAATAACATAACCCATCCCGATGAGGTTTGAAAGTATCCTATATGTTAGCTGTGGGGGGCTTAATAACATAACCCAACTTGGGGAGGCTTGAAAGTATCCTGTATATTAGCTGTGTGTGGCTTAATAACATAACCCAGCCTGGGGAGGCTTGGAAGTATCCTGTATGTTAGCTGTGGGTGGCTTAATAGCATAACCCAGCCGAGGAGGCTTGAAAGTATCCTATATGTTAGCTGTGGGTGGCTTAATAACATAACCCAGCCTTGGGAGGCTTGAAAATATCCTATATGTTAGATGTGGGTGGATTAATAACATAACCCAGCCTGGGGAGGCCTGAAAGTATCCCGTATATCTATAAAGGCCATGTTCAGATGAAAGGTCTAAAAGAGTGCAGTAGCCCTATCAATACAACTGCAGCCGTCAAAGCGACTAAGAGATAATGCGGTAATGATTGGATTTAGCTCCATGTAAAGATACAACATAAGGAATTCAAATATTCAAAAGTGACACATCCCTGTCAATATGGCTGCGACCATTAAGTAAATTCATTCAGAAGCGCAAGGCAGAATTATCAAACTGACCGCGACCCTGTTCAAGGGTGAAAGGGCCGCGACCCGTGTATAGATCCAACAACCTATGAACTATACATTTAAGGGTGCAGTAGCATTATTTATGTGGACGTGACCATTAACATATTAGACGGTTCGCACTCAAAGGTGCCACAGATGTTCATTTAGAGTGAAGTCTGAATAAACCATGTGTACTATGGTGCCGCGTACTTAATCTATTAGTCCAACAAGTTCATTCAATCTAGAAAGAATTTTCAAATATAAAGAAGTTGTGTTCAAGCAATCAAAGATGTATAGAAAAAGCATTCATTAAAGCATTGAAGCAAGCAAAGTAGAAGAACAAAAAACTACAAGAAAATGAGGCCAAAATAATCAATAAAAGGTGGTCGCAGCCTTGATAATATCAATTAGATTACAGACAAGAGGGCCGTAACCACTATAGAGAATTGCAAAAAATTTAAAGAGGGTCGCATCCCTAAGATTTGGCATCATCGGCTTCATCCCCTTCTTCCCCCTCCGTAGTCATTGTCTCTTCATTCGTGGTAGCTACCTCAGCCTCGACCTTCAGTCTGGGTTTCTCTTCAGCCACGACCTTGAGCTCAGATATGCACTCTTGAGTCTCATCATGAGTAAGTCTCCAGGTAAGAACCTTCTCCCTAGTCTCAGGGAAGTTATTTATGAATATATGCCTTAGCTACTGGTAGCCGCGAAGGTAGGCCCTATTATTTATGAGGAAGAAATCTCTGGAGCCCTTAAATGACTCCACCGTACTGTCGATGGCCAGCTGAAGGACTTCGCCATGATCTGCCTCCATTTTCTTCTTTGCCTCGGTATGGACTTCGACATCATTCGCAGCCTTGGCATCCGACTCCTCATACCTACTTTGAAGGAGTCTCAGCTTGTTATTGATCGTTTCAACAGTTTATGCAGCTTTCGGGGTCTGAGATTGGGAGACTTTGAGGGAGTCCGCGGCCTGTTTAGAGTTTTCCTCTACCTCCTCTCTATCCTTATTTACAGATTCTAAGTTCATCCAGGTTTCCTGAAGGGCTGTGATAGAAGACTGCTTCCCCAATTCAAAAGAAGAATTTCGTGCAGCCTCCAAATCAGTGGCGTGCACCCTCTCTGCGGCCTCTTTTAGTTTATAGAGGGCCTCATACTTCCTCTTCTAGGCCACCATGACATCCGCTGCCTGAAATGAAAAAGTTAGGAAAGTATAGAATGCAAAACTAAAACTGAGAGAGAAGTCGCACTTACCCTCAAAAGGTTGTGGAGGTCTCAATCCTCCAAATCATCGCGGCGTCAAGGGACCTCTTCATCTTTCGTGTAACCTTCACGGTAGTATCCCATGAGGACTCAGGGTCAGGCTGTCTTAATAATGGTCCCGATCGGCCATCAGTACCAGCTCTGGCGGGACACTGAAGAGGGTCAAGGTTTGCATTAACCGCTATAACAGGTGGAAACAATGGAGAAGCTGAATGGAGGGGAGCATCAGACGTGGACATCAAACCAACCATAGCTAGATTTTCTTTGATGTCATCGTCGAACTCAGTTTGGGGTTCAGGGGCAGAAAGGTTAGTTCTTTCTGAGGCCAGATTTGGGGTCGCGATAGGAGGATTTTGATCGCGGGAAGGGGCCGTGGCTAGCGCCTTGGTCTTGTACCTCTTCCTTTTCCTGCTCCTCGGAGTATTATTTAGAGTGACTACGTCCTCATCCATTTCCGCTAGCTGGGCGGCCAATAGCTCCCTATCAACTTCCTCCCCTGAAAGAGAAAAAGCAATAGTAAGTAATTCGTTTCAACATAAGTTGCCGCTGACAAAGAATGATGATCAGGGTATTACCTCGCCGACCATCTCCTTTGGAATGGACTTATTGGGAAAGAAACCTTCTTAGAATACAGTTTGCAGATGTTAAAAGGACACTGAACTTCTTTTCTTCAGCAGGAATGGCCGCGGCCTTGGCAACTCTTTTCTCTTGCCTCCCGTTTAGTTGCAAGTTGTCAAGAACTGTAGAAAAACACTTCAAAGGTTAGTAAAGTTTAATAAGAAACTACAAAAAGGGGACGCGACTATAAATCAAATACCTAGCTTAGAAGGGGACCCCCACTGCCGCGACATTCGAAACGACTTCTCCCTCTCGTTCTCCTGAGGCTGAATCTCCCACCCTTCTTCGGAGACGTAGAAATATTTTCCTTTTCAGTTCTTGACACTAGTAGGCCTTCCTAAGTAAAGGGTCTCGTCCCTACCACGGATGGAGAAATAGTAATACCGATCGAATTTTATAGAATTCTCCATCGGGCGATAGAAGTGAAAAAACTCCATAGGAGTAATGTCCTTTTTGAATTGATTCTCCCAAAGAACGACCGCGGCAAGGATGGCCCTCCAGCCATTAGGATCTAACTAGGCTGGTGCTAGTTTCATGGTTTGAAAAATATGTTTAATGGGAATAGGAACTGGTAGTCGCAACCCATAAATAAAGGCATGCAATGGAAAGCAGACCCCATCATCGAAAAGTGTTGTGCACGATCGTTGGTCATGGCAGGTGCTGAGAACATCAAGTTTTCTGGAAAATCGAAGGCCTCCGCTACCTGGTTAACCCAGTCTTGGGTCATGATGTTGCGAATATCAAGCGCAGCTAAGGGTCTCTCAGCCCTCCCAGATGGACCTTCTGGGTTATCCCTAACTTTCGCGACATCATCTCTTACACCCAATGGATGATTACTTGAATTGTCTTGATAATATAACTACAAGAAAATGAGGCAAAAATAATCAATAAAAGGTGGTCGCAGCCTTGATAATATAAGTTAGATTACAGACAAGAGGCCCGCAACCACTATAGAGAATTGCAAAAAATTTAAAGAGGGTCGCATCACTAAGATTTGGCATCATCGACTTCATCCCCTTCTTCCCCCTCCGTGGCCGTCATTGTCTCTTCATCCGTGGTAGCTACCTTAGCCTCGGCCTTCTGTCTGGGTTTCTCTTCAGCCGCGACCTTGAGCTCAGATATGCACTCTTGATGCTCAGCATGAGTAAGTCTCCAGGTAAGAACCTTCTCCTTAGTCTCAGGGAAGTTCTTTATGATTCTATGCCTTAGCTCCTTGTAGCCGCGAAGGTAGGCCCTATTATTTATGAGGAATAAATATTTGGAGCTGTTAAATGACTCCACCATACTGTCGATTGCCAGCTGAAGGGCTTCGCCATGATCTGCCTCTATTTTCTTCTTTACCGCGACATGGACTTCGACATCATTCGCAACCTTGGCTTCCAACTCCTCATACCTACTTTTAAGGAGTCTCAGCTTGTTATTGGTCATTTCAGCAATTTGTGCAGCTTTCGCGGTCTGAGATTGGGAAACTTTGAGGGAGTCTGCGACCTGTTTAAATTTTTTATCTGCCTCCTCTCTAGCCTTGTTTGCAGATTCTAAGTTCATCTAGGCTGCCAGAAGGGCTACGGTAGCCGACTGCTTCCCCATTTTAAAAGAAGAATTTTGTACAGCCTCCAAATCAGTGGCATGCACCCTCTCCGCGGCCTCTTTCAGTTTATAGAGGGCCTCACATATTTCCTCTTCTGGTCCAACATGACATTCGCTGCCTAAAATGAAAAAGTTAGGAAAGTATAGAATGAAAACTAAAACTGAGAGAGCACTTGCACTTACCCTCAAGAGGCTAGGGAGGCCGCAATCCTCCAGATCATTATGGTCTTCTTCAACCAACTTATCAAGGTCCGCGATGTTAAGGGCCCTATTCATCCTTTGTGCAGCCTTCATGGTAGTATCCCATGAGGACTCAGGGTCAGGCTGTCTTAACTATGGCCGCAGTCGACCATCAGGACCAGCTCCGACGCGGCACTGAGGAGGGTCAAGGTTTGCATTAACCACTACAACAGGTGGCAATAATGGAGAAGCTGAATGGAGGGGAGCATCAGACGTGGAAATCAAACCCACCACGGCCAGATTGGCTCTGATGTCATCGACGAACTTGGTTTGGGGTTCATGGGCTGCAAGGTTAGTTTTTTCTACGGTCAGATTTGTGGTCGCGGTAGGAGGATTTTGATCGCTGGAAGGGCTTTTGTTGGCGCCTTGGTCTTGGACCTCTTCCTTTTCCTGCTCCTCGCAGTGTTATTTAGAATGACTACGTCCTCATCCATTTTCGCTATCTGGGCGGCCAACAGCTCCCTATCAACTTCCTCACCTGAAAGAGAAAAAGCAATAATAAGTAATTGGTTTCAACATAAGTTGCCGTGGACGGAGAATGATCATTAGGGTATTACCTCGCGCGACCATCTATTTTGGAATGGACTTATTGGGAAAGAAACCTGCTTCGAATACAGTTGTAGATGTTACAAGGACACTGAACTTCTTTTCTTCAGCAGGAATGGCCGCGACCTTGGAAAATCTTTTCTCTTGCCTCCCGTTTAGTTGCAAGTTGTCAAGAACTGCAGAAAAACACTTCAAAGGTTAGTAAAGTTTAATAAGCAACTACAAAATGGGGACGCGACTATTAATCAAATACCTAGATTAGAAGGGGACCCCCACTGCCGCGGAAATCAAAACGACTTCTCCCTCTCGTTCTCCTGAGGGTGAATCTCCCACCCTTCTTCAGAGACGTATAAATATTTTCCTTTCCAGTTCTTGATACTAGTAGGCCTTCCGAAGTAAAGGGTCTCATCCCTACCGCGGGCAGAGAAATAGTAATACCCAGCGAATTTTATAGAATTCTCCTTCGGGTGATAGAAGTGAAAAAACTCCATAGGAGTAATGTCCTTTTTGAATTGATTCTCCCAAAGAACGACCGCGGTAAGGATGGCCCTCCAGCCATTAGGATATAACTAGGCTGGTGCTAATTTCATGGTTTGAAAAATACATTTAATGGGAACAAGAACTGGTAGCCTCAACCCATAAACAAAGGCATGCAATGGAAAGTAGACCCCATCATCAGAAAGTGTCGTGCACGATTGTTGGTTCGTGGCAGGTGCTGAGCACATCAAGTTTTTTGGAAACTCGAAGGCCTCAGCTACCTAGTCAACCCAGTCTGGAGTCATGATGCTACGGATATCAAGCGTAGCTAAGGGTCTCTCAGCCCTCCCAGATGGACCTGCTCGGTTATCCCTAACTTCCGCGGCATCATCTCTTACACCCAATGGATGATTACTTGAATTAGCTTCCTCATCCATTAACATGGACTCAAAATCCTTCTTGCCGGCAGAGTTCGCGGAGTTCGAGTCTAGTACTACACAGTTGGGACAATTCTTCAATTGGCAAGCCCCTATTGACTTCAAAGGAGGCACGAAAGGAAGTTCAGGGGGAGAAGCTACGAAGTCTTTCACCCAAAAACATTTCAGAAATTCGTCTGGGTCAAAGTTCATATGACTGCAGCAGTACCTAAAAAGCAGAGTCCGCAGTTAGGCACCGCGGCTAGTATGGTTCAAAAAAGACTTTAAGAAGTCGCGACAAGATTAGTTATCACTACACCAAATCCTGCGAATGGTCACGGCCCAAGTCCACGACCAGCCTAAGTCCGCGAACCACTCAATATTTGGCGTGACCATATTTATTATCGCACTAAATTATCGATGCTCTAGAAGTGGTCACGGCCCAAGTCCATGAACACGATGGTCGCGGACTTGGGCTGTGACCAGGTCGTGACCATCTTAGCGCCAAACTCATTCCAAAATTCCCTCCAATCTTGGTCGCGGATTGGTCACGGCCCAAGTCCGTGACCCATGGCATGACGAAGAAGAGAGTACACACGTTGAGGGTCACGACTTAGGGCCGTGACCATTTTGGGGTGGGGGTCATGGCTTTGGGCCATGACCATCCCTCATTCACGCACTATAGGGTTGATTAGAAGGGTCGCGCATCACAGATTGAGGGTCACGGCTATGGGCCGTGACTATTTGTTAGTATAGGTCATGGATATGGGACGTGATCATAGCTCAATCAAGCATGGAAAAGGGTCTCGCATGGTGGGTCACGACTCTAGCCCATGACCAGGTCTGGAGAACCCAATTAGTTTTAAGGGTCGTGCATATGGAGTCAAGGCTCTTGGCCATGACCAGTTCCAGACTTAGGCTTAAAAATATGGCGTTAGTGGGTGAAAACCCGAAATAACCCCTGAACGGCTCCGTGAGGCACCAACAACTCGTACGGGACCAATGTAACTCGTAGGAACTGACCGCAGAAGCTGTTGAGGTGGCTAGAAAAGCTGAGAGCTCCACCCCACAAGAGGAACAAGGCTACTTGGTGCAAATTCCATCAGGATCACGGCCATGACATTGAGCAATGCTATGCTCTGAAGGATGAAATTGAGAGGCTGATTGGGCAAGGGATATTACGGAGGTTCCACAAAGATGTTTAGGGGATGCAGTCTAGTCTTACAGACCGCATGCTCATTTTTCATGCTTATCTCTTATATTCCATCTGTCTCTACTTTACAGTGACCACTCTTCTTATGCTGTTTTAAACTAAACTTTGTATTGGCTTCCCTAAGTCATTAAAATGTACATATATATGAATAGATGCATAGAATCGAGTTCACTTTTATAGTGCCATATTTTAGTTCTCATTTCCATGAAATGTTATCTTATAAAGACCATTTTTGTCATAAACATATCTCAATTCGACAAAACATATTATATCGGGAATGATAATATCGACCACAACGCCAGACAAGACGCCTGATTGACCGAGAGCTAAAGATAATTGAAAATTGAGAAAGAAAAATACTGAAAGAAGTCATCCAAATTGGACTACAAAATCACTCAAAAGGGCTTCCAATTCCCGCTCTTAGCTTTCGGGATGCGTCATCAACTATAAGGGCTTCCAATGCCCGTTCTTAGCTTTCGAGATGCGTTAATAAGTCAAGAGACTTGTAATATCTAGCCAGGGATGGATTTATATATATCCATAGCTGTGGGTGGCTTAATAACATAACCCAGCCTGGGGAGGCTTGAAAGTATCCTCTATGTTAGCTGTGGGTGGCTTAATAACATAACCCAGCCTCGGGAGGCTTAAAAGTATCCTGTATGTTAGCTGTGGGTGGCTAAATAACATATCCCAGCCTGGGGACTTGAATGTATCCTGTATGTTAGCTGTGGGTGGATTAATAACATAACACAGCCTGGGGAGGCTTGAAAGTATCCTGTATGTTAGCTGTGGGTGGCTTAATAACATAACCCAGCCCGGGGAGGCTTGAAAATATCCTATATGTTAGCTGTGGGGCTTAATAACATAACCCAGCCTGGGGAGGCTTGAATGTATCCTGTATGTTAGCTGTGGGTGGCTTAATAAGATAACCCAGTCTGGGGAGGCTTGGAAGTATCCGCTATGTTAACTGTGGCTGGCTTGATAGCGTAACCCAGCCTAGGGAGGCTTGAAAGTATCCTATATGTTAGCTGTGGGTGGCTTAATAACATAACCCATCCTGGGGAGGCTTAAAAATATCCTATATGTTAACTGTGGGTGGATTAATAACATAACCCAGCTTAGGGAGGCTTGAAATTATTCCGTATATCTACAAAGGCCATGTTTAGATGAAAGGGCTAAAAGAGTGCAGTAGCCCTATCAATACAACTGCAGCCGTCAAAGCGACTAAGAGTTAATACGGTAATGATTGGATTTAGATCCAAGTAAAGCTACAACAGAAGGAATTCAAATATTCAAAAGTGACACATCTCTGTCAATATGGTAGCGGTCATTAAGTAAATTCATTCTGAAGCGCAAGGCAAAATTATCAAACTGATCGCGGCCCTGTTCAAGGGTGAAAGGGCCGCGGCCCGTGTACAGATCCAGCCGCCTCTGACCTCTACGTTTGAGGGTGCCTTATCATTATTTATGTGTATGTGACCATTAACAGATTCGACGGTCGCACTCAAAGGTGCCGCGGATTTTCATTTAGAGTGCGGTCTGAATAAACCATGTGTACTATGGTGTCGCGGACTTAATCTATTAGTCCAACAAGTTCATTCAATCTAGAAAGCATTTTCAAATATAAATAAGTTGTGTTCAAGAAATCAAAGATGTACAGAAAAAGCATTGATTAAAGCATTGAAGCAAGAAAAGTAGAAGAACAAAAACCTATAAGAAAATGAGGCAAAAATAATCAATAAAAGGTGGTCGCAGCCTTCATAATATCAGTTATATTATAGACAAGAGGCCCACAAACCCTATAGAGAATTGCAAAAAATTTAAAGAGGGTCGCATCCCTAAGATTTGGCATCATCGGCTTCATCCCCTTCTTCCCCCATCGCGATCGTCACTGTCTCTTCATCCGTGGTAGCAACCTCATCCTCGGCCTTCAGTTTGGGTTTCTCTTCAGCCGCGGCCTTGAGCTCAGATGTGCACTCTTGATGCTCAGAATCAGTAAGTCTCCAGGTAAGAACCTTCTCCTTGGTCTCAGGGATGTTCTTTATGATTATATGCCTTAGCTCCTTGTATATGCGAAAGTAGGCCGTATTATTTATGAGGAAGAAATCTTTGGAGCCCTTAAATGACTCCACCGTACTGTCGATTGCCAGCTGAAGGCTTCACCACGATCTACCTCCATTTTTGCTAGCTGGGCGGCCAACAGCTTCCTATCAATTTCCTCACCTGAAAGATAAAAAGCAATAGTAAGTAATTGGTTTCAACATAAGTTGCCGCGGACAAAGAATGATGATCAAGGTATTACTTCGCGCGGCCATATCTTTTGGAATGGACTTGTTGGGAAAGAAAACCTGCTTTGAATACAGTTGCAGATGTTATAAGGACACTGAACTTCTTTTCTTCAGCAGGAATGTCCGCGGCCTTGGCAACTCTTTTCTCTTGCCTCCCGTTTAGTTGCAAGTTATTAAGAACTGCAGAAAAACAGTTCAAAGGTTAGTAAAGTCTAATAAGCAACTACAAAAAGGGGACGTGACTATAAATCAAATACCTAGCTTAGAAGGGGATCCCCACTGCCGCGGCATTCGAAATGACTTCTCCCTCTCATTCTCCTGAGGGTAAATCTCCCACTCTTCTTCGGAAACATAAAAATATTTTCCTTTCCAGTTCTTGACTTTAGAGGCCTTCCGAAGTAAAGGGTATCGTCCCCGCCGCGGACGGAGAAATAGTAATATCCAGTGAATTTTATAGAATTCTCCTTCGAGCGATAGAAGTGAAAAAACTCCATAGGAGTAATGTCCTTTTTAAATTGATTCTCCCAAAGTACGACCGCGGCAAGGATGGCCCTCCATCCATTAGGATCTAACTAGGCTGGTGCTAGTTTCATGGTTTAAAAAATACGTTTAATGAGAACAGGAACTGGTAGCCACAACCCATAAATAAAGGCATGCAATGGAAAGCAGACCCCATCATCAAAAAGTGCCGTGCACGATCGTTGGTTCGCAGAAGGTGCTGAGCACATCAAGTTTTCTGGAAACTCGAAGGCCTCAGCTACCTGGTCAACCCAGTCTTGGGTCATGATGCTGCGGATATCAAGCGCAGCTAAGGGTCTCTCGTCCCTCCCAGATGGACCTGCTGGGTTATCCCTAACTTCTGCGGCATCATCTCTTATACCCAATGGATGATTACTTGAATTGGCTTCCTCATCCATTGGCATGGAATCAAAATCCTTCTTACAGGCAGAGTCTGTGGAGTCCGAGCCTAATACTACACAGTTGGGACAATTCTTCAATTGGTAAGGCCCTATTGACTTCAAAGGAGGAACGAAAGGAAGTTAAGGGGGAGAAGCTCCAAAGTGTTTCACCCAAAAACCTCCCAGAAATTCGTCTAGGTCAAAGTTCATATGGCTGCAGCAGTACCTAAAAAGCAGAGTCCGCAGTTAGGCATCGCAGCTAGTATGGTTCAAAAAAGACTTTAAGAAGCCGTGGCAAGATTAGTTATCACTACACCAAATCCTGCAAATGGTCACGCCCAGTGGGTCACAGCCTAAGTCCGCGACCAGCTGGTCGCGGACTTGGGCCGGTACCCACTCAATATTTGGCGTGACCATATTTATTATCACACTAAATTATCGATGCTCTAGAAGTGGTCACGACCTATGTCCGTGACCACGGTGGTCGCGGACTTGGGCCATAACCAGGTCGTGACCATCTTAGTGCCAAACTCGCGCCAAAATAAACTCCAATATTGGTCACAGCCCAAGTCCGTGACCCATGGCATGACAAAGAAGAGAGTACACACATTGAGCGTCACGGCTTAGGACTGTGACCATTTCTGGGTGTGGGTCACGGCTTTGGGCCATGACCATCCCTCATTCAAGCACTATAGGGTTGATGAGAAGGGCCGCACATCACAGATTGACGGTCACGGCTATGGGTCGTGACCATTTGTTGGTATAGGTCACGGCTATAGGCCGTGGCCATAGCTCAATCAAGCTTGGTAAAGGGTCTCGCATGGTGGTTCACAGCTCAAGGCCGTGACCAGGTCTAAAGAACCCAATTAGTTTTAAAGGTCGTGCGTATGGAGTCACGACTCTTGGCCGTGATTAGTTCCAGACTTAGGCTTAAAAACATGGCGTTAGTGGGTGAAAACCCGAAATAGCCCCTGAACGGCCCCGTGAGTGGCACCAACAGCTCGCACGGGACCAATGTAACTCGTAGGAACTGACCGCACAAGATGTTAAGGTGGCCAAAAAAGCTGAGAGCTCCACCCCACAAGAGGAATAAGGCTACTTGGTGTGAATTCCATCAGGACCACGGCCATGACACTCAGCAATGCTACGCTCTAAAGGATGAAATTGAGAGGCTGATTGGGCAAGGTATGCTGCAAAGTTTCCTAAAAAATGTTTAGGGGGATGTAGTCTAGTCTTACAGACCGCATGCTCATTTTTCATGCTTATCTCTTATATTCCATATGTCTCTACTTTACAGTGACAACACTTCTTATGTTGTTTTAAATTAAACTTTATATTAGCTTCCTTAAGTCATATACATATACATATATATGAATAGATGCATGGAATCAAGTTCACTTTTACAGTGCCATATTTTATTTCTCATTTACATGAAATGTTATCTTATAAAGACCATTTCTGTCTTAAACAGATCTCGATTCGACACAACATATTATATCAGGAATGATAATATCTAAATGGGCCACAATGCCGGACAAGATGCCTGATTGACCGAGAGCAGAAGATAATTGAAAATGCCGAAAGAAAATACTGAAAGAAGTTATCCAAATTGGACTACAACATCACTCAAAAGGGCTTCCAATTCCCGCTCTTAGCTTTCGAGATGCGTTATCAACTGCACGGCCTTCCAATGCCCGTTCTTAGCTTTCGAGATGCGTCAATAAGTCGAGAGACTTGTAATATATAGCCAGGGATGGATTTATATATATCCATAGTTGTGGGTGGCTTAATAACATAACCTAGCCTGGGAGGCCTGAATGTATCCTGTATGTCAGCTGTGGGTGGCTTAATAACATAACCCAGCCTGGGGAGGCTTAAAAGTATCCTGTATGTTAGCTGTGGGGGGCTTAATAACATATCCCATCCTGGGGACTTGAAAGTATCCTGTATGTTAGCTGTGGGTGGCTTAATAACATAACCTAGCCCGGGGAGACTTGAAAGTATCCTATATGTTAGCTGTGGGTGGCTTATTAACATAACCCAGCCTGGGGAGGCTTGAAAGTATCCTGTATGTTAGCTTTTGGTGGCTTAATAACATAACCTAGCCTGGGGAGGCTTGGAATTATCCTGTAGGTTAGCTATGGGTGGCTTAATAGCATAACCCAGCCTGGGGAGGCTTGAAAATATCCTATATGTTAGTTATGGGTGGCTTACTAACATAACCCAGCCTGGGGAGGCTTGAAAATATCGTATATGTTAGCTGTGGGTGGATTAATAACATAACCCAGCCTGGGGATGCTTGAAAGTATCCCATATATCTATAAAGGCCATGTTCAGATGAAAGGGCTAAAAGAGTGCAGTAGCCCTATCAATACAACTATAGCTGTCAAATCGACTAAGAGTTAATGCGGTAATGATTGGATTTAGATCCAAGTAAAGCTACAATAAAAGGAATTCAAATATTCAAAAGTGACACATCCCTGTCAATTTGGCTGCGGCCATTAAGTAAATTCATTCAGAAGCACAAGGCAGAATTATCAAACTGACCGCGACCCTATTCAAGGGTGAAAGGGCCGCGACCCATATACAGATCCAGCAGCCTATGACCTGTATGTTTGAGGGTGACGTAGCATTATTTATGTGGACGTGACCATTAACAGATTAGATGGTTCGCACTCAAAGGTGCCGCGAATGTTCATTTGGAGTGCAGTCTAAATAAACCATGTGTACTATGGTGTCGCGGACTTAATCTATTAGTCCAACAAATTCATTCAATCTAGAAAGCATTTTCAAATATAAATAAGTCTTGTTTAAGCAATCAAAGATGTACAGAAAAAGCATTAATTAAAGCATTGAAGCAAGCAAAGTAGAAGAACAAAAAATGAGGCAAAAATAATCAATAAAAGGTGGTCGCAACCTTGATAATATCAATTAGATTACAGACAAGAGAGCCGCAACCACTATAGATAATTCCAAAAAATTTGAAGAGGGTCGCATCCCTAAGATTTGGCATTATCGAATTCATCCCCTTCTTCCGCCTCCGCGACCGTCATTGTCTCTTCATCTGTGGTAGCTACCTCAGACTTGGCCTTCAGTCTGTCTTTCCCTTCAGTCACAGCCTTGAGCTCAGATATGCACTCTTGATTCTCAGGATCAGTAAGTCTCCAGGTAAGTACCTTCTCCTTAGTCTCAGGGAAGTTCTTTATGATTCTATGCCTTAGCTTCTGGTAGATGCGAAGGTAGGCCCTATTATTTATGAGGAAGAAATCTTTGGAGCCCTTAAATGACTCCACCGTATTCTCGATGGCCAGATGAAGGGCTTCGCCATGATCTGCCTCCATTTTCTTCTTTGCCACGGCATGGACTTTGACACTATTCGCAGCCTTGGCTTCCAGCTCCTCATACCTACTTTGAAGAAGTCTCAGCTTGTTATTAGTCGTTTCAACAATTTGTGCAGCTTTCGCAATCTGAGATTAGGAGTCTTTGAGGGAGTTTGCGGCCTGTTTAAATTTTTCCTCTGCCTCCTCTCTAGCATTGTTTGCAGATTCTAAGTTCATCTAGGATGCCTAAAGGGCTGCGGCAGCAGACTGCTTCCCCACTTCAAAAGAAGAATTTCGTGCAGCCTCTAAATCAGTGGCGTGCACCCTCTCTGCGACCTCTTTCAGTTTATAGAGGGCCTCATACTTCCTCTTCTGGGCCACCATGACATCCGCTGCCTGAAATGAAAAAGTTAGGAAATTATAGAATGCAAAACCAAAACTGAGAGAGCACTTGCACTTACCCTCAAGAGGCTATGGAGGCCGCAATCCTCCAGATCATCATGGTATTCTTCAACCAACCTATTAAGGTCTGTGGCATCAAGGGCCCTCTTCATCCTTTACGCAGCTTTCACGGTAGTATCCCATGAGGACTCAGGGTCAGGCGATCTTAACTATGGCCGCAGTCGACCATCAGGACCAGCTCCGACGCAACACTGAGGAGGGTCAAGGTTTGCATTAACTACTACAACAGGTGGCAACAATGGAGAAGCTGAATGAAGGGGAGCATCAGACGTGGACATCAAACCCTCCACGTCCAGATTGGCTCCGATGTCATCATCGAACTTGGTTTGGGGTTCAGGGGCAACAAGGTTAGTTTTTTCTGCGGTCAGATTTGGGGTCGCGATAGGAGGATCTTGATCGCTGGAAAGGGCCGTGGTTGGAGCCTTGGTCTTGGACCTCTTCCTTTTCCTGCTCCTCGTAGTGTTATTTAGAATGACTACGTCCTCATCCATTTCATCTAGCTGGGCGGCCAACAGCTCCCTATAAACTTCCTCACCTGAAAGAGAAAAAATAATACTAAGTAATTGGTTTCAACACAAGTTATCGCGGACAAAGAATGATGATCAGGATATTACCTCGCGAGGCCATCTCTTTTAGAATGGACTTGTTGGGAAAGAAACCTGCTTCAAATACAGTTGCAGATGTTACAAGGAAACTGAACTTCTTTTCTTCAGCAGGAATGGTCGCGACCTTGGAAACTCTTTTCTCTTGCCTCTCGTTTAGTTGCAAGTTGTCAAGAACTGCAGACAAACACTTTAAAGGTTAGTAAAGTTTAATATACAACTACAAAAAGGGGATGCGACTATAAATCAAATACCTAGCTTAGAAGGGGACCCCCACCACTGCGGCATTCAAAACGACTTCTCCCTCTCGTTCTCCTAAGGGTGAATCTCCCACCCTTCTTCGGAGACGTAGAAATATTTTCCTTTCCAGTTCTTGACACTAGTAGGCCTTCCGAAGTCAAGGGTCTCGTCCCTACCGCGGATGGAGAAATAGTAATACCCAGTGAATTTTATAGAATTCTCCTTTGGGCGATACAAGTGAAAAAACTCCATAGGAGCAATTTCCTTTTTGAATTGATTCTCCCAAAGAATGACCATCGCAAGGATGGCCCTCCAGCCATTAGGATCTAACTAGGCTGGTGCTAGTTTTATGGTTTGAAAAATACATTTAATGGGAACAGGAACTGGTAGCCGCAACCCATAAACAAAGGCATGCAATGGAAAGCATACCCCATCATCGAAAAGTGCTGTGCACGATCGTTGGTTCGCGGCAGGTGCTGAGCACATCAAGTTTTCTGGAAACTCGAAGGCCTCCGCTACCTGGTCAACCCAGTCTTGGGTCATGATGTTGTGAATATCAAGCACAGCTAAGGGTCTCTCAGCCCTCCCAGATGGGCCTGCTGGGTTATCCCTAACTTCCGCGGCATCATCTCTTACACCCAATGGATGATTACTTGAATTGTCTTCCTCATCAGTTAGCATGGACTCAAAATCCTTCTTGCAGGCAGAGTTCGCGGAGTTCGAGTCTTGTACTACACAGTTGGGATAATTCTTCAATTGGCAAGGCCTTATTGACTTCAAAGGAGGCACGAAAGGAAGTTCAGGGGGAGGAGCTTCGAAGTGTTTCACCCAAAAACCTCTCAGAAATTCGTCTCGGTCGAAGTTCATATGGCTGCAACAGTACCTGAAAAGCAGAGTTCGCAGTTAGGCGCCGCAGCTTGTATGGTTCAAAAAAGACTTTAAGAAGCCGCAGCAAGATTAGTTATCACTACACCAAATCCTACAAATGGTCACGCCCAGTGGGTCATGACCCAAGTCCTCGGGGACTTTGGCCGTGATCCACTCAATATTTGGCGTGACCATATTTATTATCACACTAAATTATCGATGCTCTAGAAGTGGTCACAACCCAAGTCCATGACCACGGTGGTCGCGGACTTGGGCCATGACCTAGTCGTGACCATCTTAGCACCAAACTCACGTCAAAATTCCCTCCAATCTTGGCCGCGGATTGGTCACGGACCAAGTCCGTGACCAATGGCATGACGAAGAAGAGAGTACACACATTAAGGGTCACGACTTAGGGCCGTAACCATTTCTGGGTGTGGGTCACGGCTTTGGGTCGTGACCATCCCTCATTCAAGCATTATAAGGTTGATGAGAAGGGTCATGCATCACAGATTGAGGGTCACGACCACGGCTATGGGCTATGACCATATCTCAATCAAGCATGGAAAAGGGTCTCGCATGGTGGGTCACGGCTCTAGGCTGTGACCAGGTCTGGAGAACCTAATTAGTTTTAAGGGTCGCGTGTATGGAGTCACGGCTCTTGGCCGTGACCGGTTCCACACACAGGCTTAAAAACATGATGTTAGTGGGTGAAAATCTGAAACAGCCCCTGAACGGCCCCGTGAGTGGCACTAATAGCCCGCACGGGACCAATATAACTCGTAGGAACTGACTGCACGATCATAGGACTGCCGGTTTGAGAATACGATGATAATTTGCGTATTTTTAGACTTGAGCTTAAAAATATGCCATTAGAAGGTGTAGAGGGGGCTTGAAGGTAATCCTGAGATTAGGGATAATTCCCTAATCGGTAATAGTGTTCGAGATTAAGCAGCCGAGGCAGCTCAGGCGTGGAAACTCTGCACGATAACTCAACGAGGCAGCTTAGCGTGGCAACTCATATTTAGCTTATTATGTTAGTCATATTGTATCTTTGTTTATATTGACTGTAAGCTATAGAGGTTGTAATGTTGTAACGAGATTAATAACGAGTTTTAGTGTGAGGTCAAACGGTACTCGCGAGAGACCAGGCTTGGCAGGGCCTGGGAGAGCTTCCATGCTCTATCGAATGACCTCGTCGTGGGAACTTTGGAGGGACTTGGTTTGGAGGATTGATAAGTATGGCACCGTTGGGACTCGTCCTAACCATCTTAGATACACTGGTAAAACACCGAAGGACCCTGACCGCGGAACCTCGGGCGGAGTAGCTTCGAGTTCCATCGGGCATTGAGTGGTGAACCAAACAACCCTCTACTTAATGTCACATCTACTGTAGGTGATGTCATTAGACAACTAAGCAATGTCAGACCTGTACTCGAGTAAACCACCGCGGTATTTGGGGCGGTCAAGCAGTCGGTGAGCCACCTCTGCGACAACAGCCCCCCGACACAGTGGTTGGGAAAAAGGCATTTCTTGGCATTTAATGTTTATGACGTGGAGACAACTAATCCAGCAGGCATTTAATGTTGTGACATAAAGTATGAGGGACATCTTTCATGGCCTTAAATGACCGATTTGCCTCTAGGGTGGTGTGGGGGGCTATTTAAGGACCCCAACCACCTTTGAGGAAGAGAGACCCTTTTTTAGAGTCTGGGAAGTTATTACCAGACAGGGAGTTTTACCTTCTCACCATTGTTATTTATTACGAAGTTTTTAATATTTGACAGAGATTCTTGAGAGGACTAGTGTGTTTATACCTGACTACCAAGGTGTACCTAGGGTGCTTACTTCTCTCTCCCTCTAGCTGAGTTACTTCTAAAGTTCATTACTATCTTCTAAGCTATACACGAGAGTCTTTGTGAGTTTAAACTGAGCTTAACTTCATTGCGCTTGTGTTTGTGGGTCCTATCATTAACCTAAGGCTCTGACCAAGTAGCTTATCATTACCATACTCAAACAGGGGTTACGCCTCCATTTATTTCATCTAAAGTACCCTCTTACATTTTGGCGACTCTGCTGGGGAGGCATTCTCCTAGCTAAGGAGTATGGCGCAAGATAATTCTACTCGAAGACTCAACTTTGATGATATCCAGCGTAATGAAGAACAGGCCGCGAGGGAGTAAGAGGACCTAAGGGATGGGGCTCCTCGGGTAGAAGTATCGCCGATTCCGACGATGTTAGACGTTCCTGGGGCGGCACAACCTGCCATGAGTGCGGGGTTGGGACCCGCCCAGATAGCGCTCCTCATGAGAAAATTTTATGAGTTTTTGCAAACCCCAGTAGCTTCAACTATGCTGGGAGGGTTGGAGGCTGATGCTTTCATAACACCAGGGGTAGCTCCAACGGCCCCACCAGGTACAGGCATTGCAGGAGCACTCCCGGCAAGCGTACCCCCTGTTGCGAGTCCAGTAGTGGGAACCTCAGGAGTCTCAACGGTACCTCCGGTGACGTTCATTTCAGTTTCAACAGGCGCTCAGCCCATGGCCTCATTGCTGGTGGGCCCTACGGCCTCGCCCATGGAAGAAATGAGAAAAGAGATGCAGAAGGAGATGTTGAAGTTCATGCGGGCTTCCTTGCAATCAGTCGGCGAGGTGGCTTTGATTTATGACGACTTCTAAACACCCTACCCTCAAGCGTACAACTATGAGCCTTACCCAAAGGACTATGTTCCCCCTATCTTTGAAAAATATACAGGGAAAGGTGGGAACCCGAAGGAACACATTAAGCGGTTTGTTGAACACTTGGGAGCACATTGCAATGATAAGAAGCTTAGATTGAGGGAGTTTTCCAAATCCCTAACCGAGAAGGCATACACCTGGTACTCTCACTTAACTCCCAATAGCATTTCTGCGTGGGAGGAGATACACGTATTATTTGTCCAAAAGTTCTTTTTAGCGAAAGACGAGTTCACCTTGACCCAACTGAGAAGGGAAAAGCAAAGGCCAGGGAAAGAAGTGGTAGCCTATGTTTGAAGGTTCAGGGAAAGGTCCCTCGATGTGAGGGAGGAGGCTAAAGAGTCCAAGTTATTACAAATTTGCACTGAGGGACTGCTTCCCGAATACATCTGCTATCTCATTAACGAGACGCGCGAGGGGACTTTTGTAGCATTCTTGAAAGCCACAAGGAACATCTCTTTGGTGGTACGACCCAATCCTGCGGTAGTGCCCATGATGTTTAGGCAACCAATACAACCCGCGGGGGGGAGCTCTCAGCCCCCGCGGGTAGGGTACGCCGAAGGAGAAGATAGGGGCAAGACACCGAGGAGGGACAACAAGAGGAAATTTGGGAAAGATTGAGAAGACCCTCCACCGTTAACCGGCACAATAGAATAGGCTGTGAGTTGTTATAATGCGATGGTTCAAAGGGGAACGATTTATAAACCAAAAGGCATCCCGATGGAAGAACCTGATGCTGCAACGAAGGAGGATCCTAAATACTGCCAGGTTCACCGAAAGATCCAGCATCCAACCGAGAGCTGCTTCAGGCTGCGAAGAATCATAGACAAGTACATGAAGGCGGGGACATTGCAAATCCCCCCGCAGAATATTAACAACAACCCACTTCCGGCACACGGGGACAATTTGGTGATGGCTTATGATGAGGAGGTAGAAAGAGGAGGAGGGTTGACGGTGAAGCAGAAGGAGCTCAAAGAAGCTCCGAAACATTGTACCATGGGAATGGCTAATGTAGTTCTAGCCTACGATGAAGCAAGCGCTAAGGACGTAGAAGACGTGTATAGCGTTGAAGATGGGGAAACAGACCCCGTCATAGAATGTATTGCAGTTTCAAATTCCTTAAAATTCACTTGGTTCTTCGATCAAGTGGGGATCCAAAAAAAGAGAAGGACAGAGATAACTCACGCGATTTTAGACATTGCAAAAAGGAACGCAGTCCCCTCGTTAAGGTGGATGGGACCCATGGCCAGGCTGGTGAAGAAATTCCTGTCAGAAGTAACCTTCATCGATGCGGATAGAGCTGTGAGGTTCCCTCATAACAGGCCTCTATATGCAATCGCTAGCGTCAACGGGGTTAGCTTTGCAAGGACTCTTATGGACGGGGGTGCTTCCATCAATATTATGCCAATCAACTCCTTCTATGCGGCTGGTATTCCAAAAAAAAGGCTGGTCCCCATTCCTTTGGTAATTTTGGGATATGACAATCAATCTTCCAAGTCAGTCAGGTATGTGAATGTCGGGATTGCGATGGGAAATCTGACGTCCCACATCAAGTTCCATGTGATAGAAAGCGCAACTTCCTATCACTTACTAATAGGGAGGGTGTGGATGCACAACCAAGGTTTAGTTCCTTCGACTTATCATCAATGCGCCAAGGCAAATATCAAGGGAAAGGAGTTGACCATTAGGGATACGAAGAGTCCTTTCGTTATCGAAGAAGAACACTTAGTGGATGCGGCATTCTATACAGAACTGGAGGAGGATGTGCGGGTCTTGACGAAGAGAATGGAGGGGGCATGGGTTCCCTCGATTAGATAGAGAATGGGGCCTTTGAATGAGTAGGATAAAGAGGGTGGAAGTAGCGAAGGGGTGAGGACCGAAGAAGCCCATCAGGTGATCCCTCGGCTCCAGAAAATCTCGAGGCAACTCAAAGATAGGATGAGGCCCAGAACAGACCCGATGGAACACGAGGTCCAACGACAAAGTGTGTTGAGTCAATTTTCAGAAAAAAGAATCGCTAAGGCTTCCAGAGAGAAGAAGAGGAAGGCTATGGCAACAGATACCAGCTGGCAATGCAAGAAAATTATCACTGAAGAAGGAAAAGTAGTGTACCGCTTATAACGGTGTGAACGGGCGATCGAAGAGACTAAGGATGAGGTTGACCCGGTGTATGAGTGTTTCTTGGTGGATCGACGCGAACAGTGTATGGTGATAGACAGCTCCAACATATAAGAATTCATAGAAGATGTCGCCAAAGAACCAGACTACATGGGAGATCGACCAAGGCCCCGGGCACAAGAGTTAGACCAACTGAACTTAGCAAGATAAGGGGAAGACCCAAGGCCTATCTTTATCTCGAAAGATCTCGGTGAGGGGAAACGAGAAGCCTTAGTCAAGCTAATTCGGGAATTCATATACATTTTCGCATGGAAGTACACTGAAATGGAAGGGCTGGATGAAGAGGTGAGTTGCCACAAACTGAACGTAATGCCTTCAGCCATTCCGGTGAAGCAGGCAACGAGGACTTACAAGCGTGAACTAGACTTAAAGATTAAAGAAGAGGTCCAATGCTTGTTGGCAGCAAGATTTATCAATCCAATACAACATCCCCTCTGGCTATTTAGCATTGTGCCAGTAGGGAAGAAAGACAAGAACCAAATAAGGATCTGTGTAGACTTCAGAGACTTGAATAGGGCTTGCCCCAAGGATGAGTTTCCCCTACCCTCCATCGATAGTTTGATAGATGCTACGGCCGGTCATGAGATGTATAGCTTCATGGATGGGTATGTGGGATACAACCAGATTAAGATGGATCCCACCGACGCAAAAAAAATGGCGTTCAGAACCCCGTTGGGCAACTTCATGTACAAGGTGATGCCGTTTGGACTCAAGAACGCTGGAGCTACGTACCAGAGGACAATGATGGCCATTTTACATGACTTCTTCCACAAATTTATGGAGTTCTACGTGGAGGAACTAGTCATCAAATCAAAGGAGGAGGAGTCCCATCTGAATGATTTAAGAAAGTTGTTCGCTCGGTGTAGGAGGTATAAACTAAGGATGAACCCGCTAAAGTGTGTCTTCGGAGTAACAAGCGGGCAGTTTCTAGGCTTCGTGGTTGATCGAAAAGGGGTGCAGATGGACCAAGATAAACAGCGAGCGATATTAGAGATGCCATGTCCAAGAACGGAGAAAGAGCTGAAGAGTTTTCTCGGCAAAGTCTCCTACCTTAGGAGATTTGTGCCTGGATTGGCCGAAATAACACACCCACTGATGCAGCTGTTGTGAAAGAACACGAAATTCCGGTGGGATGAGGTCCACTAGGAGTCTCTTGTCAGGATGAAGAAACTGCTCGTTTCACCACAAATCATGGTTCCTCCCAGGCAGGAGTACTGTTACAGCTATACCTCACCTCTACCACGAGGTCCGTCGGAGCTCTATTAGCACAAGAGGTGGATGGGCAAGAATGGCCGGTTTACTACCTTAGCAGAATTATACATGGGCTAGAGATTAGATATAGTAGCTTAGAAAGGCATTGTTTAGCTTTGGTCTTTGTAGCACAAAAACTTAGGCATTATATGCTGTCCTTCACAATTCATATTGTAACTAGATGTGACCCAATTAAGTATTTTCTTGCAAGAACTATATTAATTGGCAGGGCAGCTAGATGGTTCCTTATCCTCTCTGAATATGACTTGAAGTGTGTGATCCCTCGCACAATTAAAAGCCAGGCGTATGCTGATCTATTGGCCATATTCCCTTTAGGAACCTTCGCGCCCCCATGGAAGACATTCCAGGAGATGATTTGCAGGCTAATTACCTGGATACAATTGATGAGTAATGGACGATGCAGTTCGATGGATCTTCGACGGAAAAGAAGGGGGAGCAAGGGTTATTATTTCAAAAGGGATGGAGGAGATTTGCCTTTCCTACAAGCTAGATTTCCCTTGTTCCAATAACGAAGCAGAATATGAGGCGTTGGTACTGGGGCTGCTAGAGGCTCTTCGAAGGGGAATTCGTTCACTCTGCATTAAGGGTGACTCGAACTTAGTAATTCAGCAAGTAAACGGAGAATATGCGTTGAAACACATGAGCCTGGTGCCATATAGAACAATCATTCAAAGGCTTCTCAACCAATTCCATCGGAACAAGATCAGAAGACATCCCAGAATGATGAATCGGCATCCAGGCGCCTATGCCACTATCGCCCAGAAAATGGTCATGAAGACCGATGAAACTATAGTTGTGATCCAACGAAGAACAGCTCCTTCGGTGGTACAGTCAATACTACCGATAGAGGAGGACACGGACTGGATCTGAGAGATTAGGAAACAACTGGAGTCTGGCGAAGGAGCTATGGAATTAAGAGAGTTGGCATAATACTTTACGAACCAGGGGAATCTTTACTATAACAATGCTGGGGGATGGTTGTCAAGATGCGTCAGCCCAGAGGAAGCCGAGCAAAGATTGAGGAAAACGCATGAGGAGCACTGCGAAATGACTGAGATACCTTTATATAGGAGAATCAAAGAGAGGTGTATTTCTGGCCCAGAATGAAGCAAGATGCGGCAGAGCTTCAACGGAAGTGCGATAAGTGCCAGCTATTCTTCAAAGCAGCTGAGTGCCATTTTATTGAAGCTCAAACGGACTGGGGGCAGCCCTATATCGACTTCATTCAGGATGGAGTTGTCCCAATGGAGAAAATGGATGCGATGGGCCTGAGGCGAAGGGTTCCAAGGTTCTATGTTCAGGAGGGGAAGCTTTATCGAAGGGGGTACTTCAACGGGCCATTGCGTTGCATCACGAAGGAAGAAGCAGCGGAGGTCCTCAAACAAGCGCACGATCCAGCCCACATAAGAGGGGACAATTTATATGAAATTGGGGTATTATTGGCCAACAATGGAGAAAGACTCTGCTGAGTTCGTTCAAAAAGGCAAAGCTTGCCAACTTTATGGAAATATGATCCATGCCCCATCGGTAGACTTCCACTCTCTGTCGACACCCTATCCATTTCATACTTGGGCGTTCGACCTAGTGGGGGCAATACACCCTTCTTCGAGAGGCAAGATATGGATACTGGTAGCAATAGAGTGTTTTACAAAATGGGCCAAAGCGATACCACTCAGAAGAGCAACGGCTGGGGTAGTGAGCAACTTCATCAGAGAATACATCATTTGCCGTTTTGGGATCCCAAAGGTTATTCTTTCAGATAACGGGACTCCCTTCGTCAATTATGAAGTAGCAATGCTCACAGATAAGTACTCCATTATTCATCACACCTCAACGGTGGCATACCCAAAGGGAAACGGTCAAGCCGAAGCGACTAACAAAACCTTGGTTAATAATTTGGCCAAGATGATGGAGGACTTTCCAGGGGCGTGGGATGACAAGATACCAGCTGTTTTGTGGGCCTATCGAACAAAACGGAAACCCACAGGATACACGCCGTTCTCCCTTATTTACGGGGCTGAGGCAATCCTTTCAGTGGAGTTGGAAGTTCCTTCTGCTCGATATGCCTTGCGAAGTAGCATGCTCCCTCAAAATAGACACGTACAGTTGGAAGCGTTGGATGAACACATAGATAACTCGATGCAGCAGTTCCAGATGTATACGAAAAAACTCTCTAGGGCATACGATAACTTGGTGAGACCAAGGAAGTTCGTGGAGGGAGACCTCGTATTGAAAGTGGCAGTGAAGCACATCAGGGGGCTTCCTCTACCAAAGTTTGTAGCCAACTGGGAGGGACCTTTCGTTGTGAAGAAAGCCCATGATTCAGGTTATTGTTTAATTTCAAAGTTAGAGGAAGACAAGCCATTTAAGATTAACAATAAATGGCTGAAGGTTTATCATGTGTAAACAATCAAGTTTGAAAAAATCATATAACTCGCTGTTGTTATGAATATACAAGTTTTGGTTACAGTTTGAACATAATGAAATAATTGCAGAAATATAAAACTCTGTAGCACACAAGAAGTCACAACACATGGATGAATTGAAAAGTACATATTCTTCATTCATAAACAATAGAGCATTATAAAAAAAAAATTGGGAGCTATCGCCGAAGAATTACATAGATAAAAGCAGATAGAGGATCTGTATACAAGAGGCAATTAGTCTAAAAGAAATGATAAATCTGAGGAAGAGAAAAAATCTCCAGGAAGACCCGAAGAAGCTGCTGTGAAAGACCGTTGGGTGTTAATAGAAACCTCCAGCCTCGTTTGCACTTGTGTAAGTTCGATGAGGAGTGTCTTGCTTTTCAGTTTGACCAGACACAAGGCTTCTTCGGCATCCTTTACCTCTTGATCCACTGCTTCCAAAAGGGGCGCCAATGCAACCAACCTAGCTTCCTCAGCTTGTTGGTCCTCCTGGTTCCTTCGTAACACTTCCCTCTGACCGATCAGTTGATGGATCTTAAGAGTCTTCAAATATGTTATGAGCCAGTCAAAATGGAAACCATCACGCCCCAGCTCCCTCAGAAAACCCAGAAATTGGTTAAGAAGGGATCTGGTAACGCTTGCAGTAGGGGTACTGGCAATTTCAGCAACAACGAACCTCATACCTTGAAGTTTGTGATTCATCACGTGAATATTGGAACGCAGGCAATCCGGTGTGAAGGTCTCAGGGTGTCTATTCACCAGTTATTCGATCACCAAGTGGTGGTTGACAGGCATTTGAGGAGACTACCGAAGCACCATTAGGCAGAAAGCGTGAGGAGCCAGGTCAGGTAGCGGGAGTTCGCACCCAGATTCGCTCTCTGATGCAGCACCAATCGTGGAACCTTGATCATCATGACCAGAGTTTTTCGAAATAGAAGGTTCCCGGTGAGGTGAGCCCATAGGCAAAAGAACTGGGGGAGAATCTTCCCGAGCAACCTGAGAAAGGATGGAAGCCATAATAAGTTTATGAAAAAAAATCTTAACAGGTGTTTTCGTTGTTACGTCACCGTTATAAGGTGGAGTTTATGAAAATTCTTAACAAGCGTTTTCGTTGTTAAGTCACCGTTATAGATGGAGTTTATTAAAAATCTTAACAAGCATTTTCGTTGTTAAATCACCATTATAGGTGGATCTTATTAAAAATCTTAATAGGTGTTTTCGTTGTTAAGTCACCGATATAAGGTGGAGTTTATGAAAAAATCTTAACAGGTGTTTTCGTTGTTAAGTCACCGTTATAAGGTGGAGTTTATGAAAAAAATCTTAACATGTTTTCGTTGTTAAGTCACCGTTATAAGATGGAGTTTATGAAAAATCTTAACAAGCGTTTTCGTTGTTAAGTCACCGTTATAGGTGAAGTTTATTAAAAATCTTAACAAGCGTTTTCGTTGTTAAGTCACCGTTAGAGGTGGAGTTTATTAAAAATCTTAACAAGCGTTTTCATTGTTAAGTCACCATTATAGGTGGAGCTTATTAAAAATCTTAACAGCTATTTTCGTTGTTAAGTCATCATTTTTGCTGGAGCTTATTAAATAGCTTAACAAGTGTTTTCGTTGCTAAGTCACCAAATCGGTACGAGTTTAGGGAAAATAACTTAAAATGCTTTCTTCTATCAAATCACCAATAAAGGTGGATTTCGAGAAGTCAAGAAATATAGAGAAATTAGAGAAGCACCTCAGTAGCAGCAGGAGCAAGGGTAATCACCACGGGGGTCAAAACGCCAAAAACCGTGGGAGGCGGGCTCAGTACCTCGGCAGCCTCAACGGAGCCCTTGGGTGTAGAATCCTCGAAGGAAGGAACACCTACCTTGCCAGTATAAGGAATTATGGCAAGCACGGGCGCATCGTCAAAAGGAGATGTTGGCCCTTCGAAAGATGTCCCAACTAGAGCAGGTCCCGGGCCTGAGAAGGAATAAGGTCACTTAGCGCGAAAGGAGGAGAAAGGCTTGGAGAGAGCTACAAAGATAAAAAAACAAATGTTAGATAAAAAGAGTAACTGCAAAAGGACAAGAGACAGAAATGAGTTTGGCTTACCCCCGTTATCGCAATAAAAAGAGGAACTACAGCAAGGGGTCTTGAGAGTATAGGAGGAAGGAGAATGTTGGCTACCAGCGACACCACATCCACCTAAAACAGCCCAACATGTTACAATTAGGGAATAATTGGGACAAATAAAAGATACAAATCTCGAAAAGACGCTTACCTATGACACACTCTCTTCGACCATAACCAGGGGCAGAGAGACCTCCCGCTCCAAAGGCAACTCAGAGGAGGCTGGAACAGGTGCCTCGGGCTGGCCAAACAACCCAACGGAACCCACGGCGGCATGTCTGGCCTGACGGGAGGAGGAACGGCGTGAATAAGTGAGGCTTATTAAAGGAGAACGGGGAAGGGAGGTAGTGGATGGAACAACACCACAACGTCCCCCCACGAAACGGCTCACTGGAGGGCTGGGGGGACTGGGAGGACTGACCCCCATTTCTTCAACTCCCTGCAACAAAGATATCAAGCAATAAGTAAAAATGCCACGTCAAGAGAAAAATTAACAAAATGCGCATATACCTCAGACCCGAAGGGAGAACGAGACGATACAATTATTGGTGAAGATGGCAAAGAGGCAGGGACAGAAGGAGCTGGTGATGAAGCATGCTCAGATGTTTGTTTCTTTTGGGGCTTGGTCCCCAGCGTCTTCCTTTTGGATCCCGTGGCACCCCTAATTTCGGGCACCTTCGACCTTTTTCTTCTCTTCGCAAGGGGCTCACTAGGATCCACCACTATTTTCAGGAATGCACTCGAAGGAGGAATGGCAACTGTGTGCCGTTCAAACTCAGTATTTATCCGGGAAACTTTGGCCTCTACCCGCCTCCTCAGCTCTTCATCTAATTTTGGGGCCATGGAGGGGGGAAAAGATGCAATTGGAAATGCTTCTAGTGGAGTCCTCGTTTGATCTTTGACCTTAACCTTATTCGACTTGGAATTCTTGGCCCTCTTGGCAGGTGGCTCAGAGGGGCCTTCTTCTGGGGCAGCTTCGGCCGTGGGGACAGATGGCTTGGGGGTCACAGTGGCCTTGGGTTTCGGGGTGGCAGTCGGGATCAAGGGGCATTGAGGGGGTAGTTCATCAGGAGACTCCTTAATAGTTTTGCTTAGGGGAAACTCAACCCCAAGCACGGAGTTCCCCTTTAGACCCAACTCAGAGGAAGAAAAGGAAAGGACAGGGGATAGCAAAGAGGGGACTGAATATACTCGTTAATCCTGGCCAACTACCCTGGATGGAACTTCGTGGCAAAGGATGTGGATACGTCTCCTTTCCTCGTGGCACTCGGGAGGGTGACACGCCCATCAATGGTGGATGTCACGCCAAGCACCGCAGCGGCAGTATAGAAGGTACATGCCTCGACAAAGGTGGATTCGGGATGATTGTTCTGGAACACAGGTCGAGGAGCCCCCTGATCGAACCCAAATTGCTTGCTGCATCTATCAGGGTTGTAAGGCTCAGAAGTATACCCCCATTCAGTGTAAGAAGGGAGGAACCCCGGGGTAAAAAGAAGCACTACGGCCTGTGAGGGATCCTCTACAACCGGATTAAATCTATCTGTTGTGGCGATAGTAGGAAAGAAGTCCCAAGTGTGGGCGAAGGTGGGATCACTATATGGCCTCATTATGAAGGAGTCCGAATGGTCAAAAACCTCCATTATCTCCTTTCGGCTCTGCTTATTGTGGAAACATAGGAGGCGTGGGGGCTTGATACCCTGACTCACAGGCAGAGAAACTGACTTCACAGAAATGGCAAGAAGGCGAGTGTAGAGGAAGCCCATCAAGATGATGGTATTGGCAAAATTTGCCAAATTATAGCGGCCCAATGACTGTTCCATGTCAATATGGGTTCAATCCAACCAAGTGTAGAGGGACCCCAAGGTAATGGCGGCCAGAGATAGGTTGAATCCTCTGGCCAAACAAACAGAGATGTTTATCAGGATCCTCTTGGGCTGATCGTTAGGCTTTTCAGTGAGAAAGAAGCGTGAAAGTAGTACGAGTATGTAGGCCGGTAGTTCCAAGGAGGTACCTCTACCACGACCCGTTACATCACTAGCATCCTTCGACGTTAGAGCCTCAAAAAAATAATTGATAAGAGGGACAAAGGTAGCTTTGTTTGAGGAACCAGTGCAACTGCGGCAGATCCAATCCAACTCAACCCGATCAGCAGCCTCTTCGGCGTCCAGAGGCTCGTCGTGGTAAGTATACTCGCCCATGGGCTCGAACCCAAGGAGTTTGCTGACATCCTCCAACGTAACAGTAAACTCCCCCCACGCAGCGAAGAAGGTGTGGGTTGTGATGTTCCATCGGGAGACTAGCACTTGAAGTGCCGCGTTGTGCTTCGAGAGAGTGAAATCACCAAACCAGTACGCTCGATGCAGCCCAACCTTCATAAGAGAAGCAGCGTGGGAGCTCTGCATATGTGTGTGCCACGCAAAAAAATGGGTTGGTGACCCCCCAGGTGCTTCGAAGTCGATCTGGGAATAGGTAAAGTCACCACGATCCAGACGGAAGCGCATAGTCCCCTCGGGTGGAAGATAGCCCCACTTCGACGAGTCCACTTCTTCATCACCCAGCAGTAAGGGATCAAACTTGGAAGAGAAATGACATGTTTTTCATGACTCAGAAAACTTATCAGCTTCCTCTTCAAAAATGGGCGCATGGCGGTAGAAGAATAGTTATTCTTGACGAGCAGCGACCAAAGCAGCGCCGCTAAGGGTAGTGGCAGCGCCAGCGGCGGTAGAGGGGGAACCAGGCTGGGTAGCGGCAGCAACCATGGAAACACTGGAAGAATCCATGAGAAATTGATAATAAGTGGTGTAGATGGGAGAATAAGGCTAAGAACAATAAGAAAGGAGCACAACCGCAGGTGGTGGTGCAAAAGATGAGAGAAAAAGGAGGCTGGGCAAAGAAGAGGGCAACAATGGAGGTCACACAGGCTTTCTCTCTCTACAAGAAGCGGGGAGTATTGAAGAAGACGAAAAAGACAGAGATATAGAAGAGTTTGAAAAAAAAAGACGTTTGAAGGGTTTCAAACTCGACGGTAAACATTCCCCACGAGCGCACGTGCAAGGGCGGCCCCTAATCATTTCAAATGAACACGTGGCACATCGGGAAGGGTCTTGATAGCTGAAAAAATAGCATTACGTCGCATACAAAAAGACATTTAGGGAATAGAAGGGGTTGCCTTCTTCACCAAGTTTATGTTTGGCGCCAAAATGGGTGTCAGACATATCCATCATGGCCCAACGGATAATATGTTCCAACGATTCGGAAAAAAAATCTTATTAGAGGGTGAATCAGATACATTGGGAAGCATTTCTACTTTTTCGAACATAGAGAAGCATCACAGGGGAGAATTTCATTTACCAGGAGTCCAAACGAGTATTTGAAAAAAGAAGGTTCATCGGATTAAGAAGTTTCGTGCAGACATTTCTTGTTCCAACAAATCTCTCCACGAAGGGGAAAATGTAGAGGGGGCTTGAAGGTAATCCTGAGATTAGGGATAATTCCCTAATCAGAAATAGTGTTCGAGATTAAGCAGTCGAGGCAGCTCAAGCGTGGCAACTCTGTGCGGCAACTCAACGAGGCAGCTTAGCGTGGCAACTCATATTTAGCTTATTATGTTAGTCATATTCTATCTTTATTTATATTGACTGTAAGCTATAGCGGTTGTAATGTTGTAACGAGATTAATAACGAGTTTTAGTGTGAGGTCAAACGGTACTCGCTAGAGACCAGGCTTGGCAGGGCCTGGGAGAACTTCCATGCTCTATCGAATGACCTCGCCGTGGGAACTTTGGAGGGACTTGGTTTGGAGGATTGAGAAGTACAGCACCGTTGGGACTTGTTCCAACCATCTTAGATACACCTGGTAAAACACCGAAGGACCCTGACCGTGGAACCTCAGACGGAGCAGCTTCGAGTTCCATTGGGAATTGAGTTGTGAACCAAACAACCCTCTACTTAATGTCACATCTACTGTAGGTGATGTCACTAGACAGCTAAACAATGTCAGATTTGCACTTGAGTAAACCACCGAGGTATTTGGGGCTGTTAGGCAGTCGGTGAGCCACCTCTGCGACAACATCCCCCCCTGACACAGTGGTTGGGCAAAAGGCATGTCTTGGCATTTAATGTTTATGACGTGGAGACAACTAATCCATCAGGCATTTAATGTTGTGATATAAAGTATGAGGTACGTCTTTCATGGCCTTAAATGATTGAGTTGCCTCTGGGGTGGTGTGGGGGGCTATTTAAGGACCCCAACCACATTTGAGGAAGAGAGACCCTTTTTTAGAGTCTGGGAAGTTATTACGAGACAGGGAGTTTTACCTTCTCACCATTGTTATTTATTACGAAGTTTTTAATATTTAACAGAGATTCTTGAGAGGACTAGTGTGTTTATACCTGCCTACCAAGGTGTACCTAGGGTGCTTACTTCTCTCTCCCTCTAGTTGAGTTACTTCTAAAGTTCATTACTATCTTCTAAGCTATACACGAGAGTCTTTGTGAGTTTAAACTGAGCTTAACTTCATTACGCCTGTGTTTGTGGGTCCTAACATTAACGCGAGGCTCTGACGAAGTATCTTGTCATTACCATACTCAAACAGGGGTTATGCCTCCATTTATTTCATCTAAAGTACCCTCTTACAGAAGGCAAAAACCCGACACAATGTCCGTTAGGATCGTCTTTGTTTACTACACCGGCAATAAGATCGTCTCTTCGAGTATAAAATGAATAGTAGCAACCAATGGTGTGAAAGCGTCCGTTAACTAATAGGTATATTTCCAATGTTTTAGACCTATCCGGGAACGACATCTTCTGCCAGCATCTCGGGTCAGTCAACTCCCGCTATATATATAAATTTTCCTTTTATTTATTAAATTAGACAACATGGATCAATATTCATTTGTTCATGTTTTATAAAAACACGTTATATGTATGGTTTTAAAACCCGACAGCATATATGCATATGCATATATGCAACATATATGCATATATATATGCAACATATATGCATATATATATATGCAGCATATATGCAGGCGCACATATGCAGCATATATGCTTATATGTAGGCTGCATATATGCACATATGCATATGCATATATGCATCAGCATATATGCATCAGCATATATGCATTCTCTATGGATTGGTTTACATATAGAAAGCAAGCGGATCGAGGTTTACATATTGCCTACTTGGATTGGTTTTCATTTATTTTTCAATTTTACATTTTGTATTCGTGGAATCATGTTATCAAATTGTTGTTGATGACTCATCTCACACTATTCAGGTAATTCCTATTGAGGTAATTCACATTGAGGTCTCTGTATTCTTTGATAATGTAGGTATAAAGCTTGGGGTTCTCTTTTAGGATAGCAGTTGGCCGAAAGAGACATTAAAGTAGCATGCATTGATAACAGGTGAACGTCATTTCACATTCTATATATACTTTCTTAGACAAAATAAATAGAGTTGCTTTGATACTCATAGAAATTTCTGACCACTAACTTCCTTATTGACCATGGCCAAAAATTTAAATGATATATTTTATTCAAATAGTGAAATATCCTAATGAGGTAACACTCCTATTATATAGGTGGGATTGATTATACGCTATCATGCCTTTAGTGAAAAAATATAATGTAGAATTCATAATCCACTTAAGATAATCTATTACAAACAAGACCTGTATTTCCAACCAGTTTAGTGGCGCAGCAGCGGGACTCCCGGATTTAGAATACGACGGTAATTTGCATATTTCTAGACTTAGGATTAAAAATATGGCGTTAGAGGGTGAAAACTCGAAACAGCACTCGAACGGCCCCGTGGGTGGCACCAACACCTCCCACGGGACCAATGTAACTCGTAGGAACTAACCCCGCAGCCGCGGGTCTCCCGGTTTGAGAATACGATGCTAATTTTCATATTTCTAGACTTAGGCTTAAAAACATGGCGTTAGAGGGTGAAAACTTGAAACAGCCACCGAACGTCCCCGTAGGTGGGACCAACAACTCCCACGGGACCAATGTAACTCGTAGGAACTGACCACGTAGCCATGGGACTCCCGGTTTGAGAATACGATGGTAATTTGCATATTTCTAGACTTATGCTTAAAAACATGGATTTAGAGGGTGAAAACTCGAAACAGCCCCCGAACGTTCCCGTGGGTGGCACCAACACCTCCCATGGGACTAATGTAACTCGTAGGAATAGACCACGCAGCCATGGGACTCCCGGTTTGAGAATACGATAGTAATTTGCATATTTCTAGACTTAGGCTTAAAAACATGGCGTTAGAGGGTGAAAACTTGAAATAGCCCCCGACCATCCCCGTGGGTGGCAACAACACCTCCCGTGGGACCAATGTAACTTGTCGGAACTGATCTGCAGCAGTGGGTCACCCGGTATGAGAATACGACAGTAATTTGCATATTTCTAGACTTAGGCTTAAAAATATGGCGTTAGAGGGTGAAAAATCAAAACAGCCACCGAATGTCCCCGTGGGTGGCACCAAAACCTCCCACGGGATCAATGAAACTCGTAGGAACTGACCACGCAATCGCGGGTCTCCCGATTTGAGAATACGACAGTAATTTGCATATTTCTAGACTTAGGCTTAAAAATATGGCATTAGAGGGTGAAAACTCGAAACAGTCCCCGAACGTCCCTCTGGGTGGCAACAACACCTCCCATAGGACCAATGTAACTCGTAGGAACTGACCACGCAGCCGCGGGTCTCCCGGTTTGAGAATACGATGGTAATTTGCATATTTCTAAACTTAGGCTTAAAAAGATGGCGTTAGAGGGTGAAAACTTGAAACAACCCCCGAACGTCCCCGTGGGTGGCACCAACACCTCCCACGGGACCAATGAAACTCGTAGGAACTGACCCCACAGCCGCGGGTTTCCCGGTTTGAGAATACGACGGCAATTTGCATATTTCTAGGCTTAGGCTTAAAAACATGACGTTAGAAGGTGAAAACTCGAAACAGCCCCCGAACGTCCCCGTGGGTGGCACCAACACTCCCACGGGACCAATGTAACCCGTCGGAACTGACCCCGCAATCGTGGGTCTCCCGGTATGAGAATATGACGGTAATTTGCATATTTCTAGACTTAGGCTTAAAAACATGGCGTTAGAGGGTGAAAACTCGAAACAGCCCCCGAACGTCCCCGTGGGTGGCACCAATACCTCCCACGGGACCAATGTAACTCGTAGGAATTGACCACATAGCCGCGGGACTCCGGGTTTGAGAATACAACGGTAATTTTCAAATTTCTAGACTTAAGCAAAACATGGCGTTAGAGGGTGAAAACTCTAAACAACCCCCGAACGGCCCCGTGGGTGGCACCAACACCTCCCACGGTACTAATGAAACTCGTAGGAACTGACCCCACGGCCGCGGGTTTCCCGGTTTGAGAATACGACGGTAATTTGTATATTTCTAAACTTAGGCTTAAAAACATGGTGTTAGTGGGTAAAAACTCGAAACAGCCCCCAAACATCCCCGTGGGTGGCACCAATACCTCCCACGGGGCCAATGTAACTCGTAGGAACTGATCCCGCAACCGCGGGTCTCCCGGTTTTAGAATACGACGGTAATTTGCATATTTATAGACTTCGGCTTTAAAACATGGCGTTAGAGGGTGAAACCTCGAAACAGCCCTCGAACATCCCCGTGGGTTGCACCAACACCTCTCACGGGATGAATGTAGCGTGTAGGAACTGACCACGTAGCCGTGGGTCTCCCGGTTTGAGAATACAACGATAATTTGTATATTTCTAGACTTAGGCTTAAAAACATGGCGTTAGAGGGTGAAAAGTCGAAACAGCCCCCGAACGTCCCCATGGGTGACACCAACACCTCCTACGGGACCAATGTAACTCGTAGGAATTGAACACGCAGCCGCGGGTCCCTCGGTTTGAGAATACGATGGTAATTTATATATTTCTAGACTTAGGCTTAAAAACATGGCGTTAGGGGGTGAAAACTCGAAACGGCCCCGAAACGGCCCCGTGGGTGGCACCAACACCTCACACGGGACCAATGTAACTCGTAGGAACTGACCCCGTAGCCATGGGTCTCCCGGTTTTAGAATTTGACGATATTTTGCATATTTCTAGACATAGGCTTAAAGACATGGCGTTAGAGGATGAAAACTCGAAACATCGCCCGAAAGTCCCCGTGGGTGGCACCAATACCTCCCACGGGACCAATGTAACTCCTAGGAACTGACCCGGCAGCCACGGGTCTCCCGGTTTGAGAATACGACGATAATTTGCATATTTCTAGACTTTGGCTTCAAAACATGCCGTTAGAGGGTGAAAACTTGAAACAGCCCCCGAACGTCCCCGTGGGTGGCACCAACACCTCCCACGGGACCGATGTAACACGTAGGAACTGAACCCGCAGCCGCGAGTTTCCCGATTTGAGAATACGATGGTAATTTGTATATTTCTACACTTAGGCTTAAAAACATGGCGTTAGAGGGTGAAGACTCGAAACAGCCCCCGAACGTCCCAGTGGGTGGCACCAACACTCCCACGGGACCAATGTAACTCGTCAGAACTGACCCCGCAGTCGTGGGTCTCCCGGTATGAGAATACAACGGTAATTTGCATATTTCTAGACTTAGGCTTAAAAACATGGCGTTAGAGGGTGCAAACTCGAAACAGCCCCCGAACATCCCCGTAGGTGGCACCAATACCTCCCACGGGGCCAATGTAACTCGTAGGAATTGATCCCGCTACCGCGGGTCACCCGATTTTAAAATACGAAGGTAATTTGCATATTTATAGTCTTAGGCTTAAAAACATGGCGTTAGAGGGTGAAAACTCGAAACAGCCCCCGAACGTCCCCGTGGGTGGTACCAACACATCCCACGGGATGAATGTAATGCGTAGGAACTGACCACGTAGCCGTGGGTCTCCCGGTTTGAGAATACCATGATAATTTTTATATTTCTAGACTTAGGCTTAAAAACATTGCGTTAGAGGGTGAAAAGTCAAAACAGCCCCCGAATGTTCCCGTGGGAGGCACCAACACCTCCTATGGGACCAATGTAACTCGTAGGAATTGAACACGCAACTGCGGGTCTCTCGGTTTGAGAATACGATGGTAATTTGTATATTTATAGACTTAGGCTTGAAAACATGGCGTTAGAGGGTGAAAACTCGAAACAGCCACCGAACGGCCCCATGGGTGGCACCAACACCTCACACGGGACCAATGTAACTCGTAGGAACTGACCCCGTAGCCATGGATCTCCCGGTTTTAGAATTCGACGGTATTTAGCATATTTCTAGACATAGGCTTAAAGACATGGCGTTAGAGGGTGAAAACTCGAAACAGCCCCCGAACGTCCCCGTGGGTGGCACCAATACCTCCCACGGGACCAATGTAACTCCTAGGAACTGACCCTGCAGCCACGAGTCTCCCGGTTTGAGAATACGATGATAATTTGAATAATTTTAGACTTAGGCTTAAAAACATGCCGTTAGAGGGTGAAAACTTGAAACAGCCCCCGAATGTCCCCGTGGGTGGCACCAACACCTCTCATGGGATCGATGTAACTCGTAGGAACTGAACCCGTAGCCGCGGGTTTCCCGATTTGATGATACGACGGTAATTTGCACATTTCTAGACTTAGGCTTAAAAACATGGCGTTAGAGGGTGAAAACTCGAAACAGCCCCCAAACGTCCCCGTGGGTGGCACCAACACTCCCACGGGACCAATGTAACTCGTCAGAACTGACCTCGCAGCCGTGGGTCTCCCGATATGAGAATACGACGGTAATTTGCATATTTCAAGACTTAGGCTTAAAAACATGGCGTTAGAGGGTGAAAACTCAAAACAGACCTCGAACGTCCCCGTGGGTGGCACCAATACCTCCCACGGGGCCAATGTAACTCCTAGGAACTGACCCCGCAACCGCGGGTCTCTCGATTTTAAAATACAATGATAATTTGCATATTTATAGACTTTGGCTTAAAAACATGGCATTAGAGGGTGAAAACTCGAAACAGCCCCCGAATGGCCCCGTGGGTGGTACCAACACCTCCCACGGGACGAATGTAATGCGTAGGAACTGACCACGATGCCATGGGTCTCCCGGTTTGAGAATACCACGGTAATTTTTATATTTCTAGACTTAGGCTTAAAACATGGCGTTAGAGGGTGAAAAGTTAAAACAGCCCCCGAACGTCCCCGTGGGTGGCACCAACACCTCCTACGGGACCAATGTAACTCATAGGAATTGAACACGCAGTTGCGGGTCTCTCGGTTTGAGAATATGACGGTAATTTGTATATTTCTAGGCTTAGGCTTAAAAACATGGCGTTAGAGGGTGAAAACTCGAAACAGCCCCTGAACGGCCCCGTGGGTGGCACACACACCTCCCACGGGACCAATGTAACTCGTAGCACTGACCCCGTAGCCACGGGTCTCCCAGTTTAAGAATACGACGGTAATTTGCATATTTCTAGACATAGGCTTAAAGACATGGCGTTAAAGGGTGAAAACTCGAAACAGCCCCCGAACATCCCCGTGGGTGGCACCAATACCTCCCACGGGACCAATGTAACTCGTAGGAACTGACCCCGCAGCCATGGGTCTCTCGGTTTGAGAATACGACAATAATTTGCATATTTCTAGATTTAGGCTTAAAAACATGGCGTTAGAGGGTGAAAACTTGAAACAACCCCCGAAGGCCCCCGTGGGTGGGACTAACACCTCCCACGGGACCAATGTAACTCATAGGAACTAACCACGCAACTGTGGGTCTCTCAGTTTGAGAATACGACGATAATTTGCATATTTCCAAACATAGGCTTAAAAACATGGCGTTAGAGGGTGAAAACTCAAAACAGCACCTGAACATCTCTGTGGGTGGCTCCAACACCTCCCATGGGACCAATGTAACTCGTAGGAACTGACCCCGCAGCCGCGCGTCTCCCAGTTTGATAATACGAAGATTATTTGTATATTTCTAGACTTAGGCTTAAAAATACGGTGTTAGAGGGTGAAAACTCGAAACAACCCCCGAACGTCCCCGTGGGTGGCACCAACACCGCCCACGGGACCAATGTAACTCGTAGGAACTGACCACGCAGCCGTGGGTCTTCCGGTTTGAGAATACGACGGTAATTTGCATATTTCTAAACTTTAGTTTAAAAACATGGCGTTAGAGGGTATAGACTCAAAACAGACCCCGAACGTCCCCGTGAATGGCACAAACACCTCCCATGGGATCAATGTAACTCGTAGGAACTGACCACGCAGCCGAGGATCTCCAGGTTTGAGAATACGATGGTAATTTTCATATTTGTAGATTTAAACAAAACATGGCATTAGAGGGTAAAAACTCAAAACAACCCCCGAACGACCCCATGGGTGGCATAAACACCTTCCACGGGACCAATGTAACTCGTAGGAACTGACCCTGCAGCCACGGGTTTCCCGATTTAAGAATACGAAGATAATTTTCATACTTCTAGACTTAGGCTTAAAAACATGGCGTTAGAGGGTGAAAACTCGAAACATCCCCGAACGTTCCCGTGGGTGGCACAAACACCTCCCACGGGACCAATGTAACTCGTAGGAACTGACCACACAGCCGCGGGACTCCCGGTTTGAGAATACGACGGGAATTTGCATATTTCTAGACTTAGGCTTAAAAATATCGCGTTAGAGGTTGAAAACTAGAAACAACCGCCGAACGTCCCGTAGGTGGTACCAACACCTCCCACGGGACCAATGAAACTTATAGGAACTTACCATGCAGCCACGGGTCTCCCAGTTTGAGAATAGGATGGTAATTTGTATATTTCTAGACTTAGGCTTAAAAACATGGCGTTAGAGGGTGAAAACTCGAAACAGCCCCCGAACGTCCCCGTGGGTGGCAACAACACCTCCCACGGGACCAATGTAACTCGTAGAAACTGACCACATAGCTACAGGACTCCCAGTTTGAGAATACAACGGTAATTTGCATATTTCTAGACTTAAGCAAAACATGGCGTTAGAGGGTGAACACTCCAAACAACCCCCAAACGGCCCTGTGGGTGGCACCAACACTTCCCACGGGACCAATGTAACTTGTAGGAACTGACCCCGCAGCCACGGGTCTCCCGGTTTGAGAATACGACGATAATTTGCATATTTCTAGACTTAGGCTTAAAAACATGGCGTTAGAGGGTGAAAACTAGAAACATCCCCCGAACGACCCCGTGGGTGGGACTAACACCTACCACGGGACCAATGTAACTCATAGGAACTGACCACGCAACTGTGGATCTCTCAGTTTGAGAATACGAGGATAATTTGCATATTTCTAAACTTAGGCTTAAAAACATGGCGTTAGAGGGTGAAAACTCAAAACAGCGCGCGAACGTCTCCGTCAGTGGCTCCAACACCTCCCATGGGACCAATGTAACTCGTAGGAACTGACCCCGCAGCCGCGGGTCTCCCAGTTTGATAATCCGACGGTTATTTGCATATTTATAGACTTAGGATTAAAAATGCGGTGTTAGAGGGTGAAAACTCTAAACAGCCCCCGAACGTCCCCGTGGGTGGCACCAACACCTCTCACAGGACCAATGTAACTCGTAGGAACTGACCACGCAGTCGTGGGTCTTCCGGTTTGAGAATACGATGGTAGTTTGCATATTTTTAAACTTAGGTTTAAAAACATGGCGTTAGAGGGTATAAACTCAAAACAGACCCCGAACGTCCTCGTGAATGGCACCAACACCTCCCACGGGATCAATGTAACTTGTAGGAACTGACCACGCAGCCGAGGATCTCCAGGTTTGAGAATACGATGGTAATTTTCATATTTGTAGACTTAGGCAAACCATGGAATTAGAGGGTGAAAACTCAAAACAATCCCCGAATGACCCCATGGGTGGCATCAACACCTTCCACGGGACCAATGTAACTCGTAGGAACTGACCCCGCAGCCACGGGTCTCCCGATTTAAGAATACGATGATAATTTGCATATTTCTAGACTTAGGCTTAAAAACATGGCGTTAGAGGGTGAAAACTCGAAACATCCCCCGAACGTTCCCGTGGGAGGCACAAACACCTCCCACGGGACCAATGTAACTCGTAGGAACTGACCACACAGCTGAGGGACTCCCGATTTGAGAATACGACGGTAATTTGCATATTTCTAGACTTAGGCTTAAAAACATGGCGTTAGAGGGTGAAAACTCGAAATAATGGCCGAACGCCCCCGTGGGTGGGACTAACACCTCCCACGGGACCAATGTAACTCATAGGAACTGACCACGCAACTGTGGATCTCTCGGTTTGAGAATACGACGATAATTTACATATTTCTAAACATAGGCTTAACAACATGGCGTTAGAGGGTGAAAACTGAAAACAGCACCCGAACGTCTCCGTGGGTGGCTCCAACACCTCCCATGGGACCAATGTAACTCGTAGGAACTGACCCCGCAGCCGTGGGTCTCCCAGTTTGATAATACGATGGTTATTTGCATATTTCTAGACTTAGGGTTAAAAACACGGTGTTAGAGGATGAAAACTCGAAACAGCCCCCGAACGTCCCCGTGGGTGGCACCAACGCTTCTCACGGGACCAATGTAACTCGTAGGAAATGACCACGCAGCCGTGGGTCTTCCGGTTTGAGAATACGACGGTAATTTGCATATTTCTAAACTTAGATTTAAAAACATGGCGTTAGAGGGTATAAACTAAAAAAAAAAACCGAACGTCCCCGTGAATGGCACCAACACCTCCCACGGGATCAATGTAACTCGTATGAACTGACCACGCAGCTGGGGATCTCCAAGTTTAAGAATACGATGGTAATTTTCATATTTGTAGACTTAAGCAAAACATGGCATTAGTGGGTGAAAGCTCAACACAACCTCTGAACGACCCCATGGGTGGCATCAACACCTCCCACGGGACCAATGTAACTTATAGGAACTGACCCCGTAGCCACGGGTCTCCCGGTTTAAGAATACGATGATAATTTGCATATTTCTAGACTTAGGCTTAAAAACATGGCGTTAGAGGGTGAAAACTCGAAACATCTGCCGAACGTCCCCGTGGGTGGCACCAACACCTCCCACGGGACCAATGTAACTCGTAGGAACTGACCCCGCAGCCGCAGGTCTCCCGGTTTGAGAATACGACGGTAATTTGCATATTTCTAGACTTAGACTTAAAAACATGGCGTTAGAGGGTGAAAACTCGAAACAACTGCCGAATTTCCCTGTAGGTGGCACCAACACCTCCCACGGGACCAATGAAACTTGTAGGAACTTACCATGCCGCCACGGGTCTCCCGGTTTGAGAATAGGACGGTAATTTACATATTTCTAGACGTAGGCTTAAAAACATGGCGTTAGAGGGTGAAAACTCGAAACAGCCCCCGAACGTCCCCGTGGGTGGCACCAATACCTCCCACGGGACCAATGTAACTCGTAGGAACTGAGCACATAGCCACGGGACTCCGGTTTTGAGAATACAACGGTAATTTTCAAATTTCTAGACTTAAGAAAAACATGGCGTTAGAGGGTGAAAACTCCAAACAACCCCCGAACGGCCCCGTGGGTGGCACCAACACCTCCCACGGGACCAATGTAACTCGTAGGAACTGGCCCCGCAGCCACGGGTCTCCCGGTTTGAGAATACGACGATAATTTGCATATTTCTAGACTTAGGCTTAAAAACATGGCGTTAGAGGGTGAAAACTTGAAACAGCCCCCGAACGTCCCCGTGGGTGGGACTAACACCTCCCACGGGAACAATGTAACTCATAGGAACTGACCACGCAACTGTGGGTCTCTCGGTTTGAGAGTACGACGATAATTTGCATATTTCTAAACTTAGGCTTAAAAACATGGCGTTAGAGGGTGAAAACTCAAAACTGCACCCGAACGTCTCCGTGGGTGGCTCCAACACCTCCCATGGGACCAATGTAACTCATAGAAACTGACCCTGCATCCGTGGTTCTCTCGGTTTGATAATACGACCATTATTTGCATATTTCTAAACTTATGCTTACAAATACGGTGTTAGTGGGTGAAAACTCGAAACAGCCCCCGAACGTCCCCGTGGGTGGCACCAACACCTCCCACGTGACCAATGTAACTCGTAGGAACTGACCACGCAGCCGTGGGTCTTTCGGTTTGAGAATAGGACGGTAATTTGCATATTTCTAAACTTAGGTTTAAAAAAATGGCGTTAGAGGGCATAAACTCGAAACAGATCCCGAACGTCCCCGTGAATGGCACCAACACCTCCCACGGGATCAATGTAACTTTTAGGAACTGACCACGCAGCCGAGGATCTCCAGGTTTGAGAATACGATGGTAATTTTCATATTTGTAGACTTAAGCAAAACATGGCATTAGAGAGTGAAAACTCAAAACAACCCCCGAACGACCCCATGGGTGGAACCAACACCTTCCACGTGACCAATGTAACTCGTAGGAACTGACCCCGCAGCCACGGGTTTCCCGGTTTAAGAATACGACGATAATTTGCATATTTCTTGAATTAGGCTTAAAAACATGGCGTTAGAGGCTGAAAACTCGAAACATCCCCCGAACGTTCCCGTGGGTGGCACAAACACCTCCCACGGGACCAATGTGACTCGTAGGAACTAACCACACAGCCGCGGGACTCCCGGTTTGAGAATACGACGGTAATTTGCATATTTCTAGACTTAGGCTTAAAAACATGGCGTTAGAGGTTGAAAACTTGAAACAACCGCCGAACGTCCCCGTAGGTGGTACCAACACCTCCCACGGGACCAATGTAACTCGTAGGAACTGACCACACAGCCGCGGGACTCCCGGTTTGAGAATACGATGGTAATTTGCATATTTTTAGACTTAGGCTTAAAAACATGGCGTTAGAGGGTGAAAACTCGAAACAACCTCCGAACGTCCCCGTGGGTGGCACCAACACCTCTCATGGGACCAATGTAACTCGTAGGAACTGACCCCGCAGTCGCGGGTCTCCCAGTTTGAGAACAAGACGATAATTTGCATATTTCTAGACTTAGGCTTAAAAACATGGCGTTAGAGGGTGAAAACTCGAAACAGCTCCCGAACGTCCCCGTAGGTGGCTCCAACACCTCCCACGGGACCAATGAAACTTGTAGGAACTGACCATGAAGCCACGGGTCTCCCGATTTGAGAATAGGACGGTAATTTGCATATGTCTAGACTTAGGCTTAAAAACATGGCGTTAGAGGGTGAAAACTCGAAATAGCCCTCGAACGTCCCCGTGGGTGGCACCAACACTCCCACGGGACCAATGTAACTCGTAGGAACTGACCACATAGCTGCGGGACTCCCGCTTTAAGAATACAACGGTAATTTGCATATTTCTAGACTTAAGCAAAACATGGCGTTAGAGGGTGAAAACGCCAAAGAACTCCCGAACGGCCCCGTGGGTGGCACCAACACCTCCCATGGGACCAATGTAACTCGTAGGAACTGAGCCCGTAGCCGCGGGTCTCCTGGTTTGAGAATACGACGGTAATTTGCATATTTCTAGACTTCGGCTTAAAAACATGGCGTTAGAGGGTGAAAACTTAAAACATCCCCTGAACGTCCCCTTGGGTGGCACAAACACCTCCCACGGGACCAATATAACTCGTAGGAACTGACCACGCAGCCGCGGGAATCCCGGTTTGAGAATACGACGGTAATTTGCATATTTCTAGACTTAGGCTTAAAAACATGGCGTTAGAGGGTGAAAACTCGAAACAGCCCCCGAACGTCCCCGTGGGTGGCTCCAACACCTCCCACGGGACCAATGTAACTCGTAGGAACTGACCCCGCAGCCGCGGGTCTCCCGGTTTGAGAATACAACGTTAATTTGCATATTTCTAGACTTAGGTTGTTTATATGTGGAACAAATGAAGGAGGCAATGGTTTACAACATGAAGATTGCTTATATGTTGTGGACATTCAGGATTTTTTTTGTGTGTTATAGCCATGCTGGCTTTTTTTGTTTAGTTTTATGGTCGTGCGGGCTTTTATAATTTGATCGTTGTATTTTATGGTCGTGCGGGCTTTTTAATAAGCAGGTTTTGTAATGTCAAGAAAATAGAGAAAACTCTGCCCAATTTTTTTTTGGTCTGTGAATTATTCGTGTAATATTTTTACGTTTGTATATATATTTGTTTATTAACAACGTTCTTGATTCGCAATTTGTTATTTTTTTTATTGTTTTGCCAATAATAAATATTTGTAACACCTCGTACGCGTTAAACGTTACACGTAGCAACCGACGGTGCACTCACAGGATCCCCAATTTTAGGATTTGACAAAAAAAATATTGTTAAATATGGTTATGAACTTTGTCCATGACCATTTTTATTTTTTCGTCACGGTTGTGGGTCACGGACTTGGACCGCGACCATTTTTTTTATTTTTTTTTGCCACGGTTGTGGGTCACGGCCAAATTCTGCGACCATTTTTTTTATTTTTTGTCATGCTAATGGGTCACGGACTTAGGCCGTGACTAATTTTTTTTAAATTTGTTTGTCACGATCGTGGGTCGCGGACTTTGGCCGCGACCAATTTGTCACGGTTGTGGGTCACGGATGAGGGCCGCGACTAATTTTTTAAATTTTTTTGTCACGGTTGTGGGTCGCGGACTTTGGCCGCGATCAATTTGTCACGGTTGTGGGTCATGGATGAGGGTCGCGACCCATCACGGCATGGGACTCGGCCCAAGTCCGCGACCATTTGCCATGACCCCTCTCAGCCGTGACCATTTTTTGGTCATGGACTTGGGACGCGACCCATGAAAATGGTCACGCCCGAAATGGTCACGGCCCAAGTCCGCAACCCACAACTTTGGTCAGGGATTTTGGTCGTGACCAATCACCAGTTTTGGTGTAGTGTATATGAATAATGAATTGAAATTATCGACAAGACTGGATAAATGAGAAGTGTGGGGTTTATGATCCCTAAAATACAATTATCGCCGCGACATATTGGTTTGATGGTGGCTATTTGTATATGGTAGTTACTAATGGGCTAAAACATTACTGACCCTATTCATTAAACCTAAGGTAGTACCCTCAGAGTCTACCGGCAGCAGCCATCCCCTAAATCAGTAAGGGATCTTACAGTGCCGCCGCTACTCACTCAAATAGGTTGGAACATCGTCGTAAATTCATATGTCAAACCCTAGAATATGAGGGATCTCTCTCAAGAACACAAGGAGAAAATGCAGTGACCTTCACTTTCTTTACAAATTGAAGCAGTCATGAATCTATGGGCTTAACTACTGCGGAGTATGAATTTAAACCCAAGGGATTATTTAGAGTCTATAGGCCGTAATAATCACCAAAATTACAAAAAGGTGTATTCTATCATGTCGCGGCCACTCAGTCAAACAGTTTGGAATCTAAGGTTGATTCGTTCAAAGGATTGAAAACCCAGAAGGTGAAGAGTTTGCTCAAGAGCATCAAGAACAGTTATACGTTTCATATCATCTAACACAAACTGTTATACCATTTTCCCCCTCTTAATTAACAATGGAAGATTAAAAGTTTATTTCATTGATTGAAGGTTGGATTAAATACAAATCCAGTTTAGGTGGATTCAAACAATGTTAAAAGGGGGATTCAGTACCTGCAAGATATCAGTTCATATGGATCGTTTTATGAGAAAAAATCAAGGACAAGTGGCAAAACATGAGTTTCAGAAGCTATTAAAGAGATTGTTGGTTGGAAAACTACCTGGAAATGGAGAAAAGAACGATCCTCAGCCTCGAACTGCCTTAGAACAACCACACACGTCCTTGAAAGATCGCTAGAAAACGTAAGAGAAAGGACGAACAGAGTTCAACCTTCGATTTGCTCTCAAAGTTTTGGAAAACATAATGAAGTCCACGGCTTGAAAAATTTATATAAGAGAGCGCGAAAGATGAATCGTCGCCTTGTAAGTACCGCGACACCTAAGAAGACTAAACTAAGCCGCAGCCCCAATCGAATTCTCATGGCACTACGACTTGGGGGCTTATTGATTGTACAAATATAGCACCCTGTCGCGGACCATCTCAGTATAGGGCGCGACCCTATTGAACTAGGGGTGCGACCCTACTGAATACAGGGGGTGCGGCCATCCTCATCACAGGGCGCGACCCTTTCTGTACACGCTGCGGAACCATTCAATACAGGGCGCGACACCTTTGTCTCTATCCCGTTACAGGATGCATCACTCGCATTGCTTGCCTTACAGGTCACATCCCTCTCTATTATAGCAACTCTAGACTTTATATACGACACGTTCTCAGAGAACGTGGGCATATATCCTATAAATAGAGGATCACACCTCGAAATAAGAGGATTGAATCGATTCCACACGCTCGGGGCTGATTCTGCAATACAGATTCTCTCTACACAACCTTAACATACAGCTTGAGGGTTACTTATCTACATCACATCCACTTCTTCGGCACACCGGAATCCTCAATACCATCATGTACTCTCATTTATTCTCATACTTGTACGCCTCTTTAGGCATGATTATATTTTACAATTCAACGCATATAATGAGAACTGAGCAACACAGTGGACGTAGGCCTATTTTAGAGGTTGAACCACTCTATATCTTGTTTTCTCTATAATTACTTGCTTTGTTTATTTATTATACACTTTACTCACAATTTGTTGATGTGAGAACGACAAGTGGATGATTTCTTATATCATCACTCACTATTGGCATCAATTTCAAGGAGGGATGTTTTGGATATATTAGAGCCTAGTGCCATATCAAATATGGTAAAAGTATTTAGCACTATAATTTTAAAGTTACAACTATTTTTTTTTCCTTTTTTATATAACATGGTATATGTTCAAGAAAAGAATATTAGTGCATCTACATGGTAATGATGTATCTAATCAACACCAAAATTGTTAAAATAAATTTACTGTGTATCTTCTCACTACCACTTGGTAAGTGAGATAAATTTCTCCAAAATTTAATATGTGAATTTCTGATTAGAATATATGAGATACGCACTGATATATTGGAAATATATATATACAGATACTACTCACTGACAGATATTAAAAGCATATATAGAGATACTCGAAGATTTGTATTTCTCTGAAATAAGTATCTATTAAACACCATATATATATATATATATATATATATATATATATATATATATATATTATGTCTTTTATATTTTCAGTAGCTCATGACGTATCTGTTTCAATACTGCATATGTTCTATAGTTGAATTTTTAAAATATCCATTTTTCTCTGAGATTGTTATCTATTAACAACCATAGTTTGTGTATCTTTGCAGTGCATATGTTCTCTAATTGAAGCTGCTAAATAAAATTTTTGTAATGAAATTTTTTAAAATAGTCATATGTTTCGACACCTAACGTTTGCTATTTTTTTTTACCTATATATATTCAACAGATAATGAACAGCTTTGGGGGAGATCATGCAAATGACACACAAGAAAATGAAAGGTGTATCACCTCCTTTCTTCATAATGTCTACACAATGTTGGGAAGTCGTTCGATTAAATGATAGAAATGAATTAAAGACAACAATCGAGGATGTACTTATGCATGTAGCAGGAGATTGGGACATGATTTTTTTCCAATGAGTCATGAGTTAAAATTTCATTGGACATTAATTTGTATGGACAAAAAACGAGGAGAGTTCATTCCTTACAATCCTTTGCAGCCACGAATAAAGGATGGGGTCGATGTCTGTTTCAATGATGCTACAACTTTTGTAAGTATCAGAATGAAACACAATTATTTTTAAATTTGTGAATGATCTGATTAACTTTTATGACATCACTCTTATATAATGACTTGCTCAGGAATTTGATGGAGGAGGTTGATGACTTGTTGGAAAAGGGTTCGTGGATTAAAAGTTTTAAAGAAAGGGGCCATCAAAAAACAACACAAGTCCCTTTAACTTCAAGTGACAAATTGTTTGCACAACAATTGGACATGTAATTGACCAACTCTTACCTTAGATTTGATAAAATTATGCATTTTTGTTAAGAAATGTTGTTGCTAACATTTTGTTAAGAAATGTTGCTGATAACATCTAGTAATTGTTAATTTGTGTAGCTTGGTCTATGGAATTGTTATAATTCTACTTGAGAGGCTCCTCATTGAAGGATCCATATTATTGACAAAATGGAAGAAGGACACGCTTTATGAAATGGGTGGATATTTGATCGAGTTATATTCCACGGCACCCAGAACATAGGAGTGGGAATGACTGAAACTTTATGAAGTCAAGCCTTTTTTGTTTGAATATAACATGTTTTGTCAGGAAGTTGAATTATAACGGATCAAACTTCTTATATTTTAACTATTTATTTTTTTGTTTTTAAAAGAATTATTCCTAAAAAATGTTGCGCTTGTTTTGGAAAAAATTGCACTAGGCTATGTATGGAGTTTTTGGGATATTAGAAATGCACTTTAATTTTGGTATATATATCTCTGTTTATCTCTTCAGTTTTGTGGGTGTAAATAGTTTCACTATGGAATATATTCAATCTTTTCTATATTGTGTAAAGAATGCACTCGGCTATGTACTTTAATCGGGTATAAGTATCTATGCTTTTATATCTGCTCTAGCCATATTATATTATGCACATTATTTTGTTAAAGAATGAACTGGATTTTTATAGGCCAGTACTTCTATGTGTTTTGTGTAGTTTGGTATGTCATGAGTCCAAATGATCGATGCAGTATCTACACACGAATGATTTGAGGACATATGATAAGTTATATAGTGAAGGATGCACACTGTCACTTTGTTTAAAGTTTTCCTAATAGGATGCCATATTGCATTGTGTGTAGTATCTAAGTGTGATGAGTGAGAATGAGGCTGAAGCATCTCAATATGTATGAAATGCTTAAACAATTTATCGAGTCCCACGATACCGAAAACATGGGGACGCGAATAGCTGGGACTTGATGAACTCAAACATTTTTTAAGATACCATGTTCTGTTATGAAAGTCAAATTACATCAGATCAAACTTATTATATTTAAACTATTTTTTAGATTTAAAATATTTTTTTGTTTGTAGCATATTTATTCGTCAAAAAATGTTGCGCTTGTTTCCAAAACAATTGTAATGTGCTATGTATGGAATTTTTAGGTTTTTATAATGAACAATCATTTTGGTATATGTATCCCAGCTTATATGAGTGGGGTACCAGATTATTTCTTGAACAATACTTTGCTAACTAAATTCAGGTTTTACAACTGGTAATGCCAGAGTATATATTGACCAATGTTGTGTTAAATGATTAAATGGGATAATGACAAACTAATAATTGTATGTCTGTGTGTGGTTTGGACTATCATGAAGCAAATGAATGGAATCGGTATGCAAAAATTAATGATTTGAGAAAACTTGAGTAGTAACGTCGCGAAGGTTGAACATTTTCATAATGTCTATCATTTTACTAATGGGATACAATATTACATTAGGTACTTGTGGTATGTAATGTGTTGAAAGAGAATGAGGCTTAAGTTGCCCATTCTAATGTTATTTTACTTAAGTCTTTATACATGATACCAAATAAGGAATAAGGACCTGTTGATGCCTTAATAGATCCTGTATTCAAATCCTTTTATAGTTTTGCATATTGGATATTGAAGCAATGCATAATGACAACAATGAAAGTCGACATCAAGATACATAAATAACAGTTGCATTGTGAGAAATATGAATTATTGTTTTACTAATGGGATACCATATTACATTAGGCACTTGTGGTATGTAACCGTGTTGAAAGAGAATGAGGCTTAAGGAGCCCATTCTAATGCTGTTTTACTTGAGTCTCAATGCATGATACCAAACAAGAAATATCGACCTGATGATGCCATAATAAAGCCTGTATTCAAATCCATTCATAGTTATGCACATTGGACATTTAAGCGATGCATATTGACAACAATGAAACTCCATATCAAGATACATAAATAACATTTGTATTGTGAGAAAGTTGAATTATTGTTTTACTAATGGGATACTATATTACATTAGGCACTTGTGGTATGTAACCGTGTTGAAAGAGAATGAGGCTTAAGCAACCCATTCTAATGCTATTTTACTTGAGTCTCAATGCATGGTACTAAATTAGGAATAAAGACCTGATGATGCCGTAATAGATCCCGTATTCAAATCCATTCATAGTTGTTCATAATGGATATTAAAATTATGCATATTGACAACAGTGAAAATCCACACCAAGATACATAAATAACGGTTGCATTGTGAGAAAGCTGAATTATCATTTTACTAATGGATACCATATTAAATTAGTCACTTATGGTATGTAACCGTGTTGAAAGAGAATGAGGCTTAAGCATACCATTCAAATGATGCGTTACTTAAGTCTCTATGCATGATACCTGATATACCCATATAAACCCTCGGCCAGGACGAGGACGCCCTCTACCAAGAACGAGCCCAAGATGGTCTCGTGACCCTTCAAGGGGGCGACCCCTCATCATGGTCCAGAAGACCCTTAAAGGGGCCGACCCTTCATCAGGCCCAGACGACCCTTCAAGGGGATGACCCCTCATCATGGTCCAGACGACCCTCCTAGGGGCCGACCCTTCATCAGGCCCAGACGACCCTTCAATGGGCCGACCTCTTATCATGGTCCAGATGACCCTTCAAGGGGTCGACCCTTCATTAGGCCCAGAGGACCCTTTAAGGGGCCGACCCCTCATCATGGTCCAGACGACCCTTCAAGGGGCCGACCCTTCATCATTCCCAGACGACCCTTCAAGGGGACGACCCCTCATTATGGTCCAAATGACCTTTCAAGGGGCCAACCGTTCATCAGGCCCAGAGGACCCTTCAAGGGGATGACCCCTCATCATGGTCCAGACGACCCTCCTAGGGGCTGACCCTTCATCAGGCCTAGACGACCCTTCAATGGGACGACCCCTCATCATGGTCCAAACGACCCTTCAAGGGGCCGACCCTTCATCAGGCCCAGACGACCCTTCAAGGGGCCTACCCCTCATTATGGTCCAGACGACCCTCCTAGGGGCCGACCCTTCATCAGGCCTAGACGACCCTTCCAGGTCTGACCCCTCATCAGGCTCAGACGACCCTCCGAGGGTACGACAGTACGAGGCCTAAATTAGGCCAGACTCACTACCAGAAGGAACTTTGCCCTTGACCTCATATCGTAAGCCGAGGGTGACATCATTACAGTGAATGGTTTGGGAGACGCGTGGAACATTGCGCGTGAGGCTCACATGGCACGTGAAAGACCGTTATAACAATATCATCCCCTCACGTGAGGGAATATTATGCCATTATTTGGCATCTACAGGTATCAACAGGAGATTGGCTAGATCATCATTCACATGCACCATGCATACTTGGGGGGTACACTACACCCCCAAAACCTATATATACTTATCACCTACAACCCTACAAGGGGATCAAGGGATGGATCAAGAATTGTAACCCTAGCTGAAACTCTACTTGTACACACAGTAGAGAGAGAAAGTGAGCTTAGGTGCATTGTATCCAAGGCCATTAGTGCCCATACTTAGTGGATAACACACTCACAGTGGATGTAGGCCTAATTGGCTGAACCACTATACATCATTGTCTTATTCCTCTTATACTCATATTCTTCTACACTTACACACATATACATATACATCTCTATGGCTGCCATGGTTACTACAGTTTGAGCTCATCATCACTTATCTGGTGGTGCTAGATTTCAGCATCATCATTTTGGCACCGTTTGTGGGAAAGAGAAGACGTCTCTACCTTTGTACAGCTTGACCTCACTGGGCACTCTGGTGGTGAGCCAGCTCTCCCCCTGTGTGGAGATGTTTCACCATTGAAAGAGACCCATTAAGGTTCTCAATCTCACCAGTCTTTTCTTCAGATCAACTCTACATAACTCTAACACATGGCACCTGAGATGCCACTACCACCACTTCCTCCACCGGATAGTGGAGTAGGACCCAGTTCCAGTCAGCCACCACCTCAGTCTGAGATGGATGATGTGGCAACCTCCTTGAAGTCTCTAGTAGCAAGCCAGCGGATCATGCAGGAGAAGTTCACAGCTCTAAGCCAAAATATACTAAGACCACCAGGGGTCTCACCTGAGATGATTACTCCGGTGGCAGCTCCAGGGCAGCATGAGGCCAGAGGACCACACCAGGCACCACGCAAAGACTTTCCACCTCCACAGCGACGGAGGGATATTGCTGACCCCAGGTGTCTACGCCTGGGAAGGCAAGGAAACCTTGCCCTGAGGATAGGTATGATGATCTGGAGGGAGAGGAGGCTCCCATAGAGTGCTAGGAGTCGTATGAGGTCTCCAACAATACTGTACGACCCCTCCAGGAGAGCAGAGGGAAGTGTGGAAGGCAAAATATTGATGACCTCCCGAGAGGCTCTGCTTTTGATTGCTTGAGCAGGGGGTCGACCTTTGAGAGGCTGGGCCCAATAAATGACCTGCGGGAAAAGTTGTCCAGATCTAGGAGTGCTGTGAGGTCCAGAAGGGAGGCAGCAGACGACCGATCCTACGACGGTCGAACCCAAGGATGGGACGATGGTCAAGGGGAAGTAAATAGCCGACACAGACCTACCGCAGCAGAACCCTCCGTCCACCTCAAAGAGGCGGCAGGGGATAACATCGGCCAAACTGACCCTACGAGGCCCTGGAATGACTCGATCCAGTGACTGGAGGATAAGATTGGTGATATTTTGAAGAGCCGGGACCCTCTTCAGAGAGTATATTCCATAGGCTCGCCCTTTGTGGTGAAGATAGTCAACTTCCCTATGCCATCAAAGTTTAAGCCACCTGTGGTCACCCCAAGAAATGACGGGAGTACCGACCATGTCCATTATATTGAGATGTACTAGTCAGCGGCGGATATATACTCTATCTCATATGAGATGAGGTGACGTGCCTTCTCTGGTACTCTGACTGGGGCTGCACATGTCTGGTACATGTCTCTTCCAAAAAACTCCATTGAAAGCTTTAAGCAGTTGGCAAATCGGTTTATCCATAACTTTTTCTTTGGGGTGAGGCCACAGAAGAAGACCAGCCACCTGCACTATATTAAGCAGGGGAAGAATGAGAGTCTAAGATACTACATAGCCAGATTCAACAAAGAAAAGTTAGAGGTGGAAGACTATGAGGAGAGCATAGCTATGACAGCCCTGATTGGAGGACTCCAAAAGGGGAAGCTATTATGGAAGCTTGTTGAAGACCCTCCAAGAATGATGGCTAAATTGTTGTCGACAGAAGGAAAGGTGATGAACGCCGAAGAGGCGATGGCCACAAAATACGAAGATGAGAAAGGGGGAACTTCAGGGGGTAAGTACCCTAAGAAGAACAAAGAGGGGAAAAAGAGGTCTACGGATGACAAGTTCGTTGATTACCCCCCTCTAACGGTCAGCTGTGAACATATTCTTAACGAGATGAAGAGTGACCGGTCCCTGAAATGGCCTGAGAAGTTTAGGGCAGCACCCAACAAGAGGAACAAAAACCTGTGGTGCGAATTTCACCAAGACCATGGCCACGTGATAGACAAATGCTTTGCTCTGAAAGATGAGATTGAGAAGATGCTGAAAGAGGGGAGGCTCAGGAAGTACGTTGACAGAGGTGCCTTCAAGAGAAGCCGAGGGGATGACCCCAGAAAGAAGAGAGGTGACACATATAGAGAAGATCCTCCAAAAAGGAGGGACGACCCTTCGGATGATGAGGACGACCCTGACCTACCTCCGAGGGACGATCACGGCCCTGTCAAGAGGCTTAATATGATCTCTCTCGGTGTAGGAATGATCTCCGGGGGTCTAGCAGGAGGAGGATCAGAGGTCGCTGACAGGAAGGCCCATGTAGCTGAAGCCAGGGCAGTGACAAAAGCTGTGCACTCAACCTCCCTGTAGGCAAAGTCAGAAGAGGAAGAAGGTCGATATGGACACTCTGATAGTGGGGTTCTCAAGAATGGACTTCAAAGGCCTCTTAGCCCCACATGATGACCCTCTCATCATCACTACCAGGGTACACGGGTGTGAGGTGCCGAGGATCCTGGTCGATGGGGGTAGCTCTGCGGATGTGATATTTTAGCCATGCTTAAAGGCCTTAGGTCTCAGCCGTGCAAGACTCGTCCCATACCATCATCCATTGATTGGGTTTAGTGAGTAAAAGGTTCATCCCCTTGGAGTATATGAGACCGATGTCAGGATGGGGGACGAGTGTCCAAGATGGCTTACCAAGAAGGTCAGCTTCTTTGTGATGGGTGAACATGTTTTTTCGGCCTACAACATCATACTGGGGTGGGTAGCCCTCAAGAGGTTTGAAGCTGTGTCGTCTACGGTCCATCAGATGATTAAATTTCCAACCCCTTACGGGATGGGGGAAGTTCAGGGTGACCAAACGACAGGGCGAGAGTGTTATTTCAACTCCGTCGAAGAAAGAGAGGCACACGAGAAGGCGACAACCACTTACAATATTGACACCCTTGACCCTAGAGATGAGAAAAAACTCAAGGGAGAAGCCACGAAAGAGGTAGAATCCATCATCCTCAAAGAGGATGAACCAATAAAAACCATCCAAGTCGGTAAAGCTCTGAAGATAGACATAAAAGAAGACCTCATTAAGCTATTGAGGAGAATACGGAGTGTCTTTGCATGGAGTCACGCAGATATGCCGGGGATCGACCCCAAAATTATGAGCCACAAGCTCAACGTGGTAGAGGGTGCAAAGCCAGTGAAGCAGAAGAGGAGAATTTACTCTCGAGAAAAATATGAGGTCATTAGGGATGAGGTAAAGAAGCTGGAAGATGCTGAGTTTATCAGAGAGGTCATCTACCCTGAATGGCTGTCCAATGCAGTCATTGTCCCATAAGCCAATGGGACGTGGAGGATGTGTGTAGATTTCACAGACCTCAACAAGCATTATCCCAAAGACAGCTTCCCTCTCCCCCGCATTGATCAGATGGTAGATGCTACCACAGGCCATGAGATCATGAGCTTCGTGGATCCCTACTCAGGATACAACCAGATCTTCATGGACCCTGAAGACTCGGAGAAAAGAGCCTTCATTACCGACAAGGGTACATACTGTTATAGGGTCATGCCCTTTAGCCTAAAGAACGCGGGGGCAGCATATCAGCGCCTTGTGAATAAAATATTTTAAGACCAAATTGGGAAATCTATGGAGGTCTATGTAGATGACATGCTAACTAAGAGTTTGAAGGCAGATGATCATGTGGCAGACCTTGAGAGGACCTTTAATAAGATGGAAAAGTATCGAATGAAGCTCAACCCGGCCAAGTGTGTCTTCGGGGTTGGAGCAAGGAAATTCTTGGGGTTCATCGTTAATCAAAGAGGCATTGAGGCCAATCCTGAGAAGATAAAGGCCCTTATAGAGATGAAGACCCCCAAGACCATTAAAGACATTCAGAGGCTCACGGGCCAAGTGGCTTCCTTGAATAGGTTTGTGTCCAAGGCCACAGATAGGTGTTTGCCATTCTTCAAAATTCTCAGAAAGGCTTTTTAATGGAACAAAGAGTGTGATGAGGCCTTCAAGGAGCTGAAGACATACTTAGGGTCTCCCTTGCTGCTGTCACGACCAGTGTAGGGTGAACAACTCTATGTGTATCTAGCTATCTCAGAGTCGGCCATTAGCGCAGCAATCGTCAGAGATGAAGATGGGGTACAAAAGTCAGTGTATTTCAATAGTTAGGAACTCCAGTGGGTAGATCAAAGATACCCGAGGATGGAGAAATTAGCCTATGCCTTGATCCATTCCTCAAGGAAGATGAAGCCATACTTCCAGTCCCATACAATGGTCATCCTCACTGACTCTCCTCTTAAGCATATCCTACACAAGCCAGAAAAATTAGGTAGGTTAATGGCCTGGGCTATAAAGATGGGGGAGTTTGACATGGTGTATCAACCTAGGACGGCCATTAAGGGGCAAGCATTGGCAGATTTCATGGCCGAGTTTACTTGGGAAGATGATGAAGCCGAGGATGAGAGTCTCAGGAAGACAGATGCCCTGCAAGGCAGACTCATCGACACACTCGCAGACAAGGCTGAGACAAGCACCGCTAGAGGAAAAGTGGTCAAAAACGAAGAGGGAAGATATCTCTTTACACAAGGGTCCCTCACCGAGAGAGATTTCTCAAAAGAAAAGACAGTGTGGAGCCTCTTCGTCAACGGGTCCTCTTGCGAAAGCGAAAGTGGGGTTGGATTAATAGTGTCAGCACCAGACGTCGAGTACGCCCTGAGGTTCAACTTCAAAGCCTCCAATAACGAGTCCGAATATGAGGCCTTGATAGCAGGCCTCTCCTTGGCCAAGTCTCTTAGTGTCGGCCAGATTTTGGTCTATAGTGATTCAAGGCTAGTAGTGAACTGGATACTAGGAGCCTACGAGGCCAAGGATGAGCGGATGGACAAGTACAATGAGAAGGTGAGGTCATTACTGAATAACGAGCCCAAGTAGGTCTCGTGAACCTTCAAGGGGGTGACCTCTCATCATGGTCCAGACTACCCTTCATCAGGCTCAGACGACCCTTCAAGGGGTCGACCCCTCATCATGGTCCAGACGACCCTCCTAGGGGCCAACCCTTCATTAGGCCCAGATGACCCTTCAATGGGCTGACCCCTCATCATGGTCCAGATAACCCTTCAAGGCCCAGACGACCCTTCTAGGGGCCGACCCCTCATCATGGTCCAGATGACCCTTTAAGGGACCGACCCTTCATCATTCCCAGATGACCTTTCAAAGGGCCGACCCCTTATCATGGTCCAGACGACCCTTCAAGGGGACGACCCTTCATCAGGCCCAAACGACCCTTCAAGGAGATAACCCCTCATCATGGTCCAGACGACCCTCCTAGGCGTCGACCCTTCATCAGGCCCAGACGACCCTTCAATGGGCCGACCCCTCATCATGGTCCAGATGAACCTTCAAGGGGCCGACCCTTCATCAGGCCCAGATGACCCTTCAAGGGGCTAACCCCTCATTATGGTCGAGATGACCCTCCTAGGGGCCGAACCTTCATCAGGCCCAGACGACCCTTCAAGGGGCCGACCCCTCATCAGGCTCAGAAGATCCTCCGAGGGCACAACAGTACGAGGCCTAAATTAGGCTAGACTCACTACCAGAAGGAACTTTACCCTCGGCCTCATATCGTAGGCCGAGGGTGACATCATCACAGCACGTGGTTTGGGAGACATGTGGAATAGTGCGCGTGAGGCTCACATGACACGTGGAAGACCGTTGTAACAATATTACCCCCTCACGTGAGGGAATATTATGCCATCATTTGGCATCTACAGGTGCCAACAGGAGATTGGCTAGATCATCATTCACATGCACCATGCATACTTGGGGGGTATACTACACCCCCCAAGACCTATATATACTTGTCACCTATAACCCTACAAGGGGATCAAGGGATGGATTGAGAATTGTAACCCTAGCTGAAACTCTTCTTGTACACACAGTCTGAGAAAGTGAGCTTATGTGCATTGTATCCAAGGCCATTAGTGCCCATACTTAGTGGATCACACATTCACAGTGGATGTAGTCCTAATTGGCTGAACCACTATACATCATTGTCTTATTCCTCTTATACTCATCTTCTTCTACACTTACACACATATACATATACATCTCTATGGATGCCATGGTTACTACAGTTTGAGCTCATCGTCACTTATCTGGTGGTGCTAGATTTCAGCATCATCAATACCAAATAAGGAATAGAGACCTGATGATTCCATAATAGAGCATGTATTCAGATCCATTAATAGTTGTGCATATTGGATATTGAAGTGATGCATATTGACAACAATGAAACTCCACAACATAAACCTGAGTATGCATTTGGATCAAGTCAAAACTGGTTTCCCTTATGACAGTGAACATAAAAAGTGATTTACTAACACATTTCATTTAGGAAATTAAGCATACGAACTCGTAGCATCATTATGTTTATGACCGATCACATCGCTTTTTGCAATTGATTTTCAAATGATGATCTGGAATCCTTTAATTTTTTTTGTTTTTTTTACTGGTTAAGTTTCTATATATGCAGTTATGAATCTTCAGATTTGTTGACAACAGCTGGAAATGTGATGCTGCAACTAAACTTCTTTGTACATTACGAATTAACGAAATGTTGTTTGTAATTGTGTAACTAAGATTGGGCATCTAAATCCAAGGAATAGTTAGGTGAACTAATTTTTTGGCTGAATCAAATACCTGTAACTCTATTTAACCCATAAACAGTGAATGCTCAAACACATATAATGAACTACCTAATGCTTTTCCATCATGATAATAATAATCTAACAGTGACAAACATCAATAGGTAATATATGACTTAGATATACATTATCGACTTATGCAAACATGAAATGGTTATAGGGTAGAAATTTCAGCAGACATTATACAAATTCCAAAAAAATAGCTTCCATGAAAAGATCCTTTATTTTTCACAACAAAATAATAGGTAAAAGATAAAGATTGGGATTCAACTATGATAAAAACCATTTATATCAAAAACTTTAATGAATTGTTTACATTTCAGTAAAATATGGCTATAAAAAAAGAAAAAAAGCTACAAGTTTTTTTATATTGAATACAAGATCATTTGTAGGTAGTTAGTGTAAATCAAACATAGATACCTAAATTCCACGTAGATACCTTCTCGTATATGTATACATTTTCAAAATTTATGTCATTTTGGATATTGAATCTTTCTTATAATCGAACAAATAATGCTGCTAATGTAAGCACATCAATATACATTTTCCTTGCCATCAAAGAAACAAATTTTGAATCTTATTGTATAGAAAAATGGAAATCATTAATTGAAATCTTAAATTCAGCTGTACTATAAAGGTAAAACTCATGATAATAAGTTAACAACCAAAACATATAAACAAGCATATCTTTTATTTGAAATAAATGTCTATAAAGAATATTAAAAGTTACGAATTCGACCGTGACAATCAACATCAGATGACACACATGTATTACATCATATGACAGCCGTGTATGTCTTCTTATTGTGCCTATTTACAGAACCACAATGACCACACTTGAGCTTCCCCACTTTGCCTGCTGATTTTATCCTTTTCACTCTTGGTCTACCAGGTTGTTTTCGCATAGTAGGAGGTTTGATACCATCTTCTCTAATCTTCATCCCTTTAGGTATGGAAGGTACAAGATACATTGAACAATCATATGATTTTCGAAAAAATCAGATTTAAATTAATCTTCAATAAGCTCGTATATTTCTAAACCTCGTGCTTGGGCCGCAATACATGCTTGAGAACAGGATAAGCCTTTAATCTGCCACATTCTATAGTAGCACGATCGATGAGATAAATTCACCATATATGTACCATCGTCAGACACTTTGAACACATCTTCACTCGCTTTCCTAATATACCCCTCTTATAATCTTTTCAATTTCTGGACACAAAACCCCTGTCCATTTCTCTGCTAAACATCTCATATCCGATATCATCTTCATCAATTTTATTCTAATGTCGTCTATAAGTTGAGTGATAGGTAAGCAGTGTTCTTCAACTATCCATGAGTTGAATGACTCAACTACGTTAGATGCCATATCCCCATATCATTGTCCGATAAAATATATTTTTCCTCAATTCTTAAATGCTAGATCCTTTATAAAATTGACCATTGTCTCGCCACCTTCTTTTAATAACTCATTCATTCGTTGAGTGAACAAAAGCTCAATTTCAACATATGCGCAAGACACAAACAAACCTACTATCTTATCACGATAGTCAGACCTCCCCCTCCCGGGATATTTCACTCGTATATTTTGCTTAATGTGGTGAATACAATACGTGTGAGGAGATAAAGGAAATATCTTTGAAACAGAAGCACACAAACTATCATTCCTGTCAAATATAAAAATAATAACCTTATTATGGTCTTTCAATACACTGGACAATATTCGTAAAAACCACTCCAAATTTTCTTCGGTCTCCCTATCAACAATCGCAAATGCCACTGGAAAGATACCTGTATTATGTGAACAAAAATCCATTAACTCATATTATAGAGTAATACGCTATGTTATGTACCAAATAACATAAATAAATTATCAAATTATGTATTTACATGCCATCATTCTGCAGCAGACAAAATAGTGAAATTTTTATTAAGAAGAAACATACATATGCTATTTACTTCAATTTTAAAAAGCTATTCCATGTAATAAATGACATGCTGTATAGAAAAAAAAGAACTATTTATCACTAATCAATTCCCACCGATCGAAAAATTGTGATACTGCAATACATATTTATATTAACATTTTTAAAAATAAAAAAATGTTAATACTCAAATATATAACCTACTTTCAAATATGAGTAGTAATCAAACATTAAGGTAAATCCAAATTAGATTACACATCATAACATTAAATGAAAAAAAAATCATTATAATATGCCAAATCCTTTACGGTTAACGACATAATAGTCGAACACTAAGCTAAATCATACTAAGTGAGTTTCATATTACAATGAACTTAGTAATAATATAACTAAATCTGAAAATAATGGGTATGTAATCCGCAAATACTTATCTAGTTAACTAAATTTAAAATGAAAACTGGTAATCCAATGGCTCCATAAATTTAACAAACACACTACAAAAAAGTTGCTTTTGAGACCCTATTTTTTTAGACAGACAAAATATAGTCTTTAAAATATACTTTTTTATACGTATATAATTAGCCGTCTCAAAAAATATTATTTTTTGAGACTGTTAATTATATCCATCTCAAAAAGGGTCACTTTTTGATACGGTTAATTATATTCGTCCCAAAAAAGGTCACTTTTTGATACGATTAATTATATCCATCTTATAAAGTAAATCAAATGAGTTGGTAAATACTTGTTGTATCAAAAGATATACCAAATAAGACGGCTAAAAAAAATTGGTTCCCACCACTAATTATTTTCATCTCCCGCTCACGACTTTAACCTAACCTTTTACCTAAAAAAACAAAAAACAAAAAACCCACTCCACACCCAATCAGAACCCACTCGCCCCTCCCCCCCCCCCCCCCCCGGTCGCGGCACTTATTCTCATCGGTCGGTTCCCCTGCCCTCCGTTCTTCTCCTCCCAGCGGCGTTCTCTCCCCCCAGCGGACTTCTCCTACTATCCGGCTATTTTCTCATTGTTTTTCCTTTCATGGTAACGTTTCATGTTCTCTTTTTTGTTGAGGACAACAACATTGAAATTATTGTTATTTATTTATTTATTATTATTTTTCTTCTTCAAAATACAACTGAAAATAGTCAGTTGGACAATGGTGACAATAGGTGATCAAAAATTATTCTTTAGACATAATTAAAAATGCATTATACATAAACTGTAAATAAATAACTATATGCATAATACTTATATAAAATATAAATAAAGAGTGGATGCTTATTTGTTTATTTTAATTTTTTTGTAGCTTTCGATGTGACCTTCTAACCAGATCTATAATACGCTATTTATTTTGTTTGATGTTATATAGCATTATGGTTCATGTTGGCTCAATGATTCTATAATAGGCTTTTATTTAATTTTTAAAGAAATTCTTAAATGCATGAACCAATTGTTCAAAAATCCTAAAATTATTCTTCTCTTAAACCATCAATGTGTTTTTTGTTATGTATTTGAGATTTGTAGAACGATTGATTAGGTTTTTAATGTAAAGTTATGATTGGTAGATCTTTTTTTTTATGTATTTCTAAGAATGAAGTTAAATGATATTGAGTCTTATTACTTCGAAGTTAAATGCAAGGATAAAAATGCTTTAAAGTTCTACAACTACTTTGACAACAAGTATATAAATGAAATTAATATGTTAAAGAAGTAATATGAGTCCCATTCCTCCTTTAATTACATATCCTTTCTCAGAAAAAGTTTATGACAATGAAGGATTACGAGACACAAAAGAGGAAGAGAATAAAAGAGAATAGAGCAAAATTGAAGGAATTGGGAATACATGAATTGTATTCGGCAATTCAAAACAAAGATAAAAATAAAAAAAAGTGGTTCAAAGAGTAAAAATCATTGCTGATGATGACGAGTTTGTGCCATGTGAAGAAAAAAATCATCATACGGATTCAAACGAGGATGAAAATGAGTATGTGCCTTGCGAGTTTTTTAATGTGTAAATGTTTAGTGATGTAGATGTTAATTAGTTGATTGTGTGAATTCTTATTTGATACTTTCCATTATCATGCGTGCATTAGTACTTCAATATTTCAAATTTGATTTGTTCCATTTAGTTAGTCATAATATTACTTAAATTGATATGATGAATTATATTCTTATTTTTATAGCTTGTTCCCCCTTTATGTTCTAATCTCTTTAGGAATTCATGTTTGCCATTATTAATCTTTTTATCTTTTCATCATCTTGCAAAGACATTATTAATCTCTTTATCTTTATATTATGAAATATAAATTTACTGACATTTTTTTCGATTCATAGATATGAACCATGGATAAGAGTTGGATTGATTTACGCAACCGGTGTTCAAAAGAATACATTAATGGGATTGACGGGTTTCTTAATTTTGCATATGCAAATAAAAACATCGAGACAACAAAAATCTATTGCCCCTGTAAGAGATGCGCAAATCGAGTGTACCACGCCCAACAAACTCTGAGAGATCACCTTGAGATGCATGGTTTCGACAAGACATATAAGGTTTGGATTTTTCAGGGGAAAACTTTTGGTGGTGTAAGAAAAGATAAAAATACTTCACGGGATGATATGTTAGTTGATGATATACCTATACCTGTTGAACTGAGTGCTCGAGATAACGTGGCTACAATGGTTTAAGAGGGAACAGGTATTTCGCACACGTATGATAATATGCGTAAAGAGGGATGTAACACCAAAGATGTATTTGAATATGACAAAGATGTTCCAGAGTACTATAAACTTATGAAAATGGCTCAATGCGACTTCTATGAAAATTATCCGCCTGGGGTTACCGAATTGTCATTTGTTGTTGAACTCTTGCAAATGAAGCAACTTCATGGTTGGATAAATTGTTCTTTCACGGCCTTATTAAAAATTTTGCGGAGGGTTTTTCCGCATGCTAGAATTCCCAAGTCATACTAACAAGCCAACAAGCTAACAAAAGACTTGGGATTTAGGTACGAGACATGGGATGCATGCCCAAAAACTGTATGCTATTTCGTAATGAAATCGAGGGTCTTGAAAAGTGTGTCATATGCGGATCTTCTCCATATAAATATGAGGACTCAAGTATTGATGGTTTCCATGGTTTAAAGGTAGTCGTAAAGAAAATTGCATACTTCTCTTTGAAACCGAGATTGCAAAAATTATTTTGGTCATCCTATTCAGCTCCTCTAATGAAATGGCATGCTGAGGAAAGGATCGATGACGATGTAATAAGACATCCCGCTGACTCTCCTGCTTGGAAAACTTTTAATGAGAAAAACCCTTCTTTTACGAGGGAGATTCGTAATGTTAGACATAGTTTAGTTGGTGATGGACTTAATCCGTTTGGTAATATGAGCATTAAGCATAGTACATGGCCAATTATCCTCATTATTTACAACTTACCTCCGTGGTTGTGCATGAAGCAACCTAACTTGATTTTGTTTATTCTTATAGATGGACCAAAAGGACCCGGAGATAAGATCTATGTATTTTTACAACCATTGATTGATGGGTTAATTGAGCTATGGGTTGATGGTGTACGCACTTATGATGCGTCAAGTAAGGAGTTCTTTTAGTTGCATGCATCGTTGTTATGGACCATTAATGATTTCCCCGCTTATGCCATGTTATCGGGATGGAGCAAAAAGGTATATTTTCTTGTCCTTACTGTAACGAAGAACACCAGTATATGCGATTAGATAATGGTAAGAAGTTCTATTGTTGGGGTCATCGTCGATTCTCAGACTCGTGCCATAGGCTTCGTATGCAGAAGGCACCATTTAATAGGAGGGTAAAATTAGGACCAGCCCCACTTAAACTTTCAGGCCTGCAAGTATTGCAATAGTTGAATGATCTTGACATTGAATGTGAATATAAGATGGAAGACGTCTTTAGAAGGAGGGAAAGAAGGGCATTAGAAAAAAATAAACAGGCAGTTCCGAAATCTAGATTTGGTTGGAAAAAGAAGACCATATTTTTTGAATTGCCATACTGGAAGGATAATCTTATTTTCCATAATCTTGATGTCATGCATATTGAGAAAAATGTCTGTGATAATGTCCTGTTTACATTGTTGGGAACTAAAGGGAAGACAAAAGACAATTTACAGTCTCGAAAAGATCTCAAAATTTTGGGTATTAGATCAGAGTTGCATCCTCAACCATGAGGGTCAAATCTACACTACCTCCCCCAGCAGAGTACACGATGAGTAACAAAGAGAAGGAGATTTTTCTAAAAGTGTTGCAGAATATTAAAGCTCCTGATGGCTACTCTTCGAACCTTTCACGGTGCGTGAACATGCAAGAAAGAAATATTTTAGGATTAAAGAGCCATGATAATCATATTTTAATGCAATAATTACTTCCAATAGCAGCGTGAAGGGTATTGTCCAATCATATTGTCAAAGCCTTGATTGAATTAAGCAATTTCTTGGTGATATTGTGCTCAAAAGCAGTTACCCCAGCTGATTTGGAAAATTTTGAATATCAGATGGCCCTTACACTTTGTTGACTTGAGAAAATATTCCCTCTGAGTTTCTTTGATGTGATGGAACACTTGCCTATACATTTTCCAGACGAACTCTTAATTACTGGCTGTGTCCTTTACCGTTGGATGTATCCGATTGAGAGGTACCTCCACACTTTAAAAGACTACATTGGTAATCGGGCTCATCCCGAGGCCTCGATTGCCAACTCTATTATTCTTCAGGAATGCATGACTTTTTGTTCCCAATATGTGTATGTGGAAAGTAAGGCTAATCGACCGGCTAGAAATGATGATTGGGGGTATATAAATGATCGTGCAATTGGGAAAAAGATTCAATTTGAAGTTGATTATGTAATATATATGCAAGATCATCGTCACATTCTTACCAACACCGAGGCAGTGACACCATTTCTTGAGTAAGTTTTATTATACGTATTTGGTGTTTTTGAAAACCATTTATATTTTTTTTGTGGAATTGATATATGGCTATTTGTTTACTTGTAGAAAGCATCTCGCAGAACTTTTATCCAAGTATCCTCAAGATTTACAAAAGCATCGTGTTAATCTTCTTCAAAATGACGAGTTCCACAAATGGTTTAAGGATTATGTAAGAGAAAATATCATAACTAATACTTGAATTATGAATAAGTACTATATTTTTATATTGACATTTACTTTAATATATTATAGGTTAATAAATTGGCACGTGACGGTGTGGAAGTATCCGACGAAATCAAATGCTTGTCCTTAGGTCCTCTTAAGGATGCCGTCATATTAACACTTATATCGTTAGAGGTTTTAGATTTCGAACAAAGAAACGTGATAGGGGAAAGAAAATTCAAAATAGAGGAGTTGTTATAAAAGCCAAACGAATGAGTTATTCTAGCCGGAAGGATAAACCCCATTGTAGGTGATATTACGTACTATGGGGAACTAACAAACATTATTAAAGTTCAGTATCTTAATGGCATGAAGTTTGTATTATTCAAGTGTGATTGGGTTGAAAATCGTATAGGTACAAAAGTTGACGAGTTTAACTTTACTCTAGTGAATTTCAAGCATTTGAAATATAAGGATGACCGAGAGTGTAACGAACCTTTCATACTAGCATCCCATGCAGAACAAGTATTTTATGTGCATGACCCTATCAATACGGATTGGCACATTATTGTTCCCATGACACCAAGAGACCAATTTGATAGGTACACGACAGTTCAAGAAGCTGAAAAAGAGTTATTTCTTAATGGAGATGAGCCGTTTGTCATGCAAAATTCGAATGAAGATCAAAACTTATGGTGGGTGAAGGATGGAGATGGGTTAATAATTGACACTAGTGTGGTTCAAGCTAATGATCATGAAGATGCTAATGCAAACGAAGATGGAGATGAAATTTAGAGGGACAATGCTTGATGGAGATATAGTCATAAACTAGTTATTTTTGTTTTTGAACTTGGAGCATTTGTAGTTTGGTTTTTTATGGATTGTTATGGGTATTTTATCCAAAACTAGTCACCATTATCATCTAGGCATAATGTTTGTTCTGAATCAGTGATTACTTTGATTTGTAAGTCATTTCTCCAATGTTATCATGAGTTCTTGAATTGGTCTACAATTTGTGCGTTTAGTCCTTTAAAGAAGGAGATTATACACATCCCTACATAGGATAATATTCATGTTTGTCTTGTTAAAATAGGTATTTCAACACCATTCATATCAACATTAGAGTTGAGGGTTTTGAATAATACTAATTCCATGTATACTTCTTTCCTTATTCTCATTAAATACTATAACAATGTCTATTACAGTATGGGGTCCTCTTTCAATGTCTTGTACATATGTAAACTCACTCTCATATAGAGAAATAGGTATCTCAAGTGTACAATCAGAAGGTTCTCTTGGAATGGCTAAAACTAACCATAAAAGGAAAGAAGTATATAGACTCATATACATGTAGTGTAGTAAGGGTCTTAAAAGAAATTTTTTTTGTAGTGTAGTAAGGGTGAAGGAGTAAAGGGCTTTGTTGATTTGTTACCTGCTGATATTTGTTCCTATTTATTGTATTGGTGTTGCACTATGAGTTTTGAATACATGACTGATGACAAATATGATATTGGGTTGTGACTTTATTTGATATTTTTATGCTTCGTAACGATATTTAATTTAGTAGAAATTGTGATCATTGCAAGAATGATTAGTTGAGTATTTTATTGCAAATGCTAGCTGAATCTTTTACTTGACAGAATGTTGAAAATTAAGACATACAGGATTAGGTATATGATCTGAAAATATTGTAATCGAGCATTAAAGGTCTTTGGACTTTAGTGTATGGTCCTGATGATGCTGATATTTTATTCTCCGCAAATATTTATAGGATATTCTTTTAACCGCTCACTACAAGAAATTATTAGAAGCCTTCACACACTATAGCTAGTAGTAGCAGAACCTTTAGGATGCATCAAAATTAATTTTAAAACAAACGATAATTGATATATGTGGATATTTAGGGAGGTTGGCCCATTAAGTCTCACTTCGTTTTAAGTCGGAGGATAAATTAGAAGGGACATTAAAGATAGATGAATTTGACCACTTCCAAATAACTTATAAAGAACGAAAGCAAACAATAAGAAAGAGTACTTAGGAGGATAGACAATACTAAAAAGCAACTTTATATTTAACATATGGCGGATCCAATCAGAAATGGATGAGTGGTGAAAGTAATATGTATGGATCCCTCATTTATCAAACCATATCATTTTTTAGAACTGGAAACAACAGAACAGGTGAGTAGAAGGTTAATTGATATGGCCTCAAATGGGACCTAAAGTATCCAACATATGAAATCTAGTAATAAGCGCCTCTGATGAAAGTAGCTTCAATTTCTACGCATTGAAATGTTTTATTTTTGCACAAGATAGTGAACAAAAGTTATCTCTGAATATGTGCAAATACTTTTCACGTATTTTCCCCAAACCAAGCAGAGCCCTAAAGTATAATTAAAGTGGTTAGAAGAGGCCAATTATTGTGGGAACACTAGCAGGGGTGGTTCTCAATAATTCCAATAACTGAAACTCTAAAATATAACCATGTACATGTAACCCATCCAATGGCTCGAGAAAAAGACACAATCTTAATCGAATTACAAATGCACAAGGAAATTATCAAATGCCCTTCTTTAATTGAATGCGAATACACTTCCAGTTATCAGAAATAGTATATATATATATATATATATATATATATATATATATATATATAATGTTAGCGCGCTTCACCATGGATCCACATGTGGATATAATTACTATTCCCTCTCTTCTCTCTAATTAGTTTGGAAGGGTAATCGTTCTCTCCCAAGATAATTCTCTTTCCCTCTCTCGATGAAATGACACAACCCTTTTGTGACTGAAAGGATGCATCCCTAGAAGATTGCAGATCGATGATCTTGCTACAGTTCGTCTTTTCCAAGATAATACGCCTTCTGTTGTCTACATCACCACTCTCGCTGTCAAGTATTTTATAGAAATTGGCTTAGGCTTTAGGAGAAATAAGTCAAGTTAATTCCAGTTGTGCCCTTATTATTGTCGCTATAGATAATTACTAATAGTAAAATGTTGAAAATAGCCTGCATCACTACGAAACAAATAAGTTCTCAATGAACATTCGAACCGACTTTTCACAATTCAAACTTCGATTGAGTTCAACGTTAAATATTAAAAATTACAACTCAAGAATTATAGAATTTCTATACAAGTAAAAATGGCAGGGTCACTGTAAGCATTGTTTGGTATGGTATTGACCTATTTGTTTGTTATATGCGAATTTTAGGTATTTTCGGGATTGATTGGGTTTCATATTCTTTCTTGTGGTTTAGGAAGGAGGTGTTTACATGGATGTGTTGGAGGTGTCTCGGGGTCTGGGTAAGGCTTAGTGTTTACAAACCAATAGGCTATCTCTCACTCTTCTCTTGTCACCGACACCCGACAACTGGTGTGTCGCAATACCTCTCTTCTATCATATGGATTTCATTCGGATATAACAAAAAATATTTCCAAGACTATGATACTATTGTTAAAGAAACTATTTTTTACACAAGGTATAAATTGTACATAAAGCACACTTTTCACTATTATAGGACACTTTGCTATTATCGGATATGTTGGGGAAAGGTTTAAAGAAAATTTCTGAGAATAATGGGACAGAGTGATCATTCCTTTAAGGAAAATCTATCAAAGCTTATGCATTGACTACTATTAGAAACCTGGCAAAGTTTCCAGATTAATGAGGCAAAATGAAATCCCATGAGCATTCTTTAAATTTGAGCCGACTTTATTTAGATATATTATATGATTACCTTAACAATTCCAGTAGCGGGAAATATAAACTCAAAACTCTATAAATAATGCAAAAAGAAACCTGGTAGTATTATACGTTATTGCGTTGTGTCTTTTTCATAGTCATTTCTTATCAAACCCAAAGAAAAGAAAACTATGAAGATGTTAAGTAGCAGTTGCTTAGTGATAATTCTGGTTGTATGTTTTTTAGGTGTAATAAAAGTGATAATTTTGGTTGTATATTAAGCAGTAGTAGTAGGATCAGCAGCAAGTGTATTCCTGCTACTGATGGATCCACTTCAATTCCTAGGGAAAATCTAAGTCTTCCCAAGTCTTTAATTTCAAACTCCTTAGCGAACCGTTTATGAAGTAATTTCCTTTCTATTGGATCATTGTCAGTCACTATTATATCGTCCACACAGACAATTAAGATGTTCACGCCCCCTGAAGATGAATGTTTAGTAAAACGAGTGTGATCACCTTGACTTTGCTTGTATTTCATTTCTAGCATAACCTTTGCAAATCTGCCAAACCATGCCCTCAGAGGTTGTTTTAGCCCATATAGTGCCTTCTTTAACCTGTGCTCTTTATTTCCATCAAAATATTTATCGTATCCTAGTGGAGCCTTAGGCTCCATGTACACTTCCTCTTTTAAATCACCATTTAAAAATGCATTTTTAATGTCAAATTTCTGCAAACACCAATCAACGTTAGCTTCTAAAGTCTAAAGAATGCAAATAGTGTTCATTTTTACAACTGGAGCAAATGTCTGCTGATAGTTTACTCCGTAGGCTTGTGTGTACCCTTTCTTAGTGCTCTCATTTCATCATCCATATCATTTTTCCAATTCTTATCTTTAAGTGCCTCAGGTAAAGTTTGTGGAATTGGAATAGAATTTTCTTGGGTAAGGTAGATCTTGTGGTCATAAGATAATATGTCAAGTGATGTAAAGTTTGAAATAGGATGTTAAGTGCATGCTAGTAACTTTCCTATTTTCCATAGGAAAATCTGAATTACTAAAGATGGGAGAGGATGGAAGAACTTTGGTACCTGTTATTGGATTGGATTCTTTAACTTGATAAGTTGGAATAATAGACTCTTGTCTTATCCTAGAGTACGAGGTAAGGAACTTTGTCACATGAGCTGCTAATTTTCCCAGCCCCCATGTTTGGTAATGTCATAACACATGTTGTATTTGCTGGACTTCATGTTTATTTGATAACAACTTCTCTAAATGACACATCAATATAATGTTGGTTGTGAGTAAGTGAAATGCGTTCCAAAAATTAGACCTAGTAATAGCCTTCAATACACATGATCTAAAGACATACATTATAATCAGAAGTATTCAAATATGTCCTTTTTTTGCTCCTATAAAAGGATAGACCATGGAAAATCACCTCAGAGATATTTTAAATAATATCTTTCTATAATAAATGCAAGTATACAGATCCATGATGATAGGCCCAAAGTGTACCTACTGGTTCAGAGACCTCAACCTCGACATGTATGACGACCGCGGTAATAAGAGCTCAAGACTAACCATCAGTCGATGTCAACATATCTCGCGAGATCAGCTATTCATCAGGTCGGCCACGACCGACATTACACAAGGCAACTCGATTATTCCTTAGCCGATGTCAACGTGTCTCGCGGGATCATCTATTCATCAGGTCATCTACGGTCGACATTACAGAAGGCCTCGATTATGCCTTAGCCGATGTCAACATGTCTCATGGGATCAGCTATTCATCAGGTCGGCCACGACCGATGTTACAAAAGGCAACTCAATTGGGCCTCAATCGACGTTACCGGCACCACGCGAGAACCCTCTCAGCCTCATAGGCTCAATCAACAATCGTATCATTGCTGGCCTTGGCCGAAGTTACACCTCATACTCTACCTCGACCGGACATCCTAGCCGAGGTCTTCATGCAACATTGATCTTAAACAAGCCAAGGGTCGTAATCCACTAACCTCGTACTCATACAAATATAGGTTGGTACCAAGCGAAGACAGCCAAGTATTCACTCGCATATGTATATCTTGGAACATGTGGGCAAGTCTATTATAACTGAATTATTCCCTCCACGTGAGGGAATATTCAGATCATCTTTACTTAGTTAAGGTAAGCCAAGTTTCATCTTTTCACTGGTTGGATCTTAATCCACATGCTCATTACATGCTTGGGGGGGTACATTACACCCCCTAAGCACTATATATAGAGGTCATCCTCAACATTGTAAAGGGATCCAAAATTGCAACCCCTGCTGAAACTCTGTCATTTTATACAGTAGAGAGAGAAAGCTTGAGAGATTGTATCCATGGCCATTAGTGCCTTATTTCAATGATATTACTCACTCACTTGCACAGTAGACGTAGGCCAGATTGGCTGAACCACTTATATACTGGTGTTCATCCTCTTCTCCTCATCCTACTCTCTTATATTTTATACACTCTTGTGCTGCCATTGTTACTACTAACTTGAGCTTATAAACACCTTACCTGGTGATGCTATTTCCAGCATCATAATATTTGAGCCGTCTGTGGGAATGAGAAGATTTTTCTTCCTCTTTTTCTGCTTAACCTCACCGGAGACTCTGGTGGTGAACCAGGTCTCACCCCTTGCATGGAGTTATTTCACCATTGAAAGAGGTCCTTTAAGGTATTAATCTCATCTTCTTCACAAGTTATTTAGTTTTAAAATATGGCACCGGAGTTGCCACCACCTCCTCCACCATCTGGTGCTGGAGGACCTAGTTCCAGCCAAGCCCCATCCCAGTCCAAAATGGCTGAGGTGGTAGCAGCCTTGAGGTCCTTTACTGCAACACAACAAGAGATGAAGGAGAAATTTGCATAACTCAGTCAAAATATGATGAGGCCACGTGGGGTCCTACCGAAGATGATTACTCCGGCAGCTGTTCAACCCCATCCTGAAGCCAGGGGACCACCCCAGGCACAGCGAAAAGACTAACCTACCCCTTAACAGAGGAGGGACATTGCTGACCCTAGGCGTTTACGTCTGGGCAGGCAAGGAAAACCTTGCCCTAAAGATAGGTATGATGATATGGAGGTAAAAGATGCTCCAGAGGACTGCTGGGAGCCGTATGAGGTTTCTAACAACACTGTATGTCCTATACAACAAAGCCGAGGTTGTGGGGGCAGAAGAGATGGTGGTGCTCAACAAAGAGGATCAGCTTTTGATTGCTTGTGCAGAGGGTCGACCTTTGAAAGGTTCGACCTAGTTAATAACCTAAGGCATAGGTTATCCAGTTCGAGAAGTGTAGAAAGCTCATAAAGGGAAGAGGGGGAACATCGGCCTCACCAAGGCTGACCCCAGTAAGGTCTAGGCAGGAATCAAGAAGAGGTTAATTGCTGACATTGTGCTGCAACTGGGGAACCCTCAGTTCATCCTTTGGAGGTGGCTGGGGACAACCTCGGTCAGGCTGACGTTGCAAAGCCGTGGAATGACTCCATTCAACGTCTTGAAGAGAAGATAGGTAACCTCATTAAAAGATGAGACCCATTACAAAGAGGGTTCTCAGAGGGCTCTCCATTTGTTGCACGAATTGTGAATTTCCCAACTCCTGCTAAATTCAAGCCACCTATGGTGTCTCCTAAATATGATGGTAGTACCAACCCAGTGCATAATATTAAAATGTACCAGTTTTCATCTGACATATACTCCATTTCGGATGAGATGAGGTGTCGGTCCTTTCAAGTACTTTAACGGGAGCCGCACATATTTGGTTTACTTCTCTTTCGAAGAATTCTGTTGAGAACTTTAAGGGCTTAGCTGAACGGTTTATTCACAACTTTTATTTTGGGTTAAGACCTCAAAAGAAGACCACTCATCTGCTGTACGTCAAGTAGGGAAAGAATGAGAGTCTGAGAGACTACATAGCAAGTTTTAATAAGGAGAAACTGGAAGTGGAAGATTACGAAGAGAATATAGCCATGACGGCCCTCATTGGAGGACTCTAGAAGGTAAAGCTACTGTGGAAGCTTGCTGAAGACCCTCCCAAGTCAATGGAAGAGATATTAGCAACTGCATGAAGTGTCATGAATGCTAAAGAGGCTATGGCTACAAAATATAAGGATGAAAATGGAAGCAACAACGGGAAATTCCAGAAGAAAAATGATGGAAAGAAGAGAGTTGCGGATGCCAAGTTCGCGCACTATACTCCTCTAACTGTGAGTTGCGAGCACATACTCAATGAGATCAAGAATGACAGATCCTTGAGATAGCCGAAGCAGCTAAAAGCTCCTCCGAATAAGAGGAACAAAAACCTATGGTGTGAGTTCCACCAAGATCATGGCCATGTGACTGACAAGTGTTTATCCTTAAAAGATGAGATCGAAAAGATGTTAAAATCTGGGAAGCTCAGAAGGTACGTGGACGGAAGAGCTTCCAAAGGGGGTAGAGATGACCCTAAGAAAAACAGAAACGATATATGTCATGAAGATACCCCGATAAGAAGAGATAAGGACTCAGATGATGATGATGACGATGACCCTGACCTCCCACCCAAAGATGATAATGCCCCAATGAAGAGAGTAGGCATGATCTCCTTTGGTATTAACACCATCTGTGGAGGTTTGGTAGGAGGAGGTTCAGAGGTAGCCGACCGCAAAGCCCATGTGGCGGAGGCCAAGTCGGTGACCAAAACTGAGGTGGTGAACCTGGCATCTTCAAAGGTTAAACGCGAGAAGAGTAAGAAGGTAGACATGGATACCCTCATAGTTGGCTTCTCTAGACTCGATTTCAAAGGTATCTTAGCCCCACACGATGACCCTCTAGTAATAACCATGAGGGTACATGGGTGTGAGGTCCAGAGAATCCTTATTGATGGCGAAAGCTCTGCGGATGTTATGTTCTGGCCCTACTTCAAGAGCCTAGGCCTCAACAGAGCAAGGCTTGTGCCCTATCATCATCCGTTGATGGGCTTTAGCGAAGAGAAGGTCCACCAATTGGGCATGTATGATATGGACGTGCGAATGGGAGACGAGTGGCCTAAGAGGTTAACCCGGAAGATCAATTTTTTGTAATGGATGAAAACGTCTACTCAGTTTATAACCTCATAATAGGACGAGTGGAGCTAAAGGAATTAGAGGTCGTGCCTTCAATGGTCCACTAAATGCTAAAATTACTTCCCCCTATGGGGTAGGGGAAGTGCAAGGTGACCAAACCACGACAAGAGAATATTACTTCAACTCTTCGGAAGAGAGAGAGGCCCATAAGAGGGCAACAACCACATATAACATTGATACACTTGATCCTAGGGATGAAACAAAATTAAAGAAGGGAGAGGCCGCGAAAGAGTTAGAATCCATCGTCCTCAATGAGGATGAACAAAAAAAACCATCCAAATTGACAAGGCCCTAAGACCTGAGATCAAAGAAGAGATGGTAAAACTTTTGAAGAAGAGGCAGAGTGTCTTCGCTTGGAGCCATGCGGACATGTCTGGCATTGACACTAAGGTCACGTGTCATAAACTCAATGTGTCAGAAGACGCTAAGCCAGTCAAATAAAGACGAAGAGTTAACTCTAGGGAAAAGTATGACGTCATCAGGGAAGAGGTCAGAAAGTTGGAAGAGGCGGAGTTCATCAAGGAGGTCATATACCCAGAGTGGTTATCTAATGTCGCCATTGTGCCCAAAGCTAACGAGAAATGGAGAATGTGCGTAGACTTCACTGATTTGAATAAGTCTTTCCCTAAGGACAGCTTCCCCTTGCCTCAAATTGATCAGATTGTAGATGCCACGACAGGACATGAACTTATGAGCTTCATGCATGCGTATTTAGGGTATAATCAGATCTTCATGGATGCTGAAGACTCAAAAAAGACAAAATTTATCACGGATAAGGGGACCTATTACTATAAGGTCATGCCCTTCGGCTTGAAGAATGCAGGGGCCATATATCAACATCTTGTAAATAAGATGTTTGAAGATCAGAATGGCAAGACCATGGAGGTATACGTTGATGACATGTTGACGAAGAGCTTAAAGGCCTGCACCCACGTGATCGACCTGGAGAGAACTTTCGACACCATGGATCTATACAGGATGAGGCTCAACCCTACCAAGTGTGTCTTCGGAGTAGGAGTCGAAAAATTTCTTGGATTCATCGTCAATCAAAGGGTAATAGAAGCCAACCCCAAAAAGATCAAAGCTCTACTTGAAATGAAGACACCAAGAACCATAAAAGACGTTCATAGGCTAACTGGAAGAGTTGCGAAACTCAACATGTTTGTTTCCAATGCTACAGACAAGTGTATTCCCTTTTTCAATATGCTTATAAAGTCCTTCAAGTGGGAAGATGAGTGTGACAAGGATTTTAAGGAGCTGAAGTCTTACCTCGGGTCTCCCTTACTCTTGTCTTGGCCCATTTTTAGGGAGAGGTGGTTATACGTTTATCTAGTAGACTCAGATTCAGCTATTAGTGCTGCGATAGTAAGAGAAGACGATGAGATACAGAGGACTGTATACTTTAATAGTAAGGCCCCTCAAGGGTCTGAACAGAACTATCCACGGATAGAGAAGTTAGCTTACGCCTTGATACACGCTTCCAAGAAGATGAAGCCTTATTTCCAAGCCCACTCTATGGTCATCCTCACAGACTCCCCACTAAGACAAGTCCTCCACAAGCCTGAGAAGTCTGGAAGATTGATGACCTGGGCCATCGAGTTGGGAGAGTATGACATTGTGTATCAACCTAGGGTGGCCATTAAAGGGCAGGCACTCGCAGACTTTGTTGCTGACTTTACATGGGAAGAGGCTGAGATTGAGAATAGTCCAAAGGTTATAGATGGGTCAGATAGTAACGTTTTCCAAAATCCAGTGGGGGTTATGCCTAGCAGATCCAGAAGAGGGGTACTTGAGAATGAGGAAGACAAGTACCTCTTTAAGTAAGGAACCCTGGCAAAGGGGAACTTCTCTTCAGGTGAAGACATATGGAACCTCTTCATGGACGGGTCATCTTGCGAAAGCGGTAGTGGAGCAGGGCTAATAGTGTCAGCACTGGATGATATTGACATCAAGTACGCACTACGATTCAACTTTAAAGCATCGAACAATGAGTCTGAGTATGAGGCCTTGATAGCAGGCCTCTCCTTGGCAAAAGCTCTTAGTGTTGGACAACTCCTAGTCCACAATGATTCAAGGCTATTCATCATTCAAGTCTTGGTAATATACGAGGCCAAGGATGAAAGAATGACCAAATACCTAAAAAGGGTAAAAACAATTCTAGAAGGCTTCAAAGAGGTAAAGATGAAGAGGGTACCCTTCCTAGACAACAACTGGGCAGATGCACTAGCAAGATTGGCCTCAACAACCAGGACAAATATCAGAAGAACGGTACCAGTCAAAATCCTGCTCAAACCAACCATTGAAGAAGAAGAGGTTGTTAAACCTTGCCTCAATTTGAATTTAGAAGCCTCTTGGATGGACCCTCTCATCAGATACATCAAACAGGGATAGGTGCCGAACTCAAAGTTAGAAAGAAGAAAGCTAAGATATAGGGTTGCCAAGTTCTCAATTATATGAGACATCCTTTATAAAAAGGGTTTCCTAATACTTCTCCTTAGATGTGTCCATCCCATATAGGTCCCCCATATCCTGCAAGACGTACATGAGGGCTCTTGCTCCAGTCACATAGGAGGAAGACCTTTGGCTAAGAGAATAATTATATAGGGATACTGGTGGTCGACCTTGGACAAAAATGTTGTTCCCTACGTGAAGAGGTGTGATAAGTGCTAAAGATTCTCCACTATTCCTCATCAAACTCATCAACCTATGACGTCAATCAACTCACCTTGTCCATTCTTAATTTGGGGAATTAATTTGGTAGGACCATTGCTAAGAGCGTCTAACAACTATAGATTTTTTATAGTTACAATTGATTACTTCTCCAAGTGGGTTGAGGCTGAGCCCATGATCACCATTACCGAGCAGAAGACCTTTCAGTTCATCTGGAAGAACATCATATGTAGGTACGGTCTACCAAACACCCTCATCTCAAATAATGGAACACAATTCAAAAATGTTTCCTTAGATAAATACTGCGAAAGAATCGGGATCAAGAAGTTCTTCTCTTATCCGGGACGACCTCGGGAAAATGGTTGGACGGAGGTTATGAATCGTATAATCCTTGATGGGATTAAGAAGAGGTTGGAAGAAGCCAAGGGGAGATGGACAAAAGAGGTTTATGCAGTGTTATGGGCCTACAGAACAATAGTAAGGACACTAATGGGGGAAAACCCATTTATGTTGGCCTATAGCTCAGAAGCCATCATACCTACAGAGGTAGGACTTCCCACTCACAGAATTCAGACCTATGACTTCGAGAGGAATGTTAAAGAGAGAAGACTTGACCTTGATTTGATCGAAGAGATAAGGGAAGATGTAGAGATTAGGCAGGCAGCCTACCAACCGAGAACTGCAAAATTCTATAACCAAAGGGTGAAATCAAGACCTATAGCCGTGGGAGACCTGGTCCTTAAGAAGACGTTGCAGAAGGCAAACAAGCTCCACCCAAACTGGCATGGCCCTTACAAGTACTTGATGAGGTTGTTCCTGATACATACGGGTTAGAAAACTTCGAAGGGGAACCTTTTTCCAACCCTTGGAATGCTGACCACATCAAGAAATATTACGTATGATGTTGCAGTTGTTTCTTTGTAACACATGTATCATTTTATGAAGAGGATATTAATGAAAAGAGCAATTCTTATATCAAATACTTTATTTCATTATGCTTATACATAGTTTAGTGGTGAAAATTATAAGGTAAAACATCACTATATGGTGACCTCAGACCTTAAACATCATTCATTTGGTAAAAGGTATGAGGGTGAACATCATAGTTTGATGATCTCAGACCTTAATCATCATTAATTTGGTGAAATTTATGAGGGTGAACACCATTATAAGGTGACCTCAGATCTTAAACATAATTAATTTGGTGAAATTTATGAGGGTAACATCATAGTTTGATGATCTCATACCTCAATCATCATTAATTTAGTGAAATTTATGAGGGTGAACATCATTATATGGTGACCTCAGACCTTAAACATCATTATATTGTGACTCAGATCTTAAACATCATTCATTTGGTGAAATTTATGAGGGTAACATCATAGTTTGATGACCTCCGACCTTAATCATTATTAATTTGGTGAAATTTATGAGGGTGAACATCATAGTTTGATGACCTCAAACCTTAATCATCATTAATTTGGTGAAAATTATGAGGGTGAACATCATTATATGGTGACCTCATGCCTTAAATATCATTCATTTGGTGAAAGATTTGAGGGTGAACATCATTATATGGTGACCTCGGATCTTAAACATCATTAATTTGGTGAAATTTATGAGGGTAACATCATAATTTGATGACCTTAGACCTTAATCATCATTAATTTGGTGAAATTTATAAGGGTGAACATTATTATATGGTGACCTCAGACCTTAAACATCATTCATTTAGTGAAATTTATGAGGGTGAACATCATTATATGGTGACCTCAGACCCTAAACATCATTCATTTGATGAAATTTATGAGGTAGACATCATAAGTTTGATGACCTCAAACCTTAAACATCATTCATTTGGTGAAAGATATATAGTGAACATCATTATATGACTGTTAAGACCTTAATGTACACATCATTACATGACTTTTATGTAAACATTTAAGAGCATTCGTTGAGAAACATCCTCTGAAGAAGATGGTATACCATGAAGTAGTCAGAATTACAAGCCAAATAAGCCCCAAGATATCAAAGTTTACAAAAATTACAGATGGAAAGAAAAAATCACAAGTTAAAAACTTCACAAATTTAAGCATAAGGGTCGACAACAGTAGACGTGTCTACTTGGACGACGTTGGTAACCTCGGCTCCATCATCTCAAGGGTTGACATCCTCGGTCTCTGTTGCCTCCAATGGTGCAGTCTTCGCAGGAGCGGCACCATCACCTTCCTCCTCAACCTCTTGCAAGGCCTTGGCAAAGCGAGGATCGTCAAAGCCTAGACCAACAAAGTCCGAGGCTTTTAAACTCCCTGCCTCCTGTTCCTTTGAAGCGGCCCATTTACAAGTGGCTTTAACACCTCTTTCGAGGGCTTTAAAGCCGAAGCTGATAAATAGATCAGAAACCTTGTAGTCGGCCAAGATCTTCTCAGAGGCGTCTTCAAGGGCATCTTTTATTACAGCATCAACTTTTGATTCAAGGACGTCATCCTCAACCTTCAGAGTAGAGGTGTGGTCCTTATGGAGATTAACCATGTCCCTACCCTTCTGCTTCACCTTATTTTCAGAATCATTTAAGGTCGTCTTTGAATGTTCAACCTCGGCATTTAGAGAGGCTTGCACCTTCTGGGCCTCTTTTACCTTTTCAATAAGGGGCAGCTTTCTCAGGATCTAGTCAACGAACTAGTGTATCGACAGAATACCCTGTAGCACAAAATCAAACATATGAGTTCAGGCTTTAATCTACTTAAAGGATAAGATTACACTTGGAGTAAAAAAGTTCAAGTTTTACCAGGATAGATCTGTGAGGGCTAAACTCGGCCAGCAGGGGGTATCCAAAGAGCATAAGAAATGCTTATTAGCATCGGTCATCGCAGAGCCAATGGTATCCATCGCAACCATGGCCTATAAGGCTGTCACTGATATTTAGCTGCTCCAGATGAGCAGTAAGTGCATCATCGGTCAAAATAGGGATGGCACGATCTCCCTTTGAGGCTATGCTCGGCCTCTGATCCTCCGTATCAATGATGGTCTTCCTCTTCTTCGAAGCATCGGCCTTGGACGTACCGACATTATGCTTTGGGGGAGGAGGGGGTGCATTATACCCAACCCTTTTCACCATCTTGATGAGACTGGGTAAAGACATCTCCCACACATCATCAGAGTTACCTTCTGGGCGTTCTGCGAAAAGAAGTCTGGGTTAGAAAATCAGAGATAGTAAAAGTCAGAAGTACAACATGGAAAAATAACACGTACGAAGCTCGGTTAGAGGACTCCCCCCAAGGCCAGTCTTAGAGAGGTAATATGGGGTCATCAAATGCTCGTATTTTACCAACCAACCAAAGCCCCCTGATCTTGAAGATCTTTAACCTTTTGTAAGATGTCCTGGCTAAGCCCAGGGTCGGCCTTGGAAATAAGTGACACCTTTCCCCACCTCAGGGGTGTCCTCGGATCAGAAGAGAAAGAGGAGGCATATGCCCCAAATTCCCATGCCCCTAAGGCAAAGAAATATCGTGGTTTCCAGTTATGATTCGAGGTCTGGGTAACAAAAATCATCTTCTTGTCAGACTTCCTAGCTAGGAAGTGGTAATAACTAGGGTGGTTTTTGGCAGAGGATGGGACGTAACATCATGTGAAGACCTTAACAGGAAGGTCTAAATGGTGGACTGCCTTCTAAAGGACAATGGCCCCAATCATCACCTTCAAGGCATTGGGATACAATTGTGAGGGGGCCAAGTTGATATGGGACAATATAGCTCTGATAGTGGGATGGATGGGGAAACAGAATCCTAACTTGAATATTTGCCCATATACACAGATCTCACCATCTCGGCCACCAAAGGCCCTCTCATCTCTCAGAGGTCTCCTGAGTTTAATAGAAGAACTTATGGAATATAGGTGCCTAAAGGCAAAGAGGTCGTACTCAGTGACAGTAGTCTCCATCTAGGATGCCTCCGAGGTGTCAATTTCACTCTCATGACCATCATCCTCATCCCTAGTAATGTCGGCCTCGGCAGGTGTAAGAACACCATCAGGGAACCTCTGAGCGAACTCAGCCCTTGTAGCGGCCTAAAAGGGAATAGCATTAAAGGGTGGTGTAAAGGCAACACTTGGCCCTACAACTTCAACGTCTCAGGAAGTTCGTGAGGTACTAGACCCATTGTGGGACGAGGCACAGCTCGAAACCTTGGCTTGATCAGGGACATGGTATTGCCTAATAGAGAAGTCCATAGCCTCTTGGAAAGAGTCTACACACATAGGGTCTGCGGTGGACGACTCAGACTCAGACATGGGAAAAGGGTTAATTGGGTCCTCTGTTGGCTCAGGGTAAATCACCTTCAGAGGCGGAGGGAAGATAGGTCTGAGGGGGAAGGCCTCAGCCCTATGAGCCTCCTCTTGGGCTAGTTCTATCTGCCTAATTTTAGTAAAGGTCTTCTCTCTAAGAGAGGGGAAATCCTCTATAAGTTTTTAAAGAGGTATGAGCATAGGAAGACGACCTTATACTTGGGACTCTAAAAACTGCAAGTAAATAACTGGGCATAACCTAAACTAAGGATCAAACTTGGTTCTTGAATGATTTCAAACTAAGAACAGTCAAGAACAGGTTCACCAGAAAACTCATAAAGTCATCGAAAAAGCTTTAAACCAATATCGAAAAGCCTAAGCTACCACCAAAAAATGTAAGAAATGGAAATAAAGGGCTAAAAATGGAAAGACGAGGTGAAAATAATACCTGAGGGCGTGCGAGATGAGGAATAGGAAGATCGAGAATAAAGGAAAATCCCAAAACCCAATAACGGTGGAGCTCTTGAGGAGAGAGAGAACATGAAGGCAGTGGAGGGAAAAATGAGAGAAATGAAGAAGAAAGAGAAAGAAAAGGGTTTAAACCCTTGAATCTGATTACATGCATCCCAAGGCCCATCATTGCCTTGGGATCCCATAAGGCAATCATCACCATTATTCACTTGTCATGCACGCTACCCACTTCAGTAGTTGACACTTTTCAAAGAAATGTTGGCATGTAAGGAAACACAGCCTCGGACTTGCATACCCCTTAATCACCTATTTACATAGGTAACTAAGGGCTAGGGGTGATTGATATGCCCAAAGTGTACTTACCGATTCAGAGACCTCAACCTTGGCATGTATGACGATCGAGGTAACAAGAGCTCAAGACTAACCATCAGCTGATGTCAACATGTCCCGCAGGACCAGCTATTCATCAGGTCGGCCACGATCGACATTATAAAAGGCAACTCAATTATGCCTTAACTGATGTCAGCGTGTCTCATGAGATCATCTATTCTTTAGGCCGGCCACGTCTGATGTTACAGAAGGCAACTCGATTATGCCTCAACCGATGTCAATATGTCTTGCGGGATCGGCTATTCATCAGGTCAGCCATGATCGACGTTATATAAGGCAACTCAATTGAGCCTCATTCGACGTTACAAGCACCACGTGAGAACCCTCTTAGCCTCATAGGCTCAATCAACAATCTTATCATTACTGGCCTTAGGCGATGTTACACATCATACCCTACCTCGGTCGAACATCCTAGTCGAGGTCTTCATGGAACATTGATCTCAGACAAGCGAAGGGTCATACTCCACCAACCTCGTACTCACACAGGCCGAGGTTGGTACCAAGCGAAGATAACTGAGTATTCACTCGCATATGTATATCTTGGAACACGTGGGCAAGTCTGTTATAACTGAATTATTCCCTCCACGTGAGGGAATATTCAGGTCATCATTACTTAGTTAATGTCATCCAGGTGTCATCTTTGCACTGGTTGGATCTTAATGCACATGCTCATTGCATGCTTGGGGGGTACATTACACCCCCTAAGCACTATATATAGAGGTCATCCTCAACATTGTAAAGGGATCCAAAATTGCAACCCTAACTAAAAATCTATCATTTTACACAGTAGAGAGAGAAAGCTTGAGAGATTTTATCCATGGCCATTAGTTCCTTATTTCAGTGACATTACTCACTCACTTGCATAGTGGACATAGGCCAGATTGGTTGAACCACTTATATACTGGTGTTCATCCTCTTCTCCTCATCCTACTCTCTTATATTTTATATACTCTTGTGATACCATTGTTAATACTGACTTGAGCTTATCAACACCTTACCTGGTGGTGCTATTTCCAGCATCATCACATGACGTTGAAGTGTCTTCGTCGTCATCGTTTGAATATGTCTAACCTCATAGCCGAAGAAAGATAACTCGATAAGGAACCACTCACAGCTCCAGTGGGAAATGATTTGGAGATGACTCCCCAAATTAGCTTCGTTTAACATAACATAAGGGACCATGGAACTAAAGAGATGCAACCACAACTTTTCCCAAATATTGAATTAACATCCCAGGCACAGAATACACACTGCAACTAAAGAGTTCAAGTTTCTTGATTTTAAACGCCTACAAGTCAACTTTCCCCAAATATTGAGCAGATTAATAATTCAGTTGGGAATGTCAATCCTCCATCCAATGAGATGGCTTTAGATGGTGAGGATCTCACAAGTATGTTGTGTTACACAATGCACTGTTTGTATATCACCATTTGTATTACATTTTATATTTATATTCATATTGAATAAGATGTATAAACATTATTTACCAATTTTTTGTTCAGGTATAATGACTACCCTTACTAGTAAAAAAGGGGTTAGAAAGGGGGAAAGGCATTGGCTCTAATGGATTGATAACAAAAAGAAGATCTTGGAATGGAATGAACTTTACCAACTAGTTTGTAAGCTTGAAAGTAAATTGATGTCACATTTAGGTTATTATACAAGGTGTGGAAATTTATTTCCATTAACAATGTTGTATTGGAGCGAGGCGGACGATGAAGCACTTGATAATATTTGGAAGGAAGTGAAGGTAACTTATTAGTTTGATTTATTTATTTGTGCCATTGTACATTAGCTTGTCAAGTTTTAACTAATTTATTCTTTTTGTTCTTAGAATAACACAAATGCACCAGAAGGTTTTAAACAAATCTACTTTGCAAGGATGGGACTTGCGTGGAAGCAATGGAAGCATCGAGTGAAGGTGAATCACTATAAAAAGTTTGACACAGATGAAGAGCGGTTGAGTTATATGCCTGAACGAGTCGAAAAAGATCAGTGGCCTGAATTGGTGAAATATTGGAGTCTAAAGAAGATTAAGGTATAAATATCACATCTTATTACAAAATTTATACCTACATTCTTCGTCACTAGTATCATAATTTTTATTTTTATTTCTTCAAATATTTAGGATATTGTGGATAAAAACACTAAGAACCGTGAAGTTTAATGTGCTTACTCAAGGACAGGACGAAAGCCACATGCTAAAGTAGCCAATGAGGTTGGAAATTTTTGTGTTATAAATATTTTTGATTTTAATCTAATAGTATTAATATATATATATATATATACACATTGTTTTTTTCAGAGGATAGAACAGGGGGAGCCTGTCGACAATATTAGCATGTGGAAAGCCACTCGAGATCCAAATAATAAACCTTTCAGTGTTGAAGATGGATCATTTGATAGAGCGGTATGTATAAATATTAATTAATAAGTGATGCTTGAAATATTTATTTATATTTGTTATAAATTGTTTTCTTGAAAATTATTTTATGTTCATTAATTATAATATCAATTTAATTGGTAGAAAATGCTTGAAAGACGACTAAATGAGCTACCAGAAGAGCAACAAAATGATCCAGAACTGCGGAACAAGATTTTTATTGATTTAGTAGGATATGGAGGGCATGGGTATGCTTTTCTAAAGGGTGCAGGTATTAGGCCAACATCGACGAAAGCATGTTCATCTCAATTATTATTGGAAGAAATTAACCAGTTAAAGAAAGAAGCTGAAGACCGAGGGACTCGACATCGAGAAGAGCTCGAAGAGTTAGAGATTCACAACCAACAAGCTTTATTACAAATGAATAATGATATGTGAAGTGAAATGCGAAGTGAAATGCAAAGTTTGTTCCAAATTATTACCCATCATCATGCTTCCACTACCTCGACGATTCAGTCCAACTAGGTAATATAATATAATTCATACATATAATTACTTATATATATATAATGGAAAATTCTCTCTTTTAAATTTAATTTTTCAATGGTGGGGCAAAAATTTGTTATGATGGTGAGAATTTATTATGGTTGTGGTTAAAATTTTCTGTTGGTTGTTGTATATTATTCTTAGAATCAATTTTAATGTTTAAAACAGGCTAACTACCTGTGGTTTTCATGAATAAACAAAGGAGACTCTACCGATTTTTTTTAAAAATAATAGTAGTTAGATATTTATATTGTTTGTGATGAGAATATACTATATTGATTCATTTTGCATATTGTATTATTGACGAGGGGTATTAATTCTGACATAATTGATACTGTTTATTTTTTTTGCTGCAGGTGACAATTTTTGTAGAACATGCATATGTTAATCAATGGTTTTGGAGGTCGTACGCTTCAGTTTTGCGAAATTACTTTGATAAAAGTATTTCGTGTTTGGAGTATTAATAAATTAATGTATTATTGTTGTCAAGTCAAATATTTGAACTTAATGTTATAATTTTTATTTTGATGAATATTTAGAGATGGTTATAAGAACTCTACTTATTGTTGAATGAAAATTATTTGTTGTGTTGGTTGAAAATCATCTTATGTATTACGTTTTATGATTATTCGTTGTTTGTGTTGTTTCAAATGTAATTGAATTCTATATTAAACTTTAGTGGTAGCTTTTATTCTCCACAAAATATTAGTGCAAAATTTTTAAGATCCCTTTACCTCTTTCGGGATGGTTAAAGCTGTCCCAAAAATATATTAAAAATGGCTATGCTGCCATCTCAAAAAGCTATTATAAAATATTAATCTTTTGAGGCAGATTAATTCCTGTCTCAAAAAAAAAATTTACGACGGCTTTTGTGCTGTCTCAAAAGGCTCATATAAAATGAGGACCTTTTGAGACGAATTTGTTCCTATCTCAAAAAACTATTTTGAGATGACTATGGCGTCACAAAAAGTATTTATAACCCCCTATAAAAAAGATCCCCCTAGCCATCCCAAATAGCGTTATAAAAAGTATTTGAGATGGATAAACGATCTTTTGAGACTGTTAGGCCACTGTCTTAAAAGCTACTTTTTTTTGTAGTGACATTACGTATGAACGATAGATATAAAAGACTATAACGTATTAAAGTGTAAGAACATATTGAGTATGTCTGTAATTAGACAAACAATAATCAATATACGTAATAATATATTAGATACCATGTTAATTTAAAGTTTTTGTTTCAAAAAATGTATAAAAAACTTATCTAATACTTATTCTCTCGACATTACTTCAAGAATTACATTCGCCCAAAATTACCACAACAATTAGGGGAAAACTCATATGATGCATACCCATTATCGATTTTTTAAGATTTTATCACAAAAATATAAATACAACTTTGACTTAACATGTGATATCTACCTTGGATCTTTTACTTATTATATATTGTAAATTTATTCCCATTTTTTACCGTCGCTCCTAATAGACAACCTTTGTATTTGTTCTTAAAAAATGTACCGTCAATACACAACATTGGCCGATAATATGTAAAACCGACAACACATGTCGCGAATGAAATAAACGTTCTCATAAACTGATTAGTACTCGACTCACACTCGATAACAACATGAGAACCTGGATTCGATTCAAATAAAAGTTCCTTGTAAACACCCAATAATTTGTATGACATTTGCTCTCAACCGTTCAACACTTTCTTTGCTATTTCTTTCCTTTACCAAACTTAGTGATACGGAATATCGAACCCAAAATTTTCTTTACACTCCTTTATTAGTTCAATTGGTTTTATCAATGTTTTATCCTTAATATGATGCCCAAAAACAAATGACACCAACTTTGAACACACCATTGAACTTTTACGGGTACGGATTAGATAACTATACGTGTGAATATTATTAAGTGTCCTAATATAGAAAAATTCATTACACAGAGAAACTGAAGCATGAACACACATTTTACATCTGTCAAACTTCTTTTTAGATCATTCCACCGCCATCCAAGATTTCTCATTCTTGACATATACAAACTTAAAACTCATATCTATACAATACTTGAACAATTTATCTCGGAACTCCTTAGCACCACCTTCAAATTTTTTATCCACATGAAATATATATTTCCTCCATTCTTTCGATAGTAACGAATTTCATCTTGAGTATCTTCTTTCCACCAAATAATCATTCTGATCTAAGTTGTTTCTATCACAAAACACATTATTAAATCCAAAATCAGTGGGGGGAGATTATTGGAAATTTTAATAATAGAATATCAACAAAATTCTCCTTAAACATGTAGGATAATAACATCATTACCATCACATCACTATCATCACTAAGAAAATAATTTTATTGTGAACAAAAGGAATAAACTAACCAGAACGTACCTTTCTTCAAAGCAATATATCTAGATGATAACTAGTTAATTATATCTTCAAATGATGTACTTTTGTTTATTGTCATAACCATTATGGAAGATTTGGACTTGAATATTCCAATAATTGTATCATTCATGATGAGAAAAAGGAAATTTACGGTCCAAAACTTGAAATCAAAAACCCATTTGGTATGTGAATTGTAAACAAGTTGTTGTTGACTGCAAAACGAAAAATTTGAATTTTGATTTCAAATGGTTTTTGTTGTTGTTGTTGACGATTCTGTTAATGTTGGTTGATGAGATTTTTCCTTATTTGTAGGATACCATTTGGCCCACGTTTGTATGGTTAATTTTTTCATTTACGTTGTAAAACAAAACACAATGCCTACTGCCCTTCTTAAAATAAAGGAAACACGTGTAATAGTGAGCCTATCACTGTAATTTTTTTTAAAGGGTTTGTTTATAGAGAAAACATTCAAGAGGCGGCCATATATAGTTATCCATTAAATTAATTATAGCACTACATTAAAAATAGAGTCGAGTATTTAACACAAGCCCCTTTCCTTTTTGCTCCAAAATTTAAGGACATCGATATTTAGAAACCTAACCCCGGTTTGCATGATTTATTTTTAAAAAAAATACTTACATGCATTATGTCACTTATTTGTGAAAGTGAAAAAAGTACATACCAACATTTTCGAGGACGAAAATTCTTCAAAGAGGGTAGATTGTAACAACCCAAATTTTTTAGATTGTTTTTTATTCTTTCGTCGGAATAAATGAAATTCAATATGAATCTATTATGCCAAGTGTATTATAATATCTCTCTCTCTCCCCTCCTCCCATCTCTCTCTTTGTATATATATATATATATAAAAAGATATTTTAAAACTATTTTAGTTGGACTTTTTTTTATTAAAATGTGATTTTTAAAAAGTGTTAATGTGACTATAATAACATTTTTTTTATATAATGGTGAAAATGACCATCTTAATTGTGTCAATTTTGAGACTTTTTTTTTGTGATGGAGGGTAATCCCCGGGCCACCTTGCGCGCACCTCAAGACTAATCCATTCGCCCCGAACAAGGCATACTATAACAGGAGTTTTTAATTCCCGCGATCCGTGGCCATCTGCGGGACTCAAACTGACAACCTCTGGGGAGCAAACCCAATGTCTAACCAACTAAGCCATACAACTTGGTTATCAATTTTGAGACTTGATTGCCTTTGTCTACAACATTTTGTGTGTGCTCTTTTGATATAGTATTTTATTACTCCTACAATATTTAGTGTGATACTTTATTTCATATCTTAATTTTTATAATATATATATATATATATATATATATATATATATATATATATATATATATATATATATATATATATATATATATATTATTTTTTGGACCTTATATTATTTTCTGCTTTTAAAATAATCATTAATTTTTTTTTGTATTAAAATATTTTTAACTTCTGTTTTTGGTTTTTAATGGGATATATATATACTTTGAATTAAACATAGAAATTATTTCGTTTATTTTTATTATTATAAAAACTAAATGGAAACATCTCCTTTTTTATGTGGTTGGTTTTCAATTATGACCGTTTTGTTTGGCTGAAAAGTGGTTGGCTCGAGGTCTGATGGGTCTCATCTGTGAGGGATTTGATATGGCATGTTATTTATGTCCCTCATGTCTCCACTGATTTTATGGGTTTACCCCTCTTATTTGGGTTTACCTAAGTGCCATTAGCTGCCTATGTTGTGTTACGATTCTGGGCTTCTGATTAGGGTTTATTTTTTTTCTTACCAGATCCTTTTAATTGAAGTTTATATATTGTAGTGTTGGGTATGAGAAAATTTGGCCCCTTTAATTTCAAAACAAACCGAGTTGCTGCCAAACATTTATTCACTTTCTCTCTCTACTTTTAACCACCAATTCACCATTGTAGTGTGTATCTTTGAGAGTTTAGTGTTAAACCTTTACCCTTGTCAGATTAAACCTATTTCTTTGATATTTTCATGTGTTATTTTCCCATTCTTAAATCTCATTCTCAGTTGAGATTTTGGGTTTGGGACTTTCCGGTGGTAGTCTATTCTTGTGGCGGTGTACTTTCCAGTGGTCGTGTATTCCTTTGTCATTGCATTTTTTAGTGATTTGGAGACAGTGCTGTGTACCTATTTGGCTCATTTTTTTTCTTTGTTGTTTCACCGTTTCTGCCATAGCTCATTGTTGAGCTTTCTTTGTGAGTTTTCAGTTACCCGCTTTCTATTTCTTTCTCCCTATATATATATATATATATATATATATATATATATATATATACTTCAGATCTGTTTTGTAGCTTAATCTAAAATCCTGTGTGTGAGTTTCAAGACTGTTTGTGCACTATTTTATTTTCTCAGATTCGTGTGTGTGTGTTTTGAATCTGATTTGTTGTGTGTGTTGATAATAAATCAGTTTGTAACTCAGTTTAACTCGGACTTAACTCGGACTAATCTTGGACTGCTATTGGACTTAACTTTAACTTGTTTTTAACTGGTTTAAACTCACTATTTTAGCTCGCCTTTTTAAACTCATTAATTTAAATAGTTTATTTACCGTAGTGTGTGTTTATCTTGTGTGGGTAAATTTTATCTATAAGATTATTCATATGGGTATCCTAATTTTTTCTAAACTGATTAAAACATATTTTTTATTTTTTATATTAATTTGGGTGTGTGTTTTGGCTTGTGCAAAAATCAGTTTTTGGATGTGTGTTTGAATTTGTACCTACCTTTCACTTAGTCACTGTTTGGTATTTTTTTTTGTTAACTAAAAGTAAGTCATAACCTGATGTGTGTTTAGTCTCATTTTATTATCTAATATAATTTTTATGTTTTGATTAAAACAAACTTTATAAATTAAATCTGTGTGTTGCACAACTTCACTCGGTTTCGGATTTGAGTGTGTTGTTGTGCATGTGTTGTAGTCGCTATTACCTGGGTGTTTTTGGGTTGACTGATTGTTAGTCAAGTTGGTGTGTATTTAGACTAGACTGGGTGTACAAGCGTGTATTTACTTAGTTTAAATCATTGTATACCAGTTGGATGTAACCTGTAATTGATAATTGATAATAGTAGACTTGGGTGTATGTGTTGTCCCGGAACTTGGGACACGGGGTTTTCCACTACGCTGGCTTGCTCGAGAACAAATATTGTGCCGTTATCTACTTTTCCTCATCCCATTCTAATTATCTTTATTTGGGCAACATCATCACAATGCTTTTTTTTATTTGTGTGTGCGTACAACGGTTTTAATTAACTTTTAAGATTGACTGAAAAAGAGTTGGTGTTTATTTAATAATTAATAAACATTAGGGTGGTTAGGTTATTTCAAGTGGTATTAGGGCTTTAGGACTCACTTTTTAAAACTTTTATTTTGCAAAGATCATGAACTCTTTTGTTTTAAATCAACTTTTTATTATGGGTGATCAAAATGGCTCTTCCGTATGTCATCCCTTGTTTGATGGTGGCAACTTCGCTTACTGGAAAGAAAGAATGGTTGCACACCTCCAACAACTGGGAGATGAGGTATGTGATGTGATTGTAACTTATTTTTCTATTCCTACTCACACTACACCAAAAAGGCCAAATTTTCACCTTTCAGTCGGCCACCCTTGTCACTGTCAATGATTGTGACAAAAAAATACGCATTTTTTTTATCACTGTCATTGACCATGACAAATTTATAAAGTTGTCACACTCAAAGACCGTGATTGGTCGGTGATAATTTTTTCCATAAAAAAACCCTCCCCCTCCTTTTTTCCCACCGTTTTGGTTTCCCTCCCTCTTTCTCTTTCTAAGAGACTGCTCTTTTTATCTCTCTACCATTTTAGGTTACTTTCTTTCTCTCTTTATCTTTCCTTTATATCTGTGTGTATATGTGGGTGGGTGGGTGGGTGGGTGTGTATATGTAGGGGGAGGGGGTCAGTGTGCGTGTGTGCGTGGTAGGGGAGGGGGTAGTGGGGGGTGTAGGGGCAGGGGTGTAATGGTGTGTGTGTGTGTGTGTGTGTGCGCGTGTGGTGGGGGGGAAGTGGGGGAAGTGGAGGATGGTGGAGCAGGGTTGTGGTGGCGCGAGGGTGGGGTGTGTGTGCAGGTATATATTTTTATTTAGGTTTGAAATTGGTTAGAAATTGTTTGACATTATAAATAGTGTTTGTATATTCTTATTTAGGTTTGAAATTGATTAGACATTGTTAATTTTGAATTAATTGAGTAGATGAATTGGAAGGAGTACGGGATACACATTTGTTGGTTTGTTGTTATTGTTGGATTATATTGGACGGATGTGGTTGGATATGGAAGTTGGTTGTTTAATTTTTTTTAAATCCTTAATTTAATTCACAATAATAAATCCTTTAATAATTATATTGTATTAATTTGTTGGGTTGGTTACTTTTGGAAGTGGCAGGACCACTAGATTATTGTCAAAATGGGGGGAAGGAGAGTTTTCAACTTTTTTGTAAAATTACTTCGTGTCACGATCAGGGACTTATGATAATTAAATGAAACATACTTGAAATTACATATAGTGCACATAAATACTAGTTCTTATGCGTAGGCATTCAATTGACCTTAGACCCGCTCGAGAGTCATTACCCCTGTAACGAGATCTCTCGAATTGTCCCGTTTGGACAATTTTGGACTGCATAATTTCTGTATAATAATATTCTTAGTGGCTCAAACTTGTTACTAATGGAGGAAGTTCTACACTCGTATCTTAATGTTCTCTGGGTACATACTAGATGATGCGATGTTAAGTGTTATTTCAATTGATAAATTGAAATAACACTCACACTTGCGAATCTACATCATGTACTTGGAGAACTATGAGGATATGTTGCTGAATCTTTCTCAAATCATAACAATGTGCATGAGTTGTTAAGTATATTACATAAATATACGATCTTGAATGGGATAGGACCACTCACCCTTTAGAGGAGATGGAGAAAATATGAATTAATAATATAAATTGAATTTGAAATTTAAAAATCGAATATAAATAAGACATAATTAAATGAAACATACTATAAATCTAAGTTTTGTTTATAATAATCCATGAATATACGCTTCTTTCCTTTAATAGGTGATTGTTTGTAGTAGCTGTGACGGGATATCCTAAATACAAAGAGTGGATGGGTGAGACAAATAGATTGGGGGATGTCTTTCGTAGAGGTGCTAATTAATTTGTGAAATATGCAAAGAGATGTCATAATGACGAAGAGTTTTCGTGTTCGTGTGCTAGGTGTGAGAATGGTAAGTTGTTTTAATGTAAAATAGTTTAACTACATTTGTTAGGATGGGGTATGCAAGATAATTATCGATTTTTGAGTTTTCACGGGGAATTGAAAGTTCCTTTTGTCCTCGAGAAACCTTCATAAGAGCTTTCAAAAAGTATAATAGATCTAGAAGTGGGCGACGTAGATCGTAATATGTTAGAGGATTTAGTTAATGACGTGTACGAAATTCATGAAGTGGAAGAGAATAAGGTCACGGATGATGTACAATGTTGAGGTTCTCATGAAGATATCAGGATAAACCTTGATGATGACTAGCAAAGTTTAAAATTTAGGGCGATCCAACCGTTATACTCTGGCTGTGAGAAAGATCAAATAACTTTACATTCCATGGTTGATTTTCATAGTTTGAAGACCTAATACGATTTGTCTGGCAATAGTGTGACGGGAATTCTAAATTAGGTGGAGGGATTTCTACCCAAGGAGAATACGCTTCCAAATAGCTACCTTGTTATAAAGAACAGTTTGAAAGGTTTGGGAATAAAGTATAAATCGATTCATGCTTGTGTGTATGACTTCATACTATACCGAAAGGATTACAAAAATCTCGATCGGTGTCCGGTATGCGATGAACCTATATATATCCAATCTACTGGCAAGGAAGGCACAATCTCAAAAGTGACTCAAAAAGTGTTGAAATATTTTTCCGTTGGGCCTAGATTAAAGCAGTTTTTTACAGTACCATGGATAGCAGAGGTAATGACTTGTCATGCTAGGGAAGAAGTAGGGGATAATCTCATGCGTCATCCTATTGATTCCATAACTTAGAGAAGGATGAGTTATGAGTATCCCGATTTTGATCGAGAACATCGTAACATTCATTTTGCTATATCAACGGATGGTTTCAATCCATTTGGAAATCCAAGCACCAATCAGAGTGTATGGCCAGTGATCCTAGCCCCACTCAACCTCCCTCCTTTACAGTGTATGAGACCTAAATTTTAGATGTTGTCTTTGTTGATACTTGGGCCAAAGGCACCAAGTGATAACGTCGATGTCTACAAGGCTCCTTTGGTAAAATAATTAAATGAGTTGAGGGAAGAGGGTATTCAAGAATTTGACTCTTTTAGAAAAGAAGAGTTTACGCTGAAAGCTATGTTGATGTGGGCAATTCATGATTTTCCAGCTTATAGGACATTATCCGGTTATATAGTACATGGTTATTTGGTATGTTCTATTTATGGAGAGGAGACTGAATCTCGTCATCTCCCCGCTAGCTCAAAAAATATATACCATTGCCATATGAGGTTTTTACCTCCCGCACATAGTTTTAGATTTGAGAAAGGTTTCAATTTTTTATCAGGTGGGGTTGAACATAGGCTACCGCTGAGAAAACTTTCAGGTTCAAAAATTGAAAGTAAATCTTCTGATTGTGGCCCTAATATGCCAGGAAAGAATCCTAAATTTAAGAATGTCAAGCATAAGAAGACCCCAACTGGGAATGAAACTGAGATAAGAAAGGCATGGTCTATGAGGTCAATTTTATTTGACTTGCCTTATTGAAAGAATAACCCGGTGCGCCATGTATTGGATATGATGCACGCAGAGAAGAACATCGATGAACATATTGTGCGCACATGCCTTGGGGGAGTCATTCGAAGGGTGGAGAAAATGCACGAAAAGACCTTAAATCGTTGAAACTTAAGCCATAACTATGGTCAAAAGAAGATAGCAGGGGAAGGACAATAATTCTCCCTGGTGCGTTTACTTTAACAAGTGGGGAAAGGATGTGCTTTTAGACACAATATATAATTTGAAGGTTCCATCTAATTTTTCGTCCAACTTACAAAGCATTGTGAATTATGCTACCCACGATTTACATAAGTGTAAGTCCCACGATTGACATGTGATCATGTGTTCCTCTATTGTTTAAGTATTGTTTCTCCAAGCACAAGGATTTGCGGAGGGCTATTATCCAAATTAGTATTTACTTCTCACTTTTGTGTGAGAAGGTAATCAATCGAGAACACATGTGACCGAAGCGATTTATGTGTAGGAGAAGTACTTTACCCCATCATTATTTGATATAAGTGTTCACTTGTTGGTACACCTATGTGACGAGGCAGTTTTTTGCAGTCTAGTTAGATATCGATGGATGTATTCGTTTGAAAGATTGATGAAAGTTTTTAAAGATTATGTCAAGAATACACGATACATTGCAGAATAAATCGCAGAGGAATACATCACCGTGGAGTCATCAATCTATACTCGGGAATATATGCCTGACTTGACCAGCGTTGAAGACATTGATGAGTTCGTCGATGAGGGTGGTCATGTGATGGGAAAACAAGTGAAATTAACGAGTTTGCAACATGAACAAGTAGATCATTATCTATTTGACACACATGAAGATTTCGAAGAATGGAAAAAGTAAGTTTAAATTATTTTAAGTTTTACATTATTTTAGATTATTTTATACATAATTAATTTTGTAATATGTTCGTCACATTAATTTTTTGCAGAAAATGTGAAGCTCGTGAGAACAATAAAGGACGAAAAATAATGGCATAGTCAGACAACGAATTTAGGCTGTGGTTGTCACACAAGGTAATTATAATGAAAATGGTTGTTATTAAATGTGATATTACAATAAAACTTTACAACTATCCTAATTAATTTATCTATATTCTCAGCTCTTAAAGATGTGTGATGCGACATCAAGGCTTGCTCGTCTAGCCATTGGACCCTTGTTCATGGCATAAGAGTACAAAAAGTATCGATTGGATGGTTACGTATTCGGCGCAAGGGTGTACGAGGAATGTAAAAATTTACAAAACTCTGGCATTTCATACAAGGCTCTTACTTTCTTTCGAGCGAGCGCAAAAGTTAAGAACCTCGTTGAAGCTGAAATGACTTACTATGGTGTAATTCGAAATATATTTGAATTGGACTATTTAAGCTTTAAAGAGGTTTTATTTTAGTGCGATTGGGTAAGAGTTGAGGATAAAAATGCTTATAAACTTTATCCTGACACCAATTTGATCATAGCTGACTTGTCCAAGTTGAAAAGCAACGAACACGTGAGCGATGAGCCATTTGTTTATGCAACGTCTTACATGCGCCAAAACGTCCAAACAGTAGTGTGGATGACTTGGCTGCTCCTACTGAATATCAATCAATTTTTTATGATAACCCGAATTTAAAATAATTTTTAGATTTGTAATAAGTATTCCAATAATTGGACAATAGTTTATTGCTTTTAATTCATTTGTACTTGATTATTTTAGTGCATGTAAATTTAGATTTAATTCTTAAGTATTAATTCAAAGTCCATGTCGAGTGGGTGTATTATTCTAGTGTTTTATTAGTATCGGACATCAGTTTAGTGCTTTTAATTCATTTGTACTCGATCATTTTCTCTCGTTCTCTCCTTATTTGTATATATGTGTGTGTGTGTGTGGGGGGGGGGGGGGGGGGGAGTTTTTAACTTTTTTCTAAAATTACTTCGTGTCACGACCCATTCGAGATTGACACGACCATCGAAAATGTTTCTATGTCTTCTTTAGGTGTGTGTGTGTGTGTGTGCGGATCTGTGTGTATGTGCATGTATGTTTCTATTCTTCTAATTCATTTGGATTTGTACCACTAACAATAATTTTTACAGAAAATGTCTCTTTTAGGGATTAAGGCAAGGATGATGATGATAATGATGATTATGATGATGATGATGATGATGATGATGATGATGATGATGATGATGATGATAATGATGATGTCTTCTTCAGGGATTGGCGATAGCGGAGGAAACGAGGGCTCATCGGCCCGTAGGCTCCCCAAATAGGGCAAATTGGGAATGGCTGTTGAGAACAAGATGAATATATTGGCTAGATACCTCGAGCTGGTGAAGACGATTATCGGCCCGGGGTACACCAGTTGGAGGGACGTGATAAATGAGCTCAAGTTATCTATTTGGGCGTCACTACAGGTAATGTATTTATATTTATATGTATATTTCAATTTCAATTTCAATTTCAATTTCAATTTCAATTTCAATTTCAATTTCAATTTCAATTTCAATTTCAATTTCAATTTCAATTTCAATTTCAATTTCAATTTATATTTCAATTTATATTTATATTTATTTTTATTCGCAACTAACACTTACTTTGTTTTTGTTTTGTATTTGTTTGGTAGGAACAATTCAGCCTGCCCCCAGAACTCCGCGATTCTGTGTTGGAGTAGTTAAGGGAGCAGCACAAGACATAGAAGAAGCATTTGCGATCCTGGTACTTTGGGAAGACCCGAGAATCCATTCTCAGACTGTGTGAGATCATCCCGCTGAAGGAGCCGATCGCATTGGCAAAGTGGAAAAATTTCATCGACAATGAGATCGACGAGTGATAATTGTCATCTCGCTAATCAGGGAGGGAAAACCTGGTGAAAAAGATGGGCGTGCGCCACTCCGATTGGACGTCTTACGCCAAGATGGAGCACATGATGGTAAGTTTTAATTTTTCTATAATTATAGAAATATGTTATTCTGCATTATTTTACTTTGTGTTACTTATTAATTTCGTAATATTTTATTTCAGGGGACGGGGAGTGGCCCTGGGGGTAGGCCACATAGGCTCGATGCCTATGTGGCAATTCGAACGAAAAAGGGAAAGGATAAGGAGGTGTCCCCGAGCATCGCAGCCACGATTGTAAGTAATCCGACAGTTTAATTTTTGTGAATTACGTTATAATTTTTTTATTTACTTATTTAACTAATCATGTACTTTTTTCGTTTAAGGCAAAGCTTAAGGAAGTGCATGAGTCACACTCTGATGCCGACAAGTCATCTTTGTCCACGGATGCACTCAGCCAAGTGCTTGGCACTGATCGCAAGGAGAGGACTAGGGGTGAACTCGCGGGTGGGCAAATCTAGGATTATCAGAATGGAAACTAGCAACATTGAGTTTGCTCGTCAGGTGGACATGTATGATGCGAACTATCAAGGTTAGAGGCGACGGTCCTAGATATGTACGCAATCATGAAGCGGAAGTTGGGCGAAAAGGGCTAGGGCAAGGGCAAGGGCAAGGGCGGCAAGGGCAAGGTGGTGTAGGAGGAGGATAAGGACGAGGAAGTGGACATCGCTTCTTCATCGTCGATACGCGCGGACTCATCGCTTGATGATCCAGTCCCCTACTTGGCTCCCGTCCAGCGGCCTATGTCAACAATTGGTTGGTCGAGCGTGTTTTTACGCAACATATATGATGGCCAACTGATAACAAGGGGGTTGAGGGACCCAAATACCATTTCAGGTATGTCGGTTTATGGATGTATCCTTCAAAACATCGAGGCCAAGGTGCTCATCACGCATGTGATAACCACGAAGGAGAACTCCGCATTGTGGTTATGCGAACAATGCGGCATGGCGCATATTGAGGGGTGTCTCAATGCGTATATCGTGTGACCTTCCTTCCTCCTCTAACCTACCCCATACACTATGGCGTGACATTATTTGTATTTATTTTTATTTGGACACTTACATTATATTTGAATTTTTTTGAGTTGTTACATTTTTGTTTGGATATGGATTATGTTATTATTTTATTTGGATATTGAATTATATATGTAATGATTTGGAGAATTATTTCTATTTTATTTGGATATATGCTGTTTGAACATGCACAATTTTGCTGTAATATGTACAAATATACTACTGGGCAATGGTAGTGGGCAAACTGCCCTGCAGTTTTTTTTTTAAAATTTTTCCCAGATTTGTCACGGCCATTGACCGTGACAAATTTTTAAAATGTGTCACTGGTTTGTCATGGTCTTTAACTGTTACAAACCTTGTCAAGGTCAAAGTCCGTGACAAGTCTAACGAACTTATCACGATCAATGACAGTGACAAGTCCGTGTTAACAAAAGTTATCACCCCCAGATTTATCACGATCATTGACCTTGACAAGTTGGACTTGTCACAGTCAATGACCGTGACAATCTGATAGTTTTGGTGTAGTGTCATTTAGTAGATGATGATGGTGATCAAATTTATATTCGAAAATCCCTTTCCGAATGGACTAAAGAGGAAAAGTTAAATTCTCTGCATTATAATAAAGGCAAAAATGCTATTTTCCAAGCGATGAATGCAGCTGAATTTAAAAGGATTTCAACTTGCACCTCATCTAAAGAGTATTGGGAAATTTTAATGATCACACATGAAGGAGACTCTAGGGTTAAAAGAGCTAAGTCTCAAATGTTAGTTAGAATGTATGGTTCTCTTTTTATGAAAGATAATGAGAAATTTAATGAATTTTACCTTAAAAATCAAGATATTTTAAATTAATCACATGCTAATGGTGTAGTTTATAATGATGCTGAAATATATGATAAAATAATTAGGTCTCTTCCTAAGATCTTTGATTTAATTTCTCATACTATTGGTGATAATTTAGATAGTTACACCCCTCATCTTTTTGTGTAGTAAACTTAAAACTTTTGAATTACATAACACACTTAGAGATGAATAAAGGGAAAAAGTTACTGCACAAAGTATGCTGAATTTATTTTCTAATATTAACAATTTAGGTTTTACTTCTTCCTTGTCTAATGTTGATGATTCTTCTGTTACACTTGAGTCTTTGGACAAAGAAACTAATTTGCTTTCTAATCACTTTAAGAAATTTGTTAAGTTTAGGAATAAACTTGCTTCAAGAGAATGTCAACCTAGCTTTTCCAATGCACCCCATGATAACTTTTTGGAAAAGAAAATTTGTGAAAAATCATAACCTAACAGTGATATCAGTCATATTCAATGTAGGAAATGCAATAAACTTGGCCATTATGCTAATAACTATTTTTCCAAATCAAAAAGGGAATCTTCAAGTAAAGCTCATATTTCTAAAACTTGGGATAATAATTTCGATTGTGACAATGACAATGACAGTGATGAAATGAATAAAAAATTTATGGCATTTGCATCATTTTGTGATATTAATGCTTCTGATTTACATGTAGATAATTCTGCGTTAGAAATTGTGAATGTATCTCATGTTATTCCTGCTCATACTCACCTTACTGCCACTGCATCCTTTTCACATATTGGTAGTATATTTGATGATGTTGATGAATCTGATGTAGATAATTCTGCTATTTTAGAAGGGTGTGTGAGTACGAGTTTAGAAGGTTGCGTGAGTACTAATGTCATTGGTAACCCTGTTGAGGACTGCACTAACTTAGTTGAAATTAATTATAGGTTTATGGCTAAAAATGATATTTTAAACAATCAAATCAAGTCTATAACTGAAGAATCTATTTTTCACATAGGTGAACTTGAAAATGATGTGTCATTTTTAGAGAAAAAGAATAGTTATGCTAACTGATCTTAATCACTCTCTTGAAATGAAAAATAAAGAAATTTTATTTAAATTTGATGAATCTCAAAATGAACTTAAGGTTGTTTTGAATAAATATGATCAACGTAAAAAGGAACTAGAGGTCATTTCGAAAAAGTTAAACAGTTATTGGAATGCTAGTGATGCAGTTAAGTCTATTAATCAGAATGTGTGTTATGACCCAACCAACTCTTATTCTGATTTTTTCCTAAAGAATGACTTGGTTTTGAGGGTAAAGAATTTGATGTAACTAATTTTGTCAATTCTAAGGAATAATTTTCGGACTCAAATGTGATTAGGCTGTCTTATAAACATGCTGAAAATGAAGGCTATTCAACTTCTACTAAACCTGTTTTGTTATGCAACGTTTGAACACTTAGAAAAATCATGTTTTAAGAAATTAGGACAGAATAAAACTGGATTAGGAAAATTTAGGTAAATTCAGAATGTTGGGAATATTAAAACTATAAAACTTGCTTTTATGTGTAATTTTTGTTCTAAGTTAGGACACTTAGAGAAATTTTGTTATAAAAAGCTGAATTTAAATAGGAATACTGAAGTTAAAAATCAACACCATTGTAATATTCCCAAGTGGGATGAAAGAAAAATGCTTAATTGCAATTTTTGTTCAAAATTTGGTTACTTAGAACAGTTTGGTTTCAAGCATTTTGACCTTATCTAGACAAACTATGAATGCTAAACAATGGGTCCCCGTTAATGCTAAGTTCGATTTTAGACATGTTTACAAATGTAATTATTCTCTGAAAATTGGCCATTTAGGACAATTCTGTTATAAGTGCTTAAATAAACGAGAAAATGGTGTTAAAATTTTTCTCAAGATCCCTTTAAAATCTAAATTTGTTGTTAATCAAACTAAAGTTATTTCTGGTAATAACCTTTTTGAAACTGTTGCTCCTAATGTTGATTATAAATGGATTAAGAAAAATGACTTGGGATGTCAAAAGTATTGTGACTTTATCTCTACCTAATTTAATTTTAGTTTCATCCCTCAATCCCTTTTAGGCAAACAAGGAGAGAATTTGAGACTGTGTCTTTATTGTCTTTTAGAATAAATGTTGCTAGTTGAGTTATGTATTTTGTTAGGATTCAAAATTTTGTTAGTTGAGTTTTATACTTTGTCTTAAAGTCTTGTTTGTCTCAAAATTGGCCAAAGGGGGAGATTGAAATTGACCTTCTTAGTTGTCTCAATTTTGAGACTTGATTGTCTTTGTCAACAACATTTTGTGTGTGCTCTTTTTGATATAGTATTTTATTACTCCTGCAATATCTAGTGTGATACTTCATTTCATATTTATTGTTTTAAAAGAAATATATATATATATATATATATATACTTTGAATTAAAAATAGAAGTTGTTTAGTTTATTTTTATTGTCTCAAAAACTAAATAGCGGCATCTCCTTATTTATGTGGTGTTTCGTTTGGTTTTCAATTATGACTGTTTTGTTTGGTTGGCAAGTGGTTGGCTCGAGTTCTGATGGGCCTCATCTATGCGGGATCTGATTTGGCATGTTATTTACGTCTCTCATGTCTCCACTAGTTTTACCGATTTACCCATCTTATTTGGGTATTACTAAGTGACCTTAGCTGCCTATGTTGTGTTATGATTATGAGCTTTTGGTTGGGGTTTATTCGTTTCTTACCAGTTCCTTTTCATTGGAGTCTATATATTACAGTGTTGGGTATGAGAAAATTTGGCCCCTTTAATTTCAAAACACACTGAGTTACTGCCAAACATTTATTCACTTTCTCTCTCTACTCTTTCCTATCGATTCACCATTGTTGTTTGCATTTTTGAGAGTTCAGTGTTAAACCTCTACCGTTGTGAGATTAAACCTATTTCTTTGATATGTTCGTGTGTTATTTACCCCGTTGTTAAATCTCATTCTCAGTTAAGATTTTGGGTTTGGGACTTTCCGGTGGTAGTGTATTCTAGTGTCGGTGTACTTTCTGGTGGTCGTGTATTCTTTTATCATTGTATTTTTTGGTGAGAGTTTTGTGTTGGCATGTGATTATTTTGGTTTGGAGCTGGTATTTGGAGACGGTGATGTGTACCTGTTTGGCTCGTTATTTTTTTCGTTGTTGTTTCGTCATTTCTGCCATAGCTCATTGTTGGGATTTCTTTGTGAGTTTTTTGCTACCCTCTTTCTCTCTCTCATATATATATATATATATATATATATATATATATATATAGAGGCAGGCTCCTGTGCACACTAAGTTTGCACATTACTTTTTTAAAGTAGTAAAAAAAATATTTTTGAGTGCTGGTGCACACCAATTTTTTTATGTGATATTTTAACATTTCAACGGACTCACATAAAAAAAATTAGCTGAAAAAAACTTTTTTTGCTATTTTTAAAAAATCGGTCAAACTTTCGCAGTTTTTAAAGGGCATAAAAGCATAGAAAGTTTGACCGATTTTTTAAAACTAGCAAAAAAAGTTTTTTTGAGCTGATTTTTTTTATATGGGTTCCGTGAAATGTTTAAATATCACACAAAAAAAATCAACTCAAAAATATTTTTTTTACTACTTTAAAAAAGTAATGTGCAAACTTAGTGTGCAAACTTAGTGTGCACAGGAGCCCGCCTCTCTCTCTCTCTCTCTCTATATATATATATATTCTCTTTCTGATCTGTTTTGTAGCTTAATCTAAAACCGTATTTGTGAGTTTCAAGACTGTTTGTGTGCTATTTTATTTTCTCATATCCGTGTGTGTGTGTTCGTAGTGTTAATCCATGTTTTTTTAATCTGATCAGCTGTGTGTGTTGATATTAAATCAGTTTGTAACTCAGTTTAACTCGATCCAACTCGGACTTAACTCGGACTAATCTTGGACTATCATTGGATTGCTATTGAACTTGGGTTTAACTGGTTTAAACTCATTGTTTTAACTCGTTTGTTTAAACTCATTAATTTAACTAGTTTATTTACCTTAGTGTGTGTTTATCTTGTGTGGGTAAATTTGGCCTGTAAGATTATTCATGTGGGTATCCTGATTTTTTCTGAACCGATTAAAACATATTTTTTATTTTTCAGATTAATTTGGGTGTGTGTTTTGGATTGTGTAAAAACCACTTTTTGGATGTGTGTTTGAACCAGTACCTACCTTTCACTTAGTCACTGATTGGTATTTTTTTTTGTTAACTAAAAGTAAGACATAACCTGGTGTGTCTTTAGTCTCATTTTATTAACAAAGATAATTTTATATTTTGATTAAAACAAACGTTATAAATTAAATCTGTGTGTTTCACAACTTTACTCAGTCTCGGATTTGAGTGTGTTGTAGTCACTACTACCTGGGTGTTATTGGGTTGATTGATTGTCAGTCAAGTTGGGGTTGTATTTAGACTAGGCTGTGTATACGGGATCGTATTTGCTTAGTTTAAATCATTGTAAACTGGTGGGTTGTAATCTATAATCGGTAATTGGTAATAGTAGTCTTGGGTGTGTGTGTTGTCCTGGGACTAGGGACACAAGGTTTTCCACCATAGTGGTTTCCTTGAGAACATATATTGTGTCGCTATCTACTTTTCATCATCCCAGTTTAATTATCTTTATTTTGACAACATCATCATAAATATTTTTTTATTTGTTTGTGCATACAACGGTTTCAATTAACTTTTAAAAGTGATTTAAAAAGAGTTGGTGTTTATTTATTAACTAATTCACGTTAGGGTGGTTAGGTTATTTCAAATGGGTATAATTTTGTTTTATAAATAATAATGTTGAATAAATTATAGTAAAATTATTACACTTTAATGGTTAGCTAACTTGTCAAGTGTAATCTAAAAAGTTGTAGTGTAATGTTTGTATATGTATCATGCTTGTGAATGGAGGTAACGTGAACTTTGGGTGTTAAGCACATCATGATTTAGATGGTTTTACTTTTTAGGAGTCCATCTATTGAATGAGTAATTTATATACCACAGTGAACTACTGGTCAAATATCAGGAATATAACCATGGTATAAGTTTGTAAGAGCATCCCTTATGGGTACTGCATATAGTCAAATATACAATTTTGAGGTATGCTATGGGTACCGCATATAGTCAGATATACAATTTGGTAGGGTAAATTTTAACAAATATAGAATTGCACTAGTTGGTTTTAAGTGGGGCCCATCTAAAGCGGAACATGATGTTCCGCGCAAGAAAAGAAAAAAAAAAGAATTAAAGCCCCTAAAACGGAACATCATGTTCCGTTTACCATTTTTTCAACTTTTCCAAACTCCACTTTTTACCCCTAAATGTTTACATCCTAGAAACATATAACAACTTATGTTATTATTTTTTTTCCAACGGCTACATTTCTCAACGATTATTTTTTTATTTATAAATACATGTTGTCTCTTTTCAAATAAGTATTAAATTTTGGGGTATTAAATTTTGGGGGCGAAACATAATAAGATAAGAATTTTGGGAGGAATATTGAATTTTGGACAAACCTTAAGCGGAACATGATGTTCCGCCCAAGGTTGTCATATTTTCTACCCACACGACATCGTTTTGGTGCTGCTAAGGTATATTTGGTTTATACCCACAACAGTTTTCACACTTTACCAATGGCATATTTCAACTAGTTGAGTTCAAATTTGCCCTATGCATAAGGGATGCTCTAAATCTCTTTGGTGGTTTTGTATAAGAATGATGAGTTGTAGTTGAATCATGATAACTAGTCCACTCATTACATTTAAATTTTTATTACTTGGATAAAAAGAAAGGGTTATTATATCGCATTTATTTTTGTATTATTAGGATAACATGTGTGTGCGCGCGCGCGTGTGTGGGGTGTAATTTAAAGGGTTACAATAGAAAAATAAGATAGGAAAAAAATAAGGTATATTATCTCCTATTGAGGATCATGAATCTAAAGAAAAATTATAGATTGGAAGGGATTTTACATAAATTAGTCTCTCAAGAGTAGATTTTTATGCTACATTTTATTTTGTACTCCTCTTGAAATTGTTGTGATATTTATTGAGATCCCACGATATTTGGTTGCAATATTATGTATTTGGTGATTTGGGTAATGCGCCATGAAATTTTTATATGACATGTAGAATGGGCACTCGCTAAAAGTCCAAAAGTTCAATATTCGGAATAAGGCTTTGAGAAGCGTAGGTGAGGTGAGGTGAGGTGATGCCCGATGATGCATTGATTTATTATAAAAAAAATAAATGGATATGATGCTTGTATATGTTGCATTTATGGCATTTGATTTGTATACGTTGGTTATTTGTGTTACCACATTTTAATGATTCAATATCATTTTGAGCATCCTACTCTAGTCATTTTATGTACTTCCCTCCTTTAAATTTTTAATCGCATGTTAGCATGAATTTATACGATATTGGCTTATGAAGATTCTTTTGAGACACACCATATTGTGGATATTATTTTTGTATAAATTAGCATGGTAAATATTTGGGGATCTTAGTGGTATTTAGTTTTTAAAACAAACTATAATTATTGGAGGTGTAAATTGTAAATATTTTTATTATTAAGAAACATTTTAGAATTTAGTGAGTACATTTGGATTATATTATATTTTGGAGAATCGTAATAGTTGGTTGGTGAAAATTAGATGCTCTGTATATTTGTTTTTGTAGATTACTAGTTTTATTTTAAGAAAAACAACGACTCAAATTTTTCAGGGTGTTACACACTTAACCTTAATGATGCGGTCCAATTTTAGTTTAAGGAAATTGATATAAAATTATTCAAATCCAATTATAAATCCTTTGAGTTCAATTTCAACAAATTAGTTCAATCCAATTGCAATTATGTGAGATCTAAATACCTAGCGACCTAAATCATTATAAGTGAGTTTATGTGAGGTTGTGTTATGAATAAATGTAAATGCGAGAATAAACACAACACCAAGATATACGAGGAAAAACCCCTACCAAAGGGGAAAAAATCTTGGGATGCTACAACTAATCCACTAGAACAAAGAAGGCTTTTACAAGAAATAAGTAATTTATCTAGCTTGAGTTCCCAATTACAAGATCTTGTAATCCACCAATCCTTTAAACTCCACCTGATATAGCAACTCTCAATCTAAGCTCCTCCAAAGCTTCTTGTAGAGAGAAAAATCCACTTCGATTAGCTTCCACACATTCACTCTGGAGAACTCCACTCCAACATTTTATATCTTCCTCTTAATGAACTCTAAGTTGACAATCTTCAATGGACAATGATGAAAGATATGCTTTCTAAGGTTGTTTGGATGAATCACTGAAAACTTTCATCTGGGGGTTCTAGAGCGAGAAAGATAATCTCTTAGGCTGTGTTTGACAAATAAGATGGAAAATAAGTGCTAAGAGTCAATTTCCATGGAATTAAAAACTTGAAAATATTTTCCACGGGAAAAATTTGTTGGTGTTGTTTGATTGCAATTATTTTCCAGGTGGAAAATGTTCTATTTTTCGTCTTTTATGTGTTTGATTTCAATATTTTCCATGGAAAAAAAAGTAGAAAATATATATAAAAACAGAAAAATTACTAAAAATCCCAGAAAATTAATAAAAATAGCAGAAAATTAATAAAATAACTAGAAAAAAAAATGAATAACTTTCAAAAAATAAAAAATACACAAATGAATAAAAAAACCCAAAAAATAAATATTGACCCCAAAAAACAGAAAAAATGTATTAAGAAAAAAATATGTACATTTTTATTAGTTTTCTTGGGTAATTATTCATTTCCATTTTTGTTTATTTTTGAGCGCTTTTTATCTACTTTTATATTTTTATTAATTAATAAATTTTCGACATTTTAATAAATTTCTGGGCGTTTTTTAAATTAATTCAGGGGTTAATATTTATTTTCTATTTTTTATTCATTTTCTGTAATTTTTTTCATTATATTTGTGTTTTTATTGATTTCTCTTTTTTTCTGAGCTTTTTTCCGGTGTTTTTTTAAATTAATTCTGGGAGTAATATTTATTTTATGTATTTTTTTCATTTTCTGAGCACTTTTTAAATTTTTTTGGTATTTGTTTTCTTAATTAATAAGTTTCTGACTTTTTAATAAATTTTGGAGTTTTTTTTAAATTAATTCCAGGGCTTATATTTATTTTCTTTTTTTTAATCTATTTTTTGTATTTTTATTCATTATTTTTTGGTTTATATTGATTTCCTGGATTTTTTTTCATTATTTTTGGGTTTTTTTTATTAACTTTCTGGATTTTTTTCATTATATTTGGGGTTTTTTTTACTTTCTGCATTTTTCTCATTATTTTTGGGATTTTATTCACTTTCTGTATTTTTTCATTAATTTTGGGGTTTTATTCACCTTCTAGATTTTTTTCATTATTTTTTTGTTTTTATTCATTTTCTAGATTTTTTATCAATTTTTTTGGTGTGACAATTCTTTTCCCTGGAAAATGAATAACAAAGTCAGAGGAGGTTTTTAAATTCCACCTTTTTGTGGAAAAAGTGATTACATGACTTATTTTAAGGAAATCAATTGCATGAAAATTTTTATTTATCAAACATCCAAAAGATGAAAAACGACTTCATATATTGTATTCTCCATGAAAAATTAGTGTTATCAAACACACTTTTAGATTTGAAAATTTCACAAAGGTAAGTAAGTGTTTTGATTTGAAATTGGAGCCAAAATGCTTTTTATGGTGAAAATTTTACGTTTCCCGCTTCCTGCGAAGTTTGTGCATGCGGAGGCTCTTTAATCATGCACACCCCCATAAAAATGATCGAGATTGAACCTACTTGTAACACTTGTGAAATTGAAAAAAATACTTAAACTGCGTGCCAAATTGGAACTTTTAAAACGAAATACCATTTATAAAGAACCATTTAACTTGTGAAATCTTAAAATAACATTTGTATGTAAATAACCAATTTGTAATTATGATATAAATACAAATATTCTTTTCTCATTAATAATCAAAGTCCCCTTTTACAAACTTGGAATGAAAATATAATATAAAATTATTTCTTTTTTACAATAGATAAAATACATACAACTTTTGTTTTTAATAAATATAAAGTACACAGAGATTCTACAACATCCGATGCATCTCAAATAATTCAAATATATTTAATGAATCTAACATGTATATAAAACTGAAATACAAATATACAACTATGGGGGCGGGGGTGAGCGGGAAACTCTGTAGCTCATATAACTGCTCAAGTGCACTAAACATAACCGTATGTGCACATATATCAAGTGTATGGAATATGCCACTCATAATAAGATCCCAACAGAACAATAATCAAGTCTTATTTAGTTATAACGTATCTACATAATTCCCAATCACAAACATCAAATTATCGCCTCACTTCCTTCGAGACGATGTGGATTCCCGTTATATTTTCTTGTCACTTATCCTCCGAACAATCCATGAAATAAAAAAAAATACTACTCAACCATCTCAACAGAATAATAAAGGTATGATGGGAATATCCTCATCCTCCTACCATCACAACCTTGGAATAACTGTCAATCTTTGCATAACAACCAAAATCAAGTCCATGATATTTGTTCAACCGATACAAAATAATAACATTTCTCGAAAATCACACTCCATATCACAAGTGATTGGGCTAAGGAATGCCTACGAATCCTCTAATAATTTCAACAATTAAAAATATTCATTATTCCAATTTAGTCAACATATAAATCACAATTTGATTATAAAATTGTGTACCCAAATTCTTATCACGAACATGCTCGTAAATCAATTTTATTTACGTTAACCCCACAACATGTCATTTAAACAAGTCATATAACATGTGTAAAATGAAATTAATAATCATACAGAAACTTATAAAATATAAAATTCACAACAAGCATGTAACATATATACAAACATGGATGAATGTGAGTAACTCACAAATAAACCACGGGAGACCGAAACTACCTTACACCCTAAAAGTTGAAAATGCCGAATCAATGTGCCAAAAAACTTTCAAATCTTAACATGTAAATAATTATCATCATCTTCTTCCTCTTATTCGAAAATAAGTCATTTTATTTTTTATTCAATATATCTCCCAAGTTCTTATTTTCTCTCATTTTCTCACTTATTTTCTCTCTCAGTTCTCTATAATTCTCTCACTACAAGGTATCTAAAGTCCACAAATCCTAACACTCATTTATATTTTGAGAAAGATACGGTCTTTTAGGGCTTGTATAGAAAAAAAATCGCCTTTTAATTTTTACACTTTTTATAAACTTTACACCAAATAAAAACATGAGGTTATGTAAAATAGTTTTGCCAATTTTGGTCTTGGCCTAAGCATGCATCTAGGTGAGTTTAAGAAAGAATAGAAGAAGTAAATCACAATACAACGATGTAGGAGGAAAACTCACAACGAGACAAACTTCTGATGACCCATCCACAAAATTCCACTAGGATATAGGAAGTTTACAAGAACAATTTAGACTTGCTAACATAACCAATGCCTTCAAGTCTTCATGCACGAATAATTCCTTGTAACCTTCTTCGCAACCACTATTGAGCATCTTCCAATGGTCACACAACGTAGGCGTATTACCATGTCTCTGTATCCCACTAATCTTACATGTCTCGTGACCAGTCCAGCCGCCACTCAACATAAACACGCTTTCCATCGCTTGAAATGATCATAGCATAAAGAGAAAATAGATATGGTGAAACATAGAAGAGATATCGAATAGACATATATGTAGGATTCTTGGATCTCAAACTTGGGTGTAAAATAGTGTTTAGGAGGTACAAGATAAACTTTAAAAAATAGTTTTCACAAAAGACCTATTAGAAAATTGATGAAAGAGCTGAATATTTATAGAAATATTAATTTTCAGGAGGCATATTTTTTTAGGCAACTCATTCGAATGAAAACATAGGTCTCATTCGAACGAAAACCTTATCTCATTCGATCTAATAAAGACCTCGTTTGAACGAACATGTTAATATCGTTTGAACTAACTTCGAATGATATACCTCTGAATAATATAAATACCTCGTTTGATGTTTGTTTGAAGGTCGTTCTAACGACGTTTACATCTCGTTCAAATGAACGTTGTAAACTCGTCTGAAGGAACTAGAATAAAAAAATATTTTCCTCTAAAAAACATTTTATGGAAAGGCCTCAATTAATTTTTATAAAATAACACCAAAACGTATCCAGGAATTAAACACTAATATTCAATCATTCCATCATTGAGATCCCTCGAATGTTGAACATAAAAACTCGGCATGCAATATAATGTAACCTTGATGTCACTTTAGCTTTGCCTAATAGTATTCAATTACTCATCATAGTATTGAATAACATAACTCAAGTCCTAGCCTATGACTCGAACAAGTTTTGTCGAAACACGGAATAAAGACAATACTAACAAATCGACTCGATTATGAAATTTATCCTTACAGATATCCCCCTTTGGCTATTCTGGGACAAAACTCAAAATGAAAAACATACTAGGCCATGAATCTCAATAAGACTCAATTTCTAAACCATAAAGCAAAAAATTCACACACGCTTGACTGACACAATCTTGAGTAATTTTGCTCTTGTGTATATGTTTTTCACATCGTTGAAAACCTACACACTTTCAAATGCAAAGATAATATTACAATATATAAATCGCATATGAACCTCCCCCCCCCCCCCCCCCCCCCCCGTCCTTTATCTAATCATATCCACCTTAGGAAGGGTCGTCTCTTCTGAAGTTAAATAACTCCCACTATAAAAGAGCTAGATACCATTTCTCCCCCTTTTTTTATTTAGTAATAGATAAAGAATAATGTTCACATTAATTAAATATTTCTCCCTAATAAATCAAAATCCCCCCACGTGAAGTATGGAAATCATAAGGAAAAAATTAATATATTAATCGCATATTAAAATCCTCCTCCTTTGTTTAATCATCTCTACCTAAGAAATAACATTTCTTCCTAAGTTAAATAACTCCCACACTAAAAGAGTTAGATATCATTTCTCCCCTTTTTTTGTTCATGAATAGAAAAAGAATAAGGTGAAGAATAATAAAATATTTCTCCCAATAAATCCAAATCACCCTTAAGTGAAGCTTGAGAATCATAAGGAAAATATAATTATATTATGTAATGGTGTGATACAAACAAATCAGCAATGCAAGAACAAATAATCCAAATTAAGAACACATGATATCACCTATGATGCACACATTTAATTATAAGATACATAGATGAGCATAACACGTGCCAATATAAATCAAAGATTAAGCATGAGGCACATACGAATTAGATGAAAACATAAAGTCTGAAAAACACAAAACATATCATATATATAACCACACATATATCAATGAAGCACAACTATATATAGGTATTGATGACCAAAAAAAACACAAACACATAATCTTTACACATTGTCATAGTATCAATGTGTATAAACATGGTGGAATGAAGTGAAGGGGCATGAACTAGAAATAAGAGAAAACGACACATTCATTCAAACATGCGCACGTAGATCTATTTGATCGTAATAATTTATCAACATTCGATTTAGATTCACATGTAAAATAAATAACTCAAAAGGACAAACAAACACAATGAACACTTGCCTAGAAATATTGATGATTCTCGAATAAATAGTGTCAAAACAATTAAGCTCAACTACGATTCATTGTGCAAACCCATTGATCTTCAACTAAACACCCTAAAAAATATATCATTTTTCTCTCTTCTTCTTTTAAAGATATCTAATTTTTTGAATCAATAATGTAAAAATTTTGGGCTTTTAAAATTTTCTATTTTTAATAACTCTCAATCCTTTTAGGCTCTTGCCAACGGTAGCCTTTCACGCAAAGGAGATTTCTCCTTTCATTGTTATTTCCCATGCACGCACATATTTTAAAAAAACATAAAAAAAACTCACGAGCAAAGGTTTTTACATGTACAACTCCCCCTTAGTCATAAATATTATGTATATTATATGATTGTTGAGAGAACGCCTCATTTAATTCATGTGGCATATGAAGTTAAAATCCAAAAAGAGCTCGTGCAAAGTGTGTGCGGAGGCATATTCAAAGTGAATCCATCATGTATATAAATTTCAAACTACTTCATATAAACATGATTAAGAACAATCGAAGCATTGAAAATCAAAATCAAATGTCCTAGTCACATGGATACATGAAGATAATGGGATTCAAATACATCGATATGCCACACAATTTGTGTACCATTAAACTATACAAAAACCAAAAATATTTTTAAGTTTTTTAAACTGTTTTCAATATGATACCAATTTGAAAACAAAAGTCAAAAAACAAACAAAATCTTTTTGCATTTTTATCTTTAAGACCTAAAAAATGGAAAATAAAAATACAAAAGATAAACACATCTTAACACTAGAAAATATATTTCGAAGAATAACACTAGTGTATGACAAACATGCAATCTCTATCACTTCTAAGATGTATCATGGGATGAATCATGTGAAAGCAAACGAGAGTAAACAAGCTTAGCATTTAGTGACTCCAAACTGGATCTCCTAACCCGCTAGGTTTAACGTGACGAAATCGGGCTTGGGGAACCTTAGTGACACTAGCCTTCGTCTTCCTAGGACCTTTTCTAAGATCATAATAGAATGCCAAAGGCGACCTTTCCTACCATAATGTACGAAAGTGAAGACATGGTGAATGTTACCATTAGGTTAACCTTTTCTAATGTCTTTAGCTTTGTTGTCTTTCTCAAACACATGGTCTTGGCTATGGGAGTAAAAGAATCTATATCATCGAAGACAATCTCACACTTGTCATCTTTGATTTAGACGGTGCCTAGAATTTTATCTAACCTCTCCGACTTAGACTCTAAACCAAATTTGACATTACTTGAGTCTCTTAAATTATCTTCCAAGTCTATAATCCTAAACTTGAGCAAATACTTAGACTCTTCAAACTTGTGAAGATCCTTTTTCAAATCCTCTATCAAACCTCGAAGGATATCTCTCTCTCTCCCTTAACGTACTCTAACTTCTCTATAAGATTCCTCTCATATGTCGTGAGATCCTCAATCAATTTAGAATTATCATATCCCATGGCACGTTCCTTCACTTTAGCTTCTAAGCACAAGTTAGCCTTTTTCAACATTAACGACTTGGCGTACAACTCTAGAAAGGCCACTTGAAGCTCACCCTCCTCATCTTCATCTTATTGTTCATTGCACCTCTCCTCACTCTCGAGGGAACCCAAAGACTAGAACTTATAACCGTCATGCACATGGTCATATTAACATGGGAAGACACTTTATTTAAGCTTATATGACCGGCCATGAACGTGGTGTGGTTACGATCATCGGGGGAATTAACTTCCTCTTTTGACTAACTATCACTAAGTTTTGTATTTATACCCTTGGTTTCTTACCCTCCTTCCTCATCCTAGTGGTAAACTCACAAGAATAATGTAAATTCTTGGCATTCAAAACACTAGTCCCAATTATCCACCTTCTTAAGACCATCCCTATTCTTCCTATCATGGTCGACAAAGCTCTTAGTTTTTTTTACAGAATTCTTCTCAAAGATATTCTCATCTCTGAGCTTAAGAAACTTTTTAAACTTCCTAGCAAGCCAATATATCTCTTCAGCATCTAGCACACCATCACTATCGAAATCTGACACGTCCTCATTTCGATGTTTCAAAGCAATGCCCTTATTTTTATCTTTTTTGGAGGACATCTGTTCATCTATTAGTTTTGAAGTTCACTATAACTTCTTGGACTCTCTTAGCGTCGACACCACCTACGAAATCTAGGATCGTGACTTTGGCGGTAAATCTTTCAAGCAATGACCTTAATATTTTTACACAACTCTAGTCTCGGGGATCAGCTGATCTAAGTTAAATGAGGAGTTGATAATATTAGACAACTTGTCATAAAACTCATCAAAAGACTCATCCTCTAACATTTTAATCGGTACAAACTTGGTCATCATATTTTGTAACAAGGAAACTCTAAGAGTATTTGTTCCCTTGTGTGTGGATCATTAAATATCTCAAGAATATTTTTCACTCTCGCATGTCATAATATGTATAAACTCTTCAGCAATCGCAACGCAAAAAATAGCATTTACACACTTGGAATTAAAATTTGAGGCATTATTTTCAGCCTTTTTTCAGTAGGCATACGCTTTAGGAGCACCAACTTCTGTGGGAGAAGTCCACCCATACTCAACTGATATCCAAACTTCTCATCTCCGAGCCTTAGAATAGGTAGCCTTTGACCCATCAAATAATGGAGGTCATCCAATGGAATTTGCCTCTCAGTTAAAATCCATCTAAACCCTATATAAGAACAAAAATATAGTTATAACATCGTAAGTTATTATAACTCTCTCTAATACCAATTTGAGAAAGTTATGTGCCCCTAGGGTTTGTAGAGAAAAATACCACTTTTTATATTTTTATAATTTTTAATATATTTTGCATTGAATAAAAATCACGAGTGTTGTGTGAAAAAGATTTGACAATTGTAGTCTTGACCTAAGCATGCATCTAAGTGAGTATAAGCAAGAATAAAATAAGCAAACCACAACACGAAGATGTAAGAGGAAAACCCACAACGGGAAAAATTTTGGATTCCCTAGCCACATAAATCCACTATGATATAGTCAATGTACAAGAACAACTTAGACATACTCAGAGACTCAACACCTTCAAGCCTTGATGTACTTTCTCGTTCCTTGTAACCTTTTTTGCATCCATTATTGGACGCCTTCCAATAGCCACACAATGCAGGCATGTTCCCGCATCTCGGTATCCCACCGATCTTACTTATCTCTTGACCAGTCCAGATGCCTCTCAACATAAACACGGTCTCTATTTCTCAAAATTCTAAAAGTATGAAGAGAAAATATATACTGTGAAACATATAAGAGATATTAAATATACATATGGATGTAGGATTCCTAGATCTCAAACTTGGGTGTAAACTAGGGTTTGGTAGGTACAAGATAAACCTTAGAAAATCGTTCCTGCAAAAGACCTCATGTAAAATTGATGATAGACCTGAATATTTATAGAAAAGATGAATTTTGAGGCTGAACGTTTTTTGAGGAAAATCATTTTACCAAAACCTTATCTCGTTCCATCCAACATTAATCTCATTCGAACGAACATGGTGATCTCATTTGGACCATCTTCGAATGAGCTTTGAACGATACGGTTCTGATCAACATAAATACCTCGTTTGATGTTCATTTGAAAGTCGTTCTAACAACATCCACATCTCGTTCGAATGAACACTGTAAACTCGTTCGAATGAAGTAAAACAAAAAATATTTTTCTTTTAATTTTATTTTTTACAAAAAGGCATTAAACAACTTTTATAAAACAACACCCAAACGTATCAAGGAATCAAACACTAATGTGCATTCATACCTTTATTGAGATCCCTCAGATGTTGAATATGAAAACTCGAAATGAAATCCAATGTAACCTTGACATCTCTTTAGTTTTTTTGCATAGTCTTCAATCACACATCATAGGATTGAAGGACACAACTCAAGTCCTAACCTATGACTTCAACAGTTTTGTCCAAACATGGAATAAAGCTAATATTCGAAAAATTTTCCATTCATATATCAATAGTAATTTTAAAATAAATCAAAATCTTAATAAAAATGTTGAGACTCCACCCTTACTCCCCTCCCTTCAATTTCCTATTTAACCCTACAAATCCCCCCATAAATAGCCCATTAAATGGGCTAACAACTCATCAACCAACTAATATTATTCCTAACTTAATTTTTCTGATTTTTAATAAAAAACAAACTCAAAAATAAATGTAAAAGTTAGACCAACATGAATCCCGCCATATTCCTCACCCGGTTTCTCTAAATTTCATAATATATATATTAAACTAGCATATTAACCCGTACTAATGACAAAACAACTAATATCTATTTAATTTATTTATTTTTGTCATTTTATTATTAAGATATTTTATAATATAATCCATATAATATGACGTAGCATTTTCAAAAACAAAGTAAAAATAAATAATGATGTCCACCTATTTTAACCTGATGCGTGTTAACTAGTTGTAAAAAAAATGGTCAAATAAAAATTAAGTAAAATGGTATCAGAGCCAAGACCTAGTCGGAATAAGGGTGGAAAAGTGTTGGGTAATGGTTGATTTCGTCCCAACAAGGATGTTGGGCTCCCTAGGGTTGAATTGTGATATAGTGGTGCTATGGTTGATTTGGTAGCCAGAGAGTTACATCCCACATCGCCTGGGTGAAGAAAAAATAATGGTTCATATATGTAGATTTGTACTCTTCTAACACCGAGTCGTTTTCAGATCCATTGGTAAGGCATGTGGTTTATAACACCACATGTCAGGGGTTCAAACCCCATTGACATCGGTTTATGGATGTGAGGGGGGATAAGACTCCATACCGCTGTGAGTGGTGGTTAAACTGGGGATAATACCGATGGTGGTAGATTAGGGTATTACACTACTGGTCAAATTCGCACGAGTAGTGCCAATTTACCCCATGTGCATTGTGGGTACCTCGTTTAACTATCCTGACCTAGGTGAGTAGCATTAAGCCCGATCCAAGATAAGGAAAAGTCAAGCCCAAAGTCTAAAGGTCTCGTACATAACTAATTCAGTTATGACCCATTCAACCCTTAAAATCTCTCAAAAGATATTCTAGGGGTTATGGGTTAATGTAAAGGTGCCCAACACCCCCACTCTCCGAAAATTACATGTATATATTGAACCCTCAGCCCGGGGAAAAGGGATGCAATCATAAACACTCCCCTTGAGTAAAGAGAAATATAATACAGAGAGCACCACCATGGACGTAGGCCATTTTTTCGAACCACGTATATATTGTGTTGTGTGTGATTGTAGTCATTCTAATTTGTGTTCTTGATTATTTCTAGTGATCGCATTTGCTTATAATTTTGTGTTGAGATTTATTGTCACTATAATTGGCGTCGTATATGGGAAGCGATTGTTCTTCCTTTAAGAAAGCCCCTCAAGTAGGGGATATTAAAGATCAACCCATCCCTCGTAGGGTTAAGTTTGAAGTTCGATGCTCAAACCCAAGGCCTCGCCCAGAACGGCATGCCTCAGAAGAAAGCCAAGGGTCAGCTAGGTCCACGTAAGTTTCCAGGATGATCGACGCCAATGAGACCAGGCTCCAAGAGCAAGAGGAAGCTACTCGCAAGCAAGAAGCTGAGAATGCTCACCTCAAAAGAATACTGGAGAAGATGGAGAGGGAACTTCATCACAGCACAAGGCAACGTCATTATCTCACTCCTAGCCCTCAGACGAGAAGATCTCACAGCTGAGGAAGGAGACCAAGACGTGGATCTCAAATAATTGAGGGACACAGGTCAGATGATGACTTGTCCGCATAATAACAACTAGATCACCATCATAGGAGCCCAGGCCGAGGAAACGATGACATACGGAATTTGGTCCAGAGGGAATTGGAACAACACCCAGTACATCAAGGTGCCATGTCGACCAGAGAACTAGCCAGACGAGCTCTCAGGACCCAGATGAAATCTCCTTCTCAAGGGAGATAGAGGAAGAAGAATCCCCTAAGAAGTTCTCAATGCCCAAGTTCAAGATCTACGATGGAAAGACTGATCCTATCGACCATGTCAGGCAGTACACGTAGGCTATGACCCTCTGGAACCACAAAGACGCATTGATGTGTCAAATCTTTCCGTCGAGCTTACACGACATGGCTCAAAAGTGGTTCAAGAAACTCCCTCACAGATCCATCAGAACCATCGAGTCCCTGGAAGATCTCTTCATAGCTTGCTTCATTACTAGAAATTCCCACCCGAAGAGGATGGATGCTTTGTTGACTATGAAGAAAAAAACTCAAGAGAGCCTCAGAGACTACGCGAAGAGGTATTGGGAACTTTTCAACTAGGTCAAGGACTGCTCAGAGCAGGTCGTCGTTGCATCCTTTAAGATTCGCTTACCCAGTTCTTGCCTCTTACACCAGTCCCTCATTAAGAAGGAGGCCACGATCATTGACGACTTGATGGATCGTATTGAAAAATACGCCAAAGTTGAAGATGTGACTCATCTCAATATGGGGAAAATGGTCACGCCAATTTCGGCCGTAAGGGCAGCAACAAAACTGAGAATCAAATGAAATGCAATAAGAATGGGGGCAAGAGTGGACCTAAAAATGGAAACAAGAATGATGCCTTGAAGGCATTTCAGGCGGTAAACACAGTTTTTAAAGAACCAATATATAAGTGATGAGTGCATTATTTTGTTTATTTTATACCCAAATTTATACTTTTTTAGTCCCCTTTTAGTGTATTTAATAATTTCTTAGGACTATTTTGTTAAAAAGAGGAAAAAAATGCGAGAATGATTGAATTCATAGTTAAAATGTCAATTTTAAGTAAAAAATGGTCACTTCGATAATTTTATAATATTCTTGTGCTAATTTGTGAAAAAAGTTGCCTAGTGAAATTTTTGCAGATAATGATGGAATTTGGTGCAAATTGATGATCAATTCAAAAAAGGCGCGAAAAAGCTGATTTTTACGGTCGTTCGAAAAATTGCTGTTTTTACACTTGTCAAATTCGGAAATTTTTATTCTCCGATTTGGACGAAACTCGGCATGCGTGTTCAGGAAGAAAAGATAAGAGTTTTCGAGTGGGGGGAAATTCCGTCCCTTATCACGATCCAAAGATTAAAGAGGTGGAGAGATAGCTACCAACACCATTCGGCCAATCAGAAAGAGTCCCACCACAACTCAAATACCTCACCACTTGTCCTATAAAAAGGACCCTTGGGCTCATAATTTCGTAGACAGTTTTAGAGAGTGGTAGAGAGAGCTTTAGAGAGGGCCAATAATTATTTTGTGAGTGGAATTTTTGTCAAGATTATTTGTGACACATCAATTGTAAGTTTGTTTATTTAATGAAATTGAGTATTCATTCTTGCAATTTTATTATGTCTACAATTATGTTAGATTAATTTCCTCACTAGGACTAGGTGAAATTTATCATGTGTGATTAATATTGTGTGTGATTTAATTTCGTCTTTATTTCCCGATATGTGCTAAACGTTTTAAAAATTCGGTATTCATTTAAAACGACACGAGAGTGTGTTTTAAACCTTCGGCATTATTTGAAAAAAATCATTTTTATATTTTAAGTATGAGTACTTTTTGATGGGTTATACTTTTATTAAATTGATTGATAGCCCATGCTTAAAGACTATATTTTAAAATTTAAAAGTGAACTTTTTAAGGGAATAGGGATTTTAGGCGTCTAAATTTAGAGACGTTAAATTTTATTTTGGACTTCTCACGTATTATTTTTCCGAATTAAATACGACGAGAGTCGGTTTAATTTGAGTTATAAAATCGGGAATGACGAATTTAAATTATTGCACAGTGTTAGTTTAACGTGATAAATGGATCCAATGTCCTAGTTTTCACGCTATCTTGACTATATCTGTCGTACTCCTATTTCTTGTTTGTGTTGCTTAGTTTATTAACACATCTCATCTCCAACCCAATTTAGTCTAGTTGGACAGTCACAATTAATTTTAAAGAAAAAAATTGATAAATCTCTGTGGGTTCGACCCGTACTTACACTCGCTATTCTATAATAGCCCGTGCACTTGCGGTATTTTATAAAATTGACAACAAGTTTTTGGCGCCGTTGCCGGGGATTTGTTCGATTTTTTTTTAAAAAAAGGTTGTGATTTTCGGACTAGTTTTTTTTTTTTTTTACTTTTCGCATCTTTGTTAGTAAAAATTCATAAAAAAAAAGTAAAAATTTCTGAAAAAAAAAAAAAAAATTTGTTTCATAAGTTTTTTTTTTCTTGTTAAATACACCACTAGTGCGTGTGTCATTTTTTTTTTCCTCTCTTTTCGTATTTTTTTTTTTGCATGTGTTGCACTTTACGTTTGGTGTAGTTTTTTTTTTTTTTTTATTTATTTCAGGAGCATATTAAAAAAAAAGAAAAGTGACGAAAAATTCGAAAAAGTGTCCAACGGTGCGTGAACGCGAAGAAAAAAATTGTGCAATCTTGCCACGGGCACAAGGAACTCTCGGGGACGACTGAAACGTAGGCGGCATTCCCCTCCGATCGACGTCAAGTTAAACTTCGGCCCGACGTCAACAAGTGACTGTAAAAAGTCCACGCCGGAGGTACATTTTTTTTTGGGTGCTCCTACGTGGTTTGATTTCGCATTTAATTTAGCACATTGCATAAATTGACTTAAGGGCAAAACCCGTGTGAAAGATAAGGTGGGGATTTCATCACCTCTCCTTGGCCCGAAAATCACTAATTATCCAAGCATTTGCATATCCCGAGCCATCACATTTAATTTAAAATCAATTAGACATTGGCCTTAGGATATCACATAGCTCATAGGAAACCTCTTAAAAGGCTAGAGTTAAAAGCTACTCCAACGCGAACTTGTCAAATCAATTCCGTTTCACCTTGTCTAGGATTGGTGGTTTCTAATGTGTCTTCGTACCGACCACCTACCTGGAGGAAAAAACGGGTTTTGAGGCGATAACCGTAGTTGGTCGTCTTTTAAATTCTCCCTTGTCAAAGAGTAGGAGCTGTCTAATTAGGGAGATTAATTTGGAGACCCTAGTTGTCGTCGATTAATCTCGGGAAAACTAGATTTTATAATTGAAATTCCCCTCACCTAAATTAGATAATTCAATTTGTTGTGTGTTAGCTAGGAATTACGTGGTTTGAGTCAAATATTATTTTTCATCACATAAAAAAAAAAAAAAAAAAAATATCGAGTGAGTTGAGTGTATGCGAAGTTGGTTTCGAAATCAGACCGGTCGTTTGTCGAGTGTGGAGTCTAGCATTCCCGATACTTACGTAGGTAGATTTTCAATATTTACCGAGATGGGAGACGAGTTAGTACCACGTGCCCTTAAAGATTACCTTTATCCAACTAGGTCTAGTCAGCGTTCATGCATACTTCTCCCCGATCACAATGCAAATAATTTCCAATTTCATTCGGGAACAATCCAACTGTTGCCCGTGTTTCGGGGTACTGAAAAAGAGGATCCGTACCTTCACGTGCGTGAATTCGAGGAGATATGTGGGACCATTAAGTACCAACAACTCTCCGATGAGATTGTTAAGCTTAAATTGTTCCCGTTCTCATTGAAAGACAAAGCTAAGAGTTGGTTTAACTCGTTAAAACCCGAATCCATCACCACTTGGAACCAAATGAGTGTCACCTTCCTACAACAATTCTTTCCTAACTAAAAGACGGCGTCGATACGTCACGCCATCAACACATTTAGCCAAAAGGAGGGAGAAGCATTGTGGATGTATTTGGAGCGTTTCAAGGACTTGCTGCTGCAATGTCCACACCATGGGATTGAGATGGGACGCCAAGTCCAAATTTTATATGAGGGGTTCGATTGTAACACCCGAACTATGCTCGAGTCACTATGTAATGGTGATTTTACCGAGAAGAGTGAGGTCGATGCGTGGGTATTTCTAGAAGCCATAACCAAAAAGTCCCAGCGATGGGCACCCAATAGAGAATCTAGATCCACCACCTCCAATGAGGGGTTCGCTCACCAAGTCGAACAAAGTTATGATTTAAATGCCAAAGTGGCCACATTGGCCCGACGTTTAGAAGCTTTAGAGACAAGCAAAGAGGGCAATCGAACAGCATCTGCGGCCGTCCAACATGTAGGTTCCCCTATGTGTATACTTTGTGATGCATTCGACCACTTAGTCGAGAATTGCCCCACCCTTCCGGCCCACAAGGCACTCACCGAGCAAGCCAATGCCCTCTACCAAAATAGGGCAAAGTATGACCCATATTCCAATACATACAATTCGGGATGGCGAGACCACCCCAATCTTTCATGGTCCAAGGGTCAGTACCAAGGAAGTGGAGGTCAATCTTCCGATAACCCACCCCCTGGTTTCCAAAAGAATGCCACTGCACTCTCGAATCCCTTATCCCAAAATATTCAATCTTTAGAGGATTCGATGAACCGTCTTGCCCAAAGTACCCTTCAATTCCAGCAAACCACGCAAAATGTCCTCCAATCCACCCAGCAAAGCATGCACGCGAATACGCAAGCCATTACGAAACTCGAGGTCCAAATGAGCCAACTAGTTAATGCGTTGAGTGAGAGGAATAAGGGAACATTCCCGCGTCAGCCCGAACCCAATCCAAAGGGTAACATGCCAAGGGGTCAATTTCTTATTCAAGGCGACACGAGCGCATCACACCCCCAAGAGCATGCAAAATCCATCATCACGCTTAGGTCTGGCAAGGAAGTAGAGACAAACATTTCACCACCTACCGAGAGTGAATCCGAGAAAGGTAAGGCGAAGGAAGATCCACCCGTGTCTCCAACTTCATCCTCACCTTTACCTTCTGAGCCATCTGTAGAGACCTATGTCCCAAAAGCTCCATTTCCACAGCGTTTGGTGCCACAAAAGAAAAAAGTGCAAGTTGATAAGATGCCGGAAGTATTCAAGCAAGTACAAATCAATATCCCACTGCTTGATGCTATTCAACAAGTCCCATCCTATGCGAAATTTCTAAAGGACCTTTGTACCTTCAAGAGAAGCACCAACGTACCCAAGAAAGCTTTTCTCGCCGAGCAAGCAAGCTCGATCATTTCATATCGAACTCCCATTAAGTATAAGGATCCCGGTACTCCAACGATCTCTATCAAGATAAGGGAGTACCTCATCGAGAAGGCACTTCTAGATTTAGGAGCAAGCGTGAATCTTCTGCCGTACACCGTATACGAGAAACTAGGTTTGGGGGAGTTAAAACCGACTAGGATTACCTTGTCCTTAGCCGATCGTTCTGTGAAAATCCCGAGAGGTATTGTTGAGGACGTCCTAATTAAAGTGGGTGACTTTATATTTCCTGTCGACTTTGTTGTCTTGGACACCCAACAAGTGCAAAATCCTATTGCACAAATCCCTGTTATTTTGGGTCGTCCTTTCCTCGCCACATCTGATGCCGTCATTAGGTGTCGAAGCGGCCAATTGAACCTATCATTTGGGAACATGACTATGGACCTTAATGTGTTCAATTTGGCCAAACAACCACCTGATGACGATGAACCCGTGGATGTCGACATGATTGATAGTATTGTTCAAGAGACTTTCGAGCAAACTTATAATGACGACCCTTTAGCTTCTTGTCTTGCTTTTTTTGGGTCTGAATTTGATGTCGAACAGTCCATCGAAGAAGTCAATGCCCTCCTCGACTATGCCCCTATCATGGAAGTAAGAAATTGGAAGTCTAAACCCGAGCCCCTCTCACTTTACTCATCACATATTCCACCCTCGATTGAGAAAGATCTCGAGCTTGAATTGAAGTCACTGCCTGAAACGCTCAAGTATAGGTTCTTAGGACCTTCTGAATCCTTACCTGTTATCATCGCGTCTGACTTAGACAAAGAAAAGGAAGATAAACTGTTGCGTGTTCTCAACGAACACAAGGAAGCCATAGGATGGACCATAGCCGACATTACTGGGATAAGTCCCTCGGTGTGCATGCATAGGATACACTTAGAAGACAATGCTAAAAATTCCCGTGAATCACAACGTAGACTTAATCCCAATATGAAAGAGGCCGTCCGAGCCGAGGTGCTAAAATTGCTCGATGCGGGTATCATTTACCCCATCTCTGATAGCCAATGGGTCAGTCCCGTTCAAGTGGTCCCTAAGAAATCTGGTGTTACGGTGGTGAAAAATAACGATGATGAGTTAGTACCCACAAGGATTCAAACCGGTTGGCGAGTGTGTATTGATTATAGGAAGTTGAACGCTGTTACAAGGAAGGATCACTTTCCCCTTCCTTTCATAAACCAAATGCTAGAGAGATTATCCAGCTATCCATATTACTGTTTTCTCGACGGTTACTCCGGATACAATCAAATTCCCATCGCTCCTGAGGATCAAGAGAAAACCACCTTCACTTGTCCATTTGGTACTTTTGCCTACCGACGCATGCCCTTTGGGTTATGCAATGCACCCGCCACCTTTCAGCGGTGCATGATGAGTATCTTTTCGGATATGGTGGAGCGGTTTCTCGAAGTCTTTATGGATGATTTTTTTGTATTTGGGTCTAGTTTTGATGAGTGCCTCCATCACCTCACACTCGTTCTGAAGAGGTGTAAGGAAAAGAACCTTGTGCTTAATTGGGAGAAGTGTCACTTTATGGTCAAACAAGGCATAGTGCTAGGTCACATCATTTCTGAAAAGGGTATCGAGGTAGATAAAGCTAAAATAGATCTCATTGCTAATCTCCCACCTCCTAAAACTGTGCGTGAAGTTCGATCATTCTTAGGACACGCCGGTTTTTATCGGAGATTTATTAAGGATTTTAGCAAAATCTCTCGACCCTTGTGCAATCTTCTTGCCAAGGACACACCCTTCGATTTCACTAACGAATGCGTTCATGCCTTTGAAAGGCTAAAGATGGAATTGTCCTCTGCACCTATTATGAGACCGCCCGACTGGAATCAGTCGTTTGAGATCATGTGTGACGCTTCCGACTATGCCATAGGTGCGGTTCTAGGTCAGCGTAATGAGAAACTTCCTCACGTCATCTATTATGCCAGTAGAACTGTTAATGATGCCCAATTGAACTATTCCACGACTGAAAAAGAGTTCCTCGCTGTTGTTTTTGCTCTTGAGAAGTTTATCTCTTACTTGATAGGATCCAAAGTTGTCATTTTCACCGATCACTCGGCCCTGCGATACCTTTTGTCTAAAAAGGATGCTAAGGCTCGTCTCATTAGGTGGGTCCTATTACTGCAAGAGTTTGACCTTGAAATTCGGGATAAGAAAGGGTGTGAGAATGTAGTGGCGGATCATTTGTCTAGGTTAACCAATGAATCTTTCGATAACCTGCTGCCACTAAATGAGTCCTTTCCCGATGAGCAACTGATGCTTGTTTCTCAGCTTCCATGGTTCGCTGATATTGTGAACTATCTTGTGACAGGTGAAATGCCACTGCATTGGTCTAAGCAAAATTGTTCCAAATTTTTAAAGGAAGTTAAACATTTCTTTTGGGATGACCCGTATCTTTTCAAGTATTGTCCCGATCAAATCATTCGAAAGTGTGTCCCCGATCACGAGATTCAAAGCGTAATCTCTTTCTGCCATGACCAAGCCTGTGGAGGTCATTTCAGTGCTAAAAAGACCGCTGCAAAAATCTTGCAGTGTGGATTCTATTGGCCCACCATTTTTCGTGACTCGAATGATTACAGTAGGAGTTGTGACCGTTGCCAACGGTTAGGAAAGATCACACGTAGGAATATGATGCCCTTAAATCCCATTCTGATTATCGAGGTTTTTGACTATTGGGGCATTGATTTTATGGGTCCATTCCCAAATTCCTACGGAAATCTCTACATTCTTTTGGCAGTTGATTATGTGTCTAAATGGGTAGAAGCCATACCGTATAGGACGAATGATCGCCACGTGGTGGTCAAATTCATTCGAGAAAATATTTTCTCCCGTTTCAGCACACCTCGAGCCATCATTAGCGATCAGGGAACCCATTTCTGTAATCGATCCTTCGAGAGTCTTATGAAAAAGTACTCGGAAACGCACAAAGTAGGGTGTTCTTATCACCCTCAAACCAGTGGTCAAGTTGAAGTTTCCAATAGGCAAATCAAGCAAATCATCGAGAAGACAGTGAATCCAAATCGAAAGGATTGGTCCTTAAGATTATTGGATGCATTGTGGGCTTATCGCACTGCCTACAAAACACCACTTGGTATGTCCCCGTATAGGCTTGTCTATGGAAAAGCCTGTCACCTTCCGGTAGAGTTAGAACACAAGGCCTATTGGGCCATTAAGACCTTCAATTTCGATTTACCTGCTGCGGGAGAGGTCCGAAAACTACAACTTAATGAGTTGGAAGAGATTAGGAATGATGCGTACGAAAATGCAAAATTGTATAAAGAGAAAATGAAAATGTTCCATGACAAGTCCATCCTACGGAAGTCATTCGAGCCTGGACAGAAAGTTCTCTTATACAATTCTAGGTTGCATCTCTTTCCCGGTAAGTTGAGGTCTAGATGGTCCGGTCCCTTTATTGTTAGGACAGTCTACCCACATGGGGCGGTTGAGATAGAGAATCCTAAAAATGGTGAACTTTTCAAAGTTAATGGTCAAAGGTTGAAGCCATATCTGGAATTGCGAGATCGGGAAGTGGAGGATATTCTCCTCCAAGACCCTGTGTACCACGAGTGAACATGAAATTGGGTCATTGTTGTTGTATCATACTTTTTGTTTTACAGGAATTGTGCGTTGGAAAAAGTCCCTCATTATGGTAAGATCTTTCATATCTTTCCCACCTTTTAAATTTTTGTCGTGAACATTGAGGACAATGTAGAAATTAGGTTTGGGGGTATTGAGGTCATTTTTCTCCGCTTTGTAAAAAAAAAAAAAAAATCCAAAATCCAAAAAGATTTTCAATATAATTGAGTTTTGAAACAATTTCTTAATATAGAATTAATTCATGGATCTCTCATCTTATGAAATTTTTACACATTAGCCATTAATATGATTGACAATGGATATTGAGGCGAAAGTTAATATGCTTAATGAATAAATGTGGAGATTTTAACCTGATGAGATTTTGTGCCATTCATCGTTTTCGAGAGATTTAAATCAATCCGAGTTAAAATTACTCAATCTTTCCTTCAGTGATAAATTCGTTGATGATCTCAAATTCTTTGTTTTGTTCGATTACTGAAAACAAAAGTCAAAATGTGAATCTTAAGCACTAGAAGTCTTAGTAAGTCGTCTTGAGACACAAATCAATTTAACAAAACTTGAGAAATGAGATTAGGCCATCGTTTGAAAGCTCAAAAATAAGCTTAACACCAACCTTTTTACAATATTCCGTTGCAAGCCCATTTGAGCCAAAAAGAAAATAAGCCTTTTGTTGAAAACCCATTATACTACCCAACTCCAACTGGGAGTTTAAAGCCTAAAAAAACAAGCCATACCTATTTTCTGAGAATACTAGGGTAAAATTACGGTAGAAAAAAAGGCCAAAAGAAAATGAGGTTGCAAGAATGTGAGTATGAAAAAAAAAATGTGAGCTTGAAAAGAAAAAGCAAAAAGACAAATTGAGGTTAGAAGAAAAAGTGTTAAAAGTTAAAATACCGAAAAACCTCTATATTCTCAGAAATTTTGAACTCCAAAAATAGCCATTCTTTCTAGCCAAAATTCGAGCCTACAATACAACCAAAGAAAGTCCTAATCGATCTCAAGTGAAGTTAGTTAAAGTGTGGAGAGAAGATAAATAGGATCTATGGTGTGATTCAATGTTTTCAACAAGTAATCGATTTTCTGTTCATGAGATCATATTCATCCATTGTATAAAAATCCATTTTTGATTATGTATATGTGAAATTTGTTCATATAAATTTACTCTTTTATTCACATATACCGAGAGAAAATGACCCATTTTCGAGTGTTCGATTGTGAGTGCATTCTGTGAGATTTTGAAATCAAAACGAACTTTCGGATAAGAAATGCAACGATCAAATCTTTTGAAATTGACGGTTATATTGGCTATGCACACACAGACACAATAAGTTGAGATTGAGAAATGAAGTTCTACTATATTTATGAAGTTTGCATTCAAACTCGATTATATTACTTTTGTGTCTTTTGTATTGAGTCAAGTTTTTGAATTTTGTGGGTATATTCACTGCAAACCCTCACGAGACAAAACTCGTCCACTAGGGTAACCTAGGGGTTTAACGGCTTGTTGCACATGCTAAGTGCAATCGTGATTCCTACGAAAGTGAGTTAGATTTTAATTTTTAGTTTTGCTCGAGGACTAGCAAAGTTTAGGCTTGGGGGTATTTGATGAGTGCATTATTTTGTTTATTTTATACCCAAATTTATACTTTGTTAGTCCCCTTTTAGTGTATTTAATAATTTCTTAGGACTATTTTGTTAAAAAGAGGAAAAAAATGCGAGAATGATTGAATTCATAGTTAAAATGTCAATTTTAAGTCAAAAATGGTCACTTCGATAATTTTATAATATTCTTGTGCTAATTTGTGAAAAAAGTTGCCTAGTGAAATTTTTGCAGATAATGATGGAATTTGGTGCAAATTGATGATCAATTCAAAAAAGGCGCGAAAAAGCTGATTTTTACGGTCGTTCGAAAAATTGCTGTTTTTACACTTGTCAAATTCGGAAATTTTTATTCTCCGATTTGGACGAAACTCGGCATGCGTGTTCAGGAAGAAAAGATAAGAGTTTTCGAGTGGGGGGAAATTCCGTCCCTTATCACGATCCAAAGATTAAAGAGGTGGAGAGATAGCTACCAACACCATTCGGCCAATCAGAAAGAGTCCCACCACAACTCAAATACCTCACCACTTGTCCTATAAAAAGGACCCTTGGGCTCATAATTTCGTAGACAGTTTTAGAGAGTGGTAGAGAGAGCTTTAGAGAGGGCCAATAATTATTTTGTGAGTGGAATTTTTGTCAAGATTATTTGTGACACATCAATTGTAAGTTTGTTTATTTAATGAAATTGAGTATTCATTCTTGCAATTTTATTATGTCTACAATTATGTTAGATTAATTTCCTCACTAGGACTAGGTGAAATTTATCATGTGTGATTAATATTGTGTGTGATTTAATTTCGTCTTTATTTCCCGATATGTGCTAAACGTTTTAAAAATTCGGTATTCATTTAAAACGACACGAGAGTGTGTTTTAAACCTTCGGCATTATTTGAAAAAAATCATTTTTATATTTTAAGTATGAGTACTTTTTGATGGGTTATACTTTTATTAAATTGATTGATAGCCCATGCTTAAAGACTATATTTTAAAATTTAAAAGTGAACTTTTTAAGGGAATAGGGATTTTAGGCGTCTAAATTTAGAGACGTTAAATTTTATTTTGGACTTCTCACGTATTATTTTTCCGAATTAAATACGACGAGAGTCGGTTTAATTTGAGTTATAAAATCGGGAATGACGAATTTAAATTATTGCACAGTGTTAGTTTAACGTGATAAATGGATCCAATGTCCTAGTTTTCACGCTACCTTGACTATATCTCTCGTACTCCTATTTCTTGTTTGTGTTGCTTAGTTTATTAACACATCTCATCTCCAACCCAATTTAGTCTAGTTGGACAGTCACAATTAATTTTAAAGAAAAAAATTGATAAATCTCAGTGGGTTCGACCCGTACTTACACTCGCTATTCTACAATAGCCCGTGCACTTGCGGTATTTTATAAAATTGACAACAATAAGATTTTAGCAAAGATCAAGGACGAACCATTCGTTAAGTGGACCAAGAAGATGGGTGAAGACCCCTCAAAGAGGAACAACGCACTGACATGTGCTTTCCATAAAGTGGGCGGGCACAAAATCGAGCACTGTAGAGCCCCCAAATCTCACCTTGAAGAGTTAGCTCAAACTAGACACTTGAGCGAATTTGTGGAAAAGAAGGTAGAGAAGGTAGCTGCAAATGGAGATCAGAGGCCCGACAACATGCTCGAGGAAGACGTCGGACATGAGTTCGCAGTAATTCATTGGGCATCCAATATCAAAAATATTCAAGGAAATAAAGCTCGGATAGAAGTCAAAAAGCTAACCACTGTGATCCAAGCTTTTCAGATCGATCCAGCAAAAATGCAAGCAGGAAAGCGTCAGCGAGCAGAAGACGTCAACTACAGTAAGCATATTGTGTTTACAGATGAAGACTTAGTGGGAGTTAGAATCCCACATCATGACGCATTGATCATTACACTCAAGATAGCTAACTATGACGTCGACAGGTTGCTCGTGGACCAAGGTAGCTCATCCAAAATAATGTACCTCAACATGTTCATAAAGTTGAAGTTAAGCGTCGCCAACCTAAAGGAAGCCATCGTTCCTCTTGTTGGCTTAGCTGGGAAGGTAACCATCCCTTTAGGAAAGATTATCCTACTAGTAAGGGCAGGAAACATATCCAAAATGATCAAGTTTCTCGTGGTCGATATTGACTCACCCTACCAGGCAAACGTCGGCAGAGGTAGAGGGTGGCTGCACATGATGAAAGCCGTAACTAAACAAAGAGTGGTGGAGATCCACGGAGATCAGGCGATGGTGAGAAAGTGCTTCATAGCAGCCATCCGCCTCAAGCCAGAGAAGAAGGTTGAGAAAGTTATAAGCAAGGATGAAGAGTAGGAGAGTCTAATGACCTCAAAATAGCAACTAAAGTATGGAATATCAGGAGTGGAGGAGACCAGGATCCTCCCCTCTGAAAGAGTCATCGAGGACCTATAAGAAGTCACAACCAGTAGAATATCAAGTGAAAGGAAGTTCTTAATAGGAACCTCACTCATTGACCATGAAAAGAGGGAATTGGTCACCCTAATCCGAAGTAACATAAATGTCTTTGCATGGGAGCCTTACGAGCTGCCCGAGATTGATCCGAGCATCACTTGTCATTGACTGCACGTCAATGCAGCATTCAAGCCAATTGCACAGAAAGCTCATCGTACTGCTCCGAAAAAAGCCAAGGCAGAGGAGAAGGAAGTTTAAAAATTTCTAGACGCAGGATCCATACGGGAAGTCTAGTTCCCCAGATGGCTATCTAACCCAGTGGTTGTCCCTAAGAGAAACGAAAAGTGGAGAGCCTGCATCGATTTCACTGACATCAACAAGACATGCCCTAAAGATAGTTTCCCCCTCCCAAAGATTGATCAGTTGGTGGACGCTACTGTAACACATGAAAGGATGAGCATCTTAAACTAATACTCCGAGTATCACTAGATCCCTCTGTATGAGCCGGATCAAGACAAAAAAGCATTTATAACCACAATTGGGTTATATTGCTATAAGGTTATGCCTTTTGGGCTCTAAAATGCAGGAGCGACCTACCAGTGATTGGTCACCAAGATGTTCAGAGACCAAATGGGAAGAACTATGGAAGTTTACATATGCTCGTCAAGAGAAAACTCAAGGAAGACCACCTCTCTGACCTATCAAGAACCTTCGAAATCCTCAGGAAGTACCGAATGAAACTCAATGCGAGCAAGTGTTCTTTCGGTGTCCAGTTGAGAAAATTCCTTGGGTACTTGGTCAGCAAGAGAGGTATCAAAGTTAACCCGGGCCATATCGATGTCATCAACAAGGTGCAGCCCCCTCGTGCGATAAGAGACGTACAAAAGCTCACAGGGATGCTCGTCGCCCTAAATCGATTCATTCAAAGTCATCCGAAAGGTTCCCGACGTTATTCCAATTATTGAAGAAAAGTAAAGATGTGGAGTGGAATGAGGATTGCTCAAAGGCATTATAGGGACTCAAAGATTACCTCAATACACCACCCTTGCTCCTAATCCCTCAAGAGAATGACTCTCTATACCTATACCTCGCAGTTTCTAGTCATGCTGTGAATTTTTCACTGGTATGCGAAAGAACGGGGATCCAACACCTAGCCTATTACGCGAGAAAGACTCTCTTGGATGCCGAACAACGATACTTACCATTAAAAAATCTCGCCTTTGCCCTAGTGGTAGACTTAAGGAAATTGAAACATTACTTCGAAGCCCACTCCATCATCATACTTACATCCCACCCTCTTAGATAAGTACTGAGAAAAGAAGATCTTTCAGGTAGACTGTCAAAATGGTCAGTCGAGCTCGAGCGATTCGACATTCAGTTCTTGCCAAGGAATGCCATCAAAGGGCAGGTCATCGTCGACTTCATCGCAGAGTTTATAGGAGACCCTCCTTGCGACTAACACCACATTAATCATTAGAAGGAAGTTGCCCCAACATCAGGCGTCTGGAAACTATTCGTTGATGGAGCCTTCAATTCTAAAGGGGCATGAGTAGGCATCGTGCTGGGTACCCCTGAAGATGCGATACTCGAGAAAGGAATTAGGCTTGGATTTGAAGCCTAAAAAAATGAAGCAGAATATGAAGCACTGATCGCAGGACTACAAAAAGCCATTGCGCTTGGAGTAAAGCAACCTCAAGTGTTTGGCGACTCACAGTTGGTCTCCAACCAAATAAGTGGCGATTTTAACGCCAGAGATGAGTGGATGGCAGCCTACCTTGCCGTGGTGAAAAAATTAATGGCCAACTTTGAATAAGTCAGCATGCAATAGTTTCCTAGAGGATAGAACAGCCATGCTGATGCCCTATCAACCCTAAGCTCAGTGATTAATTCTGACTTGAAGAGAACAATTTCGATTGATTTCCTCACCTAGACAAGTATAAACCAAATCGACAAGCTGCCAAGCACGGGGCATGTTCTCCAAGTTGAAACAGCCCCCAGTTGGATGGACCCCTTAAGGGACTATTTGAAAGTTGGTGTACTACCAACGGATAATAAGACCACTCATCAGATAAGAGTCAAAGCTTCTCACTTTCACTTATCTCCTAAAGGAAAGATGTACAAGAGATCTTTCACTGGACCTTACCTCCAATGCATTCATCTAAAGGACGTCGAGCAAGTTTTGCATGAACTCCATGAGAGAACCTGTGGGAGTCATATTGGGGGCAGGTGACCAGCTTTCTGAGCAATGAAAGAAGGTTACTGGTGGACGTACATGTAAAAAGACGCTGGAATATATGCTCAAAAATATAAAAAATACTAACTTTATGCACCTATGGTTCACCATCCATCCAACGACCTAAAGTCACTTACCATCCCATTGCCTTTCGCCCAATGGGGTATGGACATTGTGGGCCCTCTACCTACTGCAACCGGTAATCGCAAATATTTTCTGGTCGCAACAGACTATTTCACTAAATAGATAGAGACAGAACCGCTGGCAAACATTAGATAAGGAGATATGATAAAGTTCATATGGAGGAACATTATCACTCATTTTGGGATCCCCAAGACTATCATCAGTAACAATGGAACCCAGTTCAAAAGTGTCCTCTTCCAAGGTTTTTGCAGCGACCATGATATCAGGCATCACTTCGGCTCTGTGGCATACCTTGAGAGCAATGGACAGACTGAAGCTTCCAACAAGACAGTGATCGATGGATTAAAGAAGCATTTAAAGCGAGCCAAGGGGGCATGGGTGAACGAACTACCCCACATTCTATGGGCCTATCGCACCACCCCACGATGAGAAACTGGAGAGACACCATTCGCACTAATGTATGGGATGGAGGAAATTATCTCCTTGGAAACTGGTCTCCCTACCATGAGGTTTACCCCGGTTGACCAAGGCTAGAACGATGCATCTTTACTCGCTGAACTTGACCTAGCTAAAGAACGAAGAGAGTTGGCTCTAGTGAAACTAGCAAGTTACCAGAAACAGCTAGCAAAACACTACAATAAAAAGGTCAATCCAAGAGCATTCTAAGTCGGGGACTACGTCCTAAGGAAAGTTCTTGGCAGCGCTGTGAAACCATCAGATGGAAAATTAGGACTAAACTGGGAGGGACCATTCAAGGTGATAAGAGATGACTTATAAGGAGCCTATCACTTAGAAACGCTGGAGGGCAGGGAGATACCAAAAGCTTGGAATGCAACCGATCTGAAGAAATTCTACTTCTAGTTTTTCTTTTTTTAAACTTAATGTTTAAATTTTCAATTCATCTCTGATTAATAAAGATTTGTTTGGCAGTGGCATCCTATAAAGTGTTGATTTTTCTCGACTACATTATAATTCATGCATCTTTTCCAAGTCACAGGCTCCCCTCTTAACACACGAAACTAAGAACACAAGAAACTTATTATAGCAGGATCATTATGTAATGGCCCTCCTCAGGCATTCATCAACAAAAATGAATGACTTCGTAGCTTGCCCCTGGTAAAACATGAATCCCTATAGGGGACCCTTAGGCAACATGGCCAACCCACGTTGGTCGCCAACATTGCTTGGCTCAAAAATCCTACTCAGATAGAATATCCAATACCAGGTGTATCCTCGCCCTTTCCTCACTTAGGACCAAGGGAGTGTGACGACCCAACCTAAAAGGTAAAGTAAGGAAAAATGGTACATTAAAAAGCATACTGGACAGGGGGGGATACTCGCTCAACAACTAACTCTGCCTATATCAAATCTAGTCGACTGGAAAAGCCCAAGATAGTTGAACAACACATGTTTAGTTGATAAATCGCCCAAAACATAACTATTTTATTACATAATTACATATACAGAAGAGTTACATATGCTGAGTAAATTAAATCCTAATGAGAACTAGGTCACCGAGAAAGATAGTCAGCCACTTGCGCACTTCGGCCATCATCTGGGTGAGGAGCTGATTCCTCCTCGACTTCATCTGAATTTAGCTCCACAAGCTGCCTTGGGATTGCATCTTTGGGAACCCATCGATCGTCCCTTATGAATGGATTCGGTATCAAAGTTGAAGGGAATATCTCATGTCGGTACCACCCTCTTATAAAAGATAGCTCTTCGACCTCCTTCAACTTTGTCGGAGCATCGGTCCAGCCCTGGTCATAACCATCAGACCACACTTGTCGAGGACCTTTCTTGAACAGATGCCTCAGCAAAGTGACATTTCTTTAGAGATCGGCAACTCTCACGTAAACCCTGCGAACATCACCTCGAAGCTCGGCAATCTACCTAACTGAGCTACTATCATCAATGCCAACTCGCAGCCTAATTGATGAAGAGGAACCACGTAAAACTCGATTGGAAATGCTCGGTGCACTCTCCCTAAGTCATGATACTTATCTCCTTAGATCATCATTCTCTTATTGAAGTACCTCTCCAACTTGATTAACCTTGGAGGCATACGAAAGTTTGGCCTTCAGAGCATCCACTTCTTCTTGAACAGAAGAACCGAACTCCTCCATCTCCTTGATCCTATACTTCAGCTTGGAAACAAGCTCTGAATGGTCCTTGTACTCTTAATTCCTACCTAAGAGAATGAAAGCACGGCGAACTCTGTTGCTCGCATCGGGACTAAGAATTTTTCCTAGTAAAGAGGTAGCAGGAATATATTCCTCAACATCGATGCACTAAAAACCATATAAGTGTTGGAGAACAAATAAATCAGTACGCAAAAGGGAATAAAATTTCATTTCATTAAAAGAAGGTTCAAGTACATCAGCAAAAGAAAGAACAACAGAAACATAAAAATACAAAAAGCTCCCAAAAGAAGACTAGCTAGCAACCACAGTCTTCTCTGAGGATGCTGGTTGGTTCCCCTTATCCGCGGTAGTCCTAAGTACGCCTCCTTCAGATGGAGCAATCACCATCCCCTGATCAAGGGGAGCATTAACAAAATTGGTCAGGATAGCTGGAGCACCTTTATTGGCAGCAGAAGGAGGCACCTCATCCACAACAGGCTTTGGGCTAGGGTCATGCTCGTTAAAGAGGGGGGAATCAACATCCATCTCGATAGTGATTAAGGACTTATCCCAATCCTTCTTGAAGTTGAGACGGCTAATATAGCCAATCTGGGTCTCAACATTCTCGTACGCTGCAACCCATCCAACATTGTACGAGCTCTCTTTGAGGATGACAGCCTCAGATTCCACCTCTTCACCTTCCCAGTGAGCACCTTGTTTTCCTCAACCATCGCCAGTAATCTCATACAGAACAAGTCGTAAGACTGTCTTATCTCTTTGAGCTCCTTGGACATTACCTCTTTTGCCTTGTTAGCTTTGTCCAAAGCAAGGTCTAAAGTCTTCTGAGCAGCACTGGCAGCCTTTAAACTCGCTACCAGCTCAGCATTCTTCCTCGCCAACTCATCGTGGTTGTGATAGAGGACGGTGAAGAAAGAAAGAAACTACATAAAGAAAAAAAACATTAGCGAAAGAGATATTAAAAGAAGAGCTGCAAAAATAGAGAAGAAAAAGATAGACTTACTAAGGCTAGCCCCTGACTTGCCTTCAGGGATAACTGGTCACTCCCCTTCAACCTCTGGCGATCAGTTGGCAAGACTACTCTCTCGAGCATCGCCAAAGCTAGCTGAGGGGAAAGAGAAACTAAATCGCACTCAGCCAGGGAAAATACGGGAACCAAAGATTTCCCCATCTTGGTCATCACTTATTATCTCCTCATCTCTTCCTCTCTCTTTCTTCTTCCTCTCTTCTTCCTTCTTTCTCTCTCTATCTCTCTCACACCAGTGCCTCCTCTTTCTTCTTCCTCTCCTGCTCATGAGCAACAGTTTGGGAGCCAGTGGCAGTTTCCCCGCTCCCAGACTTTTGCTTCTTCAACCTGCGAGCAAGCTCCCCATTATCTTCATCATCATCCTAGATCAAATTCTTCCTAGGAGCAGCCATAGTTTCCTCGCTGGAGCTATCAAAATCTTTTGTGTCCTCCAAAATAGAAACCTCTACACTCGCAGAACCTTCCTCCGAACTGGAAGATTATTCTCCGCTTGAACTATCCTCGCTATAATCTCCTTCAGCTCCACCTCTGTCAACTCCCTCACTCTGTTCACCAGAGCTGCTTTCCTCCTTGTCTAATGAATTGGCTCAGCAGCAACCTCTTCTATGATATCTAGCTGAGGAATACTATCCACAGGTCGAGCAATGAAGCTGGACCCGATGTTCTTATACACCAAAAGGAATGCAGTTGATCACGGATGCTCGTCGTCAGCCAAATATTCCCTGATCTTTTAAGCCTTGACCAGCTCAATAGCTCAAATTTTGCGAAGTGCGGGTTCTGAGTTCTTTTTCTTCGCAGAAGAAGAAAAAAGGAAAATATAAGAAAGATAGTACATTAATAGAAAATCAATGATCAGAACAAGAGTTATGCCTACCTATGTACTCCTCCCCATAAAAGGGAATCACAGGTCCCCTGTACCTTTCCTCTTCAGTTTGGGGAGGGAACTGCTAGTTCCTAACAATAAACCCCTATTGCCAATAGTCCTCGTGGTAATCAGGTAGATTGACTACCAATACCCTGTTAAGACTCCTGTCTTTGAGATAAAGGAAACCAGAGCTTGTTCGAGATAATGAATAGTAATAACAAATTTCAGCAAGACTTAGATCGGTACCATAGAGCTGATTGATTCTATGTACACCATTGACAATCTTCCAAACATTTGGAGAGAAATGTGTAGGAAATATATAGAAATAATTAAATAAATGCAAAATAATCAATTTGGGGGAAAAGTAAGACCGCCCCTGGGACAACAGAAGAACATGTATCCTGTGACCGTCCTCAATGTCCCTATCATTACGAGGAACAAGGGCATATTCAATGTCCACCCAGTATGGAATATTATAAAACTTCTTAAACTCAGCTATCGACCTATTGCCTATTCTTTCCACCAGAAAAGAAATACCCTAGCAGCGATAAGCAAACAAGATGGGAAGATAAGGAATAGCTCGAAGACGAAAGAAGAAACCCAGAGATGAGAAAATGCAGTAAGAAGCGGAGGATATCTTGAAAATTCGAAAGTTTGTGAAACAACAACAGAGATGGCTTCTTCAAAGAAAGTTTAAACGCTCTCAATCATGACGCACAGCGAATGAAGAAAATATACCGCTTGAATCTACTCAAGAAAGACGCTTCGATCCCCAAAGTGCTACTCAATTCACAAAAATGCCATTACGGCTGTTAATTAAAATTATTGAGCCCAAATTGTGACCCAAATTTTTTTAAGACAATTGTGGGTACCTCATTTAACTATCCTAGCCCAGGTGAGTATCCCGATTAAGCCCGATCCAAGATAGGGGAAAGTCCGGCCCAAAGTTTAAAGGTCTCGTACATAACTAATTCAATTATGACCCATTCAGCCCCTAAAATCTCTCAAGATATATTCTAGAGGTTATGGGTTAACATGGAGGTGCCCAACACCCCCACTCTCTGAAAATTACATGTATATATTGAACCCTCGGCCTGGGGAAAAATGACGCAATTATAAACACTCCCCTGGAGTAAAGAGAAATATAATACAGAGAGCACCACCGTGGACGTAGGCCATTTTGCCGAACCACGTATATCTTGTGTTGTGTGTGATTGTAGTCATTCTAATTTGCGTTCTTGATTATTTCTGGTGATCGCATTTGCTTATAATTGTTTGTTGAGATTTATTATCACCACATGCATGATTTTGGACAGAATAGAAAACTACGTAAGAATCGCCTAACTAAAAGGAGCCATTTTCAGCCATTAAAAAAAATGTCTTGTTAAGGATACGAACAAGTGCAAGAAATATGGGAAAAGTACGAGGGCATATACAGGGCATCCTAAAGTGTATCAAAAGTCATATACCATAACGGACGAAGTCCTAAAATCCACCGGAGTCTCTGTGATGATGAAGCGATGTAATGCAAGCCGACTTAGACGGAATATAGGCATGTGTGGAACTTCAGCATCTAAACACACAATGAATGTCAAGAATATGTTGCCAAGCTAAAATAAAAACTCCAATACATCCTATAAATAAAATATTTTTTCATGGATTTATCCAACAAATGGTCCTATACATTTTCAAAAATTGTATGAAACTAAGGAATAATTAAAGTTGATTAGGCATAAATTCTTCACATTTATCCCCTTAATTTCGGTATTTTTATGATCTCGTGCGGTGTAAATAGATTGGATTTGGATTATATTTATGATACTAACCCTTTTTGGAAATTATTTCGTATTTTGTGTATCTCTTATGTGTTTTACAGGTATTTCATGCAAGTTAGTGCCAAAGAGAACTCAAAACAGTGAAAGAAAAACAAGAAACGGGGAGTAAAGGGCATTTTTATAATTTTGCAGCCTTATTCCGGAGGTGGGGCCAGCTTGAAAGTTGAACATCTTTCAACTACAAGAACACTGGAAAAAATGGCACCTCAATCGGAGTCCTGGTGTGAAAGTTATGAGCAGTCAAAGATAGAAGAAAAAGTCATATAAAGAGAGGACCGGTCCGCCCAGACATTAAAAGAACCGGTCCGCCCAAACATTAAAAGACCGGTCTGATTTGCCAAACTCCAAAAGACCCTGGATCACAAGAAAACCTAAGAAGGACAAAAATAAAAAGAACCGGTCCACCCTGGGACCGGTCCGCCAAGAAATTAAAAGAACCGGTCCGCCCTGGGACCGATCCGGGGGAGGAGGGGGACCGGTCCGGCTGTCGCATTTTTAATTTTCTAATTTTCCTCTAATAGAGAGTCCTAGTGCTAATAAAACTCTTGGAGTCTCTTAGGGTATATAAACCCATTTTATTATCATTCTTAGCACGAAGATTTTACGGAGAATTGTAGATAATTTACCATTCTTTTTCAGAAACCCTAGTTTTGATACAGGTTATTCTTTTTATTCCAATAGTGAAGATTATTCTGAAATTATTTGATTACAAGTGTTCTTAATTGCTGCTACTACTCCTTTGGTAAGATTAGGAGTTACTTTTCTTCCGTCCAATTCCTTTCTACATCATTCCACAACTTTTTCTTAGTTTCATCATGGTTTTCTGCACATCAAACACTGCTTTCATTACTTTCAGCATGTTAGGCTAGATTTTCCAAGGCCGGGATACATGAACCCAGCCTGATGTTTTAATTGCATGTGTATAAAATTAGTCCTCTGAATTTAGTGATTGATTACGACCGTATTGCGTAGGAACACAACAATTGTAGATCTTTATATCTCGTTTGCCTCTGGGTAACCGAGATGATTTAGAATGCAATTCGAGTGTCACTATCACGATACCGATTTACTCGTCCTTAGATTAAGTATGACGCGGGCTTGAACCTCATATACGTAATGCTTGGGAGTACTAAATTCTAGGTCAAATTAATCAGTTAAATTTACGATTAGTATTATAACTACAATACACTAGGGTTGGGGGATTGTATTCCCGTCCTGTTCTTCTCACCACTTAGTTAAAAAGTTTTAAATCATCTTTTAGTCATATTTTAAGTAATTTAGTGTAGTTGCACTTTTCATAATTTCATATTTGCATTTAGTTTAATCATTCCCAAAACCAAATCAATTTTCCTTTTTCTTTTTAGAGTCGAAGTTAGGGTTAGCAGTCTTACCTTTGTCGTCACGGTCACTCGTCCTAGTTCCCTGAGGATTCGACACCCAGACTAGCCACTATACTCCGTAAGAGTGTAGTTATAGTTTAGGTTTTTGTATTGTGGTTGGAAGCCGATAACAACGACTAGCGTATTTACACGGACGCTCGATTTCCGACTCGATCAAAATTGCGCCGTTGCCGGGGAATTAGGTAGACTTAGGATTAGATCGAGTCAATCCAAAACTTTGACCAAAAATTTCCAAAAATCCAAAAACATAAAAAAATTCAAAAAGCAAGAAAATATCCATCATCATCTCTCATAAGATGTTAATGCAAAATTCTGAACTCACTCCCACACCCCATAATATTTCAACCAACATTCACGAAAATCCCATAGTTGAGTACAACCCCGATAGCCCTCACACTCCAAACGCCCCACAGTTCTGGATCCCACCTCCCACACCGTCACACTCAATCTTAAACAACACTTCGTTTTCTTCTTAGGACACACCCCCGAGTACACCTCGAGCACACCAAGTGAGAGCACCGAGTCATTAAGAGAGAGGGAGATGTCGCAACACGGTAGTGCAGCCGCCGGTGAGGAAGAGGCCCCATACCGCCCACTAAGAGATATCTTATATCTTGAGCGCACTGTCATTCCAAGATGCATTATACTCCCGTATAATGCCGGGCAATTTTGTTTCAAAAATGGGATGATCCAGATGTTACCACACTACCATGGTATGGATTCTGAAAAGCCATATCTCCACATTAGGGAATTTGAGGACGTGTGCGATACTCTCAATGATCAAACTTGCACACAAGAGGTGATTTGACTCAAGCTATTACCCTTCTCGCTAAAAGATAAAGCTAAGACCTGGCTATGGTCTTTACCTCCAAGCTCGATTCCATCTTGGAACGAGTTACAATCGAGATTTCTCAAGAAATTCTTCCCACCACATCGAACAATCTCTATAAAGGCTCAAATTCAAGATTTCAGACAATCTGAAAATGATCCATTTCATCGATGTTATGAGAGTTTCAATGAGTTAGTTACTTCATGCCCCCATCATGGATTTGATTCAGCGCAAATCATCTCTTTTCTCCATAATGGGCTGAATCTTAACTCCAAGCAACTTGTTGAAACCATGGGAAGTGGTCCCTTTGTCGACTTAAACGCCCACGATGCTGAGCTTCACCTGAGGTATGTCGCTGAGACTACCCAATCCTGGGATACATCTGACCCTAATGCTCAAAATTGAAATCGGCAAGTGACCACCACTCCATCGGCGTCTGACCTATTTCACGTAGATAAGAATTCTATGATGGACAGTCGATTGGATACCCTTGAGAAAGGATTTTGAGACCTATGCAAGATATATGGAAAAGGACCAGCTGGATCCATACCAAACCCCGTCGAGAAGGTGTGTGCAATTTGTGAGGCGGGTCATTCAACTGAGGAATGCCCGACTATACTTGCCTACAAAGTAATGATTCAAGAGCAAGTTAGTGGTATAGGAGGATTTAAGGGTAATTTCGGTGCACCGCACGGGAATTCATACAACCCTTCATGGAAAAACTATCCTGGTTTTAGCTATGGGAAACAACATGCTGCGATGAACCCTACTTCCCATGTTGCCCCTCCTCCACCACAACACTTTCAACAAGCTCCACACATGCAAGGACATGTGCAAGCACCACCACCTCAAGGATCATACATCCCTTCGCCTCGGAGAAGTCTTGAGGATACTATCAACCACTTTAGCAATACCCAGACTGTAACTAATGCTAGGCATGAGTGCATGATGAATGACATGAATGCGAATATTTCACAGTTGCAATCATCGTTGAGTGTTAAAGAGTAGGGCAAGTTTCCTGCCCAAGGCCAAAGACCTCTCCAAGGTCAAAGTAGTGTTAGATCGACACCCCATGACCATCCTGAGCAATGTAGCGCAACTACCACTCTACGTAGTGGGAGAGTATTTGACTTGTCACCTCCTCCACAAGACGTACCTAAAGACAAGGAGATTTCGCCTGGCACGAAAGAGGCCGAAGATGTCCCCTTGAATGAGAGTGATAAAGACGACACTAGTGAGCCTGAGGTAATAGTGAAACCACCCACCGAGGCACCGTTTCCTCAAAGGTTGATTCCTTCAGATAAAGGAAACCCACGTGATGATGTGTTAGACGTATTGAAGCAAGTAAGGCTAAATTTACCGTTCCTCGATGCCATTAAGAAAATTCCAGTCTATGCAAAGGTCATCAAAGACTTGTTGACGGTAAAGAGAAAGATGAAGGTAAAGAAGAATGTCTTTCTAGCACAGAACGTGAGCTCCATTTTACTTAACGATCTCCCGCCTAAATTCAAAGATCCCGGTGCACCCACCATTTCTTGCATCATTAGAGAAAATAAAATTGAAAAGGCCTTACTAGATTTGGGAGCAAGTGTAAATATTCTCCCTTACTCCATTTATAGGCAACTTGACTTGGGCGACTTCAAGCCCACAAAGGTCACTCTCCAACTAGCGGATCGAATCGTGAAGATTCCACGAGGCATAATTGAGGACGTGATCGTCCAAGTTGACACCTTCTAATTCTCGGTAGATTTTGTCATTTGGGACACGGAGCCCTCCTTTACCTCAAGCAACCATGTTCCTATCATCCTTGGGCGCCCGTTCTTAGCTACGGCTCATGCAATCATCAATACTCGGAATGGGCGAATGCAACTCACTTTTGGGAACATGACTTTAGAGACCAACATCTTCCATATCACCCAACAAGCAGGGGAAGAAGATGATCTTCACGCGGTGAGTTTCATAGATGAGATCGTAGAGGAATACTTTGAGGAGAATTATTGTGGAGACACCTTAGGATCCTCTTTAGTGTCAAATCACGAGAATAAAGGGTCCCATAAGAGAGAGACATTAGGGGTGTGCCCTATTTCATCAAGTAATAGTGGTAGTTGTGACGATGAGAGAAAAGTGGGGGAGAGGTGTGTAGTGACCGCAATTGAAAGAGAGAGAGAGGGGTTAGAAGAGAGAAAAATGGTGGAGTTAGAGATCGAGCAAGTAAGAAAGGACGTAGGCACTGCACGAGAGAGAGATCTAGGGGACATGAGCATGGAAGAATTTGAAAGAGAATTCGGCTCGGTGGATGAGAGCCTTACTGTTGAAGTCCAATCCCTATTGGACTCTTGTATTCACTTAGACGAAAGTGAATTGAAAGAAAAAAATTGATGAATTCCTTCGTTGTGACAATCCACCCACACCACTAGAGGCCCCGAAGGCGAGTGAGGAGAAAATTTGTGGTTCATACGACTTAGAGCCCGACCCATGCATCTTAAAAATTTAAAGAAACCTAGGTGTTCCCTCCAAGTCAATGCACTCAAACCACGCTTTGAGTCAGCATCACGAGGATCCCTTTCCAATTAGTCACGACGAGTCTCCCCGTCTATCCTTTATCTATGGGCGAGGTTCCAACTTGTTCCGATTGTTGGAATATAATCCTAGGATGGGAGTGACAAGGAGAGCATCGAACCCCGTAAGTGGGGTCGGGTGAGTTTGTGGAGAGATGAGAGGTCATCGCACCCCTGACGCGTATGGGGTGATTGTTGTTGTATTTTTGAGTCATGCATGAGTGTCATATAATGTCTTGTTGCATTTTAATATTTGTTTGTTTTATTTTTCCGCACTTTTCATTCACCTTGAGTTAAATTTTCGTCCTTTTTGCTTGAGGACAATGCAAAATTCTAAGTTAGGGGGGGTCCCAAGTGCGTATTTCTAAAACTTCACAAATTTTCAAAAATGCCCAGAAATTTCCAAAAAAATCATAAAATTTTGAAAAATCCAAAAATATTTTTGTTCAAAATAAATAAAAATTGGAATTCAAAATTTTCAAAAATATCATTAAAAGTCAGTTTAAAGTCTCAATTTGTAAAAATTCAACATACACAAGGCCGAAATTGACCAAAGATGGAAATTGAGCGAAAATTGATGACTTAACGAATAAGTGTGGAGATTAACAAACCCGGTGACATTCGAGCCTATCACTTTTTGCGAGTTTTTAAATCAATCCGAGTTAATTGTTAACTCAAAGTTCTTTTCAGCGCCTAAATAGTCGTCAAAGATCTCAATCCTTTCATTTTGATCGGTTATGAAAAACGTGTGTAATATTGCTTTGAAAAACGTGCCAAAAGTGCTCTCTAAACTTAAATTCATCTCGAAACGCATATGGTAACGCAATTGGTATTTTGGACAATGAAGTAGGCCCTCGTTAGTCACCCAGAAATATTGGCTAGAAAAAAAGCAAAAAATTACCCTTTTTGTAACCCAAATTGAGCCGAATAAATTGTCCCTTTCGTTTGATAACCCGAAAAACCCAAATAGCCCGGAATTGTGAAAAATGAAAAAATTCATAATTTAAGTCCAAAAAGTGCATATAAAGGGGCAAGAAAAAAATAGATATGCTCAACAAAAATAGTAAGAAAATAAAAGAAGCGAAAAACAGAAAAAAAATAGAAAAGGAAGAAAAAAAATTAGCAATAGCCCGGAAAAAGCACAAATGGACATCATAAATGACTTTTCCAATTCCAACCTTCCCGACAATTTCCATTTTACCACATATACCTTAAAACCCGAAAAAGTCCTAACCGAGTCTAAATTGCGAAATTGGTTACCGCGTGGAGAGCTAATACACCAAAAGATAATAAGAGAGATTAAGTGCTCGAATAAGAGGCAATGTTCCCATTTTTGAAACCATAATCCGTTGATGAGATCCTATTACCATAAAATTTCCATCTTCCTACTTGTATGCGTGACTTTGCATCCATTACATTTACTCTTTATATCACGCATACCGAGAGAATAACCACAATCGGAATGATTTGTTTGAGAGAGCATTCTGTGAGAATTTGAAATCAAAACAAATTTTCGGGTAAGTAACGTAATGATCAATTGGTGGAAATCCGCAGTTAAATTTTCGTCTTCACACACATACACTATGGTTTGAGACTTGTAAATATAACTTGATGATGATTATTTTCTGGGAAAGTTTGAATTATACATTTTTTGGATATTTTGAAGTTTCTTTGAGTCGAATTTTGTGGGTATATTCTCTGCAAACCCTCACGAGACACAACTCGTCCTACTAGGGTGACCTAGGGGTTTAAAGGCTTGTTGCATACGCTAAATGCAATCGCTTTCCCGCAAAAAAGGTATTCTATCCCAATAAAATGATTTTTAAGAGTTAAGCCTTGCTAGGATTCTTTTACATTGCTCGGGACGCGCAAAGTTCTAAGTTAGGGGGATTTGATTAGGCATAAATTCTTCACATTTATCCCCTTAATTTCGGTATTTTTATGATCTTGTGCGGTGTAAATAGATTGGATTTGGCTTATATTTATGATACTAACCCTTTTGGAAAGTATTTCATATTCTTTGTATCTCTTATGTGTTTTACATGTATTTCATGCAAGTTAGTGCCAAAGAGAACTCAAAACAGTAAAAGAAAACCAAGAAACGGGGAGTAAAGGGCAGTTTCATAATTTTTCAGCCTTATTCCGGAGGTGGGGCCAACTTAAAAGTTGAAGATCTTTCAACTACAAGAACACTGGAAAAAATGGCACCTCAATTGGAGTCCCGGTGTGAAAGTTATGAGCAGTCAAAGATAGAAGAAAACGTCAAATAAAGAGAGGACCGGTCCGCCCAGAAATTAAAAGAACCGGTCAGCCCTGGGACCGGTCCGCCCAAAAATTAAAAGAAACGGTCCGCTTTGTAAAACTCCAGAAGACCCTGGATCACAAGCAAACCGAAGAAGGAAGAAAATAAAAAGAACCGGTCCGCCCTGGGACCGATCCGGGGGAGGAGGGGGACCGGTCCGGCTGTCACAGTTTTAATTTTCTAATTTTCCTCTAATAGAGAGTCCTAGTGCTGATAAAACTCTTGGAGTCTTGTAGGGTATATAAACCCATTTTATTATCATTCTTAGCACAAAGATTTTACGGAGAATTGTAGATAATTTTCCATTCTTTTTCAGAAACCCTAGTTTTGATACAGTTTATTCTTTTTATTCCAATAATGAAGATTATTTAGAAATTCTTTGATTACAAGTGTTCTTAATTGCTGCTACTACTTCTTTGGTAAGATTAGTAGTTACTTTTCTTCAGTCCAATTCCTTTCTACATCATTCCACAACTTTTTCTTAGTTTCATCATGGTTTTCTACACATCAAACACTGTTTTCATTACTTTCATCATGTTAGGCTAGATTTTCCAAGGCCAGGATACATGAACCCAGCCTGATGTGTTAATTGCATGTGTATAAAATTAGTCCTCTAAATTTAGTGATTGATTACAACCGTATTTCGTAGGAACACAACAATTGTAGATCTTTATATCTTGTTTGCCTCTGGGTAACCGGGATAATTTAGAATGCAATTCGAGTGTCACTATCGCGATACCGATTTACTCTTCCTCGGATTAAGTATGACTCGGGCTTGAACCTCGTATACGTAATGACTGGGAGTACTAAATTCCGCATCAAATTAATCAGTTAAATTTACGATTAGTATTATAACTGCAATACACTAGGATTGGGGGATTGTATTCCCGTCCTGTTTTTCTCATCACTTTGTTAAAAAGTTTTAAATCATCTTTTAGTCATATTTTAAGTAATTTAGTGTAGTTTCACTTTTCATAATTTCATATTTGCATTTAGTTTAATCATTCCCAAAACCAAATCAATTTTCCTTTTTCTTTTTAGAGTCGAAGTTAGGGTTAGCAGTCTTACCTTTGTCGTCACGTTCACTCGTCCTAGTTCCCTCAGGTTTCGATACCCATACTAGCCACTATACTCCGCAAGAGTGTAGTTATAGTTTAGGTTTTTGTATTGTGGTTGGAAGCCGATAACAACGACTAGCGTATTTACACGGACGCTCGGTTTCCGACTCGATCAGAAGTTCATTATGTTAAGGTGAAAATATAACACACATGACATTATAATAATGAATATAAAAAAGATGATAATAAATGCAAGGACACAATGTGTATATAGTTCAGCCTTGGTCACCTATATTCACGGGGCAAAGGGATAAGGGGAGAAGTTTTGTTATCTTGTGAGTTACAATGATTATACGTGAGCCAACTCAATTTCCCGTCCTCTTATTCTAACGTTTCTCTATATAATATCCTTACATTTTGGTTATTATAATCTCATTTCCACCACTTAAAGAGTGGTCATTATACTCTAAACGTGATCATCTTTGGTAAAGTTGCCTTGTTCCACATTCCTATTCACTAGGGGAATATTCCATCATCATAGGAAATGTGTGTTATATCTGATGTAATGACTAGGGGACTGGGTCTTTAGTCCGAACTCCCAATCGTCCAACAAAGGGTGGAAGGGGTGTTCAGTACATTTCCCATACGAATGTCGTTCATGGTTTAACCAAAATATCAGATGCCCTTATGTTATTTACGTTCATATTGATGGACCTAAAAGTCTTAATTATATCCGAAGGGAGTCTAATCAACTTTTTTGTTTCTGCCGTTGATAAAGTTTGGGCCTTGCACCGAAATGATTGACGTCTAACGAATCGTGTGTTTTTAATGTGCGATAGAGTTCGAGCATTCGACCGAATATAATAATGGGCATAAATATTAATCCTACATGCCCCAAATGCTCGTGAATTCCATCGAATGTAAAGATACATTTGATTAAAAGAACTTTGATCATTAAATTCGAAAAAATTCTTTCCCTCTTGGTATAAAGGCCTGGAGCCTTTATTTTCATAACTTTCGCACCTTTAAATTCTCATACCGTCCTTAAGAATCCGTTTCTTCCTTCCTTTCTTACATTCTTTAAATTTTCAAATATGTCATCATAGAGTCTAGGTTTTATTTTTCATTTTACTAGAATCAATTCATTCGTTGCCAATTTTCTTAACGAAAATATTGACCCATCAAACTTTGGTATTTATGAATCTCCATTAGACTAGTCTGTAGCTTGTCTCCAACCCTTCGATCATAATAAGAGACTTTCTCATCTGGAGAGACCCCGATGTTAATAATGCTTGGCTAGCATGGTTGAGATAGTCTACACTTTTGGTCTAGAACACAACAAATGAAGAGGCTCCACACATAGAACCTCTTATTCTACAGTGGTTTCATATGTACGATCGACTAAGGGTCAACATACCATTCTAACTGCTAGTCCCTTAAATACCCGCCATTATATTAATGAGATCAAGGAACAATCCACTTTCCCCTTTGGTGGCCCTAGACTTGATGTCTAGAGAGATGAAAAATGAGTGGGGAGAGAATCTTGCTTTTTTAAGTTCACTTTCCATTCGTCCAATCGATGGGACTGATTGGGCTCCTAATCCTCACAAAGGCAAAGTATATTTTTACGAACATTTCTTCCAGGTCAAAGTTGTCATCCCTTTACCAAAACCCATTCAAGATTCTATACCCTTCATTAACCTCATACCATCCCAACTTATACTAAACGCTTGGAGAATTTTGCTCATCTCCGTGGTATACTTCCATAACTTGTTTGGTGTTGATAACCCAATAATTGTCACTGAATTTTTGATGGTATATCATCCTTTATCTTCTTAATGGGGTTGTATACACTTTCTTTCCAAAAGAGGACATGGTGTTCATCATGTTCCTTACATCTTCCAACTATGACTGAAGGTATAACTCCCTTTTCATCCGTGGTTAAGGATTAGAACATGAGGACCAGAATGACCTTATCGGTCATTAATTCACCACCCTTTTAGACTAGGAGAAGACAAACCTGTCTAAGTCGTCAGATTATATGATTTTAATATTTCTTTTTTTGAATGTTTGTATTAACAATATGTTCCTTGTTTGTGAAAACTTTCAATGAACTGCCCAACATCTCCACGAATAATTAATAAAGAGTTCGAAAAACTTTGTATAAAGCTCTCTCGTTTAGAGAGCTATAAGACTAGGAGAATTTGAAGGAGTTTGGTTTCATAGAAAGAGATGAGGAGGTTTGAAACTAAAATGTCGCTCGTCTCCAAGTTCAGACAAAAAAAGCTAATATTTTTCTTTCCTTCCAACATGCATATTTCTCATAGTCCTTTGGTATGATCAAATACACTTTGATCTTTCATTCTTAATTCTATATTTGGTTAGTAATCAACAATATAATGTCAACTAGTGGAGAAATTTATAATAATTCTTACTAAGAATATCTTCAAAGGGCAAACCAAGTGCCAAATTCCCCGAGCCCTCAACTCTAGATGCTCAATAATTCCTGCCACGACTTGCTCTTGTTGTCACTAACTATACCCCTCAAAGCCTTGACTCGAAGACTAAGAAGGTCATTGAATTTGACCCCCAAGTGAGGGATATTCATTATAATTCATCCCTTGAACTATATAAGAACAACATCTAGAGAAGAGAGGCATGAAAAGACCTCCTACCGATCAAATCATGTCAACTTCATCCTGTCGAAGGGGAATCACTACAGAGGAACCTGTTATTTCTAAAGAGGATCATGGGCTAACTCATTTTTGTTAATAAGATGTAGATTAGAATTATCAGGCCTTTATAGGTTCCTTGGGGTATATGGAGATAAGGAGTCTGGAGGGGGGCGCAACAGCCTATGCTAAGGAAATCATATATTTGGGTACTGGGGTAAAATTACATTCAACTTTGTGAATTTATCACCTCCCTTATGATATTTATATTGTGATTACCTTTTTCTTTACAGGTCAGAATCGTTGTCTCTTATATGGTTTATCAGTATAAGGCAAGGGGGAAGGACTTACATACTATCCCCTAACTAAATTTAGAGGAGACAAAGGAAAAGGACCTTCGAATTACTGCCACCTTTCCATCAAGACCTTTCAAACCAATTTGGAGACAAAAAGAAGGAGAAAGATGTTTTATTATGTATAATATCAATACTGAATAATACACCAATTTCTTCAGAAGAAGTCACCAAACTAAAGAAGAAGTTGGTAGATAAAGGCAATTAATAAAAGAAGGTGGTGCAAGATTAAAGGTCCCTAAAACCCTCAATTCGGTTTAGGTATCTCATGTCCTTTCTTAATTATTCATACTTGGGGTTATTGAAGTTCCAATCATTATTGAATGAGTATAAAGATCTTAGACATAGGGTGGAAGTCAATCATCCATACTTAAACCTTCTTAACAATGGTATGACTGGTTGTAAGGGAGGCGATGAAAACCCTATGCCAACCTCATCATTCCTGGATATGGTCCATTTTGAGGAGTATTAGGGATTCATTATTGAGCCTTGGCTCCCAGCCGATTCATCTAATCCTGAAGACTTTCTCTGATCGTGCGTGAATAACTGGGTGGCCTACTTCCCCCTCCTACTCAAGGTTTATAAACACTGATTTCATTTAACCCAAATAATTTATTCATTCAGTTTTATAGTATTTTTCGAACAATGTATGTACAACTTATTTTAGAGGCACTGAATGAATGGTTTGTTTTTTTCATCTTTGTTTGTAATCTACTTATATGAATGAATCCACTTGTTATGTTTGTATGAATGACGATTTATTTGGTGCTAAGTCAACAACCATAACTTAGTAAATTTTGAAAAATGACTAGACGATATGTCCGTCACTAAGTCATAAATACTTTTAAGGATAATTAGATTGAGTTGTTTAATGTTAACCAATCATCAGTAAGTCATAACTCAATAAGTGAATGAATTCAGGAAGGTTAATTAGAGTTAAGTGTTCGGTGCTAATCAACCATTAGTAGGTCATACACAATCATTAATTAATTGGCTTTCTATTAAGAGACTAATGAATAACCATGTCTTATTCCCCTTTAAAGTTGATCAACAGAGTAATCAGGTTGCACATTCTTCACTTAGAGTGTTTATATCTTCATTCCACGTACATTTGATCACACTGTTCAACAGGATTATATCTGAGGGGTTTAACTAGATATCTCGGTGATCAACCAAACTTTTTCAAGACTATTGTATGCCTGGAAAGGCGTCTATAACCTTATCCGGTGTTTTTCTTTTCAGGACTTATGATTCTGAAGCAAAACATACGGGATAAGATCCAATGTTTAGTCTTCATATGATCATTTTGTTCGTGTTTACTATTTAATTAATCATTTTTTGAACAATTTAGGTGGAAAAATATACGAACTTAATCTTAAAGGGAAATGCGCATTTTATTAAAATGGAAGTTCCAATGTTGTGCATTAATGAACGCTGCTAGAGCAAAAGGAAAACATGTGATTACATAGTTGAAAAAAAAGATAAACTAAATGTTGAATGAAATTTCTACAACCTGACCACTCATGGATAGTAGATCTTTAAATTTTCCACATTCTATGGGCGTGGGAGTGTTCGGCCTTCATAGTCCCTAGGTTCGTACATCCTGGTCGGACGACAAGAATGACAACACATGTACCTTCCTAATTGTCTGTTAATTTCCCATGATTAATATTTTTAGCTGAATGCGTCGCCTTCCAAGGAACGAGATCACCCACTTTGAATGTTCAGTTATTGACCTGTCGATTATAATATATGGATGCCTTTTGTTATGTGATCGCCATTCTTATTATCGCTTCCGCCCTCTTTTCTTCTAAGGCATCCAAACTTGATTTATGTGTTCGTGTTTTTTTTTTCTTTTGAAGTAATATACCTTAATTTTAGGCAGATAAAGTTCAACCGATATAACTTCCTCCTTACTGTAGGTAAGAGCGAATGGGTGTTGCCCTAGTGGATTCCTAAGTGGTTATTCACTTTTCACACATAACTGTAATCTACCCATGGTCACTTTGAATGATCTAATTATGTTTTAAGCCCATACAATATTGTACGGTTGGTAACTTCCATTTGTCTATTAAACCTTAGAATCCTAGGAGTAGAATAAGTTATTGATTCTAAATTGATAGAAAACAAATCTATCTGAACATTGTAGAATTGCCTCCCATTATTTGATTACTACACAGGGTATAGCGAACCTACTTTTGATTAATTTACATTTGATGGAGTGGAAATTTTGATCAATTATCCACACCAATGGTTCAGTTTCCACCCAATTATGAAGTATACTATGGAAACTCTAGGAACTTATATGCCCTTTTCGATTGGGAACAGACCCAGAATGCCTATTCTCAATATATAAAATGTCCACGAAGATATGATCATCAACATTTCTTTATCAGGAATGTATATAAAGTTTTTTATTTGCTGAAATTGATCACATCTTCATATATAGCTCTCGGAGTCTTTTGCATTGGTCAACTATTAATACCCTTGTGTTAGTGCCCTTTATGCCATGATACTCTTTCTTGAGTGCCCCAACATACTCCATCATGTAATCTTTTTAGCAATGTGATTACTTTTATTGGGTATAAATAATGAAGGATCGATCGTGTGCACCATGTCCTAATAGGACTCCCTCATATAATATGTACTTAGAGGCTTTAACTCTTATATTATTTGCCTCTGGACGATACTCTAAAAGGACTCCCTTATATACTATACAAATTTATGCATTCAACTATGTCATTTATTGACCATGTTGACCTCCTTTGATTCTTCTAGTTGAACATTAGGTTGGTCAAGAACTTCCAAGATGGGGTTCTGCTTGTCTACATGTGCCAATGTAGCCAAATTATCGATCTTTGTCTTTTTCTCTATTATTATATGATAGATGGTGAACACCTTCAGATGACTTGCCAATTCCTAGAACAGTTCGAGATAGGCCACCATCTTCATCCTTTTATCATCATATTCTCCCATAACTTGGCCAACAATCTTGTTTGAGTCACTAAAATAGTCCACCTGATTGGCCGAGAGGAACAGTGAAAACTGCGGTCCAACAATTAGTGCTTTGTACTTGTATTAATTATTGAACGCCCAAAAATTAAACATTAGAGAATACTCCATCAATGTATATTTGTGTGTATTAACTATAGTGATCGGTGACGTCATTACAAATTATGTTTGAATTTAAAATATAGTAATGAAATAATTATTATTTAATGAATAAAAATAATCTTGTTGGTGGGATTAAACGAGTGACTTTAGGGATGTAAAAAATGCTCAGTTACACCTTAAAGGTTGGGTTTTAAGGCCCATATGTTATTGTATAACTTGGGCTAGACTTTATGATTTTTGGAATCACTTTTGGGCTTAATGGAACCTGGTCCGTATGGGGTCTAACCCTAATTTCGTTGTTAGCATTATAAAATGAAGATTAGTGTTAAGTTAAACCATTTTTCACACTTTGGAGGAGAACCCTAGAGCTAAGGAGAAGAGGCTTAGTGGAGGAGAAGAGGAATTAGGTCTTTTATCTTGGCAATTTAACCTAATGGAATTAGAGGCAAGTTTATTTAGTATAATTATAAATTTGAGGTTATGTTATAGTATGATTAATCATTGGACTATTAACCTAATCGTTGTATAATCTCAATTACACAATTAAATTAACAATGGTTAAAATTATGTAATTGGGTAATTAGGTTATACTCCATGCTCTTGGAATTGTATGAAATTATTTAATTCATCATGTTTCAGAGTAGAAATTTCTAAATTGATGATATGGTTATGATGTTACATGTTAGAGAATTATAAACACTAGTTAACTTCGTGGATTAATCTATAATTTGGTTAAATTGGGGTAAAATCCCTTGTTAAGGTTCTTGAGATGAGAATTGGAAATTATATCTAAAATATGTGTATCATTAGTTTAAAACCATTAGAGATTGGTTAGTAATGTTGTCGGAACAATTATACATCTAGAAATTGAAGTTTGGGGATGCTTACAGGCATATAATAGAGTTTTTAGGGTCAATAATGGAAGATTTTCGGAGGAACGATGATGATTCTGGGCTGATTTCGTTCGAACGAGATTATAGGATAGTTCAAACGAACGAGAATTCTCATTCGAATGAAAATGGGAGTTCGTTTGAATGACAGTCGGGTTCTCGTTCGAACAACATTGGGAACTCATACGAACGATATGTGTATTCTCGCTCGAACTAGGAGATCAGACAAAATTTAATCTGATATAGTAATTCTTAATTAAAAGACCTTAATTAAGATGTTAAAGATGGAGTTAAGACTAATGATCATTAGCTGTGTAGGATTATTTGTTTTGTATATTATGTGAAACATAGTGGTCGTTTGTACTCGCGGGATACGTACAAGAAGGGATATGCTTATGGAGCGCGAGCGACGGGGACCAGTACCCTGATGCGATTATGACGGATTTGACTTGGTTACAATTATCCCGGACACTACATGATCAAATTCTCATTGTATCTATGTAAGGGTCACAGGTTGATCCTTTAAGATAGCTTTGTGTATGGGACTATATGACTTGTGTGAGGGCGTAGTGATTATTCCAGTAGATGCTTGAGTGGTTATAGGTATGGGACAACCTATAACTATACCTCGTGCGCGCGAGCGATCCTCGAAGGCAGTAGGATAGGACTTTGATATGTGCGGGTTTATGATGGGGCCCTTTAGTGAGGTATGTGTATTGGATCGTCCTTGTATTATGTGGTGGTAGGTGTAGAGACTACTTTCCCTCTAATATTATACAGTTTTGATGATGAATAAAGTGGAATCGGTACATAAAAGTCCATAGCAACGAAGAAACATAATCATGTGGAATATATGGTCTTAGGAGTAGATGCGAGTGATATTTAGGATTATTTGGGGTTGGGATAACTTAAAAGCAACTAAAATACTGGAAGAAAATGTGTAGTTATACTGTAGCCCAAAATCAATTATAATGTTATATTACTTAGACTTGTTGTTAATGTCTCCTATTAACATTTTTCAAAACATAGTCCATCAATGAAACCTTACCCTTGATCTAGTCTTAATATCCTCTCCATTGCTAATGTAGGTGTTAAACTCGCATTCTCATTCTTTATATTCCTTTTATTATTTATGTTAGATTTGCATTAGAGATAATGACTCTTGATTCAATATTGACATCTATTATAATAGTGATAGTATTTGAGGGTTCTATTACTTTGTGATGGATTTGGTATTAGAGTATTGTTGTTATTGTGGTTCACTCATTTATGTTTATTTATTTACATTATACGTTCAATTTTATTTCCAGTCATGCTTAAAATGATACCTAAATGTTTAGACTACTATTTTATTAATTTTAAACATGATTAATCTAGATTAGATTTTATGGGGTGTCACAGTTGGTATCAGAGCATGCCAGGTTCTAGTGTCCTAAGGATATTAAGTGCATCCATAGATTCCCGCATAATGTCCTTTTATACTTTAGAGCTTATCATTTAGATTCTTACTCCATCTTCATACCTGTAGTTACACACTTTGTTTTACAATCTTTCCAATGGTGAACACACAACGTCGACGAGTTATCCTACTGTGACCAGCTACTAGCGTTGAGTAAGAAGTAACGTCACCCTTGCAACAATCGCAACCACCTACAACACCAAGGTATGGAAAAACACCCACTATATCTTAGGCCGACTTGTCCGCTATTATCGCACAAACAGTAGTGGTGACTATGGTAGCCATGCTTTAGTAGCAACATCAGCACCCTCCACCACCAGTGGTCGCACCTAGCATGTTGTATTCACTTGGGAGAGAGATAGCACCACCTTTAAGAAAAGGAACACTTAGAGTTATCAGGAAATACATATCTTATTATTACGCTGTAGTGAAGTCATGACATCAAGCGAAATCCACGCCTACTAGAGTGTACCAATATCCACCATGAGATGATAGATAGTTTCAAACTTATAGGGGATACCCTACAATATTGGGAGTCTGTTACCACTGTGGAGGACCAAACATAAATTACTATTTTTCAGTTATGGGAGAGATTAGAAGGGAAATACTTTTCTCCATCACATCAGGAAGCTTTGAGGGAAAAGTTTGATTGACTGAAGTAGGAAGATCGCACAGTTCTGGAATATGAGAAATAATTTACTTAGATGATAAACTTTATTTCGGATATGGGGGATAGGAGGCAAATAAGATAAAATAATTTGTCAAAGTCTGTGGTGGGGGATTAGGCGAGTATTGATGTGAAATCTAGCATACAATGTGTACATTCAGATAATAAATGCCACATTATGACATTTTTAGTATTTTAGGAAATTTCTGAGCAAGAAAGAACCAAACAATGAAAGGTGGGGAATAACTGAGGGTTGAAGGAAGTAGAGTCAAGTGAGTCTTTCAGAGGTCAGGGAGGATCATAGTTCCAACAAGGACAAATTCAGGGGGAGCAGACCTAGAATAAATTCAGAGGGGGAGATTATTATCGTAATCAGGGTGACCAGGAAAAGGACCACCCGATCTAAGGACAGTATGGCCAGAGGGTATAGGGCCAAGGTCTGAGACTTAAAGATTGGTATCAGAGTCGTGATTAGGATCATCCCGTCAAGAGATAATGATACATGATAAGGCATAAATTCTTCCTAATTTATCCCTTTAATTTAGTTACTTTTAGCACCTCGAACAACGTAATCGATTTGATTTTATCTCATAATCTTTCTACTAACTTATTCTAACGAGTATCCCGAGTTTTTGGTATTTTGTACTAATTTTACAAGTATTTGATGTCACTAAAGAAAGAAAGAAACCGGAAGAATAGAGAAAGAAAAGAACGAAAGTCAAAAGGGCAAAGTTATAATTTTTTCCCGGAATTCGGATGAGGCATCTAAAGAAATATATCAAGTTTACAAGTACATAGGAAGAAACGGCACCTCAATCAGAGTTCCGGTGTGAAAGTTATGAGCAGTCAAAGATAGAAGAAAAAGTTAAAGAAAAACCAGATAGATCTGGATCGGATCGATCCGAAATGCAAAGTTCTAGTGAACCCCGGACCGAAGACGGATTGAAGCTGAGAGAAATTAAATGAACCGATCCGGATCCAAGCAGAAACGAACCGAAGGAGGACCGGACCGGTCCGACTGTCGCAATTTTGTTTTCTTACTCTTCCTCCAATGGAGGGTCCTGGTTAAGCTAAAACTCTTGCAGTCTTGTAGGGTATTTAAACCCAATTTATTATCATTTTAAGGGCAGAAAAATCATCTAATTTTTCCTTTTACAGTAAAAACCCTAGTTTGAAGATTTATTGCAGTTTTAATTCCAAGATTGAAGTTTGTTCAGATTTCTATGATTACAAGTAATTTTAGTTTATGCTTTTAGTGCTTTAGTAAGTTAGTTGATTACTCTCTTCTGTCTAATCTTCCTTCTACATCATTATTCAATTCTCCGTTCAAGGTAAATGGACAACATCTAAAGCCATATCTAGAGGCGTGTGTGGAAGAAGTTGACACCGTTTGGTTATCGGACCCCATTTACGGGGCTGAGTGAGCTGCTACTGTGAGGTCGTCGCACCCCCGACGCATATGGGGTGAATTCTTATGAATAGTAGATGAGAGTCGCATGAGTAGTGAGAGTCCCTAGGATTAGGATACAATAAGGTTGGAGCGTGCACATGTTTCAGGAGAATGAGTCTAGTTGCATTGCCATAAGCATCAAGAGGGTGGTGAGTCCAAATTGATAGGAAGTATTGTTGAGTGTCGAAAAATTTCGGAGAGAGCGATCGCATTTAAGTTAGGGGAGGAATGCTAGAACTGGATCGGTTCTTTTAATTTTGAGCCGAATCGATTCGTTTATTTTACAGCCAGATCGATCCGGTGATTAAAGATCTCAAAAAATTAAAGGACCGTATCGGTCTGGTCCTAGAACATCCAGACCAGTCCGATTTTCTGCATCCTTTTATCCTTCCCTAGGTACACCCCCTTCCCCCCAATCCTTTCCCTTCCCTCCAAATTCATCCAACTACTTCCTCCCCTTCACTTTCCCTCCCAAATCCATCCCCTTTTCCCTCCAAACTCTTTCCCTCCATTTCCAAACCCTTCCCACACTCCTCACCTATAAATACACACCAAAATCCTCCATTTTTCTCCACACCTGCAACTGCCTCCCTTCTCTTCTCCCTATACCTAATTTTCCAGCACCCTCTCCTTCTCATGATGGCCCAAAGAGCTGCCCCATCAAATACGACTCAACTGAAATTTTACCCTCCGAAAATAGTGAATTTCGTTCTCGCCAAGAGGTGCGTTGGTGCAGCCATCTCTTTGGTTCGGATCTCAAACTCCACATGGAGCGAGCAGTCCAATGGACAACGCTACCCAATTCTATCACCGCCCTCTTCATGCCTAAGGGTTGGTATCATTTCTTTAATGAACCCTACGAGGCGATTTGGGCCACCGAGGTATGCTCTTTCTATGGATCCCTTATTCGAACGGGACAATTCGAGTCTCAAGACTTTGTCGATGGTATCGTCATTCCCTTCTCTTTGTCCATTCTCACTGCCAAGTTGGCCGAATATGACGTTTCGGATCTTCGAGACTACACATATCCAAGGAATGTTCCCCCGATAGCCAAGGACCTGATTATGGAGCGAATTGCCCCCGGCATTGCTTGGAGGGGGAGACGGTCCCTGTTGGTTGACTTAACGAGAAAGCACGCCTCACATTCCAAATTGTGTGTGCTAACATTTTTCAAACTTCCAACGATTCCGCAATGCGTCCCCGTCAAGCCACATTGATATACCACCTCTTCGATACCAACACTTCAATTCACCTGGATCGCACCCTATATACTGACATTATCGTGGCAGCATTGGATGAGAAAGTTACTGCAGCGCTTCCATATGCATGCCTGATAACTTCCATTCTCAAAGACGATGGCGTTGCTGCTCCGCTATACCGAACTATCCTCCCCGATCCCTTTGGATAAGGAACCCGCACTCGGGGCGCCAAACAGCTAGCCATCCTTCGGGAAAGGCGTGGAAGTGATGACGAGGCCAATGATGCCTCGAGGGAGGACGAGGAAGAGGTCGGTGCCGATATGGAGATGGGAGAAGTGGGCATTGATGAAGAATCGATCGAAGAAGAAGAAGACCTAGATTTCGAATGGGCGGGTGGCGAGCTCACTAATAGAATGTCGGCCCTCGAGATGAAATTCAAAAATTTTATGACCGACTATCGTCGCGATACAAGTATGTTGTTTCATTTCCAAGAAGACTTGTACAGACGCCAGGGGGATCCAAACGAGCCATTTCCATCCTACTTTTATGACCCTTATGGCCCCGACACGCCCAGCTCTCCCCACCCACCACCCCAGTGAAGCTTTGATTGGTTTATGTGTCAGTTGTTCGTTGTTTGACTTGTTCACATGGTTGTATGCTCCTTCCTGTTATTGTACCACAATCCTTTTATATTAAGTATGCATTTTAAATAATTTGTTTATTTTATCTTTTCGTAATTCATTCGCTTTGAGTTAGATTTTAGTCCTTTTTGCTTGAGGACAACGCAAAAGTCTAAGTTAGGGAGGTGACAAGTGCGTATGTCTAAAACTTCACAAATTTTCAAAAATGCCCAGAAATTTAAAAAAAAATCATAAAATTTTGAAAAATCCAAAAATATTTTTCTTCAAAATAAATAAAAATTGGAATTCAAATTTCTCAAAAATATCAGTGAAAGTCGATTTAAAGTCTCACATTGTAAAAACACAATACACAAAGTCGAAATTGACCAAAGATGGAAATTGAGCGAACGTAGGCGACTTAACGAATAAATGTGGAGATTAACAAACCCGATGAGATTCGAGCCTTTCATCTTTGTGAAAATTAAAGATCAATCTGAGTTAATTGTTAACTCAAAGTTCTTTTCAGCGTCTAAAAAGTCATCGAGGATATCAATCCTTTCATTTTGATCGGTTATGAAAAATGTGTGTGATATTGCCTTGAAAAACGTGCTAAAATTGATCTCTAAACTTAATTCATCTCGAAACGCATATGGTAAATTAATAAGTAATTCGAACAATGAAGTAGGCCATCGTTTGTTACCCAAAAACATTAGCCATAAAAAGATGTGAAAAATTATCCCTTTGATAACCCATTTGAGCCGAATAAAATTTATCCTTTTCGTTTGGTACCCCAAAAAACCCAAGTAGCCCGGAACTGCGAAAATGGAATATTGATTAAAGTCCGAAAAGTGCAACAAAAAGAATAATGCTCGACAAAAAATAGCAAGAAAAGAAAAGAAGTGAAAAACAAAAAAAATAGAGAAAAGGAATAGAAAATGAGCAAAAGCCCCAAAAAAGGACTAACAGACATCATAAGCAACATTTTCCAATTCCGAAATTCTTAACCTTTTCCCAATTTTACCCAATACACCTTTTACCCAAAAAAATTCTAACCGAGTCCAAATTGCGAAATTAGTTACTGCGTGGAGAGTTAAAACACAAAAGATAATAAAAGAGATTAAATGTGTGAAAAAGAGGCAATGTTCCCATGTTTCAAACCGTATTCCATTGATGAGATCCAATCACTAAAAAAATTGTCTTTCTACTTGTGTGTGTGAATTTGCGTCCATTAAATTTACTCTTATAAATCACGCATACTGAGATAATAGCTACATTCCGAGTGATTCGTTTGTGAGAGCATCCCATGAGATTTTGAAATCAAAGCAAATTTTCGAAAAGTAACGTAATGGTCAATCGATGGAAATCCATGGTTAAATTTTTGTCTCCGCACATACGCACTATGATTTGAGAATCTTGAACATGATTTGATGATGACTATTTTCTGGAAAAGTTTGAATTATACAATTTTTGCGTATTTTGAGTTTTCTTTTAGTTGAATTTTGTGGGTATATTCACTGCAAACCCTCACGAGACACAACTCGTCCTACTAGGGTAACCTAGGGGTTTAAAGGCTTGTTGCATATGCTAAATGCAAATGCTTTCCTGCGAAAAAGGTATTCTATACCAATAAAATGATTTTCAAGAGTTGAGCCTTACTAGGATTCTTTTACATTGCTCAGGACGCGTAAAGTTCTAAGTTAGGGGGCTTTGATAAGGCATAAATTCTTCCTAATTTATCCCTTTAATTTAGTTACTTTTAACACCTCGAACAACGTAATCGATTTGATTTTATCTCATAATCTTGGTACTGACTTATTCTAAAAAGTACCCCGAGTTTCTGGTATTTCGTACTAATTTTACAGGTATTTGATGTCACTAAAGAAAGAAAGAAACCAGAAGAATAGAGAAAGAAAAAAAGGAAAGTCAAAAGGGAAAATAGTTAATTTTTACCCGGAATTCGGATGAGGCATCTAAAGAAAAGTTGAATATATCAAGTTTAGAAGTACATAGGAAGAAATGGCACCTCAATCGGAGTTTCGGTGTGAAAGTTATGAGCAGTCAAAAATTGAAGAAAAATTCAAAGAAAAACCAAACCGATCCAGATCGGATCAATTCGAAATGCAAAGTTCCAGTGAACCCCGGACCGAAGATGGATCGAAGCTGAGAGAAATTAAACGAAATGATCCGTATCGGATTGATCCGATCAGAAATTAAAAGAATCGATCCGAATCCAAGCAAAATCGAACCGAAGGAGGACCGGACCGGTCCGACTGTAATAATTTTGTTTTCTTACTCTTCATCCAATGGAGAGTCCTGGTTAAGATAAAACTCTTGGAGTCTTGTAGGGTATTTAAACCAGATTTATTATCATTTTAAGGGCGGAAAATTCATCTAATTTTTCCTTTTACAGTAAAAACCCTAGTTTGATGATTTATTGCAGTTTTAATTCCAAGATTGAAGTTTGTTCAGATTTCTGTGATTACAAGTAATTTTAGTTGATGCTTTTAGTGCTTTAGTAAGTTAGTTGATTACTCTCTTCTGTCTAATCTTCCTTCTACATCATTATTCAATTCTCCCTTAGTTTAATCATGATCTCCTTCCATTCAACAATCGTTTTCATTAATTTCATCATGTTAGGCTAGGTTTTTAAGGATCGGGATGCATGAACTCAACCTGATGTGGTAGTTGCATGTATATAAAATTAATCCTCTAAATTTAATGATTTGATTAAGACCATATTACGTAGAAACACGACAATTGTAGATCTTTGGATCTCGTTTGCTTCAGGGTAACCGGGATGCTTCAGAATGCAATTCGAGTGTCACTATCGCAATACCGATTTACTCATCCTCTAATTAAGTATAGTGCGGGCTTGAACCTCATATACGTAATGCTTTGGAGTACTAAATTTTGTGTCTAATTAATCACTTAAATTTATGATTATTTTTATACCATCAATACACTAGGGTTGAGGGATTGTATTCCCATCCTGTTTTCTTCATTATATAGTTCGAGTTTTAAATCATTCATCGTTAGTATTTTAGGTAATTTAGAATAGTTGCATTTCTTTCATATTTTCAAAATTGCATTTAGTTGTAGCCAATTCTCAAAACAAATCATCTTTTCCTTTATTTTTAGAGTTAGAGTTAGGATTCCTTCATCTGTCCAACGTTGTTACAACTCCATTGTCCTATTTCCCTGAGGATCGATACCCGAATTATCGGATTATTACTTGAGCGACAGGCTTTCACTTGAGCCTAGAGAGTACGCACTTATGAGACACATTCTTAGTCGCGTCAATACACTTATGGGTAATGGGGGCATTATTTTCATAGTTTACATAAGGTTAACCAAGCAAGACCTCAGGGGCATTAGTATGCTCTTCCATCCCCAACATAGTATCAGGACTTACCACCAACACCTGTGCACCCGGCTTTGCCTCAAGCACATAGACGCCCACAACTTTATTATGGGCGTGTCTACAATATCCATTAGGTAAGTTAGATATTACACCCTCAAATGATTGAGTATATTTTTTACATTAATGGTGGTTATGCACGGGTTATGTTTGACATGGGCGCATCACACTCATTTGTTGGTTATACATTTGCATCTACATCGGTCTTTGTATATATAGGGAAGGATGTGTCTTCATATATGGATACTCTAGTAGGTAGGGGTGCTTCCTTACGCCATATATGTTGAGGCATGGATGTAGAGATCGATCGATTGTTTTTTTTTTTACTTTTCATTATTTGATATGTCGACGTACGATATTATTTTTGGCATGGATCGGTTAGATCAATATCACTCACAGATAGATTGCAGTGGGAAGGCGATTACGTTTGTTATTACCGGATAGGAAATGTTCTTAGTTTTTATGCCTAGGCTTGAGGGAGGGTCTAGCACAAACTTATATTATATCTACGCAACTTCATATGAGCAAGTCAAAGTATCGTTGGATTCGATATCGATTTTCTAGTATTTCATAAACGTATTTGAGGAGATACCAGGGTTACTACCAAATAAAAAGGTAGAATTGTGCATTGATTTGATGTCGATCACTAGGCCCATCGCAAGGTAACTATAATGGATGGATCCATTACAGAAAAAGGAGTTGCGTGAGTAGATCTAACATTTATTAGTCCAGGGGTTCATATGGAACAGCATGTCTTCGTGGGGAGATCCAGTCTTATTTGTTAAGAAGAGAGAAGGAACTCTTTGATTATGTATAGATTATCGGCATTTGAATAAGATCACGATATGGAACAAGTACTCATTACTATGCATCGAAAATTTATTCAATGAGTTAAGGGGCACGTCATTTTTTTCCAAGATTAATTTTTTATCAAGTTATCACCGGTTACATATTCGGGAGGAAATTATTTAGAAGATGACTTTTCTGATGCGGTATAGGTCATACGAGCTTTGGGTCGTGCCATTTAGGTTAACCAACACTCCAGCAATGTTCACGGACACGATGAATCAGGCATTTAGACCATTCTTAGATTAGTTCATCCTTATGTTTATTGACGACATTTTGATATACTCACAATTAAAGGAAGAGCATGAAAGCCATTTTTAGTTGGTTTAACAAACACTAGGGGAACATAAGTTATATGCGAAGTTCTCTAAGTGTGTATTTTGTCTATGAGAGGTATGGTTCAAGGGCATGTTGTATTCGCAACTCAGATTTCGGTGGATCCTAGCGAAATTTTTATAGTTATATATTGGGGATATCCTATGACGCCTACAAAAGTTAGGATTTTCTTAGGTTTGGCAGGATAATGCACGAGGTTCATTCGGGGGTTCTCAAAGATTACTGGACCACTAACACACCTGAACCATAAAGGGGTATCTTTCGTTTGGAGTGAAGACCTCTACAGAGCCTTTGAAAAGCTCAAAGAAAAGCTCACAATCGCGCATGTACTTGCATTACACAGACTTTCATTGAGTATTTTGTGTTTATAGATGCATCAATTTAGGTATTAGGAAGGGTACTAATACAAGAGGATAGTCTTATAGCTTATACGTCTCGAAAGCTTAAGACTCATGAGGGTAGCTACCCCACTCATGATTTGGACTTGGATGTGATATTATTTGTCCTTCATATTTGGAGACATTATCTATTGGGTGATATGTTCACTTTATATTCCGATCACAAAAGTCTCAAGTATTTTTTTACTCAAGATCTGAATATGACACTGAGGAGATGGCTCGAATTTGTGAAAGACTACAACTTTTTAATCCAGTACCATCCAGGGAAGGCGAATGTGGTAGCTGATGCATTGAGTAAAAGATCGACTGTTACATAGGTAATATGGTATGCCAAACATGAGGATGATTTATCAAACATTTTAGGAGCACAGTGGAGTGACACTCGAGACTTAGATTTGTCTAGTGCATTTTTTATGGAAATAATCGTTACGCCAGCCATGGTGATGAGGGTGATATAGGCACAGGCTTCAGATACCTTATGCCAGGACAAGGTATAACAATAAGTTTCAGGAGAAGTTCGATCATTCTCTATAAGTTCAGATGACGTACGAAGATTTTAGGGACAGTTGGTTGTTTTATAGAATCTCGAGTTAAGGATAGTAGTTTTAGCCGAGGCACGCGGTTCATGACTCATGATACATCCCATAGGGGACAAAATGTATTAGGACATGTATAGAGAATTTTGGTGGATCTGGATGAAGAAGGATGTTGCATAGTTTGTGTCTAAGTGTACTACTTTTTGGCTAGTAAAGGGTGAGCGCCCATGACCGACAGGGGAGTTACATCCTTTGGAGATTCACGAGTGGAAGTGGAAGAGTATCTCCACGAATTTCATAGTGGGACTGTCGAGGTATTAAAGAGGTCACGATTCGATTTGGGTCATCATTGATAAATTGAAAAATATGCCTTATTTCCTTCCCGTTGGGACATAGTTCACAGCTGAACAATATGTCAAATTATTTATAGTAGAGATTGTATGGATTCATGGTGTGCCGCGTGACATTGTTTTCAACAGGGAAAAAACATTTATATATCAGTCCAGAGGGGTTTTAAGGATTCTATAGGGTTCGGTTGAATTTAATCACGGTGTTTCACCGTCATTAGGACGGTCAAACTGAGCGAGTGAACCAGATTTTAGAAGATATGCTTCGAGCATGTGTGTTGGACCTCAAAGGTAGGTGGCATCAACACCTACCTCTTGTGGATTTTTCGTACAAAAATATTCATCAGGAAACTATTGGTATAGAACCTTATATGGAACTATATGGTCCACTTTGTCATTCTCCGAATTATTCATTAAAGTTGAGGGAACATGGGATGTTTGGACTAGACGTTATTCGGGACACCTCATAGAAGGTGGCACTCATCCAATCATGGATAAAGACGGCACATGATAAGAAAAAGAGTTATGCCGATAAGAGATGGACAAAATTGGAGTTTTAGGTGAGACGCCATGCACTTCTTTGAGTATCCACAATGAAAAGGGTTGTCTAGTTTAATTCTAAGGGGAAGTTGGCACCCCGCTACATTGGTCCCTTCACGATTTTGGAAAGGTTTGGCCTGATGACCTATCGATTGGCTTTGCTCGATAACCTTTAGTGGTTACATGATGTTTTCTATGAATCGATGATGAGGAAGTTTATGAGGGACTAGGTCGCCTACAAGCACATCGACCTCGATGGGTTTAAGCTTCAGTCAGATGAGAGTTACGAGGAGAGACCATAGCTCCTAATTAACCGTAGATAGCATACTTAGCGATTAAAGGTCATAGTATTAGTTAGAGTTCAGTAGGGACACCATATAGAATCTAAGTAGGAATGGTAGATAGAGGACGACATGCGAGCGAGATATTAAGATTTATTTTAATCAGGTATAAAATTTGAATTTTGAGGATGAAATTACTTATTTTAGGGGCGAAGAATTTAAAACCCCATAATTTAAATTAAATTGAATAATCAAATAAATTATATATGTGTATATTTGTATGTATTGATTTGCGGTGATTGGTGACGTCACTACAAATTATGTTTCTGTTTGAAATTGAATTGAATTTAAAATACGGTGCTGAAATAATAATTATTTAACGAATAAAAATAATTATATTGGTGGGATAATTCAAATGATTTTAGGGACGTGTAGAATTTCCAATTACACCTTTAAAAGGTTTAATTTTAAGTCCCATAGGTTAGTATATGATTTAGGCTTAGACTTTAGGCTATTCACTACACCAAAACTACCGAATTATCGCGGTTATTGACCGTGACAAGTCCAACTTATCAAGGTCAATGACCGTGACGAGTCTGGGGGTGATAACTTTTGTTGTCACAGACTTGTCATGGTCATTGATCGTGACAAGTTCATTAGACTTGTCACGGTCCTGTCACGGTCTTTGAGCTTGACAAGGTTTGTCATGGTTAAAGACGTCCCATGACAAACTTTAAAAAATTATCACAGTCAATGACCGTGACAAATCTGGTCAGAATTTAAAAAAAATTGCAGGGCAGTTTGGCCACTGCCACTACCCAGCAGTATATTTGTACCTGTTATAGCAAAATTGTACCTGTTCAAAATACATATATCCAAATAAAATATAAATAATTCACCAAATCATTCTATATATAATTCAATATCCAAATATAATAATAATAATAATAATAATAATAATAATAATAATAATAATAATACAATCCATATACATATGAAAATGTAACAACACAAAACAATTCAAATATAATGCTAGTGTCCAAATAAAAATAAATATAAATAATGTCATGCCATAGTGTCTGGGGTAGGTTAGAGGAGGAAGGAAGGCCACACGGTATATGCATTGAGATTCCCCTCAATATGCATCACGTCGCATTGTTCGCGCAACCACAAAGCGGAGTTCTCCTTCGTGATTATCACATGCATGACGAGCACCTTGGCCTCGATGTTTTGAAGGATACGTCCATGAACTGGCATACCCTGGACGGTATTCGGGTCCCTCAACCCCCTCGATATCCGTTTGCCATCATATTTGTTACGTCAAAATACGCTCGGCCAACCGATTTTTGACATAGGCCACTGGATGGGAGCCAAGTAGGGGACTGGATCATCAAGCGGTGAGTCCGCGCGTATCGACGATGAAGAAGAGATGTCCACGTCCTCGTCCTTGTCCTCCTCCACCTCCTATACCACCACCTTCTCCTTCCCCTTGCCCTCGCCCTCGCCCTTGCCCTTTCTACCCAACTGATGCTTCATAAATGCTTACATATCTAGGACCGTCGCCTCCAGCCTTGATATCTTCGCGTCATACGTGTCCACCTGACGATCTAACCCGATGTTGCTCATTTCCTTTTCGGTGATCCTAGATTTTCCCACCCACGAGCTCACCCCTAGTCCTCCCCTTGCTATCAGCGCCAATCACTTGGCTAAGTGCGTCCGTGGACAAAGATGTCGTATCGACATCAGACTGCGACTCATGCACTTCCTTAAGCTTTGCCTGAAACGACAAAAGGCACACTATTAGTTAAATAAGTAAATAAAAAAATTATAACGCAATTCACAAAAATTAAACTGTCAGATTACTTACAATCGTGGCCACGATGCTCGGGGACACCTCCTTATCCTTGCCCTTCTTCGCTCGAATTTCCACATAGGCATCGAGCCGATGTGGCCTACCCCCAGGGCCACTCCCCGTCCCTTGAAATAAAATAATACAAAATTAGTAAGAAACGCAAAGTAAAATAATGCAGAATTACATATTTCTATAATTATAGAAAAATAAAAACTTACCATCCTGTGCTCCACCTCGGCATAAGACATCCGATAGGAGTAGTGCACGTCCGTCTTTTTTACTCGATTTTCCCTCCTCGGTTGCGAGATGCCAATTATCGCTCCTCGATATCATTGTCAATGAAGTTTTGCTATTGTTCCAATGCGATCGTCTCTTTTGGCGGGACGGACTCACGCATTCTGATAATGGAGTCCCGGGTCATCCCAAAGTACCAGGCCCATAAATTCTTCTTCGATGTCTTGTGTTGCTCCCTCAACTGCTCTAGCACATAATCGCGGAGTTCTGGGGGCAGGCTGAATTGTTCCTATCAAACAAATACAAAATAAAAACAATGTAAGTGTTAGTTGCGAATAAATATAGATAAAGATATAAATTGAAATTGAAATTGAAATTGAAATATAAATACATTACTTGTAGTGCCGCCCAAATAACTAAGTTGAGCTCATTTGGCCCCTCCTTCCAACTGGTGTACCCCGGGCCGATAATCATCTTCACCAGCTCGAGGGATCTAGCCAATAATACCATCTTGTTCTCAATGTCCATTCCCAATTTTCCCCATTTGGGGAGCCTAGGGGCCGAGGAGACCTCGTCGCCTCTGCTACTGTCGAGCCCTGAACAAGACATCATCATTATCATCATCATCATCCTTGCCTTAATCCCTGAAAGAGACATTTTCTGTAAAAATTGTTGTTATTAGTACAAATCCAAATGAATTAGAAGAATACAAACACTCCTGCACACACACCTGGAGAAGACATACAAACATTTTATGTGGTCGTGCCACTTTCGAATGTGTTGTGACACGAAGTAATTTTAGAAAATAGTTGAAAACTCCCCCCCCCCCCCCCCCCCCAACACACACACATACAAAGGAAAGAGAGAAGGAGAAAAAATGATCAAGTACAAATGAATTAAAATCATTAAACTGGTGTCCGATAATAATAAAACACTAGAATAATACACCCACTAGACATGGACTTTGAATTAATGCTTAAGTATTAGATCTAAATAGTACATGCACTAAACTGATGAAGTACAAATGAATTAAAAATATTAAACTATTGTCTGATAATTGGAATACTTATTACAAATCTAAAATTTGTTTTAAATTCGGGTTATCATAAAAAATGAATTGATATTCGGTAGGAGTAGCCAAGTCATCCACACTACTGTTTATACACTTTAGCGCACATGGGACGATTGACCATGGCTCGTTGTTGATATACTCTGAGTAAAACACTTGCTTAACCTTTTGAAATGCATAAACAACTGGCTCATCGCTCACATGTTTGTTGCTCTTCAACTTGGACAAGTCAACCATGATCAAATTGGTTCCAGGATCAACTTTACAAGTATTTTTTTCCTCAACTCTTACCCAATCATAGTAAAATACAACCTCTTTGAAGCTTACATAGTCCAATTCAAATATATTTCAAATTACACCATAGTAAGTCATTTCAGCTTCAACGAGGTTTTTATCTTTTGCGCTCACTCGGAAGAAAGTAAGAGCCTTGTATGAAATGCATGAGTTCTATACATTTTTACTTTCCTCATACACCCTTACACTGAATACGTAAACGTTCAATCGATACTTTTTGTACTCTTGTGCCATGAACAAGGGTCCAGTGGCTAGATGAGTAAGCCTTGATGTCACATCACCCGTCTATAGGAGGTGAGAATATAGATAAATTAAATAGGTTAGTTGAAAAGTTTTATTGTAATGTAACATTATATAACAACCATTTTCATTATAATCACCTCGTGTGACAACCACAACCTAAATTCTCTATATGATTGTGCCATTATTTTTCGTCTTTTATTGTTCTCACAGGCTTCATATTTTCTGCATAAAGTTAATGTGATGAACGTATTACAAAATTAATCATGTATAAAATAATCGAAAATATTGTAAAACATAAAATAATTTAAACTTACTTTTTCCATTCTTCGACATCTTCATGTGTGTCAATTAGATAACGAGTAACTTGTTCATGTTGCAAACTCGTTAATTTCACTCCTTTGCCCATCACATGACCACCCTCATCGACGAACTCATCAATGTCATCAACGTTGGACGATTCAGGCATATATTCTCGAGTATAGATTGATGACTTCACGATGATGTATTCCTCTGCAATTGATCCTGCAATGTATCGTGTATTCTACATAATCTTTGAAAACTTTCATCAATCTTTCAAATGGATACATCCACCGATATCGAACTGGACCGCAAAGAAGTTCATCATTGCATAGGTGTACCAATAAGTGAACACTTATGTCAAAGAATGATGGGGGAAAGTACTTATCCAACACACAAATCTCTTCGGTAAACGCTAATTTTGCGTCCACTATATGTTCTCGATTGACTACCTTCTCACACAAAAGTGAGAAGCAGATACTAATTTGCATAATAGCTCTCCATAAATCCTCATGCTTAGAGAAACAATGATTAAACAATAGAGGAACCAATTGCATGATCACATGCCAATCGTGGGACTTACACTTATGTAAATCATGGGTAGCATAATTCACAATTCTTTGCAAGTTGGATAAAAAATTAGATGGAACCTTCAAATTATATATTGTGTCTAAAAGAACCTTCCTTTCCCCACTCGTCAAAGTAAACGTACCAGGGGGAATTATTTGTCTTCCCCTACTATCTTCTTTCAACCATAGTTATGGCTTAAGTTTCAACGATTTAAGGTCTTTTCGTGCATTTTCTCCATCCTTTGAATGACTCCCCCCAAGGCATGTTCCTGCAATATGTTCAATGATGTTCTTCTCTGCATGCATCACGTCCAATACATGGCGCATCAGGTTACTCTTCTAATAAGGCAAGTCAAATTAAATTGACCTCATGTCTCACTATCATTCCCAGTTAGGGTCTTCTTATGTTTGACATTCTAAAATTTAGGATTCTTACCTTTCATATTAGGGCCACAATCAGCATATTTACTTTCAATTTCTGAACCTAAATGTTTTCTTGACGGTAGCCTATGTTCAACCCCGCCCGATAAAAAAATTGGAACCTTTCTCAAATTTAAAACTATGAGCGGGGGATAAAAACCTCCTATGGAATTGGTATAAATTTGTTGAGCTAGCGCGAAGATGAAGAGATTTAGTCTCCTCTCCACAAATAGGACACCCAAATAACCATGTACTACACAACTAAATAGTGTCCCATAAGCTGGAAAATCATGAATTTCCCACATCAACATAGATTTTAGCATAAACTTTTCTTTTCTAAAAGAGTTAAATTCTTGCACACCCTCTTCCCACAACACATTTAATTCTTCTACCAACGGAGCCAGATAGATATCGATGTCATCACTTGGTGCCTTTGGCCCAGGTATCAACAAAGATAACATGGAAAATTCAAGTCTCATACACTGTGAAAGAGGGAGGTTGAGTGGGGCTAGGATCACTGGCCACACACTCTGATTGGTGCTTAGATTTCCAAATGGATTGAAACCATCTATTGATATAGCCAAACAAATGTTACACTATTCTCGAGCAAAATTGGGATACTCATAACTCATCCTCCTCCAAGCAGTAGAATCAATAGGATGAGGCATGAGATTATCCCCTACTTCTGACCTAGCATGCCAAGTAATTGCCTCCGCTATCCATGGTACTGTGAAAAACTGCTTTAATCTAGACCCAATGGGAAAATATTTTAACACTTTTTGAGGCACTTTTGAGCTTGTACCTTCCTTGCCAGTAGATTGGACATATCTAGGTTCATCGCATATCGAACATCGATCGATATTTTCATACTCCTTTCGGTATAGTATGCGGTCATACACACAAGCATGAATAGATTTACACTTCATTCCCAAACCTTTCAAACTGTTCTTCATAATATGATAGATATTTGGAAGCGCATTCTCCTTAGGTAGCAAGCCCTTCACCCAATTCATAATTCCTGTCATGTTATTGCCAGACAAACCGTATTGGGTCTTCAAACTATGCAGACTAACCATGGCATGTAAAGTTGTTTGATCTTTCTTACAGCCGGAGAATAACGGTTGGTCGCCTTAAATTTTAAACTTTGGTAGTCATCGTCAAGGTTTATCCTGATATCTTCATGAGCACCAGAACCTTGTACATCGTCAGTGACCTCATTCTCTTCCACTTCATGAATTCCGTACACATCATCAACTAAATCCTCTAACATATTATGATCTACGTCGTCCCCTTCTACATCTATCTTACTTCTTGAAGGTTGTTGTGAAGGTTGCTCGGGGATAAAATGAACTTACAATTACCCGTGAAAACTCCAAAATCGATAATTATCTTGCATAACCAATCTTAACAAATGTAGTTCAACTATTTTCCACTCAAACACCTTTCCATTCTCACACCTAGCACATGGACACGAAAAATCTTCATCATTATGGCATCTCTTTGCGTATTTCACAAATTCATTAGCACCTCTACGAAACACATCCCCCAATATATTTGTCTCACTCACCCACTCTTTTTATTTAGTATATCCCATTACAGCTACTACAAACAATCACCTATTAAAGGTAAGAAGTGTATATTCATGGATTATCATAAAGAAACTTAGATTTATAGTATGTTTCATTTAATTACATCTTATTTATATTCGATTTTTAAATTTCAAATTTAAATTCAATTTATAATATTAATTCCTATTTCCTCCATCCTCTCTAAAGGGTAAGTGGCCCTATCCCATTCAAGATCGCATATTTCAATAATATACTTAATAGCTCATGCACATTGTTACGATTTGAGAAACATTCGGCAGCATATCCCCATAGTTCTCCAAGTACATGACATAGATTCGCAAGTGTGAGTGTTATTTTAATTTATCAATTGAAATAACACTCACACTTGCCAATCTAGTATGTACCCAGAGAACATTAGGACACGACTGCAGAGCTTCCTCCAAAAGTAATAAGTTTAAGCCACTAATAATAATATTATACAGAAATTATGCACTCTCAAACTGTCAAAACGGGACAATTTGAGAGATCTCATTACAGGGGTAATGACTCTCAAAAGGGTCTAAGGGCTATTGAATGCGTACGCATAAGAACTAGAAGGCTAGTATCTATGCGCACTATATGCAATTTCAAGTATGTTTTATTTAATTATCATAAATGAAACATACTATATATATGAATTAATAATATATTGTTCGTAACACAAAGTAATTTTAGAAAAAAGTTGAAAACTCCCCCCCCCCCATTTGGACAATAATCCAGTGGTCATGCTACTTCCAAAATTAACCAACCCAACATCGGTCCACTATAATCCAACTGCAACAACAACAACAAACCAATAAATGTGAATTCGTACACCTTCTAATTCATCTACTCAATTAGTTCATTTCATCACGTCTTATAAATATATCATCATTAAAGCTATACAATTAAAGTTACAATTAAAGCTATATTTTATTAATCAATTTTTCCATTTCAACTATCACGGTGTAATATTAATGTTTAACAACTTAATTTTGAATTCCAAAACAACAAAATCTAACCCATAATATGTACAATTACTAAAAATCCTAAACATCAATTCAAACTAACTACATACGAATTTAAAACCAACAATTAATAAGGGGAATCTAAAGGCTTCTAACTCATTTATATCCAATTAAAGTCATAAATAAATTAACAATAATAATTATAAGTCCCAATTCCAATTCTTATTATGACTATTCCATGAGAAAATTTTCAAATTGAACTTTAAGCCTCTTAAACATGGGGAGAATCATCATTTAGACATTTACGTATGAAATCAAGGGTTAATTACTTATCATTATGTATTAGCGAACAATATTTGGGTAAATATACTTAAGGGTACAACATATATTTGGATATTTACACATGTACGCATGAAACCCTAATTGTTCCATTATCCACACACACGCACACTACACACACACAACACACGCACGTGCCCTGCCCCCACCCCTACTGCCTATTCACAAGCACACCACACACACTGACCCCCACCCCTAATCCCCCCACCCACCCTTCCACCTCCCACACCCCTACTACCCCCCTCCCCTCCCCCCCCCCCCCCCCCCCCGCACACCCACACACGCACACACCCACACCCACTACCCTCACCCCCTACTTCCTCCACACCCACACAGGCACACACACTTGCACACACCCACACCCACATCACACATACACCCACACACGCAGAACACCACACACATGCACGTATACACACATATTCATATACACACAAAGGAGAGAGAGAGAGAGAGAGAGAGAGAGAGAGAGAGAGAGAGAAAATGGGGAAACAAAATGGTGGGAAAAAGAAGGGTTTATTTTACTGAGAAATTTTTCACAAACCTGTCAAGGTCTTTGATCGTGGCAACTTTCTAACATTGTCACATCATTGACCGTGACAAGGGTGGCCGACTGAAGGGTGGAAATTTGGCCTTTTTGGTGTAGTGATTAGGAATCAGTTTTGGGCTTTATGGGACATGTCCCATATGAGTTATTTTAGGCACCGCATTCTAGGAATCCCCCTAATTCTCTCCTTAGGTCCCTAGTGCCTCCCCAACTCACTACAAACCCCAGACCATACTCCGAGTACCAATCTAGAAGCCATTGGGTGATTTCAAGCCACGTTTGACTCCAGTCAACTCCATCGTCAGAGCGAAAGCTCTATGAATTGTCAGCGGTCTTTAAATCCCCTTTCCAATGGTCCAACCCATGCACAAAATGGCGCAAGTTCAGACGAACGGACCATTTTACTACTGAAAATTAATTGGAGGCCATTAGGCACTCTCGAGCCCCGATTTGAACCCAATCAACTTCATCCTCAGAGCGAAAGCCCAATGAATATTCGAAGGATACAAAAACTCCTTTTCAATGATCCACCCCATGCGCTAAACGGCATAATGGTTAGGAAGAATGATCCGCTTTTCCCTAAAAAATGATCTAGAGGCCACCGGGCGCTCCCAGGCTCTGTTTGACCAAAGTCAACTCGTCAGCTCGAATGACACTGCATGAATCTCCAAAGGACACTGAATACCATTTACAACAGTCCACCCCGTGCAAAAATCAGTCTTATGGTTTGGACGAATGATCCATTTTACTCCGAAGGGTGGACTGTTGCCTCGTGCAACACCAAGGATTCTCAAAGATCTTTGAAGTACCTTTCTAACGGTATGCCCCGTGCGCAATTTGGACTTACGAAATGCATTTTACGAGACTGCCAATTGGCATGTCCATTTCTATGCCTATTTGCAGTGTGTCTAGGGTTACGTGCCGATAGGCAGGGACAATGCCGATCGGTAGTCCCCGTACCCAATATAAGGAGAGCATGAGCTCACCTTCCAAGGCACCTCAAAAGCATCAATTTCAGTGATCTTAGGAACATTCTTCTTAAGTCAGTGAGGTTTCTTTGTTTGAAACCTTTCTCCACATTTCATTCTCATCACTTTCACACCCAATTTAGCAAAAATACTCCTACATTCTTCATTCACTTTCAAGGAAACTCATCATCAATAAAGATCAATCTCCAAGTCTCCAAAGAAGGTCCAAGAATTCTTCTCTTTAAATTTCTTTATTTTCGCATTAGTTATATAAATTCTTAATTTACCTTTTACTTTAGATCATACACGTATTAATTTTCAGTCCTTTATTAGTTATATTGAACATAATATATTTTCTTGAAGAAAACCCAAAACAAGAAAAAGAGGGTAACACCTATAAATTCCAATGATATTTTTCACCACATTTTCTCAAAACTAAAAAGATATTTTCTATATACACATATAATAAACTCCCATTTGAATTTATGGGATAAACCCCACCCTTGTGCCGCATGCAAACTATGTGGAATTTTATGCCTTCATAGGCTATGAAGGTGTTTTGGGCTAAAAAACGAAACTCTAATCCTATTTTCATCTTTTTCCTATTTTATCCATATATTATTCATATATATCATACTTTTGATTCATACTTGGGTCTTATCTAACACATATTATCCTTGCACCATAACAATCAATATCTCGATAAGCTCACACATCAAATTTTTTAATTACTATTTTGGGAACATTCCTATGGATGACCTCACTCCATCCCTTCCATGATGTGAGTGGAGCGATTATGATCTCCTCTTATATATACACGCTCACACACTTCACGAAGAAATTGAGAAAATAGTAACATAATCCCATGAGAGACCGAAAGGGAGGGATGGGTGGTTAACACCTTCCCATTCCATAACTTATTCCCTGAACCTCTAAGACTGTTAGTTTTGCAAGCATCAGTTTGTCTTTGATGCCGCTCTCTTGAGACAGTGACATGTTCTTTTGCCTATTTTGTGCAAAATAGGTTAGTGACTATATCTCTTTACATCACTCCAAAACTAACAACGACCAAAGCAACCCCCTGAATAGCGAGGGGCGTGGGTTCTTTATCCTCCCTCTTTCCCCCGAAGCGTCGGGGAAGGGAAGATCTCGGGATGGCCACAGGGGAGACTTTGCTGGGGACTGGCTTAAGAGGGCGAGACTCTGTTTGCATGGGTGTTATTATTTTCTTCTTATGTGCGTATGCACCTACCTGTATGTTCCCTTTTCTCCTCTATTATTTCTTGTATATATCCTCATGTTTATATCACCTCTCACTCACTTTTCACTTCACACACATGTAAATAATATCCATATACACCTCACACTACCTACACTTGTATATAGGTTCAGTTATATCCACATGTTGAACACACCACTTAGGATATCCATGCTTAGGTGTCACTAGCTCACACCTCCACTTATCACACTTGTATATATCCATGCTCACTTATACTTTTGACACACCATTTGTAATTTAACTATGCTTAGGATCACTACAACACACTCATTTTATATATATTCACACACCACTCACTCTTAGTGTACTCTTCATGCTCTATGCTAGATTTACTTTTTAGGATACTTGTACATTCTTCCTTATTAGCATAATGCTCATCATGCCAAATAAAATACTCTCTCCATAATATACTAATCATGATTCATGCATTTGGCACACTACATCACTAAGAGCATGGCTATTGACCAAAGTTTTTTTCGGTACTGGAGGTTCACTTTGTGATGGGCGCTGGTCCGGTAGGGCACAGTTAGCATAAGAAATATGATTCTCTCATTTCATTGGCCAAGTACCTTTTACGTATATCAAACAGTTCCCCTCGCATCGTACTGCTTGACAGAACTCACGATGGGATGTATATAGTAGGGAAATCACTCACGTACGTCAAGTATATTGAATTCTCTCTCACACGTACTGTCCCCATGAGGTATATAGTGTGGCAACCCACATACACTCAGGTATATCAAATGGCTTGTCCACACATACCGATTACCCTTAAAAGCAAGACGCATATCGTGAAAGTCACGGCAAAGTGGGGAACCTTTCCACTAACCCAACAACTGCAGACCCTTTTATAGGCATCAAACCTAGGGCACTTATATTTAGTGTGCTGATTACTACCCAAAACTCTGTTGCTGAAATGGCGTGTTAGCATGCCACACAGATTTTCATACAATTTCGTCTTTTTTCCAAAATGGGACCCTGTCCATGAGCCTGACAATAAGTCAAACCATGTTTTACATATTTTTCAAACCCAATTTTCCCAGGCTCGGATCCCGTCCGTCATTTCTTTTTGTATTTTGGCAAACATAATACAAGTGAAAACATAATAATAATAATAATAATAATAATAATAATAATAATAATAATAATAATAATAATAATAATAATAATAATAATAATAATAATAATAATGAGACTCTTCTCTCGTTTTTCCTCGCTCCTTACCATAAATGTCAAAAACATTTTCCCATCTCTTTTTTCAAAATACCAAAAAACATTTTTCTTCCTTTTTATTATAAATACAAAAAAAAAACTCTTTTCCCCTCCTTTTATCAAAATACCAAAAATATTTTGTCCCCCCCTTTCCAAAGAGTGTCAAAAAAATTTTCCTTTTTCCAATAGAAATAATTCTTCCTTTTCTATTTCAAAAATAAATTCGATTCATTTTCCTTCTCAGGTCGACCGCATACCCGACCCTTGGTCAGGCTCCCTATTGGGTTCGATCTTCCATTTAACCGCCCTGAAGCTCCGTCAGTTCCCCCGCTGCTTCCTCCGAGTTCGAAATTCACCTATCTCCTCTCCTGAACGACTTTCTTTTCTTGTTGCTTCTCTTGATGAATCTCCTCCACTTGCTGGGCCGTAGTTAGCTGACTCAGATGCTTACCTCGAGTAGGATAATACTGATAGGAATCGACGCCAATAGTACGAAAAAGAGTCTTAGTAATAGCTTCAACAAAGCTCCGTTCCTTCACTGAAGTCTTTGTCTAGAACTAACTAGAAAAGTGAGCCCGGTCTGACTCAATCGTCTTCCGACTTGGGAAGAAGTGCCCCCGAAGCACTCCATTCATCTGGTGATGAAGAATCTCCTATCGCTTCATCTTCCGCTGCCCTTTCATTCTCTTCAGTTGTCTTCCTTCTTCCGTGTGGAGGAATGCCGATAGAACTGTGGATACCTCAGCTTTGGAACACAAACCAAGTACCGAGTGTGTAACCTGATTTGATGACAGTCTTAGTCCAACATACCGCCAAGATTGACAACCTTCAAATAGAGGTTCATGAGATGCAGTAACAACCCTAGTCTCGAAGAGCCCGAGGTCCTCTTTCCTCGTGCTATGGGTCCGACCGCACCTGAGCCTATTTTGGTCCCAGAAGAGTATCAGCACGCTCCACGTGCGCCTCCATCCAATAGGTCATCACCACAACCCATCTCCCTATGCCAGATCTTTCCTAGCCAGGGGCTAACCTGCCAGTGCCTGTTGATCCGAAGGAAGAAAAGTTAAACAAGATCAAGGAGGACCTTAAGCTATTAACGAAGAAGTTTGACCAGGTCCAAATCTCCAGGAACTACATGGATTACACCCATACATCTCCCTACCCTAAAGCAAGGTTGCCGAAAAAATTCAAGATTCTCAACATTGAGAATTTCGGGGGTAGCAGACCCCCAATTGTTTATCTCCAAAGTTACCACCGAGCCATTAATATTCTAGATGTCTCTGAGGAAATAATGGCCCAAATGTTCCAACAGATATTTAAAGACAACGCTCTTCATTGGTTCCTATCCCTCGAGGAATCCAGAATTCGCAGTTTAGAGGATGTTGCCCATGAATTGATGTCGCATTATAAATACAACGAGGTGTTGGAGGTAACACATCGTGATTTAGAACTTCTCAAGTATAACCCTGGAGAAATTGTCAGTAATTTCATAGCAAGATTAAGGGAGAAAGCGGACACTATGACCAACCGACCTTTCAAAGAGGAGCAAGTTAGTATTGTGAAGAAAAATTTCTTACCCCATATCCGAGTGACGATGGGAGGACAGTATTACCCATATTTCCAAGCCCTCCGGGAAGTAGGAGTGGATATTGAAAAAAGTATCTCCAAGACAGAAGTTGAGCCAAAGAAATTATCTGAACAGTTCACTCCAAGAAAATATGAGAAGCTTGCTACAGTCTCGATCATCAACAACATCTCACAGCCTGCTACCTCTTGGGCACCAGAAAGTCATGCCAACCCAGTTAAAAAAGAATACACTGAGCTTCATGCTCCACTCTCCAAAGTCTACCAAGCCCTATTGATCCGAAATATCATCAAGTTGTTGGACCCTCGTCCACTACCAAACCCACTTCCTAAAAATTTTAAACTCGACGCCCATTATGATTTTCACCAAAATGTAAGCCATACCCCTGATCAGTGCTTCCATGTTCGAAATGTAATTCAAGGTTTAATTCACAGGGGTGTCATTTCCCCACCAGTCAATCCTAAACCCAACACCACTTACAATCCCAAATCATGGAAATGCCATATTCCCAAAAAAATGATCCGGAATTCGACCCATCTGCCCAGATTGTACCTAGTAAATCACCCATTATACTCGTATCTTAACCTAAACCCTTTATAGTCTGCCAATATTTTCTCCTCCACCCTACCTATTTCGTCAACCAAGCCATGTCTCTTCTTACAAGAGCATGCATTGTCATTCGTACCTGCTTCGGAGGGAATAATATGGAAATGCCAGAAATAGTGAACCAACTCCTACAGTTCGGGCTGAAATTGCCTTTAAAACTGACCATTGACTGCCAAAAGTTCAACACCTTGTTCGTAGAAGCCCAAAAGTGGGCTCAAGAGTCAAATAATTGGGTAGTAGTGGTTAACGAGGTCAGTTTGGATGATACAGTACATATTATGACAGACATATTCTGACATACCGATGAGATTCGTAGTATATCCGAGTTACTTGATGCTTTGAAACTACAAGGGTGATTGGTCCCTTCACTTATGCATCTGCCCGTTGAGTGGGAGGATCTATATGAAGAAGTTGTGGAAGTTGTGGAATGCATTAACTTCTCATAGAAAGACAACATCGTTGCCACCAGATTGGGGGGACGAGTTTGATAGCGCAAATGAAGATCCAAGCCAGGAAAAGGATAGCCCGGTGGTCAGTATGTGGGGATGATATCATTTGAAGATCTGATAGGAGAGATCAAAAAAGTGGCCAGGGTTTCTATTCTTCCCCTCCTCCATGAACTATATGAAAAGATCTAGGAGGCACTACTTGAGTATGAATCCTTAATCAGTAGTAACAGATAATGGAAAGGGAATTATCTAGAAACTCCCCATGCCAGAAATAACCATCGAGGAAAGCAAGATCCTTGACCAGCTCAAGAAAACTCAGGCCAACACCACCTTTGTGGGGACTCTTCATGTCTTCCTAACTACACCAAAATGCTCTAATAAAATTGCTTAACAGGCCCACAGTCCCTCCTTCCACCACTCCAGAAGAAGCCATGAACCTGTCTCTAACCTCTACAAGATTACTCTATTTTTCTAAAGAAGAAATGCTAAAGTTTGATCCTAATCACAACTATGCCTTTAACATCTTTGTCAAGGTAATGGAGAAGACAACCCCTCTCTTACTCGTTGACAACGTATTGGCACTCAATATTTACCCGTTAAGAAACTTTAACTACCTAAGTTTGAAAGTAAGCGACCTTGCTCCAACTTTTATCGCATTGCATTCTTGTGGCAATACTCGCAGAGAGGTGATGGGATCCATAAAGCTTACAAAAGGGTTTTCCCCTATATTCTCGTTATCGAGTTCCAAGTTATCAACATACCTTCTTGTATTAACCTATTGCTTGGTCGACCGTGTCTTCACAGCATCAAGGGGGTATCTTCCTCTCTCCACAAGAAACTGAATTTCTTCGCCAAAGTGGATGTCATCACCATCTTGGGAGACGATGATAATACTGAGAATGCAAGCACTAGTAACTTGGTACTATTGATACATCATGGAGCGAATGACATGATTCTATCTGGATTTTGAGTCGAACCACTTCCATTCCCAACAGGGAATAATTTCAAAAATAGGGTCTTCCCGGAGCACAACCCTAACCGTAATGTCAATGTGATATAGATGTACAAGAATATGCACTTCATGTCCGAACTTAGGCAGGGATAATGACAACAGAGGATACTAGAACCCATAGTCCTGAAGAAGGTCTTTCCTCCATGCGGCGTGGATTATCAACCATCATCAGAGGAACTCAGAATGCTCCACCAACCCCAATTGAAGCGAAGGTTAGAAAGTATAAATACTATTTTAGGGGATTCCTTAAATGAAAGACTCATCAAAGAGGGTAAAGATTCTCCCTTTTGTGGCTTTCTTGAACCATGGTATGATCATGTGGATAAGAAGATGAAGGCAGGTATAGATATCTTCTTCCAAGATAGCTACTCATGGGTCGAAAGTTTCCAGGATCATGTACAACCACTCATGGAGAAAGATATAGCTATTACCAAGGATTAAGAGGGAAGTTACTCTGAGGACTCGTTCAATATACAAACACTGGGGCTAACACTTTGCATGATCCACTCAGGCTCTACATCGTCGGACCCGTCCATCCTAATCAAAGCTGCTAATGAACCCCTCCTCAAATAGAATGCTATACAAGTTCCACCAGCTAAAATCCAGCCCAACTAAGATGTTTATCCCATATATTCCTCTTTTGTTGTTCCTCATTTTTCTGATAATAATGTAATCGAGACCTCCTTTGACGAGTTTTTTAACATTTTTTTTACCGATAATGAAATAAATGAAGATTTTGAGTATCTTGTTTTTACTTAAATTAATTATATTGATTCTAATCAAACTCTTGATGATGATGATTTTAAAAATGAACAATCCTTAACTGATCTTAATATGGTTAATAATAAATAAAAAAACACATTCAAATTAATCAAGATGAAATTATTGTTATCAATCTCGGTTCTAATAGCTATCTGCACGAGATTAGGATAGGGTCCACTCTTGACGAGCATGAGAGTGCGCAACTTGAAGAACCGATAAAGGAATTTATGGACGTCTTCGCATGGTTCTATGATGACATGCCCGACATTAATCCCGAAATATCTCAGCACGAGATTCTAACTCTCTTGGAATGTAAACTGATCAAATAAAAACTGCGAAGCTCAGCACCGAATGGTTGCTCAAGGTTAAAGAGGTGGTGGTTAAATAATTGAACGCATGCTTCATCTGGGTGATCGAATACCCCACATGGCTAGCCAACATCATACCCGGGCCAAAATTAGGAGGAAAAGTCCGCATGTGCGTTGACTAGCAGGATTTGACCAAAGTCTCTGTGAAAGATAATTACCTACTATCTAATATCAACATGATCATGGAAAATATAGCCAGTCCCACTCTCAAATCGTTCATCGATGGATTTGTGGATACAATCGGATCAAGATGCACCCTCATCGTCAAGAAAAAACCATATTCATCACCCCTAAGGGAACCTTCTATTACACAGTTATGACATTCAGTCTCAAAAATACAGGGAATACCTACCAAAGGGTTGCCACAACCATCTTGTATGATCTGATACACAAAGATGATGAGGTCTACATTAATGATATGATCATTAAGTCTAAAACTCAGAAGTTCATGTTTTCTCTCTTCGAAAGTTCTTTGAATGGCTACGGCAATATTAGATGCAACTTAACCTACAGAAATATATCTTCAGCGTCACCAAAGGAAAACTTTTGGGATTCATGGTTAGCAAGTTGGGGATTGAAGAAAATTCGGTCAAACTGAAAATCATAATCAAAATTTCACCACCCCGACAGAAGAAGGAAGTCTAGAGATTATTAAGAAAATTATAGTATATCAGTCGATTCATCAACCAGTTGACTTTTATTTGTGAACCCATCTTCAAACTCCTCTGAAAGGATTCAACCAAAGTCTGGAATGAATTTTGTTAGGAAGACTTTAACAGAATAAAGTTGTATCTTACCCGACCTCTGGTACTCATGCCACCGCAGCCTGGTCTCCCTGTACTCTTATACTTAACCGAAATAGACACAACAGCTGGGGCTTTGCTAGCCTAATACCTTAAAGAATCCCGCAAAGAAAGGGCCAACTACTATTCCAATCACCAATTGGTCGGATACAAAGTCAACTACACTGCCTTAGAGAAAGCATGTGTCGCCCTTATCTGGGTCACTCAAAAATTACATCACTGCATACTCATTTTTCCCATTAGACTTGTATCCTGAATGGATCCTATCAAATACCTGCTTGAGAAATCTTCCTTATCTAGCCGAATGGCCCGATGGTTGATGCTACTAGTTGAATTTGATATCGTATATGTCACGCAAAAATCCATAAAAGGGAGAGCCATCTCCGACTACCTAGCTGACTACCCCATGGAAGAGGCCAATTTTTAGAACTCTAAATTCCTAGATGAAGATATCCTTTACACCTCTCAGGAAGACCTTCGGTGGAAAATGTTTTTTGACGGTGCTGCTAACAAAAAGTACATGGCATCGGGATCCTCCTGATTGCCCCTAATGACTCTAACACTCCCATTGTCATCAAGCTAGATTTTCCTTGCACCAACAACATGATCGAATACGAGGCATGCACCGTAGGCCTCAAAGTCACTCTCAAGAAAGGTATATAAAGCTTAGATGTCTATGGGGACTCTGCCCTCCTCATCGGCGAGATACTTAGAATATGGGAAATTACAGACGAAGAGATCTTACCCTACCATGTGCACCTAGAGTAACTGGCCTCCTAGTTCTAAGATATCACCTTTCATTACTTGCCTTGAACAAGGAACAACTTGGTCGATGCCCTTTCCACCTTAGCCTTTATGGTCGACATGCCCGAGGGAATAACAATGGCCCCTTTCCTAGTCCAAAAACAAGTTAAACCAACCCACTGCTGCCACATTAAGCTCGTCACAGAATTGGATTCTGATAAGATCAAGTTCTAGTACTACCACATTTGATGCCTCCTCAATCACGGTAGGTATCCCCAAGATGCAAATAGAAAAGACCGAACGGCCCTCCAAAAACTAGATGCCCAGTGCAATGTCTATGATAAAGTACTGTTCAAGAGAAACTTCGATGGAACCCACTTACACTGCATCACAGGGGCTGACATTGAAGAAATAATGCAGATAATCCACAACAGAGAATGAGGACCCCACATGAATGGTCATATTCTCACCAATAAGATTATACGTTGGGGTATCGAACCACCATGGTTCAGGATTGCACTGCCTATGTACGAAGATGCCTTAAATGACAACAGTTTTGCAATCTCCAGCACTTACCTTTGCGGGAATTATACAACATGACCTCTCCCTGGACGTTCACCACATGGGTCATTAATATCATAGGGAAAGTCACGCCCAAAGCCTGCAATGGGCACAAGTTCATTGTGGTTGCCATTGATTACTTCACCAAATGGGTCGAAGTCGAGTCATACGTAGTGATGAATACCAAAAAGATAGCCAAACTCATCTAAAAGAACATCATCTGCTGATACAGGGTTTCGCATGAGCTAGTGTTAGATAACGGGTTACAATTTGAAGTAGAAGCCACATAATTGGTCGATGACTATGGGATTTAAATACATAAATATTCTCCCTACCTAACATAAACCAACGGTGCAGTTGAAGATACTAATAAGAACCTCAAAGTAATCATCGGGAAGATGACCGAGAGTTGCTAAGACTGGGCTGATCGAATCCCTTACGCCCTTTGGGGCTATCGCACTTCAGTCCGGGAATCTTCTGGGGCTACCCCTTACTCTTTAGTATACAACATGGAAGATGTACTACCCATTGAATTAGAAATTCCTTCATTACTCGGCATGCTTAAAAGAAAATTTAACGTGGAAGACTGATATCAGACCCATTCGACAAGTTATCGCTCTTAAACGAAAGGAGACTAAAGGCTATATATCATATACAGGTATACTATCGCCGGATAGCACGATCATTCAACAGGAGAGTCAAGGACCATATTGTCCGATAAGGGGACTTAGCCCTCAAAGAAAGAATAGAACCCGTATGGAAACCCAGAGGGAAATTCAAGCCAAACTGCGTGAAGAAGATCCTGTCTGGTGGCGCCACTATGCTCACTGACCATGATGGAGAAAAGATGGCGTGTTCAGTCAACCTAGACCATCTCAAGAAATCCTACCCCTAGTCTGAAATCTCGACACGCCATGACTTCTCTCATCCCCCTTCTATTCTAAAAAAATTATTCATTTCCCTATACTCAGAACTATGTGGGGACTGATCCTCTAAAAAACTTTTTTTCTTTAAAAAATGCAACTCAAAAATTTTCAAAACCCCCAGAGGTACGTAGGTAGCTCACATGCTTTACATGGGCACGATCCCCTTCTTTTTCACAAAATGCTATTCTTTTCTTACCTTCGAGGATGATAATTCATTTTATAATTTACATGAACAAATAGATTATGTATGCCTTAGAGATTAGTATAGATAATTCAAATGTAAAACTCATCAAGAGGCACAACAAAATAATTAAAATCCTTTTTTATTCCATAAATGGGAGAATTCAATACACTTACATGAAATATCAGCTTAGGGAGTCAAACAACTACCCCTCGCTAACCTAGTTGTCCCTAAAATATAACAGACTAGACAAACCTTTCAAAATTTATTCCCCAAAACCAAAAACAACCAAACACATCTCCATCACAAAAGCTTCACAAATAAACACCAATTTCATAAAAGAACCTATCTCCAGTTGCCGAAAGACCCAACCCCATCTTCATATGCTCCTTGAGGTCCCCAAACTTCCCCTACTTGGATGGTATGCCGAAGGCCCTCAATGGAATAATAAGCCTGGACCAGCCTAGTAAAAACCACTACGCCCCCTCCATAGTGTCAAACATGATGAATCATCTATGCCCGATTTCGTCTTCCAAGATTTTAGCCACTACCCTCTTCCATAACTATTTCATATAGTCTCCAGAAACATGTCAACCCCTACCAACAGATTGGGAAGGGCGGGTTGACGGCGACGATTATCCCACAAAGAGCCCAATCGCATGCGCGAGCCTTTAATCACATCCTTTACTGGAAAGAAATCTAGGGTATGGGAAGTCATAATATGATCCCATACAACTTGACATAGGATTCGCTAGGGGAAATAGAATGATGCCTATCGGAGACCAACTAATTGAACATACCAGTATTCCCCCAGTTCTAGAATAGGCTACAACTCCCCCACCAGGGCACCAACCAGCACAATCATCAAGCTTCGTGCTCCACAAAACAGTTCACCCAGTTCTCCATAGATGGGCCAAAGTTGATGAAACAACGAAGAAAGAAATTCGGCACAATTGCCAAGGGATATTCAGGGGGACCTCCATACGAAATCTCTCAGCCAACCACATGAAGAACATAACTGGGCTTCCATTAAAAATCAGAACGACCTACCCTCCATGAATTTATACCATTCAAGGTATCTGTCAGTGTCACCACCATGGGAATACGATGATATGACATCCACGTCATAATAGAAGTCAATTGAGTGTCCACCATTAGGTCCCCAGTCATCAGCAGTAGCTTCGAAGTTAAGCTAAGAGCAACGGCTCCGACATGGAACACATCATTGAAATCCTACAAACGCGCAAAATATAGTACAATTGGGAGAGAGATCATTCCTCAGTGACCAATGGCTGAGACGACTAAGGAGAAATGTGGAGAAATCCTACTAACAGCTCCCGAAGAGACCAAGAGATTTTAGGCATGACAACCGCCACACTAGGATTAACCCCCAACATAGTGAAAAAGACCTCATAGGTTGGACAGACCTCGTCCAAGCCAAAGCGAAAAACATGATCCTCAAAATACCAAAATTTTACTATCGCCGCCAGCATGTTCCAGTTGATGGGCTGATTTCTCCACAAAGAGACCCGACGCAAGTTAAAGGTGTCGTAGTCTACATTGTACGAACACATAGCATCTAAGTTATCGAGATATGAAGCAAATGCTGCACTCATGGGAAGGTTCATTCTTAAATTATGGAAGAAATAAAGAAATATGAAGCAAGAAGGAGAAATGAAGGATGAATAAACTAACACCACCTTAACCTCCTTTTATACTTGAAAACTTTGGCTAAAAATAAGAAGCTAGCAAATCCGAATAAAAGACCTACCCAACCAAAGGACTCTAAGCTGTAGGAAAGTGTAGTCAAAGTCCTAGAGTGATTTGATATGGCCACTATAACGATAGGCAGGACAAGGGGTATGCCGATCGACAACCCCCTATTTGTAGAAAATCATATCTTTACTTTTTGACAAATTCAAAATACCTCAAAAAAATAAATCTTCATTTCAAGGAACCCCTAGGTTATTCCTTCCTGCATTATCCATTTTTTACCCATCGTGTCTAAAAAAAAATTCTCGAGTTATTTAAACTCTCCTTTTCAAAAAAATAAAATAACCCATCCTTTTATAGTCTCAGTAACAAAGTAAAGAGTGCATGTAGAGTAAGTCATTTAAACAAAGATAAAATAAAATTTCATTCATTTTTTCATATAAAGTGCCATTAACATCCTTTTTTCAGGAAAATAAAAACAATGGGACTCAGCCCGAAACCCTAAACTCTCTCTCTCTAAGATCCCCTTTCCCTACGACAAATGCGCTTCCACCGACGACGAGCTGAGGAGCCTACACTACCTGATCTAGATCCCTCCTCAGAAGTAGCAGACGGTACTAGGCAAGAAGGAACTGGAATTGAATCCAAAATATGGCTCATCGCAAAATCCACCCAGTCTCGGATGTCCCTCAGCCAAATAGTCGACAATCAGACATGCTGCAAGAAAAACAAAAGGGCAAATCATTTAGTATAAACCAAAATAAGAAATGACAAAGACAAATGACAAAGAAATGAAAAGATATACCTCTAGTTGAAGTACGTCCTTCGTCATCCCTAACACCACCGGGTCCACCATATTAGGGTCGTGCTGCATAATCAATGATCCTGATATTATTATTATAGGAAGGAGGAGCAAGCTGGCTGAATTGAACCTATGTCTCCACTGTTGACGAAGATGCACCACAGTGCTGTGGGCAAACCCCATAGGCTAACTCGTACCCCTGCCCGAAGCCTTAGGAGGTGAAGGCATGTTCACTACATTATAAATAAAGGAGAGCATCAGCCAGCTCATCATGAAGTCAAGGTAGTTGTAACTCGCCACCATGTCAGTATAGGACGGGTAGGGCTCGTCAATCATTGCCATGGTCCTGGCCTCCTCCGACATCTCTATCACCTGCCACAAATACCTAGAGGTAGTAGCCGATGATACCACCAGCTTTTCCTCTATGATCCTTTGGACTACTCTCTCTCCCACATACCAAGAATTGTCGAACTCGTGCACCAGCAGTAGGCGCATCTGCGCATTCACCCTGGTCACCTCTGTATGCTGGATAACCATCCCCTAAGGATATAAATTCACCTGCATTTTTTCAAAATAAAGTCAATACTTGCATAAAAATGTCAAAAAACAAGATTTAGAAGATAAGAGAAGAAATAACCTAGTCGGTCGTCAAGACATTCAAGACCTAGGCATTGCCGACAAGGAAAGGGACTACTTCGAACACCGATTGGACATTCGCCACCGGTACATCTAGCAGAAGCTCTCCACTGACTCATCATGCAAACCTATCAAATGGAGATTGAGCCCAATCACCTCAGAGAACCACATTTGAAGAAAAGGGAGGAATATGCAGAAGAAAAAAGAAGAAAAATGCAAGAAAATACATAAAGAAAAATGAGAATATTACCTCCAGAAGATATATGGCTCCAGTAAAAGTCTGCTGGAAGCACTGTCTGAAGGCATCCAAATAATAATAAAGGGTCGCCAAAGTCAGGCTCCCCAAGTCAAAGAGAGGGATACTCGAAAATTCCCGGTAAAAACTATAATTGGAAGGCATCCCCGCTCAACGCCACCAAGAAACCCCCCAACAGTAGGAGAATAAATAAACGGTTTAAATACCGTGCCAGCAACCCGTCTATCTCATTGATTCTCTGACTCGGCAGAACCTCCTGAAGAAGAGAAATACGGATTGAGTCCCTATTCTCCCCATGTTTCTCAACGTAGCATCAACCGCCACTGGTGTCACCCTCACAGACCGGTCCACCTCTATTTGCATACCCTCGAAGTTAATCCCCAATAGATGATGAACATTAATGGGGGTCACCGTCATCTCCCTGAATCCCAAGTGTATGGTGTGGGTAGTGTCCCATCACCTCTCCCCCAATGCCCACAGAACGGATATAGAGCATAATGTCTCATCCAAAGCAGATGCCAAACTACCAAAACTCGTGGAGGAGACTACCCAACGCACCACCATATTAAAGTTCTCCCACACACCCCTAAATCCCATCGTCCCCCGAGAATGAAAGCTCATAGCAACTATGTCAGTCTGCTAAAACAAAAGAGAAACCTTTGGTCAAATTCAAAGAAATAAGAAAATATAAAGAAGAAAAAGAATGCAAAAAGTCATGTGGTAATTACATATCCATTAGGGTGCCTCACCCTAGATGACCGGTGGTGCGAAGGCTCGCACAACAGAAAGCGTTCATCGACAACAGTCTCGAACAAGTCGAAAGCGTTCTTGTTGCCAAATGCCAAGGGTACCCTACCCGCCACTCCAGGTGATAAGCACCCAAAACTATACAATTTATACCCCGAATAGATGTACTTTAGTTGCTAATTCTCGACAATTCGGGTCTTATGCGCTTAATTGTTCATGATGCAGGCTTAATTGCAATTGCGGTGTCAAAAGCTATATTTCCAGGCAATTAGCAGCTAAAATGGAGTTAATTACCTTATCCTGTAACCCTAACCTAACCTAGACCTAGCCTAAACCAACCCCGAACCTCGTGTGTGTCTAATTTGTCCCTTTTAATTTTTTTTAAATTTTTAGTTTGAGTCATTTTTATTTTTAGTGTTTACTTTTGATTTATTTAGTATTTTCTAGGTTTTGTTTTCTATTTTTCTATTTGATTTATATTAATATAATTTTATTTTATTTTAATTTTTTTAGCTTTTAGTTTAGTCTTATTTTATTAGGATTAAATTTAGGAGTTTATTTTTAGTTTATTAGATTTTATATTTTAGGACTTCTGTTTTCAAATTTTTTAGATTTTTCATTTTTTATTTCTCTTTTTTTATTATTTTTGTTTTTAATAGCTTAGGGTTTTTTTTTTAGATTTAATATTTTTATTTTTTAGTTTGTTTTATTTTTAGTTAGATTTTATTTTTTATTTTTAGTGTTATTAATTTTAGTTCAATCTTTTTATTATTTTTAGGTGTTCAAATTATGCACACACACACAAACTTCTCATACACCCCAAACACTCATCTTACCCTCACCATACTCCTATACACTTAACCTACACCTAAACATACTCAACCAACACTCATCCTCACCTAACCTTCCTACACCCCACTACACCTTATCACAACCCATCCCATCTTCTTCCCCAACATTCTTTTTCTCTCCTAAAACCACCATTACCCAAACCACTCTCCCACCTCCATCATCCTACCAACACACAACCCATCACAATCCCCATACCCATTGGACAGCCTCCCGGCGCTTACCCCGACCTCCAGTCGCATTCCCCACAGCCAAAACCCTTAAGCCTATGACCATACCCCCGCCGGCGCACTCCCCTTACTCCCTCCAGCCAGAAAACCAGGCAGCCCCCAGCTCCGACCTCTCGTCGGCACCCCGATCCAGCGCTCCAACGCGGATCCTCACCACCATCCATAACCGAGCCACCATCTGCCCGACCTCCAATCCCAATTATGACCCCAACTCGCTACTATCCCGGATACCCATTCCAAAACCAACAAAACCCATTTCATTCTTTTTAACCAAATCGATTTATTCTACCTGCCAACAAACAAAAGACCAAACTCATTAAAACCCCATGTGCCAAATAAAACCTCTTTTACCCCACTTCCCATTATGCCCCCCCAACTACTCTTTTACCCAATACCCAAAAATACCCCTATAACAATATCATATTTTTTATTCCCTCACCCCTCATTCACATGACCTCACACCATATCCACATGCACCTCTTAGCCATTTACCCAAAATACCCCTTATCCCCATGTGTGCCATGCATCTACTATAAAAGAAGACTCAAGACCCCATTTTAATTAAGCTTTTAGATAGGAATTTGTAGAGAGAGAAAATACCATTTTAGTGTAGTTTTAGATTAGAATTTTTATTTTATTGTTTTTAGATAGTGAGGAGAAAATAAATTGTTGTGAGGATTAAATTGAGTGAGATTCTTGATGTAATTGTGTTTGAATCATTCAAATTGAGGGATGTGAGTTTCAACTCATGGATTGAAGATCAATTAAGTATCAAGAGATTAGGGTTTGATTGTTCTTTTCTCTTCTCATTTATTTTATGCCTTTGATTATTAATTTGTCATATTTCATATCATGTTAGGCTAAATCCACTTTCAAGGGGTGGGGTAAAACCCTTATTTGATATTATTTTATTTTAATTAGTTTAATTACTTGAAAAGTCCCTTTGAATGTTAATTTTGATCCCTCACCCTTAAATTTATGCCTCGAGAGAGGGTACATGATTTTCGAGAGAAAATCGAAATTCTAGTGATAATACCCATTTTAGATTCGAACTAGAGATAGGGATTTCTTAAGTGGGGTATTATAACTTGAATTTCAACTCTAAATTTATTTTCTAAGATTTACATAAATTTTAATTGATCGATCCTAGTGGGTGATTAATTAAAAGGAGTGTAGATCTATTTTTCTAGAGTTGTGGGGTGTTAAACTTAATTTTCTAAAAGGTTACTATTAAAATTACATTTGCAGCGAGAGTTGATTTGTAAGTTTAATATTAATTTGGGAGAATTCAAATAATTAAATTAATTAATTAGAATAACTAAAATTTGTGGTGTAATCCCATTCCTTGATTGTTCTCAGAATTATTTACCTCACTTTATCTCTTATTTTTAGTTTAGACTTTATTTTTCATTTTAGTAACTTTCTAGTTAGTTTTTTTTATCTCACATTTAGTTTAGTTTAGTTTAAATCATCACCTCACCTTATTGTTTTAATATTGAAAAAGCTAAAAAACTTAGAAAAAGTGGAAAAGCACAAAAAGAAAATAAAAAGTGAATTACGATTGAGTTTTGTTCAATTTGCTTTGCAACCTTGAAAGTGGATTGATACCCTTATTTACCGCTACACTTGAGATTATTATATTTTGTAGGTATTTGAGGTTTTGATTAGAACGACTTTTCAAGCAACGACAAACATACACGCAAAAGTTCTTTATATCAAATGGCGCCATTGCCGGGGAATCAAAAAAATATTTTTCTTCCTTTATTTTTATAAAAATCCAAAAATATCTTCTTTCTTTCATTTTTATAGTAAAATCCAAAAATATTTTCTTCCATTATTTTTAGAAAATCCCAAAAATATTTTCTTTCCTTTTGAAAAAAATTAAAAATCCAAAAAAAAAATATTTCTCTCCACATGGCCGAAGAACGTCCTTTACGGGACTACTTTGATCATTTTTCATTGAGACGCGACACGTGTGAGAGTGATCCCGATCCGTCTCTTTATGAGATACTTTCTGGTTTCACTTCTCTCACGAGTCCCGTTGATACTCTTGACCCGTCCATGCACGCACCTCATATTCCATCACCCTCGGTGTCAAGTGTCGACGTGTCTCCTACTTTGTTGTGCACCCACTGTTATTATGTCGATCACATGTCCCATGAGTGCCCTTACATCACATATCTAGCTGAACCCACCCTGGAACATGTGTATCCATATGACACTGTTTCGGAACCCACCTCGGCCAATTATTCTGATATACCTAATCCCGAGTTATGTGAGTACCCAAGTTATTCATGGAGGCCTGATCACCCTTCCATGCAATACAAATCCCAATCTGATGTTGTGGATCCTCACACGTTCCAACAGTCGTCATGGAAACCTTGTGCACCTGTTCACGATCAGTTCCCTCACTACGCACCCCATGAGTATCAACCATTTGTCCATCACGAAAGCAATCCTTTCGTGTATGATGAACTTGGCCCCACTCCACACACTTCATTTTATTATTCTCCGTATAGTCCTGTCCATAGCGAGTTGTGTCCACCTCAACCACCACCAACACCTTCATCCATATCCTATCTCGAAACCCTCTTGCAAAAGTTCATACTTGAGCAAGAGCAAGCCACTCAAATTCAAACTCTCCAAAGGCTTGAACAAAGGTTAAATGAATTGGAGTGTGAGAGAGAGTCGTACATGCATCCACCCATCGTTGCAACCGAGTGTGACGATGATGTGTCCTCTTGTGACACGAATTTTGAGTGTGACCAACCCTACCACCCCGAGAATCTCTAAGTTGAGACCATTCCATGGTCCGAGTCCCGAGTCGACAAATGTGTTGACCTACCTTTCGATAGTGAGCCTGATCAAATCCCACCATGTCATCCTGAACCCCACTTTGAGGTTCCCGTTCACCTTCCCAGTCCCACTCTCGCTAACTCCAAAACAATGCCCAAGTCTACACCTATCAAGCTTCACCCTTGTGTTCCCGAGGAACCAATTTATCCTAGGTTAGCTCCGGCTACAAGTGTTCACCATTTTCCCGCGATAGAATCCGTGATAGTTCCTAACTATCCGAATATGGATCCTGTTCCACCATTCATGGCTCCTTTTGAGCCTAATATTTCTAGTGATTCCTCTATCTTAGATCTTGGTGCCTCATTTGAACCACCCACCACATTCACCAATTATACCTTTTTGGAGAAGTTGACCACTCCATCTTTAGAAACCACACTCCCTTGTGAGTATTCCTTTACTCCTCCCAATGAGTGTGTGTCTCCCACGCTTGAGTTGGATCATCTTCCTTCATCGTTTATCCCACCCGACCCACCCATTGTCCCTTCCACCCCACCACCTGGTTTGGATCTTGATTTTACACATTTCATGTTTTCCTCTACACTTTTAGATCCTCACTTGACACCATCCACCACCCATGAGAGTTTTTATGGTGATACTCTCCACTTTCGTGACACCGAGCTTGTTTCTCCATGCACACCGCTTCCTTTTGGTGTTGATTTCTCTTCTCAACAGATCCCTGGTCTGTCACGGCGCGACCAATATCATCGCCCATTCATAGAACGGTCGTGTGATTTCTATGACCCTCACCCCATTCCACTTTCTACACCATTCCGCCTCCCTCACCAACTTGAGAACCATTCTTATAGGGCCCTTGTTGCCCTCACCTTTCGGCTCAATAAGGCCCGATACCGATACCTATTCACCCTCACCTTTACCCTAATCCCCACCCACCCATGGTCCACCGATGCTTTGCATCGTGTGATGCACTTCGCCATCCAAGTGCATTGACCCGTTTTAGCCTCTATCCAACAAGACTGACGCTTCATTTTTGTTTGGGGGTGATATTTATCACCCAATTTTTGTCGCCCCGCGCCATCATAGATCTTATCTTTAGGGTGAGATTCCATCGGTCTGGCTGAAGACATTAAACTTAGCGCTACCGGGAGGCAGCCCGCGTTTCTTGTACTAGTCTCATCCTGTTTGGGGCTGGTGTTTCACATCACCCAATGCTTTATCATGTTATGGACTTTTACACATTTTTATCTTATCACTTCTTCAGGTTTATTCTTGCCTTCATCTGTCCATTTCATTAGCGTTTGCTTCTGGTAATTTTTTTCCTACCTTATGCTCTCAATTTTAAAAATCATTTTACCTAACATCGAGGACGATGTTCCTTTTTGTTTGGGGGTAGGTAATTTTATCAAAATCGTACCTCTTTTGAAAAATTTTGATATTTTAAACCTGATTTTTAAAATTTCGTGCAGTTTCTTTCATCTCATTCATTGATGTGAATTTTCAATCATCCATCTTTCTAAGTTTAGGAATCAAGGTAGAGAATATATTTTTCTAAATAACTTATGTAATACGTAACAAGGCATGTTGCACCATGAATTTCTAGACTCAACAAAATTTTTGCACTTATCACGTCACTACGGTTTAGAGTTGAGGAGTACTACAATTCTCAAGAGAACCTTAAGGATCACTAGTAGAGACTTTAGCTCGTGAGATTCGTGCCTTTCACCCTTTCAGAGTGTTTTATGCAATCTCCGAGTCACAAATTGATTCAACTTCGTTTGGGTCCGCACTTAATTGTTGTATGATCTCATTATTCTTCATTTTTGGCTTGATCAGTGAGAATGACATCTTTTTCGAGTTGTAAGAAACGCGTGTCATGAAATTTGTCTCGAATACTAGATTTTCATCCATACACCTTCCACTTTTCCATATATCATCCCCATTACATTCCTATATTCTTCCATATTCCCGTTTATTCCACTCATCATCCATACACATTCCCCACCACATTAACACATCATCCATCATATTGAGAAAAAGAGTGTGATTTCAAATGTAAATGTCTTCATTGTTGGTTTGAAAAGAGAGAGAAAAAAAATAGAGAAAAAAGAAAAGACAATTCGAAAAAAAAGAAGAAAAGAAAAGAGAGAAAAGAAAAGAAGAGAGAGTTTGTAGTTAGTTTTTAAATAAAGACATTTGTGCCTAAAGTGTATACACTCTTCTCACATATCGCATTCATCTTATATCCACCATCCCACATCATCATATCCTTCCCATCTCATTTCCCCCCACCCATTATCATCCATATATTCCCCTAGGTGTTCGGGCAAATAAAAGTCAACGTGGTGAATAACTCGACGTTCTCACTATAGTGATTAGCATTTCTTTCATGAGATCATTTTCATTTCTAAATGGTCGTTCTTTCTTATGTGTGTGTGAGACGTTTGAACTTGCTTACATTTACTCACCTCCTCACACACAAGAGCGATACACTGACCCTAATCTCGAGAGTTCGTTTGAGAGAGAGATATCCAGTGAGATTTGAAGTTGAAGCGTTGATTCCGAAAAGGCAGTCTAGGAATTACTCTTATGATACTCGACCCATTTTGACTGATTCACACTACACACGTTGAGTTCTAGGAAGGATGTTCCTTGAGTATTTACTTAGCTAAATTTTTTTACGCTTCTAGCTTGTATTTCTGAAAATATTTTTCTTGTGATGGATTGGGCGATTATTCTACATCTAATATGAGATTGACTGCCTTTCAATAAATTTTTGCAAAATAAGAATTTTGTGAGTATATTCCCTACAAACCCTCATGAGACACAACTCGTCATGTAGGGCAACCTATGGGTTTAAACGCTTGTTGCACATGCTAAGTGCAATCGCAAGTGCCCGCGAAAGTGGTACACTTTTGGTTTCTTATCATTCTCTTTCTCTCTATCTTATTGCTCGAGGACTAGCAATGCTCTGTTTGGGGGTGGTGTGATAAGCACCCAAAACTGTACAATTTATACCCCGAATAGACGTACTTTAGCTGCTAATTCTCGACAATTCGGGTCTTGTGCGCTTAATTGTTCATTATGCAGGCTTAATTGCAGTTGCGGTGTCAAAAGCTATATTTCCAAGCAATTTGCAATTAAAATGGAGTTAATTACCTTATCCCGTAACCCTAACCTACCCTAGACCTAGCCTAAACCTACCCCGAACCCCGTGTGTGTCTAATTTGTCCCTTTTAATATTTTTTAAATTTTTAGTTTGAGTCATTTTTATTTTTAGCGTTTACTTTTGATTTATTTAGTATTTTCTAGGTTTTGTTTTCTATTTTTCTATTTTATTTTTATGAATATAATTTTATTTTGATTTTGATTTTATTAGCTTTTAGCTTAGTCTTATTTTATTAGGATTAATTTTAGGAGTTTATTTTTAGTTTATTAGATTTTATATTTTAGGACTTCTGTTTTCAAATTTTATTAGATTTTTCATTTTTTATTTCTCTTGTTTTATTATTTTAGTTTTTAATAGCTTAGGATTTTATTTTTTTAGTTTTAATATTTTTATTTTTTAGTTTGTTTTATTTTTAGTTAGATTTTATTTTTTATTTTTAGTGTTATTAATTTTAGTTCAGTCTTTTTATTATTTTTAGGTGTTCAAATTATACACACACACAAACTTATCATACACCCCAAACACTCATCTTACCCTCACCATAATCCTATACACTTAACCTACACCTAAACATACCCAACCAACACTCATCCTCACCTAACCTTCCTCCACCCCACTACACCTTATCACAACCCATCCCATCTTCTTCCCCAACATTCTTTCTCTCTCCTAAAACCTCCATAACCCAAACCACTCTCCCACCTCCATCATCCTACCAACACACAACCCATCACAATCCCCACACCCATTGGACAGCCTCTCGGCGCTTACCCCGACCTCCGGTCGCATTCCCCACTGCCAAAACCCTTAAACCCGTGACCATACCCCCGCCGGCGTAATCCCCTTACTCCCTCCGGCCAAAAAACCAGGCAGTCCCCAGCTCCGACCTCTCACCGGCGCCTCGATCCAGCGCTCCAACTCGGATCCTCACCTCCATCCATACCCGAGCCACCATCTGCCCGACCTCCATTCCCAATTATGACCTCAACCCGCTACTATCCCGAATACCCAATCCAAAACCAACAAAACCCATTTCATTCTTTTAACCAAATCGATTTATTCTACCTGCCAACAAACCAAAGACCAAACTCATTAAAACCCCATGTGCCAAATAAAACCTCTTTTACCCCACTTCCCATTATGCCCCCTAACTACTCTTTTACCCAATACCCAAAAATACCCCCATAACAATATCATATTTTTTATTCACTCACCCCTCATTCACATGAACTCACACCATATCCACATGCACCTCTTAGCCATTTATCCAAAATACCCCTTAGCCCCATGTGTGCCATGCATCTACTATAAAAGCAGACTCAAGACCCAATTTTAATTAAGCTTTTAGATAGGAATTTGTAGAGAGAGAAAATACCGTTTTAGTGTAGTTTTAGATTAGAATTTTTATTTTATTATTTTTAGACAGTGAGGAGAAAATAAATTGCTATGAGGATTAAATTGAGTGAGATTCTTGATGTAATTGTGTTTGAATCATTCAAATTAAGGGATGTGAATTTCAACTTATGGATTGAAGATCAATTAAGCCTCAAGAGATTGGGGTTTGATTGTTCTTTTCTCTTCTCATTTATTTTATGACTTTGATTATTTTTTTGTCATATTTCATATCATGTTAGGCTAAATCCCCTTTTAAGGGGTGGGGTAAAACCCTTATTTGATGTTATTTTATTTTAATTAGTTTAATTACTTGAAAGTCCCTTTGAATGTTAATTTTGATCCATCACCCTTATTTTTATGCCTCGAGAGAGGGTAAATGATTTTCGAGAGAAAATCGAAATTCTAGTGATAATACCCATTTTAGATTCGAACTAGAGATAGGGGTTTCTTAAGTGGGGTGTTATAACTTGAATTTCAACTCTAAATTTATTTTCTAAGATTTACATAAATTTTAATTGATCGATCCTAGCGGGTGATTAATTAAAAGGAGTGTAGATCTATTTTTCTAGAGTTGTGGGGTGTTAAACTTAATTTTCTAAAAGGTTACTATTAAAATTACATTTGCAACGAGAGTTGATTTGTAAGTTTAACATTAATTTGGGAGAATTCAAATAATTAAATTAATTTATTAGAATAACTAAAATTTGTGGTGTAATCCCATTCCTTGATTGTTCTCACAATTATTTACCTCACTTTATCTCTTATTTTTAGTTTAGACTTTATTTTTCATTTTAGTAACTTTCTAGTTAGTTGTTTTTATCTCACATTTAGTTTAGTTTAGTTTAAATCATCACCTCACCTTATTGTTTTAATATTGAAAAAGCTAAAAAAATTAGAAAAAGTGGAAAAGGACAAAAAGAAAATAAAAAGTGAATTACGATTGAATTTTGTTCCATTTGCTTTGCAACCTTGAAAGTGGATTGATACCCTTATTTACCACTACACTTAAGATTATTATATTTTGTAGGTATTTGAGGCTTTGATTAGAAGGAGTTTTCAAGCAACGACAAACATACACGCAAAAGTTCTTTCTATCACCAGGTTCGCTTAATCGTCAACGCCCAACCGTGCTATGGGGGTCTCGCTACATTACAAATCCTCCATTTTATAGTCTCAAATGAGGAAATAATGCAGGAGCAGATTGTAGAAGAGAGAAGCAGAAGATAGGAAGGCTAGAAGATGCGAAAAATGAAGAGAATTCGCCCCTTTTTATAGAAGGCTAAGGGGCATGTCGATCGGCAGTTCCCGAACATCCACCGACCGGAACCTGCCTATTTCCCTTCCCTAGGAAGCCCAGAAGACCGTGCCACTACCGATTGGAAATTCTTGCCACCCGTCAATCGATAGTACCACTGAAATTTCGTACAAAAAAATCCTAAAAAAGGCCAGAAAATTCCAATATTTTCTCAAAAAATTCTTTAAATTGCCAAATATATATTGGAACATTTCTTCACCAAGAAAACCATTTTTCAAGCTTCCAAATACCCAACCAGATTAATACCACATTTGATCCCCAGCTTAAACCCTAAAAATCAACGCACCCACGTCCCAACATCCCACTATAACTCCCCAGTGGAATCCCAAAATCCTCACCAGAAATAAAATGCTTCCCAGTAGGGCTACATAATATCCTACCCTTTTCTCCAGCAAGAATTCTCGAATTAAACTTTCACCCAGAAAAATTCCAATTTCCCCAAGCAGAGCGAGCTAGAAGCCCTAACCGGATATCTCCCCCAGCAGCATCTCCAAGAAACACACTCCCCAGTAGAATCATAAGTGCATCTAAATCCCCAAAGGTAAAAGCTCCGCATAGTGAAAACCCCTCGTATTTATAATAAAAAGTCCTCAGAATTGACCTCGACCCTCAGAATTGGTCGCCTTCACTTTAGGCCCGAAGAATTGGCCTTGACCCTCAGAATTTGTCGCCTTCACTTAAGGTCCTCAGAATTGGCCTTCCTCATAAATGACCTTGACCCTCATAATTGCTCACCCATACTTAAGGTCCTTAGAATTAACCTCGACCCTTAGAATTGGTCACCTCTACCTAATCTCCTCAGAATTGGCATTGACCCTTAGAATTAGTCGCCTCTACCTATGGTCCTCAGAATTGACCTCGACCCTCAGAATTGGTCTCCTCCACTTAAGGTTCTAATAATTGAACTCGACCCTCAGAATTGGTCGCTTTCACTTTATGCCCGAAGAATTGGACTCGACCCTCAGAATCGGTCTCCTTCACAAAAGGTCCTCATAATTGACCTTGACCTTTAGAACTGGTCACCTCCATATAAGGTCCTCAAAATTGGTTGCCCCTTACTTAAGGTCCTTAGAATTGGCCTCGAACCTCAGTATTAGTCTCCTTCACTTAAGGTCCACACGAAATTGACCTCAACCCTCAGAATTGGTTGCTTTCACTTAAGGTCCTCAGAATTGATGTAGACCCTCAGAATTGGTCGTCCACTACTTAAGGTCCTCAGAATTGGCCTCGACCCTCATAATTGGTCACCTTCACTTAAGGTCCTCTGAATTGTCCTCAACCCTCACAATTGGTCGCATTCACTTAAGGTTCTCATAATTGATCTCGACCCTCAGAATTGGTTGCCTCCACTTAAGGTCCTCATAATTAACCTCGACCCTCATAATTGTTCGCCTCTGCTTTAGGTCCTCTGAATTGACCTCGACCCTCAGAATTGTTCATCTCAAATTAAGGTCCCCAGAATTGATCTCGAACCTCATATTATGTCAACCCTACTTAATATCCTCAAAATTAATCTCGACCCTTAGAATTGATCGCTCCTACTTAAGGTCCTAAGAATTGACCTCGACCCTCAAAATTGGTTGCCACAACCTCAGGTCCTCAGATAATTGGTTGCCACAACTTTAGGTCCTCAGAATTTACCTCATCCCATAGAATCAGCCATCCCTAGCATTATCTTAGGTCCTCAAAATAGATCTCGACCCTCTGAAATGGCCATCCTCATCTCTTTAGGTTCGCAGAATTGACCATTTTCCCAAAACATCATGTGGTGTCTATTCATATGCTTTCACTTGTTACAAACTCACCTATAAAGGGGCTCTGTAGACACCTCATCCTAGGACCCCCTAAGTATGTCCTTAGGTCCCTAGCACCTCCCCAGTTCACTACAAACCCTAGATCATACTCTGAGTACCGTTATAAAGGCTACCGGCACTACACCAAAATTGTCAACTTATCAAGGTATAAAACCGTGACAAGTCAAACTTGTAAATATCTTTGACTGTGACAAGTCTGGGGTGACAACTGCCTTTGTCACGGGTCTTTGACTGTGATAATTCTGGGTAGAATTTTAAAACAAATTATTAGGCTGTGTGGCCACTGCCACTACCCAGCAGTATATTTGTACCTGTTATAGCAAAATTATACATGTCCAAACAACACATATCCAAATAAAATAGAAATAATGTACAAAATAGACATGTGCTAAATCATGGCATATGCAATCCATATCCAAATAAAATAGATATATAAATATCCACATCCAAACCAACAAATAAAATAGAAATACAAATATCCAATATTCAAATAAAAAAGATAGAAATAATGTCATGGCATAGGGTCTTGAGAAAGTTGGATGATGAAGGAATGACACATGATATTTGCATTGATGACCCCATCAATTCACTGAATGCCGCATTGTTCGTGCAACCACGGAGGTGAGTTCTCCTTTCCGAACATCACATGCGTGACGAGCACCCTTACCTCAACTTCTTAGAGGGGATGTCCATGAACCACCATACCTAGGAGGAAGGATGGGTCCCTCATCCCCCTTGCTATCCTCTCCCCATAATATATGTCGAGTAGAAACAGGCTCTGCCAGCCGATTGTTGACATAGGCCGCTCGGTGGGAGTCAAGATGGGAAATGGATCATATGGCGGTGAGTCCGTGCGTATCATCGATGAAGCAGTGAAGTCCTCGTCTACCTATACCTCTTTCTCCCTCTCCTTTCCTTTTTCCTTATCCTTCCCCTTCCCCAATTGACGCTTCATGAAGATGTACATATCTAGGACCGTCGCCTCCAACCTTAATATCTTATCATCATGGGTGTCCACCTTATTAGCCAACCCGGTGTTGTTCGTCTCCATTCCGATGATCCTCGGCTTCCCCACCCATGAGCTCAACCCCTAGTCCTCCCCTTGCGATCCGTCCTAAGCACTTGGCTGAGTGCGTCCGTAGCCAAAGATGCTTTGTCGGCATCAGACTGCGACTCATGAACTTCCTTAAGCTTAGTTAATTAAGTAAATAAAAAAATTATAACGTAATTAAAAAAATTAACATTTATAACTTACAATCGTGGTTGCGACGCTCGGGGCCACCTCCTTGTCCTTTCCCTTCTTCGTCTGAATTGCCACATAGTCATCGAGCCTATGTGGCCTACCCCAGGGCCACTACCCATCTCTTGAAATAAAATATTGCAAGAATTATTAAGTAATGCAAAGTAATTCTAAATTAGAATAACATAAAACTAAAATTAAAGAAAAATAAAAACTTACCATCCTGTGCTCTACCTCGATGTAAGATGTCTGCCCGAAGTAGTACACATCCAACTTTTTTGCCCAATTTTCCATCCCCGATTGGCGAAATGCCAATTTCCACTCATTGATCTCATTGTCAACAAATTTTTGCCACTGTGCTAATGAGATCGTCTCCTTCGAGGGGATGATGTCACGTACTCTTAGAATGGACTCTTGGCTTTTCTCAGAGTATTGTGCCTGCATATTCTTCTTCCACATCTTATAATGATCCCTCAACTGTTCCAACGAGGGGTCGCGGACGTGTGGGGGTAGGACAGATTATTCTTGTCAAACAAATACAAACCAAAAGAAAGTAAGTGTTAGTTGCTTATAAATATAAATAAACTACATGTAGTCCCCCACCCCCGATGCTAATCTTGAGCTCATTAGGCACGGCCCTCCAATCAGTGTACCCCGAGCGAACGATCTCCTTCAGTAACTCTAGCGATCTACTTAATAATGTCATATTATTCTCGACAACAGACCCCAATTTGCCCCATTTTAGGGGCTTAATGGCAGAGGAGCCCTCGTCGCCTCCGCTATCGCGCTGGGATGAAGACATTTTATGCAAGAATTGTTATTATTAGTATAAACATGTATATGGACTTTGAATTAATGCTCAAATCCGATAATAACAATACATACGATATCAATTTCAATTTATACCAATATCAATACCAATTTATATCAATTCTAATTTATACCAATTCTAATACCAATATATACCGATACCAGTACCCAATACCAAATTCAATTTACACACGCGCACACTCCCCCCCCCCCTGAACACACACTCCCTAGTCATGGACTTTGAATTAATGCTTAAATTGATTAAAATCCTAATTAACATATTCACTAACCATAAAACCAATTTTGATTCAAATTCGATAATAACAAAGCACTAGAAGAATACACCCATTGGTTATTACAAGCATTAAAATGATCAAGTACAAATGAATAAAAATCATTAAATTATCATCCGATAATAATAAAGCACTAAAATAATACAACCACTGGTCATTGCAAATAATTGGAATACTTATTAAAAATCTAAAAATTATTTCAAATTCGGATTATCATAAAAAATGGATTGATATTCGGTAGGAGCGGTGAAGTCATCCACACTACTGTTTAGACGCTTTGGCATATGTAGCACGATTGACAATGGCTCGTTGTTGATATAAACTGATTAAAACACTTGCTTGACCTTTTAAAAAGGATAAATAAACGGCCCATCGCTCATGTGTCCGTTGCTCTTTAACTTGGACAAGTCAACCATGATCAAATTGGTCCCTAGATCAAATTGGTTCCAAGATCAACTATGTGATCTCTATGGACTACATTCTCACATAAAATTCAGAAGCAGATAGTAATTTTCATAATAGCTCTCTGCAAATCCTTGTGCTTGGAGAAACAATGCTTAAACAATAGAGGAACCAATTGCATGATCACATGCCAATTGTGGGACTTACACTTATGTAAATCATCGGTAGCATAATTCACGATCCTTTGCAAGCTGGACGAAAAATTAGAGGGAACCTTCAAATTATATATTGTGTCTAAAAGCACCTTCCTGTCCTCACTCGTCAAAGTAAATGCACTCGGGGGAATTATTGTCCTTCCCTCACTATCTTCTTTCAACCATAGTTTTGGCTTAAGTTTCAATGGTTTGAGGTCTTTTCGTGCATTTTCTCCATCCTTCTAAATACTCCCCGCAAGGCATGTGCCCATAATATATTCAAAGATGTTCTTCTCTGTGTGAATCACATCCAATGCATGGCACACCGGGTTATTCTTCCAATAAGGCAAGTCAAATAAAATTGGCCTCCTAGACCATAACTTTCTTGTCTCAGTTTCATTCCCAGTTGGGGTCTTCTTATGCTTGACATTCTTCAATTTAGGATTCCTAACTGGCATATTAGATCCATAATCATAAGATTTAAGTTCAATTTCTGAACCTGGAAATTTTCTCGATGATAGCCTATGTTCAATCCCCGCCCGACAAAAAATTGGAACCTTTCCCAAATCTAAAACTATGAGCGGGGGGTAAAAACCTCCTATGGAAATGGTATACTTTTTTTGAGGTAGCGGGGAGATGAAGAGATTAATTCTCCTCTCCATAAATAGGACACACCAAATAACTATGTACTACACAATCGAATAATATCGCATAAGCTGAAAAATCATGAATTACCCACATCAACCTACCTTTTAGCGTAAACTCTTCTTTTCTAAAAGAGTTAAATGCTTGCACATCCTCTTCCCACAACTCATTTAATTCTTCTACCAAAGGAGACAGGTAGACATCGATATCCTCACTTGGGGCCTTCGGCCCAGGTATAAAAAAGACAACATCGAAAATTCAGATCTCATACACTATGAATGAGGGAGGTTGAGTAGGGATAGGATCACTGGCCATATACTCTAATTGGCACTTAGACTTCCAAATGGATTGAAACCATCTATTGATATTTCCAAATGAATGTTACGCTATTCTCGAGAAAAATTAGGATACTCAAAACTCAACCTCTTCCAAGTTGTAGAATTAATAGTATGACGCGTGAGACTATCCCCTGATTCTGCCCTAGCATGCCAAGTCATTGCTTTCTCTATCCATGGTACTGTGAAAAACCGCTTTAATCTAGGCCCAACGATAAAATATTTAAACACTTTTTGAGGCACTTTTGAGCTTGTGCCTTCCTTGCCAGTAGATTGGACATATCTAGGTTCATCCCATACCGCACACCGATCGAGATTTTCATACTCCTTTCGTCATAGTATGCAGTCATACACACAGCACAAATTAATTTATACTTCATTCCCAAACCTTTCAAACTGTTTTTCATGGTAGGATAGATGTTTGGAAGCATATTCTTCTTGGGTAGCAAGCCCTTCACCCAACTCAAAATTTTGTCACGCTATTACTAGACAAACCATATTGCTCTTCAAACTATGCAAAACAACCATTACATGTAAAGTTGTTTTATCTTTCTCACAGCTTGAGTATAACGGCTGGATCGCCGTAAATTTTAAACTTTGGTAGTCATCGTCAAGTCTTATACCGGTATCTTCATGAGCACCTGAAACTTGTGCATCGTCAGTGACCTCATTCTCTTCCACTTCATGAACTCCATATGTGTTATCAACTAAATCCTCTAGCATATTATGATATACATTGCCATCCTCCCCTTGTACATATATCCTACTTATTGAAGGTTGTTTGTGAAGGTTGCTCGGGGACAAAAGGAGCTTTTGATTCCTCGTGAAAACCCCAAATTCGATAACTATCTTGCATACCCCATCATAACAAATGTAGTTGAACTGTTTTCCGCTCAAACACCTTACCATTCTAACACCTAGCATACAGTCATGGAAATTCTTCATCGTTATGACATCTCTTTGCGTATTTCATAAATTCATTAGCACCTCTGCGAAACACATCCCTTAATCTATTTGTCTCACCCACCCACTCTTTTTATTTAAGATATCCTATCATAGCTACTACAAACAATCACCTATTATGGGTAAGAAGCATATATTCATGGATTACTATAAACGAAAGTGTGAACATTTGGTTCTCATTAGTATAAACAATCACATATTGAATGCGTGTGCATAAGAACTAGAAGGCAAGTTTCTATGTTCACTATATGTAATTTAAATTTGTTGTAAATGTTACAAAATCGTTATGTCGTGCATTCAAATGAGAATACATGCAGGCATGCACCCCCCAAAACAATTGTTATATGAGATGTTGACTTAATGTAAATTTATACATGGACTATCCATTGTGGTTCTCGTTATTACCCATTACTTGTTGTATAAAATTTATATTATATTTCATTTAATTATGTCTTATTTATATTCAATTTTTACATTGTTATGTTTCATTTCGCATCGCAACCCTAAATGTTAGAGAATGACTAGGGCCAACCAACTCAACAGACATCTAAGTGTTCAAATCCACCAGTCAACAACAATTCAAGAATTCAAAACAATAATGCAAATAATAATGTCTTTTATTAAAAATTCCTAGGGCCAGCCAACTCAATTGCCATCTAAATGTTCAAATCCACTAGACAACAATTCAAGAATCCCAAATAAAGAGAGAGCAGGGGGGAGAGAGAGAGAGAGACCAAAATGTGTGTAGAGAGAGAGATGGCAGCCGCTACTGCAATTAGGGAGAGAAACCAAATTTCAATTTCAGAATTGAATACCAAAAATCGTGTACGAAATACCAATTCCAATTACAATTTCAATTTCAATTTCTAATACTAATTTAAATTTAAATTTCTAATAATAATTTCAATTTCAATTTCAATTTCAATTTCAATTTCAATTTCAAATTCAAATTCAAATTCAAATTCAAATTCAAATTCAAATTCAAATTCAAATTCAAATTCAAATTCAAATTCAAATTCAAATTCAAATTCAAATTCAAATTCAAATTCAAATTCAAATTCAATTTGAAATTGAAATTGAAATTAAAATTCAATTTATAATATTAATTATTATTTCCTCCATCTCCTCTAATAGGTGAGTGGTCTTATTCCATTCAAGATCGCATATTTCTCTAATATACTTAACATCTCATGCATATTATTCCAATTTGAGGAAAATTTGGCAGCATATCCCCATCGTTCTCCAAGTACACGACATAGATTCATAAGTGTGAGTGTTATTTCAATTTATCAACTGACATAACACTTAACATCGCATCATCTAGTATGTACCCAAAGAACATTAAGATACGACTGCAGAACTTCCCCCAAAAGTAACAAGTTTAAGCTACTATGAATATTGTTATACGGAAACTATGCCTTACCAAACTTTCCAAACGGGACAATTCGAGAAATCTCGGGTCTAGGGGCTATTGAATGCGTACGCATAAGTACTAGAAGGCTAGTATTTATGCGCACTATATGTAATTTAAAGTATGTTTCATTTAATTATATCTTATCACAATTCGAGAGATTTCATTTAATTATGTAATTTAAAGTATGTTTCATTTAATTTAAAGCATGCATAAGAACTAAAACTTATACCAATTTATTTCAATATCAATGCCAATTCAAATTCAATTTCAATTTATACCAACTTATATCAATTTATACCAATATCAATACCAATTCAAATTCAATTACAATTTATACCAACTTACACCAATATCATTACCAGTTCAAATTCAATTTCAATTTATATCAATATATACAAATTCAATTCAATTGAAATTGAATTTCAAATTTCAATTCAATTTCAATATCAATACCAATTCAATTCAATTTCAAATTCAATATCAATAACAATTCAATTTCAATTTCATTCAATTTAATTTCAACATCTTTGAGGGTTAAAAACCTAGCTTTTGATTCACCAAAACATCCCAATTCTTTTGTGAATCATTTGTGGAACCCAAAATACTTTTGTTGAAGTTTTTCTTTGTGGAGTGCCATCTCTTTTACTGATTGGTGGTTCTTACAGGAGCTGCTTACTAACTACTGCGGTCATTGGGGATACTTGAGGGTGTTCACTACTGAGGGAAGACTACAGTCATTGAGGTTCGTGAGGGGATCTTTTCTGGTGCTAGGCTGCGGTCTGTATGGGTTTGTTGTGGTAAATTCATTACAGATTTGTTATGTGATAGTAACTTGCGGTTTACATTATATAGTGAAATAAAGGTTTTACTTAAAAGGGTTTTTTCCTAAACCTCTAGATTTGTGATTGTTTAATTTGCATATTTGATTTATATCACATAGATACACGATTAGGGTTTAATTAATTTGGATCAAAGATTGACTCTAATTAAATAAGTTTAAAATTGAAAATTTGCGAATTAAATTGATAATTGATATCATGCTACATTTACAAAAATTATTCATACATAAACGAATCATGAGAAAATAACAAGTTACACAAAAAAAAAGATGAGTGTATAATTTTACCTCATTAACAACTTCAACGTTACCCAAAGTTGGGGGAGTGTCCATATTCCAATATTGTGTTTGAGCTCGAACTATTGGAGTGTCCTCAATAGCCAAAATAATATGCTCTATTAAAGAAGGACCAACCCCCATTGAAGAAGGAGCAATACCTACTGAGGGCAGATTAACCTCAATCAAAAGAGTTATCTTCTCTCTTTATTCACTAATGATAGGTTGAAAACTACAAATAAAAAATGTTTAGCATAAAGGTGCATATAAGATAACAAGATAAAAGATATAAAGTTTTCCTTATCACAAAGTGTATACCTCAACACCATGGACGAACGTGAGGAAAAAATATCCAGAGACACCACAGATGTTGGTACCACCACTAGAAAGTCCAAATTGATAAGCGGCCTCATAAGGCTATGAGGACGTATTTCCACATTCAAGGGCCTTATAAGGGCCATCACATCCACAAAAGTACCAAAATGTGACTGTATTCAGTTACCTATGAATGGAAGATACACCCCAGTCTTGAGAATCATAAATATTAAGAACAACTAGTATGGCCATCCCAATCGGCGCGGCGTTCGTTCCGGGGGAAAAGACGAGAAAGAGGATCCCCCGGGGAAGAATCTTCATCGCGATATCACACCCTTATCTTCGAAAAGGGGGCTTCGGCCATCGTCGGTGTGGGATGAATATTGTCGCGCCAAGAGAGCGGCATCAAGGACAAAACTGATGCGTGTGAAACCAATAGATTCGAGGTCCAGGGGCTAAGTTATGGAATGGGAAAGTGTTAAGCACCCATCCCGCCCTTTCGATCTCTCATGGAAAAATGTTAATATTTTCCTTTTTATCCCCGTGAAGAGTATGCATGTGTTTATATAATGGAGATTGGAATCGTTCGACCCATATCATGGAAAAGATAGGGTGAGGTCATCCGTAGGAATATTCCCAAAATAATAATAAATGTAGAATATAGAATATAAGTGTTCATTGTAATACTGATCGTTATTGAGAAATGATAATATGTGTGGGATGAGACGTTAACAAATATGTTATATATGTGTGTGATAAAAATGAGGGATTTTGCGGATTATGAAAAATAAGCGAATTTAGAAAATTAAAAAATTGTACTCGAGTCTCGAATTTTAATCCGAGACGCCTATGTAGCTTATAAAGGCATCAAAGTCTACGTAGTTCGAATGTGGAATAGGGGTGGTGTTTATCCCATAGATTCGAATGGAATTTTATTAGGTGTGTGCGTGTAGAAAATGTGTTTTTAGTTTTGGAAAAAGTATGGTGGATAATTCTGTTCGGAATTTACAAGTGTAACCCTCTTTTATTTGTTTTGGGATTTTTTTATGAAAAATAAAGTATGTTAAATATACTAATAAAAGTGCAGATGTTAATATGTATGAACTAGAATGAAACTAGATTATAAATCTAAGATAACTTATATAAAACAAGAAATTAAAAGAGAGGGAGAAAGAATTAAACCTTTCTTAGAGCTTGAACTTTGATATTGGATGAAATCCTTTAGATGTTGATGAGAGACAATGATGTTTGCCAAATTGGGTGTGAATAGGATAGAGATTTAGGCTTGAATGGGATTTCTCATATGGAACTTCGCTGACTTTAAGAGAATGTTGTTGAGATCACTGGTGCTGATGAATTTTTTGCTCTCGCTTAGTAATGAGGTCAGGGCCCTTATTTATAGGGTCAGGGGGTGTAGATTGGCGTACCCCAGGGGGTGCCTATTGGCAGGTCACCCTTGATACTGTGCTGATAGATAGGGTTCAAGACCTGACAATTGGCAGTCTCGTGCGAACTTTTCTGTAAAAATGCTTTTAGAGCACAAATCGTTGATCCGAATCGCACACGGGGTATACCATTAGAAAGGTATTTCAGAGGCCTTCGAGAGTCCTTTGGACCTCTCTCGGGTTCGGGAGATGACTTTGGGTCAAATGTGGCTCGAAAGTGCATGTTGGTCCTTTGGACAGGAGATCATCGGACGCAAACAAATCGTTCATCCGCATGGTAAGTCAGAATCGCGCACGGGGCAGACCGTTGGAAATTTAGGAGATGTACTTAGACATTCCATTGAGTTTAACTCAGTTTGGAAAGTTGAACTTGGTCAACCGGGGCCTGAAAGCGTCCGGGGACCTCTTAGAGTAAAACGGATTGTTCGTCCGCACCGTAGGTCAGAATCGCGTACGGGGTGGATCATTAGAAAGGTTATTCAGTTACCTTCAGAGATTCATTCAATCTCATTCGAGATGAAGAGTTGACTTGGGTCAAACGGAGTTCGGGAGTGCCCGATGGCCTCCGGATCAATTTTTGGGAGAAAACTGATCATTCCTCCGAAGAGTTGTGCTGTTTTACGCATGGGGTGAACCATTGGAAAGGGGTTTCAGTGCCCTTCACAGATTCAAAGGGCTTTTTCTCTGACAGTGGAGTTGACGGGAGTCAAATGGGGCTCGGGGGTGCCCGATAGTCTCTATATCGGTACTCGGAGTACGACTTAGGTTTGTGGTAGAAGGGGGAAGTTCTAGGAGTCTAAGGAGAGACGTGGGAAATCCTAGAATGTGGTGTCTACAGAGCCCCTCGACGGGTGATCTTGGAACAAGTGATGGTCGTCAAATAAACACCACGTGATGGAAGGAGATTAGTTCTGCAGACCTAAGGGATGTGGATGATCGATTCTGAGGGTCGAGATCAATTCTGACCTAAAAGAGGTGATGACCAAGGGCTGAAGCCAATTTTTTTCTAAAAGAGGTGACGACCGAGGACCGAGGACAATTATGACTTAAGAGAGGTGATGATCCAAGACCGAGGTCAATTCTGACCTAAAAGAGGTGACGACCGAGGATCGAGATCAATTCTAACCTAAAAGAGGTGATGACCGAGGACCGAGGTCAATTCTGACCTAACTACGGTGATGATCCAAGATCGAGAACAATTATGACCTGAAAGAGGTGACGACCGAGAACCGAGGTCAATTCTGACCTAACTAAGGTTACGATCCAAGATCGAGGTCAATTCTGACCTGAAAGAGGTGACGATCGAGGACCGAGGACCGAGGTCAATTCTGACCTAACTAAGGTAACAATCTAAGATCGTAGTCAATTCTGACCTAAAAGAGGTGACGACCGAGGACCGAGGTCAATTATGACCTAACTAAGGTGACGATCCAAGACCGAGGTCAATTTTGACCTAAAAAAGGTGACGACCGAGGTCTGAGATCAATTCTGACCTAACTAAGGTGATGATCCAAGACCGAGGTTAATTCTGACCTAATAGAGGTAACGATCGAGGATCGAGGTCAATTCTGGCCTAACTAAGGTGACGATTCAAGACCGAGGTCAATTCTGACCTAAGAGAGGTGATGACCGAGGACCAAGGTCAATTCTGACCTAACTAAGGTGATGATCCAAGACCGAGGTCAATTTTGACCTAAGAGAGGTGACGACTGATCGAGGTCAATTCTGACCTAACTAAGGTGATGATCTAAGACCGAGGTCAATTCTGACCTAAGAGAGGTGACGACCGAGGACCGAGGTTAATTCTGACCTAACTAAGGTGACGATCCAAGATCGAGGTCAATTCTGACCTAAGAGAGGTGATGACAGAGGACCGAGGTGAATTCTGACCTAACTAAGGTGACGATCCAAGATCGAGGTCAATTCTGACCTAAGAGAGGTTATGACCGAGGTCCGAGGTCAATTCTGACCTAACTAAGAAGACAATCCAAGACCGAGGTCAATTCTGACCTAAGAGAGGTGACGATCGAGGACCGAGGTCAATTCTGACCTAACTAAGGTGATGATTCAAGACTGAGGCCAATTCTGACCTGGAAGAGGTGACGATCGAGGACCGAGTTCAACTCTGACCTAACTAAGGTGACGATCAAATATCAAGGTCAATTCTAACCTAAAAGGAGTGTACTTTTCCTTTGAGAAATTCGGGGACTCCACTGGCGATAAAGATTAAATTTAGGGTTTCGTTGGGGAATAGTGAATGATCCGGGGATTTTGCAGGTGGGGAAAGTTTGGAGCGTCCTTTGGAGACGTTGCTGGGGAGAATGATTCTCTGGACTTCCTGCTGGGGGTGCAAAAAATGTTCTCCTTAGTGAGCAAGGTGCTAGAACGGATTTTTTAATTTTAGGAATTTTTGGGGAATTGTTCAAAAATTTTTGATATTTTTTCGGACTTTTTATACGAAATTCTTAGGGGTGTGCCGGCCGGCATGGGTGTGCAATCAGCATGGGTGTGGATGTGCCAATCGGCATTGGCACAGACCTTTGGGATGCCTTGAGCAGGTGAACAGCTCAGTACCGATTAGTGGGTTGAGGGTGCTGCCGATCGGCATAACCCTTAGCCTCCTATAAAAATAGGGCGGGTTCTCCTTATTTTACACAACTTTCTGAATTTTTCTCTTCTACTATAAACCTCTGCAAATCGTCCTAACGTTCGAAATGGCTGACTTTTCAAGCAATGCGACCCATATGGCGCGACTCAATGCTGATGACTGGGCAGGGTTGTAGTGGAGCGCTAGGGTGCCCCTCGCATTGGGTAACGAGAACTCCTTTAACTCATTTGAGCCTATGGCGGATGATCAGACTCTTCTGCAAGCCTTCGCATCATCTCTCTTCAAGGGTGGTGAACCCTGGTGGTTATGTAAGTATTTCATGACTCTTGGTATTCCTTTCTTCTTTTCTTGATGAGATTGCTTTATTTCATGAATCTGACAAGGGTTTTCTTCATTTCTTGACAGTCTGACGTCTCCATGTCGACTATTCGTGTCCGCAGTACGATAGGTATTAAGGATGTTTGGGAGAACCTTCCTGTTGTGGTGCGTTGGATGGTGTCCTCTATGGGTTTTGGGAGGCTAGTGTCAGCAATGGATGAGACACCTCGCTCCATCGCTATTCTATGTGCTTTGGGAGAGAGGTGGTGGGACACTACCCACACCTTCCATTTTGGCTTTGAGGAGATGACGGTGACTCCCATTGACGTTCAGCAGTTTCTGGGGATGGACTACGAGGGTGACCAGATTGAGGTGGACAGGACACGGTGGGTGACGTCGGAGGCGGTAACGGCGACTCTTAGTGACGTGGAGAGGGTGGTTTCTGGAGATTCCCTCTGCCTGTCTTCTTTGAGGGAGCTTTTGCTGAGAAGGAGCATTTATGAGAACGACGGGCAGTAGGTGCATCAAATGTCCCATCTGTTTATCCTGCTGGTATTGGGAGGTTTGCTGGTGGCGACAAGTGGCGACGTCGTCCATTTATGGTTTCTGCCATTTCTGAGGATGTTTTCGAACATCCGCCTCTATGATTGGGGGATCCTGACTTTGGTGACCCTTTACTATTCTTTGGATGCATTCAGTCGGTGATGTCGATCGAATTTTACTAGGGCCACGTATCTTCATTCTTTATTTTGCGCATTTTTCTTTATGCATTCGCATTTTCCATTCATGCATTTCCTTTTGATTTCTTGAATGATGATCCTTATCCACTACAGACGTGGTTTTACGAGGTGATTGGGTTGAACACCCAACTAATTTCTCTGAAGGATAACTCCGTTAGGGACTTTTGTCGGATGTTCCGATGGCGGAGGTCCAATCGGCAGTCGAAGAAGAACCTTTCTCTAGAGGCAGTGCGTCAGGTCTTGAATGGCCTGACAAGCGAGTGGGTAATATTTTTTTTATCCCAGAGACTGTTCTTTTACTTTGATGCCATTTTATTGATACTGATATTTCACTTTTATTGGGGATTTACAGGTGACCTTTTATCCTTAGGGGATGGCGATTCAGTACACTGAGGTGACTGGGGGACATGTGCAGATGCGGCACCTACTAGCGCATGAGTTTGGCTACTCCTGGTATCTTTGGGAGAGGGTAGTCGTCAGATTGTGGAGGATGAGGTTGCGGTGTCATCGGCAAGGCCCCCTATGTTCATGAGGCGCGTGAAGGAGATGTATGATGATGCCCGGGTAGCTGCGATGATAGGAGAGCTATACTCCCTATACACTGACATAGAAGTGATGTATAATTATATGGACTTCATCACGAGTTAGCTGATGCCCCCTAGAATTTATGATGTAATGCCTCTCCCTAGGGCGGGCTCGAGTCGGCAGGTGGGGTCTTCTCATAGTGCAGGTGATGTGACTACATCAGCGGCGGTGACGACGACTTCAGGGCCTTCTTTCGTGCGGCTGCATTCCCCTAGTTACAACCTTTGGCGAGCTGATGGGGGATATGTGCGCCTGCAGCATCGCCCTCATGTGATGGACCCGTAGGAGTTGGATCTGATGGAGGAGGTTCTTTGGCTTGCGATACATCTTTTAATTTCCTTGACTTCTTTCTCTTTCCTCTTGATTAACTGATTTGATATTTTATATTCTTCCTTGCAGCATATCAGTGCTTTGACCACTTGGTTGAAGGACATCAGGGACTGAATATCCTCGGTGACTGCTCACATTCATAAGGTTGTTCTGGTTCCTTGAAGGATCGAGCTCTGATAGTGGGGGCACGTCGTCTCGTTGCAAGGGGAAAAGGGCGCATCGTAGGTATGGGGGATCCTAGGGAGAGAGAGAGATTGGGTTCGGGTTGAGTCCCATTGTTCATTTTTCTCTACTTTTTCCTGCAAATTGTTAATGTGACACAGCAAAATATATACAAATGAAGAATGAAGTTTTTTGTTAATTTTCTTGGTTTAGTGATTAATGCACATGCTCTTTTTACTTTGCTGTTGAGACCATAAAAAGAATTTTGAAAATTGATTTGAGAAGGGTTTTATTTGAAATGGGATTAGTAAAGCATAAGTAAAAAGGAAATTCATAATTCCCTTAAGATAAAAAAAAAAAAAAATTTGACAAAAGAGGAAAAAGGGAAATTTCCCAAAATGGGGGGTTATCGATTGGCATGACCCCTGTCCTGCCTATCGGCATGTCAGTCCAGTCCAATCAATCCAAAGCTTTGATTGCACTTTCTTCAATTGCTTGGTACTTGGTGGGGCAAGTTTTACTCCGATTTCTATAGGGTTCCTTGTCTTGGCTTGAGAGTTTTCAAGTATAACAGGGGGTATGGACGGGGCTTTCCTCCTCACACTTTCACTTTCTTTCTTTTCCACATTCTTACTTGCTTAGAACAAGATGGATCTCCTAAGTAGCAATGAGTTTGCTAACTACCTCGAAGCCTTGGAAGTAATGTGTTCTTACAATGTTGATTATGACGCCTTTCACATGCGACGAGTCTCTTTGTGGTGCAACCGACCCATTGAGTGGAACATGCTAATGGCGGTTGTTGAGTTTTGGTATCCCGAGGATCATATCTTCCGCTTCGGGTTGGACGAAATTTATCCTACCTACGAGGTATTTTCTACCATGTTGGGGATAGATCCCAGCGTTGTTGCGGCTCTACCTGAGTTTTTCCGTTCTCCCAGGTAATTGTAGGTTGGGCTTCTCCATATTTCACCTTTCGCGGCCAGGCCATTGGTCAAGGGAGGAATTATTTCCCTCGTAGCGGTGTTACAGTCCGTGCATTTACAGGACGAGGGTAATACTGGATATGTAGGGGCCGTCATCCTAGGCATTAATTCCAAAGTTCTGTTGGTGACCGGAGAGACGCTGGTGAACCCCTAATTGTTTGCTATTGTTTCTTGGATGTCTTACCATCGCAATCCTACGGCGGTGATACTGGCGGAGACATTAAATGTCCTGGATGCCTGGTGGGAGGGTCGTTCTGACTTTGTGAGGGGTAGCCCTATGATGTTGTTTATGTGGCTATCGGAGAGGTTTCGTATGGTGGTCCCACCAGAGTATCCCTTGCAGGCGATTCCAAACTTCTTCCCATGCCATTTCATTAGTGTGGCCCCGAACATTGAGAGTTGGTGGAATTGGTTTGTAGAGCACGGGGCTCGAGGCCTACACTGGTCTGTTCCTTGGTCGGGGGAGCTGCTGCCCATTCTAGAGCTTAGCGAGTACCAGTACGTCAGACTGGTTGGCCTTAGGCATACCTCTTTTTACTTTCCCTGACTTTTGATGCGCCAATATGGTTAGGAGCAAATTATTCCATCGCGGACACCAAAAAATTTCCTGAGGAGGATCTGACAGAGCGTATGCGCATGCGTCTTGATTCCCTGTGGGGAAATCGTCGTCTGTCGACACATCCTTCTCAGTCTACTAGGCGGGTTTGGCATATCTCTGGGGACTACATGAAGGGGTTGTGGACGAAGGTAGTGGCCAAGATAATGGATGTGGAGATGGGCCAAAGGTGGTTTGCCATATCTGACACCATGGAGGGAGGCGTTGTGGTTTACCCCAAGTTGGTTCGGGCTTATCGCTCCATGGAGCGTCTGCGTACTCCATCCATGCAAGGGAGGCTTGGGGAGTCCAGGGTGCAGGTGATGATGGTGTTAGTTACTTTGGAAGTTGTGAGTAGGGCTTTGTGAAGCTTTTTGTAACAGGTGTTGTTTTTGTGTTTTTTGGGAATGATTTTCAGGGGTAATGGGGCTGGTTATTATCTGGGTTTTTTTGCCAGGGAAGTCGTTTGACTCCTGACACCGATGTAATCGTATGGAAATTTCAGATAATGAAATAAATAAGTTTTTAATCATCTAGTTGTGCCTTTTGATTACTTTTTGCATTTTGAATTATCTATATCAATCGCTAAGGCGTACATAATCCTTTTGTTCATGTTTATGATAAAAATGAAATGCCGTTCTCGGGGATAAGAAAAGAATAGCATTTTGTGAAAAAGAAGGGGGTCGATCTCATGCGAATCGAATGAGATGCCTATGTACCTCTGAGGGTTTTGAAATATTTTAAAATTTATTTTTGAAAATGTTTTTAGAGGATCAGGCCCACGTAGTTCTGGTTAAGGGGAAATGAAGAGTTTTTTTTTAGAATATAAGGGAGAGGAGGAGAGGAGGAGAGGAGGAGAGTCGTAGCGCATTGAGATTTCGGACTAGGGGTAAAATTTCTTGAGATGGTACAGGTTAACTGGGCACACCATTTCCTCCCCGTCGAGTTCGGTGAGAACATCGGCGCCACCCGATAGGATTTTCTTCACAATATAGGGGTCGTTCCAATTACGCTTGAATTTCCCTCTAGGGTCCCCGATTGGCTCTACTATTTCTTTGAGGGCTAAGTCCCCCTCTTGGACACTTTGGTCCTTGACTCACTTATTGAATGATCGCGCTATGCGGTGATGGTACCCTTGTATGTGATATAGAGCTTTCAATCTCCTTTCATCTAGGAGGGTCAGCTCGTCAAGACGACTTTGGTATGAGTCTTCTTCGCTGACCTTACTTTCAAGCATGACGCGCAAAGAGGGTATTTCCAACTCCACATGTAGGACTACTTCCATGACGTAGACTATAGAGTAAGGGGTAGCCCCAGTAGAGATTTAGACTGACGTACAGTAGCCCCAGAGGGCGTAAGGGATCCTGTCGGCCCAATCTCGACAACTATTGGTCATCTTACTGATAATGGCTTTGAGATTTTTATTGGCTACTTTAACCTCTCCGTTGGTTTAAGGCCGGTATGGAGAGGATTTATGTCTCTGAGTTCCATACTCGTTGACCACTTTTGTGACCTCCGCCTAAAAATGTAACCCATTGTCTGATACCCACTCGTGTGGGACCCCATATCGACAGATGATGTTTTTCTTGATGAATTGGCCCACTTTCTTAGCAATCAGAACTGCGTATGACTCGGCTTCGACCCATTTGGTGAAGTAGTCAACAGAGACTAGGATGAACTCATACCCATTGGATGCCTTCGGTGTAACTTTCCCTCTGACGTCGATGCCCCATGTGGTAAACGACCAGGGAGAAGTCATGATGTATAGTTCTCACGGAGGCAGATGCTGTAAGTTTGAGAATTATTGGCATTTGAGACATCTTCGCACCTAGACTGTGCAGTCCTGTACAATGTTAGTCCATTAGTATCCCAATCGAATGATATTTTTGGCAAGCATATGTCCATTCATGTGGGTCCACATTCCCTGCTGTGGATTTTTTGCATCATCTTTTCAATGTCAGCCCCTGCGATGCAGTGCAAATGGGTTCCATCGAAGTTCTTCTTAAACAGTGCTTTATCACAGACAATGTACTGGGTGGCCAGTCTGTGAAGAGTTGCTCGATCTTTCTTATCAGCTCCTTGAGGGTACTTATCGTGTTTGAGGAGGCACCAAATATCATAGTACCAGCAGTCAGCTATTTCGGATTCTTCCTCTATATAGAGCTCGATGTGGTAGTAGGGGGTTAGTTTGTCTTGTTTTTGGACAAGGAATGGAGCCATGGTTATTCATTCGAGCATGTCAATTATGGAGGCTAAGGTGGAAAGGGCATCAGTCAGGTTATTCTTTGCTTGGGGCAGGTAGTGAAAGGTGATTTCTTGGAATTGGGAAGCTAGTTCTTCAAGGTAGGCATGGAAGGGTAAGAGTTTCTCATCCTTGAATTTCCATTTCCTGAGTACCTCACCGATGATGAGGGTTGAATCCCCGTAGACATCGAGGTATCGAATTCCTTTCTTGAGGGAAACTTTGAGGCCTATCGTGCATGCCTCGTATTTAGTCATGTTATTAGTAAAGTGGAATCCAATTTAATGGCAATGGGAGTATGGGAGTCATCAGGGACAATTAGGAGAATCCCAATGCCATATCCTTTTTATTGACAGTGCCATTAAAGAACATTTGCCATAGAATATCTTCGTGGGAGGCGCAAAGGATATTCTTTTCTGGGAATTCTGAAATCCAGACATCGGCCTCTTCTATGGGGTAGTCAGGAAGGTAGTCAGAGATGGATCTTCCTTTCATGGCTTTTTGTGTGATATAAGTCATATTAAACTCGATTAAAAGCATCAACCAATTGGTCATTCGGCTAGATAGGGCGGGCTTCTCAAGTAGGTATTTGATGGGATCCATCCGGAATATGAGTCTGATGGGGAAGGTGAGCATGTAGTGCCATAACTTTTGGGTAACCCAGATAAGGGCGACATATGCTTTTCCAAGGCGGTGTAGTTAACTTCGTAACTGGCCAATTTTTGACTGGCATAGTAGATTTCTTTCTCCTTGTAAGTTTCTTTAAGATATTGGGCTAGCTGAGCCCCGACTACAGAATCGATCACGGTTAGGTATAAGAGTAAGGGAAGACCAGGTTACGGTGGCATGAGCACTGAAGGTCAGATCAGGTATTGTTTAATTCGATCGAAGGCTTCTTGGAAATCTTCGTTCCAGACCTTGGTTGAATACTTTTGGAGGAGTTTGAAGATGGGTTCACAGATGGAAGTCAATTGGCAAATGAATCGACTGATGTATTATAATTTCTTAAGGAATCCTCAGACTTCTTTATCTGTTCAGGGAGGTGGCATCTAAAGTATGGATTTCATCTTGGCAGGATCTACTTCTTTCCCCTTTTCACTGACCATAAATCCTAAGAGTTTCCCTTTGGTAACGTCGAAGACACATTTTTGTGGGTAAAGCTATATTTTATACTTTCGCAGTCATTCAAAGAATTTCTTGAGAGCGGGAACATGACCTTCTCTAGTCTTGGACTTGATAATCATGTCATCTACATAGACCTCGACCTCTTTATGTATCAGGTCATGCAGAATGGTTATGGCAGCCCTTTGGTAGGTAGCCCCTGCATTTTTTGGACCAAATGGTATGACAGTATAGCAAAAGGTTCCCCAGGAGGTGATGAATGCGGTTTTCTGTTGATGATCAGGGTGCATCTTGATTTGGTTATATTTAGTAAATTCATCAATGAACGACTTGAGATCATGACTGTATGTGTTATCCACGATCATATCGATGTTGGGTAGCAGGTAATCATCCTTCGGAGAGGATTTGTTCAAGTCTTGGTAGTCGACACACATGCAAACCTTTCCTCCTGATTTCGGCACAGGTACGATATTGGCTAGCCATGTGGGATATTCAATTACACGAATGAAGACCACGTTCAGTTGCTTGACTACTTCTTCTTTTACTTTGAGTGACCATTTAGTGAGGAGCTTTCGCAGCTTCTGTTTGACTGGTTTACAATCCGGGAGCATTGGAATCTCATGTTGTGCTATTTTAGGGTCAATATTGGGCATATCATCGTAGGACCATGCGAACACATCCACAAACTCCTTTAGTAGCTCTTCGAGTTACATGCGCTCGTGCTCATTAAGGGTAGACCCTATCCTATAATCGAAATTAATAACAACGGTTTCATGTTCATTAACTTAAATGTAGTTATGTTGCTTATTATTAACCCTATTTAGATCAACTAAGAATTGTTCATTTGCAAAGTTATCATCATCAAGAGTTTGATTAGAATCAAGACAATTAATATAAGGCACAGCAAGATACTCAAAATCTTCGTTTATTTCATTGATAGGAAAAATAACATTGAGAACCTCATCAAAGGAGGTCTCGATTACATCAGAGTGAGAGGAAACAACTACAGGGGAAATGGGATAGACATCGAGGTTAGGTTGAATATCGGCAGGTGGCACAGGTGCAGCATGCCAGTTGAGAAGAGGTGTATCAGCATCTTTGATGAGGTAGGATGGATCAGATAATGTAGTCCCTGAGTGGATCATGCAGAGTGCCAGCCCCAGTATCTTTAAGTTGAAAGAGTCCTCAGAATCGCTGTCCTCAGAATCCCTGATATCAGTTATGGTCTTCTTAGTGAGTGTTTACACATAGTGTTAGGAACTTTCAATCCCCAGGTAGTTGTCTTGAAAAAATATCTCCATTCCTGGTTTCATCCTTTTGTCTATAGGGTCATACCAAGGTTCAGGGAAGTCGTAGAAGGGGAAATCTTCACCCTCTTTGATGAATCTTCCATTTAGGGAATATCACGGGATAGTTTTGGCACATTCTAACTTTCTCTTTAGTCAAGGCTGACGGATCAATCTGAGTTATTCTTTCGACGGTTGGTAGACTAAACCACAAGGAGGAAAGGCCTCCTTCAACACAATAGGTTCAGTTATCCCTTGTTACCATTGTCCTAGCCCTAGTCCGGGCATGAAGTGCATATTCTTGAACATTTGGATTACATTGATATTTTTGTGAGGATCATATTCTTGACAAACCCTGTCTTTAAAGTCATCCCCTGCTGGGGGTAGGAGTGGTTCTACCTGGAAGCCTAATAGCAGCATATCATTCATCCCGTGTGTATCTCGAGTACCAGATTACTGGTGCTTGCATTCTCGGTGTTGTCACTATCTCCTAAGATGGTGATAACTTATCCATTGGTAAAGAACTTCAATTTCTGATGAATGGAATAAGACAACCCTTTGATGCTATGGAGCCATGGTCGTTCGAGCAGCAGGTTAAAACAGGTTGAGATGTCGATGACTTAGAATTCAACAACAAGATTTATAGGGATAACACCTATTACAAGCTTGATAGATCCCATTAATTCTCGATGGGTGTTGTTGTAGGAGCGTACGACCACAGAGGTTGGAGCAAGGTCGCTCACTTTCAATCCTAAACAGTTAAAGGTTCTTAACGGGCAAGCATGCAGAGTTGATCTGTTATCGACGAGTGAGAGGGGAATAGTTTTCCCCATGACTTCGACAGCGATATTGAGACCATGATTATGGTTGGGACCATTCTTAGGGATTTCTTCTACATAAAAGGAGAGCATTCGGGTAGAGGTCAAGGATCCAACCAGGTTCACTACTTCTTCTGGTGTGGTTGAGGGAGGAACTGTGGGTCCTGTGAGTAGCTTGATTAGGAAATTTCGATGCAGTTGGGAAGACATGGAAAGTCCCCATAAAATGATGTTAGCTTGAGTTTTCTTCAGTTGATCAAGGATCTTTCTTTCTTCAAGGGTCATTTCTGGCATAGGGAGATTCTCAACACCTTTCCCTTTATCGTTTGTTAATGGTTGTAAGCTCGGATTCTAGTAATGTCTCCCTGACCTGGTCATGTGGTTCACGGAAGAGGGGAAAAATAAAATCCATGTTTTTCATCGATGTCGGGTTACTCAACTACCTGGATAATCTCTCTTAATATCTCCTCGAATGATATCATTCTGCATAGGTTGGCTATCAGACTAGTCTTTCTTGAATCTGGCTCTTAATCTGAATCTTCATAATCATCTCCCCATCCGGTAGTAATGATATTGTCTTTCCATACAAAGTCAATACACTCTACAATTTCTATGGCCTCTTCATATAATTCCTCACATTCGACAAGGAAATGCAAGACTGAGGGAACCAGGTGCCCTTGTAATTTCAAAGCATCGAGAAGCTCGAACATGCTACAAATATCACCAGTCTGTCGAAACAAAACTAACATGAACTGGACCAGGTCATCTAGACTGACTTCGTCGACTAGCACTACCCAGTTGTCTGACTTTCGGGCCCATTTTCGAGCCTCTAAGAATAACCCACTTAATCTATGACAGTCGATGGTCATCTGGGAGGGTGATTTCAGCCCGAACTCTAGGAGTTGGTTCAGCACTTTTGGTAATTCCATATCTTTACCCCCAGAACGGGTACGGACAGTGATGCAGGCTCTGGTGAGAAGTGATAAGGATTGATCGGCAAGGTTGGTAGGGTGTAAGAGGAAATATGGGCATGTTTGGAGAGGTTTAGGAGAGTATATGGGTATGACTGGTGATTTACTTGGTATAATTTGGGTAGACAGGTCGAGTTCTGAGATTTCTTCTAGGAAGATAGCGTTTGTATGACTTAGGAGAGGATTATGGGTAGTGTTTGGTTTAGGATTAGCTGGTGGGGTAATGATACCTCGATCAATCAGGCTTTGGATTATGTTTAAGAGATGGAAACATTGGTTGGTGGTATGGCCAGCAGTTTGGTGATATTCACAATGGGCATCAGGTTTGAAATTTTTCAGAAGCGAATTTGGTAACGGACGAGGGTCCAAGGGTTCGATCAGGTTTCGGTTTAAGAGAGCCTAGTAAACTTTGGAGAGAGGAGCATGAAGCTCGGTATATTCCTTTAGGATTGGGTTTGGGTTACTTTCTGGTGTCCATAAAGCGGCAGGTTGAGAGATATTGTTGATAGTAGAGACTGTGATACTAGCAGGCTTTTCAAACTTTATAGGAGCAAACTGTCCAGATATTTTCTTCGGTTCAACTTTTGTCTTGGCAAGACCTTTTTTGATTTCTACTCCCGCTTCTCGGAGGGCTCTAAAGTGAGGGTAATACTGTCCTCCCATTGTTGCTCGGACATGGGGTAGGAATTTTTTCTTCATAATGCTGACTTGTTCTTCTTCAGAATGCCGATTGGTCATGGTAGTTGCTTTTTCTCTCCATCCTGCTATAAAGTTATTGATTGACTCCCCAGGATTCTGCTTAAGTAGATCTAAGTCACGAAGGGTAACCTCTAGCTCCTTGTTATACTTGTACTGTGACATGAACTCACGGGTGACGTCTTCCTAACTGCAGATTCTGGATTTTTCAAGGGATAGAAACCAACTGAGGGCGCTATCCTTCAGAGTTTGCTGGAACATCTGAGCCATTATTTCTTCTGAAGCCCCTAGGAGAGTTATAGCTCGGATATAGCTACGGAGATGAACGATTGGGGGTCCACTGCCTCCAAACTTCTCGATATTGGTCATCTTAATTTTTTCTGGTAGCCTAGCTTTAGGATAGGGAGACATGTGGGTGTAGTCCAGGTAGTTTCCAGAGATTCGGACCTGGTCGAATTTCTTGGTTACCATCTTGAGGTCTTCCTTGACCTTATTCAGTTCTTTCTCTTTCGAATCAACAGTTACGGGTAGATTAGCCCCGATCTGAGCAAGGTTTGGCATGGGAAGCTGGGCTAGTGGCGGCCTATTAGCAGGAGGAGCACATGGGGAATGATGGTATTCTTCAGGAACCCAGATAGGCTCGGGTGCAGACGGACCTATGGCGTGAGGGAAAATGACCTAAGGATCCTCGGGGATAGGGACTCAGTTTCTTTGCATCTCATGAACTTCGATTTAAAGATTGTCAATTTTGGAATTGAGCTGAGTCAGAACCGCCAACAAATCCGCCTGTACATTCGGCACTTGATCCGTATTCTCCATGGAAGGTGGGCGAGTCTCGAACTTGGGGGAAGTAAAGAGACTGATAGAACTTTAAGGTGGTTTGAATGAAGATCGAAGCCAATAGGGAGCCAGACCAAGGGTATGTGATCGACCTGAGAAGTAGAAAAATTTGGAATTTATTTTCGGGAAAGAAAAAGGGAAACTTTTATTTTTAGAAAAGGAGGAAAATATTTTTTTTATTTTTTTTTTTAGAAAAGATGAGAATGAAATTGTTTTTGGTGTTTTTGATAAAAGAGGAAAAGCGTTTTTGGATGCTTTTTGGGAAAGAGAAAGGGGAAGAGACTAGAGACGGGTCTCAGCATGATTATTATGTTTATTAGGTTCCCGCTTGTATTAAATTCTCCTAAATGCAAAATGAAATGTCGGATGGGACCCGAGCCTGGAAAAGTTGAGTTTGTAATATATGTAAAGCTATGGTTGGACATGTAACCAGGATCACGGGAAGGGTCCCATTTTAAAAATGCATAAAAATTTGGCCGGCAGGCCGACCCGAAATTTTAGCAGAGTTTCGGGTCGAAACTGGCAATCTAACATGTGTGTCCTAGGCTTGACACCTATATGGGGGTATACAGTTTGGTTGGTTGAATTCGAAAGGGTTTCCCCTTTTGGTGTGATTTTCATGATATACGTCTTGCTTTTGAGGGTAATCAGTACGTGTGGACAAGCCATTTGATATACCTGAGTGTAGGTGAATTGCCTCACTATATACCTCGTGGGGACGGTACGTGTGAGAGAGAATTCGATATACTCGACGTACGTGAACGAGTTCCTTGTGATATACCTCCCGTAATGACTTCGGTCAAGTGGTACGATGCGAGGGAACCGTTCGATATACGTCGAAGGTACTTGGCCAATGGAAGGTGAGAGTCATATCGCTTAGGCTAACTGCGCCCTGCCGGACCAGCACCCATCACAAAGTGACTCTCCAGTTACAGGACAGAATTGGGTAAATAACAATGCTCTTTGGTGATGTCGTGTGAATCATGCATGATTATCTTATTAGTATCTTAGGGTGAGAGTACCTTTCTTGATCATGCCAAACAGGGAGCAAAGTACAAGTACCAAAAGTATACCAAGCATGGATAAGTGATGTGTGCAATACGTGGATATACATGATCCTAGGTGCACGTGGTGTGAAGTGTACATAGAGAATCTTCTTCAAGTGTGTGAATAATAGCATGAGAATGAGGTACATGAATAATAAAGGGGGAATATGCAAGTAGGAGAATATACAAGAAAATAAAACACCCATGTGAATAGAGTCTAGCCCTTTTAAAAATAGTCCCCAGCGGAGTCGCCACTGTGGCCATCCCGGTCGGCGCAGCATTCTTTTCGAGGGGAAAAGAGGAGAAAGAGGATCCCCTGGGGAAGAAGCTGCGTCACGGTCTCGCACCCTTCTCTTTGAAAAGGGGGCTTCGGCCGTCGTCGGTATGGGATGAATGTAAAGAGATAGAGTCGCCAGCATATTTTGCTCAAAACAGGCAAAAGAATATGTTGCCACCTTAAGAGAGCCACATGAAGGACAAAACAAATGCGTGCAAAACCAATAGATCGGAGGTCCGGTGGCTAAGTTATGGAATGGGAAGGTGTTAGGCACCCATCCTGCCCTTTCGGTCTCTCATGGAAAAATGTTAATATTTTACTTTTTATCCCCGTGAAGTGTATGCATGTGTTTATATAATGGATATTAGAATCGTTTGACCCATATCATGGAAAATATAGGGTGAGGTCATCCGTAGGAATATTCCCAAAATAGTAATAAATGTAGAAGATAGAATATGAGAGTTCATCGTGATGTTGATCGTTATTGGGAAACGATAATATGTGTGGGATGAGACGCGAACAAATATGTTATATATATGTATGATGATAATGAGTAATTTTGAGGATTATGAAAAATAAGAGAATTTGGAAAATTAAAACATTAGACTCGAGTCTCGGATTTTAATCCGAGACGCCTATATAGCCTATAAAGGCGTCAAAGTCTACATAGTTCGAATGGGGAATAGGGGTGGGGTTTATCCCATAACAGAATTTTATTAGGTGTGTGCGTGTAGAAAATGTGTTTCTAGTTTTGAAAAAAGTGTGGTGGATAATTCCGTTCGGAATTTACAGGTGTAACCCTCTTTTATTTATTTTTGGGTTTTTTTATGAAAAATAACGTATGTGCAATATACTAATAAAAGTGTAGATGTTAATATGTATGAACTATAATGAAACTAGTTTATGAATCTAAGGTAACTTATATAAAACAAGAAATTAAAAGGGAGGGAGAAAGAATTGGACCTTTCCTGGAGCTTGAACTTGGATCTTGGATGAACTCCTTCAGATGTTGATGAGAGAGAAGGATATTTGCCAAATTGGGTGTGAAAAGGATGGGGATTTAGGCTTGAATGGGATTTCTCATATGGAACTTCGCTGACTTCGAGAGAATATTGTTGAGATCACTGATGCTGATGGGTTTTTTGCTATGTCCTTAGCAATGAGATCATGGCCCTTATTTATAGGATCAGGAGTGTCGATCGACTTACCCTAGGGGGTGCCTATCGGTTGGTCACCCTTGACACTGTGCCGATAGACAGGGTTCAGGACCCGCCAATTAGCAGTCTCGTGTGAACTTTTCTAAAAAAAATGCTTGTTGAGCATAAACAGTTGATCCGAATCGTACACGAGGCATACCATTAGAAAGGTATTTCATAGGCCTTCGAGAGTCTTTAGATCGCTCTCGGGTCCGAGAGTTGACTTTGGGTCAAATGTGGCTTAGAAGCGCATGTCGGTCCTTTGGACGGGAGATCGTCGAACGCAAACAAATCGTTCATCCGCAAGGTAAGTCAAAATCGCGCACGGGGTGGACTGTTGGAAAGGTTATGAGATGTACTTTGACATTCCAAATAGTTTCGCTCGGTTTGGAAGTTGACCTTGGTCAACCGGGGCCCGGAAGTTCCCGGTGACCTCTTGGATTAAAACTGATTATTCGTCTGCACCATAGGTTAGAATCACGCATGGGGCGGATCATTAGAATGGGTATGCAGTTCCCTTCGGATATTTATTGAGTATCATTCGAGCTGAAGAGTTGACTTGGGTTAAACGGAGTCCGGGAGTTCTCGGTGGCCTCTGGATCAATTTTTAGGGGAAAACTGATCATTCGTCCGAACGGTTTTGCTATTTTATGCATGGGGTGGACCGTTGGAAAGGGGTTTCAGTGCCCTTCGAATATTCAAAGATATTTCACTCTAACGGTGGAGTTTACGGGATTCAAATGCGGTCTAGGGGGCCCAATGGTCTCTAGATCGATACTCGGATTACGACCTAGGTTTGCTGTTGTTGATACCAAATTTAGTCTGCTGACGTGGACCAATTATGTGAGGATTTCGCGAACATTATGGACAAACACCTTGACTTCGAGGAACTCAACTTCCCCGACCAACTCAGACGCTCCGAGAAACAAATGTTCTCCGAGGAACTTTTACTTCACCGAGCAACTCATAAGTACCGAGCTACTTTGGCGGTCTGAGCATCTTGGGCGGTCCGAGATGCATCTCGCACAGAGCATTAACGTCAGGATCATGAACAGATTTACTACGCATTAAATGCTTATTATTATCATACAGATGTACACGCCAATTGGACAGCTATGTAATATTCACTCGCATGTACAGCCTCAGGGCTATAAATACATTGTAACTTCCCATTAGCAGGGGACTCGAAATTTGTTGGTAAAAACTTGTTATCGAGAATTCCCAAACAGTCAGCAATAACAAAATAGTGGACGTAGGCCATTCCTTCAAGGCTGAACCACTTTAAAATTCTTTTGTCTTATTTATATTTATCTGTGATTAAATAATTAGAGATAATCTAATTTTTTACATCAACAGATTGGCGCCGTCTGTGGGAATCGACTGAAACTGTCATTTTTCACCAAAACAATTCATCACCAATGGCTGATAATCCTGAATCCAGTAATCGAAACGTTGTAAACCCCCCGAATCCATCCGCTCCTCTAAATGTCCAAGATCTGGATGGAATTATGGCCAATTTGGCTCAAGGCCAGACGGCCATGCAAGAGACTATGCGACAAATCATGCAAACTATCCAGGGTGGAGCGCCGACTCATTCAGGACAACGAAGTGTACAAAGAAATACCCGTTTACTTTCTTCACGTATTAGGCAGAGCGATTTATATCGCACTGAGAGATCTGATGATTTTTCTTATCAGCCGGGTTGAACTTCGTTAGTACGAGCCATAGATACAGAACAACACATCACTCTCTCTCCAGAAAGGACTAGTGCATTGGAAAGATTAAGTAGGGTCTCTCCTTTTGATCGACTGGGCCCTAAGAAGAATAAAAGTCCTCCTAAGGCTGTGTCGAGAAACTTTCGACGACCATCTGATTTAAGACAGGGTTCTGCCCAATCACAACCAGTTGCTCGACATGATAGATCCCAGGAAGCGACTTCAACACGATCAATTTCTCGAACCAATAGGCCCGAGGAGGGAAAGGATGCATGGAAAGGCTCTATTCAAAGGATAGACTAGGGGAAATGGCTAAGGCCATGAATCCTCTAAAAAGAACCTTTGTCCAAGGGACGCCTTTTATGCAGGCAATTATGGATTTTCCCACACCATCGAAGTTCAAAGAACCAGTTGTAATCCCCAAATATGATGGAAAAACTGACCCTGTCCTTCATATAGAACAATACCAAGCTGCTATCGACATCTATGTTGTGCCAGACGAGATGAGATGCAGGGAATTTTCGGGAACTCTTACCGGATCTGCACAAATATGGTACAATAATCTTCCTCGGGGGAAGATTTTAACCTTCTTTCAACTAGCCGATCTCTTCATTGGAAATTTCTATTTTGGAGCAAAACCAGTTAAACGGGTGGCACATTTGTTAAGTGTTAGACAAAAAACAGGTGAGAGTACGAGGGATTACATAACTCGTTTCAATAACGAGAAGCTCGAAGTTATTGATTACGAGGAAAAAATAGCAATTACTTCTTTGATGAGTGGACTGTTGCCCAATAAATTGTACTATACTTTAGCCAAAGATCCACCCAGAACCATGTCGAAACTAATGGAAAAAGCATCCAAGATCATGAATCCCGAGGAGGCTATGCCTGCAAAGAAGAGCATGGATACCAAAGAGACCAAGGAGGAGGTCGATAAGGCTAAAAAGAAAGAGCATAAGAACAATGGTGGTGACAAGCAGTCAAAAACAAAGCCATCATGGGAAGTATTGAAGAAATTTGAAAATTACACTCCTCTGAAAGTAGACATGAACCACGTTCTAGAAGAGATCAAGAATAGCGAGGAACTAAACTGGCCTGAGAAAATGAAGTCAGATCCTGACAAGAGGAATAAGGCCAAATATTGTGAGTTCCATAAAGACCATGGTCACACGACCAAAAATTGCATAGCTCTCCAGAATGAAATCGAAGCACTCATCAGATGAGGAAAGCTGACCAAGTATGTTGATCGAAGAAATGAAAGAAAAAGTAATGACCGAGCAAGACAGAGGTCTAGATCTCCTCGTCGAGAAGAAGAAAACAAGAAAAGAGATCATGAAGATGATCCAGAAGACGACCCCGATCTCCCCAAGAGACCAAGACAGCCAGAGCGTGAGGTATTTTCAATTTGTTTTGGATCATTTGATTGTAATGTTATTACAGGTGGAGATGCAGGAGGTGGGGACCTTACTACGGAAAGGAAAGCTTACCTCAATGAGGCTCAAACTTGTTCATACATTCAGTGAATAAATCTAGCTGAGGATGATCGCCCGAGGAAGGTGAACAAAGAAAAACTAGTCATCGGTTTCTCCAAGAACGACCTCGCAGGTGTACTATATCCTCATGATGATCCACTGGTGATCAAAATGAGGATGAAGGAAGTAATAATCTCAAGATTACTGGTGAATAATGGTAGCTCGGTAGATATCATGTTCTACTCATGCTTCGATAGTTTAAACCTAAAGTTGTCTCAGTTGGAATCTTATCACAGGCCCCTCCTCGGGTTTGCTAGCGAGAAAGTCTTTCCACTTGGGACGATCACTTAGATATGTTCATCAGTACATGGCCTGCTTATCGAATAGAACGAGTATGTTTCTTTGTGATGGATAAGAATGTCCAGTCAGCTTACAATATCATCATGGGAAGGGTAGGATTGAAGAAGTTCGAAGCAGTACCATCTACCGTACATCAATGCTTGAAATTTCCAACCAATTTTGGAGTAGGAGTTGTGAAGGGTGACCAAAAGGTAGCTCGGTAATGTTACTACTCATCTGCCGAGCAAGAAGAACTGGAGGAATCTAGGAAAAAGACTACTACCTACCAAATAGATGAAGGTGTAGATATTGAAACATTGGATCCTAGAGACGAGTCGCAGCTTGTGAAAGGTCAGGTAGTGGAAGATACTGAGAATGTCATTCTGGACGACGAGCACCCGGAACGAACAACTCAAATAGGTTCGTCGTTAGATGCCACACTAAAATGGGAATTGATAGTTTTCCTAAAAAGTAGAAAACAAACTTTTTCTTGGAGTCATGAGGATATACCGGGAATAGACCTAAATTTCTTATGTCACGAACTCAATGTGAATAAGGAGATCAAACCAGTAAAGCAGAGAAGAAGAGTGTTCAGCCCCGAGAAGAACCAAGCTATTCAAGAGGAGGTAGAGAAGCTCCACAAAGCTTGCTTTATTGACGATGTCAAATATCCAGACTGGTTAGAAAATGTGGTGATGGTGAAAAAGAAGAACAACAAGTGGAGGATGTGTGTAGACTTCACCGACCTCAACAAAGCATGCCCAACGGATCATTTTCCTTTGCCCTGAATTGATCAATTAGTGGATGCTACCTCGGGACACGAGCAGTTAAGCTTCATGGATGCTTACTCTGGTTACAACCAGATTAAAATGAAACCTGAAGACATGGAGAGTACCTCTTTCATTACCCCTAGGGGAACTTATTGCCTTTTGGTTTGAAAAATACAGGTGCAACATATCAACGGCTGATGAACAAGGTGTTTGTAGACCAAATCAGTTGCAATATGGAAGTTTATATTGATGATATGCTGACGAAAAGCAAGAGAGCTACTGACCATCTAATTGACTTAGGCCAGACCTTTGATCAATTAGATAAATATCAAATGAAGATGAATCCCACCAAGTGCATATTCGGAGTACGAGAAGGCATGTTCCTCGGGTATATTGTCAACCAATGAGGAATCGAAGCATACCCAGAGAAGATCAAGGCTCTATTGGGACTACGATCGCCAACGACCAAGAAGGAAGTGCAAAGTCTCACTGGGCGAGTTGAAGCACTTAATAGATTTGTATCACGAGCAACTGATAGATGTCTCCCATTCTTCAAAACACTCCGAAAAATGTTTGAATGGAATTAGGAATGCGAGAAGGCCTTTCAAGAGTTAAAGAAATACTTGGGAGCACCACCATTATTGTCCAGGCCAGTGATGGGAGAAAGATTGTATTTATATTTGGCAGTGTCGGAGAATGCAGTTAGCTCGGCATTGATAAGAATGGAGGATGGAGTGCAAAAACCAATTTATTACACTAGTAAAGCCTTCCGAGGAGCAGAGATCAGATATCTAAGACTAGAAAAATTGGCATTGGCGCTGATTGAAGCGAGTAGAAGAATGAGGCCATACTTCCAAGCTCATACCATAGTCGTGTATACTGATATGCCGTTGAGGCAAGCTCTTCATAAACCAAAACAATTAGGGAGATTGATGTAAATATGATATAATTTATGAGCCTAGGTCATCACTTAAAAGGCAAGCGATAGCAAATTTTATAGCAGAGTTCACATACCCTGATACCTCCGAAGAGCAAAAGTTGCACACCGACCAACCTATGGATGTTACAGTACCATCAAATTTAAACCCCAATCAACTTAAGCTGGTCGGCGAGCAAGAGAAGATGGTCGGCGAGCAGCGAAAAGTGCTAGAGGAGGATAAAATGAAGCAGCAAATATTCCACCAAGGAACTCTGTCAGTTCAAAAATTTAAAGACGAGGTGCTTATATGGAATCTATATGTAGATGGATCTTCGTGTACTGCAGGTTATGGAGCAGGGATTGTTTTGAACAGCCCGGACAAGGTCGATGTGGAGTATGCTTTGCGTTTCCAATTCAATGCTTCTAATAATGAGGCTGAGTATGAAGCTATGATTGCAGGTCTTAGTTTAGAAAAAACTATGGGGGCAGAGCAAGTTATTGTATTCAGTGACTCGTAATTGATCGTAAATTAAATGCTAGGAGTATATGTAGCCAAAGGAGAATTAATGATCAAGTATCATAAAAAAGCAATGGAGATTTTTTTAAGTTTGATGACAGTGCAGATAATTAGAATACCAAGATTGAAGAATGCCAGAGCAGATGCCTTAGCTCGGTTAGCCTCAGCAACACGCACCGAGCTACGAAGAACAATCCCAATAGAAATCTTGGCAAGTCGGAGCATAAATGAAGACCTGATGACGAACTTTATTACCATTGATTTAGGACCATCTTGGATGGATCCCATCAGGGCATATATTGAAGAATGGATTTTGCCAACCGATAAGCTCGCAGCCAAGAAACTGAAGTTTCAAGCTGCTCGTTATGTACTAACTAATGGCATTCTATAGAGACGAGGAATCATAGCAGGTTTGCAAAGATGTGTCCATCTCTCTCAGGTGAAAGACTTAATTGAAGAGGTACATGAAGGGTCTTGTGGAGCCCATGTTGCTGGTCGGACACTTTTGCAAAAAATAATGACACAAGGATACTATTGGCCGACTATGAGGGCTGATTGTATAGCCTATGCCAAAAAATATGATAAATGTCAACGCTTCTCCTCTATCAGAAGAACTCCCCAAGAATTATTGACACCCATTACTTCTCCTTGTCCATTTTCCATGTGGGGAATTGAGTTGGTCGGGCCACTTCCAACGACCAGAGGAAGGATGACCATTTAACCCCGCCATATTTCGAGAAGAATATTCCACACTCCTTAACCTCAAACTGTGAAATATTGGGGGCTTCAGTTGATACCAAATTTAGTCTGCTTACATGGACCAATTATGTGAGGATTTCGCGAACATTTTGGACAAACACCTTGACTCCGAGGAACTCAACTTCCCCGACCAACTCAGACGCTCCGAGAAACAAATGTTCTTCGAGGAACTTTTACTACACCGAGAAACTCATAAGTACCGAGCTACTTTGGCGGTCCGAGCAGCTTAGGCGGTTCGAGATGCATCTCGCACAGAGCATTAATGTCAGGATCATGAACAGATTTACTATGCATTAAATGCTTATTATTATCATACAGATGTACACGCCAATTGGACAGCTATGTAATATTCACTCGCATGTACAGCCTCAGGGCTATAAATACATTGTAACTTCCCCATTAGCAGGGGACTCAGAATTTGTTGGTAAAAACTTGTTATCGAGAATTCCCAAACAGTCAGCAATAACAAAATAGTGGACGTAGGCCATTCCTTCAAGGCTGAACCACTTTAAAATTCTTTTGTCTTATTTATTTTTATCTGTGATTAAATAATTAGAGATAATTTAATTTTTTACATCAACAGTTGTGGAGGGGGAAGTGCTAGGAGTCTAAAGATAGACTTAGGGGGTCCTAAAATGTGGTGTCTACAACTAGGTGATCAAGTCAAATTTCAATGCAAACTATTGGAGTTAAAGGAGTTGGGGGGAATAACGACTAGTGGTAACTCAGGTGTAACTGGGGGAATAATTGGAGTTTTCATTCTTAAAGTTCCACCTGAATTACCCACAGTTTCTTCATTCAGTGGAAATTTTCTTGCCATAGATTAAGCACGCCTGGAAGAAGATCTCTCATTCCTTGAAGTTGGGGGAAATGGAGAAGTTGGAACTATGTCTACTTCAACTATTAGAATCGAAGAACCTCTCATGGGATGAGTGTCATCGGGAATGGACACAACTTCCACGGGTGGTGGAGGGGCATCCTAAAGAAAGATTAATAGTGTTAGAAATAAAAAAAAAATTAGCAAGAAGTAACTCAACACTTAGAAAAAAATCAACCTATAAGGAAACAAAAGAGTTACATGTTGAGTCCGTGAAGAGGCACATATGGATTAACTTGGGTGGGAGCATCCACCATATCATTACTTGGACTGTCCTTCAAAGTTTGATCTGAGGAACCTAAGGGCGTGTTAGTTGGAGTTGTAATCACGCGTTTTCCACTATTTTTTTTCTCAAAGTCTTTTTGCGTTGAGGAGGTGAACCCGTAGGAGATACTTGCACCACTTTCTCAATAACCTTCTTGCGAAGAACCTGATAAACAACAAAGCCATCAGTTGGGTTGTGTTTTTCCAAACCAAATATAATCTCATCAGCAGTCACATGAGTAGACCTCATCCTATAAATAACTTCATAACCTAAGAATTTTAATTTCTCGAATAACTCCGGATTAGGATCACTCGCAGGTTTTGATGATTCCTTGGTGGCCTTTGTTTTAGTAGCACACTCAGAAATAACTTCTCTTCTAGAGGAACTTGGTTTCGATGAATCTTTTCGCTTGGTACCACCAATTGCAATGTCACCTTTCTTTTTTTATCCTTTTTAAACTATTGAGGAATTTCTCTAGTTGGACCCAAATATATCTTTTTGGGAAGATGTATTTTATGCTACTCAACTCAAACTCAGTACCAACAGTGTAGCTATTTTATGACCAGGATCCTAAGGCCCATATCGTTCCACCATGGGATACCTAGTCTTTGTTTTAATAAATCCCATAAGAGCTTGAGTTACGTTGGCCAATAATGGCATTATAACCAACCTAAAGAAACATCACATGCCCGTTTTTTTCAGTAATGACAAATGGGCCATATTTTTTGCGTACAGAATCACTATATTACGACAAATGAAGTTAAGATAGGAGGAGTAAAATGAATCATCAACTATGTTTTTGCTATAAACTAGTTGGGGGTTCCTAGGTCATAACCAGATCGCTTAGAACAGATGAGGTTTGTAGGCCTCACTCTCAATATCCCACTCTCTGAATAAAGTAAGACGGTTGGGTATGAGTAGAAGCACCACAGCCAGAAAGGGATCATCCTTAATAGCATGTTCCCCTTTATGGAGATTCACCGTATGATCTTCATCTTTAAAGAAAGACCAAGTTTGAGCATCAGTCTCCTCAGTGTAAATACGCTTGTAAGAAGCATTGTGATCATCAATTAAAGGCAAGAATGACTTCTTATTTTGTTTCTTGTTCCAGTACATTAAACGTGGATATTTGGTGGGGAAGTTGCTACTAGGTTATTCTTTTGGACAAAAGGCTTGGAACCGGGTATAAAAAACCCATCATGAGAATAGTGTTTTCAAAATTAGATACATCATGATGTCCAATAGAGCATTGCATGTCAAAATGAGTCATATCTATCTAGATATATAGAGATCTATGGGTGAGAGAAACAAAAGGAATTTTGACTCGTGATCCAACCTAGATGAAATATTTACCAAGTCCCTAAGAGGTTGATCATTAGGCTTTTTAGGAAGAAACAAAACAAGAAAGCATGGTCAAAATGTAAGTTTCTAACTCTAAGGGTTGGTCATGACCAGAGCTATAAGGTGCATCGAGCACAATGCCCGATTCCTTTTATTCCTCCATGGGCTTCACATAGGGCTTGGAAAATTACTCGATGAGTTGGCCAAAAGTGATCTTGGTAGAGTCATCGAGGAATTCACGAACTACCTTGTCCAATGAAATTCATTTTTTAGTTTCTTTATCATCAAAAGGTGTGTTAACATAAGGGAAGACATCACAAGGCTCTAGGCCCATGAGCTCATACACATCCTCTAAAGTGATAGTAAATTCACCCTAAGATGATACAAAAGAGTGATAAATCACATTGCACTTAGAGATCAATAATTAAATACCATGGTTATTCTTGGGCAAACTGAAGTCCCCAAACTAAAAGGCAGCACGGAACAGAACAACCTCGAAGAGGGTATCATCATACTTATTATAAATGTACCTTAACCAAGCTGTAAAACCATCTAGGTAAACTGATGCTCCTTTGAATAGGGGAAGTCTCCACTATTTAACCGAAACCTTAACACATCGCAGTAGGAGAGTAAATCTCCCTGAGTATTACATTTGGTTCCTCTCCCGTTAACAAAGGTTCGTTATTTCCTTTCACGGTTGAGGAGAATACATTAGCCTGAGTCCAAAACTCATCATCGTATCTGTTGAACGGATTATAGTGGTAAAAGCCATATAATACTCGCACTCTATAATTTTTGACGTTATATCCTTGACGGAACTCTTCTAATTTCTTCTTGAAGAGCCCATAATGATTTGGGGAGATTTAAACGGTGGAAACACACTAAAATGGTAAAAAAGGATACTGGCAGAGAAAGAGCGGTGAAAATGGGTTAGAATAGCATTTTCATGCGAGTTCGAAGTAACCACGAATACTTTCACTCTATAAAGCTTCCAAATCTATGAGGTCTTTGATGGTAAAAATTGTAAGAAGTTTAAAACGAAGAGACGAGAAGATATTTAAAGGGTTAGGAAAGATAGCCGTTGAGGTTTGCTGACATTTCAATATCTCGGGTATATTTAGGTTTTTTGGCTTCAGTCCCATCTATAAAGATGTATTTAGTTCTATTTCCATGTGTTTTTTAAATTGTAAAAGGTCCCATAACCACCCAAAACCGCCTATAACTTCCCTGTAACCACTCATCCTTCTTTTTGTAGAAAATGGCACTTGTCTCATATAGGATCAACAACTAAAAAAATAAAAACATGGGAGTGGTGACAAATAAAAATGGGTATATTTTGAAATGGGGGAAATTGATGGTTGCGTGAATCAAGGCAGTTCACAGGACATCCTAAGGCTCCACGTGTCAAAAAGTAAAAAAGTGGGTAAGTAATTAGACCTAGCATTAAATGCTAGGTATATATAAAGATTTGTCTAACACGCGTAGAATCAAGTTTACTTTAATTTGAGGTGTTTCGAATAAAGGTGTTTCGGTGGAAGGTGTTTCATACAAAAACTTCTTATTTGCACAAAAAATTTCTCTACAAAGGGGAAAATGTGGAGGGGCTTATAAAAAAACTACTTACTTAAAGATAAACCTCCTCATTAAGAGACTAATGACATATCAAGATAAAGTGGAGATTAATCAGAGACTAAGGAAGCCTTACAGAAGAAGCTAGTTAACCCATCATCTATTTTATTAATATTTATGTAATTATGAGCTATATTATAATATTGATGAGGTTACTCGATACCAGCGATGGACCAGGTATAGGTGGGAGATCTTTCATTCTTTATCAAGGAAACTCACTGCAGAACCTTTGAGTGAATTGGTTTGGAGGATAGAGATAAAGGCATCATTAAGGCATGACTTCACCATTTTAGATACACCAAGTAAAACACTGAGCTTTCCCCGATTGACCACTACTCGAGCAACCTTAAGTTTACTTCACAGCCACAGAGTTTTGGTACAAAAAATAGTATACTTCTAATAAAAGATATTTGTGACACCATACCATACCTATAACATGTTAAATAAAACTTATCTCAAACAGTGATAGTTTGGTGAGCAGTTAGATGATTCGGCACTGACACAATGTTGCGCCTCCTGACACAACAGCTTATCACTTGAAATTTCACTCAACATTAATGACATGTTATGTATGATAATCTGACCCATCATTTAATGTGAATGAGTTTCCTCGCGTACAACGGGAGCTTATGTGTACCCCATTTATCCTTTGGTAAATCATGAGGTATTTTAGGCAAAAGAAAAAAAAACTTTTTGAGATATTTATGACACACCGGCTTTTAGTATTGACATTTGGTTCCTCAACCATTAACTAAGGCTCGTCATTGCCTTTTACAGTTCAGGAAAGTACCTTGGTCTGAGTCCAAAACTCATCATCGTCTCCATTGAACGGATCACGGTGGTAAAATTTGTATAAATCCTCATACTATACATTTTTCGCCGCTACAGCCTTGATGGAACTCTTCTCATTTTTTTCTTGAAGCGCCCAAAATGATTTGGGGAGATTTAGACGGGTGAAACAATGGTATCGAAATGATACCGATAAATCAAGACCAGTGAAAATGGGTTAAATTAAGGTTTTCATGTGAGTTCAAAGTAACCATGAATACTTTCTCTCTATAAAGCTTCAAAATCTCTAAGCTCCTTGATGGAGGAAATTGTTAGAAGTTTAAAACAAAGAGATGAGAAGATATTTAAAGAGTTAGGAAAGACATTGGTTGAATCTTGTTGACATTTTAATATCCCGAGTATATTTTGAAATTGGGGGTAAAATGATGGTTGCGTGAATCAACGCTGTTCATAGGCCACCCCAAGGCTTCACGTGTCAAAAAGCAAAAAAAATGGGTTGGTAATTGGACCCCAGCATTAAATGCTAGGTATATATAAATATTTGTCTAACACGCTTAGAGTTGCCTTACTAAAAGTAATACTTACCTTTCGTCATCAGTAAAGACTACAGTGGTGGAGAGAAAATAATTGTCAAAACACTTCCTACGAACTAATGTTGTTCGTAGGAAGTATTTTGATATTTTCTACGAACAACATTAGTTTGTAGGAAGTGTTTACAGACAACTGAAGTTCGTAAGAACTCAAATATATAATAAAAAATAATTATTTATATCTGATACGAGTTCCTACGAACTTCATTTGTTCGTAAGAATTCCAACGAACAAATGAAGTTCGTAGGAACCATTTGCAAATTCAGTAGTCGTTCAGCAAAGTTACAAATCCACTACCTTTTCTCTTACAAAATTTGTTGGTTTCACTCCACCATTGGAGCGGTCTGAGTTTGGAAGTTTACAAATTTTAGTGTCCATTTCCTCCACCACTACGGATGCTCTTAGAATCAAGTTTACTTTAATTTTAGGTGTTTCGAATAAATGAGTGTCGGTGGAAGGTGTTTCTTACAAAAACTTTTTAGTTACACAACAACTTTCTCTACGAGGGGGAAAATGTAGGAGGAGATTTTCGAAAAACCTACATGCTTAAAGATAAACCTCCTTATTAACAGACTAATGAAATATCAAGATAAAGTGGAGATTAATCGAAGACTGTGGTAGCCTTCCAGAAGAAGTTAATTGATCCACCATGTATTTTATCAATTTGTATTCAATTATGACCTATGTTGTATATTGCTGAGGTTACTCGATACCAGTGATGGACCAGGTATGGCATGATTTCGGAGATCTTTCATTCTTTATCGAGGAAACTCACTCGGGAACCTTTGAGTGAATTGGTTTGGGGGATAGAGATAAAGGCATCAGTAAGGCATGACTTAACCATTTTTTATACACCAAGTAAAACATCGAGATTTTCTCGATTGACCACTACTCGAGAAACCATAAGTTTACTTCACAACCACAGAGTTTTAGCGCAAAAACTAGTATCTTTCTAATAAAAGATATACATGACATCATAAGGTACCTATAACATGTCAAATAAAACTAATCTCAAACGATGATGGTTTGGTGAGCAGTTAGTTTATTGTGATGCTGACAAGCTGCTCTGCCTCCTTACACAACATCTAGTCACGTGAGCTTTCACTCAACATTAATGACATCTTAGGTTTGGTAGTTAGACCCATCATTTAATGTGCATGATGTTCCCCGCGTGCAACATGTGCCGAATATATACACCATTTATCCTTTGATAAACCATGAGGTCTTTTAGCCAAAAGACCTTTTTCAGATATTTATTGCAAACCAAAGCTATTACTCCCCACCATTAATATGCTTGTTCAAGTTCTTACTGAGAACTCGAGCAATTATTGAGCTTTAAACACTATTACTTCAATACTTTGGTGTTTACATGCCTACCTAAGGTGTATTTAGAGTGTTTGTTTTTCTCTCCCTTCAACTAACCTCCAATATAGGTTCATTTATTTTCTAAACAGTTGTATTTATTACGCATCATTGTAACACATACTTAAGTTTATTCTCTGAAGAGGACGTCAATGAACTTTTTTTGCCTTTCAAATATTCCATTGTTGGAAAATTCTCGCATGACTGGCCTTCTTTGGATAATATTCTTAAGATATTCCTTTCTTTCTCTCTTCATGCTTCATTCACCATTGGTTTATTAAATAATAAACACATCATCATTAGATTTTGCCATTAGGAAGATTTTATCAGACTATGGATGAGGGATTTTTGGCTCATTGGAGGTTTCTCAATGAGAACCTTTAAATGGACTCCTAGGTTTAGAGTTGATGCAGAAAGTAGTATCTCTCCTATTTGGATCACTCTAACTAATCTTACTATCCACTTATTTGGGAAAAAAAACTCACTATTCTCTATTGTCCAAGTTGTTGGGAAACCTCTCAAACTTAAAAACTCCACTGTCTCTCTTAATCACCCTAGTGTTGCAAAAATATGTGTGGAAGTTGATGTTATCTTAAAACATACTCATTGGGTGTGGATTGGATCTGGTAAGAAAGGATTATGGCAAGAGATCATTTATGAAGAAATTCCCCTCTACTGCACTCACTATCTAAAGTAAGGACATGATTCATTGAAATGCTTTCTAAAAATTCCCAAAGCCCCCACTAATCAGATAAGAAATGTCGTCAAAAAATATTTGTTCCAACGATTGCTCCAGATCAATCCAAGATCACCAATCCTATTCATAATATTTCTGTATGTTGTATAGTGGAAAGGCAGCCTGATATGGATAATGAAGTGGTTCAAGAAATTAACAATCCTTTTCAAGAAGTTCATGATGAGGCTCAAATGAGTCTTGATAGTTCTATTTTGAAGGGTGTAACTCCCTGTGCTAATAATCATAATCAAGAAGAGCCTAAAGATGTAGTATCTTCTGATAATATATCAAAGATCTACAATCAAGTGGAAAAGAGAGAAAAAGAGGGACTAGGGTTTCATATTGCCATACACTAGAATATATTACAATAAAAGAAGAAGAGAGAATATATATCCTACTACAACCACCTAATAATAAAATAAAAGGGAAAATACTAAATTACCCTTAATGCTAAATAAGCTAAATAAAACTCTAATATCCCCCCTCAAACTCACGATGCTGCAGCGAGAAGCATTGAGAGTTTGCCAACCAAAAAACGAAAACGCTGAACTGGATGAGACTTCATAAACAAATCATCTATCTGTGCGGAAGAAGAAACAAAAGGCAAAGTGATGGCGCCATGCGTAAGATGATGACGAGTGATATGACAATCAATCTCGATGTGCTTAGTCCTCTCATGAAAAATCGAATTGTGAGCAATCTGAATAGCACTTTTATTATCACAGTACATAGGAGTGGGCTGAGAAAGAAAGACACCCATATCTGCAAGTAACCGACGTAGCCAAACAACCTCGCGAGTGGTAGAAGCCATAGCACGACACTCGGCTTCCGTGGAAGACACAGAAACAACAACTTGCTTTTTGCTCTTCCAAGAAACAAGAGAATCACCCAAAAACATACAAAATCCAGTAACTGATTTGCGATCTGTAGGATCACCGGCCCAATCAGCATCAGAGTATGCACGCAGCTCCAAAGAAGAAGATGAAGGAAGTAAAAGACTCTGAAATCGAGTGCCTCTCAAGTATCACAATATACGATGAACAGCTGCCCAATGAACTGTAGTAGGAGCAGTAACAAACTGACTAACAACATGGACTGCATGAGCTATATCTGGACGAGTAATAGTGAGATAAACCAAGTTGCCCACAATAGTGCGATAAAGGTGGGATCAGGTAAAAAAACACCATCATACGGGGAAAGATGAACATTAAGCTCCAGAGGGGTATCAACAATCTTAGTATCAGTGAGGCGGGCACGCTCAAGAATGTTCCCAATGTACTTAGATTGTGAGAGAAGATAACCATTTGGAGAATGAGCTACCTCAATACCCAAAAACTAACGTAGAGGCCCCAAATCCTTCATCTCAAAACAACGAGATAATTCAGACTTCAATGTTGTAATTCCACCAACATCATCCCCAGTAGTAATCATATCATCAACATACAAATAGACCAGAATACGACCACCCGAGGTGCACCTGATAAAGAGAGCTGAATCATTCTCACTTGGAATGAACCCAAGAGAGGTAATCACTGTAGAAAACTTCTCAAACCAAGCCCGTGGTGCCTGTTTCAGACCATATAAGGCTTTCTTAAGCCTACAAAATTCACTAGGACCATGTGGAACACCCGGAGGAGGAGTCATATAAACCTCCTCATGAAGATCGACGTTCAAGAACGCATTTTTAACATCCATTTGCGATATATACCACTGACGGACAGATGCAACAGCAATAAGAGTACGAATAGTAGTCAATTTCGCAACAGGAGCATAGGTTTCGTCATAATCCATATCATATTGCTGAGAAAAACCCTGAGCAACCAATCTTGCTTTGTACCGCTCAATTGACCCATCTGACCTGGTTTTGATTTTATATACCCAACGAGATCCAATTGCCCGCTTACCAGCAGGTAAGGGGACCAAACTCCAAGTATCTGTCTGATGCAAAGCAGAGAGTTCCTCAGTCATAGTCTGTTGCCAAAGAGGATCAAGAACTTCCTCTTTATAAGACAAAGGCTCAGGGAGGCAGTGAATAGAGGATAAAAATGAAGCAAAAGAATTCGAATAACAAGAATAAACAAAATCTGGTGACTGGGTGGACTTACGTGGACGTTTTGGATAGCGAGAAGGAGGTTCCACCGTTTCAGCAGGTGCTTGGGTGGACACACGAGAAGGGGGAGCATCAGGAACATCGGATGGCAAAGTACCTGCATCAGTAGAAATAATAGGAACAGGATCAACATGGGGTGGCATACTATCGGTGGTGCAAGGTACTTCAGATGACACACTCTCATCATTGTCAGAGAATGGATCAATATTGAAGAGATCAGATTTAGTGAGTTCATGAGGGCTATCAGGAATAGAAAAGAAAGGAATATGCTCAAGAAACACAACATGGCGAGAGACATATAATTTTTTTGTAACTGGATCATAACAACGATATCCCTTTTGACCCTCACCATAACCAAGAAAGACACAAATAGCTGATTTTGGAGATAATTTGGTACGTTCCACACGAGGTCGAAGAACAAAACAAGTACAACCAAACACCTTTAAGGAAGAATAATCAGGGGCACACCCATACAACTTTTCAAAAGGTGACAAACCTGAGCAATGAGAAGTCGGAATCTTATTAATCAGATTGACAGCAGTAAGGACAGCCTCTCCCCAAAACTCACTAGGGACATATGCGGATAATAAAAGAGAGCGAACAGTTTCAACAATGTGTCTATGTTTCCTTTCAGCAACACTATTTTGCTCAGGAGTGTCAGTACAAGATGATTGGTGAATAGTTCCATCTAAATCAAGCAACTCACCAAAATTTTGAGAAGTATATTCCCCACCCAAATCGCATCTAATTATTTTATAATAGTAGAATGTTGAGTTTTGACAAAGGCACGAAATTTATTATATATATCAAAAAAATCCGAACGTCGTTTCATGAACCCAACAATAACGTGTATAATCATCAATAAAGGAGACATAATATCTAGACCCTCCTCTTGTAATAATAGGAGACGGTCCCCACACATCGGAATGAATAAGATCAAAGGGTGCAAAAGTAAAGGAAATACTTCTATTAAACGGTAAAGCTGAAAATTTTGCAAGTTTACAACCGCTACAATCAGAGATATCATGACAATGCAAATTTCCTAATTTTCCTGTAGAAGCCAAATATTTTAATCGTGAACCTGAGACATGACCAAGACGAGAGTGCCATAAATAAAAGCTAGACGAATCTGAACTCAAACGAAAGGATGACAAGTCAACACTGGAAGCTGCAACCATTGGTACATTGAGTTTCTCCATGATGTTCGAGTTGTTTGCCTCCCAAACATCCAACAACTCTGCATATTTTTCAACGTTCGTCTTATTGTTAGGCTTACTCAAATAGCCATTAATGTAACCCCAAGCTTCTTCCCTTTCAAAAAATTCTTCATAACATAACTCCAATACGTATAATTTTTTCCATCTAATCTGACACTAATTGATTGCAGCGAATCATCTCTTTCACCAGCCATTGCGAAAATAAACAATCAAACAGCACCCAAACAGAACCAAATCGAACGAACTAAACAATTAATCGAACAAATAGGAGGAAAATGACCATAATTACCTTCAAAACATGATAATATATCAAAGATCTACAATCAAGTGGAAAAGAGAGAAAAAGAGGGACTAGGGTTTCATATTGCCATACACTAGAATATCTTACAATAAAAGAAGAAGAGAGAATATATATCCTACTACAACCACCTAATAATAAAATAAAAGGGAAAATACTAAACTACCCTTAATGCTAAATAAACTAAATAAAACTCTAATATCTTCTACTAAAATTTCACATGATTGTGGATTAAATCTTTCCCTTTTTGTTCCTCCCAAGAAGATTGTTCAACATATTGAAAAAATTAAAAGAGGTTATCTTATCAGGTAAGGAAGCTGTGGTGGTAGACTATGTCATGCTCTCCCCCAGGGGAACTTCTCTCCCTGATTATGACAAGAATAAATGTATTGAATTTTTCTCATTGTTTAATTCTGAGGAGTTAGACAGTGGTCATATCATGATTGAATAGTTCAGATTATTCTCATCTAATATTGGCAAGAGGTTAGAAATGGAGAAGCAAAGAAGAGCAAAGTCGAAGACCTCTACATCAGGCACCTTAAAAATTCCACTCATTTGTCTGGGAATTATAGCAAGAATTTCAAGAAAAAGCCAGATTCTCTTTTTATAAGAATTACTAGATCCTCCAGTAAGGTGTTCAAGTAGTCTATGTTGGAGATTTTTAAAATAAGAGAGTAAGAGTTTTTTGGGTGTAAAAGCCTTAAGAGCTTGTCCCACATTGGAAGTGTGTGGAAGAGGTGGGAAGCTAACCCAAATATAAAAGGGGATAGTGTCCCACATTGGAAAATGTACAAAGCTAAGTGTCACCACTAAGCTATAAAAGGGGTGGGCAACCTTTGAGTCCCACATTGGAAAAATGTTAAGAATTTGTACACTTAATAAGTACAAATGGAAGATGAAGAGTTAATTCATCTAGCATTTAAGAGGCTATTCAATAGACCTCAGTACGGTGCGAAGCACCGTACGCACACGCACACGCGCGCGCGCGCGCGCGCGTGCGGGTGCGGGGCAGTGGGCTGTAGAGGCGCTAGTGGCGCACTTTGCACTTCGCACACCGCGTGTCCGCAGTGGTAGCGGGTTGCCGGGATTCGTCCGGATCAGATCGAGGTAGCTCGGGCGCGATCACTTTTTGGTTGACCCGTGCAAAACCGATTCGATATTATTATACCTGTTCGGAATGGACTTAAGACTGTTGGCAATTAACAGTCATGCCTGTTCGGAAATGACTTAATTCAACAGTCATGACTCTTGAAGACAAAGCCTTTCATTTTCTATAAATAAAGGCTGCCTAAAACGGAATTACATTGATAACAAAAACCAGTTTCAGATTTCCAGACCCTGCTATTACTCTCTTACAGTTTTCAGGAGATATAAATTCTCTTATTCTGTTTTGTGCACATAAACAGAATAAGAACTTGATTGACTGTTCTTCGCTGCTACATCCAAGGGCTGTCTTCAAATATACAAGTTGCAGACAGTGCAATTGCTTCATTGTATCTTGAGTACGGATTTGCTGATTCCCGTTTGTATACCGAAATTCTTCGTGTGGGGCAAATACTGTATTTAGGAAAGTGACATCACGCCTTGAAGTTTTATAGTGACTGTTCAGAAATTACATTGTTGTATTGAAGTTGACATTTTTGAAGATATATAAAGAGTTCCATTTCTGTATTTGCATTCATAATTTCTAACACTCTAAATACAGTATTTTTGGAAATGGCCGAATCTTCCAAATCACTTCGACAAATAACAGAAAGCTTTGTCAAGTTGGACCGTTTTGATGGTGGTAATTTTCTGCGTTGGCAGAAAAAGGTTTATTTTCTTCTAACAACATTGAAGATTGTATATGTGTTGTCACAACCGAAACCAAATGAAGATGAAGATGAAACCGTGGAACAGACTAGGCAACGCACAAAATGGGAGACCGATGATTACTTGTGTCGTGGTCACATTCTCAATGCACTTGCTGATAATTTGTTCGACTTGTACCAAAATGTTGGGACAGCAAAAACTTTATGGGAAACATTGGAGACCAAATATCTAACGGAAGACGCTACAAGTAAGAAGTTCCTTATCGGTCAGTTTCTAAGATTTAAAATGCATGATAATAGGCCTGTGCTAGAACAATTTCATGACATCCAACGCATCATAAATCATTGCAAACTGAAAAAATTAAATATGGATGATAATGTAATTGTTGCTGCCATAATTGAAAAACTTCCTCCTTCTTGGAAAGACTATAAGAAAGAACTCAAACACAAAAAGGAGGATCTTTCACTTGAAGAATTAGAGACTCATTTAAGAATTGAACAAGAGTCTCGAATTCTAGATGGTAAAGAGGAACAAGAAAATTCTGTTTCTAAGGTCCATGTGGTGGAGGAAGGAAAGGAGCAAAAATATGGCAATCATGGAAAAAATAACAAGCGGAAGAATTTTTCAAATAATTCTAAAGCAAACAAAAAGAAGAAAGGAAATTGTTTTCATTGCAACAAACCAGGTCACTTCAAGAAGGATTGTCGTGAGTTCAAGAAACTAAAGGAAAAAGGAGGGACATCAGACACAAAGCAAAAATTTGCTGCTATGATATCCGAGGCTAATATGCTTGGAGAAGACAACTCTTGGTGGGTTGATTCTGGTGCCACAAGGCATGTTTGTAAGGACAAGAACTTGTTATCTGCCTATGAAACAGTGGAAGGAGATGTTCTCTATATGGGAAATTCATCTACAGCTGCGGTTAAAGGCAAAGGGACAGTGGATCTCGAATTCACTTCCGGGAAAATCCTTAGCCTCACCAATGTTTTTCATGTTCCTGATGTTAGGAAAAATTTAGTTTCTGGAAGTCTTCTTAACAAATTTGGCTTTAAGCTTGTATTTGAGTCAGACAAATTTATTCTGACTAAGAATGGTACCTTTGTAGGCAAAGGATATTTGTATGAGGGCATGTTTAAGCTCAATATCAATGAAAAGGATTCTTCTGCTTATATCGTTGATTGTCTTTCATTATGGCATAGTCGTTTAGGACATGTTAATACAAAGAAAATGCATTTCATGGTTAATTTAAATTTGATTCCTAAATATGAGAATGATATGAATGAAAAGTGTAAAATATGCATGCAAACAAAAATAACAAGATTGCCTTTTCCTAAAATAGAAAAAACTACATCTTTGTTGCAATTAGTACATAGTGATGTTTGTGATTTGCATGGAACGCCTACTAGAGGTGGTAGTAAATATTTTGCTACATTTATTGATGACTTTTCAAAATATTGTTACGTATATCTTTTAAACTCTAAGGATGATGTGCTTAATAGATTTGAGACATATAAAAATGAAGTTGAAAATCAATGTGATTCTAAAATAAAATGTCTTAGATCTGATAGAGGTGGTGAATATCACTTTCCTCAATTTTGTGAAGATATGGGAATTATACATGAAGTTACTGCACCTTATACACCACAACAAAATGGAGTAGCAGAAAGAAAAAATAGGACACTAACTGAAATGGTTAATGCTATGCTTTCTTATTCTGGTTTAAGTAAAGGGTTTTGGGGAGAAGCACTTTTAACTGCATGTCATATTCTGAATAGAATACCTGTTAAAGATAATAAGAAAACTCCTTACGAATTATGGAAGAATAGAAAACCTAATTTAGCTTATCTTAAAGTTTGGGGTTGTAGAGCTATTGTAAGACTACCTGAAACTAAGAGAAAGAAATTAGGAAGCAAAGGTGTTGAGTGTATTTTCATAGGTTATGCACTACATAGTAAAGCCTATAGATTTTTGGTTAGTGAACCTAATGATTCTGTTGAGGTAAATACAATAATTGAATCGAGAGATGCAATTTTTTATGAACAAAGGTTTTCTTCTATTCCTAGAATTAATAATGAAAAAGAAGTAAGCACTCCTTCACAGTTACCTGTAACTCCACCAGTAGAACAAGAAGAGATTAGAAAAAGTAAAAGACCTAGGAAAGAAAAAAGCTTTGGTCCCGACTTTGTAGTCTATCTTGTTGAAGGAACTAGAAACACATCTTGTAATCAATATGCTTTGACTCTTAGCGTTGAAACAGACCCACAAACTTATAGTGAGGCAATTAAGTCTGTAGATTCAGCATTTTGGAAAGAAGCTATAAATGATGAAATGGATTCAATTTTGGGAAATAAAACTTGGAAATTAGTAGACTTACCTCCAGGATCTAAACCCATTAAGTGTAGATGGATTTTTAAAAAGAAAATGAAAATAGATGGAACAATTGATAAATTCAAGGCTAGATTGGTTGCTAAAGGTTTTACACAAAAAGAAGGAATTGATTATTTTGATACCTATGCACCAGTTGCTAGAACCGCCACTATTAGAATTTTAATTGCATTAGCATCTATATATAATTTTGAGATTCATCAAATGGATGTGAAAACTGCCTTTTTAAATGGTGATTTAGAAGAAGAAATTTACATGGAACAACCTGAAGGGTTTGTTATGCCTGGACAAGAAAATAAAGTATGTAAACTTATTAAGTCCTTATATGGCCTAAAACAAGCACCTAAACAATGGCATGAAAAATTTGATAAAGTCATTATTTCTTATGGTTTTAAAATTCATGAATCTGATAAGTGTGTTTATAGTAAATTTGCTAATGGTAAAGGTGTGATCATTTGTTTATATGTAGATGACATGTTAATTCTTGGTACTGATTTAGAAAGCATTAATAATACTAAGAGTTTTTTGTCTTCTAAATTTGATATGAAAGATATGGGTGTAGCTGATGTCATATTAGGAATGAGAATAATAAGGAAAGATAAAAATATAATTCTCACTCAATCTCATTATGTTGAGAAAATTTTAAAGAAATTTAATCAGTTTGATTGCACACCTGTTAGTACACCTTTTGAACCACAGCTAAAAATGATCCCTAATAATGGTAGAGCTATTTCACAATTGGACTATGCACGAGTAATTGGTAGTTTAATGTATGCCATGACATGTACTCGACCTGATATTGCTTATGATGTTGGTAAATTAAGTAGATATACTAGTAATCCAAGTTTATTGCATTGGCATGCTGTCAATAGAATATTAAAATATTTAAAAGGAACTATGGACTATGGTATATACTATAGTGGATATCCTTCAGTATTAGAAGGGTTTTCTGATGCCAGTTGGATAACTGAGCGGGAGGATCATTCCTCAACAAGTGGATGGATTTTCACACTTGGTGGAGGAGCTGTTTCTTGGGGATCAAAGAAACAAACTTGTATAGCTGACTCTACTATGGCAGCTGAGTTTGTAGCATTAGCTGCAACTAGTAAAGAGGCAGAATGGTTAAGGAATTCATTGATTGAAATTCCAGTTTGGCCAAAACCAATGCCTCCAATATCTATACATTGTGATAGTGAGTCTACACTTTCCAGAGCTTATAGTAAAGTGTATAATGGAAAGTCTAGACATATTGGCCTAAGACATAGTTATGTCAGACAAATGATTACAGATAGTGTAACCACAGTGGATTATGTAAAATCAAGTCAAAATTTAGCTGATCCTTTTACAAAAGGTCTTGCAAGAGGACTGGTGTCTAAGACATCAATAGGGATGGGACTAAAGCCCATTAATAATAATCACTCTTGATGGAAACTCAACTTGAAACTTGATATATTCAAGTCTCAAGTTCAATGATTAAAGTACATCATACGACGTGATTGTAAGAACTATGAAATTTAACATCCCAAGGATAAGTGCTTAGAACATGTAATGAATAATGAAAGAGGAAGGGTTTAACCTTAATAGATTTATGGTGTTTTAAGTTACATGGACACCTATGATAATCTACCTATATGAGTGTGGAAGTGGTGCCGCTTCCTATGAGTATTGGGCTTGACTCTAAAGCACTCACGAAATCAAGGTACAGACACAAGGCCTAATTCATGTGTCGGCTTATATGGATAATCAGTGACTAAAAGATTTGTGTGTGAAGACAAATCCAGATAATCAATATAGATTGATAGTTCAAAGACAAGTCTACTATACTTTCATGGTTAACCTTGACGAACCTTCACAGGGTATTGGTTCAAGTCGTGAGACACCAATGCTTATACACAGTCTTACAGACAATCAAAGATTTACAAAACTTATTTTGAAAATGGTGGAGGAATGTTGGAGATTTTTAAAATAAGAGAGTAAGAGTTTTTTGGGTGTAAAAGCCTTAAGAGCTTGTCCCACATTGGAAGTGTGTGGAAGAGGTGGGAAGCTAACCCAAATATAAAAGGGGATAGTGTCCCACATTGGAAAATGTACAAAGCTAAGTGTCACCACTAAGCTATAAAAGGGGTGGGCAACCTTTGAGTCCCACATTGGAAAAATGTTAAGAATTTGTACACTTAATAAGTACAAATGGAAGATGAAGAGTTAATTCATCTAGCATTTAAGAGGCTATTCAAGAGACCTCAATACGGTGCGAAGCACCGTACGCACACGCACACGCGCGCGCGCGCGCACGTGCGGGTGCGGGGCAGTGGGCTGTAGAGGCGCTAGTGGCGCACTTTGCACTTCGCACGCCGCGTGTCCGCAGTGGTAGCGGGTTGCCGGGATTCGTCCGGGTCGGATCGCGGTAGCTCTGGCGCGGTCACTTTTTGGTTGACCCGTGCAAAACCGATTCGGTATTATTATACCTGTTCGGAATGGACTTAAGACTGTTGGCAATTAACAGTCATGCCTGTTCGGAAATGACTTAATTCAACAGTCATGACTCTTGAAGACAAAGCCTTTCATTTTCTACAAATAAAGGCTGCCTAAAACGGAATTACATTGATAACAAAAACCAGTTTCAGATTTCCAGACCCTGCTATTACTCTCTTACAGTTTTCAGGAGATATAAATTCTCTTATTCTGTTTTGTGCACATAAACAGAATAAGAACTTGATTGACTGTTCTTCGCTGCTACATCCAAGGGCTGTCTTCAAATATACAAGTTGCAGACAGTGCAATTGCTTCATTGTATCTTGAGTACGGATTTGCTGATTCCCGTTTGTATACCGAAATTCTTCGTGTGGGGCAAATACTGTTTTTAGGAAAGTGACATCACGCCTTGAAGTTTTATAGTGACTGTTCAGAAATTACATTGTTGTATTGAAGTTGACATTTTTGAAGATATATAAAGAGTTCCATTTCTGTATTTGCATTCATAATTTCTAACGGTCTACATCAGCTATTTCTCAATGATAAACCTTCTATGCTGGAATGGTAAAGGTGTCTTCAAATAATCCCACATAAAAGACTCAAAAGCTGTAAAATTTCTTTACTAGAAGTTTTAGAACCCATGTCCAAAACCAAGAAGGTAAAAATCCTCAAATTCATGCTCAACTGTGAATTTTTCTATAGTAACATCTCCGTTAAGATCTGACTGCTCAGCAAATTTGATTTGTCTTTAAAAATTATTAAAGATGAAGATCAACTATTATCTTTATTTATTCATCATCCTATGCTGCAAGGTATGGTACTAATCACTCTTTTTTATGCCAGATGCTCCAAAGGTGAAAGAGTGGTTCTTTGGGATGTTTTGGATCAAATTAATGAAGACTGTGAATCTTTGCCTCACCTAATTATAGGAGATTTCAATATTATCTCTAGTGGTGATGTAAAATGGAGTGGAATAGAGCTAGATTATATGGAGGTGGAAGACTTTAATCAAATGATTTCTAGAAATTCTCTACTAAACATGGGATACTCAGGCTCTAATTATGCCTGATGAAATAGTAGGATTGTCAATGATTCCATTTTTAAAAGACTTGATAGAGTTCTTTGTAATTCCTTGTGGAGACGGGTATATCCTCATTCTTTGATTTCTCACTTAAACAGGACCTGCTCAGATCACTGTCCTTTTGATTCTATTAGTTAAAATAGCTTTTGATCAAATCCCTGAAATGTTCAAATTTCAAATCATTCAAGTTTTGGGGATACGATTAAAAACTCCTATGAGGTTCCAGTTGTAGCCAAGCCTTTGAAAGCCTTCTCATTGAAATTGTGAAGACTAAAAGTTGTGATTAAGAAGTGGAATTCCAGTACTTTCAAAAATTTGTTTCAAAATGTTAAAGACATGGAGGATTTGGTTTTGCAAAGTGAATTTGTATTTGAACAGGATCCAACAACTCTGAATAGATCAATTCTTGAATCCAAAGCTAAGCTTGTTGAGGCCCTAAAGAATGAGGAGATGTATTGGTCTCAAAAAGCTAATGTTAAATGGCTTAAATGTGGGGACCAAAACACTAGGGCCCCGTTTGGTTGTCCCAAAATTGTAAATTGGATCATTAATAAATTGATCCATTTACAAATTGACCCATTAATTGTGTTTGGTTTCATTAATGAAATGATTCATTAATTGCCCCATTTTAGCTTATGTGCAAAATCTGAAATTGGATCATTTCATAAAAAAGTTGAAATGAATCCATTTGAAATAGGAGTCACATAAAGTACATGTCCCCTCTTCCTCTCCCCCTCCCCTCCCTCCTCTCCCTCTCTCTTTCCCTTTCCCTCCCCCTCTTCTCTCTTGATTTGTTTTTGTCTTTTTTTTCATAGAGCCTCAACATCAATTTCAAATTACCAAACATTGTGTAAAATTGGATTTAACTCATTTCAAATTCACTCATTTACAATTCACTAATTCACAATGAATCAATTTACATAATGAAACAATTTGCGCAACCAAACTGGGCCTAGATATTTCCATTCTACTTTGAATCAAAAAAGAGCTCAACTCACCATAAAAAATCCAACATCCAGACTTGGGGATTGTAGATGATGCTGGAGCTATTGGCATAACTTTTGTGCATTATTACACCTCATTGCTATCTGCAGAGCCTATTTCTGTAGATATTGTTATGGTGCATCATATTGAGAGGAGTATCACACCTTTTATGAATAAATTCGCTTCTATCCCTGAGGAGGCTAAAATTTGGGAATCAATATGTTCCATGAATGATGAAAGTTCTACTGGACCTGATGGTTTTGGGGTTTTTTTTAACTCAAAATTTTGGGAAATTATCAGACAAAACCTTGTTCTAGCAATCCAATCCTTTTTCTTCAGTGAAGAACTCCCATCAAATTAGACTAGCACTTTGATTATCCTTATTCCAAAAGGCAACAACCCCTCTTCTTATGCAGACTGTAGACCTATGAAACTATTGTTATAAAATCATATCCAAAATTTTCACTACAAGACTTGCAGATATCATTCCTGTTGTGGTTCTCCTGGCCCAAAGTCGATTTATGAAGTATAGAAGTATCCTACATAACATTATCCTTGCCCAAGAAATGTTACGCCACTTGGGTAAGAAAACTTTTGGCTCTAATATAGTAATTAAGCTATACATGGCGAAAGCTTATGACGGGGTGGAATGGCTTGCATTGTTCAAAGTTTTGAGAAAATTTGGCTTTTTTAGAATGCTTCATTGATTTGATATGGAGATATCTATCAAATAATTGGTATTCTATCCTCATGGTTATTTAAAGGCTATAAGGGTTCTTAGACATGGAGATCTTATATCTACATCTCTTTTTATCTTATTTTCTGAAATGCTATCTAAAGGTTTGGGGTATCATATGAGAAATAGTTTAATTCAAAGATTTCATCTCCCTTCACGCAGTCCTCTGATCTCAAGTTTAAGTTATGCAGATGACTTCATCATTTTTACTAATTGAGGGAAAAAGAGTCCAAATAATCTATTGAAATTCCTAAAGAATTAGGAGCAGGGCTAAAGGCAAAGGATTAATATGCAAAAATCCAGCTTCACTATTCACAAATCTATCCTTAGAAATAAAAGAGCTGCTATTAGTGAGGGTTTAGGCCTTTTTTTTAAAGTCTACCTATAACTTACTTTGGATGTCCTCTTTTCTGTAGTAGAAAGAAGATATCCTTCTTTGCTCCTCTTATTCAAAACATCAGTTTCAAATTATATGGCTGGAAGAATAAGCATCTATCCCTGGAGGAAAACTCATTCTTATTAAGCATATGTTGATCTCTATTCCAATCTATACCAGAGCTGCTTTAAAGCCTCCTAACACTGTCATAAATCATATTCATAAGTTATTTAATAGATTCTTCTGGGTGGTAATGCTACTGATTTTGAATCAGATTTGCAAATTCAAATAAGAAGGTGGATTGGGAATCAAAAATCTACACGACATGTAAAAGGTCTGCCCTCTTAGGTACTGGTGGAAATGATATGAGAAAAATTCATTATGGTCCAAATTCATTAAAGATAAATATTAAAATCATTTTCAAGTTTCTGGCTCATCCACTTGGAAATGCATGAGGGATTCTATATATTTTTTCATGAAAATTTGATTGAAGACAAATTATCTCATTATTGGAAACCTTCCCACTTAGGTAAGTTTACGTTCAAATCTATTGTGTCTTTAATCAATATTTAACATTCTTCCTCTCTGATTTACAAATCTATATGGGCTGATCCTATTCCTTCCAAAATATCCATCTATTTCTCGAGAGTTCTAAAAGTTCCAGTTCCTTTCAATGATAATATTCAAGCTTTGGGCATTAAATTGGCTTCAATATGTCATATTTGTAAGTCAAATAATGAAGACAATGATCACATTTTTCTAGCTTGCCCAATCTCTAGCAATGTGTGGAATTTCTTTACCTTTTTATATGGTGTGAATATAAACTTCTCCTCCATTCAATCCATGTTTGTCTCATGGTTATTGAAAAAGTCACATCCAAATATGAAGTTTTTAAAGGTAGCTACTCCTCTATTAATTTGTTGGGAAATTTAGAAGACTGGGAATAAATCTATTCATGATGATGTGATTTACAACTCAGAGATGGTGATTAATAACTCCATTTCCTCCATTCAACATATGCTATCCATTCATAAATTTGAAGGTATCAGTATTAGTTTTGATTCCCACATTATCCAGCTGTTTCATCTTAAATTGCAAAAGCCTAAAATGAAGTTTAAAGTGATTAAATAGATTAGGCCAATCATGTTTAGTTGTAAACTTAATGTGGATGGTGATTGTAAGGTAAATTTAGGTATTAGGTCTTGTGGAAGGATCATTAGAGACGATAATGGTGTTGTCTTCCTTGGATTTTCTAAACATTTGGGATTTGGTTCAAAATTATTTGCGAAAATGGAGGCTCTCAGTATTGGTATTCTCTTAGCGATTCAACACAGGCTAAAATCTATTGATATAGAATTTGATTCCTAAATTTTAATCAACATCATCAAGAGTTCATGGAAACCTCCTTGACATCTTTAATACTTTTCCAGATATTGAAGGTCTTCTTAAATTAGTTGATTCCTCTATTTCTCACTGTTATAAAGAGGATAATTCAGTGGCAGATAATCTTTCAAATCATGGTATTGCTTAAGGTATTTGATTCATTTCAAAGCCTTCCTTCATGCACTAGAGGTCTTTTGAATCTAGATAGATGGGGGCTCCCCAAATTAGGATTTTTAAATAAATTTTTCCTATTTTTGTAGTGGGGTTACTTATAAAATCCCATATTTATTGCTTTTCCAATCAAGAGATTGTGCTCAACTCTTGATTGATTTTCTTGTTAGAGCTATTCTTGCCACTTGAGAAGCTATTTCTCATTTATTAAAATTTGTGGGGGTTCCATCCCTCTTCCCTAAAAAAATATCAATATTTTGTCACAATTGAAACGGGTTACATTTAAATTTATCTATAAACACTCTAGCACAGAGAATCTCTCCTACACATTGTGTGATTGACTTTTATTATTTTAATTATTAATTTCACCACCAAGATGTAATTCGACTAATTAATTTTATTCAGTCTAATTAAAATTCTGTTCAAATAAAAATAATATTTGATTTAAAGGACACATAATTGATTCAAATTTAATTAATTTGACTTAGACCACCAATTGCATATCTCGTTCAAATTAGTATCAGAGTGGGTTCAATCATGAATCTCAGGGGTATGTTAGTATAGGGTCAGTTTGTCACGCATCCTCGCGTCTTTCCGGATAGGAACTACACGTTGTGGAAGGAGCGTATGATTTTTTTTCTAAAATTCCAAGACACGGGTTTATTTATACTTACTAAAGGGACGGAGATATCCGATGATAAAGCAAGGTGACACTAATATCCATAATTTTGAGGAGGCTTGGACTGAGAATGCACATATGTTATTCAATTGTAACTCAAGGGGTTGGATTCTTTTTTTTTTTTTTTGCAAAGTATCGCAGACAATTTCTGTTAGATTTCAAAGTGTACTACATTTAAGGAGGTGTGGGATATTCATCAAGTCACTTATAAGGTTATCGAACTATACGGATCTTGAAGCTCCAACATCTTGCCACCCAATTTGATATGGTGAAGATGATAAATGATGATAGCTTGGATGAGTTTTATGCTAAACTCTCTAATATTATGAACTTCAACTTCAATTTGGGTGAGAAGATTTCATACTCTATGGTAGTTAGGAAGATTTTTAAAATGTATTCATTTTATATTTAGTTTATTTGGCTATCGTCCGTGTCAACACATTTGGGTCATGCACTAATTTGAGCCCAAAATCTTAAGACATGTATATGTTTGTGTGAAACGGACTTTGCATATTACCTATGTAGGCCTATAAACGGATCGGATTCGAACCGGATTTGACAAATTCAAATTCATATCCATTTATGTTAAACGGATTCGGATCTAATCCGTTTATTAATCGAATCGGATCAGGCAAATCCAAATCCATATCCGTTTATGTTAAACGGATTCGGATCTAATCCGTTTATCCGATAAACCATTTATGTTAAACTTGATTTGCAATATTTTTATTTTCAACTCTTCATAAATTTATTTTGCAAATGTTCCACAAAAAATAGATAATGAAATAAAGAACTATTATAATAAATATTTAAAATATATATATTTGAAATATTATTAAATACAATATATATTAATTAAAAATATACTATATATGATTTATATATATATTAAAAATATTAATCGGATCGAATTATTCGTTACCTCCGTTTGGCCATTGCTTTAAGGATTGCCAGGAGCATAGTGGATTTTTTGGACATTGGATTGGGCACAATAAGCAGCAAACTCGCCGTTGTCAAATTGTATGCCTTGATCAGTGATAAAGGCATAGGGAAAGCATACATGCATATGGTATTCTTCCAAATAAACTGATAAACTTTTTCAAAAGACATATCGATCAAGGGTTCAACTTCCACCCATTTAGTGGAGTAATCAACAGCTACAACCAGGTACTTGAACCTTCCTAAGGTGTTCGGCAGAGGCCCAACCAAGTCAATTCCCCACATAGCAAAGGGCCAGAGTGAAGTGATCGGTGTTAGGAGAGCTTGTGGAGTCTTTCATATACTGGAAAATCTCTGGCACTTATCACACTTTTTGGCAAAGGCTGCTTAAGCTGCTCGAATAGTTGGCCAGTAATACCCCTTGTGTGTTGATTCTTCATAATAAAGTTCTCCCAGCTACATGGGCTCTACGGGACCCTTCATGAACTTCTTCAATCAAATCTTTTACGTCATCTGGATGCACACACCGTTGCAGACCAGCAGTCAATCCTCTTTTGTATAACACACCATTGTCTAGCACATATTTCACAGCTTTGAATTTCAACTTCTTAGCTGCAAGTAGGTCGGCTGGTAGAATTCCATCTTCAATATAAGCTCTTATGGGATCCATCTAAGATGGCCCCATATCAACTGTAATAAAATTAACCATCAGATCTTCATTAATGCTCCTATTAGCAAGTATCTCAATAAGAATAGTTCTTCACAGCTCGGTTTTAGTTATTGAAGCTAGCCGAGCAAGTGCATCTGCTCGGGCATTTTCCAGTCTTGGAATTTTGATCATCTGAATAGTTGGAAAAGTAGTGATTACCTTCAAAGCTTTAACTAAGTATCTGGATATCAGTTCTCCTTTAGTTTCATATAAGTTCAACACTTGGTTTACCACCAGCTGTAAATCACTGTATACAACAACTTGCTCCGCATTCAGTGAATTGGCAAACTTTAAACAAATAATCACAGCTTCATACTCTACCTCATTATCGAAGGCTTTAAATTGGAATCGTAGAGCATACTCTATATCTATTTCATCTGGAGTATTGGGGATGATTCCTGCTCCACATCCAGTTGCACAGGATGACCCATTAAAATACAGACTCCATATGGGAATATTGTTGTCAAACGCTTGGTTTGTCAAAATCCCTTGATGGAAAATTTTATCATTTACCTCCTCATATTTCTTTTTCATCTCATGTACTCCATTGGAGGGTTCTGGTTGGTCGGTGGAAACTTCTTCTGCAGTTTCCTTTGCTTGGATTTAGTCGGGGATATCTCTAGTAGGTCTGCTGACTTCTGAGTGTTGCTCGGCAGGGGTCCCTTGTTGCTCGGGAACCTCCGGGTAAGTGAATTATATAATAAAATCCGCCACAACTTCGACTTTTAAATAATACCTTAGTTCATATACAAGATCATATTCCCCTAACTCCACATCCCAATACATCAATCTTCCGTATTTCTCTGGCTTATGCAAAGCTTGCCTTAGTGGCATGTCAGTGTATACCACAATGGTATGAGATTGAAAATATGGCTTTATCCATATACTAGCCTCAATTAAGGTCAGTGCTAACTTCTCTAGCCTGGGATATCTGACATCTAGTCCTTGAAAAGCTTTGCTAGTGTAATAAAGTGGCTTTAGAACTCCATTCTCCTCTGTGATCAAGGCAGAGCTAACAATGATTCAAAAATAGCCAGATACAAATACAGGTTTTCTCCCAACACTGGTCGGGAGAGTAGTGGGGGTGATCCTAGGTACTTCTTTAATTCCAGGAAAGCTTTTTCAGATTCATCATTCCATTCAAAGGTTTTTCTACGCACCTTAAAGAATGGTAAACATATGTCTGTTGCTCGGGACACAAATCTGTTGAGTGCTGCTACACGCCCTGTTAGCCTTTGAACATCCATTTTACTAGCCGAGGATTTCATTTCTATCAAGGCCTTGATCTTATCTGGATTCGCTTCGATGCGCCTTTGATTTACTATATACCCGATGAACATTCCCTCCTGAACTCCGAAGACGCATTTGGTTGAGTTTAACTTCATCTGGTGCTTCTCCAACTGATCAAACGTCTTGCTGAGGTCGGCAATATGATCGGTATTTTTTTTCTCTTTCTTAGATTATCGTCAACATACACCTCCATATTCTTGCCTATCTACTCCTCAAATACTTTATTCACCAGTCTTTAATAAGTGGCACCTGCATTTTTTAGACCAACTAGCATAACATTGTAGTAATAAGTTCCTCGGGGAGTAATAAAGGCATAATTTTCTCTGTTTTCTGGCTTCATTTTATTCTGTTTATAACCAGAATTTGCATCCATAAAACTTAGTAGCTCGTGCCCCGAAGTAGCATCCACCAGTTGATCGATTCGTGGTAAAGGAAAATGATCCTTTGGGCACACTTTGTTCAAGTCAGTAAAATCCACACACATTCTCCACTTATTGTTTTTCTTCTTGATAATAACTATGTTGGCTAACCAGTCTAGGTACCTCACATCTTCCATAAAGGAAGCTTTTTTAAGCTTCTCCACTTCTTCATGTATAGCCTGGTTCTTTTCTGGGCTGAAAACTCTTCTTCGCTGCTTTATAGGTTTAACCTCCTTATTAACATTAAGCTCCTGGCACAAGAAATTTTGGTCTATTCCACGCATATCTTCGTGGCTCTATGTGAACACCTGCTTTCTTTGTCTCAAGAATACAACCAACTCCTGTTTAAGAACTGGATCCAATAACGCTCCTATTTAAGTCATTCGCTCTGGTTTATTATCTTCAATAACAATGCTTTTTGTTGCCTCCATTACCTGGACTTTTATGAGCTCTGATTCATCTCTTGGATCTAAGGCTTCAACCTCAGATTCGATGACATATCCACTTGATAAGTGGTTGTTTTCCTCTTTACTTCTACCATATCTTCCTCCTTAGCAATTAATAGTAGCATTCTCGAGCTACTTTCTAATCTCCTTTAACTATTCTAACTCCAAAGTTGGTCGGGAACTTAAGGCATTGATGAACAGTAGAAGGTACATCTTCAAATTTCTTCAGACCTACTCTTCCCATGATCATGTTGTAAGCAAAATGAATATTTTTATCCATTACAAAGAATCTCACTTTCTCTATCCTGCTCGCCGGCCATGTCCTGATCAACACATCTAACTTGATTGTTCCCAATGGAAATACCTTCTCATCAGAGAATTCAATGAGGGGCCTGTGGTAAGGCTCCAGTTGGCTGAGTTTTAAATCCTAACTATCAAAACAGGGATAGAACATAATGTCCGCCGAACTGCCATTATTCACCAGTGTTCTTGATACCAGTACATCTTTCATTCTAACTTTGATCACTAAAGGATCGTCATGTGGAAACAATACTCCGGATAGATCATTCTTGGAAAAGCCAATTACAAGCTTATCCTTATTGAATTTCCTTGGTCGGTCTTCCTCGACAAGGTTAATTCGTTAGATATAAGAACAAGCTTGAACCTCATTGAGGTAAGCCTTCCTTTCATCTGTATGGTCTCCTCCTCCTGCATCTTCACCTGTAATCATATGGAAATCAAAAGATCCAAATCTGAGTGTGAATACCTCACGTTCAGGTTGCCTAGGCTTCTTAGGATATCAAGATCGTCTTATGGATCATCGTCATGGTTCCTCTTCTTCTCTTCTCTAGGCCTAACATGAGATTTATATCTCTATCGACCTCTACAGCCAGCTCTTCCACCAACTTGTCGATTAATAAATCTGTCTAATTTTTCTCTTTGGATGAGCGTCTCTATCTCATTCTTAAGAGAAATACACCGGTTGGTCATATGACCATGATCTTTGTGAAATTCACAATACTTGGACTTATCCCTCTTATCAATAGGTGACCTTAACTTTTCAGGCCAACTCAAATCATTGTTGTGCTTGATTTCTTCCAAAATATGATATATATCCACCGTTAAGGGAGTGTAATTAGTATATTTTTTTAGTCGATCTAAGCTTTCTTTTGCTTTCGAATTCTTGCTCTCATTGTGATTCTTATGCTCCTTCTTATCCGCCTTCCTTTCAGACTTCGCTTTCGCCTTTGCATATGAATTTTTTTTAGTTTCCATAGCTTCCTCGTCATTCATAATCTTCGCTACTTTGGACATCAATTCCATCATCGTCTTTGGGGGATATTTTGCCAAGGTATAATATAGTTTGTTAGGGAGCAAACCACTCATGCGGACAGTAATTGTAGTCTTGTCCTCATAATCAATAACCTCCAATTTCTCGTTATTAAAATGAGTGATGTAATCCTTGGTACTTTCTCCCACCTTCTGTCTCACACTAAGCAAATGAGCTACTCGCTTCATTAGTTTGGCTCCAAAGCAAAAATTACCAATGAATAGCTCGGCGAGTTGTTGTAAGCTAGAAATTTTCCTCCGAGAAAGACTATTATACAAGATTTGAGCAGATCCAGTGATTATTCGTGACAAGACCCTGCACCTCATCTCGTCAGGGATAGCATAGATATCAGCCGCTGTTTGGTATTATTCTATATGAAGAACTGGATCAGTTTTCCCATCATACTTAGGAGTAACCACCGAAGCTTTAAACTTGGTAGGTATAGAGAAATCTATAATGGTTTGCATAAAGGGAGACCCCTTAACAAAACTTCTCTGGAGAGGATTCTTGGCTATTTCTCCCAATCTATCTTCCAAATGCTGAATGGACCCCTTCCAAGCATCATTGCTAGCACCAGATCTGTTAGTGGCGGCTCTTTTATTTTGACTAATTGATTGTGCTCAGATTTGCTCTTGCGAATCTTCTCTTTGACTGGATTAAGCAGTTCATTGGGCATTCGATTCGGACTGGGCTGAACCTTCCCTCGAGTCTCTTAGTCATCGAGCATTTCCTGACGCAACTCGAAGGGCATTTTATTTCCCCTAGGTCCCAAATGATCGAAAGACAGGGTCCTACTTAGCCTTTCTAAGGCACTCAGTCTTTCTGAAATGAGGGACTATCCATCATAGGAATTAGGAGTACTGATAGAAGAAGTTGCTCTAGGACGGTATGAAGAATCCCTTTTAGGTCTGGAATGGCTATGTACATCACTCTTTATCATCGATGGTGGCATGTTCCTTTGATTGGACTGTGAAGGAACTCCGATTTGAAGAGTTTAGGCCAACTGTCTTATTGTATCCTGTATAGCCTCTTGACCTTTGGCGATGCTAGCCAAAATTCCAGTTCAATCGTTGTTACTTGGAGGGGCAGAGGGATTAGGCGAAAGTCCCTCATTTTTGTTACTTGTTTCAGTGATATCAGCTATGTATGATGAATTAGTGAAAATATTTAGCAATACGTTCTCACAGACAGCGCCAATCTGTTCATGCAAAAAAATAGACTAGGCCTAATTGATTGATCACAGATAAATAAGTAAAATAAATAAGACAAATGAGATTTTTAAAGTGGTTCAACTGAATAGAAAATCCTACATCCACTGTTATATATTGATTGACTGGCTTGATTTGTTTTTCGATCCTCTGCAATGAGGGTGTTATAATGTATTTATAGCCCAAGAAGGGTGTCAAGAGTCGTCATGTGAAAGGATGGAATGCCTTCATATGTTAGGCATTTACATCAATACATAATGAGAATTAAACATAAGACTACTGGCTCTTCATTGGCCATACTGGTTAGACCTCCTCCTGTTTGTCGGTCCTCCCAGTTGGTCGGGCTCCCTTGTTGGTCGGACTCCCTTATTAGTCTGTCTTCTCTGTCGGTCGGGGATTTGTATCATGCTGACTTGGTCTTGCAACACATTGGATAACACGTGTTGGCTGATCCACTTAAGGTGGTGAATTTTGGTGTCAATACTTAGGTTAGAAGAACTCATAGGAGACCTTCAAATATCTGAGATTAACATGTTTTCTAAAACTATTAAAGCTAAGGAAAATGGAATTGCATTAAAAGTTCAATCTAAAAAGAAAGAGGAAGTGTCGTCTGACTTCGAGTATGATTTTGATTTGGATGATTTAGCCCTTTTTGCTAAAAAATTCAAAAAGTTTCTCAAACCTAGAAAATAAAATTCTTCTAAAGAAAATAAGATTTTTGAGAAAAAAATATATATAAATCGAGCAAGAAAAAATTTGAAAAAGAAAGAAAAAATTATCCTAAGAAAAATAAAGAGAGATGCTATGAGTGAGAGGGTAAGGGCCACAAAGCTCATGAGTGTCTTACACGGTTAAAGAACCAAGGCAAAGTTGCATTAAAGGCCACGCTTAGCGAAAGTGATGTCGAGTCGGTCGATTCCGGGGACGAATCACTGTATGGATGTAACTTCACTGCGTTCATAAATAGTTATGTTAGTACATCTAGTGCGCCTCTTACCCATAAGGACGCTACTAGACATGATGACCTCTATAGTGAGTCTAGTCATTCTGGAGAGGGTGGGGGAGATGATGTTTTAAGTGAGAGCCAGAGTGAACTTCAACGTGTTTATGTCGAGCTTTACGTTGAGTCCTTTAAAACGAAGAAACAAAATAAAGGTTTAGCGCTTAAAGTTTTATCTTTAGAGAAGGAGTTGAAAGAGGTGATAGAGAGCAAGTCCTCGATGAGAGTCTATTTGAGAAAGAGAGAGGTAGAGAGAAAGAGAGTCATTTTAATAGAGAGATACAAAATGGTGACTTGACCAATAATGTGGCTAGTCTTACGAGAGATCTTCAAGCATTCATAGAGACTCGTGGAAAAATTGAAGCCCTTGTATCCCAACACGATAAAGATCTTGAACATGCCCAGGAGGTCAAGGTTACTAGAAAGGATACATCAAAAAAGGTTAGAGAGATGCTCTTTGGTCCCGCTTTAGGTTTTAGGGAGAGGCAAGGAATAGATTATCACGGTGAATCCACTTCACATACTGCATCAGAATCGGTTCCTAATTTTGTGGTAGATCCTTATGGGCCTTGACCTAAATCACCAAAGATACTTCAAGCTAAGAAAGTGAACCACGATAGACCCAAACAAGTTTATATTTGCACCTTTTCCTAGAGGATAGGTCACCTTAGGGAATTTTGCTACAAGTTGAACTAGATGTACCAAACTCCCGCATACCACTATAGGGACTTTGCTAGTCTTAGAGAGCAAGTTGAGTTCCTAGTCGCGACTTTACCAAGCTTAATAGAACAATTTCAATGGATGTCTATGCCGTTTGAGAACCCTTGTAATGCTCCAACTAGAGCCAACAATGACAAGGGAAAATAAAAGGTTGCCTCCACTTGGGTACATAAGTAAGACAACAAAGCCCTTGTTGTATATGTTTCTCTCGTGGTTCAAAATACTTCTTAATGGTATTTTGATAGTGGATGATCTAGGCACATGATTGGTGACATATCATTTTTTACCAACCTTACGGATCGCAAGAAGGAAAAATCACTTTTGGATATGGGAGTAGGTCTAGTATTTTAAGACGTGGATGTGTTGAGATACTCGAATTTTCTATATTACAATGTGTTGTACGTAAAAGGGTTAAAAGCGAACTTAATTAGCATAAGACAAATGTGCGATGCAAACTTTACGGTAGAGTTTGACCGCTCCAAATGTAACGTATATAATCAATTCGATAAAATTTTACTACAAGGGGTGAGGAATGAAGATAATTGTTATGGGATCATTCCTATGTCCTCCTTTATATGAAATAGTGCCACAATCTCCAAATGTGTTGGACTTGGATTCGAGCATCGTTAATGGACACACAAAGCTAGTTCAAAGGTATTCAACTTCCCTAAATAGTTTGGCAAAGATTCCAAAGTGTGAAATGACGATAATGCCCATGAACGTGCGATAGTCGATGAAGCTTTATCGGAATGCAACCAAACTTCACACTAAGCACTGTAACACCTAAAAAAGCTCAATAATACCTAAAATAACATATTAACATACAAAATGGAGGTTGTCTGGTTATCGAGCATAATTATGGGAATTAAAGTACCCGAGGGGGCTAAAATGCATAAGCATAGAGGGTATATATGCATGATTCGGGACGAATCACACGCCCTAACTTACATATTGCTAGTCCCTAGCAATGAAATTCAAAGCAATAAGAACTTTAAGAAAATCACAAGACAAGAGATATATACAAAAGAGATAAAAGCCACTTTCACAAGCGAACGATTGCATTTAACATATGCAATAAGCCATTAAACCCCTAGGTTACCCTAGTGGATGAGTGTCGTCTCGTGAGGATTTTCGGGGATGAAACCCACAAACAGCATATGGTTTCCTCAAAATGTATCCCCAATCACATGTGACAATCCCAATAATAACGAAAAAGATTTCAAACACGTTATTATCAAAGTGAATGAATTCACACAAAAGTCCATATTATTAACATTATAGAATGAACTTCGTATAATTGAAACCTTAAAATGTGGGAGGGGAGCGAGCACATAAAAAGTATGATTTGTCGAAAACTTATATAAACTGGATAATAAATATTAAAGCGTGCATATATGTCAATCCTCACCGGGCATTACGCTCAACAAACGAAGTCATTATTAAATGGGAGGTAATACACGGGACATGCGGGCGTAAAGAGTAAATGTCAATGGAAACTAGGTTGCGCACATGTCACAAATGAATAACGCTATATATAAAATGAAAAATTGTATTCTTAATGAAAGATACCGCTCATTAAAGGAAGCGAAATGTATTTTCACAGATTATCAAAACTATTTAAACTTTTAAATTGAATCACCCTAGGATCATATAGGAATTTATAGGGGTGTAATGTAGGTTAGGCTCAGTTTATGAAATGAAGGGTAATTATATACGGATTCAAAGTGTTCGGAGATGCACACTCGGGATAATGGAAAATATGGGCAAATACAAAGTTGGAATATGACTCCATAACAAGCATTGAATATAACAATGGAGGGAAAGAGTAAACAAAGTTTATTGAACATGTAAGATGGGAGTGCAGATTTGAGGAGGCACCGTGTTGAGCATGTTTTAGACTTGAGCAACATGGTTACGTCTACGTATCCATCTTTACGGAATTAAAGTCTGTGTAGTTCATGGATCCGTACAATACGCCAGAGAGAGCTCGGTTTTTGGTGGTTATGGTGCGTGGGGGGTGCCAAATCCAACGAGCCACCTCTCAAACGCCCAGTTTTGGTAGTTTGTGTGTGCGGGGGGTGTCAAATCCGACTAGCCACCTCTCAAATGCCCATATACCGTAATGAAACTATGAAAATCAGCTTGTCACTATTGAACCCGTGACGGAGCTCAAAAGGTGCGTAGAGGAGGAGAGTTAGATTTCCTCTCCTTACTTTGCCCCCAAGACCATCATCCATCAAATGAGTGGGGAACCCTCCTTTTATAGCAGAAGCTACCCAAGTGGGCTTGACACATGTCAAGTAATATGTGGAACCAAGTGTCCAATATTTATGGTGCCTCTTGTCACAATATATATGGTTTACTACTAGAGTATTGTCTAGTGTAATTTATCAAATGCGGAGTATACGCAATATATTAAATCACGCGTAGTAATATCTCAGCCCATGGAAAGTCTGGATTGTAGTAAAACTTGATAAATCATAGATCAATATCTGATCACATATGTGGGTTTAATTACTAGAGAATTTATGGTTAATTCATTTAACACCACTTTACAGAACACTATGCATAACATATACAAATTTCTCCTTCTTTTCTTTTCTTCCTTTTCACTCTTTTTCTTTTGTTTTCTTTTGTTTTCCACTCTCTTTTTCACTTCTTTTCTTTAATTTTCTGAGTCTCACATGTTTAATTGCACCCACATAACGCGAACATCATTCAGTCCCAAGTATCATTCCAAACAAAGGTACGGAAGGTGATGTATATGATTTATAACTCCAATGTGGAGTTGGTTATGGGATTTGGGGTTATGAAACGAAAGGCTATATTAAGGCTCAAAGGGGTTTTGACGAGGGAAAGCATTTAACGTGAGGTCAAGGTCAATATGGGTGATATAACAAAGAGGGACTATGATCATTTCCTAAAGTTTACGCAATTCTAGAGTCAAAACAAACTTTGAATATCATGCTCAAGTAACACATTTCATATATGAACGATCAATGAAAGAATAGTGAGATTACCAATGACTATAACGTTTTCAAAGAGGAAAGAGAAGTGTATAACACTCACAAACAAAGAAAAGCCCAAACCTCACTAGGTGTAAGTATATACAATGCAGTAAAACAAAACCGAGTTATAAAAATCTTAAACCAAATCAATAAAGCAAGAAAAGTGCATGTGCTCGTGGTATTAAAGTTTAATTCATGAAGTTATTCATAATATCAATAATTGAGGACTAAAGTCTAATAAATTCTAAAATAGAGAATGCATCATTGAATTGTCTATTGGATCGGGCAATTATAAACATTTATCATCGAAAACAAAGGAAAAATGCCCAACAAAGGAGAAAAAAGAAAGAAAATCTTTTTAAAATTTTTAATTTTTTAAAACAAAAGCATGCTGGGGAATAACATATAATCAAATCAAAGAAACTACCAATGAATGGATAGAATATCCCATACACCCTAACTTAAAACTTGACATTTTCCTCAATATGAATTAAGAACCAAGTTAAAAAGAGGAAAATAGTGATATTGCCCAAAATGGAGCGATCTCCGGAAAGTACAAGTACAATGATTCAACAAAAAATGTTAGTACCAAGCATAGCAAAAACTAGACAATAAGTAAGAATAAAGAAAAATGGGGAAAAGAAAAACTAACTATTTATAACCTACAATTTAACTTCTAAATAATTATACACTATAAGTTGAAATTTTTTAGGGTCCACCCAAAATACGATTTGACTTTGGAGGATCAACGGGGGACCCTCCCTTTCATGCATACCTTTCAAAAAATAGGAATTCCGTTCAAAGAACGGAAGGCATGTGTAAGGCAGAAGAAATGAACCATCGCCAATTAAAATTTTTGGAGGGATGATGAGGGGTTTGGATAAAACGGGTAACAAGTACACAAGGGGACCAAAAAAATAGAACTTCCTCCCAAATATTTTGCAATTCGAATAGGAATAAAATTCTCATCCCATCATGATTTAGAGTTCTTCTTGAAGCATAAGTCTTCAAAAATAAGATGCCTTCTTCAAGTAGACTTCCTTTAGATCGATAATCCTCCTCATAGTAAACTTCAACGTATTCTAGAGATCTTTACGTGTTAAACCTCTATAAACAATCCGTTTTAGTTATGGAAGAATTAGGAAGAAGAGCCACAATGCAAACCGGTCCAAAACAGCACCAATTAAAACCAATTGTCGCATACTGCCAAGGTCGGATCAATTAGATTTGGGCAAGATCGAACTGATACCCCTATGGATCGATCTGATGGGTCTTTAGATCGATCCAAACTTGTAGCTCATCTTCCTCGTTTTGAGTCCACTATTACCCTGCAAAAAAAGCCACAACTTATCTGAAACTTCATGAAACTTTTTCCAGCACCCAACGCTATATAAATGCATGATTCTAATATAAAAAACCATCACATCCCTCGTACAAAACCCCAAATACATCAATAAAGTAATAATTATAAAAACCTAATTGTTACACCCATATCAAATCTATGAGCGAAAAATAATCATGGATAAGCCTTCGTAGGATCCAATCACATAAAACAAACATATGTGACCATAATATAAGTGATATAGTTATGGAATCTCCACGAAACCATGTCATTGCGAAAACATACACAAATATGCATAATCATACAACATGCAAAATCAGGGTTTTCAAGGCTGGACAACATAGACATTTCCAAAACAAGATCAATTTACAATCGAAGGGCTTTAATACCAATTATTGAGAAATAAAATTGAAATTGAATGCGAACAGAATTCAGCTCAAATAACTTCAATTCGCCATGCAATGGAAAGTAAAATCTAAGAACTATGATTAAAGAATAAACCTAGGATTTCATGAAATAATAATATTGTATGTAAAAATTATTCTCCTATGTGGACCAATGATGAATGTACACCTGTCCTCCTACGTTGTCAAACAACCTCCTTAAACGGCATCAGAGATACTTAGTCGGCTGGAAGGCTACTAACTCCAGAAGGCCAACCAACAGGAATATCAATAGTTACTCGAATGGGATCCAATCAGCGCTGAATTCCAAGAGTTTTATTTATCGTACACAGATGTAAATGCCTGGTAATATAAAGACGCTTAATCTCTAGGGTTTGACACCCATACAAATACAAACTACTCCCTCAGCTCAAGGGACAAGTTTAATCACTCATATGAACACCATATTGAGCTAACTATAACCCTACTAAACACAACCCATAGTGGCATAGGCTATTTTACAGCTGAACCACTATAAAAAGCTCTTCTCTTGTGTGTGTGTGTGACTGGATTACTTTACTTTATTTCTGTGATTATAAATGTGGATTGAGTCCATTTTTAGACATCTATAGATTGGCATCATTTGTGGGAATGTTTGTATGTCATCGTTCTCTACCATTTATTTAGTTTCTTTTCCTTTAAAGAAATGACTGGCTCGAAAAATAGCGCTAGAAATGAAGGAAATACCATTATTCCATTTACTCCTCCTAGTGCAGCAGATCTACAGGGAATTTGGATAAACCTTGCTAGAGGGTAAGAAGTCATGCAAGAATTTATTAAATAATTGGCCCGCACTATACAGGCTAAGTCTTCCAATTCTAGAAGGGACATGCCACCTCCACCAGCTAAAAAATAAAGGTGTTATCATTCTCGTTCTTCTCATGATGGGTCATACCATCCTAGAGTAACTCCTTCATTTCGATCAGCGAATTACTATGATATTAGATCTTTTTCCAAAGAAAGACCATATATCTTAGTGAGTCTTAGCAGGGAGTCTGCTTTTGATCGTTTAGGTCCCTGAGCAACTAGAGGACATTATAGGGAGCAGGAGCATCATTATGAATATAGAGAAGTATCCACAAAATATAAGGCCGGTATGAGGGGCTATATGCGTGACGAGCAGACCTCTCAGGACGAGAGTTCAGCACATAAACATAGTAAATCTGCTAAATCTACCTCGGCTAAATCTAAGCAAGAAGAACAGCCCTAAAAGGGATCCATGCAGCGATTGAAAGATCGGCTAGGTGAAATGGCCAAAGCCAAGCATCTGTTGCAAAGAAGTTTTGTTAAAGGCTCACCTTTCATCCTGGTTATTGTGGACTATCCCACACCTTTCAAGTTCAAGTTACTAGTGGTCACTCCCAAATATGATGGGAAAACCGATCCAATCTTGCACATATAGCAATATCAAACTGCTATTGACATCTACTCAATTCCAAATAAGATGAGATGTAAAGCTTTCTCCAGTTCCATCACTGGGATAACCCAAATATGTTACAATAATCTTTCCATAGGTTAAACTTATAGTTTTCATCAGTTAAGCTGAATTATTCTTAGATAACTTTTGCTTTGGGGCTAAGTCGATCAAGAGTGTTACTCATCTCTTGACGTGCGACAAAAGACAGGAGAAAGCAGTAAAGAATATATTAAACATTTTAATAATTAAAAACTAGAGGTGGTGGATTATGAGAAGAAGACAACCATTGCAACACTTATGAGTGGGTTGCTCGCAAAAGATCTCTATTGTGCTTTAGCAAAGAATCCACCTAAGACCATGACAGAATTAATGGCTAAGGCTAGAAAGATAATGAATGTTGATAAGGCTATGGCAGCCAAGGAAACTCCTAAGACCAAGGGTGAAAAAAAATTCTAACTCTTTTAAGAAGGTGCAAAAAGACAAAAAGCTTGATAGGATCAAGAAGTATGATGAATATACACCCCTCAACAAAGGTGTTCACCATATCCTAGAGGAAATTAAAGGAAATTGATAATTAAATTGGCCAGGAAATTTGAAGACACCCCCTAATGAGAGGATAAATCCAAGTACTGTGATTTTCACAGGGATCATGGGCACAACACCACCAGTTGCATTGCACTAAATAATGAGATTTAAATTCTTATTCGGTGGGGAAAATTGAGTAAGTTTGTGGATCGAAATGGCAATCAAAATTATCGGAGGAGGTTTGAATCTCCAGCCTGAGCAATGGAAGAACAAAAAAGGGCAAGTAATAATGATTTTGAAGAAGATCCAAACTTGTCGAAGAGACCTGATGAACTGGAGGTGGAGGTCGGCATGATATCCTTTAGATGCCACTTCATCGCAGGAGAAGGTGTTGAGGGAGGAAATGCAATTACAGAAAGGAAGACTTATTTGAATGAATCCAAGGCCTGCCCAACTATTAGATAGATTAATATGGCTGAATCCAGTGATAGTCGGCCAAGGAAAGTCAACAGAGACAGGTTGGTGATCGTATTCTCCAAATAAGATCTAAGTGGGGTCCTTTACCCTCACGATGATCCGTTAGTTATCACATGTAGAGTTCATCATGGTAGAGTTAAAAGGATACTAGTTTATAATGGGAGTTGAGTTGATGTAATGTTCTACAACTATGTCCAAAGCTTAGGGCTAAAGGACAACAAGCTAGAACCATACCATAGACCTCTCATTGGATTTGCAGGAGAGAAAGTATACCCATTGGGAACAATCAAGTCTTAGTCGGCACCTGGCCGGCAAGAAATAAAGGAAGAATTCGTTTCTTTATATTAGATAAAAATATCCCATCAACTTACAATATCAATCTATGAAGTGTGGGAATAAAGAAGTTAGAGGTTGTACCATCCATAGTGCATCAGTGCATGAAATTTCCAATAAATTATGGAGTCGATATAGTAAATGACAATCAGAAAGAAGCCCGTGAATGCTATTATACCTCATTCGACCAACAGAAAATCTAATTGAAGGGCATAACCACTTTCCACATTGACACTATAAATCCTCGAGAAGAAGAAAAGTTGGTAAAGGGGCAAGTTATGGAAGAAACAGAAGTTGTTTCCCTGGATGATGAAAAACTAGAAAGTATAACCCAGATCTGTTCTAGATTATCTCCTTCTCTCAAACAGGAATTAATTATATTCCTTAGAGAGAGGAAAATGTGTTTGTTTGGAGTCACAAAGATATATCGAGAATTGATCCAAATTTCATTTGCCATGAGCTTAATATCTCTCTAAATTCCACGTCGATCAAGCAAAAGCGAAGAATTTTCAGCCCTAAGAAGAATATGGCAATCAAGGAAGAAGTGGAGAAATTACAGCGAGAACGGTTCATTGAAGATGTTAAGTATCCAAGCTGGTTGTCATGGTTAAGAAAAAGAATGACAAATGGCGCACATGTGTTGACTTCACAGACCTAAATAAGGCATGCCAAAAGATCAATTTCCTTTACCAAGGATTGATCAACCGGTCGATGCTATTACAGGTCATGAATTACTCAGTTTTATGGATGCATATTCTAGTTATAATCACATTAAGATGAAACCTGAAGATAAGGAAAGTACTTCCTTTATTACTAGCCGAGGAACTTATTGTTACAATGCCATGTCCTTTGGGTTGAAGAATGCTAGAGACACTTATCAAATACTAGTGAATAAGGTTTTTGAAGATGAGATCGATAAAATATGGAAGTTTATGTAGATGAGATGATAACCAAGAGTGAATTGGCTACCAACCATATTATGTACTTGACTCAGACCTTTGATTAACTGAAAAAGCACTAGATGGAGCTCAACCCAACCAAATGTATCTTCGGAGTATAAAAGGGAATGTTCCTAGGGTACATCGTCAATCAAAGGGAAATAGAATCAAACCCTGCCAAGATTAAAGGCTTTCTTGAAATGTATTCCCTGACCAACAAGAAAGAAGTTCAAAAACTGACAGGATGAGTAGTTGCATTGAACCATTTTGTCTACAGAGCAATTGATAAATATCTTCCATTATTTAAGGTGCTTATAAAGAACTTTGAGTGGAATGACAAATGCAAGAAGGCTTTCTTGGATTTGAATAAGTACTTGGGCTCTCCCACACTCCTTTTTCGACTAATTGTGGGAGAAAAGTAATATTTAGACTTGGTTGTTTCAGAATCAACTGCCAGTTCGACTTTAATCCGACTAAATGGAGGAGTTCAAAAGCCAATTTATTATACTAGTAAGGCATTTTGAGGAGCTAAAATTAGATATCCATGCCTAGAAAAGTTAGCATTGGCTCTCATTGAAGCTTCCAGGAGAATGAGGTCATATTTTCAAGCTCACGCCATTACCCTCTACACGGACTTACCTCTGCGACAAGCACTGCATAAACCTGAGAAGTCCGGAAGGTTAATATCTTGGGGAGTTGAATAAGGAGAGTATAAAAATTTTTATAAACCCAGAGTTGTAATAAAAGGCCAAGTAGTGGCAGAGTTCATTACCGAATTCACATATGTAGAGGAGCAACATAATCCAAGTTTGCTTGTCGAGCAGACTTCTTCGAAGAGAGCTTAGCTCAAAATCAAACAGAGATTGTGTCCGATCAACCAGACTCATCATCTGCTCAAAAAATAATTCAATAGAGCAAGAAGATGTTCAAGTATAGAGTGCTAGTAGAAGAAGAGTTATCTGATAGTACTCTAATCTGGAAGTTATTTATAGATGGATCCTCTTATGGGACTTGAAGTGGAGCGGGCCTCATTATCAACACTTCGGATAACTTAGATGTGGAATACACTTTAAGATTCCAATTCAAGGTTGCTAACAATAAAGCAGAGTATGAGGCATTGATTACAGGATTAGAACTGGCTTCATCACTCAACACAGACCAGGTATTGGTATATAATAATTCCCGGTTGATTATCAATCAAAAGCAATAAATTTATGGCGTCAAAGGGGAAACTATGATGAGATATCATAAAAATCTAGGGAGATTGTTTCTTTGTTCACTTCAGTTAGGATGGTAAGGATTCCTAGACTAGAAAATTCCCGAGCAGACGCTCTTACTCGGCTTGCAATAGCAACTCAAATAGAACTCCGGTGAATAATCCCAGCAAAAATTCTCACCCATATAAGCATTGATGGGATGGAAATCAGTGTCATCTCTGTGGAGTTAGGTCCCTCATGGATGGACCCAATTAGAGAGTACATCGAAAGAGGAACGCTGTCATCTGACCAGAAAGAAATTAAGAAGATGAGGTATAAAGTAACCAGTTATGTGAGAGAAAAAGGTGTCTTATAGAGGCGAGGATACACTATTTTCCTACTTCGTTGTGTTCATTCAAACAAAGTAAATGGTTTGATCAAAGAGGTTCATGAAGGATCATGTAAAGCTCATATGATTGGGAGATCTCTAAGACAATGGATAACAATACAAGGTTACTACTAGCCGATGATAAAAGCAGACTGTGTTGCTTTCATCAAGAAGTGTGATAACTGCCAAAATTTTGACACCCTCCATTGAAGACCGAAAGCAACTCTAACACCCATCACTTTTCCATAGTCTTTCGCTATCAGGGAGATTAACTTAGTCGGTCCATTATCGACCACCAAGGGAAGGTTCAAATATCTAGTTATAGCAGTTGATTATTTCACTAAATGGGTGGAGGCTGAGCTTTTGATTGATATGCCCTATCAGATGGTTTTCTTGTTCATATGGAAGCAAATTATTTACAGGTATGGCATGCCCTATGCCTTCATCACCCCATGGCACTCAATTTGATAATGAATAATTTTAGGAGTATTGTATTCGTTCAGGCATCCAAAAACTTTATTCAGCACCTGGGCACCCACAATGCAATGGCCAAACAGAAATCATCAACAAAACCTTGTTAGATGGGTTGAAAAAAGGTTGGATGAGGCTAAAGGCAACTGGATTAATGAACTCCGCAGCATTCTTTAGGCATATAGGACTAATCCCAGAACAACAATGGGGGAAACCCCATACATGCTAGCTTTTAGCACTGAGGCAGTAGTACCAGTGTAAATAGTTATGCCTAATCATAATGTATTAAACTTTTATTCACCCAAGAGTGATCTTATGAGGCGAATAGATCTGGACATGATAGAAGAAGTTTGAGAAGATGATTATATTCGGATGGCTGCCTACCAATAAAGGACTGCAAGGTTTTATAATCGAAGGGTCAAGCCAACCAACTTGAGGCAGAGGGATTTAGTACTCACGAAAGTAATCCAGAAGAGAAACAAACTGGAGCCTAATTGGCATGATCGATACCGTATCTCGGTGGTCATTCGACCAGGAACTTATTGCTTGGAAACTCTATAGGGATAAGAATTCAAGAATCTTTGGAACGCAGACCATCTGCACAAGTATTATCAGTAATTCATTTTCTGTAGGGAGAATAATTCAAGAATCCTTGGAACGCAGACCATCTACGCAAGTATTATTAGTAATTCAGTTTTTAGAAACTCTATTCTTAATGTAATTGGTCATTCAAGTTAATGAAATTTTAGGCTTTTCTCTATTATACATCCTTTTTATGTTTTGTTTTTCAGAGTATGGTGGCTACACCTCACCCCTTAAATTAATGAACAATTTTAATTTAATTTTTTCCAACTTCTAGAAAAAATTGTAAATGATTCAAACATGAATCAGATATTATATGGTCTATAAGCCGATTAACTAATTTGATTCATGTTTGAATCATTTAGACTTTTCTCTATTAAACATTTGAGCAGGCTATTTAGTCTATAAGTCGATTAACTAATCATTATACAAGTTACCAAGTTGGAAAAAAGATTAATATTAACCATAAGCTTAAATAAAGAGAGCTCAATAAAAATAACTTCATTTTATTAATCAAAATGTATTACAATAGGAGTTATTGATAAAAATGCAGTGCAATAAGTATAAATTTATTCTACTGGACATTTTCTTTGTGTCGTGTCCATCCCGATAGGAAGATCATCAAGTGTATATAGATAATTTATTGTGTTGAAATCTCTTAGCATTTGCCTATTATTGCTGCTCGGCCTATCAAGTAAGTAAAGAGGATGAATCATCTCACACTCACTATTGAGACCATAACCACCCAAATATTTACTTATCAGCTATTGAGGAATGGCATTAGGAAGAATCCATCTTGTATCCAATTTGAAGGGAGGTTTGTTATAATCTAAGAAACTTGAGTCATTCCAATGCCACAACTCACTATTTTGATCATACTTCAACACTTGTCAACAAGTAATAGTCCATCCTCATTTATAGCCTTCACAATTGCTTTGAGAAATATAATCATCCAAGTGAGTTAAGGTCTCATTACAGCCATCCATCCAAGCTTCCATTGGCTGCTTATGGAAAAGGAATGTTAGCCTATTAACTTGATATTAGAGACTCTTGAGGACAGTGTATTTGGATTTTAGCAAGGAAACTTGGTCAGTTAGGGTCTTCTTCATTCTCTCCTCCTCAACAGTAGGTCGAGCAACTGTATTTTTCCTTAACTATTGACCAGAGCTAATTTTGGTTTTCTTTTTCTGGAAAGCCACTAGCTCCCCTAGCAACCTGTCATTTTCAGCCTCCAAAAGGGAAACAACCTGATCTGGACCAGTAGTGGTTGATCTCTTCAGGCTGTCAAGTTCATCCCTGAGGGCATTATTTTCTTTCTCCAATATTACAGTAATTGCTCGGGCATTCTCCAATTCTTAATTTAAGACCAATTATTTCTTATTCAAAGCAAAATTAATGTCTTTAAACTTCTTGTCAAAGCCCCAGACTTCACTTAATGCTTTATATTTGGCCTCATAATCAGAATGAAGCAATGCTTTAGAAATTTTATGTTCCTCTTGCATTCTCTCAAGCATCTCGTAGTAGCCAACATTATTTGCTACAGCTCTATCCAAGAGGCAATGGAGATGGATGTAAGATTCTTTTACGTGATTAGACACATCTCGATCGAGCAACCCTGATAAATCTTTCTAGAACAAAGGAACATGGCCATCCTCAAAGAGGTTCTTACACCGCCTAAGTAGGTTGGATTCAGTAGAAATAATATTTTTTTCCTGACATCAAACTGAAAAGTTACAAGTATGAGTTTATAGTATAAATACAGATAAACAGGCAACACAGTCCAATAAGAAATCAAAATCATTCCCAAGTATAAATAGACGAAAAGAAAAGTCTATTCTTTTATTAATTAATCATTGAAGTATAAGAGTTGATACATCATCAAGAAATAAAAGATAAAAAATAAAAGCTTGTTAGTAAGGAGCTAGACCTCCTCCTTGTCCTGGTCTTGGCTGGCAGCAGGTTGGTTGGCACGAGTATTTGGCAACATTGAAGAGTCAGTGGGCATCACTGAAGACTCTCCATACCCCTCCTCGTTATCAAACTGCTCATCCAAGTTAGGAGGAGTACTGGGATCATTCCTTTGGAAGAGTTCAGATATTTCTTTTGTGTTGATCACCTTCAAAGCTTCGGACCAACCTTCCTTCAAAGAAACCTCATTGGCATACTCAATTTCAGTGGAGGTGGCAAAGAGGGTCTTATCCCGTGCCTTATCAATGGCATCTTTGCCTTTGTGCTTTAAGGGAGTAACTTCAAAAGTCAAGGCAACCACTTTATCTTTAGCAGTTTGAGCTCGGGTTGTGACTTCTGCAAGTTCATCTTCAATAGCTTTGGCTCTGCCTTCAGCCTCACCCATTTTGTTCTCAAAATCCAAAGCCTTTTCATAAACAACATTTATTTGGCCTTCAGTCCCAGTACCCCGTCATTGGCCTTCCTCAATTATTCTTTCTAGAATTTTTGCTTTGTTTTCAAAGATTGTCAGGAAGCCTCCAAATATTATTTTAGACCTTCAAAGGCCTCTTCAACTTCACCAAGAGAGGACCTCAGTTGGTCGTTCTTCTCCATCATTTGTTTGAAGTCAAATAAAAACTCCAAAAAAAAAAAGACCAGATGTCAAAAAGAGTTCATTAATATGGAGAAAATAGGAGAAAATGAGAAAATTACCATTGCCAAGTTATGGTAAGCCCTCTCAGTAAGCCTGGATGTGGTCATGGGGGCTGATGCATCCCGATCAATAGGAAGAGTTCCAGATTTGATAAAAAAAAACATTTAGTTTAGGGTTAACAGTAACAGAGGCTGACCCATTGTCTAGGTTAACCTGTATTTTTCTTACCAACTCTTATTAGTCGGTAGCCTTCTTTGCAGCCAACACCTTCTAGTCGGCTGAAGTTTTTTAGTCATGTCTCTGAGGATCAGGTAAACCTCTCTTCAATCTCTTGAATTGAGACTCAGTGGCTTGAGTCTCGTCAGCACCAAGAGGCCTCTTATCACTGGCCTAAGACTTTTTTTCAACTAGATTTTTACCATCATCAGTATTCTTCTTCGCTGGAGCAGATAGTGGTCCAACCATAAAGTTAGGCATCTTTCTCGTAGTCATGTACGTTTAAGGAGAAAGGGGTATCTCAGAAACGTCAAAAGACTCAAGTGAGGAAGAACTCCTCCCTGGGTGAAATCAGCACCGGCAGACTCGATCCTCCTCAAGGTTGACAGCAACTTGGGGTAGAATAAGTGTAGTTTGGGAAACAAAGGAAGTAATGGAACTTTTATATTCTAACAGTAAGGAAGCAACTCGGGGATGTTCATCTCCAATCCTCTTATTTAATCCCCACAAGAACTTAAGTTTGTCAATATTGATTTTCCCTTCTTTGGGGCACCTCTTCTTACTTTTTTCTGCACCAAAAAGAAACATCAAAGTTAGTAGGCCAACATCATAAATGCATAAGAAAGGAGGAAAAATAGTTAACACAATTACAACCTATGTCATGTCCTAGTTGAGGACATTTGGGACCAGTATAAGATACTCTAGTAGGGAGTGGAGCATGTTGCCAGTTCTTAACAATCACACCATTATCCCAATAATCCTTATTGCAATCTGGTAGATTCACTACTAAAGCCCTATTATCTCGCCTAGTCTTAAGATAATATGTAATTTCTCATACAGTAACCCACTTATAGCTAAACAACAACTCCAAAACCCCACTATAGGTCCCATAAAGTTCATTCAACCTATTTACATCATTTATAACCCTCCACGTATTGGGTGTTACTCTGGCAGGAACTACATCAAAATATTGGCAAAATTAAAGAAAAAAGGGTTTGATGGAAAGGTAATGCCACACTCAGCTATGAATAAAGTGAGGATCCAGTGACCCTAAGGGGGTGAATAAACATCTATGGGAACATGGGCTATCTCTAAATCTACCCAAGTTGGGATTTTCCTTTACTCTCTAAACTCATCTAATGAACTCTCATCTACGATGTGAACCATGGTGGAAATAGATAAAAAGATGATAAAATAGAAGAAGAAAAAAAATGAAAAGAAGGCTTACAGGGATCTAAGATGATCGCAAGAGACGATAGTAAAAACTGGAGAAAAATGGCAACAAACGATCGCACAGAAAGCTTGAAGACAAAGGAACTGCTAAGTTTAGAAAGCTTGAGGTGAAAAGAAAGGAGGGAAACTTTGTATGTATTTATAGGTTGCCTCGATAAAAGGGAATAAAATGATTTACTGAACGAAGTGTTGAACTATTACCGGTTGCACACCTCACGAAGCTTCAAAAGACTACTGTATCCTTTGGCGGTTCAAAAAAGTTTGAATTATTTATAAAAATGCCATTATCAAACAATACTAGTGAATATTTTACAAGTGTGGGAAGTTGGATGCCGACCAAATGCTCAAATAATACGTCGAGCAATTTCTTAGCCTTAATAGTCCATACTTTTGACCAATCATCAAGCATGGAGCATTGGGGGATTTTATTGTATGTAAAAATTATTGTCCTACGTGGACCAGTGATGAATGTACACTTTCCCTCCTACTGTGTCGACCAGCCTCCTTGATCGACATCAGAGATACTTAATCGTCTAGAAGGCCGATCAACTCCAGAAGGCCAACAAACAAGAATATCAATAGTTACTCGGATGGGATATCAATCATCACTGAATTCCAAGAGTTTCATTTATTATACATAGATGTAAACGTCTGGCAATATAAAGGCACTCCATCTCTAGGGTTTGACACCCATATAAATACAAACTACTCCCTTAGCTCAAGGGATAAGTCGAACCACTCATATGCACACCATACTGAGCCAATTGTAACCCTACTAAATACAATCCACAATGGACATAGGCTATTTTACAGCTGAACCACTCAAAAAATATCTTCTCTTATGTGTGTGATTGGCTTATTTTATTTTATCCGTGATTATAAATCAGGATTGAGTCCATTTTAGACATCAACAAATACCATTGCGTATCTTGTTGTGATCTGTACGAGGGGACATATATTGATGAATATATTGATTTTGTTGCCCATCCAAGGTCTCCAAAAACTTTTCTAGAGTGCTTCGAACATCTCTAATCTTCTAGTATATGATCCACCCAAAGTAAGACTTATGCATGGGCACCCTTGGAGATGAAACTTTGGTGAAATATGAGAGAAATAAATTTCTCTCTCTTTACACCCTTACAAAAAATGTGAATAATATTTTTCTTTTCCTTCTATAACCCTCCGTAATTGATCATTATCGTAAAACCCTAGTTTATACCAACATATATAGGTATAAATCACGGGCTTCAGCTAAATCGGGCTTCTAGAGAGTTTCGAGCCTTCTAATGGACTTTACTAGGGCCCAATACTAAAAATTTAAATGGCTTCCAAATAAATACTCGGAAATATAAAATTTCAATTATCATAATTTGTTTCCTTTCTTTATTTATAAACAATTAACTCCACTAAATAATAACGACTCAGCTCTAATTTAGTTATCTCAAAATCACTCGGATAAAGAGGTTTTATTTGCGAAGTTGATTATGGTACATAAAGTAATTCCCCACGTCAAGTGTTCGATACCGTCTTGGTTAAATCAATCTGTCGCTAATCGATTCCAACCAACATCTAATCAATTCCTTCATTATTAAATTTAACTTATTTTCTACTCCACCGGATTATAAAATAATCCGTGAGTTAAGTTTGACTGGTGGAAATAAAATATATAAGTCTATCAAGGGGTATCACGATCCAAGATATCTCTTGGACGTGGATTCCTCAGACTTCCTCACATAATGATTGCCCAACTTGTAGGGATATATTGATCCAATAAATAATTAAATGGCACCCATAATAATCAAAGAAAAAATTGAGCAATCATTTCAATATTCGAGACTAAGAATCTATGAACCCTTTGCAAATGGTGTGAGATTGACCAAGCCTAATCTAGGAATCCCTTAAACTTGAATCTCACGGATGATCGTGATCTATTCCTATATCTACTAGTCACAATCCTTTTCTCAATTAACAAACAAGTTCCTGAGCCATTAAATAGATTCTCGTAGTTTGAGGTAAACTGCTAAGATTGCACAAGCATAGGTACCAGTAGGATGCCACTTCCCATAGAGAATGTGAACAATTCAATTAAACTAGAATCGAAATTTTGATCTCTTGTGATAAAGTCGAGCCCAACTCACTGGAATTGCTACTAAATTCAATTGACTGGCATATATACAATATATGTATTCTTAAATATAAGGCATTCTCGTAACCATGATTCTTTTTCAAATTTAATTGACACACCATACTAAAAAGTAAGAGCCATACATAGTTTTAAAAATGAAACCCCAACAGATTGATAATTCAAGATGGACATTGCGCATTTCCTTTGCAAATTCGAAATGACATGTGTTTGAAATTGCTATATGATTAGATCAATGTGATGGCATATGAGATTCCAACCCACCTAAACTCGAGCGTGCCATGTCATGGATTTTTATCCACTGTATAGTGAAAAATCTTTTTAACCATGGCCCGAGGGGAAAATATCTTAATACCTTATGTCGAACTTGGGGTCACTTGGGAAATTTAATGGGTTTGTCGTTTACACTCTTACAAACCCTAAATCTTGGCTAATTTCACATAAGACACTTATTTTTTTAGTTCATCTTCATTACCTTACAATATGCAATCATACTTATACGTATGAATTGATTTGTACTTAAAACCCAAACTCTTCAAGCTCTTATTCCTGGTTGGATAATTATTTGGTAACGTGTTTGTGACACCCCGCCAAATTAAATACCGGGCGATCACTCCTTTATTAAATTAAAATCAAGGTGAACAGTTGGTTCATTCTTAGCATCACTATCGAAAAATACTTTTCCAATTTAAACACCCTAAATAATTAAGCTAAGTGTCAAAACCATTTTAGACATTTCATTCCAAATTTTATTTTATATAAACCAACATTTAACTTTGCATGATTCACAATTTAATAGTCACACGACAATTATCCTGGAACATACAATCCAAATAATCAAACTTCAACTAGTTGAATCCAACATTTAATACTTTAAATGAAAACATCCTGGCAATAATAAATCCCAAAGTGCAAGTACTAAAAATAAATGGATTATAATATCCAATAAAACAACCGAATAATGGAAAGGGCGACACGAGCCCAACTGAAATAAATAATGCTAAGAGTAGAATCAAATGAATGAGGTCGTCTAAGCAAGAGGCCTTCAACTCCCACCTAAGCTGGAGCATGTTCCTTCCAAGGGATCCTATGCAAGACGCCCCTGTGGCTGGGCACCTGTAATATACATATATATACAAGAGAGAAAGGAAAATAGAAACGGGTCAGAGCCCGATAGTGTAAATGATTTAAAATTTGTTTAGCAAGTATTTAAAATGTTTATAGGCCAATGCAACAATATATTAATGCGACACTCTCTTGAGAAATTGTCACCTCTCTTCTAATGTGTACATTTATCTCACTAACCTTCCCAACGGTTTAACTCATCTTATCTTAGGTTACTCGTAAGGTTTAAACTAAACAATTCAGCTGTTTAAGAAGTAAATTTCATTTAGTGACAAAGCTCTCATTTTAACTTTATTTAATAATAAAGTTTTCCAGAAATATACTATACTTTCGAAACAGGTATTTCTCAATTGAAATCATTATTCATCTCTTACCATAAACACAGTAGGAAATTCTAAATTTCAGAAATTCATATATATATTAAATACTCGTATAATATATATATATATATATATATATATATATATATATATATATATATATATATATATATATATATATATATATATTCTATCAGCACCCCACATAAAAACTATAGTGCGGGCATACTCTGCTATCCAATCCACGTATCACTCGTACTAAGGGAAATAAAAGCTCGGAATCACTCTCAAACTGTATTAAACAGAACACATACAATATTGAGGCGAAGCATAGTTTTCAAGTCCAAGAGGTCAGCACATACACGTGCGTCTCTTAGGACCGTGACTATCGATACGATAGCCTGTACCTAGGATTCCTATGTTCTTGGATACAAGTCAATATCCCCCGTAAAGGTCACATCGTGATAAGACTGTCCCAGTGCGGTAACCTCAGGAATAGCAAGTAGCGAGGGCATGATTTTCACATTTACATAGTATATGCATAAACACAGTCATGTAAATATACTATTCTTTCTATATCAAATTTAGGTTCATCTCATAACCCATAATTATAACATTTATCCTTATTTTCTCATTATTTAGTTATCACTTGTAACGGTTCGTCTCTTACTTTTAGGTTGAGGGATTATTCCAACTTACTACGTAACACTCATGGACTCTATCCTTCCAAGTTTAGAATTCAGTAGGTACTCATCTATTACCCATCGTAACTATCTTACGCGTCTTTCCCTTTAATACATAATTCCATCATCCCTTATATGTAACCATCCCAAAAATGCAAATCTCGTCATACATTAAAGGTCTCATAATTATTAATAAGTCCTACTGGTATTCTTTGTCTCCTAAAATATTTTAATAAGGATGTCCAAATATTTTTACTCATTTAATTTGAATTTAACTATTTACAAAGGGGAAAATATAAGTCTGCCAGAAGGGGTCGATCGATCGAGGGCAGGGGCTCGATCGATCGATGCGTCGATCAATCGACACTCCTGGTTCAATCGATCGATCAAACAGGTATGCGAATTCTGGAGATTAACAGATACGGGTTTCATAATCCAACCTCAATCAAATCCATATTTTTAACACCCAAAATCCCAGAAATTCTTACTACAAACATTATAAACCCAAACTAACAATCTTCTACGTAAAGCATGTGAATTTCCCTCAATAACCATGGATTAAAAGGGCAAATCTTGTATAAACCTTATAAACCCTAGAAATTTCTTTAGCTTTGTTCTAATCAATCTTTTTCCAGAATTTCTTCTCCTAAAACATCATAAATTCGTAGTTCAACCTCTACACATGAAGGGGATTTCCAGATTTCCATATATATCATTACTACATGCAATTTCCTATCTCCAACATGATTTTTCTTCCATGAAACTCATCCTAATCAACCCTAAACTAACATGAGTGATGCATTAACGAAGATAAGCAATATAAACACTTGCTTGGAAATTTTAGAGTTCTGATTTGTGGACGAATTTGGTGTGGTTGTGTTCCCCGTCGCGCGATCTATGCGTTGGTGGTGGTGGCGGTGCAATTGGATGACTTTTTGGCCTTGGATTGCTTAGAAAGCTTTCTCCTTCCCTCTCCTATGGCCGTTCTAAAGTTTTGAGTCTGCTAACCCTAAAGGACTATTCCAAATGGCTGATAAAGCCTAATAATTTTCGTGGGTTTAATTACCCAAAAATGCAAAATGTCCAAAATGCCCTCCCGGTGTGCTAAATAGGCCTAAAAACGCCCCGAGACCCAAACTAAACCCCCGGGTATACTTTTCTGACTATCTCGACCCTTCCGGACACTTTGGCGCACTCAAAATGACCATACGAGCAACTTATAATATATTCATTTTTATTAATCAATATTTAATCCCGATGCGACACGGGCGCGTCCCGACTCAAATTTCCAAAATTGTCATTTTATTCACTCTTGACATTTCATAGAACCAATATCATATTTTACTCTACTCATTAGTAATATTCAATAAGTTTCCCATAATTACTAACTCACATCACGTTAATAATTATAAAGTAATTAATTTTTGGATTTATATTAAATTAATAGCTCACATTAAATTTAATAAATCCCCAAATTTAGAAAGCATAAAAATACGGGGTATTACATACTTCCTCCCTAATAACGAAATTTCGTCCCGAAATTCAGAAAATAAGGCATACCTGTTAAGAATAAATCTGAATATCTCTTGCTCATATCTGCCTCGCGCTCCCAAGTGGATTCCTCCACATTATGATGCTCCCACTAGACCCGTACAAGTGGAACTACCTTCGACCTCAATCTCCTCTCGCTATGGTCTAGGATAGCCACCGGTCTCTCCTCGTAATAGCTGTCGGGCTATAAGTCTATCTCATCTATCGCAATATGGGTATGGGCCATATCATCCCGAAGATATCCTCTCAACGACGAGATGTGGAATACATCATGAATGCGATGTAAATGCTCTGGAAGTCCCAATCTGTATGCTATCGGCCCAATCCTCTCTATAATGGGAAATGGTCCCACGCACCTCGGGGCCAATTTCCCTTTCTTTCCAAACCTCATCACTCCTTTCATAGGAGATACACGTAATAATACTTGGCCCCCCATATTAAACTCCCGGAAGAACCGTTTCGCATCGGCGTAGCTTTTCTGCCTGTCCTGGGCTACTCGAATGCGACTCCTGATCATCTCAATTCTCGCGGAGGTCTCCTGAATCACCTCTGGTCCTAGAAACTTGTTATCCCCCACCTCTAGCCAAGAAGTTGGGGAATGACAAGGCCTTCCATACAAAGCCTCGAATGGAGCCATGCCAATCATGAACTGATAAGAGTTATTATGAGTGAACTCTACCAGTGGAAGATGTGGCTCCCAACCTCCTCCAAAATCAAGAACACACATGCGTAGCATATCCTCCAACATCTGATTAGTACGCTCTGTCTGTCCATCTGTATGTGGGTGATAAGCTGAACTCAACCTCAACTCTGGACCCATAGCCTCCTGAAAGCTCTCCCAGAAATACGACACGAAAATCTTGTCTCTATCTCACACAATATTCAGGGGCCCCCCATGTAATCTGACAATCTCAGCAATGAACAACTGAGCATACTGACCCGTGGTATAATCTGTTCGCACTGGCAGAAAATGAGCCACCTTGTTCAAACGGTCTACAATCACCCAAATAGAGTCGTGGCCCCGCTGTGATGTAGGCAACCCTGTAATAAAATCCATGGAAATACTCTCCCACTTCCACGCGGGTATTTCCAATGGCTGGAGCAACCCTGACGGTTTCTGATGGTCCACCTTTACCAGCTGGCAGGTAGAACACTTGGACACGAACTCAGCAATGTCCTTTTTCATCCCGCCCCACCAGTATTACCGCCTCATATCCTGGTACATCTTATCTCCCCCAGGATGTACTGCAAATCGGGTCCCGTGAGACTAGGTCATCACGGCATGACGTAAGTCTGCTCCTTCTGGAACCACCAATCTCCCATTAAACCTCAAACCCCCATCAGAACTTACAGAATAGGACTCAGCACCCTCGGCTAAAAGTCGTACAATCTGCTCCTGGCAAAACGGATCTGCATTCTGTGCATGTATCACCCTCGTAACAATCTCGGGTGTCACTGTCATAACAGATATGAAGGAATGGGCTACTGCGTCCTGGTGACCCAACTCCTTCCACTTTGCTTTCCAGACGTCCGCTACATCGCCTACCGGTCTACGGCTCAACGCATCAGCAACTACGTTGGCCTTTCCCGGATGGTATTGTATGTCAAACTGATAGTCATTCACAAACTCTAACCATCTGTGCTGACGCATATTCAGCTCTCGCTGAGTGAACAGGTACTGCAGTGACTTGTGGTCTGTGAATAAGCGAAATTTCTCCCCCAATAAATAGTGCCTCCATATCCTCAATGCAAAAATGACCGCTGCTAACTCCAGGTCGTGGGTGGGGTAATTCTTCTCATGCGGCTTAAGCTTGCGGGAGGCAAAAGCTATAGCCTTCTCCTCCTACCGAAGTACTCCCACAAGTCCCCGTAAAGAGGCATCGGTGTAAACCAGGTACTCCACACCCGGCTTCGATAAAGCAAGGACTGGTTCAGAAGTAAGCTTGTCTTTCATCTCGTCGAAAGCCAATTGGCAAGCATCATCCCAAACATATGGTACCCCTTTACGAGTCAGGTTCGTCAATGGACCCGCTATTTTGGAGAATCCCCGAATGAATCTCTTGTAGTATCCGGCTAACACCAAGAAACTAAGCACTTCCGTCGGTGTCGTGGGCTGTCCCCACTCCCACCGCTAACACTTTACTCGGGTCAACTGCTATCCCCTGTTCAGAAACAACATGTCCCAAGAACTGTACTTCTCGTAATCAGAATCTGCACTTCTCGTACTTAGCATACAACTGATGCTCTCGTAGAGTCTGAAGAACATGCCTCAAGTGCTCGGCATGCTCCTCCTCGGAGTGTGAATATATCAAAATGTTATCTATGAAGACGATGACAAACTTATCCAAGAACTCTCTGAACACTCGATTCATCAAGTTTATGAATACAGCTGGAGCATTTATGAGTCCGAATGGCATCACTCTGAACTCATAGGACCCGTATCTCATCAAGAAAGCAATCTTTGAAACATCCTGCTCCCTAATTCGTAGCTGATGGTACCCCGACCTCAGATCTATCTTCGAAAAGAAAGTTGTTCCCCTCAGCTGGTCGAACAGATCATCGATTCGAGGCAACGGATACTTATTTCGTATCATGACCTTGTTCAACTCCCGGTAGTCCACACATAGTCTCAGTGAACCATATCTCTTCTTCACAAACAAGACTGGAGTGCCCCAAGGTGAGGTACTCCTGCGAATGAAGCCCTGACCTAACAGCTGCTCTATCTGATCTTGTAACTCTCGCATCTCCGTCGGAGCCATACGGTATGGAGCGCATGCTATAGGTCTAGTATCCGGTAATAAATCTATGACAAAGTCTATCTCTCGATTGGGGGGTAGGCGTGGTATCTCCTGAAATACATCGAAATACTCACGAACAACTGGGATCAAGTCTAAGGGAATCACCACCTCCTTAGAGGTATCCTCCTCTATGTAATACAAATGAGCGGTCGAGCCTCCCTCTGGGCGAGGCATCGCCACTACAAACATCTCTTGCCCCGGAATGAAAAAGACAATACTCCCACCGAAATAATCTATCACGGCCCTGTAAGCAACGAGCCAACCCATACCAATAATAACGTCGTGTTCATGCATATCTAAGACTAACATGTCTGCAGGTAATACCAAGCTACCAATATCTACCCCCACACCCAGGTATATAAAGAAAATAAGCGAACCATTTCCCAGTGGTGAGTCTACACACGTCATAGTGCTCTCTGCGGTGGCTAATAATCCCAAGGCTTTTGCAAAATGAGTAGCTATAAAATAATGCGTCGCCCCAGTATCAAATAAAACTCGACCCATAGTACCATGGATAGGAAACATACCCTCAATCGCGGGTGGTGCCTGTAGAGCTGTTGCCTGGTGGACGTTATAGACACGTCCATACTGTAACTGCCCCTGCTGCACTGAAGCTGCTGGAATGGCTGGTAGGGCTGCTGGAAAAAGTGGCCTCTGTTGCTCATTACGGACAACATGCTGCTGTGGGTCCCTATCACCCTCTGGGCAGTCCTAACACATATGGCCATGCTTGCCGCACACAAAACATCGGCCTCTGAAGTTACCTCCCCTCTGACCCTGCTGACCATGGGCCCGCTGGTCGTTACCACCCCGCCACTGGCCCTATTGGCCCTGATGAAAATGTTGTTGGCCCTGCTGCTGACCCTGCTACTGTCGGTGTTGGCCTTGCTGGCCCTGCTGATTAGGATGACCCTGCTGACCCTGCCTATAACCCCCAAATCTCTGCCTGGAATCACCTGACCTGAAGCGCTTGGCAGGATCCCCCTGATGGGAACTCTCCTTATGCTGACGAGTCTGTCCCTGGGATATCGGTGCTCCACCAGCGCCACTACCCCCTGTCCTGCCCTGCTGGCCTGAATCTCCTGCTCGTTTGCTTCCCTACAGATGGAAGCGGTGATCCTGGCAATGTAGTAAGGCAGCATTGAGTACATTTGTGAAGGTACTCAGAGACAAATTCCCTATAAGATGCTGACGGATCCTCCAAGATAACCCGTCCACAAACAACATTATCTTCTTACCCTCAGTAGGTGCCTCATCTGGAACTATGGTGAGAAGTCTCGTGAGCTCCTCCTCATACTCAGCAACGGTAGAATTTTCCTGCTTCAAGTTCAGTAACTTCCGCCTCATCTCAGTTTGCATGGCGGGTGGAAAATACTTGCGGTCAAACCGCTCCCAGAACGACTGAACGGGGATCGTATCCCTCTCCTTCAAGGTGGTGGTGGATTCCCACCACTGCAAAGCGACCCCCACTAACCTGAAGGAAGCCAATAACTATTTTTGCACGTCTGTGCACTCATACATACGCAGATACAGCTGGATATCTTTCTTCCATTGGCTGACGATGATGATATCTGAACTACCCGAGAACTCAGGGGAATGCGCCTTCTGAAGGGCATCCCTAACCCGCTCCCATGCAGATGGAAGCTATGCAGGTACTGGCGCCACTGCCTGAATCTAGGGTGGAGCCTGCTGTACCACTGCTAGCAGTGCATTCACCGCCTGAGCAACAATAGCGGCTACCTCATTAACATTCATCGTACCCTGAGCCGGAGTTGCTGGCTGCTCGGTTTGGACACGCCTATCCTTTGGTGCACTTCTCGGAGGCATCTGAAACGTGAAGAAATTTATTAGTCTACAGTTATCATCAAATCTCAAATAGCTGAAGACGTAAACGTAAAAGCAAGAATACAGCAATCCTAAAATAGGGCTCTATAATAAAAATGCTAAACTGAAAGCGAAATAAGTTGTACAGATCCTAAGGACACTAGAACCTTATGCTCTGATACCAACTGTGACACCCCGCCTAATTAAATACCGGGCGATCACTCCTTTATTAAATTAAAATCAAGGTGAACAGTTGGTTCATTCTTAGCATCACTGTCAAAAAATACTTTTCCAATTTAAACACCCTAAATATTTAAGCTAAGTGTCAAAACCATTTTAGACATTTCTTTCCAAATTTTATTTTATATAAACCAACATTTAACTTTGCATGATTCACAATTTAATAGTCACACGACAATTATCCTGGAACATACAATCCAAATAATCAAACATTCAACTAGTTGAATCCAACATTTAATACTTTAAATGAAAACATCCTGGCAATAATAAATCCCAAAGTGCAAGTACTGGAAATAAATGGATTATAATATCCAATAAAACAACCGCATAATGGAAAGGGCGACACGAGCCCAACTGAAATAAATAATGCTAAGAGTATAATCAAATGAATGAGGTCGTCTAAGCAAGAGGCCTTCAACTCCCACCTAAGCTGGAGCACGTTCCTTCCAAGGGATCCTATGCAAGACACCCCTGTGGCTGGGCACGTGTAATATACGTATATATACAAGAGAGAAAGGAAAATAGAAACGGGTCAGAGCCCGATAGTGTAAATGATTTAAAATTTGTTTAGCATGTATTTAAAATGTTTACAGGCCAATGCAACAACATATTAGTGCGACACTCTCTTGAGAAATTCTCACCTCTCTTCTAATGTGCCCATCTATCGCACTAACCTTCCCAACGGTTTAACTCATCTTATCTTAGGTTACTCGTAAGGTTTAAACTAAACAATTCAACTGTTTAAGAAGTAAATTTCATTTAGTGACAAAGCTCTCATTTTAACTTTATTTATTAATAAAGTTTTCCAGAAATATACTATACTTTCAAAACAGGTATTTCTCAATTGAAATCATTATTCATCTGTTACTTACCATAAACACAGTAGGAAATTCTAAATTTCAGAAATTCATATATATATTAAATACTCGTATAATATATATATATATATATATATATATATATATATATATATATATATATATATATATATATATATATATATATATATATATATATATATATATATATATTCTATCAGCACCCCACATAAAAACTATGGTGCGGGCATACTCTGCTATCCAATCCCCGTATCACTCGTACTAAGGGAAACACAAGTTCGAAATCACTCTCGAACTGTATTAAACAAAACACAAACAATATTAAGGCGAAGCATAGTTTCCAAGTCCAAGAGGTCAGCACATACCCTCGCGTCTCTTAGGACCGTGACTATCGATACGATAGCCTGTACCTAGGATTCCTATCTTCTTGGGTACAAGTCAATATTCCACGTAAAGGTCACATCGAGATAAGACTGTCCCGGCGCGGTAACCTCAGGGATAGCAAGTAGCGCGGGCATGATTTTCACATGTACATAGTATATTCATAAACACAGTTATGTAAATATACTATTCTTTCTATATAAAATTTAGGTTCATCTCATAACCCATAATTATAACATTTATCCTTATTTTCTCATTATTTAGTTATCACTTGTAACGGTTCGTCTCTTACTTTTAGGTTGAGGGATTATTCCAACTTACTACGTAACACTCATGGATTCTATCCTCCCAAGTGTAGAATTCAGTAGGTACTCTTCTATTTCCCATCGTAACTATCTTACGCATCTTTCCTTTTAATAAATAATTATATCGTCCCTTATATGTAACCATCCCAAAAATGCAAATCTCGTCATACATTAAAGGTCTCATACTTATTAATAAGTCCTACTGGTATTCTTTATCTCCCAAGATATTTTAATAAGGATGTCCAAATATTTTTACTCATTTAATTTGAATTTAACTATTTACAAAGCGGAAAATATAAGTATGCCAGAAGGGGTCGATCGATCGAGGGCAGGGGCTCTATCGATCGATGGGTCGATCGATCGACACTCCTGGTTCGATCGATCGATCAAACAGGTATGCGAATTCTGCAGATTAACAGATACGGGTTTCATAATCCAACCTCAATCAAATCAAGATTTTTAACACCCAAACTCCCAGAAATTCTTACTACAAACATTATAAACCCAAACAAACAATCTTCCACGTAAAGCATGTGAATTTCCCTCAATAACCATGGATTAAAAGGGCAAAACTTGTATAAACCTTATGAACCCTAGAAATTTCTTTAGCTTTGTTCTAATCAATCTTTTTCCAGAATTTCTTCTCCTAAAACATCATAAATTCATAGTTCAACCTCTACATATGAAGGGGATTTCCATATTTCCATATATATCATTACTACATGCAATTTCCTATCTCCAACATGATTTTTCTTCCATGAAACTCATCCTAATCAACCCTAAACTAACATGAGTGATGCATTAACGAAGATAAGAAAGATAAACACTTGCTTGGAAATTTTAGAGTTCTGATTTGTGGACGAATTTGGTGTGGTTGCGTTCCCCGTCGCGCGATCTACGCGTTGGTGGTGGTGGCGGTGCAATCGAATGACTTTTTGGCCTTAGATTGCTTGGAAAGCTTTCTACTTCCCTCTCCTATGGCCGTTCTAAAGTTTTGAGTCTGCTAACCCTAAAGGAAAATTCCAAATGGTTGATATAGCCTAATAATTTTCGTGGGTTTAATTACCCAAAAATGCAAAATGTCCAAAATGCCCTCCCGGGGTGCTAAATAGGCCTAAAAACACCCCGAGACCCAAACTAAACCCCCGGGTATACTTTTCTGACTATCTCGACCCTTTCGAACACTTTGGCACACTCAAAACGACCCTACGAGCAACTTATAATATATTTATTTTTATTAATCAATATTTAATCTCGATGCGACACGGGCGCGTCCCGACTCAAATTTCCAAAATTGTCATTTTATTCACTCTTGACATTTCATAGAACCAATATCATATTTTACTCTACTCATTATTAATATTCAATAAGTTTCCCATAATTACTAACTCACATCACGTTAATAATTATAAAGTAATTAATTTCCGGATTTATATTAAATTAATAGCTCACATTAAATTTAATAAATCCCCAAATTTAGAAAGCATAAAAATACGGGATATTATAGGTTCTCATTCGGGAGAATGTATTTGGTCCACCTAAGAACTATGGTTACATTATTTCCTAAAAAATAATACTAACTCTTCAAATTATGCAAGTCGATTATGGGATATACTAAGTGATCTTCGTCACAATTTATATAAAAAGGTCTAGCTATTTGCTTTCAACCATATGTATTCCCGACCTTCGTGTAATTGAGCATTAAATTATTCATTAACTTGGTCATAATTAATGTTCTTAAAATCCATAGGTGAGTGATTTTTATGGTGGAGGGCTCCGTAAGCATCATCAATTAGGTCATTCATCGTAGGATGTGCTAGCGAATCATTTAACTCTTCCACGAGGTCGAGTTCCGATAATTTTTTCGTAACATAAGGTACATTTTTCCCCATGGAATGTCCATATCTTATAGCCTGAAGACATGCTCTACCTTACAAATGCAACTTAACGTCTTTCAAAGACTTAGAATTATCATACATAGGTTTGTACTTGCATACTTAACAAATTCACTAGATCTTACCACTGGATTTGTACTTGCATACTTAACAAATTCACACACACCCTTCACATGCTTATTGGAGACCCTATTACTCTTTCCAATCCACTATTTGTATTATGGCAAATCCATTAAAGAGTTCTTCAAAATTCAATTCACCTATATAAATATGTTGAAATGAAGGTCATGATGCATGTAGGAACTCTTAATTGATAATTCAAGCAAATTCATTCAAATTCATTCAATCCGAGCATTCAATCAATATAAAAAAATTAAGATGTCATTGTTCACAAAAATGGTCACCATGTTCAAGCAAATTAAAATATTTACAAACTTGTCCAAAAAAATTAAAATAAGATATTATTCATTGAACTAACTTCTTAAGCAAATAAATTTAACATGCCATAAATGACTTCTTATACTCACAAAATGGATCCCCGTCACCCATGTGGTCATAATATACACTCTCTTGTTCACACCCCATGTATATTTCATCCACTATTATCTGAGCCTTATCGTTTTGCAAATGGTGATTGTACACCACTGCTTTCATAGTCGTAAAAATAAGCACCGCCCCATAAACCTGGCGTTGCTTAAGTTCTTTATGTAATACTTCTCAGCATAGTCACTTGTAATACCCCGTATTTTTATGATATATTAATTTGGGGATTTATTAAATTTAATGTGAATGATTTATTTAATAAAAATCCGGAAATTAATTATGTTATAATTATTAACGTGTCGAGAGTTAGTAATTATGGAAAATTGGTTGAATATTACTAATGAGCAAAGTAATACATTATATTGGTTATATCGAATGTCATGAGTGAATTAAATGACGATTTCGGAAATTTAAGTCGGAACGTGCTCGTGTCACGTCGGGACTAATTTGGTTAAATAAAAAGTGAATATTTTATAAGTTGTCCGAATGGTCATTTTGAGTGCGCCAACGCATCCGGTAGGGTCGAGATAGTCAGAAAAGTGTACCCGGGGGTGTAGTTTGGGTCTCGGGGCATTTTTAGGCCTAATTAGTACCCCGAGAGGGCATTTTAGTCATTTTACATAATGGGTTAATTAAACCCACGAATTTCAGCAACCTATATCATCCATTTAGGTTAAATTTTAGGGTTAGAATATCCAGAAATCAAGTGATGGCCATTGGAGAAGAGAGGAGAGAGCTCCAAGGCCAAGAAGCCACCGGTTTACACCGCCGCCGCCACCACCGCGTAGATCGCGAGACGAGGAACGCAGCCATACCAAAAATCAGCCGTGTATCAGAATACCAAAAACCCCAGGCAAGTGTTTAACTTGCGTATTTTCGTTAATGCAATCTTCATATTGGTTTAGGATTGATTAGAGATGATAAATATGGAAGAACACCCAATTTGTGTTAGGAAAATGCATGTAGGAATAATTTATATGTTGATTCTGGAACCCTTGCCATGTAGAGGAAATAAACCACGAAATTTTGATGATCTTAAGAAAGAAATTCTGGAGAAAGATTTGTTAGAAAACTGTTTAAGGAAATTCTAGGATTCTTGATAATTGGAGATAATTCTAGGTTGGAAATCCATGTTTAAATGATGAATATGTACATGCCTTACGTTAGAATCATCTAGTATATTGTTATGATGTTAGTAGTAGAATTCTGGGACGATTGGAACTTGGAAATATCGATTTTGTGTAATTTTGGTGATGAAACCCGTAACTGCATTCTGCAGAATTTTTCCCAGACCTGCTTGATCGATCGATCGAGCCCAGAGCTTCGATCGATCGAAGGTTCGATCGATCGAGCCCCAAGCTTCGATCGATCGACCCCTCCTGGTAGACTCTTAATTCCTTCTTTAAATGAGTTAAATTCAAATTTTTGTGATATAATTCTTGGGCATTCTTGATAAAATGATTTGGGAGACATTGAGGACCAGTAGGGCATAGGAATAAATGTTGGGACCTTTAATCTTCAACGAAAATGGTATTTATGGGACATTTACTTTAGGGTTGGTGAATTTATAAATTTAAAGGGTGAGGTGCGTAAGAGAGTTACGTTGGAACCTAATAAAGACACTTACTGAATTTCAGATTTGTGAGGATATAGTCCACGAGTGTCAGGTAATGAGTGAGAAAACCCTTCGAGTTAAGGTTAGGAACGAAACCTTATACGTAATTCTATAAATGTGAAATTAAGGATAAATGGTATAATTATGGGTAACGAGAAGAACCTATATTAATATGATAAAGTGGTATATTTATATGATTGTGTGTACATATATTATATACTTGTGAAAATCATGCCCACGCTACTTGCTATCCCTGAGGTTACCGCGCTGGGACAAGTCTTATCTCGATGGTACCTTTATGGGGGATATTGACTTGTACCCTAGAATATAGATATCCTTGGTACAGGCTATCGATGTGATAGTTCAGACGGTCCTAAGAGACGCAGGCATGTGTCATCCTCTTAGAGACTTGGAATCTATGCTTCGCCTCAATATTGTTTGTGTATTCATGTTAATACAATTCGAGAGTGATTCCGATTGTATTCCCCTTAATATGAGTGATATGGGATTCTGGATAGTAGAGTATGCACGCACCATAGTTTTATGAGGGGTGCTGTTATTCTATATATATTATGCGAGTGGTTAATATATATATGAGATTTTGAAATTTGAAACTGCCTACTGTGATCTGATAAATGACTCAGATAGTGAATACTTGTTTCGTGAAAGTATAATATGTCACTGAGGAACTTTATAAATTGATAAAAGCTAAAACGAGAGTTGTGCTTCTAATTGGGAGTATTCTTTGTAAACAAAAATATTGTTCGGTTTTGAAAAATCTTACGAGTAAGAAGATACGCTAAATTATTGGGAAGGTTAGTATAATAAAATGATAAGATAAACCGTTGGGAAGGTTAGTGCGATAGGTGTGCACATTAGAAGAGAGGTGAGTATTTCTCAAGAGAGTGACGCACTAATATGTTGTTGCATTGGCCTGTATCAATTTAAATACTTGCTAAACGTATTTTAAAAATCAAACACACTTTCGGGCTCTGACCCGTTTCTTTCTCTCTCTCTCTCTTGTATATATATGTATATATTTCAGGTGCCCAGCCACAGGGGCGTCTTGCTTAGGATCCCTTGAAAGGAACGTGTTGCAGCTTAGGTGGGAGTTGCAGGTTACTTGCGTAGACGGCTTCCCTTATTGACTCCACTTTTAGCATTCTCATTTATTGGGCAAGTGTCGCCCTTTCCATTATTTCATTATTGTTGGGACATTTGTATTTCAGTTATTTCAGTATTGTGACTTTGGGTTTTATTCAGTTTGGATTTGTGACTTTAGTTTTCATATGTTGACATTCGATTGACGAATGTATTATATTATTTGGTTTACTGTGATGTGATTCTAAATTGTAGAAATGTTGTTTTTATATAAATAAATCTTTTTCTTTAATTAAAATTTGGAAGTATATGAAAATGGTTTTGACACTTAGCTTAATTATTTAGGGTGTTAAATTGGAAAATGTATTTTTATCGACAGTGATGCTGAGAATGAACCAACTGTTTACCTTGATTTAATTTAATAAATGAGTGATCGCCCGATATTTAATTAGGCGGGGTGTTACGTCACTGTGCTTGGAATATGATGATTCTCAAATAAATAGTGCACTAGGTTCAGGTGCATAAGAGAGGAATATTGGAAGAAGCATTTGAGGGCGGAATCTTGATGCATAGGAGAGGACAAAACTTGAGGCATATGAGAGGGGAATGTTAAAGGAGATATGGATTGAGATTTTGCTTATGGTTGACTAAATATATGGCGCATACACTTGATTTCATTCACTAGGTGTCCCAAGTTAATGGAATGGAGTTCATATCCACCTTAAGATGTGACACTTGCTCATTCACTTCCTCGCTTATATCGCTTGGTTGGATATGTGATTCTTCATCGAACTCAGCTCTTTAATAACGTGCGTTGTGCAAGAATTTGTTCCTCAACATCATGGAGATCATTCCTCCTATTCTCCCATTTTTATCCTTCCCAAATACCTTTGATAGTTCATTTGAGTCAATGTTTTGCAAGTTGAACTCCGACTGATTGTTCCTTATGCTACCTACCATTTCCTATTGTATAATAATATATTTAGGATAATAATTTCAACATTATTTTATTATACTATGTATATGATCATTAAATTCAAACTAACCAGAGTCGGATCCACTTTGTCTAAGAATTTATGGGTCTTTTTATCCCATCGGGTATGCAAGTACAAGTTGACCCAATGGGGTTGTTTCCCTTTTTTCGAACTCCACTTGTCTTATCCTTCATTCATACTTAAAATCATTATATGATTTAGACCCAAGGATATGGACATCAATATTGTTTTCCTCATTCTCTCTATTTTTCTCCTTCTATTTAAGTTTTTCATCCCTAAACTCTCTCTCCAAGAAGTCGTTCCATTGATTGACAGGTAGTTCAACATTTCGCGTAACTTTGACTTTTAATGCCGATATGTCAAAACTTGATGTCCTCGTCAGGAAGTGATGCTTTTAGACTTTTTTCCTATAGGTTTTCAATTTCTCCTTTATCCAGGAAAGAACATTTGTCTTCTAACTCGTTGAGAATGTAATTAACTATAGAGTTGTTCCCATATGTCACCCTTTATGTAATGATCAACATTCTTCCAGTTGTTTGATTTCCTGATGCCCACACTAATATTTTTGAGCTTCAAATAATGCTCTTTGCAAATCTGGATGCTATTTTTGTCACCGATAAGATTCCCATTAAGGGTGAACCCAATGTGCTTCTTATCTTATGTATAGGATTCGTTAGTAACGAGAGATGGGGGTGTTAGATTAACGGGGCTTTGGGGAGTTTGATGAGCCGAAGATTGTGTAGATAGAGTAGAATTAACTTAAGGTGGAGTAGAGAATTGAGAACCCGTAGGTGTTGAGAATTGAGGTGGTTTAGTAGGAGAGAACTAAGATGAGTATATTTGTTCCTCTTCGACATTTAGTACAATAAATATATAAAAATAGCAAAGAATATACAACGACCACGTTTAATATATACCTCGATAAAAGATTTAAATACATGCTCGATGTGTGTGATTTCCTCCACATAGTATTATTTTTTTAAAACCGGTCGGAAGTTTTAATTGACCAACTTGGAAAAAGTGTATTTATGATTTCCTTATAAATATTCGTAAGAGGAACTCGAAATCCTTTCTTCTTTAATTTTTTGACAAACTCCAATTTATTGTGCCTATGTTATGAGCAATCAAGGTTCATTCTCCGATTACGAAATTTTATCCATAACCGATGAATATTTTTTCTTCATTCTCTAACAGTGTCACTAACTATAATGCATTGACGGGATTATAAATACGAAGTATATTCTCTATTTCCTCATCCTAACATTCTCGCAAGGAATACACTATACGATACGGTTGTGAAACATCAAGTCTATAATTTATAAGGCAATTAGACTTATCAAATTTCCTAATCCCATACTGGTAAATAAGAGTTCCCTCTATATGGCACATACTATTAAATGCGATTTTTGTGCGGGCCAATTGTAAGCTTTTGGTTTTTCGTTAAAAGTAATTATTTCCATGACTCATTTTAAAACGCGAATGAGAAGACAAAAATTGTATATAAGGTTTTTTGCATGTGGGACAACATACAAATGTTGGGAGTGTTAGTTCAATTAATTCTAAAATTACTATGAGTTCACCTAGTAATTAATATTTTTTTAATTAATCAATCAAACGCAACAAGTTCAATTATAGTTCAATTAATCCGAAAATTACTACGTGTTCACCAAATGACAGTTTTCCCACCAATTTGTGTCCACACAAACATCAACCACTTAAGAAAGGGGTGAACATGGACATAAAATCTAACCAAAAGATACATACAATAATTGTCGATGTCTAAAAATTGAGTGATCCAATTTTATAATCACATGTAAATAAAGAGAGCAATATAAGCAAACACACATAAGATAAAGATTTTTAAAGTGGTCCCCGGCTATGAGGAAATCCTACGTCCACTGTTAGTTTTATTTATGTCGATTACAATAGCTTAGTATTGTGTTCTTGAAAATGATTGAGTTGTATCCTTTAGCTAAGGGAGATAGTCTATTAATAGTGGTCCGGAATGCTAGAGACGGAATGCCGTTATATTTTTATACATTTACATTTGTATACAATATATGAGACTATTGGTATTCAGTGTTGATCACCCTTCCCCTTCCATCCGAGTAACTTTCACTATTCCTAATGATTCACATTCTGGATTTAGTCGCCATTCCAGCCGACTAGGTTCCTCTGATGCCGATTAAGATAGCTAAATGGCCACCTAGGATGACTTGTGTCTGTTGTTCATTGGTCCACGTGGGGAAGCAATCTTTACATACAACAAAAGCCCCCAATGCTCCATGCTTGATGATTGTTCAAAAGTATGGAGTATTTGTTCAAAATGTTACTCGGCGCGTGACTTGAGCGTTGGTCAGCAGCCGACCTTCCGGGCTTGTAAAAAAAATTTACTAGCACTGTGGATAATGGCATTTTTGCAAATAATTCAAACTTTTTTGAACCGCCAAAGGGTATGCTTGTCTTTTTACGCTTTGGAAAATGCGCAACCGACAAAAGTTCAATCGTTCGCATAGTTAATCATTTTGTCTCTACTATCGAAGCAACCTATAAATAGGCATAAATTTCCCTCCTCTTCTTTTCACCTAAAATTTTCATTGTTCTCGAGTTTTCTTTCTGCAACTTCTTGTTATCTGTTACCCATCACCATTTTTTCTTCCTTCTTGTTGTTTTTGGATTCCTGCAAGCTTGTTTTCCTTCTTTCTATATTTTTCACCCTTTTCTTTGTTTCAACCAAGGTTTACTTTGTGGATGAGGATTCGTTGGAGGAGTTTAGGGTAAAAAGAAAAATTCCTGACTTGGTAGACCTAGAAATATCTCAGGGCCTTGTAAATGTTTATTCTTTAGGAGAGGGTCACTGGATTCGCATTCTTTTCATTGCTAAGTGTGGTATCACTTTTCCCCCAAATCCTTTGTTTCTTTAATTTTGTCAGTATTTTGAAGTAGTTCCTGTTAGAATAGCCCTAAACACTTGGAGGGTGGTAAATGGAGTGCATAAGTTGAATGCAATTTATGGGATGCATATTGGGATCCCTGAATTAATGTTTTGTTACAAATGGGGAACCATTGGAGAGAGTACTTAATATCTGAAAACTAGGCAAGACAATAAGGATTTAGTAGTTAATCTGTCAAATTCCAATAAAGATTATTGGGATTATGGCATTATTGTCAAGAATTGGCAATATGCTCCCTTCCCGTGGTTGTATCCTATACTGGACCCAGGTGCATCCAATAAGGGCGTGGCATAGGTTATAACTTTCCTCTTAACTTTTTCATAATTATCATCTACTTGCGAACTTGCTAACTACTTTGTTACTTTATATTCTTTGCAGAGGAGAGTAAGAAAAGGTGTCCCAAGGAGGGAAAAGTCAACCTTACATACCTCAGATTTTTGTGGGGTCTCAATCAAAGAGTTGGAGAAGAACACCCAAAAGTTGCTTCAATAATGTTAGGGTATAAGAGCTTAATTACATCTTATATTGCTCGTCCATCACTTGTACTGCCCTAACTTGCCATCAACTTATAAGAAGAGCTTGTATCCATTTTTTAGACTGCAGAATCAGTTGGGGTTGAATTCATCCAAGGAGAAACGTCTTCTTCTTTTGACTCTTTAGTCATTACCACCATCCCGACATCCCCTTCAACTGATATGGTGAAGAAAAAGATTCCCAACTTTTGGATAAGTCATTCCCTCCAGCTACTAAGAAAACCAACCCTACTGGGAAAAATCCCAAGCCACTAATAAAAGGCAATTGGTTTTGAACACTAAGAAAGCCACAATTGAAGAGCCTTAATATAAAAGACTGGAAAAAGGCTTGCCTAGCTAGTAAGTTACTGAGGTGACAAAAAAATCTTCTACCAATCAAGGAAAAATTAAAAATATCGTTATTGCCATCAATCCTGGATTGGTCGGGGAATTGATAAAAATGATACTTTGCCTATTGATAGATCAGTCGCAACCCCCTTGACTAGAGCCTGTTTGACTGAGAGGGATACTCATACTTTATCTTTGGTAAGTCTCCTTTATTTTTCCATTGATAGGCCATATCTTTAAATATATTTTTGTTGATAACTCTTTCATTTTCTCGTAGTTCTTGGTCGACTTCAACCAGATGATGGAGAATGATAACCAAATAAGATCCACTTCCTTAGCTAGAGTTGAAGAGGAGTTAGAAGGTTTGAGAAAATATTTATAAGCCTCCGGTGAAGTTATGTAGAGAGAGAGAGAGAGAAGAAAGCCTATCAGAGGAAGGTCAAGACTCCTGAGGACAAGGCCATAACGACAGAAAATACCCAAATAGCTACTGAGATTGCTGAATAGCTGTTATTAATGAGCTAACTCAAGCCAAATTAATAATTACTGAAGCTAAGTGCCGGGAAAAGGTTGTTGAGGACAAGATGGGTTTCAGCCCTAAAGGCCAAGGGCAAAAAGGATAAGGAGGAGGAAACAAATAAAGAATGGGAGAAGGCCTTTGTAGCAGCAGCCATCCAAATTGATTATGCCAAAAAATAGTCCTTTAAGGAAGGTTGGTCTGAGGCCTTGAAGGAAGTTGGTACTCCAATAGACTCAAAATATTTTTAGGGGCATGCCTCGATAACTCCTCCTAACGTGGACAAGGACTTTGAAGATAATGAAGAGGAGGATGGAGAGTCTTTAATGGATCATGTTGAGACTATCGACCTACCTGCTGCCGATCAAGATAAGGTCAAGGGGTAAAAGAAAGAGAAGGTGTAACTCCCTATGATTGATTTATTTTTGCCCTTTTTCTCTATGTATCTTTAATTTTGTTCATTCTGATGTAACCACCTTTATAACCATGACTTGATCAATGAAAGAACATTTTTTGCTCAATTATTTCCAACTTCATATGATGTTGATTTCTTATTGAGTATCATCTTCTGTGTTGTTTATCTTTTTGGATTTTCCCATGAACTTATACTTGTACATTTCCAGTTTGATGCCAAGAAGAAGGCCATAGTTTTTGTTGAATTCGACCTACTTAAGTGGTGTAAAAATCTTTTTAAGGCTGGCCATGTTCCCTTGTTTGAGGAAGATCTATTAGGTTTGTTCGGCCCAAATGTCTTCAACCAAGTGAAGGAGTCTTACATCCATCTTCATTGCCTCTTGGACATAGCTGTAGCCAATAATGTTGGTTATTACGAGATAATTGAGCAGATACAGGAGGATCACAAACTTTTTAAGGCACTGCTTCATTCTGCCTATGAGGCTAAGTATCAAGCTTTGAGTGAAGGCTGGGGCTTTGATAAGAGCTTACATGACATTATTTATGCCTTGAATAAGAAAAAATTGGCTTTAAACCAAGAATTAGAGAACACTTGATCAATTATTGCCAAGTTAGAGAAGGAAAATAATGCATTAAGGGATGAACTTGATAGTTTGAAGAAATCCACCACTATTGGTCCAGACGAAGGGGTATTATTTTTGGAGATTAAAAATGTCAGGCTGCTGGAAGAGTTAGAGGTCTTATAGAAAAATAAAATCAAGCATGGGAAAACTTCAAGGCAAAGCCTAGTTGTTCGGCCAACTATTGATGAAGAGAGAACCAAGAAAACTCTGGTCGACCAAGCTGCAAAGCTCAAAAAGAAAGACAAGGCCATCAAGAAGCTTCAAGATAACATGGATCGACTTACCTTCCACTTTCATAAGCAGCTCAGAGATGTTTGGATGGATGGGTATGATAAGGACCTAACTTACTTCGATAAGCATATGGAACAAACCAGGAGAGGGGTACAAATGGGGTAGGATGAACCTACTTACTTTAATGAAGATTCCTGAGAATAATGAACTATAGTACTGGCATGACCTAAGACTCTTGGATTACCCTGATCCTCTCTTTTGTATTGATGTCAGTTGGATTCCTCCTGATGCCATCCCTCAAATCCTGATTAGAAAATACCTTGGGATTATTTCCTGGAAGGAGAGGTGGAATATATTCATCCGGAACATTTGCTTGACCGACTGACCAGTAGCAGGCGTACTAGGAGGAGAGATTTTAGGTCTATAAATCATCCGAGCACCCTTTATAAACCTCTAACTGGGATGAGCAAGGCTGATGGAAAGCGTCCAATAAAATAACTTGTATCTTATACTTTATTGATCTTTATTTTGTAATTCATATTCATTGGAATGAAATGAAGTTCTTTGAGACCCTTTTGTCCTTTTTAATTTAACCTTATGATGGCTATTAATCTTGTTATCGACTAGGTAATCTATACATTGACTAGAGAATCACCCTATTAATTAAATGTCCTGCTTAAATGTTAGATGTTTGATTCATGATTGAATCTTATTATAATGCCTTAGATTCTACTATGCTATTTTTAGATAAAATTGTAAATAGTTTTATTAAACTAAGTTGTAGCATTAATTATCAGTGATGGCTAAGTATATTAGGAATGTATAATTATCCCTATATTTTAATTTAGTCGGGTAAAACCTTTTGTATTTAAATTTGAGTCTTATAAGAGATTTTACTAACTTCTAGTTCGTGATTTGTCGAAGATGAAATCATACATGAAGTTGTTAATGATAAACTTTTACGAAGTTGGAAAAGTTTGACAAAGAATTTTTTTGAAGTTGGAAAAGTTTGAGAAAGAACTTTACACTTTTCTGAAGTTGGAAAAGTATGATAAAGATAAAGCACTTTTCTGAAGTTGGAAAAGTTTAAATGAAAAACTAGCTTTTAATTTAAGGTGGTGGTACCACACCATACTCCGAAAAACAAAACATAAAGAGGAAGTATAATGAGGAGAAAGAAGAAGTTTTATTAACTTGAATAACTGATTACATCTAAAACAAAATTATTGATAATATTTGCGAAGATGATTGGCGTTCTAGGGCTTCTTAAACTCCTCTCCTTCTAATATTTCTACGCAATATGTTCATGGTCAGATTTTTGTCGAGATACGATAAGAACCATGCTAGTTGGGCTCCAACTTGTTGTTTTTTTTAATTACCTTCTTCAGTATAAGGTCTCCCTGACTTAAGTTGATCGGCTTGATGCGATGATTATAGAACCTAACGGTTCTTTATTAGTAGGTAGCCATCCAAATTGCAACATCTTCTCTGACTTCTTCTACCATGTCCAGATCCAATCACCTCATTAAATCGTTCTTGGGGGAATTAAAATTCAGCACCCTATGTATTGGTAGACCTATTTCAGTTGGTACTACCGTCTCACTGTTGAAAGACGGCATATAAGGAGTCTCTACTGTTATAGTTCTTGGTGTAGTTCCATAAGCACAAAGGATGTTGTGCAATTCATTGTTCCAATTTCCCTTGGCATCATCCAAGCGCTTCTTTAATCTATTAAGAAAAGTGTTATTAGTGATTTATATTTGATCGTTGCATTGTGGATGTCCTGGTGCTGAATGTAGCTTATGTATTTTGGATCTGATGCAATACTCCTCAAACTCATCATTATCAAACTGGGTACCATGATCAGTGATAAAAGCATAGGGTATTCCATAATGACATATGATTTGCTTCCATATGAACTGAAAACACTCTTTAATAGGGCATTACAAACAAGGGCTCAGTCTCCACCCATTTGGTGAAGTAATCCACTGGGACGACTAAATACTTGAACCTTCCTTTGATAATCGACAATGATCCGACCAAGTCTATTCCCCAAATGGAAAAAGGCCAGTGATAGGTAATAGGAGTTAGGGAAGCACCTGGCTTTCTGTGAATAGTAGCAAACTTTTGTCACTTGTCACACCTCTTGGCAAATGAAACACATTTTGTCTTTATTATTGGACAATATTAGCCTTATATGGATATCCCTTGTACCAAAGATCTTCTAACTGAATGGGCACCACATGAACCTTAATGGACCTCTTTAATTAGATCATTTACATTAATTTGAGGGACATAATGAAGTAAAGAGATTGTATAGCCCCTTTTGTATAGAATACCTTTCTCCAGGACATAGCTAGTTGCCTTATATCTGAACTTCCTTGCTTTTTTTTAGTCGGTCGGTAACATTCCCTTCTCAATGTAGTCCATGATTGAAAAATTCCAGAAATGACCCAATTCTATAGAAATGATGTTGACTGTTTCCTCATCAATGCTCCTGCTAGTTAGAATCTCCACCGGAACGGTTCTTCTGACCTCCATTGCAGTTACTAAGGCTAGTCGAGCAAGAGCATCTGCTCGGGCTTTGTCCACTCTTGGAATCCGGACCATCTTGACTGTAAGAAGTGAGGAAATAACTTCCTCGGTCTTATTCAATTATATCGTTACCCATTTTACATCATATATTTTAAGTAACTGATGGACAATAAGTTGAGAATCATTATGCGCGATCACCTGCTCGGCACCTAGTGATGAGTCTAGCTCCAAACCAACAATCAATGCTTCGTATTTGGCTTCATTATTATTAGTAGGAAATTGAAATCTCAATGCATATCCTACGTCCAAATCTTTTGGAGTATTGAGAATGATTCCAGCTCGACTGCCCGTCGTGCACGAAGAACCATTTATAAATAATTTCCAAATTGGGATATCACTATTGAAGTCCTCACCCGTCATTACTCCGTATTTGAAAACCTTCCTGCTTTGATCGACTAGTCAAAGAGATCTTTCTTGAATAACTGATGATTCTGGTTGGTCGACAACCATTTCAGTTTGCCTTTCAGTTGAGCTCTCTTTCGGAGAAGTCTGCTCGGCGGGGCAAACTTAGTGTGCTCGGTACCTCTACATAAGTGAATTCTTCTATGAAATCTGCCACCATTTTCCCTTCCAATGAAGTTCTTATCTCATATACAATTACATAATCTCCCAATTTAATCGCTCAAGACATTAGGCTTGGTGACTTTTCAGGCTTATGCAAAGCTTGTCGCAGACGTAGGTCAGTGTACACTACAATGGTATGGGCCTGAAAGTAGGGTCTCATTCTTTTAGATGCTTTAATAAGTGCCAATGACAATTTCTATAAGCGTGGACATCTAATCTTGGCTCCTCGGAATGCTTTAGTGGTGTAATACATTGGCTTTTAAACACCTTTCTCCAATCGAATAAAGGTTGAACTTACAACAGACTCTAAAATAGCCAAATATAAGTACAACTTCTCACCCATACCTAGTCGGGAGAGTAATGGGGGAGACCCCAATTATTTCTTCAAGTCTAAAAAAGCTTTTCGTTCTATTCAAAGGTCTTTTTAAGAACCTTGAAGAATGGAAGTCATTTGTCTGTAGCATGAGATACGAAATGATTTAGGGTTGTTACTCTTCCTATCAGCTTTTGTACATCCCTCTTACTGGTCAAGGATTTCATCCCCAGCAAAGCCTTTATTTTATTAAAGTTGGCTTCAATTCCATTTTGATTCACAATATATCCCCAAAACATAACTTCATGTACTCCGTATATACATTTGGTCAGATTAAGCTTCATTGATGTTTTTTTAGCTGGTCAAATGTTTGGGTCAAATTAGCAATGTGGTTGGCGGCAAACTTGCTTTTGGTGAGCATATCATCTACACACACCTCTATGTTCTTTCTAATTTGGTATTTAAAGACTTTATTTACCAATCTCTGATACGTTGCTCTAGTGTTCTTGAGACCAAAGTTCATCACATTGTAGCAGTAAGTTCCTCGACTGGTGATGAAGGATGTGCTCTCCTTATCCTTTGGCTTCATCTTAATTTAGTCATAACAAGAATAGTCATCCATGAAGTTGAGTAGCTCATAACCTGTTATTGCATATACCAATTGATCAATCCTTGGTAAAGGAAAGTGATCTTTTGGGCATGCTTTGTTAAGATCAGTAAAATCCACACACATTATCCATTTGTTATTCTTCTTCTTGATCATACTACATTGGTCAACCAAGTCGGATATTTAACATCCTCAATAAAATGTGCTTTCTGTAGTTTTTCCACCTCTTCTTGGATTGCCATATTCTTCTTTGGGCTGAAAACTCTGCGCTTCTGCTTGATCAGTCTATCATCTTTGTAAATATTGAGTTCGTGGCAGATGAAATTGGTATCAATCCCTGGCATATCCGCATGACTCCAGGAGAACACGTTCTTCCTATCTTTAAAGAATGTAATTAATTGTTGTTTGATATAATGTGTCAGTCTTCAGCCAATCTGGGTTGTCCTTTATGGTTTCTCATCATCTAACATAATGTTTTATGTTTCATCCATGACCCGCCCTTTCACTACGTCTTACTCTTCATGAGGAACCAAAGTATTAACATGGAAAGTAGTTGTGTCCCTCTTTATATAATGTTGGTCGGTTGAGTATAATAACATTCCCATGATTCCATCTGATTACCGTTTACTATGCCAACTCCATAGTTGTTAGGGAATTTCATGCATTGATGCACAGTAGTTGGAAAAGCCTCTAGTTGCTTCAACCCTACCTGGCCAAGGATTATGTTGTAGGTTGAAGATATATTTTTATCCCATATGAATAAGTGAATTCATTCTATCCTGCTTGCCAGCCAAGTCTCGACCAGCAAATCTAGCTTGAGAGTTCCTAGGGGATATACCCTCCCTCTTGAAAATCCTATAAGAGGCTTGTGGTATGGTTCAAGCTTACTATCTCTTGGTCCTAAGCTTTAAAAATAGTTGTAGAACATTACATCAGCTCCCATTGTCAACCAAAACTCGAGTCACTCTGTCATAGTGAACTCTACAAGTGATGACTAAAGGATCATTATTGATGTCTAAAAATGGATTAAATCCAAATTTATAATCACAAATAAAAATAATAGAAATAACTCAAACCACACACACAAGAGATAAAGATTTTAGAGTGGTTCAACTGTAAAATAGCCTAAGTCCACTATTGTTGTTATTCAGTAGAATTTATAATAGCTCAATATGGGGTGCATATGAGTGATTCGAGTTGTCCCTTGAGCTAAGGGAATCGTCTATATTTATATGGGTGAAAACACTAAAGACGGAGTGCCTTTATATTGCCAGGCGTTTACATATGTATACATTAAGTAAAACTCTTGGAATTCAGATTTGGTTGGTATCCCATCCGAGTAAATATTGATGTTCGTTTTGTTTGGCCTTCTGGAGTTGGTCAGCCTTCCAACCGACTAAGTGTCTATGAGGTCAATCAAGTAGGCTAGTCGTCTACATTGGATTACATGTGTGCATTCATCATTAGTCCACGGGGGAGTATAATTTTTACATACAACAAAAGCCCTCAATGATCCATGCTTGATGCTTGCGTGAAAGTATGGAGTATTTAGTCCAGGAAGTTGCTCGGAGTTACGTTTTGGGTGCTTGGTCGGTGACCGATCTCCCATACTTGTAAAAATTTTTGCCTGCACTATTTGATGACGACATTTTTGTAAATAATTAGAACTTTTTTTAACCGCCAAAGGACATAATCATCTTTTGATGCTTTAAAAAGCGTGCATTCGGCGGTAGCTATACGATTCGTTCAGTTAATCATTTCATTCCAATTTTTTGAGGCAACCTATAAATAGGTACGAAGTTTTAATCCTTTCTTTTTACCTCAAACCTTATGAACTTTAGCAATCTCTTTGTATTTAATCCTTTTTCTGTGCGATCATTTGCTGCCATTTTTCTTTAGTTCCTGCTGAATCCTTAGATCCCTATAAGTTTTCCTTCATTTTTTTCTCTATTTTATCATTTTTTTCTCTATTTCCACCATGGTTCATATCTTGGATGAAAACTCTTTAGATGAATTTAGAGAAAAAAAAGAAAATTTCGTATTGGGTAGACTCAGAGATGCCTAGGGGTCCCATTGATGTATATTCCCTTTCTGAGGGTCACTGTATCCAAACCCTGTTCATAGCTGAGTGTGGTATAACCTTTCTACCTAATCCCCTTTTTCTTTAATTTTGCCAATATTTTGATGTAGTTCTTGCTAGGGTAGCCCCCATTACTTAGAGGGTTGTAAACGGGGCTCATAGGTTCAATAAATTTTATGGGGCCTATATTGGGGTTTTGGAGTTGATGTTTTGCTATAAGTGGGTAACTATTGGAGAAAGTACCTACTATTTAAAGACTAGGCAAACCAATAGGGCTTTAGTAATTAATCTACTAGACTCCAATAAGGATTATTGGGATTATGGTCTTATTATCAAGAACTGACAATATGCTCCCCTCTCAACTAGGGTGGCTTATAGTGGTCCCAGATGTCCCCAATCTGGATGAGGCATAACTTATCACTCTGTTAATTATTTTTCATATTTTATTTTGAACTTATGATAAATTCTGATTAACTTTGCCATTTCTTTTTTATGCAAAAGAAAGTAAGAAAAAGTGCCTCGAGGAAGGGAAAATCAACCTCAACGACCTCAAGTTTCTGTGGGGTTTGAACCAAAAATTTGGGGAAGAACATCCCAGGGTTACATCACTGTTATTGGAATATAAGAGTTTCATCGCACCTTTTTTTTCCCGACCTACAATTACTCTGCCCCCATTGCTGTCAACCTTGAAGAGGATTCAATGTCAACTTCTTCAGTTACTGAATCTGCAAGTGCTGAAGTTATTTTGGGAGTAACTTCTTCCTTATTTGAGTCCTTAGATGTTTTTAAAAATCCTCTTTCTCCTTCTATAGATATGGCAAAGAGTAAGATACTCAATCTGAAGGGTGGTCCCCTATCCCCTCAACCAAAGAAGATTGTTGATACTGGTAAAAAGCCAGTTGAAAATAAATCCAAGGCTAGTGATAAGAGGCCTATTGGTTTTGAGGATACTCATGTCGAGGAGCACTAATTTAAGAGGATAAAGAGAGGTTGGCATGATCCTTCAAAACAGGTCTAAAAAATACAAGCCGAGCAGCAGGCTTTAGTTGCCAAAAAGTCTGCAGACCAACAGTAGTTGGTAAGAAAAATCTAAGTTAACCTTGACATTGGGCCAGCCTCTGTTGCTGTTAACCCTAGACTGGCCAGGGGTTTCATTAAGTCTGGAACACTCCCTGCTGATAGAGATACATCAGCCCCTATGCCCAGGTCCAGACTGATTGAAAGAGCTTGCCACAACTTGGCACTAGTAAATCTCTTCTACTTATTTATCCCTTTCTTTATATTGATGAATTCATATAAACCCTTTACTTTTTCTTGCAGTTCCTAGTTAATTTTAACTAGATTATAGAGAAGGATGACCAACTACATTCTTCTTCAGGAGAAGTTGAAGAGGCCTTTGAAGGTCTGAAGAATTCTTTGGCAGAGTCCCGATGAGCTTTGGAGTCGAAGCGAAAGTCTTGGGAGGAAGAATTAAGGAAGGCCAATGATAAGGCCAACATTACTGAAGTCAAAATAAAGGTTGTTGAGGAGAAAGCGAAAGCTGCTAAAGGCAGGGCCAACACTACCGAGGAGAAACTAACAGAAGTCACAACGCAAGACAAAATTACTGAAGATAAAGTGATTGGTCTAACTCCTGAGGTTATTTCCTTAAAGTCCAAAGGCAAAGTTGCCTTTGATAAAGGATGGTATAAGGCCATTTTTACTGTCTCTGCTCAAATTGAGTATGCAAACAAGATGTCCTTTAAATAAGGATGGATTGAGGCCTTAAAGTTGGTCGGTACCGAAGAAAGCTCTGAACTCTTTGCAAGACATGATCGTGGTACTCCTACCAATCTAGATGGGGATTTTGATAATGAGGAGGGATCCGGAGAATCTTCTGCAATGCCTCCTGAGTCTTCAGTGGTGCCCGACACCAGTGTCGACCTACCAGCTGCTGGCCAAAACCAGGCCAAGGAGAAGGAGAAGGTCTAGCCAGTTTACTTTTTATTTTTTTATCTTTCTTTCTTGGTGATGTAAAAAATTTTGTACTTTAACTATTAATCAATGAAAGAATAACTTTTTATCTCCACTTTTATGCCTTTGAATGATCTTCATTTCTTGTTAAGCTGCATTATTTACTTCTTGTGTTGTCTGATCTCTTGGATTTGTCCCACAAACTTATATATTTGTAATTTTCTCCAGTTTGATGCTAGAAATAAAGCCATAATATCTGTTGAATCTGATTTGCTCAAGCAAAGTAGGAATCTTCTGGAAGCTGGTCATGTTTCCCTACCTGAAGAAGACTTAATTAGGTTGCTCGGCCCAAATGTATACGATCGAGTCAAGGAATCGTATCTTAATCTCCATTGTCTACTGGACATATTTATGGCTAATAATGCAGCATATTATGAAATGATAGAGCAACTTGCATAAATTGTCCTTGCACTTACTTCATTTTGATCATGAGGCCAAGTATAACGCTTTAATTAAAGGTTGGGGTTTTGAAACCAAATTGAAGGATATTACCTCTGCCTTGAATAAGAAGGAGCTTTTCCTGAGGCAGGATTTGGAGATTGCTAGTTCTATTACTTCCATGTTAGAGAAAGAAAATAATGCCTTAATAAATGAACTTGATAGCTTGAAGAAGTCATCTACCACTGGACCTAATGAAGGTGCTTCCTTTTTAGAGAATAAAAATGCAAGATTGTTGGAAGAACTGAAAGCACTGCAGTAGAATACAACTAAATTTGGGCAAACTTATTGGCCGAGGATGATTATTCGACCTACTATTGAGGAAGAAAGAATTAAGAAAACTCTTACCGACCAAGCTGCCTAGTTAAAAGCAAAAGATTCTGTCATTACCGACCAAGTTGCTCAACTGAAGGTGAAAGACAAAGTTCTTAAGAAACTTCAAAATCAAATGGAGAGGTTGACATTCCAATTCCATAAACAGCCCAGGGAGGTTTGGATGGAGGGTTACAACAAGACATTAGCCTACATGGATGAACACCTTGCTTAAATCAATCATGAAGGCTACAAATGGGGATGGACCAACTTGCAAACTTTGCTGAAGTATGATCAGAACAGTACCTTATGGCATTGGAGTGACCCAAGTTTCTTGGACTGTGATAATCCTCCATTCGAGTTGGACATAATATGGATTCTTCCTGATGCCATTCCCCAATGCCTGATAACTAAGTATCTAGGGGATTATGGTCTTCATGATGTGCATGAGATAGTCCGACCTCCATACTTGCTTGATAGGCCAAGTAGCAGTAACAGGCAGATGTTAAGGGACTATAACACAATAAACTCTCCATAAATGATAAGCACCCAAAAGTGTACATTTTATACCCCGAATAGACGTATTTTAGTTGCTAATTCTCAGTAATTTGGGTCTTATCGTAAATGTTTAATGTGCCGGCTTGATTGCAGTTGCGGTGACAAAAGTGATTAATTCAAAGCAAATACGCAATTCATGGAGCTAATTCTCTATTCCCGTACCAAACCCTACCCTACCCCAAACTGAGCCTAAACTTAGCCCAAATCTTCACCCGAGCCCGTGTGTTTGGTTTCTATTTTTTAGATTTTTCATAGATTTTTAGTTTGAGTCGTTTTATTTTTAGGATTTATTTTAGATTTATTTAGAATTTTCTAGATTTTATTTTCTATTTTTATATTTCTTTTTAATTAGTGTGATTTTATTTTGATTTTGACTTTTATTAGTTTTTAGTTTAGTTTTTAGTCTTTTTTATTAGGATTAGTTTTTTTAGGAATTCATTTATTTCTAGTTTTAATAGATTTATATTTATATTTTCATTTCTTTTTAGTTTCATTTTCTATTTGAGTCTTTATTTTATTTTTAGAGTAGTATATTATTTTTAGATTTTTAGTTTTATTTTTTTGGTGTTATTTGTTTTTAAGGCACAAATTAAACATACTCACACCTTAACACCCTATGCCATACATCACACCAAAACAACTCCTCATCCACACCTTACTCCCCTACACCCTCACCACACTCTAACCCCACTCCCATCATCTTCAACCTCACACTCTTTCTCTCTCCTATCTCCATCCTCCATACCCAAATACTTCTCTCTCCTCACTACAAACCCACCATTAACACACAACTCTAACCTCCAAACAAATCCCATACCCTTCTAACGGGGTTAAACCCAAAATGACCAATTAGTCGTCGGCCAACCATTCCCCAATCCGGTATAAACCCGCTAGAAAAATCCCCTGCGTCGACCCACCTCCGGCGTCGCCCCATCTCCGCCCCAACCTGCAAATCACCAGATTCAACCCACTAACCCGAAAACTACCTAAGAACCTCGCAAGCTAGCTCGATCCGGGCACCCGATCCGAGCTTAACCCAGTAACTCGTTGCCGACCTCCCACGCTAGCAACCAAACTCAAAAACCTGACAACCCCATGGTTCAGCAAACCCGACCTTTAGCAACCTCCTCTGACCCGGGTTCGATCCCTTTAACTGCTCATCCAACCCATTCTCCACTCCAAGCCTAGACCCATTTCCCATTTCATTCATTTCTCCCAAAAGCCAAAAACGATTTTGCCACCTGCTTAAATCCAACCAAAAATAAAAACCCAAATGTCTCACATGTTTTAAAACCACTTAACAACCCATTTAACCCCTTACCCATTTTACCCCAACTCATCATAACTAACACATCTCCCACATGCACAATTAAAGTTCCCCAATATACCCTCTCCTAAATCAGATTTTTATATTCTCTCACACCCCATGCTCCTCTCCCCATTTCCATGCACACTTATGTCAATTCCCAAAATTGTCCCTAACTTCATGTGCCACACTATAAATGAAGACCCAAAAGCTCATTTGCAAAAAAAAAAAGAAGAAAGATAGTTTGGTGTAGAAAATAAATTAGGATAAACAACATTTTGTAAATAGTTTTATTTTATTTTTTATTTTTGTTAGAGATTAGTGAGTGATAAATTTGTGAGAAATTTAATTGAGTGGGTATTATATTGCAAATCGATTGGATGCTCAATTAATGTGGTTTATGCTTCAAACTCAAGGATTGCAGTTTAATTTCACTAAAAGAGATTTGGTTTTATTGTTCTCTTCTCTACTTTTATTTTAATTGCCTAGTTTATTTTATTATCATGTTTAATATGATGTTAGGCTAAATCCCCTTTTAAGGGGTGGGGTGAACCCTTATTTGATGTTATTTTGATTCAATTACTTTAATTAATTGAAAATTCCCTTTGAGTGTTAATTTTGATCCCTCGCCCTTAAATTTACGCCTCGAGAGAGAGTAAATGATTTTCAAGAGAAAATCAAAATTCTTGTTATAATACCCATTTTAGATTCGAAGTAGAGATAGAGGTTTCTTAAGTGTGGTATTATTCCGTAAATTTCAACTCTAAATTTCATTTTCTATGATTTATACATGTAAGGACATTATTTTATAAGTCCGTCACAATTAATTATGTCGTATACCGTTACAACCGTGGAAGAAGTTCAAGAGCAACCTACATCAAGACAGATCCGAATATATCAAGGTTCTTCATCAAAAAATCTCTGCAAAGTTTACTTTGTTAAGGTTATGTTTTAAATGCCTTAAATTTACACTTAGAGTTTTGGGATATTTTTACAAAATATTTTCTAAGTGTTGGACCGGACTTTTTTGTCAAAATTTGAGAATGAGTAAATTTTCTAAGTCCTGTAGCATTCCTCGATTTTGATGCCCAGGTCTTTTAAGCGAGATCAGCATCTCGTTCGAGCGACATGGAGATGTCGTGCGATGTCGTTCAAACGACACGCGTATCTCGTTCGCATGAGATGTCTTTCTCGTTCGAACGAGATCGACAACTTAGGCGGCGCAATTTTCTATAAATACTCATTAAATGATTTCGTTTTCATTAAGAAGTTTCAGCGTTTTGAAAGACAGAAAGTTACGAATCTGCAGAATTCTTTTGACTTCTTCTTTTAGGGTTTTAATCCCTTTTTGTTTTCAATTCACAAAAATTCCATATGCTTTGGTGAATTGTTTTGGTGTTCAATAACACACTTTGCCCTTGTTTATTCTTTGTGGGGAGAACTCTACAATTGGAAAGTTGCGTGCTATTGTCGAGGGAGTCTCTATGAAGTTATTCTTGTGGGGAGGATAACCTGCATCGTCTAGGATTTCATGTCCTTGTAGTATAGCTGCGTGCGAACCATTGTAGATTTCTAGTCGATACTTTGCAGGTTTAACGAAGACAGCGTGCGTTACTCTTGTGGGTGAAAGCAAGATTGTATGTAAGTCAATGGTCTTGTAAACTTGTCATTGTTCTAGAAATAAAAGGTCTTGCCCTTTGGAAATTTTTCCTGAAATTTGTGTCGCATGCTTTATTTATGGTTTGACACATGCACACGCGTAGTTGTCTATTTAAGGGTTGTTTCTAAATAGACTCTAATTAAATAAGATTTAATTGGAAACTTACTAATTACTTTAATCAATTATCACACATCGCATTTATTCAGGTTTTTTCAAATTTGTATCAGAGCAGGTTACGCTAATTTATCGCGTATTCCTATTTTTCGCAAAATTGTGTGATATTGACTTTTTTTAAATATGTTTTCTGAAAAATCGCAACTTTTCCTATGGAGCACTTATATAATCGGATGCCTATTTTTTACGGGTCTAATTATGCCTACTAGAAAGCTCGTATGAAATCTAGTTTAAAATCTATTGACGAGCGTGTTTGGTTGCTTTGTGAAAATGGGTTAAAACCTCCCACGGTCACCGCTAATAATATCACCTCTTTGAAACCTGTGTCGGACTGGACTGAGGACGATTTTAAAATGTCTAATTTTAATTCCCGTGGTCTAAGTGCTATTTCTGGAGCTGTCACTCCTGATGAGTTTCGTCGAATTATGACATGTACCACGTCTAAAGAGGCTTGGGATGTTTTGAAACTGACACATGAGGGTACGAAAGCGGTTAAAGAATCAAAATTATAAAATTTAGCCACCCAATTTGAGACCATCACGATGTCTCAGTCTGAATGCTTTGATGATTTTTATTCACGTTTGTCGGACATTATAAACACCAGCTTTAATTTGGGTGAGGTGATTGATAACACGCGTGTCGTTAAAAAGATTTTGAGATCTCTCTCAAAACGCTTTATTCCTAAAGTCACTGTTTTGAACTCTTTGAAAAATTTGAAATCACTTAAGTTGGAAGAACTTGTAAGGGATCTTCAAACCTATGATATTGACAGGTTTCCTTAAACCATTAAGGCTAAGGATAATGGCCTTGCTTTAAAGACTCATTTTAAGAAAAAAAGAAAGAAAAAGTTTGTGAATTTGATTCTCAGGAAGATTTTGATTTAAAGATATGGCCTTGCTTGCGAAAATTTTTAAGAAATTTCTCAACATGAACAAAAATAATTCTTCCAATAAGAGATTTTTTTAGAAAAATAAAAAGGCCAAAGAAAGCGGTGAGGAAGAGAAGGAGAGAGGAAAAAAAGGAGAGTGGGAAAAATTTAGAAAATTTGACGTGTTTTAAGTGTGGGGGTAAAGGGCATAAGGCGTATGAGTGTGCCACTGGACTTATGAGAGAGGGAAAGGAAGTGGCTATGCCTGCCACACTTAGTGATAGCGACATAGAGATTTTTTATTCGGGTGATGAAAAAGAGCACGGTATATGTGTCGAGTTTTTAGCTAGTCGGGTTAGCACACCTAGTTTGGATGGAGATGAGGGGACTAGTTCTCGTGAGACCCCCGAGGAGGATATTTTGAGTGTTTCGAGTGAGGGTGAAGGTGAGTGTGAAAGTGGAGATGAAAGTGAACTCCAAACTGCTTTTAGAGATTTGTATGTTGAGGCTTTAAAGACAAAAAAATTGAATAAAGAGTTAAGTCTTAAGGTGAAAAATTTGGAGAGAGAGATTGAGATTTTGGGTGAGTTTGAGGCCAAAGCTAGTCAACTTGATAAAGTGAAAGTGAGTTTGAGTGAGAAGTTGATTTCTTTAGGTAGAGAGAAGTGTGATTTGACCAACACGGTGTCTAGTCTGACGACACGTGTATCCCAACTCGAGAGTGATCTCGAACTTGCCCGGGAGGTCAAAGTCCCTTTAAAGAACGCATCTAAGAAGGTTGGAAAGATGGTTCTAAATCCTATTTTGGGTAGTGGTGAGAGTTTAGAAATAAGTCATGACGGTGCTTCTACTTTCCAAGTAGTACCCGGGCCGGTTCCCACTTTAGTGTTAGATTCACATGAGTCTCACCCTAACTCAACTAGGCGTCCCATTCCTATTAGGAAAGTGCGTCCTAGAGTTTTTGAGATAGGTGTTCCTAGGCCTATTTATATTTGTTCCCATTTCAAGAGGAGAGGTCACCTTAGGGAATTTTGTTTTAAGTTGGGTTATGTGTCACGTTTTGTTCTACACGTGTTTCTGCCACACATGCACACAAACATGATACCTTGCATGCTCCTGGAGACTATTTGAGAGAGTTTGCACATTTAGGTGAGCAAGTTAAGTTTTTGGTCAAAACTTCACAAAGTTTAATGTAGGTTTTTCATAAGTTGGCACCACCTTTGGAAAACCCCTCTGCACCTAACGATTGATGTTTGACTTGTTTACTAGCATAGGATGTTTTTCATGATGTCATTATTTGCCTATTTCTAGTATGTATCATTTTTGTATGTTTTCCATTTTGTATGAAATTTTTTGAAAAAGGTCAAAAAGATTTTATTTTGATAAATTTTAGAAAAGCACAAAAAGAATTTTGTATTTTGTTTATGTCGTTTATGGATGGACACTTAGGATGACCGAGTCACAACATCATTCCATTTTTTTCATGTGACTATTTGATAGTGTTTTGAGACAATAGGTCAATTCATACATGTGCTTTATAATATTTGGAGTCATTAAGATGTAATTAAGTGTTACTTCGTACACGTTCGACTCATAATTTACTTTATTGCACACGTGCACGGATTTGTGTGATTATTGTGCTTGTCTTATCACATGTTGGTTGGGTGTTTTCACTTCAATCCTGTCCTTAAAACAATCAAAGCGCGATAAAACTTGATACGAAAGTTGTACATGAAAGAACCGTTTGTGAGTTTGTGTGCTTTATTTGAAAACGGGGAAGGGATGCGAAAGGTTCACATTTGACCTTCGTGAATACTAAGCCACCGTTATATCAGACCTAAAAAATTGAGGAATCTTATTATCCGTGGTCCAAAGAGGTTTAAAAGAGCCCAAAATATTTAAAGGCAATAAAAAGAAATTCATTCAAAAAATGGGCCATTGGGTTTTTGCTCCAATTCTCCAATGTTTGAGAATTTAGATTACCTCAAAAAGAAAATATGCATGAGGGAGTTTGGATGGAATTTTTAACGAGTTTGCACGTCCTTGAAATTCTTGAAAAAGCGCTATATAGTTTTGGACGTTATTAGGGTGGAAATCACTTTGACTTTGATTTGTTGATTTGAAAAAGACGATGTCATCTAAATTCAACAATTTTTACACCTAAGGATACTTTTGATGTTCATTCGTTAGGAGTACACGTATTCATCATGCACATATGATTGATTGAGTTTATTTACCTATCGAATATGTTAACACCCATTCATTCCATTTCCATGACCTGGTTGTTTGAGTTTAAATCCATGGTGTGATTTTTGCGTCATATTTTACAAATTGTATCTTATTTTTGTACGAAAAAATTGAAAAATCAAAAATAGTTTATGAATGTTTTTTTTAGATATTCCTTTGCATGCACGTAGTTTGAATCATGTTTGCTATGCTTTTATCGTGACACTACTTGTTTTGATTGTTTCTTCTTATCTATCTATTTGGGACATCATAAAATGGGGGAGAAAGAATTATCATGTTATGGGGGAGTTTTTTGTAGTATGGGGGAGATTTGATTTATTAATGATTTACTCTTATATCATTTCAAACTCGATGTGTCACGAAGGTTTTTGCTTTATCTCATGTGTTTAGGTACCCAGATTGAAGATCATTACGTTGCACACCCTGATGAGAAAATCTTTGAGATTTGATGATTTGATGGAGACTTTTGAAGAAAAGTTTGAGAACTTGCAAATTTGTGCCTTTTTAGTTTTGAGATTTATGGGAGGGTAGATTTGTATAGGCATTTTGGTATTTGATAATTCGGATGTTTTTATGTATGTACCAGCATAGACGTAGGGGGAGATTTGTAATGATATTATTTTATAAGTCCGTCACAATTAATTATGTCGTATACCGTTACAACCGTCGAAGAAGTTCAAGAGCAACCTATATCAAGACGGATTCGAATATATCAAGGTTCTTCATTAAAAAACCTCTGCAAAGTTTACTTTGGTAAGGTTATATTTTAAATACCTTAAATTTACACTTAGAGCTTTGAAATATTTTTACAAAATATTTTTCAAGTGTTGGAGCGGACTTTTTCGTCAAAATTTGAGAATGAGTAAATTTTCTAAGTCCTGTAGCGTTCCTCGATTTTGACGCCCAGGTCGATCAAGCGAGATCAACATCTCGTTCGAGTGATATGGAGATGTCACGTGATGTCGTTCAAACGACACACATATCTCGTTCGCGCGAGATGTCTTTCTCGTTCGAACGAGCTCGACAACCGAGGCAGCACGATTTTCTATAAATACTCATTAAATTATTTTATTTTTATTAATAAGTCCCAGCGTTTTGAAAGACAGAAAACTACGAATCTGCAGAATTCTTTTGACTTATTCTTTTAGGGTTTTAATCCCTTTTTGTTTTCAATTAACAAAAATCCCATATGTTTTGGTGAATTGTTTTGGTGTTCAAGAACACACTTTGCCTTTGTTTATTCTTTGTGGGGAGAACTCTACAATCGAAAAGTTGTGTGCTATTGTGGTGGGAGTCTCTATGATGTTACTCTTGTGGGGAGGATAACTTACACCGTTTAGGATTGCGTGTCCTTGTGGTATAGCTGCGTGCGAACCATTGCAGATTTCTAGTCGATACTTTGGAGGTTTGACGAAGACACCGTGCGTTACTCTTGTGGGTGAAAGCAAGATTGTATGTAAGTCAATAGTCTTGTAAACTTGTCAATGTTCTAAAAATAAAAAGTGTTGCCCTTCGGGGATTTTTCCTGAAATTTGTGTCGCATGCTTTATTTATGGTTTGACACACGCACACACGTAGTTGTTTGTTTAAGGGTTGTTTCTAAATAGACTCTAATTAAATAAGGTTTAATTGGAAACTTGCAAAATACTTTAATCAATTATCACACACCGCATTTATTCGAGTTTTTTCAATACAAATTTTAATCGATCGATCCTAGCGGGTGATTAATTAAAAGGAGTGTAGATCTATTTTCTAGAGTTGTGGGGGGTTAAACTTAATTTTCTAAAAATATTACTATTAAAATTAAACTTGCAATGAGAGTTGATTTTTAATTTTGATATTAATTTGGGAGTATTCAAATAATTAAATTAATTAATTAGAATAGCTAAAATTTGCGGTGTAGTCCCACTCCTTGATTGATCTCACATTTATTTACCTCACTTTGCCTCTTATTTTAGTGTTAGACTTAGTTCATTATTTTTAGTCACTTTGTAGTTAGTTTTGTTTAGATCTTGATTTAGTTTAGTTAATTCACCTTCTCCCAAAAATTGTTTTAATATTGAAAAAGCTAAAATAAAATAGGAAAAGTAAAAATCCCAAAAAAAGAAAATAAAAAGTGAATTACAATTGGGTTTGTCTCTAGTTTCACACCTTTGATGTGGATTGATACCCTTGCTTACCTCTACACTTCAGGTTATTATTTTTGTAGATATTTGAGGATTTGATTAACTTGGCTTCAAACAATGACAAACACCAAAAAGTAAAGTTATCAATCAACCTTGGAGGATCCTGCTGCAAGTATGAATAAGGCACAAGGAAAGCATCCAGCCGAATAAATATGCCTATATTGTATTGCCTTTTGTTTACTTATGGCCATTGTAATGAACTTTCACAATGAAATGGTGTTAATGTTGGTTAAATTCATTTTATTCAAGCTTATCGTTGAGATTAATCTTTTTGTCGACTAAGTAAACTATGTAAACATTATTTAATTAGATTATAGACTAAATAACCTGCTCAAATAATTAATATAAGCCTTAGATTCGACTAATGCACTTAGATAAAATCGTAAATAGCTTTATTGTATTAAGTTGCTGCATTAGTTATCAGTGGCGACCAAGTGTATTAGGAATATATATTTACTCTACTATTTTAAGCTGGTCAGATAAAACTTATAGTTTTGCTGACTTCTTAGTCGAGGACACATTATATATGAATTTTAAACTTTTCTGAAGTTGGAAAAGTTCGGCAAAGTTTGAACCTTGTTATTTGGCGAAGAATTTTTTGAGAACTTTTCTGAAGTTGGAAAAGTTGGAAAAAGTTTGAGCCATGCCTTTCTCGGTGAGGAACCATTTGAGGACTTTGAATTAAAATTGCAATTAATTCCTTTTTAGGCGAGGAACGTTTTGAGGACTTTGAATTAAAATTACTCTCGTGTTTAATTAGGTGAGTTAGCCACTATATTCCGAAAAATAACCCACAAAATTATTAAGAATTGAGGAAAACTGATATTTCATTAACTTGAATAAGTCATTACATTAAGGCTTGGATTTTTAAAGAAAATTACTAATAATACTTGCTTCAGGTTGGTCGGCTTAACTCTTCAATTATAGAACCTTATTTTCCTTTATTGATAGACAGTCATTCGAATAGTAGCATCTTCTCGGACTTCTTCTATTAAGTCCAAATCTGGTCGCTTCATAAGATCACTTTTTGGTGAATCAAAATTTAATACCATGTGAGTGGGCAAACCTATTTCCACCGAAATTACTACTTCAGTGCCAAAAGCCAACATGTATGGAGTTTCTCCTATTGTTGTTCTGGGAGTAGTCATGTATGCCCAAAGGACGCTATGAAGTTCATTAATCCAGTTGCCTTTAGCTTCATACAACCTTTTCTTCAACCCATCTAGTAAGGTTTTATTGGTGATCTCTATTTGGCCATTGCATTATGGATGAACAACAGCTGAATTAAGTTTTTGGATGCCTGACCGAATGCAATACTCTTCAAATTCTCCATTATCAAACCGAGTACCATAGTCGGTGATAAAATCATAAGGCATGCCATATATGCAAATGATCTGCCTCCATATGAACTGGAACACTCTCTGATAGGGCATATCAACTAGGGGTTCTGCCTCCACCCATTTGGTAAAGTAATCAACCGCCACAATAAGGTACTTGAATCTTCCTTAGTGGTCGACATTGGTCCGACCAAGTCAATTCCCCATATAGCAAAGGACATGGAGATGTGATGGGAGTTAGACTTGCTCCTCGTCTCCTATGAACGGTAGCAAATTTCTGGCACTTATCACGCTTCTTGGTGAAAGTAACACAATCTTCTTTCATTGTTGGGCAGTAGTAACCTTGCATTATTATTCTTTATCTCGGAGACCTTCCAATTGCATGTGCACCACATGAACCCTCATGCACCTCTTTGATCAAATCATTTACCTCATTTGGATTAACACAACGAAGTAAGGAGCCCGTGCATCTTCTCATGTATATGACACCTTTATCGAGCACATAATTAGTTGCTCCATACCTCGTCTTTTTGGCTTCCTTTTGGTTGGATGGTAATATTCCTTGCTCGATGTATTCTCTGATCGGTTTCATTCATAAAGGACCTAACTTCACAGATGTGACGCTGAATTCCATCCCATATATGCTTATGTGAATAAGAATTTCCACTGGGATTGTTCGTATGAGCTCTGTTGGAGTTGCTGAAGCAAGCTGAGCAAGAGCATCTACTCGAGCATTCCCAAGTATTGGGATCCTCACTATTTTGACAAAAGTGATAAGAGAGATAACTTTCATTTCTTTTTGGTGGTATCTCATCATGGTTTCTTATTTGATGCCATAAACCTGAAGCATATGATTGACAATCAACTAGGAATCATTGTGTACCAATACTTGGTCGGCACCTAGTGACGAATCTAATTCCAGTCCTGTGATCAATGCTTCATATTCAGCCTCATTATTGAAAGCCTTGAATTGGAATATTAGAGCATATTCCACATCTAATTTATTCGGGGTGTTAATGATGAGGCATGTTCCACTTCCAGTAGCATATGAGGACCCATCCATAAACAATTGCTAAGTCGGAATGTCGTAAGAGAACTCCTTTTCCACCAGTACTCCATGTCAAAATATCTTCTGCTTTTATTGTAAGTTTTCTTTGGTAGCTGGCGACTCAGGTTGATTGACCACAATCTCTATTTGCTTTTGAGCTAAGCTCTCTTCCGTAGAAGTCTGCTCAGCAGGCAAATATGGATTATGCTACTTCTCTATATATGTGAACTCAATAATAAAATATGCCACTGCTTGCCCTTTTATTGCAATTATAGGTTCGTAAATAATTTCATATTCTCCTAACTCAATTTTCCAATACATTAATCTTCCAGACTTCTTTGGGTTGTGTAGTGCTTGTCTCAGAGGCAAATCTTTATAAACGATAATAGTGTGAGCTTGGAAGTATGACCTCATTCTCCTAAATGCTTCAATAAGAGCCAATGTTAACTTCTCCAAGCGTGGATATCTAATTTCAGCTCCTCAGAATGCCTTTCTAGTGTAATACACTAGTCTTTGAACTCCATTATCAAGTTGGATCAAAGTCAAACTAGTAGTTGACTCTGAAACAACCAAATATAAATATATTTTTTATCCCAGCACTAGTCGGGAGAGAAGTTGAGGAGAACCCAAATACTTCTTCAGTTCCAAGAAAGCCTTCTCACATTCATAATTCCATTCAAAAGTCTTTATAATAACCTTAGAGATTGGAAGACACTTATCAGTTGCTCGGGAGACAAAGCGGTTCAAGATAGCTACTCTTTCTATCAGCTTTTGAACTTCTTTTTTGTTAGTCGGGGACTGCATTTCAAGCAAAGCTTTGATCTTGTCAGGGATTGCTTCTATTCCCCTTTAATTCATAATGTACCCTAGGAACATACCTTCATATACTCCAAAGATGCATTTAGTTGGATTGAGCTTCATTTAGTGCTTCTCCAATTGATCAAAGGTTTAAGCCAAGTCTGCTATGTGGTCAGCAGCATCTTTGCTCTTAGTGAGCATATCATCCACGTAAACCTCCATATTTTTGTCGATCTACTTTTCAAAAACCTGATTTACTAGTATCTTATAGGTAGCTCCAGCATTTTTCAACCCAAAAGGCATGACATTACAACAATACATTCCTCAGTTGGTAATAAAAGAAGTGTTTTCCTTGTCTTCGGGCTTTATCTTAATCTGGCTATAACCAGAGTAGGCATCCATAAAGCCGAGTAGCTCATGACCTTCTGTAACATCAACCAATTGATCAATCCATGTCAAAGTAAAATGATATTTTGTACATCCCTTGTTGAGATATATAAAATCTACACACATGCGCCACTTATTATTTTTCTTCTTGACCATCACTACATTAGCTATCCCAGTAGGATACATGACATCCTCATTGAACTGTGCTCGCTGCAACTTCTCTACTTACTCCTGGATTGCTACATTCTTCTCGGTACTGAAGGCCATTTTCCTTTGCTTGATCTGCTTGGAACCTGGATAGATATTGAGTTCGTGGCACATGAAATTTGGATCAATTACTGGCATATCTTCATGGCTCTAAGCGAAAACATTTTTCCTTTCTCTAAGGAAAGTGATTAATTACTATTTCAGAGAAGGAGATAATTTAGAGCCCATCTGAGTGGCTCTTTCTGTCTTCTCGTCGTCCAGCACCACAACTTTTGTTTCCTTCATAACTTATCCTTTTACTAGATCCTCTTCTTCTCAGGGATCTAGAGCGTCGATGTAAAAATTGTTTGTGCTCTTTATTTGTATCTCTTGTTGGTCGGTTGATGTATAATAACGTTCCCTAGCATCTTTCTGACCATTATTTACTATGACGACTCCATAGTTCATTGGAAACTTCATATATTGGTGCAATGTAGATAACACGACCTTTAACTGCTTGATTCCCACTCTTCCCATGATGATGTTATAAGTTGATGGGATATTTTTATCTAACACAAATAAGAGAATTCTTTCTCTCATGTTTTTTATCCAGGTGCCAACCAATACTTCCAACTTGATGGTCCCTATTGAGTATACTTTCTCTCTTACAAATTCGATGAGAGGTCTATAATACGATTTTAAGTTGTTGATCTTTAGCCCCATGCTGTTGAAGCAGTTGTAGAACATTACATCGATTGAGCTCCAATTATTAACTAAGATCCTTACAACTCTGCCATGATGAACCCTGCATGTGATAACTAACGGATCATTATTAGGATAAAAAACCCCACTCAAATCATTCTTAGAAAATCCAATCACTAGTATGTCTCTGTTAACTTTCCTCGGCCTACTATCACTGGATTCAGTCATGTCATTTTGTCTGACAGTTGGGCAGACTTTAACTTCATTCGGTTAAGCTTTCTTTTATGCTATGGCATCTCATCCTCCAGCATCACCACCTGTAATAAAATGGCATCCAAAGGATATCATGTCGACCTTAACTTCTAGTTCATCAGGCTTCTTTGGCAAGTCGGGATCTTCTTTAAAATCATCATTTTTTTCTCTCTTGTTATCATCTCTCGCTCAAGCTAAAGATTTTGATCTTTTTATATCATTTCTGTTGCCATTACGATGATAAACTTGCTTAACTTTCCATACTGAATAAGATTTTCAATCTCATTCCTTAGCGTAATGCAACTATTGGTGTTGTGCCCATGATCTATATAGAAGTCATAATATTTGGACTTATCCCTCTTGTTAGGGGGAGTTTTTAGATTTCTAGCTCAATTTAAGTCTTTGTTTCCTTTTATTTCTTCCAGGATATGGTTAACACCTTTGTTGAGCGGGGTATATTCATCATACTTCCTAATTCGATCCAGCTTGTTATCTTTCTAATTATTTTAAAGGAATTGGAATTATTTTTCTGACCTTCACCTTTGGTCTCAGGAGCCTTCTTGGCTGTCATGGCTTCTTCGGCATTCATTATATTCCCAACTTTAGCCATTAGTTCCGTCATGGTCTTAGGTGGATTTTTTGCTATGGCATTGTGTAAATATCTTTAGCAAGTAGCCCACTCATAAGTGCTGCTATGGCTATTTTCTCTTCATAGTCTACCACCTCTAGCTTTTCATTATTAAAACGAGTAATATATTCTCTAGTTCCGTCTCTAGGGTTTTATCGCACAATCAAGAGATGAGTGACACTCTTGATCGGTTTAGCCCCAAAATAAAAGTTATCAATGAATAGTTTAACTAACTGATGAAAACTAGAGATCTTACCTCTAGGGAGATTAATATTATACCAAAGCTGAGCTGGCATAGTGATAGAACTAGAGAAAGCTCTACATCTCATCTCGTCGGGCACTGAATAGATGTCGACAACAACTTGATAATGCTCTATATGCAAGACTACATCAGTTTTTCCATCATACTTGGGAGTAACCACTGACAGCTTGAACTTGGAAGGTATGGGGTATTCCACAATTGCTTGAATGAAAGGTGATCCTCTGATGAAACTTCTTTGCAATGGATTCTTTATCTTTCTCCTAGCCTATCTTCCAACCGTTGCATGGATACCTTCCATGAATGCTCCTTTGGTTTAGACTTGGCCAAAACAGAATTAGCAACTTTGTTGTGCTTATGTGTCGAACTCTCCTCCTGAGAGGTTTTCTCGGCACGCACATAGCCCATCATACTGGCCCTAGATCTTATGGAACCTTCTCAATATTCACAATGATGATATTTCTTCCGATGATGCCCTCTAGTTACTCGGGGGCCTAACCGATCAAAGGCAGACTCCCTGTTGAGCCTTTCTAAGACACTTGGTCTTTCTTTGGAAAAAGACCCACTATCATAATAAGCAGTTTATCAAAATAAAGAAGTTGTGCCGGGACGATATGACCTATCGTGAGAAAAATGAGAATGATAACTTATTTCGTGACTAACAGGTGGTGGTGGTTGCATGTCCCTTCTAGAATTAGAGGACTTGGACTGTATAGTATGAGCCAACTACTTAACACTCTCTTTCATAGCTTCTTGACCTTTAGCTGAGAAGAATGCTTTGTAAATCTATCGCACTAGGAGGAGCAGATGCAATGACTGTTTTGCCTTCATTTCGAGCGCTATTCTCAGGGTCAGTTATTTTTATAGAGATAAAGAAACAAAGCAAATAGTAGAGAACGGTGACATACAAACTTTTCCAAAGACGGTGCCAATCTGTTGACGTCTAAAAATGGATTAACTCAAAATTTATAATCATAGATAAAAATAATATAAATAACTCAAACCACACACACAAGAGACAAAGATTTTAGAGTGGTTCAGCTATAAAATAGCCTACGTCCACTATTGTTGTTATTTAGTAGGATTTGCAATAGCTCAGTTTGGCGTGCATATGAGTGATTCAAGTTGTCCCTTGATCTAAGGGAATCGTTTATATTTATAGGGGTGCAAAACCCTAAATATGGAGCACCTTTATATTTCCAGGTGTTTACAATTGTTTACAATAAGTAAACTCTTGGAATTCAGAGTTGGTTGGTATCCCATCTGAGTAACTATTGATGTTCTTATTGGTTGGGCTTCTGGAGTTAGTCGGCCTTCCAACCGACTAAGTGGCTATGAGGCCAATCAAGTAGGCTAGTCGACCACGTTGGATGAAATGTGTGCATTCATCATTGGTCACGTAGGAGTATAATTTTTATATACAACAATCATCGTGAGGATAGAGTACCCCACTCATATCGTTTTTGGAGAAGCCAGTCACTAATATGTCTTTGTTCACTTTTCTAGGCCTACCATCACTGCTCTCAGACATATCAATCTTCATTATAGTGGGATAAGCTTTGGCCTCATTTAAGTAGGTCTTTATTTTAAAAAATCCATCCCATCGACCCGTGTCTCCTCTTGCGATAAAATGACAACCAAAGGAAATCATACCTATATCCATTTCTGGCTTGTCAGGCTTCTTCGATAGGTCAGGATATCCTCGTAGTCGTTATTGTAGCCCTTTTGGTGTCATCTTTTCTTTGGTCGGGTGATTCAAATATTCTCCTGCTATCTCAGTTACCATTCCGATCAACAAATTTTGCCAACTTTTCTCGTTGAATAAGAGTTCCAACTTCATTCTTGAGGGTTATGCAACTATCAGTGGTGTGTCCATTATCTCAATGAAAATCACAGTATTTGGACTTCTCTCTCTTGTTGGGAGGCGTCCTTAATTTTCCAGGCCAGTTCAGATCTTTGTTACCCCTTATTTCCTCCAGGATGTGGTGAACACCCTTAGTGAGTGGAGTATACTCATCGAACTTCTTGATCCTGTCAGACTTCTTATCTTTTTTATCTTTCTTAAACGAATTATTCTTCTGTCCACCAGTCTTTCTTTCTGGTTCCTCTTTTGCAGTCATAACTTCCTCGGTTTTTATGATATTTCCAGCTTTAGCCATTGTAACACCCCGTATTTTTGGTACATTTAAAATTTAATTAATTCAGAAATTCTAAATTACTAGTGTGTTGTAATTTAATGAATTAATTATGGTAGAATAATATATAAATATTAATCTGGGATTGAATGGTTAATATTTAGGGAAAACTTATTTACTAAGTGAATAGTAATAATGTAATTACGTCGTTTCGAGTATTAATGACGAGGTATGTACTTATCACATCCGGAAGTCGGTATAGACTATATTGGGTGGGGGATAAGTATTTTTATAAATTAATTCGGATGCAAATTCTGAGTGTACAGTTGAGTCCGGATGGGCCGAGATAGTCGGAAAAGTGTACCCGGGGGTAGTAAACGGGTCACGGGACGTTTTTAGACATAGTCGGGCCCACTCGGGGGCATTTAGGTCACTTGGGCTTGGCCCATTAGCCAAAAAACGGGAATTGAATAATTAACTTAATAAAAAGAAATAAGGGTTGGCTAAGCTTAAGCAGAGAAAGAAATTAAAGGGTTAGGAAACCCTAGCAGCAGCCAAAGCCAATTTGGGGATCTCAAAGAACCAATTAGGTCATCTTCAACCTTGGAATCCATTGAAGATTCGGACACTACGAAACCTAAGGCAAGTGAATAACTTGCAATAGCATAAAATCTGTCTTTCAAATTCATATTTGTGTGCTGTTATGAATTAAAAATTCGTTTTGGTGTTCGTGGTATAAACATGGGGTTTTGATAATTCAAAAGAAAACATGAATTTGATTTGCCCGAAATTATGAGGAGTTATGTAAAATCTGATATTGGAATATTAATGTGTATCTGTTAGGATGATATTCAGATAAATTAAAACGAATTTAATGAAGAAATTTGGAGTAAAAATGGGTTTAAGGAAAAAGATAGGTTTTCCCCAAAATTTATGAATCAGTAGTTTATGGACGAATTGATGATTGTTGTAAGTTTTCTGGGTAATCCTAATAAGGTTTCTAGTATGCTCTGGTGATAAGAAGGCTTAAAACTCATGTTAGAAGAGATTAGGGTTTAAGAAATTCCGTCCATGGCTGCCCTGTCTTCGCGAAGAAGACGAAGACCTGTTCGATCGATCGATCGACGGTCGCCAGAAATTGGCAGTTCCGCCAGTTAATTATATAAGAGGGGAAAATCATATAAAAATCTTATGTAATTAATTATTGAAAAATTAAATACATGAGTTTAAATCTAATTAATTGTAGATAAATTAATTAGGGTTTGAGGCTAATAAATTATAGTCGGAAATTTTGACTCGGGTAAATTCATTTTGGGCTACGAGAGTAAGTCCAAATTTATGGTGGGGGTGACACCAAAAATAACTTAATTAATTAAAGTGCAATTTAATTAATATTTAGAGTGGGACCATAAACTCTTAATGATTTTAATAGGCTTATGTTATGGATTTAGCGAACGGTATAGCCGGGACTTTTATATTTATATATACGGAGGCGATAGTATATATATATGGTGTGCACAATTAATATCAGTGATTAGGTATTTTATACTATAGTGCTATAGGGGGAGGTTGCGCATAGTGGATGAATCCCCTAGCTTGAGGAGTAGGGTGAGTATATTCCCGAGGTCATAGCGTCCGTTATATGGGTGAGGGACATCTCACTTTCAAGGAAGGAATATGACCGCCTCCAATTATTTATTTTTATCAAGTTGGTGTGAAAATTCTGACTTGGGATAACTAGGCTATGTGATTGTACCTAGTGGGATAGCACTTTATAGAATTTACATTCCGGGAGTATTTTGCTCGGGAGGATGCAAGTTGTTATATATATTACAGTATGATTGTGAATGCTGAAATATGATTATAAGTATATAATTAGATAATTAATTATATACTGGTTATTAATGAAAAAATATGAGTTACTTCACATGTATAACAAGTGTAGAAGTTATATGAATTCAAAAAGGGAAATGATCTAGTTAAGTTGATGTTACTAATAACTTAAAAATCATAATCATTACATACTCAGTTAAAGTCGGGTGGGTATAAAGGAACTTTGTTAATTATCTAGTCATGAGATGAATAACTAGGTAATTTAATTAAAGCGTTAGTAGTGTAAAATAGAGGAAGGGTAAGGAAGTCCTCAAGAGAGTGCGATACTAACTAAAAATATGAAGAGCGTGCATATTTATTTATTACTGCAAGTTAATCATTTGTTAAATGTTTTTCAAATGTTTTGGGTACTAACCCTTGCTATAAAAACTTTTAAAAACCTTTTAGGTGTCCAACCACAGGGACGCCAGCCTTGACTATATTCCAGGGATCCGTTGCTGCAGCATATGTGGATGTTGCGGGGTTTTGATAGACGCCTCATTCTTCATTCTTAAATATAGAGGTTCATGATTAGTATTCGAGCATGTTGCTCACTTCCCATTTATTTGTATTAGACTTGTTGGGAGTTATTCTTGTCTTTACGGGATTTATTATTTGGACCGTTGGTTTATTCGGTCAATTGTTTTTACTTGTGGATAATTAATTCAGTTATCTGTGATTGTTATATAGTTTTATATTCCGCATGGGTGTTTGTTTAAATAATGAAAGATAAAAATTGGCACCAGTCTATTTTTCTCACTTAGGTGGTTAGTAATTATATAAGACGACAGTGATGCTAAGAATGGACCAAATGAGAAACCTGTTCTAACTTGATTTAGGACTGATCACCCGGGATTAATTAGGCGGGGTGTCACAGATGGTATCAGAGCATCAGGTTCTAGAGTCCTTAGGATCTGTGCGGCTTTCTACGTTTCAGCGTAGCGTTCGGTTGTTATAGAGCCCTATTATTAGGACTGTTGATTATATTTTTCCGCTTGTGAGATATCGTATTCCTGCTATTAGTTTTTGTATATATTGTGTACTTATACAATTCAATCTATTTCGGATGCCGCCAAAGAGACAGAGAGCGAAAAGGGCTGAGGCTAGAGATGAGGTGAGGGAGGCTCGCCAGGAGCCACAGGTACTGCCACCACCACCCCCACCCGAGTTGATTTCTATCACTCAGGTAGCAGTGATAGTGGCCCAAGCGGTCGAGACAGCGATGCGAGCTATGGCAGCTCATTTTCCACAGCCTCAGGCACCGCCTCCATTGGCTCCAGCAGTTCAGGCTCCAGTAGGGCCACCATCTTGGCAGCGAGTGAGGGAGACCTTTCAGAAGGGTCACCCACCTGAGTTTCGAGGTAGCACCAATGTGGTCGAGGCTTGTGACTGGAAGAAGAACATTCAGCACCATCTGCGCATGTTAGAGGGTACAGAAGTGCAGAAACAGATGCTGGCTACCTTTCGTCTGTCGGGGGCAGCCTTACAGTGGTGGGAGTCCGTAAGCACCGCTGAGGAGCGGGATTTTATGCCGATTTCTGAATTCTGGGTGCGGTTTGACCGCAAGTACTTCCCTCCAGCAGTAGAGTCTGAGATGAGAAAGAAATTCAGCGAGCTGGTACAGGGTGACAGGTCAGTAACAGAATATGAGGAGGAGTTCACTCGTTTGGCAAACTTTGTGCCAAATGAGGTGAGCGATGAGGAGCGGAAGAAGTCAAAGTTCATGGATGGCCTAGCCTGGAGAATCAGGCAACACTTGATTGGAAATCCGGCATTAGTGACTTATACAGATGTCGTTAATGCCGCACTTGTACATTGCCAGGATCATCGTTTCCATGCTAAGGGGAACAAGAAGGCAGGTGAGCCGAGCCAGCAGGGCAAGGCGGTCACTAGTAGTGAGATGAGTGGCACACAGCAGCAGGTCATCATTCAGCAAGGGAATCAGGTTAAGAAGTTTAAGCCTGGTGGGTTCCGATCGGGAGGACAGGGGTTCAGGCAGGGGCAACCAGGCCCTAATCAGCAACAGCAGGTTCCTCAGGGCCGTCAGGGCCAAGGGAACAACGGGGGAGGCCAACCGGGCCAGCAACGTCAGGGCCAGCAGGGCCAACGGCAGGGTGACGACCAGAAACGTTGTTTCTCCTGTGGCCAACCAGGACACTTCAAGAGGGAGTGCCCGCAGAGGAGCAGAGGCTAGCAGCAGGGTGCCCAGCAGGGGCAACAGGGTCAGATGCCGCCAGCAGCACCAGCCCCACCCTCCCCACAGCAGCAGGGGCAGATGCACTACGGACGTGTGTATAACGTTCGGGATGTTCCTAATTCCCCAGCACAGCAGGCGCCGCCCGCGATCGAGGGTACATTTTCTATCCATGGCACTATGGGTCGGGTATTATTTGATACGGGGGCTACACATTGCTTTATAGCTACACATTTCGCGAAGGCTTTAGGGTTGTTAGCCACCGCGGAGAGCACTGTTACGTGTGTCGACTCACCATTGGGGAATGGGTCGCTTATATTCTTTATATGTCGGGGAGTGGGGGTGGAGATTGGTGGTTTGATATTACCTGCGGACATGTTGGTATTAGATATGCATGTTCACGATGTGATTATCGGTATGGATTGGCTCGCTGACTATAGAGCCATGATTGATTGCTTCGGTGGGAGCATTATTTTTGCCATTCCGGGACAAGAGATGTTTTTTGTGGCGATGTCTCGCCCAGAGGGAGGCTCGACCGCTCATTTATATTACATTGAGGAGGAAACCTCACAGGAAGTGGTAGTTCCTTTAGACTCTATTCCTGTAGTGAGGGACTTTGAGGATGTATTCCAGGAAATACCAGGATTACCGCCCAGCAGAGAAATCGAATTTGTTATCGATTTGGCTCCGGGGACGAGACCGATTGCTCGGGCACCTTACCGAATGGCCCCTTCAGAGATGCGGGAATTGAGGGAACAGATTCAGCAACTACTGGGTCAGGGTTTTATTCGGCGGAGTACATCGCCGTGGGGTGCGCCGGTATTGTTTGTGAAGAAGCGAGATGGTTCACTCCGCATGTGCGTGGATTATAGGGAGCTGAACAAGGTGACGATACGGAATAAATATCCGTTGCCTCGGATCGATGATTTATTTGACCAATTGAGAGGGGCGTCTTACTTCTCCAAGGTCGACTTGAGGTCAGGGTATCATCAACTGCGTATCCGAGAGGGGGATGTTCCTAAGACCGCTTTCTTGTCGCGGTATGGATCATATGAGTTCAGGGTGATGCCCTTCGGGCTCACCAATGCACCAGCAATGTTCATGGACCTCATGAACAGGATTTTCAGAGAGTACTTAGATCAGTTTGTCATCGTGTTCATTGATGACATCCTAATCTACTCGCGCACCGAGGAGGAGCACGCAGAGCATTTGCGCATGGTTTTGCAGACACTGAGGGATCATCAGCTCTATGCCAAATTAGGGAAGTGTGGATTCTGGCTTCGGGAGGTACAGTTCCTTGGTCACGTCGTGTCAGATCAGGGTATTGCAGTGGATCCGAATAAGGTGTCGGCGGTGAGGGAGTGGGGACAGCCCACGACACCGACCGAGGTACGCAGTTTTCTGGGTTTGGCCGGTTACTACAGGCGATTCATTAAAGGATTCTCTAAGATTGCAGGACCTTTGACGAATCTGACTCGAAAAGGAGTACCTTTCAAGTGGGATGATAGTTGTCAATTAGCGTTCGACGAGCTAAAGGACAAGTTGACATTTGCGCCCGTGCTTGCATTGCCAAAGGGAGGGCTGGAGTATCGGGTTTACACAGACGCATCCTTACGGGGTCTTGGGGGTGTGCTCCAGCAGGAGGAGAGGGCTATAGCTTATGCTTCCAGGAAGCTAAAGCCCCACGAGAGGAATTACCCCACTCACGACCTAGAATTGGCAGCGGTCGTTTTTGCTTTGAGGATATGGAGGCATTATCTTCTAGGAGAGCAATTTACTCTATTCACGGATCACAAGTCACTTCAGTATCTCTTCACTCAGAAAGATCTGAATATGAGGCAGAGGCGGTGGCTAGAATTCGTGAAGGACTACCAGTTTGATATTCAGTATCATCCTGGTAAGGCCAATGTGGTAGCAGACGCATTGAGCCAAAGGCCGACGGGGGAGATAGCAGAGGTATGGAAAGCGAAGTGGAGAGAGCTTCAATATGAGGATGACGTGGCCAAGTCTTGCATGTCAGCTTTATCCATCACACCCGAGATCATTATGCGAGTTGTGAAGGCTCAGGCTGAGGATCAGGTTTGCCGGGATAGGGTGGGCCAGTTGTTAGCTGAGGGAGCAGAGGGTTACTCGATTAGCTCAGAAGGAGGCCTACGCTTTAATGGGAGGTTAATGGTGCCAGAGGATGAGGATTTGAAGCACGCTGTTATGACAGAATCCCATGGTTCGAAATTTGCGGTACATCCCGGTGGGGATAAAATGTACCAAGATATGAGGAGGAAGTATTGGTGGGCAGGAATGAAACGGGACATAGCGGAGTTTGTTTCGAAATGTGCCACGTGTCAGCTTGTGAAAGTTGACCACCAGAGACCATCAGGGATGCTACAGCCGTTAGAAATTCCCGTGTAGAAGTGGGAGAGCATCTCCATGGACTTCATCACAGGGTTACCAGTATCGCACAGGGGTCACGACTCCATATGGGTTATTGTGGATCGGTTGACTAAGGTGGCCCACTTTTTGCCGGTACGCACAGACTTTGAGACAATGCGTTATGCACAGCTATTCATAGCAGAGATTGTTAAGCTGCATGGTGTACCAATAAACATTGTATCCGACCGAGACAAAATCTTTGTCGCCCACTTTTGGCAGAGCTTTCAGGAGGCAATGGGCACGGAGTTGCGCTTGAGTACAGCGTATCACCCACAGACTGACGGACAGACTGAGAGAGTTAATCAGATGCTGGAAGACATGCTCAGAATGTGCATTTTGGACTTCGGGGGAGGATGGGAGAAATATCTCCCTTTGGTAGAGTTTGCTTATAACAACTCTTACCAATTCACGATTGGCATGGCACCGTTTCAGGCACTGTACGGGAGACCTTGTCGTTCACCCGTTTGTTGGTTAGAGGTGGGGGACAACAAACTCTTGGGGCCGGAGATTGTTCAGGAGACATCTGCCAAGATAGAGTTGATTCGAGGAAGAATTCGGATAGCTCAGGACAGGCAAAAGAGTTATGCTGATGCTTCTCGAAGACATATGGAGCTAGAAGTTGGGGACCAGGTTTTAGTCCGGGTATCCCCAATGAAAGGGGTAATGAGGTTCGGCAAGAAGGGTAAGTTAGCACCGCGTTACGTAGGACCTTTCCCTATTATTGAGAGGGTGGGACCGGTGGCGTATAAGCTTGGGTTACCAGAACATCTTCAGCGGATACACGATGTATTCCATGTGGCATCGCTGAAGAAATATCGAAGGAGAGAGAGAGCCTTTTGGCACATTCCACTCGAGGAGATCGACTTACAGCCAGACATCTCGTATGAGGAGAGGCAGGTAGCTATTCTGGATCATAGTGAGCGGAAATTACGATCCAAGGTTGTTCCATTGGTTAGAGTACAGTGGGGTCATCACAATGTTGACGAGTCTACCTGGGAGCGGGAGGAGGATATGAGGGAACAATATCCAGAGCTTTTCACCGCAGGTACGATCTAATTTCGGGGACGAAATTCCTTTATAAGGGGGGGAGTATGTAACACCCCGTATTTTTGGTACATTTAAAATTTAATTAATTCGAAAATTCTAAATTACTAGTGTGTTGTAATTTAATGAATTAATTATGGTAGAATAATATATAAATATTAATCTGGGATTGAATGGTTAATATTTAGGGAAAACTTATTTACTAAGTGAATAGTAATAATGTAATTACGTCGTTTCGAGTATTAATGACGAGGTATGTACTTATCACATCCGGAAGTCGGTATAGACTATATTGGGTGGGGGATAAGTATTTTTATAAATTAATTCGGATGCAAATTCTGAGTGTACAGTTGAGTCCGGATGGGCCGAGATAGTCGGAAAAGTGTACCCGGGGGTAGTAAACGGGTCACGGGACGTTTTTAGACATAGTCGGGCCCACTCGGGGGCATTTAGGTCACTTGGGCTTGGCCCATTAGCCAAAAAACGGGAATTGAATAATTAACTTAATAAAAAGAAATAAGGGTTGGCTAAGCTTAAGCAGAGAAAGAAATTAAAGGGTTAGGAAACCCTAGCAGCAGCCAAAGCCAATTTGGGGATCTCAAAGAACCAACTAGGTCATCTTCAACCTTGGAATCCATTGAAGATTCAGACACTACGAAACCTAAGGCAAGTGAATAACTTGCAATAGCATAAAATCTGTCTTTCAAATTCATATTTGTGTGCTGTTATGAATTAAAAATTCGTTTTGGTGTTCGTGGTATAAACATGGGGTTTTGATAATTCAAAAGAAAACATGAATCTGATTTGCCCGAAATTATGAGGAGTTATGTAAAATCTGATATTGGAATATTAATGTGTATCTGTTAGGATGATATTCAGATAAATTAAAACGAATTTAATGAAGAAATTTGGAGTAAAAATGGGTTTAAGGAAAAAGATAGGTTTTCCCCAGAATTTATGAATCAGTAGTTTATGGACGAATTGATGATTGTTGTAAGTTTTCTGGGTAATCCTAATAAGGTTTTTAGTATGCTCTGGTGATAAGAAGGCTTAAAACTCATGTTAGAAGAGATTAGGGTTTAAGAAATTCCGTCCATGGCTGCCCTGTCTTCTCGAAGAAGACGAAGACCTGTTCGATCGATCGATCGACGGTCTGGGGTCGATCGATCGACGGTCGCCAGAAATTGGCAGTTCCGCCAGTTAATTATATAAGAGGGGAAAATCATATAAAAATCTTATGTAATTAATTATTGAGAAATTAAATACATGAGTTTAAATCTAATTAATTGTAGATAAATTAATTAGGGTTTGAGGCTAATAAATTAGAGTCGGAAATTTTGACTCGGGTAAATTCATTTTGGGCTACGAGAGTAAGTCCAAATTTATGGTGGGGGTGACACCAAAAATAACTTAATTAATTAAAGTGCAATTTAATTAATATTTAGAGTGGGACCATAAACTCTTAATAATTTTAATAGGCTTATGTTATGGATTTAGCGAACGGTATAACCGGGACTTTTATATTTATATATACGGAGGCGATAGTATATATATATGGTGTGCACAATTAATATCAGTGATTAGGTATTTTATACTATAGTGCTATAGGGGGAGGTTGCGCGTAGTGGATGAATCCCCTAGCTTGAGGAGTAGGGTGAGTATATTCCCGAGGTCATAGCGTCCGTTATATGGGTGAGGGACATCTCACTTTCAAGGAAGGAATATGACCGCCTCCAATTATTTATTTTTATCAAGTTGGTGTGAAAATTCTGACTTGGGAAAACTAGGCTATGTGATTGTACCTAGTGGGATAGCACTTTATAGAATTTACATTCCGGGAGTATTTTGCTCGGGAGGATGCAAGTTGTTATATATATTACAGTATGATTGTGAATGCTGAAATATGATTATAAGTATATAATTAGATAATTAATTATATACTGGTTATTAATGAAAAAATATGAGTTACTTCACATGTATAACAAGTGTAGAAGTTATATGAATTCAAAAAGGGAAATGATCTAGTTAAGTTGATGTTACTAATAACTTAAAAATCATAATCATTACATACTCAGTTAAAGTCGGGTGGGTATAAAGGAACTTTGTTAATTATCTAGTCATGAGATGAATAACTAGGTAATTTAATTAAAGCGTTAGTAGTGTAAAATAGAGGAAGGGTAAGGAAGTCCCAAGAGAGTGCGATACTAACTAAAAATATGAAGAGCGTGCATATTTATTTATTACTGCAAGTTAATCATTTGTTAAATGTTTTTCAAATGTTTTGGGTACTAACCCTTGCTATAAAAACTTTTAAAACCTTTTAGGTGTCCAACCACAGGGACGCCAGCCTTGACTATATTCCAGGGATCCGTTGCTGCAGCATATGTGGATGTTGCGGGGTTTTGATAGACGCCTCATTCTTCATTCTTAAATGTAGAAGTTCATGATTAGTATTCGAGCATGTTGCTCACTTCCCATTTATTTGTATTAGACTTGTTGGGAGTTATTCTTGTCTTTACGGGATTTATTATTTGGACCGTTGGTTTATTCGGTCAATTGTTTTTACTTGTGGATAATTAATTCAGTTATCTGTGATTGTTATATAGTTTTATATTCCGCATGGGTGTTTGTTTAAATAATGAAAGATAAAAATTGGCACCAGTCTATTTTTCTCACTTAGGTGGTTAGTAATTATATAAGACGACAGTGATGCTAAGAATGGACCAAATGAGAAACCTGTTCTAACTTGATTTAGGACTGATCACCAGGGATTAATTAGGCGGGGTGTCACAGCCATCAACTCTGTCATAGTCTTGGGTGGGTTTTTCGCAAGGTCGTAGTAAAGATCTTTTGCTATTAACCCACTCATTAAAGTTGCAATGGCTATTTTTTCTTCATAATCCACCACTTCTAGCTTCTCATTATTAAATCGCGTGATATAATCCCGGGTACTACCTCCGGGTTTTTGGTGCATGATCAAGAGATAAGTAACACTCTTGATCGGCTTGGCCCAAAACAAAAGTTATCAGTGAATAATTCATCCAATCGATGAAAATTGAATATTTTACCTCTAGGCAAATTATTGTACCTAGGCCTGTAAATTGATCCGGGCAAGCCCGAAGCCCGCCCGTTCGGCCCGCTATTTTTAGGCCGAGCTTTATTTGAGTTTGAGCCGAGCCGAGCCTGAGCCATATTTCAAGACCGAATGAATTTCGGGCCGAGCTTGAGCCGAACTTTGCCAAGCCCGAATTGGGCCCGAAGTCCGAACTTTGAATATATAAATAAATAAATAAATAATTTTAAAAAATATAACATATTTATGTTAACTAATTTTATATGTATGAAATATAATTAGCCATTGTGGGTTTTCATTTTTACCTCCCTTATTTTAGTTTAATACATTTTATCATTATATACTTTATTTTATGAAATATCAATTATATTTTAGTGTATACATTTTCTCCATGACGGAAACACAAGAAAAAACATTAATTCAAACTTTTTTTAACAAAAAAAAATGAATTCGGGCCTGCCCGAAATATTAACGAGCCGAGTTCGGGCTTAAGTAGAAAATTTCAGTTCCGGCTGAACTCGGGCTTGAGCTTGGGTAAGGTTGTTCGGGCCGAGCCTGAGCAACCTCAAGCCCGGCTCACCCAGCCCGATTTACAGCCCTAGTTGTACCGTATATGAACTGGACCTGTGATGGAACTGGAAAACGTCCTGCACCTTATTTCGTCGGGGGATAAAATAATTGTCAATAGCGGCTTGATACTGATCGATGTGTAAGATTGGATCAGTTTTCCCATCATATTTAGGAGTGACAACTGGTGGCTTGAATTTGGAAGGTGTGGGGTAGTCCACAATAGCCTTGATAAAAGGTGAGCCTTTGACAAAGCTCCATTGCAAAGGATTTTTTATTTTGGCATTTCCCCCAGTCGATCTTCCAGTCGTTGCATGGATCCCTTCCAGGAATGTTCTTCGGGTTTGAATTTGACATAAGCAGATTGTGTGCCTTTGCTGTGCTTATGTGTTGAACTCTCTTCCTGATAAGTCTACTCAGAACTCACAGAGCCCCTCCTACTAGATTTAGACCTCACAAATCCTTCTTTGTGCTCACATTGACGTTCTTACTCCTTATGATGACCTCTTGTTACCCAGGGACCTAGACGGTCAAAAGCAGATTCCCTACTTAGCCTCTCCAATACAATGGGCCTCTCTTTGGAAAAAAAATCTACCGTCATAGTAATCCGTTAATCGAAGTGAAGAGGTTGCGCCAAAACGGTATGAATTTTCGTGAGAAGATCGGGAATGGTATCTGCTTTCATTTTTAGCCGATGAAGGTGGAATATCTCTCCTGGAATTGGAGGATTTACCTTGCATCGTACGAGCCAGTTTTCTGACTAACTCTTGCATAGCTTCTTATTCTTTAACCAAATTGAATAAGATCCTTTGGAGGTCTATCTCATCATGGGGAGGGAACATATCTGGATTATTGCCTGCAGTTGCCAGGCCACTTTCAGGAACAGTAGTCATTCTTCTTGCTAAATAATGAATAAATAAATATATGAGGTAGAGAACGATGACAAGCAGTCGTTTCCTACAGATGATGCCAATTTATTAATGTCTAAAAATGGAGTGATCCAATTATATAATCATGGTTAAATAAATAGAGCAATCTAAACAAACACACAAGAGACAAATATTTTTAAAGTGATTTGGCTATGAGGAAAACCTACATCCACTGTTAGTTTTATTTATGTCGATTACAATAACTCAGTATGGTGTGCTTGAAAATGGTTGAGTTGTCCCCTTGAACTAAGTGAAATGGTCTATTAATAGTGGTCCGGAACCTTAGAAATGGAACGTCTTTATATTTCCATGCATTCACATCTGTATACAATAAATGAGACTCTTGGTACTCAGTGTTGATCGCCCTTCCCCTTCCATCCGAGTAACTTTCGCCATTATTGATGATTCACGTTCTGGAGTTGGACGGCATTCCGGCGCGACTAGGTTCCTCTGATGCCGATCAAGATAGCTAAATGGCCACCTAGGATAACAGGTGTTTGTTATCCATTGGTCCACGTGGGGAGGAAATTTTTACATACAACAACAATAAAAAAAAGGTAAAATAATACATGAGCCCTCAATGAGATGAAGGATCATCCTTCAAGTGAAGATGTCATTCATATGCACAATATCAAAATCAAGTAATTAATGTTTTTAAATTAATCATTCAAACATAACAAGTCCAATTTTAGTTTAATTTTAATTCAATTAATCCTAGAATTACTATATGCCCACCATTTACAAAGCCTTCCACTAATTTGCGTTCATCTAAACATAAACCAATTAATAAAGGGGTGAACACAACCATTAGAGTCGAATAAGAATTTATATATCTATATAAGATAATTTTATATAAAAGAAAAGATAAGGAAAATTACATGAATAAAGAAAGCAACTATAATTAAATGAGCTTCAATAATTATTCTTCAATTACATGCTCACACGAAACGAGAATAAAAAATATTTAACAACAATACAATTGCAATAAGAAAAAGATGTTAACAAATAAATAAATAACCATAATTCATTATATGCAAATTTACATACCATTAATACATATATGTACATTTGGATATAGATGAAAAGGTACATGTATATACAAATGTACAAACCCCTCTTGTGTGGGTCATGTCGTTTTCAAAGGGGTTAGTGTCAAATATTAAGTAAACCTGAAAATGGGTCATGCCGTGTTTGGTAAACATGTAAATGGGTCATGTAATGGTAAAACACGTAAAAGGTTTGTGTCAGATATTAAGTAAACATGTAAATGAGCCACGTGGTCGAAAATCATCAAACATGCATTAATGTGTGGGTATTTTAGTATTAGTTAAAACATTAAACCTTAAAATAATTGAAAACACAAACATACACATATCTTAATTAATAAAGGTCAAGATCTCGCTAAGAATACACAAATCTCAATTAATAAAGGTTAAAGTCTCACTACAAATACTACTTTAATTTTAATAAATTAATGTTTGCTAAAGATGTGAAATTAAGGTTAAGGTCTCGCTAAACATACAAATACTTAGGTTGGATATAAATGTGAAATTAATGTTTGCTAAAGATATGAAATTAGGATTTTGCATCATTACATACATACATAGATGTATATATATAACTATGAAGTATGAATGAAAGTTCAAAGGTTCTATATGGAAAGGGTAAAAATACACAAAACGCTACTTTATAATTTTTAATATTTATTTTAATTAAAACAAATAACCTAATAAAAACTCGTTCCTATTTAACTGATTGTTGTGTTAAACACTTAACCAAATTTTATCTTGACTAAACATGCATCTAAGTGATTAGTAAGAGAAAAATAAATCAAGAACATAACACGCTGATGTACGAGGAAAATTCACAACAGGGAAAACCTCGGACAATCCTGCCACATAAATTCACTGTGTACGGAATTACAAAAGGACACGACATTAGACATAATCAACCGACTCGACGCTCTCACAAGACTTGACGCTCTTCCTTCCTTCTACCTTTACATAGTGATATGCATTAGTCCACCCATAAATTTTCCACAAGGTGGAGCCTGTAAGGACAAATTTCCAAATAGTGTCAATTTGTATATACTAACTTTATTCCAGACAAAAACAAATTTGAGTGATAGATAGATTTTTACTTGTCACGATTTCCACTTAGTCTATGACGTTGTTTTGAAGATGTAGCGGACAAGATTCAAGATAGATCATGTCATGTTTATTGGTGCACGTTTCACGTCTTCATATCATATCATGCTCCGAGTATCTCTCAGGTTTGAACGCATGATGTTTATGGTACTCAGTAAATATTTTATAAGGGTGTTATTTTGTTTAAAATAAAGTTTAAAATGTTTTTAATTCGTTTATTCTGAGATAAATCTTGTTTAGAGTCGTATGAATCTTTCCCTTGTATTTTGAAGGATCAAACGACATTCTCTACCATTCAAACGACATCGTACTATCGTTATAATGACATGCATATCTCGTTTTAACAAGATGTGTAAGTCGTTCTAACGACATGGTGATATCGTTCTAACGACGCACCGACTTAAAGTTTTTATTTAAGGCATCTTTTACTCAGAATTTGGAGGTGTGTTATAAAATACTAAATAAAACCTATACATTTTTCTGCACTTGTTTAAAAAGGTTTTTAAAGTTAAAAACATCCTTTGTGTTTATAAGATCTGAGCTTTCATAATCATTACGTTTAGAGATCTTGTGTATGCACTATTTGGAGTTTGTTCATCTCTGTTGAACAATTAATTCATTAAGTTTTGCGATGAAGAAGCGGTGGACTCCGCTTTCTGAATCATAGGCGGTTGCCAAAGCTATATTAGTGGATACCGAGGCACATATGGACTCGTGTGTTGTGGAACTTTCTTAGGTGGACTCTTGAGTTGCACTGTGGAGGAGCGGTTGAAGTATAGAAGAGCGTCAAGGCTTGTGGGGGGGACAGAGTTATTTAGCAAGTCTACTGTCTGTACTTTGTAAAATCGTATCATAGTGATTGTCTGGCTTGGGTCGTTCGAGGTTTATTCCTGTTGTGGTTTCCTCGTACATTGACATGTTTTGTGAACATTCTTTCATCTATCTTACTTAATCACACTGGATGCATGTTTAGGATTAACAATATAAAAATGGGTAGTAAAATTGGTTAAAAAATTAGTGCATATTAAAATTGGGAAAAAAAATTCTTAAAAATTATTTTCACCAAAAGCACATAAAAAAAGGGCACCTATAAATTGGTATCAGAGTGGGTTGCACTATTTTTTTATGTTTGATCATGTTTAGTGCTTCTTTTGGGGTGATTATTTAGTTACCTCTCTTGGCTTGTTTTGTTTTTCTCTAAATGGACTCCCCTAGTTTTGATAAATTACATCTCTTGAATTTGGATTTTGCAAAAAGAATTGAAATTCTTGAAGAAGAAAATTCTCAATTTTAAAATATGATTGAATATTTGCAAACGTTTCAAACTCAAAGATATATAATTCCAGAGAAGTTTTTTGCTTTATATGATGACTTTAATTCTTTAAAATTGGCCAAGGAAGAGTGAGAATAGAGTCCATGTTTTAGAGAAAGAGTTAAAGAACTTTAAAAATTCTTGGGTATGTGTCAAAGACGATAGTGTGTTGATTGATGATTATAAGTCACGTGAGAAGACTCTTAGGGATAAGTTTGCTCACATTGAGGGGGAACAAGATAACCTTATAGGGGTAGTTAAAAATTAAAATAAGGAGTCCCTAAAAATTAAGGAGTCTAATTATTTGCTTGAGTCCAAAATTTTGAAGTTAAAAAATGATTTAAATGACTCAAATAGCGATGGTAGTGGATTATCTTGTTCTAGTGTTTTCGTTGCTAAAGACAAAACCATAGTTTGTTTTAGAGGGTTAATCACATCCTAGGGTGTTAGAAAAAGTCAACCCTAAGGTTCCATTCCTCGTCATGTTTACACATGTTCACATTGTGGTAGGAAAGGTCACCTTAGGCGTTTTTGCTATGATCTTAGAAAAAACCCTAGGAAATGTAAATGTAGTATCTCGTCAATTCCCAAAACTCGTCGAGTTAGGTATACACTTTTTAGGTTTTGAAATCTATTTTGGAGACGCTAAATGTTAGGTTGGTTGATTCTCATATGCTGCCTCAAATACTATTTCTTATGGATGATTGCTTGCATGACCATGTTTGTTATACGCTAGTCTTTGCTTCATGATATATATCTTGCTAGTGTTATGGCATGTGTATCTATTTGTATTATATTTTTTTTCCTTTTATTTCAGTTTTATTTGGAAAAATAAAAAAAGAATTTATTTTGATAAAATTTTTAAAAATACAAAAAGATTTTTGATTTCATATATTTTTGACAAAATACAAAAATATTTTGTTGTTTGAGTCAAAAATATTTTTTGAAAAACACAAAAAGATTTTTGATTTATTTTTGTATCGTGAGTTTACATGTTTGATGTGGCATATTGGTGTGCTTGGACCCCCATCATTTCATTATCCATGTGGTTAGGACATTTGGCCATAATTGTAGATGCTTAGAATGATCTTAACCATTAATTAATGGTGTTGTTGCGAAGTTGATTTGCATTTGGATTCGACTTTGTATATATGCCATCGCACACACATTCACGAGCTTTAATGAATGTTTGACTTCTCATGGACACCTTAGTATCCACCGAACAGGCTCAACAACCATTTACGAATATAAACACGGAGTCCATCATTTCTTTACCGTAACACCACAACACGAAATCGACTGTGCGTAAATACCAACAAGTACAGATTCCACCGCATGACACGAATACTTAAAAGTGAAGAATTTTAAACCATGGTGCCCAAACAAAGATCTGAAAGCATATATGAATTGAAACTTGGGTTTTAAACTAGATAGGTGAAAAGAAGGGTTTTGAGGCTTTTGGATGTGTATAGGAAACTGATTTTTGCCAAAAGTCACCTTAAAAACTGATGCCAACATTCTTTTATACATAGAACATGTTTTTCAAGGCGACACATTTTTTTAGGGTTCTTTAGAACGAAAATAAAAGGTCATTCGAATGAAACTACATATATCGTTTGAACATAACAAAACCTCCTCTGAATGAACATGCCAACCTCATTCGATCAGACTTCTAATGAGGTTCAATTGATATTTTTTCGAGATGCATAATTTTCTCGTTTGATGTTTATTTGAATGACATGGGCACCGCATGTCGTTCGAACGAGCATAATGAAGTCGTTCGAATGACTTTAAAATAAAATTTATTTTATTTTTTAAAATCTTTTCAAAACAACTTTCAAACAATACTTTACAAAATAATTTAAAAGCACCACCCAATTATATATATATATCCAAGGATAAAAAAAATATAAGCATTCATACGTGAGAGATCCTTGAACGTTGAAGACAAAACGTGTCACGAAACATGACACAATGATGCAGGTGCTCTAGATTGACAAGTATAGTCTTCAATCAAACATGCAATATGCTTGAAAGTTAAACGCACTCGAGTCCTGACATATAAATTAAAGGATTTTTCCAAACATGGAATAAGACAAAACATACAAATTGACTCAATTCATAAATTTGTCCTTACAAATATCCCCCTTTGGCTATTAAGGGATAGAACACAAATAAAAACCTATGGGCCATCAAGATCTCTAAAAGACTCGATCGCCAAGCACAAAAGGAAAAAGTGCAGACTTGACAGACTCATGTTGAGTAGCTTTTCTCTTGTGTAAACTTCGTCGCATCGTTGCAAACCTGCACACTTAAACACACCTTCAAATGCAAAGAGAATATCTAACAATATAAATTCATATAAGAATAAACCATCCTCCTCTGTCTAACATTCTCCACCTAAGTTAGGTCATCTCCCCCTAGGTAAAACTCTCACCCGGACTATAAAGACTGAGATACCATTTCCCCCCTTTTGTTCAAAAGTAGACAAAGATTAATATGCATAATAAAACCAATTTTCTACGACATTAACCATTTCCCCCTAAATGAAACGTGGGCAAGCATTAAGAAAAAGCAAGTATATCATGCAGTGGTGTAAAGTGTAACAAGCAACGACGAACATAACCTGGTAACACAAGTACAATTAATCTAAATAATGACCAATTGATACTAATATTGATGCAAAATTGAATCAGAAGATACTAATTTAGTAATTAAACATACCAATTTGAAACTACTTGAAACTTAAGACATAACATATGGAATACATGGACTAAATGCAAAATGCAAACACTCAAACACAAACAATACCATGTATATAAAAATACAAAGGATACGAATGGCACACATGCATATATATATAGGTGTAAACACCACAAAAGACACTAACCACAATAAGCTTTCCACACTCGTATGATATAAATGTGTCTAAATAAGCATATGATAAACGAAGGAATGGGGTGTGAATTATAAAAAAAAATATGACCCAATCACTCAAAAGTGTCCAAAGAGTTCTATTTGACTGCATTAACTTTATCAAATAAATATTTAGCCTCGTTATGAAAGATAAAGTAAACTAGTAAATGGATAAACAAGCATATTATACATTGTCCTAGAAAATACTCATATTCTCAAATCAATAGCATCAAATATAAACTAGGACTAATTGAGAAAACCCATTGATCTTAGATTTATAACACCCTCAAAATTATAGACATTCAATCATTTCTTTTTCTCTCTCATTTCAAAGATACAAGTTTAATTGAATAATCAATGGAACAAATTTTGGATTTGTCAATATTTTTTTATTTGCCTCTTAATTTGTAGGTTTTTATCAACGATGGCCTTTCACGCAAGGAATATTTCTCCCTTCGTAGCCTTTCCCCATGCACACTCATATTTTCATTAAATGATCAAACTCATAGGAAATGGTTCTTATATGCACAAATACCCGTAGTAAAAAAAGTATGTATAAAGACAAGATTGATGAGATAACACCTCACTTAGCTCATGTAACATATGAGGTTAAAATATAAAAGAGCTCATGTATCTGTGTACGAAAGTATATATAAAGTGAATCCCTTAAGCAAATCAAAGTCGAACTACTCCATGCAAGCATGGTTAAGGACAATCCATGAGTTGAAAATCATATTTAAAAGTCCTATCCACATAGATACATGGAACGAAGTGGATTCAAATATACTGATATTCTACAAAAAATGTGTAAAACTAAACTACACATAACCAATTTTTTTTTTGAGTTTTTAAACGTTTTTGAAAAAATGACACCACTTGAAAACTAAAATCAAAAGACAAATAATTTTTTTTTGTATTTTTCACAATGAGACTAAATAAATAAAAAGTAAAATAACAAAAGATAAAAAAATATACAACTAACAAGCAAATGTAACACGATTTACAAAAGTTAGTGTATAAAAATATGTAAACACAACAAACCATATGACACAACACGAGAAAAATCATGTGAAAGCATGGATAATCCACCAATCTAACATTCAATGCCTCCAAAACTGATTTACCAACCCAAATATATGAAAACTTAAAGCCTCGGGTCTTGAGAACCATAATGACACGGGATCTAAACTTCCTAGGACCTTTTTTAAGATCATAACAAAACGTCCTAAGGTGACCTTTCCTACCATAATGTGAACATGTGTAAACACGAGTAAGAGGATCTCTGGATTGACCTTTTCTAACGTCCTGGGCAATGGTTGACACTCTTAAACAAATGTTGGTCTTGGCTTTAGCAGTAGAAGAATTCGAATTATCAAAGCCAATATAATTGCTACTTATCTCTTAATTCATCTTTTAACTTTGAAACTCTAACTCAAGAAAAGATTTAAAATCTTCAACATTTAGGGACTCATTCTTCATATTTTTAGTCATTCCTAAAAGGTTATCTCTCTCCCCCTTAATGTAAGCGAATTTATCACAAAGAGTTTTTTTACGTGACTTTAAAACTATTATCAATTTATCATTATTTTCTATAACATAATCTTTCACCCTAGTCTCAAACCTTTTAGATTCCTCTAATTCTTTCTCTAAAACATGGACTCTATCATCACTCTTTATCTTGGACACTTCTAAATTTTGTTAATCAAGATTTTATGTCCTTAAGCTTGTCACGAATGATATCTCTTTGAGCTTGAAAGGTTTGTAAAAATTCGATTTCATCTTTTAAGTAAAAAATATATTTTTCAAGAAAATTAACTCTTTTCACAAACTTCAAATTCAAACGAGTTAATTTTTTTACACAATTATGAAGCTCATTAAACTCCTCTCGAATATCAAAATTGACATCATCGCTAAAACGCTGGACAACTTATTACTCTGATGACCCAGAGTGAGAAAAAAATAAACTAAAGAGAGAGAGAGAAAATAACTAAACAACATGAAATAACAAATCAACATGGTAACTAAATGCACCCGCTCTGATACCACTTGAAAGTGCTAGTGTTTTATATAGAGATAGTAAAAACACACAAACCACTATTTTAAAATTTTAAAATATAATTTTAACTTACAACAAATTAACCCAATTAAAACTTGCACCTATTAAATCAATTGTTGTGTTAAACACTTAACCAAATTTTATCTTGCCTAAACATCCATCTAGGTGATCACCAAGAGAAAATAAATCAAGCACGTAACAAGTCGATGTACGAAGAAAACCCATAATGAAAAAAACATCGGATGACCCATCCACATAAATTCACTATGTACAGAATTACAAAAGGACACAACAGTAGAGTTACACAACCGACTCGACGCCCTCGCAAGCCTTGACGCTCTTCGTTCCTTTTACATTTTAATAGTGACATACATTAGTCCACCCGAAAATATTCCACAACGTGTGAGTCGACACATGCCTTGGTATCCACTGAATAGGCTCAACAATCGTCTACGAATCTCAACACATAGTCCACCGCTTCTTCACCACAACACCATAACACAGAGTTCACTGTGTGTAAATAACAACAAGTATAAATTCCACAACACGATACTCAGATGTGAAGAGTATTAAACATATATGAATTGAAACTTGGGAGTTAAACTAGATGGGTGAAACTAGGATCTGGAGGCTTTTAGATGTGTATAGGAAATTGATTTTCGCCAAAAATCACCATAAAAACTGATGCCAACACTCCTTTATATAGAAAACATATTTTTCGAGGCGACACATTTTTCGAGGGTTGATTCGAACGAAAATAAAAGTTCGTTTGAATGAAAATGCATATCTCGTTTGAGCCAAACAAAATGTCGCTCGAACGAATATTCCAATCTCGTTCGACCAGACTTCAAATGAGCTACAAATGATATTTTCCTGAGATACATAAATTTCTTGTTTGATGTTCGCTTAAATGTTGTTTGAAGGATATGGGCATCTCGTTCGAACGAACACACTGAGTTCATTTGAATGACTTAAAAAAAAATATTTGTCTTTTAAAATCAATATTTTATATAACACTTTAAAAACAACACCCAATAATAAATATCCAAGGATAAAAATATACGCATTCATACCTGAGAGATCCTTGAACGTTGAAGATGAAACGTGGCGCAAAACATGACATGATGATGCAGGCGCTCTAACTTGGACACTATAGTCTTCAATCAAACACATCATAGGCTTGAAAACTAAACACACTCAAGTGCTAACAAGTGACTCAAAGGTTTTGTCTAAATACATAATAAGTCAAAACATACAAATTGACCCGATTCATAAATTTTTCCTTATAATCTATAATTAGGATTTTAAGGTATTCTGGGCCCTTAAAATTATTTGATATATAGACTTTGTCCCCCAACATTTTCACTTATTGGGTTTTCAAACCCCAGTTTATATTCAAATCCATTAGTATAACTAGAATCCAATTAAAAAAATTATAAATCAAAATGCCATAAACAACTCGCAAACACTTTAAAACCCTAAAAAAAAGACAAGAATCCAAAAACCCAAATCAAAGTTGACCCCAAATGTATATATACATACATAAATATACATACACAAACATGGATACATATATATACGTAAACAAATGTGTATATATACACGTGTGTGTGTGTGTGTGTGTGTATGTGTGTGTGTGTATAATACGAGGTTGCTCCATCACATACATACACAAATATACATCATCTGTAGAGAGAGGGATAGAGAGAGAATAAGGGAAAAAAGCCCTAACAAGTTTATTTATACCTGAAAGGGTTCAAAGTCCTAGGCACTGACCATGGTCTGCGACTATTTTGAATTAAAATAAGTTGTCACGGTCAATGACAACGGTCACGATCCATGACCGTGACCCCTAGTATAGTCAATGAAGGTGGTAATGGTTCAAAATTGTGACCTAACTGCTGTGACCATTTTAATTCCCATGACTGTCATAATCAGTGATTACGATTCTGGACCGCAACTATTTTACACGCATTAGTGTCACGGTCTCTAACAAATGGTGACGGTTTTGGACTATGACCACTAATCTGACCATTGTGGCATAATATTGCTCGCATAAACAATCACAGTTCAATCACGATTGAGGATCGTGATTAGTGTCTGGTATATATCACCCCTAAAAGGGGTCACGGCTCCTATCACGGGCGATTTTATTTAGTCACGGTTATGGACTATGGCTACGTTGCTGTGATTTTTTTTTTTAGGTGTAGTGTACACATTTCATTTTGAAGTAGTGGATGGTTAAAAGACGGTCTCAATGGCGAGAAGATCATGTCAACCAAATATTATTATAAAAAATAAATCATAATTATGGAGTGAGATGATTATCAAAAGTTTCAATGGTAAAAAATGCAAATATATATTGAATATTCATTTTAGACATTAAATAGTTGGATTTTGTGATGAAGTTATTATGGAGACGATCTCTTTATAAATTTGTCAAAAAATTCAACTAGTTACCTGCTCAAAGAATGAATTAAAAAACTTAACCTGTTATGCTCAAAGAATTAATTCCCAATGCCACTTAATTTCAATATTCTAGGATTTTTGTAATTTAATTTTTTCTAGGTAAAAATGTGAGAATATGTCTCCACTAGTTGTGTACAAGGAAAAAACAAAATATTATAGTTTTTGTAGTGAATGTCCAAATATAATAACAAAAGTGATGCCTAAAGTTAAAATACCCCCTTTAGTATAATGTGATGTCATTGATGTAAAAGGGTGTTTCAAGCTTGACCACACTATTTGTGGGTGAGGGTCCCTTAAAGAGCCCCTCCTTAAGCTTACAGAAAATATGAGGTTGAGAGACCCCCCAGGGTCCCTTGACCGTAGAAAATCCATACTGGTGAAGGAACCCCCAGGGTCCCTCCACCGCAGAAATTCATATTAGAGAATTCATATTGGAGAAGGAACCCCCAGGGTCCCTCGACCGTAGAAATGTCATATTGGAGAAGGAACCCCCAGGGTCCCTCCACCGCAAAAATGCCATATCGAAGAAGGAACCCCCAAGGTCCCTCAACGGCAGAATGCCATATTGGAGAAGGAACCCCCAGGGTCCCTCCACCGTAGAAATGCCATATTGGAGAAGGAACCCCCAGGGTCTCTCAACAACAGAAACTCATATAGGAGAAGGAACCCCCAGGGTCCCTCCACCGCAGAAATGCCATATTGGAGAAGGAACCCCCAGGGTCCCTCAACAGCAGAATGCCATATTGGAGAAGGAACCCCCATGGTCCCTCGACCGCATAAATGCCATATTGGAGAAAGAATCACAGGGTCTCTCGGTAGTAAAAAAAATCATATTGGAGAAGGAACTCCCAGGGTCCCTCGACCGTAAAAATGCCATATTAGAGAATAAACCCCCAGGGTCCCGATAAAAACTCATATTAAGAAGGTACCCCCCAGGGTCCCTCCACTGCAGAAATTCATATTGGAGAAGGAACCTCTAGGGTCCCTCGACCGCAGAAATGCCATATTGGAGAAGGAACCCCCAGGGTCCCTCGACCGCAAAAATGCCATGTTTGAGAAGGAACCCCCACTAGGGTTCCTCAGTAGCAGAAAGTTACATGGGAGGAAGGACCCGCAAGGTCTTTCCCCCCTCAGTTCCTAAAAAACCAAGTTATGATGATGGGGCGTCTACCATAAGCAACCCCTCATCATGAAAAAAGAACAGAAGTACTAACACATATTTTTCTTGTACATGTTGCCTAGTTAAGCTAGCAGGGCTCAAGTAAGCCAGTTGGGATCTCTTGGGAGTTTGGGCTTGGCGGTTGAGGGACAAGGTATGTTGAGCAAGCTCAGACACTTAGAACTATAGGATTGAGAGAATACTAGTAGAAAGACCCAGAAGTCACTCAAGACTACACACACCGCGCACTTGGTCACATGTGAAGTGGGCAGCCAAAGAGCTGGCTGCTCACAAGGAATAAACTCTTTACAAAAAAATGACTTTTTCAGAAGAGGGGGTCCTCGAGGTCCCTCTCAAGAAAAAAAATGATTTTAGATGAGATGGGTCCTTAAGGCCTTCTCTCTCATAATTTGCAAAGATTGCACCACAAGTTACCATTTCAAAGGATATTTACCAAATCAGATATTTTGTCTTCATTGAGAGACATATTTGCTTTTTGATTTTGGTTGGCACTAGGTGGCACCTGCATGAGGGGACAAGCAGAGTTGCCTGTAGGTAGGGACAAATGGTACACTTTAGACATTGTCCCCCCACCAAATCTCTCAATTTTGGCGCCCAAAAGTGCCAAATCAACCCTAATGCCCAAGTATAAATAGACATCTGGGCAAGGTCAAAGAGAGACATAATTGAAATTGCATTGTTACTCTGCTAAAATCACACCAGACCTACCTAGTATTATCTCCCCGCTCATTCTCTTAGTGCTAAGTGCCTTATTCTTTCACTCCTCAACTGATATCCGTCATTCTCAGGTGTTTCCCTTGAGAAAATTACTATTTTTGTTGTGAAAGTTCATATTCTTGCAGGGAGTGAGTTGAATATTGAGCTCCATTGTTACCAGAAAGAGAAGGTTTCTTAAGAAGTTGCTCCATAAGTCCTTGAAGACCTTACAGGCAGTGTCCATTGGAGTGGGTCACGCCTCACCCTTTCCAGATATTCATAGACCTCAGTCTCACTACCCTCCTACATTTGACGACTCCGCTGGAGAGGTATCCTCACTTCCATGGACAAAGAAGGTTATTGTTTTTAAGTAGCTGGTCTTTGAAGACACTCCAGCTATAAACGGAGTTCAAAATGACCAGACCACCCATGAGGATGTGGTAATGATCGGAGATAGAGCACCTGGTCCTCAAAGAGGATAGACTAATGCAACAACATCTGCTTCATTGATAGCACCAACCGTCTCTGGAGGGGCAGCCACTGCACACCACCAACAATAGTAAAGGTGGCCCCACCGCGGAAGGAAGTGTCAGAGCAAATAGTTGCATGAGTGACGATTCCCGTGAGGGAGCGACAGCACCAGTGGTGGCGCCGTTAAAAATATTGGTAGCTGAGTAACTCTCTGACAAAGAAAGTGGAGGTGGATGATTCATTTTCAAAGGCACTTTAAAGGATGCTTTACTCGCTTATAGAATATAGATGCTGAAGAGGAAGAAAATAGAGTGCTCAACAACCATGTGCATACATATATTATTTTCGATTAGCTAAGTAAACTCTCTCGCTTTATTACTTGTTGAATATGCTTATTTCACAAGTCTTGATTTGTGTTTTACTAGCTTTTCATATATATATATATATGCTATTTGATTCAATTGAAAAAAAAATAATATCCATAATTAATTTTATGGATTGTATTCACATAAATGTTGATAATTTTCAAAGCCACAACACATCCTCTTATAAAGTATTAAAACTCTTAGAGGGGGAAAATCTTGATATTTATTATTTTATTTATATTATGATAAGTAAAATAAAATAAAAGGGCAAAAAATTAATTCACGCCGAGTCATTTATTGGTTATCGCTTAAAAGTATATTGACTTTCAAGGAGTGGTATAATAATGGCAATTTTTACAGTCATTAAATAATGTAGGGTATATAGACAAAGTCTAGACAATTTGATATGTCTACTCTATATACATCTTTAATACCCATATTTATTAACAAATAGTTAATGACAAACATGAGGAACCCCTCAAACAAGGCAAAAGCCTTTGAAGCCAAAAGAAGCATAAACCCCACAAACACAGCAAAACACGAGGAACCCCCCAACACAGCAAAAAAAATACGCGAGGAACCCCTCAAAGTAGTAGTTTAGCATTATTGAAAAAATAAATTGGCTTGCAACAAAAATCTACACGAGGAACCCCTCCAACACAAAAAAAAATACACGAGGAACCCCTCAAAGTAGTATTTTAGTTTTGTTGAAAAAAATAAATTGGCTTGCAACAGAAATCTACATGAGGAACCCCTCCAACACAAAAAAAATATATACATGAGGAACCCCTCAAGTAGTAGTTTTGCTTTATTGAAAAATAAATTAGCTTCCAATGCAGCTGCTGGTCAAAATCAGAAATGTCATCTCAAGACCGGTTGCTCGAAATCACACACTAAACTCTATGACTTGGTTTCACAAACCAAATGCTAAAGTTATCACAGAAACTTCACTTAGTTGTTTGTCAACCACCAAAGTCTGACTTGGTGTTCCTCGTTCTTAACAGTAACTGGAAAAAAATATCACGAAAAAATTTATAGTCAAATTTCAGTCACTAGAACAGAAACGAAAAAATATGAGCAGGTTAAGATCAAGAACCTCTCGCCCTAGAATTTTAACCCTCGTATCCTCGAAACTTCGTTGGAGGGTTTTGGTTTGACGCGACCAGCATGGTCGGCGCGTTGGTAGAGATCTACCATAACGTGGAGCGAGCAAGTCCCTTCGGGTTTCGTCTCCACCTTACCAATAAGAACAGAATTGAAGGCAATTCAAATTAGATTAACTTTTTACTACAGATCTCGTATATCAGAGGATGACACGAGCATATCTCGTCTTGCCTCTTCCTCGTGTTTCAGAGTAGAAATCGTATCTTGTCTAACTATCAGGTGAAAGAGGGGATGAGAGGGTTTCTCAGGCAGAATGAAAAAGAAAGAAAATGCACAAAAACGCAGGGCATGTTCCCAACGATAGGCAGAGAGGTTTTTTTCTTGATACCTGTTGAGTAACCCAAGTATAGATTTATAAATAATAATAAATATCTTTTGGAAACCCTTCCTCGTGACTGACGCTCAGAGCACGCGTAGTACAAAGTGGCAAAACAACTCACACAACTATTATGCCTTCTTACGAGACTTTGCTCGTCCAAAGCATAAAATTTACTTTTGATAGGGGTAAATTAATCACCTTACCCGAACTCGAATTTTCGTATTTTCTAAGAAACTTGTTTCACTAACACGTGTAGATATATTATGCATATGTCTATTTAGGTGAATAATTTAAATTATTTATTCAAATTTACAATCAAGTTTATATGTTTAAGTTCATGAAATAGGGATGCACGAAATAATAATTCGCGTGTTTTAAAAAAAGTTATCGTTGAGAATATCCAAGTAAGTCGATCGATAATTTTCAAATATTCAAATTTGTTTACTTGAAATAGTTCGTGTGATTAATTTCACACTTCATTAATAGTATACCCTTTGAATAAAAGTGATATATTAGGAGACAAAAGACAAGATCTTCAAATCTTTCACTCGAATATGTTTGACCTTATTCAGTATAAATGACTTTTCAAAGTATCTATTACTATATCACAGGCATTATTTTTAGTCACATTAATTGTTTGAAATGATCACTATGGATATACATTTTAAAAAGTTATGTTGTGCATCTAAAAGATCGTAGTTGCTTAAGTGGAAACTTTGTTCTCTTGCATACTCGAATTTGAATTGGGGGATAACAAGCAAATATATGAAGCCTTGATAAAAAAAATTAAGTCTCAAATTGACTTTATAGAAGTATACTCGACTCCAACGTGCTTCATGAGCATACTTACTTAGTGCGAAAGACAAAATCTAACAACATAAAGTGTGAGGTATCAACTATACCTTATTAGCAAACTTTAATGCTTATAAAATGTCAAGTTATCCTATATAGGCCATGGTGCCTCCTAGTGCATTTTTTACTCGTTATTATTTCTCCATCTAATAAAATAGGACAACAGGTGTGAGAACACAAAAAGTATTTGCAAAAGTATAAATTAAAATATAAGGTACGACAGATGAGCTCCTAAGGCTCCAAGGGCACCGGAGTGCTCACAGTCTTGAACAAGTGCCAAAGTATAAATATAAGGTGCGCCAGGTGAGCACCTAAGGCTCCAAGGGCACTGGAGCGCTCACAGTCTTGAGAGAGTGCCAAGTATAAATATAAGGTGCGCTCGTTTAGCACCTAAGGCTCCTAGGGCACCAGAGCATTCACAATCTTGAGCAAGTGCCAAATATAAATATAAGGTGCTCCAGATGAGCACCTAAGGCTCCAAGGGCACCGGAGCACTCACAATATGGAGCAAGTGCCAAGTATAAATATAAGGTGACCGTTTAGCACCTAAGGCTCCTAGGGCACCGGAGCGCTCACAATCTTGAGCAAGTGCCAAATATAAATATAAGGTGCTCCAAATGAGCACCTAAGGATCCAAGGGCATTGGATCGCTCACGGTCTTGAGCAAGTGCCAAAGTATAAATATAAGGTGCGTTAGTTGAGCACCTAAGGCTCCAAGGGCACCGGAACACTCACAGTCTTGAGCAAGTGCCAAGTATAAATATCAGGTGCTCCAGATGAGCACCTAAGGCTCTAAGGGCACCGAAGTGCTCACAATCTTGAGCAAGTGTCAAGTATAAATATAAGGTGCTCCAGATGAGCACCCAAGGCTCCCAGGGCACCGGAACGCTCACAGTCTTGGGTAAGTGCCAAGTATAAATATAAGGTTCTCCAGATGAGCACCTAAGGCTCTAAGGGCACCGTAGCACTCACAGTTAGGGGTGTGCAAAAAAACCGATCGAACCGAAAACCGAACCGAAGTGGCCCGAACCAAACCGAAATCGGCAATTTTTTTTAGCCCGATTCAGTTTACGGTTTAAGGATTTAAAAAACCGATAATATCAGTTCGGTTGTCGGTTTAGAGAAAGAAAAAAATGAATCGAATCGAACCGAACCGAACCGAACCGACATCAATATTATATATTAAAAAACCCTTAAATATCTTTTATTTTTATATCCAAAAATCATTAACCAACCTCCAAAACCGACTAAAACTGAAAATCGGTTAAAATCGAATCGAAACTGAACCGAACCGAACCGAAACCGATGTGAACCGAAACCGACGTTTTTTTTATCGTCGATTCAGTTTTGGTCTGATTTTTTCCAAAACCGAACCGATCGGTTCGGTCTGAATTACGATCCAAAATCGAATCGAACCGACCCGTGCACACCCCTATTCACAGTCTTGAGCAAGTGCCAAAGTATAAATATAAGGTGCTCCAGATGAGCACCTGAGGCTCCCAGGGTACCAGAGCGCTCACAGTCTTGGGCAAGTGCCAAGAATAAATATAAGGTGCTCCAGATGAGGACCTAAGTCTCCAAGGGTACCAGAGCGATCACAGTCTTAAGCAAGTGCCAAAGTATAAATATAAGGTGCGCCAGTTGAGCACCTAGGGCTCCAAGGGCACCGGAGCGCTCACAGTCTTGAGCAAGTGCCAAGTATAAATATAAGGTACTCTAGATGAGCACCTAAGGCTTCAAGGGCACCAGAGCTCTCACAGTCTTGAGCAAGTGCCAAGTATAAATATAAGGCGTTCCAGATGAGCACCTAAGGCTCCAAGGGAACCGGAACGCTCACAATCTTGAGAAAGTGTCAAATATAAATATAAATATAAGGTGCGACCATTTAGCACCTAAGGGTCCTAGGGCACCGGAGCGCTCACAATCTTGAGCAAGCGCCAAATATATATATAAGGTGCGACAGTTTGGCACCTAAGGCTCTAAGGGCACCAAAGCGCTCACAGTCTTGAGCAAGTGTCAAATATAAATATAAGGTGCGCCAGTTGAGCACCTAAAGCTCCAAGGGAACTGGAGTGCTCACGGTCTTTAGCAAGTGTCAAGGTATACCGAACTAATGTTTTCTCTTTCTTAAGAGAGAGTAGAACTAGAAGACGGTCTATGACATGAAGGCCTTTCCTCATTATACTCGGGGGGATATCCATCCATCCCAATGGAAAATTATATTGAGCAAAGTCCTTACGGACACAACAGATAAATTGTTTTACACCAGACTAGCAGGGGGTTATCCTCATAGTAATAATAATAAAAAAAAATTCACTACATTTTTTATTTATTATTCAATACAGATTTATAGCCTAGAGAACAAGTCTTAACCTTTGTTCTCAAGAAAAAAATTACTTGACCAGTTTTCAGAAAATAGGGAGAAGCGGGTCTACACCCTCTCTAAACTTGTTATTTTTATAAGACAAAAAGGTTCCTAAGAAAAGTTTGGAACAAGAACCCTGCAGATATAGGGAAATTTTCAGTATAAAGAAATAATTATTTCTTTATTTATAATATATGTGAAATTTTATTCAAAGTTTATGGGAAGGAGAAGGGTTAACCCCATCTCCTAGTTACTACCTAAGAAATGAATCTGCATAACAAAATGCTCCACAGTCACATGGGGTTGCTCTAAAAAAAATATACCCCAAAGTCATACGAGGTTGCTCTAGAAAGTACCCCACAGTCACATGGGGCTGCGCTAAAAAGTCATAACTTGCTCAGTTATATGTAAGTACCCCGCAGCTAGAGGGGAAACTTCCAAATTTTAACTTGCTCAGCTTATATGCAAGTACCCCGCATTTAGAGGGGAAGTTTAAAAATTTTAACTTGCTCAAATTATATGCAAGTACCCCGCAGTTAGAGGGGAAGTTTCAAAATATTAACTTGCTTAGCCTATATGCAAGTATCCCGCAGTTAGAATGGTAGATTCAAAATTTTAACTTGCTGAGTTATATGCAAGTACCCTGCAGTTAGAGGGGCAACTTCTAAAATTTTAACTTGCTCAGTTATATGTGATATGCCCTGAATGTATCCCCTCAGATCAGAGACATCAACCTCGGCCCATAGAGATGTCGAGGTTGGAAGGGCCCCAAGTCAACTACCATCAATCTCGTCCCAAGCAAGGTCGGCTATGGATCAGCCGACGTTCCTGCTACCTTGGCAAGTGAGGTCTTCATAATGTACAAGGGCAGATTATTCACCTGGTCATTATCTGGACATCCAAGGCTTGCAACCTCGGTTGGGAACAGGCCGAGATGGCCATCCCATCACCATAACCAATCTCGGTTGAGGATCAATCGACATTCCTGTTGCACCACTATTACCTCGGCTCAAGCCGACATCACAGCTCAACACAGTTTACCTCGGCTCTTCTACTAAGTCAATGGCACCACCTCATCCTCTTCCAGGCCGAGGTTGTGACCAAACACAGATGGCCAAGCTCTTATGCGCATATGTGTGGATGGGAGCACGTGGATAAATCGGTTACAACTGAATCATTCCCCCCATGTGAGGGAATATTGAGGTCATCATTATCTACATAAGATCAGCCAGGTGTCATTCTCATACTGGTTCGATCCTCATGCACATGCTCATTGCATGCTTTGGGGGTATATTACACCCCCCAAGCACTATATATAAAGGTCATCCTCTACCTTGTAAAGGGACCCAAAATTACAACCCTAGCTGAAACTCTGTCCAATTATACAGTAGAGAGAGAAAGCTTGAGAGATATTATCCATGGCCATTAGTGCCTTATATCATTGACCTTACTCATTCACTTATACAGTGGACGTAGGACTAATTGGCTGAACCACTTAAACATTTGTGTTCATCCTCTTCTCCTCATCTTTATCCCTTGTACTTGTATATACTTGAGCTGCCATTGTTATCGCTAATTTGAGGTTACGAACACCTTGAAGGGAGGTGGTATTTTCAGCATCATCATTTTGGCGCCGTCTGTGGGAACGAGAGGCTATCTCTTTTTCTTCTTCTGCTTAACCTCACCGAAGACTCTGGTGGTGAACCAGGCCTCACCCCTTGTGTGGAGTTGTTTCACCATTGAAAGAGGTCCTGTAAGGTATTAATCTCATCTACTACACCAGCTCTTTAGTGCTAACACATGGCACCAGAATTACCACTACCTCTTCCGCTGCCTGGGGCTGGTGGACCTAGCTTTAGCCAAGCACCGTCTTAGTCCGAAATGGCGGAGGTGGTCGCAGCCTTGAGGTCTTTGGCTGCGACGCAACAAGCGATGCAGGAGTAATTTGCACAGCTCAGTCAAAATATGGTGAGGCCACCTGGAGTCTCACCGGAGATGATTACTCCGACGGCTGTCCCACCGTATCCTGAAGCCAGGGGACCACCCCAGGCACCGCGCAAAGACCACCGTACGCCCCAGTGGAGGGGGGACGTTGTTGACCCTAGGCGTTTACACCTGGGGAGGCAAGGACACCCTTACCCTGAGGATAAGTATGATGATTTGGAGGCGGAAGATGTTCCAGGAGTTTGTTGGGAGCCATATGAGGTCTCAAAAAACACAGTTCGTCCTATTCAGCGAAGTCGAAGTTATGAGGACAAAAGAGGTGAAGAAGCAAAATAGAGATCAGCTTACGATCAACTGAGCAGAGGGTCGGCCTTTGAAAGGCTCGATCCCCTAAACGACCTAAGATAGAGGTTGTCAAGGTCGAGAACTGTAGCCGGCTCACAAAGGGAAGAGAGGCAACGTCTTCCTCATCAGGGACGAGGAAGAGACCAGGAAGAGGTCAATAGTCGACGTTGTGTTGCGGCTGGGAAACCCTCAGTTCACCCCTTAGAGGTGGCCGGGGATAACCTCGGCCAGGCCGACGTTGCAAGGCCATGGAATGACTCCATCCAAAGCCTTGAAGAGAAGATAGGAAACCTCATCAAAAGCCGAGACCCATTGCAAAGAGGTTTCTTAGAAGGCTCTCTATTCGTGGCCACGATAGTGAGCTTTCCAACCCCCGCTAAGTTTAAACCGCCCGTAGTGTCTCCCAAGTATAACGGTAGCACCAACCCTGTACATTACATCGAGATGTATCAGTCAGCGGCGGAAATCTATTCGATACCGGATGAGATGAAGTGCCGTACCTTCTCTGGGACTTTAACGCGAGCAGCACATATCTGGTTTACTTCCCTTCCGAAGAATTCAATTGAGAACTTCAATGGCCTGGCTAAACGATTCATTCATAATTTCTGCTTTGGGGTAAGACCCCAAAAGAAGACTACCCATCTGTTGTACGGCAAGCAAGGCAAGAATGAGAGCCTAAGAGACTACATTGCCAGGTTCAACAAAGAAAAACTCGAGGTGGAAGACTACGAAGAGAATATAGCCATCACCGCCCTCATAGGAGGTCTTCAGAAGGGGAAATTATTATGAAAACTCGCGGAAGCCCCTCCCAGGTCCATGGCAGAACTTTTGGCAACAGCGGGTAAGGTTATGAATACCGAAGAGGCCATGGCCACAAAGTATGAGGATGAGTACGGCGGTAGTAGTGGGAAGTTCCAAAATAAAAAGGACGGAAAGAAGAGGCCAGCTGACGATAAATTTGCGCATTATACCCCTCTAACGGTAAGCTGCGAGCATATCCTCAATGAGATAAAAAATGACAGGTCTCTAAGATAGCCGAAGAAACTGAAGGCTCCCCCGCATAAGAGGAATAAAAACTTATGGTGCAAGTTCCACCAAGACCATGGCCATATTACAGACAAGTGCTTCACCTTGAAGGATGAGATCGAAAAGATGTTAAAATCTGGAAAGTTGAGGAAGTATGTTGATGGCAAGGCTCCTAAAGGTGGAAGAAATGACCCCCAAAAGAAGAGAAACGATATATGTCGTGATAATATTCCAGCAAGAAGAGACGATGATTCAGATGGTTATGATGAAGACGATCCGGACCTCCCGCCAAAAGATGACAACGCCCCAGTGAAGAGGGTTGGTATGATCTCATTTGGTGTTAACACCATATGCGGAGGACTTACAGGAGGTGGCTCTGAAGTGGCTGACCGCAAGGCTCATGTGGTAGAGGCCAAATCAGGGGCCAAACTTGAAGTGGTAAATCTGACGTCTTCCGAGACGACGCAGAAGAGTAGCCCTTAAGGATTTTGAGGCCGTGCCGTCAACGATCTATCAGATGGTAAAATTACCGACCCTCTATGGAGTAGGGGAAGTGTAAGGTGACCAGACCATCGCACGGGAATGCTACTTCAACTCGGCTAAAGAGATAGAGGCCCATAAGAGGGCAACCACCACTTACAACATTGACACACTTGACCCAAGAGATGAAACAAAGTTGAAGAAGAGAGAGGCCGCAGAAGAGGTAGAATCCATCGTCCTCAATGAGGACGAATCGGAAAAAATCGTCCAGGTCGGTAAAACCTTAAAAGCAGAAATCAAGGAAGAGCTGATAAACTTCTTAAGGAAGAGATAGAGTATATTCTCTTGGAGTCACGCAGACATGCCTAGTATCAATCCTGAGGTTATGTGTCACAAACTCAACGTGACTAAGGATGTTAAGCCAATTAAACAAAGATGAAGAGTTTACTACAGGGAGAAATACGAGGTCATCCGAGAAGAGGTAAAAAAATTAGAAGAGGCTGGGTTTATTAGGGAAGTCATATATCCGGAGTGGCTATCGAACGCAGTCATTGTGCCCAAAGCCAACAGAAAATGGAGAATGTGCGTAGATTTCACTGACCTAAACAAGTCTTGCCCAAAAGATAACTACCCCTTACCTCGGATGGATCAGATGGTAGATGCTACTGCAGGGCATGAGCTCATGAGCTTCATGGACGCGTATTCAGGCTACAATCAGATCTTCATGGACGCTGAAGACTCAGAGAAAACAGCCTTCATTACTGACAAAGGGATATATTGCTACAAGGTGATGCCCTTCGGTTTAAAAAATACGGGGGCGACATATCAGCGTCTTATGAATAAGATGTTCGAAGACCAAATTGGCAAGACTATGGAGGTGTATGTAGACAACATGTTGACGAAGAGCTTAAAGGCCTGCACCCATATAGCAGACGTGGAAAAGACTTTCGATACCATGGACCTGTACAAAATGAAACTCAACCCAACGAAGTGTGTCTTCGGGGTAGGAGCTGGGAAGTTCCTTGGATTCATCATAAATCAAAGAGGAATAGAAGCGAACCCTCAGAGAATCAAGGCCTTGCTTGACATGAAGACACCAAGAGTATCAAGGACATTCAAAGGCTCACGGGAAGAGTGGCCGCGCTCAACATATTTGTTTCCAAAGCGACGGACAAGTGCCTTATGTTCTTTAAGGTGCTCAGAAAGGCCTTCCAATGGGACGAAGAGTGTAGCGAAGCTTTTTATCAACTCAAGTCCTACCTTGGATCTCCCTTGCTCTTATCTAGGCCTATAGTAGGAGAGAAATTGCATATTTATCTAGCAGTCTCTGAATCAGCTATAAGTGCAGCCATAGTATGGGAAGACGTTGGGATCCAAAGGCCCGTATACTTCAACAGTAAAGCCCTTCAAGGGGCTGAGCAGAATTATCCTCGGATGGAAAAATTGGCCTATGCTTTGATACATGCTTCGAGGAAGATGAAGCGATACTTTCAAGCCCATTCCATGGTCGTCCTCACCGACTCCCCGCTAAGACAGGTCCTCCATAAACCTGAGAAGTCGGGTAGATTGATGACCTGGGCCATAGAGTTGGGTGAGTATGACCTTACTTATCAGCCTAGGGTAGCCATCAAAGGGCAGGCGCTTACAGACTTCATTGCTGAGTTCACACGGGAAGAGACCGAAGTTGAGAATAACTTAGAGACTACGGAGAGGGCAGACATAAACGTCTTTCGATATCCAAAAGAGGTTGTATCCAAGAGAATCAGGAACGGAGTAGCCGAGATTGAGGAAGATTTGTACCTCTTCAAGGCCGGGATCATGTCAAAAGGGGGCTTCTCATCAGATAAAGACATCTGGAACCTCTTCGTTGATGGGTCTTCTTGCGACAGCGAAAGCGAGTCAGAATATGAGGCCATGATAGCAGGTCTCTCATTGGTAAAGACTTTGGGAGTAAGATGACTTTTACTTCATAGTGACTCAAGGCTAGTTGTTAATCAAGTGTTGGGGGTTTATGAGGCCAAAGATGAAAGGATGGCCAAATACCTAAAAAAGGTGAGAACGATATTAGAATGTTTCAAAGAGGAAAAATTGAAGAGAGTACCTCGACAAAATAATAGCCACGCAGATGCATTGGTGATACGACGCAAATATTGCGTATTTCACCCGTTAACCTACGCCTTATTAGCCCCCTTGGGTATCTTAATCCCTATACTTATGCTCGTTAACCAGACAACCTCGGATTTCTATGTTAACATGTTTTGCAGGGGTTAATTGAGCTTTTGTAGGTATTTGGATGCTTAGTATGAAGTTCGGACTCTTTTCGGAAATGTTTCGTCGACTTTTGCAGCTTCGGGGGTATTTTAGTAATTTCAGCATTCGGGTTTGAATCCCGAGCTCTTCACGGAAGTTGAATCCCTTTGATTTCTCTTCGCGTGGCCGCCGACGGTGCATGATTCCGAGTTGTAATGATGGAGTTATGGCATTTTTAGGATGGTTTTGACTTGAAAAGTACACTTAAGGTTACATTCAAGGGCATTTTAGTCATTTCATATTTTGGTTTTTTGGCCCAATTTCTTCTTGGATGTTGTAGTCCTCTGAGTTATCTTCGCGTAGCCTCCGACCGTGCCTCATTCCGAACTATAACGAAGAAATGGCGGCATCTTCCGTAAAATAGGACAAAGCTGCAGATTCAGACCTGCTGCTTGCGAATCGATTCGGCCCAAAACCGAATCGATTCGGAATTGCTGCAGAATTGCAGTTCGAACTTCCCCTGTTTCCGAATCGATTCGGACCATTTCCGAATCGATTCGGCCCTCCAGATTTTGGGTTTTCTTCCCTTTTATTACAAGTTTGCCATGGGATATTTTGTATAAAACCAATCCATCTCATTTTGAGATAAAAAAAATCAAATTTTTAGGTTAGTTTAGCTTAGGGTTTGGTGGGTTTTGGGAGCTCTTCTTCTTCCTCATTTGGTGTGACAACTTTTGGGTGTTGTAAGTTGGATTTTCATTACCCCTACCATTAATATAGTTGATTTCTTGATTTATTTCCATTGATGTCATTTATATCTCTTGCCTAGATTAATTTATTTCTTGCTTAATTAGTTTATTGCTTTGTTAATTAGTTTAATTCATGTATTGCCCTTAGATAAATAGGGTCGGGATTTCGTTCCGCCATTTACGGGTTTGGACCTCGAAAGTTAGGTTTTGTGTAAAATTGCATTTAATTGAAACCGCGTGTATTAAAGTTGGATTCTTATGCGTTTAACTTTCTTTGTCACGCAACGTTAGTGTTTATAGCGATAATCCGAATTTAATCCGCGTGTGACCATTTTCCGTTAAATGTTTAATCTCGCAACTTTGGGTTAAATTCCTTATTGTGTGATGTTTATTCTTAATTGAAAATGCTCGATTAAATTGCTTTTGAGCCTTAACTCTAATTAGTAGTTGTTTCGATCCGTGTGGTAGAATGCGATCCCGATCCTCATTTTACTTTTGTGTAGCGTAACTTCTCTTTTTCTTTTGTCACCATTCCCAACCATCACCTTTTCATTTATTTATTTTACACTTTTATTCCTGAAGTTTTAAAGCAATTAACATCTAAAATTCAATCACTCCCTGTGGATTTCTTACGATACACAACTTACCGCTGTGCTTGCTTGTCAAGTGTAGTAGTAGCTTAGGTTTTTTGTATCGTGGCGGAGAAACACACAACGATTGTGTCCTCACACGAACACACATTTTTCCGCCCGGTCACAAAATGGCGTCGTTGCTGGGGAGTGTGTTTTAGATAGTAATTATTTTATTATTTCGTAGTATTTTTCCTTTTGTATTTGTATTCTTTGTTTTAACCTTTTTTGCAGGATAGCATATTTGAGCGCTAAGAAACTTTGATTCGTGGTTGCTCACTTTCTTGCTCGGATTCTCCATCTACACACAACGAGGTAATCATGTCCTACTATTATAGTTATTACGGTTATTCTAATGATTCATACTTTGGGAATAGTTTTCAAGTTTTTCATTTTCAAGATTTTCTTGAAAACATTTATCGGAATGAAAATCGTTATTGGGAGCTTGAGTTGGATTCATTATTCGAATCCAATGACGATTCTTATTTCGATACTTTCCAAGACGAGTTTCAACCAAATGAGGAGTCCGAGGTTCTTGAGCCGAGGAAGCCTACTTTGGAAGAAACTTTGCTTCTTTACTCCCAAGGTTTGGAAAGCCTAAATGATGCTGGAATGAGACTTGGAGCACTTTGCGATGAGATGAATTCTTATGCACAAAACAACGAGGAGGTGGAAACTTGTGTTTCACCTCAATTTTTCAAAGAATTTCTCATCGAATGTGAATCTCTCTCTCCCGAAATTCAATCTCCTTCCGACGATATGTTGACGGAGATTGAATTTATTTCATTACCATTTACGTTTTCCGTCATTGAACCATTAGAATTACCGGTTGATTCCTATGAGTCGGTAGAAACTTTTAAAACTTCTACACTTTTTGCCGATGAGGACTCCTTGTCGGACTTGTTTTCGATGGATGTTATCCTGATGTGTGCACCATCTCCCATTCCATTTGAAAAATCTTTGGGAGATGAGTCAATTTTTCTTGGACCTCAAGTGTACCTTTCCCCCTTATTATCCAAATCCCCCATCGTCCGCCCAAAATTTCAAATTGGCCATGGTTTACTTTTTTCACCACTCACATGCCTTCCGTTGTTCAAACGGAATTATTATTTTCCGGGAGGCATGTTCGCTTTGGAGGGTCCACCATTGATCTTTCAAAGTCAAATCCCTTTTTGGGTGGACCCTCAACTATTTAGACTTCTAGTGTATAGTTAGTGTGAAGCCTAAATAGTAGGTTGTAAATAGTTAGCTTTTTAATTTTCTTTCTTTCCTATTTTTCTTTCCTTTTAATTTTGTCTAGTGTAATTAGTTAACTTTTTGTTATTTGTTTTTGCTATGCTCGGTACTAACTTGTTTTGTAGATTTCATTGGACTCGTGCTTATGGAGATCTCTCCAATTTTGGGTAATATCGTTCTTTTCCTCTCTTTGTGTTGTGTTCTTAATGCGCATTGAGGACAATGCAACATTTAAGTTAGGGGGTGTAGGATATTCTATCCATTTCTTTGTTTTGTCCATGGATTTGCTTACTTGTTAGTTACAAAGTATGCCTTTTTGTGAAAAATTTAAAAAAATTCAAAAATATTTTCTTTCTTTTTTCTCCTTTGTTGGGCATTTTGCCTTGTTTCCGATGATAAATTTTAATAATTGCCCGATCCAATAGACAACTCAATGATGCATGTTCTCGATTTTAGAAGTTATTAGACTTTAGTCCTCAAATCATTGATATTGTGAATAACTTCATGAATTAAACTTTATCCCATGAGCATATGCACTTTCCTTGTTCTATTGATTTGGTTTAAGATTTTTATAACTCGGGAATATTTTGTTGCATTGTATATACTTACACCGAGTAAGCTTTGTACCTTTCGTCGTTTGTGAGTGTTATACACTATTCTTTCCTCTTTGAAAACGTTGAATTCGTTGGTAATCTCTCTAATCTTTCATTTGACCGTTCATTAATTGAGTTCATGGTTGAAATGTGTTACTTGATCATGATTTTCATATATTGTTTTGACTTGAGAATTGCGTAAACTTTGTGAAATGATCATAGGCCATCTTTGTTATATCATCCATATTGACCTTGACCTCACCCTTGTATGATTTCCCTAGTCAACCCATTTGTGCCTAAATACTAGCCTTTCATTTCATTACCCAAAATCCCATAACCAACTCCAAATTGGAGTTTTAAGCCATACATACACCTTACATACCTTTGTTTGGAATGTTACTTGGGATTGAATGTTGTTGTTGTATTGCGGTTGCAATTTTAGGCATATGAGAGTTTGATAAGAGTGATGAAAAGAAAAGAGATGTGAAAAAAGTGAAGAAAAAGAGAAAGCAAAAGAAAACATGAGAAAAAGAAGAAAAGAAAAGAAAAAGGAAAGAGAAAGTTGTATATGTTGTGTATAGTTCAATAAGCTTTGATTACTCTCCAGTTGTTATATCTAATGCTTGTTTGGAAGGTACTTTCCATTTTTGGTATTGCCCGCATTCTTTCCATTATTCCAAGTTTTCATTTCGAACACTTTGAATCCGTACATACATTCCTTCATTCCGTACCCTAGCATATTCTACATTACAACCCTATTACAAGTCCTATGTGATCTTAGGTTGATGTAATTCAAAAGTTTAAACAGTTTTGATAATCTGTGAAAATGCATTTCGCCTCTTTTAGTGTGCGGTATCCTTTCATTGAGATTGCAAGTTTTTCATTTCCTATATAGCGTTCCTCATTTGTGACATGTGCGCGGCCTAGTTTCCATTTACATTTACTCTTTATGCTCGCATGTCCCGTGTATTACCTCCCTTTTCATAGTGAATTCATTTGTTGAGCGTAATGCCCGTGAGGATTGAATGTATGCTTGCTTTGATTAGTATCCGGTTTATATAAGTTTTTACCAAATCATATTTTTCATTTGCTCTCCCCCCTTCCACTTTTAAGGTTTCAATTCTATGAGGTGCATTCAACCTGTTAATAACAACGGACTTTAGCTTGAATTCATTCAATATGCTAATAACATGTTTGAAATCTTTTTCGTTGTTGTTGAGTTTGTCGCATGTTGGGTCGGGCATATTTTGAGGAAACCATATGACGTTTGTGAGTTTCATCCCTGAAAACCTTCACGAGACAACACTCGTCCACTAGGGTGACCTAGGGGTTTAACGGCTTATTGCATATGCTAAATGCAATCGTTCGCCCGCGAAAGTGGCCTTATCTTTTTATTACTTTTTTATCCCATTTTGTACTTGTATCCTGCTTTTGGTTTGCTTGTAGTTCTTGTTGTTTCCTATTTCATTGCTAGGGACTAGCAATGTGTAAGTTAGGGGGTGTGATACGACGCAAATATTGCATATTTCACCCGTTAACCTACGCCTTATTAGCCCCCTTGGGTATCTTAATCCCTATACTTATGCTCGTTAACCAGACAACCTCGGATTTCTATGTTAACATGTTTTGTAGGGGTTAATTGAGCTTTTGTAGGTATTTTGATGCTTAGTATGACGTTCAGACTCTTTTCGGAAATGTTTCGTCGACTTTTGCAGCTTCGGGGGCATTTTAGTAATTTCAGCATTCGGGTTTGAATCCCGAGCTCTTCACGGAAGTTGAAGCCCTTTGATTTCTCTTCGCGTGGCCGCCGACGGTGCATGATTCCGAGTTATAATGATGGAGTTATGGCATTTTTAGGATGGTTTTGACTTGAAAAGTACACTCAAGGTCACATTCAAGGGAATTTTAGTCATTTCATATTTTGGTTTTTTGGCCCAATGTCTTCTTGGATGTTGTAGTCCTCTGAGTTATCTTCGCGTAGCCTCCGACCGTGCCTCATTCCGAGCTATAACGAAGAAATGGCGGTATTTTCCGTAAAACAGGACAAAGCTGCAGATTCAGACCTGCTGCTTGCGAATCGATTCGGCCCAAAACCGAATCGATTCAGAATTGCTGCAGAATTGCAGTTCGAACTTCCCCTATTTCCGAATCGATTCGGACCATTTCCGAATCGATTCGGCCCTCCAGATTTTGGGTTTTCTTCCCTTTTATTACAAGTTTGCCATGGGATATTTTGTATAAAACCAATCCATCTCATTTTGAGATAAAAAAAATCAGATTTTTAGGTTAGTTTAGCTTAGGGTTTGGTGGGTTTTGGGAGCTCTTCTTCTTCCTCATTTGGTGTGACAACTTTTGGGTGTTGTAAGTTGGATTTTCATTACCCCTACCATTAATATAGTTGATTTCTTGATTTATTTCCATTGATGTCATTTATATCTCTTGCCTAGATTAATTTATTTCTTGCTTAATTAGTTTATTGCTTTGTTAATTAGTTTAATTCATGTATTGCCCTTAGATAAATAGGGTCGGGATTTCGTTCCGCCATTTACGGGTTTGGACCTCGAAAGTTAGGTTTTGTGTAAAATTGCATTTAATTGAAACCGCGTGTATTAAAGTTGGATTCTTATGCGTTTAACTTTCTTTGTCACGCAACGTTAGTGTTTATAGCGATAATCCGAATTTAATCCGCGTGTGACCATTTTCCGTTAAATGTTTAATCTCGCAACTTTGGGTTAAATTCCTTATTGTGTGATGTTTATTCTTAATTGAAAATGCTCGATTAAATTGCTTTTGAGCCTTAACTCTAATTAGTAGTTGTTTCGATCCGTGTGGTAGAATGCGATCCCGATCCTCACTTTACTTTTGTGTAGCGTAACTTCTCTTTTTCTTTTTTCACCATTCCCAACCATCACCTTTTCATTTATTTATTTTACACTTTTATTCCTGAAGTTTTAAAGCAATTAACATCTAAAATTCAATCACTCCCTGTGGATTTCTTACGATACACGACTTACCGCTGTGCTTGCTTGTCAAGTGTAGTAGTAGCTTAGGTTTTTTGTATCGCGGCGGTGAAACACACAACGATTGTGTCCTCACACGAACACACTTTTTCCGCCCGGTCACAAAATGGCGCCGTTGCCGGGGAGTGTGTTTTATTAAGTAATTGTTTTATTATTTCGTAGTATTTTTCCTTTTGTATTTGTATTCTTTGTTTTAACCTTTTTTGCAGGATAGCATATTTGAGCGCTAAGAAACTTTGATTCGTGGTTGCTCACTTTCTTGCTCGGATTCTCCATCTACACACAACGAGGTAATCATGTCCTACTATTATAGTTATTACGGTTATTCTAATGATTCATACTTTGGGGATAGTTTTCAAGTTTTTCATTTTCAAGATTTTCTTGAAAATGAAAGACTTGAAAACATTTATCGGAATGAAAATCGTTATTGGGAGCTTGAGTTGGATTCATTATTCGAATCCAATGACGATTCTTATTTCGATACTTTCGAAGACGAGTTTCAACCAAATGAGGAGTCCGAGGCTCTTGAGCCGAGGAAGCCTACTTTGGAAGAAACTTTGCTTCTTTACTCCCAAGGTTTGGAAAGCCTAAATGATGCTGGAATGAGACTTGGAGCACTTTGCGATGAGATGAATTCTTATGCACAAAACAACGAGGAGGTGGAAACTTGTGTTTCACCTCAATTTTTCAAAGAATTTCTCATCGAATGTGAATCTCTCTCTCCCGAAATTCAATCTCCTTCCGACGATATGTTGACGGAGATTGAATTTATTTCATTACCATTTACGTTTTCCGTCATTGAACCATTAGAATTACCGGTTGATTCCTATGAGTCGGTAGAAACTTTTAAAACTTCTACACTTTTTGCCGATGAGGACTCCTTGCCGGACTTGTTTTCGATGGATGTTATCCTGATGTGTGCACCATCTCCCATTCCATTTGAAAAATCTTTGGGAGATGAGTCAATTTTTCTTGGACCTCAAGTGTACCTTTCCCCCTTATTATCCAAATCTCCCATCGTCCGCCCAAAATTTCAAATTGGCCATGGTTTACTTTTTTCACCACTCACATGCCTTCCGTTGTTCAAACGGAATTATTATTTTTCGGGAGGCATGTTCGCTTTGGAGGGTCCACCATTGATCTTTCAAAGTCAAATCCCTTTTTGGGTGGGCCCTCAACTATTTAGACTTCTAGTGTATAGTTAGTGTGAAGCCTAAATAGTAGGTTGTAAATAGTTAGCTTTTTAATTTTCTTTCTTTCCTATTTTTCTTTCCTTTTAATTTTGTCTAGTGTAATTAGTTAACTTTTTGTTATTTGTTTTTGCTATGCTCGGTACTAACTTGTTTTGTAGATTTCATTGGACTCGTGCTTATGGAGATCTCTCCAATTTTGGGTAATATCGTTCCTTTCCTCTCTTTGTGTTGTGTTCTTAATGCGCATTGAGGGCAATGCAACATTTAAGTTAGGGGGTGTAGGATATTCTATCCATTTTTTTGTTTTGTCCGTGAATTTTCTTACTTGTTAGTTACTAAGTATGCCTTTTTGTGAAAAATTTAAAAAAATTCAAAAATATTTTCTTTCTTTTTTCTCCTTTGTTGGGCATTTTGCCTTGTTTCCGATGATAAATTTTAATAATTACCCGATCCAATAGACCACTCAATGATGCATGTTCTCGATTTTAGAAGTTATTAGACTTTAGTCCTCAAATCATTGATATTGTGAATAACTTCATGAATTAAACTTTATCCCATGAGCATATGCACTTTCCTTGTTCTATTGATTTGGTTTAAGATTTTTATAACTCGGGAATATTTTGTTGCATTGTATATACTTACACCGAGTAAGCTTTGTACCTTTCGTCGTTTGTGAGTGTTATACACTATTCTTTCCTCTTTGAAAACGTTGAATTCGTTGGTAATCTCTCTAATCTTTCATTTGACCGTTCACTAATTGAGTTCATGGTTGAAATGTGTTACTTGATCATGATTTTCATATATTGTTTTGACTTGAGAATTGCGTAAACTTTGTGAAATGATCATAGGCCATCTTTGTTATATCACCCATATTGACCTTGACCTCGCCCTTATATGCTTTCCCTAGTCAACCCCTTTGTGCCTAAATACTAGCCTTTCGTTTCATTACCCAAAATCCCATAACCAACTCCAAATTGGAGTTTTAAGCCATACATACGCCTTACATACCTTTGTTTGGAATGTTACTTGGGATTGAATGTTGTTGTTGTATTGCGGTTGCAATTTTAAGCATATGAGAGTTTGATAAGAGTGATGAAAAGAAAAGAGATGTGAAAAAAGTGAAGAAAAAGAGAAAGCAAAAGAAAACATGAGAAAAAGAAGAAAAGAAAAGAAAAAGAAAAGAGAAAGTTGTATATGTTGTGTATAGTTCAATAAGCTTTGATTACTCTCCAGTTGTTATATCTAATGCTTGTTTGGAAGGTACTTTCCATTTTTGGTATTGCCCGCATTCTTTCCATTATTCCAAGTTTTCATTCCGAACATTTTGAATCCGTACATACATTCCTTCATTTCGTACCCTAGCCTATCCTACATTACAACCCTATTACAAGTCATATGTGATCTTAGGTTGATGTAATTCAAAAGTTTAAATAGTTTTGATAATCTGTGAAAATGCATTTCGCCTCTTTTAGTGTGCGGTATCCTTTCATTGAGATTGCAAGTTTTTCATTTCCTATATAGCGTTCCTCATTTGTGACATTTGCGCGGCCTAGTTTCCATTTACATTTACTCTTTATGCTCGCATGTCCCGTGTATTACCTCCCTTTTCATAGTGAATTCATTTGTTGAGCGTAATGCCCGTGAGGATTGAATGTATGCTTGCTTTGATTAGTATCCGATTTATATAAGTTTTTACCAAATCATATTTTGCACTTGCTCTCCCCCCTCCCACTTTTAAAGTTTCAATTCTATGAGGTGCATTCAACCTGTTAATAACAACGGACTTTAGCTTGAATTCATTCAATATGCTAATAACATGTTTGAAATCTTTTTCGTTGTTGTTGAGTTTGTCGCATGTTGGGTCGGGCATATTTTGAGGAAACCATATGACGTTTGTGGGTTTCATCCCTGAAAACCCTCACGAGACAACACTCGTCCACTAGGGTGACCTAGGGGTTTAACGGCTTATTGCATATGCTAAATGCAATCGTTCGCCCGCGAAAGTGGCCTTATCTTTTTATTACTTTTTTATCCCATTTTGTACTTGTATCCTGCTTTTGGTTTTCTTGTAGTTCTTGTTGTTTCCTATTTCATTGCTAGGGACTAGCAATGTGTAAGTTAGGGGGTGTGATACGACGCAAATATTGCGTATTTCACCCGTTAACCTACGCCTTATTAGCCCCCTTGGGTATCTTAATCCCTATACTTATGCTCGTTAACCAGACAACCTCGGATTTCTATGTTAACATGTTTTGCAGGGGTTAATCGAGATTTTGTAGGTATTTGGATGCTTAGTATGAAGTTCGGACTCTTTTCGAAAATGTTTCGTCGACTTTTGCAGCTTTGGGGGAATTTTAGTAATTTCAGCATTCGGGTTTGAATCCCGAGCTCTTCACGGAAGTTGAAGCCCTTTGATTTCTCTTCGCGTGGCCGCCGACCGTGCATGATTCCGAGTTGTAATGATGGAGTTATGGCATTTTTAGGATGGTTTTGACTTGAAAAGTACACTCAAGGTCACATTCAAGGGCATTTTATTCATTTCATATTTTGGTTTTTTGGCCCAATGTCTTCTTGGATGTTGTATTCCTCTGAGTTATCTTCGCGTAGCCTCCGACCGTGCCTCATTCCGAGCTATAACGAAGAAATGGCGGCATTTTCCGTAAAACAGGACAAAGCTGCAGATTCAGACCTGCTGCTTGCGAATCGATTCGGCCCAAAACCGAATCGATTCGGAATTGCTGCAGAATTGCAGTTCGAACTTCCCCTGTTTCCGAATCGATTCGGACCATTTCCGAATCGATTCGGCCCTCCAGATTTTGGGTTTTATTCCCTTTTATTACAAGTTTGCCATGGGATATTTTGTATAAAACCAATCCATCTCATTTTGAGATAAAAAAAATCAGATTTTTAGGTTAGTTTAGCTTAGGGTTTGGTGGGTTTTGGGAGCTCTTCTTCTTCCTCATTTGGTGTGACAACTTTTGGGTGTTGTAAGTTGGATTTTCATTACCCCTACCATTAATATAGTTGATTTCTTGATTTATTTCCATTGATGTCATTTATATCTCTTGCCTAGATTAATTTATTTCTTGCTTAATTAGTTTATTGCTTTGTTAATTAGTTTAATTCATGTATTGCCCTTAGATAAATAGGGTCGGGATTTCGTTCCGCCATTTACGGGTTTGGACCTCGAAAGTTAGGTTTTGTGTAAAATTGCATTTAATTGAAACCGCGTGTATTAAAGTTGGATTCTTATGCGTTTAACTTTCTTTGTCACGCAACGTTAGTGTTTATAGCGATAATCCGAATTTAATCCGCGTGTGACCATTTTCCGTTAAATGTTTAATCTCGCAACTTTGGGTTAAATTCCTTATTGTGTGATGTTTATTCTTAATTGAAAATGCTCGATTAAATTGCTTTTGAGCCTTAACTCTAATTAGTAGTTGTTTCGATCCGTGTGGTAGAATGCGATCCCGATCCTCACTTTACTTTTGTGTAGCGTAACTTCTCTTTTTCTTTTTTCACCATTCCCAACCATCACCTTTTCATTTATTTATTTTACACTTTTATTCCTGAAGTTTTAAAGCAATTAACATCTAAAATTCAATCACTCCCTGTGGATTTCTTACGATACCCGACTTACCGCTGTGCTTGCTTGTCAAGTGTAGTAGTAGCTTAGGTTTTTTGTATCGCGGCGGCGAAACACACAACGATTGTGTCCTCACACGAACACACTTTTTCCGCCCGGTCACAAAATGGCGCCGTTGCCGGGGAGTGTGTTTTATTAAGTAATTGTTTTATTATTTCGTAGTATTTTTCCTTTTGTATTTGTATTCTTTGTTTTAACCTTTTTTGCAGGATAGCATATTTGAGCGCTAAGAAACTTTGATTCGTGGTTGCTCACTTTCTTGCTCGGATTCTCCATCTACACACAACGAGGTAATCATGTCCTACTATTATAGTTATTACGGTTATTCTAATGATTCATACTTTGGGGATAGTTTTCAAGTTTTTCATTTTCAAGATTTTCTTGAAAATGAAAGACTTGAAAACATTTATCGGAATGAAAATCGTTATTGGGAGCTTGAGTTGGATTCATTATTCGAATCCAATGACGATTCTTATTTCGATACTTTCGAAGACGAGTTTCAACCAAATGAGGAGTCCGAGGCTCTTGAGCCGAGGAAGCCTACTTTGGAAGAAACTTTGCTTCTTTACTCCCAAGGTTTGGAAAGCCTAAATGATGCTGGAATGAGACTTGGAGCACTTTGCGATGAGATGAATTCTTATGCACAAAACAACGAGGAGGTGGAAACTTGTGTTTCACCTCAATTTTTCAAAGAATTTCTCATCGAATGTGAATCTCTCTCTCCCGAAATTCAATCTCCTTCCGACGATATGTTGACGGAGATTGAATTTATTTCATTACCATTTACGTTTTCCGTCATTGAACCATTAGAATTACCGGTTGATTCCTATGAGTCGGTAGAAACTTTTAAAACTTCTACACTTTTTGCCGATGAGGACTCCTTGCCGGACTTGTTTTCGATGGATGTTATCCTGATGTGTGCACCATCTCCCATTCCATTTGAAAAATCTTTGGGAGATGAGTCAATTTTTCTTGGACCTCAAGTGTACCTTTCCCCCTTATTATCCAAATCTCCCATCGTCCGCCCAAAATTTCAAATTGGCCATGGTTTACTTTTTTCACCACTCACATGCCTTCCGTTGTTCAAACGGAATTATTATTTTTCGGGAGGCATGTTCGCTTTGGAGGGTCCACCATTGATCTTTCAAAGTCAAATCCCTTTTTGGGTGGGACCTCAACTATTTAGACTTCTAGTGTATAGTTAGTGTGAAGCCTAAATAGTAGGTTGTAAATAGTTAGCTTTTTAATTTTCTTTCTTTCCTATTTTTCTTTCCTTTTAATTTAGTCTAGTGTAATTAGTATACTTTTTGTTATTTGTTTTTGCTATGCTCGGTACTAACTTGTTTTGTAGATTTCATTGGACTCGTGCTTATGGAGATCTCTCCAATTTTGGGTAATATCGTTCTTTTCCTCTCTTTGTGTTGTGTTCTTAATGCGCATTGAGGACAATGCAACATTTAAGTTAGGGGGTGTAGGATATTATATCCATTTCTTTGTTTTGTCCATGGATTTGCTTACTTGTTAGTTACTAAGTATGCCTTTTTGTGAAAAATTTAAAAAAATTCGAGAATATTTTCTTTCTTTTTTCTCCTTTGTTGGGAATTTTGCCTTGTTTCCGATGATAAATTTTAATAATTGCCCGATCCAATAGACAACTCAATGATGCATGTTCTCGATTTTAGAAGTTATTAGACTTTAGTCCTCAAATCATTGATATTGTGAATAACTTCATGAATTAAACTTTATCCCATGAGCATATGCACTTTCCTTGTTCTATTGATTTGGTTTAAGATTTTTATAACTCGGGAATATTTTGTTGCATTGTATATACTTACACCGAGTAAGCTTTGTACCTTTCGTCGTTTGTGAGTGTTATACACTATTCTTTCCTCTTTGAAAACGTTGAATTCGTTGGTAATCTCTCTAATCTTTCATTTGACCGTTCACTAATTGAGTTCATGGTTGAAATGTGTTACTTGATCATGAATTTCATATATTATTTTGACTTGAGAATTGCGTAAACTTTGTGAAATGATCATAGGCCATCTTTGTTATATCACCCATATTGACCTTGACCTCACCCTTATATGCTTTCCCTAGTCAACCCCTTTGTGCCTAAATACTAGCCTTTCGTTTCATTACCCAAAATCCCATAACCAACTCCAAATTGGAGTTTTAAGCCATACATACACCTTACATACCTTTGTTTGGAATGTTACTTGGGATTGAATGTTGTTGTTGTATTGCGGTTGCAATTTTAGGCATATGAGAGTTTGATAAGAGTGATGAAAAGAAAAGAGATGTGAAAAAAGTGAAGAAAAAGAGAAAGCAAAAGAAAACATGAGAAAAAGAAGAAAAGAAAAGAAAAAGAAAAGAGAAAGTTGTATATGTTGTGTATAGTTCAATAAGCTTTGATTACTCTCCAGTTGTTATATCTAATGCTTGTTTGGAAGGTACTTTCCATTTTTGGTATTGCCCACATTCTTTCCATTATTCCAAGTTTTCATTCCGAACACTTTGAATCCGTGCATACATTCCTTCATTTCGTACCCTAGCCTATCCTACATTACAACCCTATTACAAGTCCTATGTGATCTTAGGTTGATGTAATTCAAAAGTTTAAATAGTTTTGATAATCTGTGAAAATGCATTTCGCCTCTTTTAGTGTGCGGTATCCTTTCATTGAGATTGCAAGTTTTTCATTTCCTATATAGCGTTCCTCATTTGTGACATGTGCGCGGCCTAGTTTCCATTTACATTTACTCTTTATGCTCGCATGTCCCGTGTATTACCTCCCTTTTCATAGTGAATTCATTTGTTGAGCGTAATGCCCGTGAGGATTGAATGTATGCTTGCTTTGATTAGTATCCGATTTATATAAGTTTTTACCAAATCATATTTTGCACTTGCTCTCCCCCCTCCCACTTTTAAAGTTTCAATTCTATGAGGTGCATTCAACCTGTTAATAACAACGGACTTTAGCTTGAATTCATTCAATATGCTAATAACATGTTTGAAATCTTTTTCGTTGTTGTTGAGTTTGTCGCATGTTGGGTCGGGCATATTTTGAGGAAACCATATGACGTTTGTGGGTTTCATCCCTGAAAACCCTCACGAGACAACACTCGTCCACTAGGGTGACCTAGGGGTTTAACGGCTTATTGCATATGCTAAATGCAATCGTTCGCCCGCGAAAGTGGCCTTATCTTTTTATTACTTTTTTATCCCATTTTGTACTTGTATCCTGCTTTTGGTTTTCTTGTAGTTCTTGTTGTTTCCTATTTCATTGCTAGGGACTAGCAATGTGTAAGTTAGGGGGTGTGATACGACGCAAATATTGCGTATTTCACCCGTTAACCTACGCCTTATTAGCCCCCTTGGGTATCTTAATCCCTATACTTATGCTCGTTAACCAGACAACCTCGGATTTCTATGTTAACATGTTTTGCAGGGGTTAATTGAGATTTTGTAGGTATTTGGATGCTTAGTATGAAGTTCGGACTCTTTTCGAAAATGTTTCGTCGACTTTTACAGCTTTGGGGGAATTTTAGTAATTTCAGCATTCGGGTTTGAATCCCGAGCTCTTCACGGAAGTTGAAGCCCTTTGATTTCTCTTCGCGTGGCCGCCGACGGTGCATGATTCCGAGTTGTAATGATGGAGTTATGGCATTTTTAGGATGGTTTTGACTTGAAAAGGACACTCAAGGTCACATTCAAGGGCATTTTAGTCATTTCATATTTTGGTTTTTTGGCCCAATGTCTTCTTGGATGTTGTATTCCTCTGAGTTATCTTCGCGTAGCCTCCGACCGTGCCTCATTCCGAGCTATAACGAAGAAATGGCGGCATTTTCCGTAAAACAGGACAAAGCTGCAGATTCAGACCTGCTGCTTGCGAATCGATTCGGCCCAAAACCGAATCGATTCGGAATTGCTGCAGAATTGCAGTTCGAACTTCCCCTGTTTCCGAATCGATTCGGACCATTTCCGAATCGATTCGGCCCTCCAGATTTTGGGTTTTATTCCCTTTTATTACAAGTTTGCCATGGGATATTTTGTATAAAACCAATCCATCTCATTTTGAGATAAAAAAAAATCAGATTTTTAGGTTAGTTTAGCTTAGGGTTTGGTGGGTTTTGGGAGCTCTTCTTCTTCCTCATTTGGTGTGACAACTTTTGGGTGTTGTAAGTTGGATTTTCATTACCCCTACCATTAATATAGTTGATTTCTTGATTTATTTCCATTGATGTCATTTATATCTCTTGCCTAGATTAATTTATTTCTTGCTTAATTAGTTTATTGCTTTGTTAATTAGTTTAATTCATGTATTGCCCTTAGATAAATAGGGTCGGGATTTCGTTCCGCCATTTACGGGTTTGGACCTCGAAAGTTAGGTTTTGTGTAAAATTGCATTTAATTGAAACCGCGTGTATTAAAGTTGGATTCTTATGCGTTTAACTTTCTTTGTCACGCAACGTTAGTGTTTATAGCGATAATCCGAATTTAATCCGCGTGTGACCATTTTCCGTTAAATGTTTAATCTCGCAACTTTGGGTTAAATTCCTTATTGTGTGATGTTTATTCTTAATTGAAAATGCTCGATTAAATTGCTTTTGAGCCTTAACTCTAATTAGTAGTTGTTTCGATCCGTGTGGTAGAATGCGATCCCGATCCTCACTTTACTTTTGTGTAGCGTAACTTCTCTTTTTCTTTTTTCACCATTCCCAACCATCACCTTTTCATTTATTTATTTTACACTTTTATTCCTGAAGTTTTAAAGCAATTAACATCTAAAATTCAATCACTCCCTGTGGATTTCTTACGATACCCGACTTACCGCTGTGCTTGCTTGTCAAGTGTAGTAGTAGCTTAGGTTTTTTGTATCGCGGCGGCGAAACACACAACGATTGTGTCCTCACACGAACACACTTTTTCCGCCCGGTCACAAAATGGCGCCGTTGCCGGGGAGTGTGTTTTATTAAGTAATTGTTTTATTATTTCGTAGTATTTTTCCTTTTGTATTTGTATTCTTTGTTTTAATCTTTTTTGCAGGATAGCATATTTGAGCGCTAAGAAACTTTGATTCGTGGTTGCTCACTTTCTTGCTCGGATTCTCCATCTACACACAACGAGGTAATCATGTCCTACTATTATAGTTATTACGGTTATTCTAATGATTCATACTTTGGGGATAGTTTTCAAGTTTTTCATTTTCAAGATTTTCTTGAAAATGAAAGACTTGAAAACATTTATCGGAATGAAAATCGTTATTGGGAGCTTGAGTTGGATTCATTATTCGAATCCAATGACGATTCTTATTTCGATACTTTCGAAGACGAGTTTCAACCAAATGAGGAGTCCGAGGCTCTTGAGCCGAGGAAGCCTACTTTGGAAGAAACTTTGCTTCTTTACTCCCAAGGTTTGGAAAGCCTAAATGATGCTGGAATGAGACTTGGAGCACTTTGCGATGAGATGAATTCTTATGCACAAAACAACGAGGAGGTGGAAACTTGTGTTTCACCTCAATTTTTCAAAGAATTTCTCATCGAATGTGAATCTCTCTCTCCCGAAATTCAATCTCCTTCCGACGATATGTTGACGGAGATTGAATTTATTTCATTACCATTTACGTTTTCCGTCATTGAACCATTAGAATTACCGGTTGATTCCTATGAGTCGGTAGAAACTTTTAAAACTTCTACACTTTTTGCCGATGAGGACTCCTTGCCGGACTTGTTTTCGATGGATGTTATCCTGATGTGTGCACCATCTCCCATTCCATTTGAAAAATCTTTGGGAGATGAGTCAATTTTTCTTGGACCTCAAGTGTACCTTTCCCCCTTATTATCCAAATCTCCCATCGTCCGCCCAAAATTTCAAATTGGCCATGGTTTACTTTTTTCACCACTCACATGCCTTCCGTTGTTCAAACGGAATTATTATTTTTCGGGAGGCATGTTCGCTTTGGAGGGTCCACCATTGATCTTTCAAAGTCAAATCCCTTTTTGGGTGGGACCTCAACTATTTAGACTTCTAGTGTATAGTTAGTGTGAAGCCTAAATAGTAGGTTGTAAATAGTTAGCTTTTTAATTTTCTTTCTTTCCTATTTTTCTTTCCTTTTAATTTAGTCTAGTGTAATTAGTATACTTTTTGTTATTTGTTTTTGCTATGCTCGGTACTAACTTGTTTTGTAGATTTCATTGGACTCGTGCTTATGGAGATCTCTCCAATTTTGGGTAATATCGTTCTTTTCCTCTCTTTGTGTTGTGTTCTTAATGCGCATTGAGGACAATGCAACATTTAAGTTAGGGGGTGTAGGATATTATATCCATTTCTTTGTTTTGTCCATGGATTTGCTTACTTGTTAGTTACTAAGTATGCCTTTTTGTGAAAAATTTAAAAAAATTCGAGAATATTTTCTTTCTTTTTTCTCCTTTGTTGGGAATTTTGCCTTGTTTCCGATGATAAATTTTAATAATTGCCCGATCCAATAGACAACTCAATGATGCATGTTCTCGATTTTAGAAGTTATTAGACTTTAGTCCTCAAATCATTGATATTGTGAATAACTTCATGAATTAAACTTTATCCCATGAGCATATGCACTTTCCTTGTTCTATTGATTTGGTTTAAGATTTTTATAACTCGGGAATATTTTGTTGCATTGTATATACTTACACCGAGTAAGCTTTGTACCTTTCGTCGTTTGTGAGTGTTATACACTATTCTTTCCTCTTTGAAAACGTTGAATTCGTTGGTAATCTCTCTAATCTTTCATTTGACCGTTCATTAATTGAGTTCATGCTTGAAATGTGTTACTTGATCATGAATTTCATATATTATTTTGACTTGAGAATTGCGTAAACTTTGTGAAATGATCATAGGCCATCTTTGTTATATCACCCATATTGACCTTGACCTCACCCTTATATGCTTTCCCTAGTCAACCCCTTTGTGCCTAAATACTAGCCTTTCGTTTCATTACCCAAAATCCCATAACCAACTCCAAATTGGAGTTTTAAGCCATACATACACCTTACATACCTTTGTTTGGAATGTTACTTGGGATTGAATGTTGTTGTTGTATTGCGGTTGCAATTTTAGGCATATGAGAGTTTGATAAGAGTGATGAAAAGAAAAGAGATGTGAAAAAAGTGAAGAAAAAGAGAAAGCAAAAGAAAACATGAGAAAAAGAAGAAAAGAAAAGAAAAAGAAAAGAGAAAGTTGTATATGTTGTGTATAGTTCAATAAGCTTTGATTACTCTCCAGTTGTTATATCTAATGCTTGTTTGGAAGGTACTTTCCATTTTTGGTATTGCCCACATTCTTTCCATTATTCCAAGTTTTCATTCCGAACACTTTGAATCCGTGCATACATTCCTTCATTTCGTACCCTAGCCTATCCTACATTACAACCCTATTACAAGTCCTATGTGATCTTAGGTTGATGTAATTCAAATGTTTAAATAGTTTTGATAATCTGTGAAAATGCATTTCGCCTCTTTTAGTGTGCGGTATCCTTTCATTGAGATTGCAAGTTTTTCATTTCCTATATAGCGTTCCTCATTTGTGACATGTGCGCGGCCTAGTTTCCATTTACATTTACTCTTTATGCTCGCATGTCCCGTGTATTACCTCCCTTTTCATAGTGAATTCATTTGTTGAGCGTAATGCCCGTGAGGATTGAATGTATGCTTGCTTTGATTAGTATCCGGTTTATATAAGTTTTTACCAAATCATATTTTGCACTTGCTCTCCCCCCTCCCACTTTTAAAGTTTCAATTCTATGAGGTGCATTCAACCTGTTAATAACAACGGATTTTAGCTTGAATTCATTCAATATGCTAATAACATGTTTGAAATCTTTTTCGTTGTTGTTGAGTTTGTCGCATGTTAGGTCGGGCATATTTTGAGGAAACCATATGACGTTTGTGGGTTTCATCCCTGAAAACCCTCACGAGACAACACTCGTCCACTAGGGTGACCTAGGGGTTTAACGGCTTATTGCATATGCTAAATGCAATCGTTCGCCCGCGAAAGTGGCCTTATCTTTTTATTACTTTTTTATCCCATTTTGTACTTGTATCCTGCTTTTGGTTTGCTTGTAGTTCTTCTTGTTTCCTATTTCATTGCTAGGGACTAGCAATGTGTAAGTTAGGGGGTGTGATACGACGCAAATATTGCGTATTTCACCCGTTAACCTACGCCTTATTAGCCCCCTTGGGTATCTTAATTCCTATACTTATGCTCGTTAACCAGACAACCTCGGATTTCTATGTTAACATGTTTTGCAGGGGTTAATTGAGCTTTTGTAGGTATTTGGATGCTTAGTATGAAGTTCGGACTCTTTTCGGAAATGTTTCGTCGACTTTTGCAGCTTCGGGGGCATTTTAGTAATTTCAGCATTCGGGTTTGAATCCCAAGCTCTTCACGGAAGTTGAATCCCTTTGATTTCTCTTCGCGTGACCGCTGACGGTGCATGATTCCGAGTTGTAATGATGGAGTTATGGCATTTTTAGGATGGTTTTGACTTGAAAAGTACACTCAAGGTCACATTCAAGGGCATTTTAGTCATTTGATATTTTGGGTTTTTGGCCCAATGTCTTCTTGGATGTTGTATTCCTCTGAGTTATCTTCGCGTAGCCTCCAACCGTGCCTCATTCCGAACTATAACGAAGAAATGACGGCATTTTCCGTAAAATAGGACAAAGCTGCAGATTCAGACCTGCTGCTTGCGAATCGATTCGGCCCAAAACCGAATCGATTCGGAATTGCTGCAGAATTGCAGTTCGAACTTCCCCTGTTTCCGAATCGATTCGGACCATTTCCGAATCGATTCGGCCCTCCAGATTTTGGGTTTTCTTCCCTTTTATTACAAGTTTGCCATGGGATATTTTGTATAAAACCAATCCATCTCATTTTGAGATAAAAAAATCAGATTTTTAGGTTAGTTTAGCTTAGGGTTTGGTGGGTTTTGGGAGCTTTTCTTCTTCCTCATTTGGTGTGACAACTTTTGGGTGTTGTAAGTTGGATTTTCATTACCCCTACCATTAATATAGTTGATTTCTTGATTTATTTCCATTGATGTCATTTATATCTCTTGCCTAGATTAATTTATTTCTTGCTTAATTAGTTTATTGCTTTGTTAATTAGTTTAATTCATGTATTGCCCTTAGATAAATAGGGTCGGGATTTCGTTCCGCCATTTACGGGTTTGGACCTCGAAAGTTAGGTTTTGTGTAAAATTGCATTTAATTGAAACCGCGTGTATTAAAGTTGGATTCTTATGCGTTTAACTTTCTTTGTCACGCAACGTTAGTGTTTATAGCGATAATCCGAATTTAATCCGCGTGTGACCATTTTTCGTTAAATGTTTAATCTCGCAACTTTGGGTTAAATTCCTTATTGTGTGATGTTTATTCTTAATTGAAAATGCTCGATTAAATTGCTTTTGAGCCTTAACTCTAATTAGTAGTTGTTTCGATCCGTGTGGTAGAATGCGATCCCGATCCTCACTTTACTTTTGTGTAGCGTAACTTCTCTTTTTCTTTTGTTACCATTCCCAGCCATCACCTTTTCATTTATTTATTTTACACTTTTATTCCTGAAGTTTTAAAGCAATTAACATCTAAAATTCAATCACTCCCTGTGGATTTCTTACGATACCCAACTTACCGCTGTGCTTGCTTGTCAAGTGTAGTAGTAGCTTAGGTTTTTTGTATCGCGACGGCGAAACACACAACGATTGTGTCCTCACACGAACACACTTTTTCCGCCCGGTCAATTGGCAAGGTTGGATTCAGCAACGAAGATGGATGTAAGAAGGATAGTCCCCGTCGAGGTCTTGTCGAAGGCGACCATTAAAGAAGAAGAGGTTAGTAACCCTTGCCTCAATTTGAACCTAGGGGACTCATGGATGGATCCCCTTGTCAGATATATCAAAGAGGGAGAGCTACCAGAATCAAAGCTAGAGAAGAGGAAACTAAGATACAGAGCTGTAAAATTCTCCATAGTAGGAGACATCCTATATAAGAAGGGATTCCTATTACCTCTCCTCAGATGCGTTCATCCCACAAAAGTTCCCCGTATCCTACAGGAGGTGCATGAAGGTTCTTCTCCAGTCACATATGAGGAAGACCCTTGGCCAAAAGAATTATTACACAGGGGTATTGGTGGCCAACCTTGTCCAAGGATGCTGCAGCTTACGTGAAAAGGTGCGATAAATATCAGAGATTCTCTACTATTCCCCATCAACCTCATCAACCTATGATGTCAATCAGTTCCCTTTGGCCATTCGCAGTATGGGGAATTGACTTAGTAGGACCCTTACCAAGAGCTACAAATAATTACCGATTTCTGATAGTTACCATTAATTACTTCTCGAAGTGGGTAGAGGCAGAGCCGATGATAACGATTACAGAACAGAAGACCTTCCAATTTATTTAGAGGAACATCATATGCAGACATGGCCTCCCAAAAACTTTCATCTCAGACAATGAAACCCAGTTTAAGAACTCCTCTTTAGAGAAATATTGATAAAACAGTTTTTCTCTTCTCCTGGCCGACCTCAGGCAAACGGTCAGACCGAGGTCACAAACAAAACAATCCTCGGTGGAATCAATAAGAGGTTAGAAGAAGCTAAAGGAAGATGGACTAAAGAGGATTATGTTGTGTTGTGGGCCTACAGAACAACGGTAAGGACACCGACAGGAGAATCCCTGTTCATGCTAGCACACGGCTCAGAGGACGTCATACCAACAGAGGTGGAACTCCCTACTCATAGGGTTCAGACCTATGACCCTGAAAAGAATGGAGAGGAGAGAAGACTCGACATAGATCTGATTAAGAAGATAAGGGAAGGCGCGGAAATCAGACAAGCAACTTACCAGTAGAGAACAACAAAGTTCTATAACCAAAGGGTAAAATCAAGACCCATTGTGGTGGGAGACTTAGTACTGAAGAAGACGTTACAGAAGGCAAACAAGCTTCACCCAAATTAGCACGGTCCTTATAAAGTAATCGAAAAGGTTGTACCTGGGACCTACAGGCTAGAAAACCTCGAGGGGGAACCTTTTTCTAATCCCTGGAATGCTGATCATCTAAAGAAGTATTACATATGATGTTGCGAGAGTTTGTGTAAATGTATTATCTTATGAAGAGGTTATTAATGAGAAGATCAGTTTCCATGTCAATTCCTGATTCATTGTGCTCTAGTGGTGAAATTATTTATGAGGATAACATCTTAGCTGATGACCTCAGACCTTATAACATTACAATACGGTGACAAGGTCTGAGGTCAGACATCATGCTTGGATGACCTCAGACCCTTAACATCATTAATTGGGTGAAATTATTTATGAGGATAACATCTTAGTTGATGACCTCAGACCTTATAACATTACAATGTGGTGACAAGGTCTGAGGTCAGACATCATATTTGGATGACCTCAGACCCTTAACATCATTAATTTGGTGAAATTATTTATGAGGATAACATCTTAGTTGATGACTTCAGACATTATAACATCATAATGTGGTGACAAGGTCTGAGGTCAGACATCATATTTGGATGACCTCAGACACTTAACATCATTAATTTGGTGCAATTATCTATGAGGGTAACATCTTAGTTGATGACCTCAGACCTTATAACATCACAATGTGGTGACAAGGTCTGAGGTAAGACATCATACTTGGATGACCTCAGACCCTTAACATCATTAATTTGGTGAAATTATTTATGAGGATAACAGCTTAGCTGATGACCTCAGACCTTATAACATCACAATATGGTGACAAGGTCTGAGGTCAGACATCATGCTTGGATGACCTCAGACCCTTAACATCATTAATTTGGTGAAATTATTTATGAGGATAACATCCTATTTGATGACCTCAGGCCCTATAACATCATAATGTGGTGTCAAGGCCTGAGGTAAAACATCATACTTGGATGACCTCAGACCTTAAAAACAGTTTATTTGGCTCAACAAATACATTATTGTACCGAGGCTTCAGAACTGAACCCTATACATGGCAAAGAAAATCATTCCAATAAATAATTCAGCAAGTGAAGAAATAAAAACCCTCCTCAGAGGTTGACAGATTAAGTTGGGAGTTACAAAATGCAAAGATACAAAGTAACGATGTTTATCAGAGGTTACAACAAGTCAAGAGTTATAAAAGATTGCTTAAAGATTTACAAAGAATTAAGTGTTTTCAGTCTCAGGGTTAGTGGCCATGTTTACATGTCCCTGGCCGAGGGTGGTTACCTCCACCCCGTCATCTTGGGCACCAGCATCTTCAGTCATGGTGTCTCCCTAGGGGGATGTCTCAGTAGGGGCAGCACCTCCCTCCTCCTCAACTTCCTGCAGAACCTGGGCAAATTTAGGGTCGGCATAACCCAAGCCGATGAAGTCAGCAGCCGTAAGGCTCCCTGATTCCTTTTCCTTCACGGCAGCCCACTTGCTAGTGGCCTTGACCCCTCTTTTTAGGTATTCGAATCCGAAGCTGACGAACTCATCGGATACCTTGTACTCCTCCAAGATCTTCTCAAAGGCATCATCCAAGGCAGCCTTGACAGCCATATCGACTTTATACTGGAGAGAGTCAACTTGAGTCTTCAGGGCAGCAGTATGATATTCCCTCTGCTTGTCCATATCCTTCTACAGTCCCTTCACGTTGCTCTCAGCCTTCTTCAGAGCAGCCTTTAGACATTCCACTTCAGCGTTTAAAGTGGCCTCAGTCTTCTCAGCCTCTTGGCCCTTCTCTATCAGAGGGAGCTTCCCCAAGGACCAACTAACATAGTGATGCATGGTGAGGAGACCCTGCAGAACATTTGCAAAGATGTCATTCCAAGGTCTGAGGTAGTTCAAATGCCGATGTTACACTTGTATAAGTCAGAAGCAAAAAGTTAAAGGTCTTACTTGGATAGAACCGTGAAGAGAGAATTCAACCAGCAGAAGCTTGTCCAGAGAGGGGCAGAAGCGCTTGTCAGATTCGATCATGACATCGCCGATAGCATCAAGGGCCTTCAGACTTTAGCCAATGACACTATCGCCAATCTTTAATTGCTCAAGACGAGCAATCAACACATCCTCAAAAGAAATGGGGATGGCACGATCCCCTCCTTTCTTCTTCTGCCTCTGATCCTCAGAGGCAAGGTTGACAGGCTTTCTCTTCTTGCTTACTGCAGCCCTTGAGGTAGATGGAGGGGGAGGGGGATCATTTAGACCAGCTTTCTTGACGAGCTTCGTTAGACTTGGGGCTGCCATCTCCCACAGTTCGTCAGATATTCCTTTGGGGCGCTCTGTAAAATAGATAGGTCTGAGTTAGAAAATCAAATATACAAAATTCAGAGGTATAACTTGTTGAAATAAAAAGCACTTACGAAGCTCTGTTAAAGGACTCCCCCCAAGCCCTGTCTCAGAGAGATAGTAGGGGGTCATCAGGTGTTCGAATTTGACAAGCAGACCATGTTTCCCTGATCCTGAAGGTCTTTGACCTTCTGAAGATTATTTAGGCTGAGCCCAGGGTCGGCCCCGGCAGCCATTGTTACCTTTCCCCACCTCAGGGGTATTCTCGGCTCTAATGAGGAAGAGGGAGCACTTGGACCAAATTCCCATGGCCCTGATGCAAACAAATAACGTGGCTTCCAGTTATGGTTCGAGGTTTGGGTGATCTGTAGTATCTTTTTATTTGACTTTCGAGATAAAAAGTGATAATGGCTCGAATGGTTTTTGGCAGATGAGGGGACATAGCACCCAGTGAAGACTTGGACGGGAAGGTCTGAGTGATGGACAACCCTCCATAAGACAATGGCTCCAATCATCACCCTCTAGGCATTGTGTGACAACTGGGAAGGAGCCAAGTTGATGTTGGCCAATATAGCTCTGATAATGGGATGAATGGGCAGACGAAATCCCAACTTGAACATCTGCTCGTACAGGCAGATCTCACCAACCCGGTTGTCATAAGCTCTCTCACCCTTCAGAGGTCTCCCGAGCTTTATAGAGGGGCTTATGGAATATAGGTGCCTGAAGGCCAGAAGGTCGACCTCGCTGACAGTACTCTCAATCTCGGCCGCCTTAGAGGTGTCAACATCACTCTCAGTACCATCATCATCATCTGGCTCAACGTCGGCCTGTGCAGACGATGGGGCACCACTTGGAAACCTCTGAGCGAAATCAGCTCTTGTGACGACCGACAGGAGAATGGCTTCAAGGATCGGTGGGACAGCCACACTTGGTCTAACAATTTCAACCTCTGAAGAAGAGGTTGATGTGCTTGAACTTTTGTGAGATGAGGCCCGACTGGAAACCTCTGTCTGATCAGGGACGTGATCTTGTTGAATCAAGAAATTCATGGCCTCTTGAAAGGAGTCCACAGACATAGGGTTTGAGGTGGATGACTCAGACTCAGACATTGGCGAGGGTTCAGTTGGGACCTCTGCTTGGCTAACTGGTTCAGATGGTTCAGAGTATATGACCTTCAGAGGTTGTGAAAAAATAGGGTTGAGAGGGAAAGCCTCTGCCCTATGAGCTTCCTATTAGGCTCTTTCTACTTGTCTAATTTTTTCTAAGGCCTTCTCCTTAAGAGAGGGGAATTCCTCTAAGAGTTGGTAAAGGGATTTGAGCATATGAGGCAGACCCTACACTTATGACTCTCCTAAATAAACAGTATTGGCAAATTGAATTAAAGATCAAACTAAGGTTTTGGATGAAGAACAATCAAGAACAGTTTACCGAAAAACTGATAATCTCATCGGAAACCTCTTGAAGCTCACTAAAAAATGCAAAAACAAGAACAAGGCAGCAAAAATAAAGAAGAAGATATGGTAAATGATACCTGAGGAAAAGTGGTGAGAAGGAAAAAAGGAAGTGCAAGGAACAACCACCCAATGCGCTTCAAACCAGAGTTCTTCTAGAGAGAGAGAGGCAGAAAAATTACAGGCGAAGAATGAAGGAATAGGGAAAAAAGAGAAATGAAGTAAGGTATTAAACCCTCAAATGGCTCACACGCATCCCAAGGCCCATTATTGCCTTGGGAGCCCAAAAGGCTACAATGATTGCACTTGTTAGGCACGCTATCTACTCCAGTAGCTGACACTTGTCGAGAAAGTATTAACACTTGCAGAAATTCAACCTCGGACAAACATACCCCTTAGTTGCCTGATCACACAGGTAAAGGGGGTGATTGATATGCCCTGAATGTACCCCCTCGGATAAGAGACATCAACCTCGGCCCATAGAGATGCTGAGGTTGGAAGGGCCCCAAGTCAACTACTATCAGTCTCATCCCAAGCAAGGTCGTCTATGGATCAACCGACGCTCCTGCTACCTTGGCAAGTGAGGTCTTCATAATGTACAAGGGTAGATTATTCACCAGGTCATCATCTGGACATCCAAGGCTTGCAACCTCGGTTGGGAACATGCCGAGATGGCCATCCCATCACCAGAACCAATCTCGACAGAGGATCAGCCGACATTCCTGTTTCACCACCATTACCTCGGCTCAGGCCGACATCACAGCTCAACACAGTTTACCTCGGCTCTTCTACTAAGTTAATGGCACCACTTCGTCCTCTTCCAGGCCGAGGTTGTGACCAAACGCAGATGGCTGAGATCTTATGCGCATATATGTGGATGGGAGCACGTGGATAAATCGGTTATAACTGAATCATTCCCCCCATGTGAGGGAATATTGAGGTCATCATTATCTACATAAGTTCAGCCAGGTGTCATTCTCATACTGGTTCGATCCTCATGCACATGCTCATTGCATGCTTTGGGGGTACATTACACCCCCCAAGCACTATATATAGAGGTCATCCTCTATCTTGTAAAGGGACCTAAAATTACAACTTTAGCTAAAACTCTGTCCAATTATACAGTAGAGAGAGAAAGCTTGAGAGATTGTATCCATGGCCATTAGTGCCTTATATCATTGACCTTACTCATTCACTTACACAGTGGACGTAGGCCTAATTGGCTGAACCACTTAAACATTTGTGTTCATCCTCTTCTCCTCATCTCTATCTCTTATACTTGTATATACTTGAGCTGCCATCGTTATCACTAATTTGAGCTTACGAACACCTTGAAGGGAGGTGTTATTTCCAGCATCATCAATATGCAAGCACCCCACAGCTAGATGGGCAGCTTCCAAATTGTAAGTTGTTGAGTTATATGCAAGTACCTTGCAGTTAGAGCAGCAACTTTAAAATTTTAAACTTGCTCAGCTATATGCAAGTACCCCGCAGTTAGAGGGGCACCTTCAGAAAAGATAACTTGCTCATACCTCATGTCGGTACCTCGCAGTTATAAGGGACACCTTTGAAATGATAACCTTCTCACCGTATATGCAAGTACCCCCATAATTAGAGGGGCAACTCTAAAATGATAACTTCCTTAGATTATAGGCACGTACCCTACAGACTACGAGGCAGTTCAATCCCGAAGTTCTCACAGAAAGTAGAGCAGCTCACAGTACTTCAGGCTCCAAGGGCATAGGAGCGCTCACAGTCTTGAGCAAGTGTCAAGTACAAATATAAGGTGCGACAGTTTAGTACCTAAGGCTCCAAGGGCACAGGAGCGCTCACACTCTTGAGCAAGTGCCAAGTATTCATATAAGGTGCGACAGTTTAGTACCTAAGGCTCCAAGGGCTCTGGAGTGCTCACACTCTTGAGCAAGTGCCAAGTATACATATATGGTACGATAGTTTAGTACCTAAGGCTCCAAGGGCTCCGGAGCACTCACAGTCTTGAGCAAGTGCCAAGTATACATATAAGGTACTATAGTTTAGTACCTAAGGCTCCAAGGGCACGGGAGCGCTCACAGTCTTGAGAAAGTGCCAAGTATAAATATAAGGTACGACAGTTTGGTACCTAAGGCTCCAAGGGCACCGGAGCGCTCACAGTATTGAGAAATTGCCAGGTATAAATATAAGGTGCGATAGTTTAGTACCTAAGGCTCCAGGGGCATCAGAGTGCTCACATTATTGAGCAGTTGTCAAGTATAAATATAAGGTACGATAGTTTAGTACCTCAGGCACCAAGGGTAACGGAGCGCTCATCATATTGAGCAACTGCCAAGTATAAATATAAGGTACGACAATTTAGTACCTAGGGCTCCAAGGGCATATGAGTGCTCACAGTATTGAACAACTGCCAAATATAAATAAAAGGTATGACAGTTTAGTACCTCAGGATCCAAGGGCTTATGAGCACTCACAATATTGAGCAATTACCAAGTATAAGTATAAGGTATGAAAATTTAGTACCTAAGGCTCCAAGGGCACCAGATCACTTAGAGTATTGAGCAACTGCCAAGTATAAATAAAAGGTATGACGGTTTAGTACCTCAGGATCCAAGGGCATAGGAGCGCTCACAGTTTTGATTATGATATCTCGTGCACAAGTCTCTCGACACTACAAGACACTTCTACACGAAGGGGGTTCAAATTGAGAAGTCCTCAAGCCAGTGAACAAAGAGTGAAATAGCCTAGAGCGTGGGGATCCACTTAGAGTGGCTCCACCTGCTCAAGATTACAAGTTTGATAGAAAAATGCCAAGGGCGAGGGTCTCACCGCGAGCAATCCCTCTACCCAAGATGAAAGGCTACAGAAGAAGGCTAAGGGCGAGGGGCTCACCGCGAGTAACCCCTATATCCAAGAAAGAAGGTCACAGAATAAGGCCAATGGCGAGGGGATCACGGGCAATCCCTATACCCAATATGGAAGGCCACAGAAGAAGGCCAAGGTCGAGGGGCTCACTATGAGCAACCCCTCTACCCAAGATAGAAGGCCACATAAAAAAGGCCAAGAACGAGGGGCTCACCATGAGCAACCCCTCTAAATAAAGTAGAAGGCCATAGAAGAAGCCTAAGAATGAGGGGCTCACCGCGAGTAACCGCTACGCTCAAGTTGATACCCAGATAAGGAGGTCCACCATAAGTGGCCTCATCTACAAAACTTGGGATGAATTGACAAAACATTTAATGACCCTAAGGGGAATAATGAAGGAACCCTAGGGTACCTCAAAATAAAAAATTGAATTTATGGTGTACAAAGCCTTCTAGTCTACCCAACACAAAAGACTTTGCATGAGGGGATAATATAGAAGGTTGTTTCAAGTTTGACCACTATATTTATGGGTGAGGGTTCCTCAAAGACCCCCCCTTCAACTTACAAAAAATATGAGGTTGAGGGAACCCCCAGGGCCCCTCGACTGCAGAAAATCCATATTGGTGAAGGAACTCCCAAGGTCCCTCCACCTCATAAATTCATATTAGAGAAGGAACCCCCAGGGTCCCTCCACCATAGAAATTCCATATCGGTGAAGGAACCCCCATAGTCCCTCAAACGTAAAAATGCCATATTGGAGAAGGAACCCCCAGGGTCCCTCGACCGCATAAATGCCATATCGGAGAAGGAACCCCAGGGTCCCTCCACAACAGAATGCCACATTGGAGAAGGAACCCCCAGGGTCCTCGACCGTAAAAATGCCATATTGGAGAAGGAACCCCCCAGGGTTTCTCAACAACAGAAATGTATATTGGAGAAGGAACCCCCAGGGTCCCTCCACCGCGTAAATGCCATGTTGGAAAAGGAACCCCCAGGGTCCCTCGATCGCAGAAATGCCATATTGGAGAAGGAACCCCCAGGGTCCCTCAATAGTAGAATGCTATATTGGAGAAGGAAACCCTAGGGTCCCTCGATCGCAGAAATGCCATATTGGAGAAGGAACCCCCAGGGTCTCTCAACAGTAGAAATTCATATTGGAGAAGGAACTCCCAGGGTCCCTCGACCGTAGAAATGCCATATTGGAGAAGGAACCCCCAGAGTCCCAACAAAACTTATATTGAGAAGGAACCCCCCAGGGTCCCTCCACCGCAGAAATTCATACTGGAGAAGGAACCCCCAGGGTCCCTCCACCGCAGAGATTCCATATTGGAGAAGGAACCCATAGGGTCCCTCGACTGCATAAATGCCTTGTTTGAGAAGGAACCCCCTACTAGGGTTCCTCAATAGCAAAAACTTACATGGGAGGAAGGACCCGCAAGGTCCTCCCCCACTTAGTTCCCAGAAAACCAAGTTAGGATGATGGGGTGTCTACCATAAGCAACCCCTCATCATAAAAAAAGAACAGAAGTACTAACACTTATTTTTCTTGTACAGTTTGCCTAGTTGAGCTAGCAGGGCTCAGGTAGGCGAGTTGGGATCACTTGGGAGTTTTGACTTGGCGGTTGAAGGACAAGGTATGTTGAGAAAGCTTATAGGATTGAGAGAATACTAGTAAGAAGACCCAAAAGTCACTCAAGACTATACACACCGCACACTTGGTCACAAGTGAAGTGAGCAGCCAAAGAGCTGGTTGCTTACAAGGAATAAACTCTTTACAAAAAAATGACTTTTTCAGAAGAGGGGGTCCTCGAGGTTCCTCTCAAGAAAAGTAACTATTTTAGAGGAGAGGGGTCCTTAAGGCCTTCTCTCTCAAGATTTGCAAAGATTGCACCATAAGTTATTGTTTCAAAGGATATTTATCAAATCAGATATTTTATCTTCATTGGGAGACATACTTACTTTTTGACTTTGGTTGGCGCCAAGGGGCGCCTGCAGGAGGGGACAATGCAGGAGGGGACGAGCAGAGCTGCCTGAAGGTAGGGACAAATGGTACATTTCAGACATTGTCCTCCCACCAACCCTCTCAATTTTGGTGCCCAAAAGTGCCAACTCAGCCCTAATGCCCAAGTATAAATAGACCCCTGGGCAAGGTCAAAGAGAGACATAATTGAAATTGCATTGTTACTCTCCCAAAATCACACTAGTCCTACCTAGTATTCTCTCATTCTCTTAGTGCTAAGTGCCTTATTCTTTCATTCCTCAACTGACATCCATCATTCTCAGGTGTTTCCCTTGAGAAAATTACTATTTTTCCTGTGAAAGTTCATCTTTTTGCAGGGAGTGAGTTGAAGCTTAAGCTCCATTGTTACCAGAAACAGAAGGTTTCATAAGAATTTGCACCAGAAGACCTTTAAGACCTTGCAGGCAGTGTCCATTGGAGTGGGTCACGCCTCACCCTTTCCAGATATTCATAGACTCCAGTCTCACTACCTTCCTACAATTGATATTTACACCCACAAATGTTTTACGTTCCAACGATCATAGACAATTTAATCAAATAGTCCTCCCCCCCCCCCCCCAAAAAAAAATAAAAAAAATCCATCATATTATAAATTTGTTAATTTAAAGAAAATACTTGAATCATAAAAAAAAGTAATTATAGAGCGACCCAAAAATGAGCCACACTCACGTGTTGTGATCGTATTGATTTGTGTCCTGACTCAACAAAAGTGGAATCCAAACACGAGTCGATGCGGGTGTAACACGTCAGCTGTCTTGCATTTGTGGGTCACTTTTGGGATCGTTCAAGCATTTTTCTATCACAAAACAAATTTTGTCAAATCACTTAGGGTGTGTTTGATAACACTAATTTTCCATGGAAAATACAATATATGGAGTCATTTTTCATCTTTTGGATGTTTGATAAACAAAATTTTTCATGGAATTGATTTCCTTAAAACAAGTCACGTAACCATCTTTTCCACAAAAATGTGGAATTAAAAAACCTTCTCTCACCTTGTTATTTATTTTCCAGGGAAAAGAATTGTCACACCAAAATAAAACCCAAAAAATGATGAAAAAAATTCAGAAAATGAATAAACACCCCAAAATAATGAAAAAAATGAATAAAAACCCAAAAATAAAGAAAAAAATACAGAAAGTTAATAAAACCCCCAAAAATAATGGAAAAAATCCAGAAATTGAATATAAATCCAAAAATAATGAAAAAAATCCAGAAAGTGAAAAAACCCAAAAGTAATGAAAAAAAAAGCTAGAGAGTGAACAAAAATCCCAAAATAATGGAAAAAAAAACAGAAAGTGAATAAAACCCTAAGAATAATGAAAAAAATCCAGAAAGTGAATAAAACCCCCAAAATGATGACAAAATCGAGAAAATGAATAAAAATTCGAAAATAATGAAAAAATATAGAAAGTGAATAAAACCCCAAAAATAATGAAAAAAATACAGAAAGTTAATAAAACCCAAAAAAAATGAAAAAAATCTAGAAAGTGAATAAAACCCAAAAATAATGAAAAAAATACAAAAATGAATAAAACACCAAAAATAATGAAAAAAAGTCGAGAAAGTAAATAAAAACCCAAAAATAATGAAAAAAGTACATAAAGTGAATAAAACCCCAAAAATATTGAAAAAAAATTCAAAAAGTGAATAAAACCCCCAAAATGATGAAAAAAATACAGAAAATGAAGAAAAACCCCAAAACAATGAAAAAAATCCAGAAAGTGAATAAAAACCCAAAAATAATACAAAAAATACAGAAAGTTTAAAAAACCCAAAAATTATGAAAAAATAAGAAAATAAAAAAAAAACCCAAAAAAATTCAAGAAAGTGAATAAAACCCCAAAATAATGAAAACAAATAACAAAAGCGAATAAACCCCGAAAAATAATGAAAAAAATACAAAAAGCGAATAAAACCCCCAAAATAATGAAAAAAATTCAGAAAATGAAGAAAACCCAAAAAATAAGAAAAAAAAAATACAAAAAGAGGATAAAAAAAAGAAAATAAATATTAACCACGGAATCAAGCTTAAAAAACATCCAAAAAATTATTAAAAAGTCAGAAACTTATTAATTAAGGAAACAGATAACTGAAAATTAAAAAAACGTTCAGAAAATTTAAAAATAGAGAAAATGAAAAAATACATAAAATAAATATTAGTCATTTATTTAAAAAAAACACCGGGAAAAAAAAAGCTTAGAAAAAAAGAGAAATCAATAAAAACAAAAAAAATAATGAAAAAAATACAGAAAATGAATAAAAATATAGAAAATAAATTTTAACCCCTGAATTAATTTAAAAAAAAACCCAGAAATTTATAAATCAGAAATTTATTAATTAAGAATAAAATAAAATAAAATAAAAAAGCGCTCAAAAAATTATAAAAATGGAAATGAATAAATACCCTAGAAAACTAATAAAATGCAAATATTTGGAAAAAATAAAAAAAAAAGAAAATTAAAAAAAAAGAACAGACCTGACGACAGGAGGACGAAACAGTTGTGGGGGGCGGGGGGCATGGTGGAGTTGTTTTTTATTCATTTTTTTTCTTAATACATTTTTTCATTTTTTTTGTATTTAAAAAACAAAATTAATTTTGGGGTTGGTATTCATTTTCTGTATTTGTTTTTTATTTTTTTGTGTTTTTTCTAAATTTTCTGGTTATTTTTATTAATTTTCTAGGATTTTTATTAATTTTCTGTTTTTATATATATATTCTACTTTTTTTTTATGAAAAATATTGGAAATCAAACACATAAAAGATGGAGAATAAAACATTTTCTACATGAAAAATAATTGCAATCAAACGACACCGTCAAGTTTTTTCCATGAAAAATATTTTCAAGTTTCAATTCCATGAAAATTGAATCTTAGCATTTATTTTTCATCTTATTTATCAAACACACCATTAATTATTATTATTATTATTAATCTTTTTTTGGAGTAAATAAATTTATCAATGTGGAGGGTGAATTTATTTGACAAATCAATCATACACTCCAATTTTCGGGTCTAAGCTAGGCCTATCCGGATCCATTGAAGAAATCCCATTTGCACATTTTCCTAAATTGCCCTTAGGTATAAGGATGAGGTGGTATATAAACACACAGCTAGGGTTTTAACCATCCTTCCATTTTCCAACAAGGAGTGTGCGGCAGAGAGAAACAGAGCCAAAGCTTTACTCAAAGTCCCATTGGGTCTTTGATCTACCTCATTTCAACTCCAAAATGGTTTGCCTTCAATGTCTCATCTCACATATACGTACATATATGTATATCAATGTTCTAATATTAGGGCTTTGTATTTTCTTGATTTGGATGCTTAGAAATGTTAATAATCATAATGGGTTGTGCATGCTATGTGAAAAATGATGAATTTCTGCTGGAAAATTTGATTATTCTCATTTTAGGGTTTTGATAGTATCTGCTTGTATTGAGGATATCTTTGTTTTTCCTTTTTTCTTGTGTGGATTGGTTAAAGGATCTATTGTTTTACGACGTGAATAAATTAGGTCTGTTCTGTTTACAGTATATTGATTATATTTACATATATTAGTTATGAGGTTTGCCTCTGGAAATAAGTGAAGGAGGTATATAAGATTTAAAAATGCAAAAGTGGATTGATAGCTGTAGGATGTATGATATTTCACACTAACCTTAGTTTCCTCTTTTTAGTAAATTTGTGAAATAAAGTAGAACAGTGTGAAATCTCTAAATTAAACTGCTATATCAGTAGGAGTGTGACATAGTACGTATAATTTCATTAATTAGTTTCAAGTTTTTAATTTATTTTGCTAACAATCGATTGAAATTGTTTATTACATCGGTGTCTCAGAATATATTTTAAATGCAACAAAATTTTTACAATGAGTTTGTATGGACCGAGTGTGATATCTATGGTGGCTAACTCATCACTTGTTTTGAATCAAGAAGTCGATTTGAATAATGAGGAACTTGATTTAAATCAACTGAGTACAAGATAATTTTTTCTCTTTTACTACAAAGTTGTTGCTTTTGTCAATTTGGCTATTGGGGCATTTTGTTTTCGTAATCGACTCAGTATTTTGTTTTCATAATCAACTCAATGTTAAAAAAAGACGTGTCTTGTTTTGGACAACAAGTAACTTCTTTCCTTTAAAAATGGTTAAGCTTGTACTCAAGGCACATATAACTTCTACTAGCAATTAGGGGTGTGCAAAAAAACCGATCAAACTGACAAAACCGAGCCAAACCGAAAATTTTCGGGCCGGGTTTTTTTGAGGTTCGGTTCGGTTTGATCAGGTATAAAACCGAGAGGGGCGGTTCGGTTTTGGCATAAAAAAACCGATTTTGAACCGAACCGAACCGAAGTAATTTTTATACTTTTTAATTTTATATTTTATATTATATTTATATTAGTGTTGACATATTATATTATATTTTTTAATTTTATATTTATATTAGGTATTAAAAATATATATATTTTTTTATTAAAATAGAGGAAAAAACCGAACCGGCCCTGTATAAAACCGGTCTTGTCAAAAACCGATGGGCAAACCGAACCGGCCCTGTCAAAAACCGACCCTGTTCGGTTCGGTTCTTCAACAGTTTCGGTTCGGTTCTTCTCCTCCAAAAACCTACATGGTCGGTTCGGCTAAAAAAACCCGTCCAAAACCGAACCGACCGATCCGTGAACACCTCTACTAGCAATATACTAGTTCAAAAGTACATTTGTAATATTTTTGCACCTTGAACAATACAAAGGTTATATATTTCTGTATTAAAGAAGTGACACCTGAAATTATTTTAAAGAATTTCTATTTTTTTGTACGTGTTGCCCCAGTATTTCCCATTGTATTTTATGTATATTTTTTCTAAATTCGATGTATCAACATGCTGGAGACCACCCTGATGCCGTCTCGAGTATGCAGGCAGTCTTAAGTGATTGAAACAAGTAGGATACTAATTCGGTTAGCAGCTTATATATCACTGCACATTTCTTAATATATCAACAATACTATTGCGATAACAGTTATGAATGCAGTCTTGTCTTTGTTAAATCTTTCTTTTTTTTTTGACATTTTTGGGTGTATAAATTGCAATAAACTTCAGCCGTGTCTCAATGTTTTATGCTGTATCTGAATCCATATTTTTTTGTACATTGAAGGCGAGAGGCTTGAAGAAACATTTGAAGAGGCTCAATGCCCCAAAACATTGGATGCTTGACAAACTTGGTGGTGCATTCGTAAGTAAATTTCCTTGAAACTTATTTTTTCCTGTTGAAATCAGCTTCTTCTACAGTTTATCAAGATGGTATATTTACTACAATGAAACCTCTTGTTTTAATGTTATCGTATTTAGGCCCCAAAACCATCATCTGGACCCCACAAATCTAGGGAATGTTTGCCCTTGATTCTAATTCTGCGAAACAGGCTGAAGTATGCTCTTACATACCGTGAAGTCATTGCCATATTGATGCAACGTCATGTTCTTGTTGACGGGAAGGTTAGAACAGACAAGACTTATCCTGCAGGTTTCATGGGTATGCTCACTTCTCCAACTGGCTCAATGAGCTTCTTTATATTTTTCATACAAGCTAATTTGTAAGTTGAACTTGCATCAAAATATAGCAGAGGAACTTATTTTCATTTCCTCACAAATTGCTCAAGTCAAGGGAGTTGGATTTAGCAATTGGAAATATTCAAGGCATATTTTCATGTTTTGAGATGGTATTATGGATTGTCTGTAAATGTTGGTGCTTTTGTGTAAATTTGCAGTCATATAAATTGATTAGTTTTTCTTGAGCTGGTGTGTGAAATTAGAAATTAAGAAATTGATAACATATTTTCATGTTTAGAGATGGCATTCGGACGGTCTGTTAATGTTGTTTCCCTTGTGTAAATTTATTGTCTCACGAATTGATTTTTTTCTTGAGCAGATGTTGTATCAATTCCCAAGACAAATGAGAACTTCCGTCTCCTTTACGACACAAAGGGTCGATTCCGTCTTCACTCAGTCAGGGACGAAGAGTCAAAGGTCTGTAAATATCCTTGATAAATATGCTAATTCAATGTCTGTAATGGTGTGTATATATCCTAAATGCTAATAATCCATATGTGGTGTATTGTGAAGTTGGGTCACATTCGTTCTACTTTTCACTAATGCTTCTCTTCTTTGGACGTGTTGTTTTCAATGCCTTGTTATAAAGTACACAGTTGACAATGTGTGATTTATTGCGTCATATGTTTCCCTTTTAAGCCGTAAAAATATAGTAGCGAGTTACCACGTGGCTGCGGTGCTGTTGTAGTCATATGTTTTTTAGATAATTAAGGGGCCAAGAGCCTTTGAAGCATGGACTCGACATGTAATACGAGATGCGTCACGGCATGCGACATGTGATTCATGTTTTTTTAAAAATGTAGGACACGATACGCTAGGATACGTATAATATATAATATATTATATATATATATATATATATATATATATATATAGTAATGCTCTAGTGCGGACTAGTCCGCATTTTAAGAGTGCGGATCACACGTGTCACCTGGCGGTGAGCCTAGAAATTATCGGCTAAATTATAGGTTAACTCTCTCTTCTGGGCTAACCGTCAGTTGACACACGTGTGGTCCGCAGTCTTAAAATGAGGACCAAGCCGCACAAGAGCTTTACTATATATATTTATATATATAAATATTAAAAATATATTATATATTATACGTATCGCGTGACTGACTCGAGTCAAAGCTGATTTGTTGACTCCGGGAGAGTGTCCCCGCTTCATTGCTAAGAACAAATATTTCAAGTTAAACTTTGATGTTGTTATGGTGTTACATAATATTTGTGGTTAGTGCTTTGGTTTCTGAAGTTTTGGGATCTTGCTTCTCATTGGTTTTTTAGCCTTGCACAAAGTACTAGAGTCATGTGTTAGGGTTGTTTGAACTGAAGATACTCTCCAAAAATTAACCCAAGTTAACTTTTTACCTGAAAGAAGAATGTAGTTACTACTTTAGCCTTCAATTTGGGCAGGGTTAAAAAATAATAGGTATATGAATTGATGAAATTGTGCATCTGTCCATCAATTTGTAATTCTGCACTTGAAAATTGTGTTTTATTATATAGATTTTTAAAGGATAAAATTTATTCAGAGCCTTGTTTAGAAATCCAGACGAATCTTGTGTTTAGTAAAGTGCCAGGGGCCTCCTTGAATTTTCATTGATCCATGACGTTAATCTCTCAACTTTGATAAATTCACGACATTACTCCCAGAATTTGGATGATTTCCTCAGATTGCTTTTAGACAATACAATGTTTTATTATTTAATACAATGTGTTCTCTCTCTATTTTTTTTGTTTTCTTAAAATAAACTTTTTTCTGTCTTTATATATTATCCAAAACATTACATTACCTACAACAATACAGTATTGAGCAATTTACAATTAGGTCCCTTGGTAATAATTTTTAAACATTTAAGGACAATTTACTATTAGATCCACTTGTTATGCCACTAGCGTGGTCTTCTACAAGACGAGAATTAGAGAAGAGAATTAGTAAACCTAAGTGTTTAAAATTTGTCAAAATTCCTCAAGTGTTTAAAATTTGTTTGTGAGGGACGTAAGGGTAATTTCCCCAACAATATTTGACAGCTATGATTTTACTTCATATTGAAAGCCTCTCTCTGCTATATTTGGTTGTTTTCTGTGCAGTTCAAGCTGTGCAAGGTTCGATCAGTCCAGTTCGGGTCTAAAGGCATTCCATACATCAACACCTACGATGGGCGGACTATCCGCTACCCAGACCCTCTAATTAAGGCCAACGATACCATCAAACTCGACCTTGAGACCAACAAGATTGTTGATTTCATCAAGTTTGATGTGGGTAATGTCGTGATGGTGACTGGGGGAAGGAACAGAGGGCGTGTTGGAATCCTCAAGAACAGGGAGAAACATAAGGGGAGTTTTGAGACTGTTCACATCCAGGATTCTACGGGTCATGAGTTTGCTACCCGTTTGGCCAACGTGTACACCATCGGGAAAGGCACAAAGCCATGGGTGTCACTTCCCAAGGGCAAGGGTATCAAGTTGACCATTATTGAGGAGGCCAGGAAGAGGCAGGCTGCCCAAACTGCTGCAACTGCATAAGCTTATGAAATTGATGTTTCTTTCTGGTATTATTGCCTACTAGGGAGTTTTTATGATGTTTGTTTTTATCTCAGTGCAATTTTGAACTTTGTTTTGTTGTTGAATACCTGGTTTTTAACTCTTTATGTTGAGGTATTTTTGTGACAATTAGACAACTAAATTCAGTCACTAGTATTCTTATATTGTTCTTCCTATTTAAATTAGCATAAATTGCAATAACTTCCCTGTTCCTCAACGTACAGTGTTTTGAGGGATTGTTTGAACGTACATGGGTGCGTTTCTCCCTTCAATTTATTCTAGTGTTATGTTTTACAATGGATAACTTCCTCGTCGAATGGCAAGTTCATTTTGCTAGGCACAAAAGCTAGGGCAAGAGATTTGATGTTTGTATGACTGCTGAATGCCTGCAGAGCCAGCCAAAGTTGTCTCCTCTTTGATAAACTGCCCGTTTTTTCACATGTTAATTTGCATGGCCAAAAACAGAAATTGTAAGTTTCACTAAACCCTAGTGAAATATATGTTTTACATTTACCCCCTTATCTAAGGGGAGCCCAAATTAGGGTTTTCAGGGGTGAAATGTCTAAATCCCCTCAATGCCCACTACTAAAATAAAACAAAATATTCATAATTACTTTGAACATACAAGCTACCAAAATAAAAAACTAGTTCCCAAACCATATGTCAACCGACTTAAAACATTCAACTCTCCAGTTGATTCCCCACGAACACTCCAAATCGATACAAATTACAATCCCCAACCTCCGAAGACGAATGCAATGAAAGATTCCTCTCTTTAGGGTTTCTATTGGGTTGAACAAGTTTTTGACGATTTTAGGGCTTGTATTTGTGGCATCTATTAGGGTTTTGATATACTTTTGGGCGATATTGGTTTTTTAATTTGTAGAATTGCTTGTTGATTATGATGGGATTTGAAGTTTGGAATGGTTTTTGGGCAATTTAAAATTGGGTTTTGGATGTTTCAAACCCCATTTTGATTGATTTTTGAAGGAATTGGTCAAGTTTGTATTTGTTTTGAATATTTTTGTTGATTGTGGATTAATTTGGTTTTTGCGTGAGATGATGCATTTCCACAAGAGTTGCATTTTTCTAGACACGATTCATTACTTTTCTTGCATTATCCTTGTTTATTACATGAGAAAAATGTAAGAAAATTATAAAAGAACTGCTGATTTGCCCATCCTAGAGGTTGGAATTGGGCAGGAGGGGAGGATGCGACCCGTGGCTTGACTTGGTTTAAGATATTTAGAATAAGATCGCGGAGAATGAGATGTCCAAGGTTACAAAATAAGGTAAAGACTATGAGGGCGAACCATGGGAGATTGAGCCATGGGGAAGCTGAGGGCGAACCATGGGAGATAGTTATGGGGGAAGTCGAGGTGAAACAATGTAGGTAGATTTTATCGTGGGAGGAGTCGTGGAGTGGCTAACCAAGGGAAATTGATACTTAGGTCATCGAGGTAATCTGAAGGGTTGGGAAACTTAAATTCTTTTTCATCTTGCACCATCTTGCTTATTTGCACTATTATTTTCCATTAACTTGCTAGTACTAACACCGATAGGTAGGTTAAGGACTTCGATGTAAACCTTGCTAAGTTATTGGAGCTCGTTCCTTTCATATTCCTTGTTTTCCTAAGGATAGGAGTCGCAGAGAGAAATTAGGTCGCAAAATATTTATAAGTCGGGGAGATAAATAGTAAAAGTCGCGGGATGTTCAGTGGCTGCTTAGGATTATAACTTTGGAGATTAAGAAGAATATTTTGTTTAGATTTCACCCTTAAGTTCTATTAAATCATTATTTTAAGTTTTATTGTAAAGACTTGTATGAATAAAAATGTTGGATATGTTTTGAGGCTTGTATTAGAAACTTCTTCTATTAATATTAATGGAGCTAGTGTTTACTTAGTGATTTCTTCTATATGCATTGTTAACTATGGTGATTTACTGTCTGCCCACTTAGATGATGAGGCTGAGGCCTCCTTATAGGTTGCGATATAAGAAGTTTCCCCTAATTTTAAAATTTTAAAATTTAATGCCGAGGATAAGTGAGTAAATAACACGACTACATAGGGTAGACTGCACGACATTACGAATGGTATGAGAGCGTTCGACCTCAGAGAGTTTAGGAGTATTAGAGATATCTCTAGCCTGCCCAGGTAGAGTTATTTGAAGATAGAGCCCTTGAACGATAGACTTATAAGTGTGTGATTCTTATGAGGGAGCTAGCTATGGCAAGAGGTAATGGTAAAAGAGTTCGAGGAGCCGTGGACAACAACGAGGCTGTGGAACCTGCCGTCCCCAATATTGTGCTTGAGGTGGTAGTTGGGTTCGAAGAACCCTCGGAAGGGCTATAACTGGATGGACAGATGAGGAAAGGCTTGTGGGTTGCACTATTGAGCATTTTAGGAAATTAGGACCTGAACCCTTTAAAAGGCAGAAGTTTGGATAAGGAAGATATAAAAGATTTTTGAGGTTATGAACTGCCTTTGGCTCCTTTATGTTCGAGATCGAGGCAAATCACTATTGGTTTATGGTCAAGAGGACCCAACTGGGAGGAGTGGCCACAACCATGCATTAGATCATATTTACGAAACTGTTTCTGGGGAAGTATTTCTCGACCGTGGCCAAGGAGAAGCTAGAGGTAATTTTTTTGGAGTTAGCTCAAGGAAATATGTCAATGGCTGAACGTAGCCAAGTTCGCGGAGCTGTCGCACTTTGCTCCTATACTTTTGACATCGAGGAGAAGAAAACTAAGAAGTTTGAAAGGGAATTGAAGCGTGAACTCCGTAGTAGGGTTGAAGGTGCGTACTTATACATAATTAGTTGAGGTATCTCAGATCATGGAGCAAGATTTTGAAGATGGGTTGAAATCTATGGGAGAGAAGAGAAAGGAAAAAAAAGAGGAAATAAAGGAAAAAGATGATCATGAGACCGTGGAAGGTAAACAATATGAAAGGGTTGACACCGCGACAATGACCTGTTTTAGCTGCGGAATGAAAGGACAATTTGCTAGAGGTTACCCTTTGGAATTGAGCTTCTACAACTGTGGCAAGCAATACCACAAAGCCAAGGACTGTAGATTGCCGAGGCATATGCCGCAGATAGTTGTAGAGTTCGTAGTAGTGATCAAGAGGCCTAGAGATTATAAAATTTTGAGAAAATACCATTTAAGGCTTGTAATTATTATATATTTCACTTAGTTGTTTCCTTTATCTTAAACTATATTGTTATTAGAAGATGTAATGAATTTTGCTTAGATGCTTGTACTAGAAACCTATTGGTTATTAACGAGATAAGGAGTTTATTTAATGATAATCCTTATTGGGTATTATTTAATTGCGATGATGAATTAATATGCTAACTCTGATTTTTACGCCTAGGTTTCTTTAGAGGTTGCGATGTAGTAAGACTTGCCCTAAAATATTCAAGTTAAAAAATTTACTGAGAAGAAGTGAACCAATGACCGCAATATAATAGGGCAAGGTCGTGGGGCGTTACAAATAGGGAAAGATTGCATGGTACTAAACCTAGTAAGGAACCTTTGTTGATATCAGTCTGGAGAGCCAAAATCTTAAAGGTTGCGTGTCGCGGATATCTAACTTATGCAAAGGACTTAAATTTCCAAGGACATAATTTCATAAGTTGGGGAGATTGTAACAACCCTAAAACTATATAAAGCTGCGACCATATAAAGAGCCACAACCATAAGTAGAGTTCTGTTGCTAAGGCCATGACCTAAGAAAAAAGGTCGCGGATAGTAAGAAAGGCTAATTGGAGACTTTAGGGCATGCCCAAAAAAGGTGTTCTAGCAATAAGGCCATAACCTTGGACTTGAAGGTCGCAGAATGTTAAGCAAGACCATTGCCTAAAAAGAAAGACCGCAGATTTGGTGATGTGGATCTTTGAGGGCTCAACACGTGAGGTAATGACGTGACCTAATTCAGTCGTGACTTAGAGGGTTCCAAAAGCCTTTTCAAGAGGGGTAATTGTGGAAGAGAGTATACAGAAGTGGAAACCTTGGGTTTCCTATTGAAACCTATAAATACCAACCCTTGGCACACTTCCCAATGTTGACATAAACCTAATCTCCCACTTTAAAGAGAGAGAGAGACTTTGAGAGAAAATGAGGTGATGATGAATTTGAGGCCATAGACAAATGTTGTTCACCGGGGAGGAAGAGGCGTTTAGAGGTGTCAGCGGGCTAAGGGTTCACTGGACCAAGTTCAAAAGGGTAAGGGATTTGTCCTCAACCTCGTTTTCTTTGTTAAAGCCATAATTTATATGTTTTCTATTGTTTGAGATGAGTCCTTTCTTGTATTCTGGATTTAGGTCTTGGAGTTTTACTAATAAAAGTGTTTATAAGATTTGAGGCCTTGGCTGTTGTTCTTAATGATTTTTCGATTTCTAGGCCATGAATAGTTGTTGTTCATCGAGGTTTTTGAGGCCAAGGAGTTTTAGTGTTTATTAGGGATTTAGAGACCTGAGAATGTTACTCTTCGTCTTAATTAATTGATTTAGAAAGTTTCTCATAGGTTTTTTTTGGACACTTCGAGTTTGAGGTTTTTGAGAATATTCTTGCTAATCTTCCGAGGATTTATTTAGGGTTTTACCTTTGAGTTTGAGGTTCTTGAGAATATTCTTGCTAATTATTTTATTTTAAAGTCAAAATAATTATTTAAAAGTAATTAATTAATTTCAGAGTAATATATATATATATATATATATATATATATATATATATATATATATATATATATATATATATATATATATATATATATATATATATATATATATATTTATTGGGTGATATAAATTGTAATTAAACTTGTTTAATTGATTGGTATTATTTATATTTGATATTCACTGTTTTAATCATTAAAGATTTATGAATATGAAATTAGGTTAAGTATTTTAAATTAAATATTTTTTGAAATTTTAATTTAACCGAAAAAATTTGCAAAATCCTAATTCACCCCCCTCCTGGGTATTTTTCTGGGAAACAGGTTTGAATATGGATGATGTATCCAAGGCTTGAAGTAAACTTAAAAAATCATTCAATGTGATTGATTTGGAAAGCAAAAGGTGTTTTTCACAAATAAGGGTTGATACTTTTGGGAATGATATGGGGAATTGATTTTTGCCAAAAGTTCTAAGAAAAATAGTCTCCAAGAATCGTATTTATAGAAAATATGAAATTCGAGGCGACATAGTTCATTCGAACGAACAAGTGATCTCCTTCAAACGTATTACGAACGAGCTTCTAACGAATAGGCTCCTGTCAAACAGAGAAATCCCGTTAGATGTTTGTTTGAAGTTCGTTATAATGAACTCATCTTTTGGTTTGAACGAAAGCCTATTCTCGTTCGAACAAACAAAAATAAAAAAATATTTGTTGTTTTGAAAAACATTTTAAAAAATTTGCCACGAATAAATTTTAAAATCATCCCAAAATAACTTGTACAAGTCTAAATTAAAACCTTATACCATATACCTCGTTGATAATATAACTACGATTCCAACTCATTCGATCTTCGGTTTATTACTCGGTCACTAACTTGTCTTCAAAGTTCTTAGGAAGTATATGAAGACGCGGTTTGTAACAGGATACGCTAAAATAAATAAAATTTTGATCAATCATAAAACTTGCTCTTACATGCATACATTCCACTACTACATATCAAGGATTAGTAACTTGTATTCCTTCAAAACCTAGTAAATAGTTCATCAATACTCTTATGAGTAATTTTACGTTAACTCATGATCTTGATTCATTTTTTGTGGCACACTGACTTGTTGTGTATACATTAGTTCATGTCCGGGTCCATAGTGTATCATTCAAGACACTAATAATTGCAAACAAGACACGCCATTGCATCATACAAAATGAGTCGAAATTACTCAACTCATACATACTTGCACACTCTACACCCCGATTCACTATCTTTTCGGCAATTTTGTTGCTATCAATTCAAACTTATCATATATGAGATTGACGTAAATAGTGTCAACGTCACTATAATAAAACAAACTCAAAGAAAATAGACTTTCACAAACTCTATTATATATAATGATTTGACCAAATGAATTGTACACTTTATATGAGTAGAATGTTCTAGATATCATAATCTTCATACGGGGGGAATATTCTATAATGGATGAGGATGGTACCATCCATGATTTCACATAATTTAAAATATTCTTAGTTATGAAATTCACTAAGATGACCCTCATTAATTTCAATAACTAATACAAAATCATACCAAGGGAAGTGACAAAAAATGACAAAATAATGAAAAAATGACAAATAAATCTTAATCTCGGCACATCACAAATACTTACAAAATTTGTTCACTCTATGCCAAAACATACACATGGTCACTGTTTTGGCCCATGACCAATGCCAATGGGCCATGGTTTTGGACCACAACTATATTGAGGGTGTCAAAATTGTGTTACAGTCGAAAACTGTGACCCCATATTGGGGCCACGGGCTAGTGTGTGACATCTATGTTGCATAGCTGGTCGCGGTCCAAAACCGTGACCCACAGTGTGACCATTCAAAGTTGTAATAGTGGTGGTTACGGCCTAAAATCGTGACCCCTTAGTGTGACAATTTAAAAATATAAAATATTTATTCACAGTTGTGGACCACGACCTAATATTTTACAGTTTTAAATTACTACTCCAGGGGGTCATGGTTTTTTGGACCGTGACCACCACTAACACCAAATTATAAAAAAATATATTTGCTCACTATACGTAGCCGTGACCAAATATTATTATTTATAATTTTATCATAGTCTCGGTTATGGTACAAAACCATGATCAAATTAAAAAAAAGTTAATTTTCTGGATCCCAAAAAAATCAGTAAAATTTTCAAACTTGTTGATATTTTTAGAAATAAATATTTAGCCACTACGCCATCCATAAAAAAATAAATAATAATACAACTAAAATTAACTAATTAAAGCTATTAAATTGTCCAACGAAAATAATAATACAACACATGTTTGTGTGAATATGATAATAACATCGTAATATTCTAATCGAAATACAATGCAATGATTATTTCCTTTCACGAAAAAAGACTTGATATGTTCCTTTTCCAACTAGGCCCACAAACAAGACTTCAAAATGTTCCAAACGATAAGTAACAAACAACTTGAATCCTAAAATAACTTTGGGATGCCTAAAATGACATCAAAGTTCACGTAGTTTGTAAGACGAACAAGGTTGAGTTCTAACCTGTAATCCGAATCTAGATTGTCTTTTTTGATTTATGACAATATATGCGAAATGTGTTGAAAATGTAAAAAATTATGAGAACACTCTAAATTGGAATTTGTGGTATAGGCCCCATTTTTGAAGTTTTGAATTATGAAAATATATGTATATATATATATATATATATATATATATATATATATATATATATATATATATATATATATATATATATATGATAATAAAAAGAGTGGGATTAGTGATATAAGATAAAAATGGAATAATAACATGAAATAAAGTAGGGTTTCAATTGATTAGCTACTCGGGAAGGAGCCTTTTCCTCCAAATTGGATGGGAATGAAAAATCTTATTAAGTTGTTACCACATGTCATCCTTTATAGCAATATCAACCTTTTCCCAGTTATTTGCGCCCTCGATGCCCACCACTACACCATAAACTGGGAATGGTCATGGTAGTTGGGTTACGTCCTATGATAGTGACCAGGTGGTCACGGCCTAGGATCGTGATCACAGTCAAACCTCTCGTGAAAAAGGCTATGACCAAGCTAAAGGATGACATCCAATGAATATGGTCACGGCCTTAGACCGTGACCATGGACAACTCATGACCAAATGGGCGCCAAACTCCTACCAAAGTGGGTCACAACCCTAGACCGTGACCATATGCATGACAATATAAGGGTTTCAGTTAAGTTTGGTCACAACCTTGGGTCGTGGCCATTTTTAAATAGTCATGGTGGTAATCACGACCCAGTACCATGACCCCCCTGTCATGACTATTTATTTTTTACACCCCACACAACATGGTTGCATTCCAAGACCGTGACCATGTTGCTAACGTGTAAAAAATAAATGGTCACGACATGTGGGTCAAGGACTGCGACCGTGATCACAACCTATACATATATATAACCCACATCAGTTTTTCATTTCACGTGAACTCTCTCTCTTTGCACCGCTTCCCTCTTTCTCTCCCACGACCCTCTCTATCTCCGGCGTCCCTTTCTTGTTCAGGTGTCCTCTCCACCTGTTTTCTAATGAAATTATAGATGTGGGTGTACTTTGTGTGTATATGTGCATTGTGTGTGGATTATATGTGTATGTGTATGTATGTGTGTATATATATTGTGTGTGTTTGTATGTATATATATGTATGTACTGTGTGTGTTTATGTATATGTATGTATTGTGTGTTTGTGTGTATGTATGTATGAGTATGTGTATGTGGAATTAAAATACCCAAATGAGGCTGAAATGTGAAAATATCCAAGCAAAACAAACCATAAGACTAAAATGTGAAAATACCCAATTTAAACAAACCAAAATGTGAAAATAGTGAAATGTTGTAATTGTATTTTAAATCCTAAGATTTTATAGGATTTTGAAGAGATTGAGGATATGAGATGCAATTATTATCGGTCTAAGACAGGTTTACTTTAATTAAGAAATAAATAAAGTTTATGTTAAAATAATATTAGTCCATTGGAATCTGAACTTAATTCATGAAGTTAGATTTTAATCATATTATAACTTAATTTTAGTAATCTAATGTTGAACCGATTTAAATGATCCACCACGAGTTTATGTAATCTGAATATGATTTCATGTAACCACAAAGCAATATATTTCAATTCAATATCAATTCTCAATTTATAACATACACGCGTGCACATTTATAACACACACGCGTGCACGCACATTTGAAGTCTCTCTCTATTTATCTCTTCCCTTTTTTCGCCATTTTTTACAACTGTTATTAACTAATCATTATAATCAATAACCATTCTACCAAATGATAATTTTAAGGTCTAGAGATATAACCTAGATAGTCCAATCTCAATCTTCACCCAAAACCCTAACAAAAGAAATAACCTAAATGGAACCCGCCTAATGCACACACTTGTATAATACATACGCGCGTGTGCAAACACACACACACGCACACACATACGTAGAGGTGTTTTCTACTCGGAAGAATGAATACCAATGTTATGATTAAATAAAATAAGATACACTTAAATTGGATCCGTTAGAAAATAATAACTAGTTAGTGATTAATTAGAGCCATTACTTGTAGGACTAATATTCACACCATCATATATTTTTCTCAGGAAAAATGAGGCACGATGATAATTACTAGCAACAAGAAAATGAGACGTTGAAATTGGACCACACTTATACGTCTTTATTAGTGCGCTCCATTTAGAGGATACTTATATTTACAAGTACGGGAGTGAGAGGATCGAACAATTTAACTACCTTTTAAAATATGAATTTCATCTCTCGCAGGAGTACCCGTTCATTCGTATTCTATTTTCTCTACTAGAAAGCTGAGATGAGGCTGTAGAGAATATATTTCGCGTACTTAATCCCGACGTAGCTATGACGTGCCTTACTCTGTTAGAGAAGGCAGAAAAAACATTTGCCCATTGTGGATACAACTACATAAAGAGAGCATTGACCAAGAATGTGATTTCTCGTGACAACGACATATATACGTTAAATTGAATCTTGCCAATAAGTTGAAGAAGAAAAGATTCCGAGTTCAGGTCACGAACATCTATATATCAATCATAGATACACTTCCTATTAGTTGGCCACGTGCAAAAATCCATAGATTTTTTAAAAAGTAATACCGAATGGATGGAAATTAGACACATTAAACATATTTTAAAGTCTTATTATGAGAGGGTATATACATAAATATAGTCGTAAACATGATTAGTTTGTCCAAAACAAGTTAATATAATGATTTCATCGCTTAATGTTTTTTTAATATTTATTTTAGATAATGTCGAGCGATAATGGACGTAACGTACCAAGTGATAACGTGACACCTCCTATTTTCTTATATCCTATAACCCAACAAGGATTCTCATCACTACATGGTGAATACTTATCATCTTCTCCATTGGTTCACTCCACCACTCCGTCTACGAGCATGCAACAAACGCCCATTATTCCAACATCCCCACCTCCCACTCCTAGCATCTCCCAAGCAAATGAGAAGAATCCCATTGGGTTCTCCATTCTCAGGAATAATCCTACTAGCAATAAAAAAGACATCTAAATATTTAAATCCTAGTGTTTGTCACTTAGGAAAATGGATGTAGGAGTCGGGGCAACAGATTACTCGAACTTAGTTGATCAAGCCACAAGAGATGACGTTTTTATCCAACATTGTAAGCTTTTTTCATTCTGTCACCGTTCAAATCAAAAGGTTCTTTTTCGAGTTATTGAACAACTGAAAACATATCGGAGAAACCTTCGACATAGACATTTCTTGAAGAGAGCATTGAGTTATGATATTTTGGCTCTCAAAAACAGTGTCCCTCCAAATATTGAAATGGCGGTCGATCAATGGAACAACTTTTTCGAAACTGAGGTGATGGACAAAAAGATGGTCCAGAGGGAGAAAAATGAACAAAACATAGTGAAGAAAGTTGATATCCACAGGCTAGGGTCTAAATCGTATGAAGATTTGAGGAGTGAATAGTCATACATGACAAATGATAGTCTAGATGCTCGCAAATAACCTAATGAGGGCAACTTGTACATGCATGCTCGACGAGACAAAGATAATAAATTTCCACCACACTTGGCTAACTCTCGTGAGTATGACCATTTATTTATATATACATATATACTCTTTATATAAAATAATGTTAAAATTATAAGACTAAATATAATTTCACGCTACAATAATTGATCAAAGCCATTCGTAGTCAGTCCGCTTTGAGCCCTTATGATGGCATTTAAAATGATGCCCTGATCCTAGGCCTGTGTTTCAACCGGATCAAAATGAAAAATGTCTCTTTGAAAAAAAATTCGATTTTTTGGGAAATAAAATAATTATTCTGATTTTCGATCCAATTTTTTGGAAAAATAAAAAAATTTTGAATATTGAAAAATAAAAAAATCGACAAAAATCAGAAAAAATCGAAAATTCACAAAATATATTAAAAATCCGAAAATTTCAGAAATTCCAAAAAAAAAAAAAAAAAAAATTTCAGATTTTTGATTACTCGAAATTCTCATTTTAAAGAAACAAAGAAAAGGGTTTAACCCAACATGTAAATACATGAGGATTTGACCATTTTTTTTAGTTGTGTACAAGTTAGGAGGATAATCTCATTTTATAGAGCACACCTTGGAGGCCTCACCCTCTCCCAATCGATGTGGGATATGAGAAAGTTTTAAAAAATTGAAAAAAAATCGAAAAATCAGAAATCGGAAAATAATTCGAAAAAATCAGATTGGCATAGTTTCGAAAAAATTGAATTAAAAATTAGAAAATCGTAAATTCCAAATTATTTTCGATTTTCGATCAGATTTTTTTTGAAAAAATCGAAAATCAAAAATCAACAAACTAAAATTTCATTTCAAATTCGGGAAAAATCGGATCGAAAATCGAAAAAATCGAAAGTTCGGAAAAAAACACAACCCTACCTAACCCAGACCTTTGGAATCGACAAAAGAGGGAGGACAAGAGGTGTCAGATCACATATGATGAAAACCAAATTAAAACACACTGCACCTCTCTTGGACGAGCTCTCTTTTGTGAAGAATCGCATCTCGATCAAAGAGGAAAGTCAATCCAAAATACATGGGGGTGTACAGGAGATTAAGAGTAATCTGAGAATGTTGGCGAGTGAAATTAGGTGCCTTTGGTTCTTATTTACTCAAAGTTTTTGGTCCCCAATGCCTCAAGGTTTTCTTCACCCTCATTCTTAAGGTTTCCCCTATCCTCTGTCTCAAGGTTTCCCCTCTTAAATGCTGCCTCCTTTAACATTCCCTCCGCCTGCTACAGTCCATAGGTCATCGTCATCCAATCACGGTGACTACGGTGAGCATTACTATTTTAGGGACTTGACCAACAGGATTATTGGCATGTGCATACCCATTTTCTTTATTGTCGAAACTCATGTTCAGAATCACTCTTTGGAGATGGATGAGGCTCAGATAATAGTTGATGAAATATACAACGGTTGCTAAGAAATTCCTATGCACGTTGACAGCGAAGAAAGGAACGTGCCAAAATACTATCATAATTGTTTTATCACTTTTGCAGTTTATTTGTTGGTCAAGACTAGGACATGAACAATGTTTAATTTGAGAACAAGTTGTAATATTTTGTTTATTTAGGTTATTTTAAGTTTGTGGGTCACTTGTTGATAATCTTTGTGTATGTAACATGAATTTAAGTTATTTAATTTGATTTTAAGTTGTGCTGAATAATTTGAATGAATTATTAATTGTGCATTATTTTATGTAACATGACATTTGTTCCAACCTATTAATACATGTGAAATTAATCTTGAAGATTATTTAATGGATTTTCTATAATACAAAGAGTGGATGGGGGTTAGTAATCGAATATCAGATAATCATGTAAAGGGCGTTCAAGAATTAGTTAAATACACACACACACACACACACACACACACACACACACACACACATATATATATATATATATTAAAAGTGACAAGTTTTCATATCCGTGCACCCGTTGTATGAATGGAAAATATAAATTTTTAGAAGACGTTGAGTTGCATGTGATAAAGTGGAGAATTTTGCAAGACAATAAAATATGGACATACCATGGTATAAATAATGTACCTTATGTTCTAGAAAAATTATCGATACTCGACCGCGTAATAGAATCCCACCGAGTGGAAGTGGTATATGATTCACCAACACATCGTCCTTTGACCGAACTAATTGATGATGCTTTTAAAATCCATCATTATCAAAACCACCAACATATGAATAGAGATAATGTGCATTATGACCAAGTCAACGAACAAGTTGATGTTGAATTACCAGAAGATCGAGAATACATACGACTAAAAGCTGATGCGACTAAACCATTGTATAAAGATTGCAATGAAGATCACTCGATATTATATGCAATTATTAGTTTGCATAATTTGAAGAGTCAATTTGGTTTGTTGGGCAAAAGCATAACCAAAGTTCTTAAGTGGTTAAAGACATTCTCCCAAAAGAGAACACTTTACGAGAAAATTATCTTAGCATCAAGAAGAGCTTGAAGAATTTGGGTTTGAAGTAAAAATCTATTCATACATGCAAGTATAATTGCATATTGCACCACAATGAGCATGAAGAGAAGAGTGAGTGTCATGTATGCAGTGATCCTAGATATGTGTCGTGTGAGAATGGAAAAGACAAGACTGCAAAATATTGCAAGTGCTCGCAAGTTACACATAAGGTTTTGAAGTATTTTTCCCTCGGGCAACGATTACCGTTTTTCACTGTAGTGTGGGTACATAGGCCATGACATGACTCACTCGATGTGAGGTGGGTGGGAATCTCATTCGTCATCCAATTAATTTACTCATCCGACAACTTTTAAATGCATGATATCATGAATTTGTAAAGGAACCGCGCAATATCCGTCTTGCATTATTAACCGATGGGTTTAACCCTTTCGGTAAATTAAGCACTAATTAAAGTTATTATCCAGTTCTCATAATGCCTTTAAGTCTCCCTCTAACACTGTATATGATAAAGGAGTTTACATTATTGTCTTTATTGATACTTAGGCGTAGGCCCCCGATGATGATATTGATATATTCTTAGCCCTATTTGAGAATATGACGTAGTTACGAGACTACTAGTTTGAGAATATGAACAAAAATTGTAAATATCTAGGCTTATGCTTGAAAACATGCCGCTAGAGGGAAACAACTGAAAACAACCCCCAAACTGCCCTATAAGAGGCACGAACACCTCGAACGGGACCAATTTAACTCGTAAGAACTGACTGGGTAATCACGGGGCTCCCAGTGTGAGAATATGATAAAAATTTTCAAAAATTAAGACTTATGCTTAAAAACATACCGTTAAAGGGCAAAAACTAGAAACAGCCCCTAAACGGCTCTACAAGAGGCATGAACACATTACATGGGACCAATATAACTCATAAGAACTGACCGCTCAATCACGGGAATCCCAGTTTGTGAATAAGATGAAACTTTGCAAATATCTAGACTTAGAGTTAAAAACATGCAGCTAGAGGGAAAAAATTGAAAACAGTCTCCGAATGGCCCTAGAAGAGGCACGAATACCTCGCACGTGACTAATGTAACTTGTAGAACTGACCGCGTAATCACGGGACTCCTGATTTTGAAATATGATGAAGATTTGAAAATATCTAAATTTAGGCTTAAATAATGCCACTAGAGGGAGAAAATCCAAAACTATCCCTTAAGAGGTACAAACACTTCACACTGTACTAATGTAACTCATAGGAACTGATCGCATAGTACTGGAACTCTCAATTTGAGAAGTTGATGAAAATTTACAAATATCTAAACAAACACCTCGTAAGAGGTATGAACACCACTCAAGGGATCAATGTAACTCATAGGAACTGACTGCGTAGTCGCAGTGCATTAGTTTGCTATTGTTGCTTTAGTTTGAATTATAAATGTTTAGCTTGATTTATGAATGTTTAGTTGGAATTATAAATGTTTAGTATGGCTTATGAGTTAACTAGGATGGCACAATGCTTTACTTTCAATTGTCAACACCACAATTGAAATATTTGTTTAATTGTATATGAATTGGCTACTTAATACAAGTTTTTTGTTGGCTTCTTAAAAATAATTTTTTTATTAAATGGATATAGTCACGGCCAGAATTCGTGACCCTCAATTTAAAAAAAACAAATAAAAAAAGTCATGGTTCGTCCCACACATGGTCGCGGCCTAGGTCCGTGACCCAACTTGAACATCATTCCACACATGGTCACGACTCAAGTCTGTGACCATGAAGTCAAATATTATTCCACGGAGGAGACCGTGACCCTTATTTTGGGTCATGGGTGAAGTCCGTGTAAGAGTGGATTTTCTGATACCATTTGTAAGTGTGTGTACACGCCTGACAAGGATGGTTATAAGAAAAAATTCTATTATTTTTCAATTCAAATCCCGAAACACACAAATTCAATTTTAGTCAAATTTTAAACTTTGATTAAATTCAGTGGGCATGCAAATATGTGTTTTAAATATATAATTGCAAGTATCAAACCAAACATGCAAACACTCAGAGATGAGAAAAAAATTCCTTTACAGGGAAAAACCTTTAATCAACACTTTAGGATGTTTTACAAGACTATCAACTTACAGATTTTTTAGACCGATTAAGTATAACACTGAGTGTCTTTAAAACTTTCTAAAGAAAACGGATCAATCCAAAGTCTTCTACAGGTAGCGGTCTACCCTCGGTATCCACCGATCAACCTTCTTCCTTCGGCTCTGATCCCTCAGGTCACAGGATCAGTCGTAGAGAATCCTCTTCACAAGGTCTATGCGAGTTACAAATTCTTTCTAGGGTTTCAAAAGGATTCATAAAATATTTGGGGATGTAAATTTGTGAATCAAAAGTGATTTAATAACACAGAAGATAAAAATCTTTGGTAAAGATATTCTGTCCACATTTTTTTCAAAGTTCCATGCAAAACGATTTCAAAATAGGTATTTTTAGGCCTGGCATAGAATTCCAGGCAACGACTCTTTTGAACGAAAATAGAGGTCATTTGAACGAGAATCTCATCTCTTTTGAACCAGAACCTCAGTTCCTTCGAACGAAAATGCAATCTTGTTTGGACCAACTTCTAACGAAGTAAGACCTGTTACAGAAAATTCTCGTTCGAAGTTTGTTTGATGCTACGATCAAACGAGAAGTCAAAGTCGTTTGAACGAGTCAAGAACTCGTTCGAACGATATAAAACAAAAAGTTTTTTAATTTTAAATCCCTTAAAAATCCAGCCTCAGTTTTTTTAAAAACACATGCCAAAAATAAATATGAATAATTATGAACTCCTAAAAGTTTTATACCTTCATGAGATGTAGAGGAGTCTTGAACTTGGAGATGTTGGAGTTCGGTTCGACGTGTCGGTATGTAACGGGATATGCCAAATACGCCAACGTGCGAATAAATACAAATAAAAAGCCTAAGCTAAAATATTTACGCTCATAAATCTCCCCCTTTGGCTATTCCGGTACAAAACTATACAAAAAAAATAGAAATCTAGATTACATAAAAAACCCCTGTATGAGAAAAAAACTAATACCCTCCCAAACCCTAGAAATGGAATGGCATAGCGAAAATGGCATAGTGAAACATTGTCATCAATCGCATCTTGTTCTACCCTTAGGCAACTTTGACCTCATCAAGTGTAATACGTTCTTCCTCTTAGATACCTATACACATGAAGCAAAGAAAATACCCGTGATGCATAGAGTTTAAAATAGAAAATAAAACTCGTAATACGTTTTGACTCATAAATGAAACTCCTTCAATCTCCCCCTTAATTTGTTCTCCACATTTTTGTCCGAAATAAACAAAAGAGTAGAAACTAAACATGAAGAATAAGGCATCATAAATAAAAAGTAAGCTATCATCACATAGATATGTAAACAACGCACATGTAATGATAATCTTAAAGGCAAAATCCACCAACTATTTTTGAAATTTTTTAAATTTTCAATTATAAATTTTATAAATCCAATATGAGAAATCAAGAACAGATAATCCACACTATGATCAAGTATGTGACAACCATAGACTAAATGTAAACCGCAAAGAGTTAAAATACGATACCGTATATAATATATGCAAAGCATACCAATGAAAATCTGACACATATATATAGGTATAAACGACCACAAAACTCGACACAAAACACATAAGCTTTACACACTAGCAAAGTATAGATATGTCTAAACATGTGGAATGGAATGAATGGACGTGAAATAGATACAGACGAATTATGACCCAAACAATAAAATATGTTCAAGAAGTTCTAATTCATCGCAAAACTTTATCAAAACTAAGATTTAGGATCTAGTGACAAGTAAAATTAAACTTAATAAACAATAAGCACAATGCACACAATCCTAGAATATTTATGGTTCTACAAATCAATAGCATCATGACAAAATAAGCATAACTAGGATTCATTGTGCAAACCCACGGATCTTCAACTAAACACCTTCAAAAGATAAACATATATCATATTTGTTTTCTTTTTTTTCCTCAATTCTTTTGAAGTAATTTTGTTTGAAAGATCACACAAACTAAACTATGTTGGCCTTTAACAATTTTTTTATTTTTACTGCCTTTAATTTTTTCATTAGTCTCTTACCAACGATGGCTTTCCCGCAAAGAAGATTAGCTCCTTTCGTAGACCTTTCCTATGCATCCTTATATTCTTTTATAATAATAAAGTAAAGCTCACGAGCAATGGTTCTTACATGCACAAATCCCCATAGCCACATAAACATATAGATGTCAAAATTGATGGGAGGACATCTCACAAAGCTTAAATATTACATGTGAAAATATTTGAAAAGCTCGTGCATGTGTGCGCGGAGGTGTATACAAAGTCGTATTCGTAAAGAAAATCAAGTTCGAAACAACTCCACGATAACATGGTTAAGAACAATCTAAGTATCTATAATTATAACCAAATGTCCTTGCCACATGAAAAGTGTGGAATTAATTGTATTCAAACAAACCAATATGCCACGCCAAATGTGTAAAACTCAAAATACATAAAAAACCAAAAATCTTTTTGAGTTTTTGAATTTTAATTTTTGAAAACAAACTCTAACTCAAAAGACAAACAAAATCTTTTTGTATTTTTTATTATGACTCAATAAAAGAAAAATAAAATACAAAAGATACACATGTCATAACACTGGCAAACATATATCATGAAGCACAACTAGAGTATGATGAACAAAAACATGCAAGCAATCACCCATCATATACAGTGTATGAAGAGTCATGAGTAAGCATGTGAGAATCAAGCAGTTGAACATTTAGCGCTTCTAAAATAGATTTCCTAATCCTAATAGATATATACTTAACACATTGAGTTTCTTTAACTAAAGGGACACTAGACTTCAACTTCCTAGAACTTCTTCTAAGATCACAAAAAAACGCCCTAAGATGACCTATCTTACCACATGGCTAATATATGTAAACGCGAGGAATGTTACCTATGGATTTACCTTTTATAATGTCCTTCGATGTGATTGACCCTCTAAAACAAACAATGGTATTGGCTATGGATTGACAACGCGAGGAATGCTACCTATGGATTGACCTTTTATAATGTCCTTGGATGTGATTGACCCTCTAAAACAAATAATGGTCTTGGCGTTGGCAATGGAAGCATTAGAATCACGGGAGCAAGTACCATTACTACCAAAACTACTCGAGTCTTTCATATCATTTTTAAACTTCAAAATTTTAGACTCAAGCAAAGAATTGGACTCTTAAAGTTTTAGGGACAATTTCTTTAAATTTTCAATCATTCCTAGAAGGTTATCTTTCTCCTCCTCAATGCAAGTGAATTTATCCTAAGATCTTCTTGCATGCCTTCAAATCACTAATCAATTTATCATTATCCTCAATGACATATATACTCGCCCTTAAAATTATTGAGTCCTTTAATTCTTTCTCTTAAATTTAGACTCTACCATCACTCTCTTTCTTGGGCAATTCTAGATTTTTAAAATCACGGTCCATGTCCACGAGCTTCTCACGAAAAAAATCTCTTTGAGTTTGAATAGTTTGCAAAAGTTCTATAGCATCTTGACAATGAAAATTTTCTTTTTCAAGAATTTAATTCTTTTAGTAAACTCCAAATTCAAATGATTTAATTTTACATCACGATTATGAATCTCATTAAATTTCTCTCGAATATCAAACTTGTCGTCATCAAACACATCAGATAATTTATCATTACGGGAATCCATCGAGAAGAAAAAAAAAATAAATCCAAGAGAGAAGAAACCACCCTAAAATAGCACGAAACAAGGATCTACACGATAAATTAATGCAACCTGTTCTGATACCACTTGTAAGAGTGGATGCTCTGATACCACTTTTAAGCGCGTGAACATGCCCGATAAGGATGGTTACGATAAAAAATATTATTTTTCAATTTAAATCCCAAAGCACACAAATCCAATTTTAGTCAAATTTTAAACTTCGATTAAATTAGGCGTGCATGCAAATTTGTGTTCTAAATATATAATTGCAAGTATCAAACCAAACATGAAAACATTCAGAGATGACAAAACCTTTAATCAACACTTTAGAATATTTTATAAGACTGTCAACTTACAGACTACTTAGACTAACTAAGTATAATGCGCAGTGTCTTCAAAACTTTCTAAAGAAAACGACTCAATCTAGAGTCATCCACAAGTAGCGGTCTACCCTTGGTATCCACCAATCAACTTCCTTCCTTTTTCCTTCAGGCTTGATCCCTCGGGTCACAAGATCATCCGTAGAAAATCCTCTCGACAAGGTTTGTGCAAGATACATAAACTTTCTAAGGTTTCAAAAGGATTCACAAAATATTTGGGGATGTAAAGTTTGTGAATCGAAAGTATTTTAATAACATAAAAGATGAATATCTTTGGTAAAGGTATCGTGTTCATGTTTTTTTCAAAGTCCCTTGCAAAAAGGTTTCAAAATAGGTATTTATAGGACTGACACAAAATTTAAGGTGACTGCTCGTTCGAATGAAAATAGAGGTCATTCGAACGAGAATAACATCTCGTTTGAACAAAAACTCGAGTTCGTTCAAATGAGACTACAATCTCATTTGAACCAACTTCTAACGAGCTTCTAACGAAGTAAGACCTGCTATGCAGAGAATTTTCATTCGAATTTCATTTGATGCTCTGATCGAATGAGAAGCCAAAGTTGTTTTAACGAGTCAAGAACTCGTTCGAATGAGATAAAATAAAAAAGTTTTTTTAAATCCTTTGAAAATCCAACCCCGATTTTTCTGAAAACACATCCCAATTATAAATATGAATAATTATGAACTCCTTAAAGTTTTATACCTTCATGAGATGTAGAGGAGTCTTGAACTTGGAGATATTGGAGTTTGGCTCAATTTGTCAGCGCGTGTCAGTTTGTAATGGTATATGCCAAATACACCAAAGTGTGAATAGATACAAATAAAAAGCCTAAGCTAAAATATTTGCGCTTACAGTCTGTGACCACATTTTTTGGTCACGATAAAAATGGTCACACTCGAGGTCCGTGACCCGCGGACCTAGTCACACTCTAGGTCTATGACCATATTCGATATATGAGGCAGTGCACAATCAACTTTTGTTGAGATAGACAACGATTTATAAAAATTTGAAGGTCAGCTTTACTATCGATTGGATGATTCCCGCCCAAGGAGAACCCAATGGGCTTCTTAGGGTATGCTTGGGATTCCTAGGTAGCAAGAGGTAGGGGTATTAGATTAATAGGGGTTCTTGAGTGGGATGACTCAAAGATGGAGTGGTAGATTAAATCTTCGATGGATTAGAGTATTGATAACCCGGAGGAGATGAGAATTGAGGTTGGGGTGTATAAGAGCGCCCAGTTGGCGGTGTTCCGCCATTTGGTTGACTATTTACATTTATGTTCAAAATTTCCTACAATTAAAAAAAATAAGCGACGTATGCAAGAAAAGTCATGTTTACGACTATATATATGTATATACCTTTTCAACAACTTTTAAAACCTGCTCGATGTGTATGGTTTCCATCCAATCAGTATTACTTTTTAAAAATCTATGAAATTTTGCACGCGATTAATTGGGCATAATCGTTCTATGATTGACGTATAAAGGTCCATGACATAAACTCATAATGCTTTCTTCTTCAACTTATTTGCAAGCTCATTTTTACATGAATATGTCGCGAGATGTTACAATTTGGGTGAATGCTCTCTTTACAGAACTGTATCCTTGATGGATGGATGTTTTTCAGCCTTTTCTAATAGTGTCACCAATGTCAGTGCCCTGTCGAGATTAGGAAGGAAAAATATATTCTCTACTGCATCATCCCAACATTTTGGCAAGGAAAAGAGAATATAATTGAACAGGTACTCTTGCGAGAGATCAACTCCATGATTTGTAAGGTATTTAAATTGTTCAATTTTTCTCTTCCCATACTTATAAATAGGAGTTCCGTCTATATGGCGTGCACTAATAAAAGATGTTTAAGTGTGGTCTTGCACCCTCTTGTACTCTTGTTGAAAGTAATTACTACCGTGACTCATTTTTTATAAGAAAATATATAGAAAGGTATGAATATGAGTCATAGAGGTAATGACTCTAATTAATCCTAAACTAATTATGATTTTCCATCCGATCAATCATACACAATAATTTCAATTGAAGTTCATTTCAATTTATTAAACTTAAAATTACTATCTGTCCACCAATTGTGCAAGTCCTTCCACTAATTTATGTTCATAAAAAATAACCATTTAAATAAGGGGTTAATACGGCCACAACAAGTTAACCAAATGACTATATTATAAACATTTAATGTAAATATGTGCACATGCGAGTATGTGTGCATGTGTATGTATGTATGGGTGTGCATGCGTATGTGTGCATTTGTGATTGTGTGTGTAGTCATTAAGATATGGTAGTCATAAAGACAAATAATTAGTTAAAGGTTTATTATGAAGAATTAATAGAGTGAGCCTTATAAGTATCCATCATCTGTATCCAACCATGATCCTTCAACATAACCCACAACAACCATTAACCCAACAATCCACTACAAGTTTATCCCATACTCGTTCTAAATAGTGTACTTAATTCATTCCATAAAAGAATAAAATTTCTTACATAATTAGTCCATTTCTCAATTCCAAGAAAATAATGTCATAATTCCAAGAACATAATGCCAAGAAAATAATAAGAACATAAATCCAAGAACATACTATCATGGGGTATTCAAACATAAAATCTTCATCAATTAAGTATTTAGTATCAAGTTTATTACTCATGGAGTTATAGAAATAACTATACCTAACATGAACTTTCTCATATTTTAATCAAACTTTCAACTATATCTCAGTTACTCGATATATATTCCAATTATCATAAATCCAAGAAGAAGTCTAATACCTTGATAAGTTAATTCTACATCAAGGGTTTCACATACAATTTCTAACAATAAATAAGGGTATATTTTAATATAAACATGTGAGAATAAAAAAACAAACACACACACACACACGCTCACGCTCACGCTCACGCGCAGACGCACACATATATATTTAAAAAAGTTATTAGTTACGTTGATAAGGATTCTATAGTTTTGTTGTTTAATAGTGTATATATAATATTTTAACTAACTTTAGGGTTTTTTAAAAATTATTTTTCTTGCATTTCAATATTCGACTCAATTTAAGTTTATTATGTTTGATAAAATATTTTTAAAAATATTTTGATCTACAAATAATTTCGGGCATTTCAAATAATTCGTTCGTTTCAAACATTTCAAACTTTGACTAAATTTGAGCTCCAAATAATTTCGTACACTTCAATCCTGCTACTGTGTACACACACACACATATATATTGAAACACATACACATACACACACACATAGATATTTAAACATACACACACGCACTGAAACACACACACACATTCAAATACACATATTAAAATACATATACACACACACATAAATTGAAACATACACACACACACACACACAGAGACACACACTGAACACACATACACAGAGAGAGAGAGATGTACCCCTGTATACCGATAAAGAGAGAGAGAGAGACTGGAGGAGAGAGGTGGAGGTCACCCACTAAACCAAAAAGGCCAAAATAGCACCCTTCACCCGGCCACCCTTGTCACGGTCAAAGATAGAGATAAAAAAATACGCATTTTTTGTTACGGTCTTTGATCGTGACAAGTTTGTGACAACTATTGTCACAGACTTGTCATGGTCAAAGACCGTGACAAGTGGAGTTGTCACGGACGTGTCACGGTCAAAGACCTTGACACGTCCTGTAACACCCCGCCCAGGGCTGTGTTTCGACCGGATCGGATCGAAAAATGCCTCTTCGAAAAAAATTCTGATATTTTCGAAAATAAAATAACTATTCCGATTTTCGATCCGATTTTTTTGGAAAATTAAAAAAAATTCCGAATTCGAAAAAATCGAAAAATCGACAAAAATCAGAAAGTCACAAAATATATTAAAAATCCAGAAATTTCGAAAATTCCAAAATTTCAAAAAAATAAATTATGGATTTCCGATTACTGGAAATTCTCATTTTAAAGAAACAAAGAAAATAGCTTAATGCAACATGTAAATACATGAGGATTTGGCCAATTGTTTCATTTGTGTAGAAGTTAGGAGGATACTCTCCTTTTATAGAGCATATTTTGGAGCCCTCTCCCTCTCCCAACCGATGTGGGATATGGGAAACTTTCAAAAAATCGAAAAAGAAATCGAAAAAATCGGAAATAATTCAGAAAAAATCGAAAATTCAGAATTATTTTTGATTTTCGATCCGATTTTTTTTGAAAGAATCGGAAATCGAAAAATCGAAAATCGGCAAACTAAAATTTCATTCCAAATTCGAAAAAAATCGGATCGAAAATCAAAAAAATCGAAAAGTTCAGAAAAAAACACAACCCTAACCCCGCCTAATTAATTACTGGGTGGTCAGTCCTTAATTAATTAATCTCGGAATATCAAGTTGGATGAGATAATGCATCACTGTCGAAACTCAATTAATTTAATAAAACTAACCACCTAGTATTTAAAAGGGTTGGTGTCAAATTTTTTTATTGTTATTAAACATCAACATCAAAGTGAATAAATATAAAGCCTTCATCATACATCCCAATAATATAAAGAAAACTAACTGAATATAAATAAGAAACTGGAGCAACACATCCAGTTAAAGTCCATACAGTAATCCAACGACATGAAATTAAAACCTACATATAAAATAGAACAACGCTAAGTCTGAACGTAAATAGGAGGGATGACATTTACAACTGGATTAGGAAACTGATAGATAAGGAGCAATAGGCCTGGAAACGTCTACTAGCAATATCATGTAGCTTCCACAGCAATTACAGCTCGACAAATGAATGACAATCTCTAAGTCTGATATCCCTATGGCGGAGCACCTAAAATAGTAGAACGAGCGGAAAGATTTACAGAAAAACGGGTCAGAGCCCGAGTAGAAAACAGTTTAAAAAAATAGCAAGTGCATAAATTGATTTAATTAGCACATATATCATCCAAGTTAACGTGCTCACTTGAGATGCTCACCTCTCCTCTAATGTGCACACCTAGCGAATCTAACTACCCATACTAGTTCGTTACTCTACTTAACTTATGTAAGATGATCGCTATAACTGGTACAATTACTAACAACCCGCAATCAATATGTTTATTATTAAAGGATATATTAATTATACAATGATTTATTCTATTATCATTCACCTCTCAACTGGTGACCCAGTAAGCGTATACTTTAATAGAATATCCAACAAGAAGCAAAGGATGGAATTTAATATACATATATAAAAACTCAATAGGTATACATCCAACCATATATACATCCAACCATATATATACAACACCCCGGGTTAAGAAACCCCCGATGTTAGGCATACTCGGCTATCTGGTACCATTGCATCGCTCACATATAAAGGATAATAGGTTCAATCTCTCAAGAATCGATTAAACATATACACATATTGGAGGCGAACATAGTCCCAAGCCTATGGGCTACGCACATACTTACGCACCCATACGGCTGTCAGCACTATCATTCTCAGATAGCCCGTACCTAGGTTCCATGTCCTAGTGGTACGACTCAAAATCCCTCCGAAGGCACATAAGATATGGTCGATCACAACACGTTAACCCACATTCGTTAGCCAGCAGCTAGGTATGTCATACACATAATATTCCAAGTAATATGCATGCACACAACTTATACTCATTTATAGGTAATCACATAACCCAAAAACTATACTCCTCAAGTACCATTAATGAAATCACTCTCTTTGATGTCCGTATATATGAATACACGTATAGTCTCTTTGGGACTTACATCCTCTCCTAGGTTTCCACCAATATCAATATTATAAGTACCATTACCCCTTTAAATTCCTTAACATATTAAAATTTAAGCCACCTATTACTCACGTAGGTGAATACTCGTATATAAATAACCCTAGGAAGGTTTCTAACCCAAACAAACCCTAAAAACCCATTCTGGAATTTCGTTAGAAGTTTTAGGATTCTCGTTCGAACGAGTTCATTCGAACGAAGTTCCAGCTTCGAACGAATTCAACAACTCATTAGAAAGGTCATTGGAAATCTCGTTAGAAGTCTCGTTCGAACGACCTGGGCAGGTCTTCTAACGAGATTTCAGAACAGACCCTGTTCTTCCTCAACTTCGATTTTCTCAACTTTTAATCCTCCAAAACATAATAATACTCATCCCAATTCAGATCACATGATGTTACCTTAACCCCAATCACCATAAGACCCTTTTTAACGCAAATTAAAGGTCTAATCCTTAAAGATCAAAGGAAAATTAAACTACATCTTAAGCTTCCAAAATTATTCTTAAATATGAACCCATAATTTAAAGTCCAAGCTCTTGATCTAAACTATGAATAAAATATATAATTTCCAAATTTTATTAATCTAATCAAGGGAAAAACCTCTACATGCATACCCATCTCAAATTCCTAAATCTTCTTCATCATTTACTCTAAGAAAACCCTAGATTTTCTTTGTCCCAAATTCATATCTTTAAACCTAAATTAATAAGAACAATATATGCTAAAAAGAAGAGCAAGATAAACACTTTCCTTAAAACAAACTTCTGATCCGTAGGTTGAAATGAAAGCTTGAGTTCTTTAGTTTGAGCTTCAATGGGATCTTCTCCTCTTCCTTAGCTCTCTCTCTCTTTGCTTATATCTCTCACATGGGTTGAAGACTAACATAACACTAACCCTAACTGATTTTAATTACCCAATTTTCTTCCATCTTAATACCCAAAAATACCAAAAGACTAAAATACCCCTTCGGAGTGTTATTTTGGGCTAAAATGACCCGAACTTCAAATACAATACCTGAGTAGTGTTTTCTGACTATTTCGATCCTTTCGAACACTCCGGTGCACTCAAAATAGTCATTCGAGTTATATAAGAATAATTTACTATTTAAACCCCCAATTACATACTAGTGATGTAACTCGTGCGCGTCCCAAATATTTATAACATAACTGAAGTATATCTCATCACCAATCATAATATCATTTCAATAACTACTAACTCTCATCCCGCTAGTAATTAGTATCATAAAATGAGATTAATTAAAATTTATATTTTCTCTCTTCCTTTAATTTAATTAATCCTCCCCATTTTCCATAATTTCAACATAAATATACGTAAAAATATACGGGGTATTACAGTCTATGATAACTTTTGTAACTTAAAACCCTAGCCACTTTTTTTCTTTTTCCTCGCATTTCAGTTCCCTCATTTCTCTCTCTCTCTCTCTCTCTCTCTCTCTCTCTCTCTCTCTCTCTCTCTCTCTCTCTCTCTCTCTCTATGTGTGTGTGTGTGTGTGTGTGTATGCGCGGGTGAGTGTGTGTGTGTGTGGACCAAGATTTGAGAGTGTGTGTGTGTGGTGGGTCAGTGTGTGTGTGTGGGTCAGTGTGTGTATGTGTGTTTTAGGGTCACTGTGTGTGTGTGTGTGGGCCAAGATCTCAATGTGTGTGTGTGTTTGAAATTGAAATTGATATTAAAATTGAAATTGGTATTTAAAATTGTTATTTTAAATTGAAATTGTTATTATAAATTGAAATTGATATTGACATTGAAATTGAAATTGTTTTCTCTCTCTCTCTCTCTACACACACACACACACATAGATATTGTTGAATTGTTTGGAATTCTTGAATTGTTGTTGATTGGTGGATTTGAACATTTAAATGGCCATTGAGTTGGTTGGCCTTTAGACCATACTATAAATTTTAAAAATTTGTTGTTAAATAATTAATAATAGTGCGCATAAATACTAGCCTTCTAGTTCTTATGCGTAAGCATTCAATATCCCTTAGACCTGTTCGAGACTCATTACCCCTGTAATGACATCTCTCGAATTTTCCCATTTAGACAGTTTGGGACGGCATAGTTTCTGTATAATAATATTCTTAGTGGCTTAAACTTGTTACTTTTGGGGAAAGTTCAGCTCCCGTCTCTTAATGTTCTCTTGGTACATACTAGATGATGCGGTGATAAGTGTTATTTCAATTGACAAATTGAAATAACACTTATATTTGCGAATTATGTGTAACAACCCGGATTTTTTAAATGATAATTTTTAAATTAATTTTGGAAATCGGAGAAAAATGAAATTTTGGATTTTATAAATTTTATAATTTAAATTGTTGGTTTTTATATTTGAAAAATAAATTTTCAAACGTAATCAGAATCGGAATTAAAATGGAGTTTTATTTGAATTTTTATTAAATGGAAGAGTCCTCAAAACATAAGACTCTGTAGAAAAAAATATTTAAAAATATTGGACGGTCTGATCAAGCTGAAATATTTTGTACGGTTTCCTCTCATCTTCATCTAATTATCTAAAAAATTTCATCGAATTTCAACGGTCCGATCGTCCGTAATAAATTTTTTAGTGTTTGTATCTGATTAGAACTATTTTCTTATTCAAACTCTTAATCCTTTATATATATCAATAAATTCGTGGCTTGGCTTTTCAAATAACTTTTTCATCAACTTTTCAACCAGAAGACATCTCCAAAATTACTCCCTTTCATCTACAAATCATAGCCCCAAACTTATTCAAGATTTCAACCTTAGATTAGAAGGCTTATTTGGTGTTTTCTCGAGTTTGGCCTAGAACGAGATTTGATTATTTTCGCGAGAGGAACGTGATGGTGAGATCAAATTTAGAGGCTAAATTTTTGTGATGATTCATGTGATAATTTAAAGGTACTGGACTTACAGAATATGCTCCTAAATTCTCCCGAGAGTATTCCGTTTGTTTTTCTGTATCGATTGCACTGGTGTTGAATTTTGGTATTCATTTGGACTCTGAAAATTGTTGGAATCTAAATTATTTATTCATTGTGATATATTATATTATGATTTGAGCATCGGGTCATGATATTTTAATATGGCACGGAGAATGGGCACCCGCTAATAGTCCAAAATTCAGATATGCTTAAGAATGCATAGGCGTGGTGAGGTGAGGCCTGGTGACTCATTGATGTGTTGTTGAGAAATTAATATTGATATAATGCTTGAGTATTGCATTTGATTTGTATACGCGGATTCATATTGTTGCGATTTATTCATCGTGCTATTATTTTTGAGCATCTATTCCTGTCATATTGTGTACTTCCCCGTATTTTCTTTTAGTTGGCAGTTTAGCGTGAATTGGGACGCTATGGACTATTTTGGAGAATTATTTTAGAGCTTGGATTGGAAGATTTATTTTTGATGTAATAATTAGTGGTGGAATTTTTAGTTGGAGAATTTCATATTCGAGAGATTTTATTGTAATCGTTTTGTGGGAATATAAATTATGGATTTATTTCATTTAACTGTGGACATTTAGATGCTCTATACTTGTTGATTGATGGTTTTAGTTTAGTTTAGTTTTTATCGCAGTAGCACGTCGCATGTCTCTTTTCGGGCCCGCGGGGTGTTACATTATGTCCTGTACTTGGAGAACTATGGGATATGCTGTCGAATTTTTCTCAAATGAAAATAATGTACATGTTCTTCTAAGTATATTACAAAAATATACGGTCTTGAATGGGATATGACCATTCACCCTTTAGAGGAGATGGAAGAAACATGCAGCCTTCAGTGTGTGTATTCTGAAATTAAAATTTGTATATTGAAATTGGTATTCTGAAATTAAAATTTGTATATTGAAATTAAAATTTATATATTGAAATTGGTAATTGGTATAATAGATATATTGTGGTAATTGGTATAAATTGATTTATAGCGGGTTTGCCCTTACAACTCTATCTATCTCTCTAATTGCAGTAGCAGTAACCCCTTTCCTCTTCCTCACATATTTCGGTGACCATCTCTCTCTCTCTACACACATTTCGGTACATCTCTCTCTCTCTCTCTCTCTCTCTCTATATATATATATATATATATATATATATATATATTTATGTTTATATATATGTACATACATACATATATGTTTGTGCTCATAAATTGTTATAGAATACATGCATGCATGCACCCCAAAGTAAGTGTTATATAACAAGTAACGAGGATGAAAAGGTAATATGTAATTGTATATAAGTTGATTTAGTGTAAATTTACACCCTCGTTATATAACACTTGATTTGGGGTGTGTGTGTGTGTGTGTGTGTGTGTGCATGCATGCATGCATGTATTCTCATGTGAATGCATAACATAACGGTACTGTAACATGATATAATGCTTTTTATATGCTCATGTTCACTTCATAAGTTGTCGATTGGTGGATTTGAGTATTTAGATGGCCATTGAGTTGGTTGGCCCTAGGCATTTCTAACACTTTGCATTACTATTTGAATTGTTGTTTTGGGTTCTTGAATTGTTGTTGACTGGTGGATTTGAACATTTAGATGGTCATTGAGTTGGTTGAACCTAGGTATTTCTAATATTTCACATTTTTATTTGAATTGTTAGTTGGGATTCTTGAATTATTATCGACTGATGGATTTGAACATTTAGATGGCCATATTGAGTTGGTTGACCCTAAGCATGTCTAACATTTAGGGTTGTGATTCTACCGAATATAAATAAGACATAAATGAAACATGCTAAAATTTTTAAAAGCTTGCTATTAAATAATTAATAATGTGTAATGAAACATAACTATATATAAATCATCACTATAAACATTACTACCGAATAAATTAATATACGCTTCTTACCCATAATAGGTGATTGTTTGTAGTGGCTGTGATGGGATATCCTAAATATAAAGAGTGGATGGGTAAACAAATAGATTAGGGGATGTGTGTCGCAGAGGTGCTAGTGAATTTGTGAAATACGCAAAGAGATGTCGCAATGATGAAAAGTTCTCGTGTCCGTGTGTTAAGTGTAAGAATGGTAAGGTGTTTGAGTGGAAAACAGTTGAGCTACATTTGTTAAGATGGGGTATGCAAGATAGTTATCGATTTTGAATTTTTCATGGGGAATCGAAAGTTCCATTTATCCCCGATCAACCTTCACAACAACCTTCAACAAGTAGGATAGATGTTCAAGGGAAGGAGGACAATGTAAATCATAATATGCTAGATGATTTAGTTGATGACGCGTATAAAGTTCATGAAGTGTAAGAAAATGAGGTCACTGATGATGTACAAGGTTCAGGTGCTCATAAAGATATCAGGATAGACCTTGATGATGACTACCAAAGTTTAAAATTTACGGCTACCCAGCTTTTGTACTCGGGCTGTGACAAAGATCAAATAACTTTACATGCCATGGTTGGTTTGCATAGTTTGAAGACCCAATATGGTTTGTCTGATAATAGTGTGCAATGAATTTTGAATCGGATGAGAGGCTTTCTAGCCAAGTAGAATACGCTTCAAAATAGCTATCCTACTATGAAGAACAATTTGAAAGGTTCGGGAATAAACTATAAATCAACTCATGCTTGTGTGTATGACTGCATACTATAGTGAAAGGAGTATGAAAATCTTGATCGATGTCCCGTATTCGATGAACCTAGATATGTGCAATTTACTGGTAAGGAAGGCACAAGCTCAAAAGTGCCTTAAAAAGTGTTGAAATATTTTGCCGTTGGGCCTATATTGAAGAGGTTTTCACAATTCCAAGGATAGCAGAGGCAATGACTTGGAAATCTAGGCCAGAAGTAGGGTATAATCTCATGCGTCATCTTATTGATTCTATAGCTTAGAAGATGATGAATTATGAGTATCCCGATTTTGCCCGAGAACAACGTAGCATTCGTTTGGAAATATCAATAGATGGTTTCAATCCATTTGGAAATCTAAGCACTACTTAGCTTGTATGGCCAGTGATCCTAGCACCACTAAACCTCCTTCATTCACAGTGTAAGAGACCAGAATTTTTGATACTATCTTTGTTAGTACCTGGGCCAAAGGCACCAAGTGAGGGCATCACTGTCTACTTGGCTCCTTTGGAAGAATAATTAAATGAGTTGTGGGAAGAGGGTGTTGAATAATTTGACTCCTTTAAAAAATAAAAGTTTACGCTGAAAGCTATGTGGATGTGGGCAATTCATGATTTTCTAGCTTATGGGACATTATCCGGTTGTGTAATACATGAATATTTGGGGTGTCCTATTTATAGAGAGGAGACTGAATCTCTGCATCTCATCGATAGTTGAAAAAATATATACCATTACCATAGGAGGTTTTTGCCCCCGATCATAGTTTTAGATTTGAGAAAGGTTCCAATTTTTTTATCGAGCGGGGTTGAACATGGGCTACCTCCGAGAAAACTTTCAGGTTCAGAAATTGAAAGTAAATCTTCTAATTGTGTCCCTAATAAGGTAGGTAAGAATCCAAAATTCAAGAATGTCAAGCATAAGAAGACATTAACTGTATATGAAATTGAGACAAGAAAGGCATGGTCTAGGAGATTAATTTTATATGACTTGCCTTATTAGAAGAATAACCCGGTGCGCCATGTATTGGATATGATGCATGAGGAGAAGAACATCACTAAACATATTGTGGGCACATGCTTGGGGGTGTCATTCAAAGGATAGAAAAAATGCACGAAAAGACCTTAAATCGTTGAAACTTAAGCCACAACATGGTTTAAACAAGATGGTAGGGGAAGGACAATAATTCCCCCTGGTGCATTTACTTTGACGAGTGAGGAAAGGAACGTACTTTTAGACACAATATATAATTTGAAGGTTCCATCTAATTTTTCATCCAACTTGAAAAGGATTGTGAATTATAGTACCCACGATTTACATAAGTGTAAGTCCCATGATTGGCATGTGATCATGCAATTGGTTCCTCTATTATTTAATAATTATTTCTCCAAGCACAAGGAATCACAGAGGGCTATTATGAAAATTAGCATATGCTTCTGACTTTTATGTGAGAAGGTAGTCAATTGAGATCACATAGTGGCCGCAAAAGTAGTAGTGACCGAAGTACTTTCTCCCATCTTACTTTGACATAAGTGTTCACTTGATGGTGCACCTATGCGACGAGGCACTTCTTTGCTACCCGGTTAGATATCGGTGGACGTATCCGTTTGAAAGATTGATGAAAGTTTTCATAGATTACATCAAGAATACACGATACATTGAAGGACCAATTGGAGAGAAATACATCACCGTGGAGTCATCAATCTACATTCGGGAAAATATGCCTGACCCAAGCAGCGTGGATAACATTGATGAGTTTGTCAATGAGGGTGGTCAGGTGTTGGGAAAGCGAGTGAAATTAACGAGTTTACAACATGAATAAGTATCTCATTATCTATTTGACACACATGAAGATGTCGAAGAATGGAAAAAGTAAGTTTATATTATTTTAACTTTTACATTATTTTAATTTTTATACATGATCAATTTCGTAATACGTTCATCATGATCGATGCAGAAAATATGATGCGTGTGGGAACAATTAAAGACGAAGAATGAAGGCCCAATTAGACAACGAATTTAGGCTGTGGTTGTCACACGAGGTAATTATAATGAAAATCTCTCTTATTAAATGTCACATTACAAGAAAGCATTAAAACTAACCTATATAATTTATCTATAATCTTAGTTGTTATAGACGGGTGATGCAGCATCAAGACTTTCTCGTTTAGTCCCTAGACCCTTGTTCAGGGCACACGAGTACAAAGTATCGATTGAATGGTTACGTATTCAGTGCAAATGTGTATGAGAAAATGCAAATGTAATGAATTCGGGTATTTCATACAAGGCTCTTACTTATTTTTTGTGTGAATACGAGAGATAAAAATCTCGTTGAACCTGAAATGTCTTACTACGGTGTCATTCGAAATATATTTGAAATGGATTATATAAGCTTAAAAAAGGTTGTGTTTTACTGTGAATGGGTAAGAGTTGAGGATAAAAATTCTTATAAAGTTGATCCTGACACCAACTTGATCATGGTTGACTTGTCCAAGTTGAAGAGCAACGAACACGTGAGTGATGATCCATTTGTTTGTGCTTTTGAAATTGTTAAGCAAGTATTTTACTCAGAGTATATCAACAACGAGCTGTGATCAATTGTCCTACATGATCCAAAGCGTCTAACCAGTGGTGTGGATGACTTGACTGCTCATACAGAATATCAATCCAGTTTAGATGATAACCCGATTTTGAAACAATTTTTAGATTTGTAATGAGTATTCCAATTATTTGAAACAATGCTTAGTTTGGTTTATGATATGGATTTGTATTCTTATAATGTTGTTAACTTGTATTCATCTAGTGCTTTACTAATATAAGACGGCAATTTAATGATTTTATTCATTTGAATTTGATCAGTTCCGGTGGATTTAAATCAAAATTGGTGGGTTGGTTATTGAATATATTAATTTGGATTTTAGTCAGTTTAACCGTTAATTCTTAGTCCATGACATGACCTGAATTTAAAATAATTTTTAGATTTATAATAAGTATTCTATTTATTTGAAACAATGCTTAGTTTGGTTGATGATATGGATTAATATTCTTATAATATCATTAACTTGTATTCGTCTAGTGCCTTAATTAATTTGGATTTTAGTTAATTTAAAGATTTTATTCATTTGGATTTGATCATTTGATCATATACGTATTTGTACTAATAATTTTTTTTTTGCAGGAAATGGCTTCATCTAGGCATCACGGTAGGGGAGGTGAGGAAGGCTTGTCTGCCATTAGGCCCCCAAAATCGAGCAAATTGTGGCCCGTCATCGAGAACAAGACGACCTTATTGGCTAGAGGCCTGCAGTTGCTCAAGTCGATTGTCGTCCCGGGGTACACGGATTGGAGGAAGGTGCCACGGGAGCTCAAGATGGCCATTTGGGGGGCACTACAGGTAGTTACTCACTTTATTTTTATTTTGTATTTTTATTATATTTTTTAACTTAAATACAACTAAGACATACGTTCTTTTTGGTTTGTATTTGTTTGATAGGAACAATTCAGCCTGCCCCCACATGTCTGCGACTCCAAATTAGAACAATTGAGAGATCAATACAAGACGTGAAAGAAAAACATGCGGGCACGGTACTTTGGGCATGACCGAGAGTCCATATTGAGGGTCCGTGATACCGTACCGTCAAAGGATTCGATCTCATTAGCACAGTGGAAACTTCTTGTCGACAACGAGACCGAGGAGCGACAGTTAACATCTCGCCAATCGGAGAGAAACAATCGAGCAAGAAAGGTGTACGTGCACTACTCCGGGCGAACGTCTTATGCCGAGGTGGAGCACAGAATGGTAAGTTTTTATTTTTCTTTAATTTAATTTTATGTTATTCTAATTTAGAATTACTTTGCATTACTTACTAATTTTTCTTTATTTTATTTTAGGAGACGAGGAGTGGCCCTAGAGGTAGGCCACATAGGCTCGATGCCTATGTGACAATTCAAACAAAGAAATGCAAGGATAAGGAGGTGTCCCTAAGGATGGCTGCCACAATTGTAAGTTATAAAAATATCTTATAATTATTTTATTTTTTAATTACGTTATAATTTTTTATTAACTTAACTAATCTTGTACTTTTTGACGTTTCAGGCAATGCTTAAAGAAGTGCATGACAAGCATTCTGATGTCGACAAGGCATCTTTGGCTACGAACGCACTAAGCCAAGTGCTCGGGGGCGGATCACACAGGGAGGACTAGGAGGTGAGCTCTCAGGTGGGGAAGTCGAAGCTCATCGTGATTGAGACGAGCAACACCGGGTTGGCTCGTAAGGTGGACACCCATGGCGATAAGTTAGAAAGGTCGAGGCGATGGTCCTCGATATGTTTGAGTTCATGAAGAGTCAGTTAGGGTCCACCTCATGCAAGGGGAAGATGAAGGGGAAGGAGAGGGGGAAGGGGGTAGACGAGGACGCCACTGCTCCATCTCTCTCACCCTCATAACCGATACGCACCCAGTCACCGCCTGTATATGATTCATTTCCCATCATGACCCCCGTCGAATGGCCTATGTATACAATCGTTTGGCCGAGAATGTATTTGATAGACATATTTGGTGTCATGCCTATAGTTAGGTGGTTGAGGGACCTGAACACACACCCAGGTAGTGTGGTTAATGGACGCGCCATGCAAGATATAGAGGCAAAAGGTTCTCGTCACCCATATTGTGCCCGAAAGAGAGAATGCACATTTGTTATTGGAACAACAATGCGGCGTTCGACGAATTGATGGATATGTCAATTCATATGTAGTGTGTCCTACCTTCCTCCTCCGATTTGCTCAAGACCCTAGTCCGTGACATTATTTGTATTTATTTATTTTGGATATTGAATACTGGATATTATTTTGTATTTTTTTTATTTGGTTATGGATATTTGTTGGTTGGTTATGGTTATGGGTATTTGTATTTATTTGATTTGGTTATTGAATATTGAATGTTGCTTGATATATATATATATGCTGTAACTAGGGTTGTGTTTTTTTCCGAACTTTTGATCTTTCTGATTTCCGGTCAGATTTTTTTAAATTTGGAATGAAATTTTAGTTCGTCGATTTTCGATTTTTCGAAAAAAATTGGATTGGAAATCGCAAATAATTCTGAATTTTCAATCCGATTTTTTCGTAATTATTTTCCCATTTTTGATATTTTCGATTTTTTGAAAGTTTTCCATATCCCACATTGCTTGGGAGAGGGAGATGGCTCCAAAGTGTGCTCTATAAAAGGAGATTTTCCTCATAACTTCTACACAAATGAAAAATGGGCCAAAACCTCATGTATTTACATGTTGGGTTGAGCCATTTTCTTTGTTTCTTTAAAATGGGAATTTCGAGTAATCGAAAATTATTTTTTTTGAAATTTTAGAATTTTCGAAATTTCTAGATTTTTAATATATTTTGTGAATTTCCGATTTTTGCCTATTTTTTGGTATTTTCGAATTCAATTTTTTTTAATTTTTCGAAAAAACCGAATCGAAAATCGGAATATTTATTTTATTTCAAAAAAATTAGAATTTTTTTCGAAGAGGCATTTTCCAATTCGATCCGACCAAAACATAGGCCTAGCTGTAACATGTACAAATATACGGCTGGACAGTGGCGGTGGCCATACTGGCCAAGAATATTTTTAATGCTGCCCAAATTTGTCATGGACTTTGACCGTGACAAGTCCGTGACAAACGAAAATTGTTATGGACTTGTCGCGATCAAAGTTCGTAACAATTTTTTATTTCTCGCGGACTTGTCATGGACTTTGACCGTGACAAGTTTTGCTTTGTCACGGACTTGTCCCGGTCAAAGTCCATCCCAAGTTCAATTCTTGTCACGGACTTTTACCGTGATATGTCCGTGACAATTTGCTTTGTCACCCCCAAACTTATTAAGGTTTTTGATCGTGACAAGTTGGCAGTTTTGGTGTAGTGGTCAGTGGAGAGAGAGAGAGGTTTAATAAGAGTTTGAGAGAGAAATGTAATCAGTGGGTGAATTTGAGACCAATATATAGATTTAAAATGGTCACGGTTCAAAATCGTGGCCCATACTATAACCAATGGAACACTGAAACTTGGTCACGATTCTAGATCGTGACCCTTACTGTGACTAATTAAATATCGAGAAATTGTCATGATTATAGACCCTGACCAACTAAAGGTGACCATTTTGAATCACGATTCAGAACCATGACCATATTTTCATTTTTTTTACAGGTGGGATACGGTCCAAAATCGTGGCCATTATGGCAATAATTTTAGCAAAAATTTTAGTGCCTAAAGAGTCACGGTCTAAAACCATGAACACCATTGTCACGGTCTAGAACTGTGACCATTCACCTGTTCGTGTCACTCTTTAGTTTGGTCATATGGTTAGTTACGAGTTTTGATTATGGGTCACGATTTTGAACCGTGACCACCTGGTCACGACTTTGGATTGTGAGCTATTGACTCTGATAATCTGCCTATTTTGGTTTAGTGATATATACTGGCAAAAGATACACTTCCATATACAATATTTAACAAAATAACCAATTTATCTACGTTCAAAATAATAAGTACTATGTAATAAGATTTCAAGAAGACTATCATAACTTTCTTTAGTGCTGCCCCATCCTGTCAGCTATTGCATTCTCTAGCCGTTAAACCCTTTCACATATTTGTTGGGTTTACATCCTAAATATCCCATCTCACAACCTATTGTGTTAATTATTTGTGTATAGCCCAGTATAACATAACCATTTTCAGGGGGTGTAAATTGTATAGACACATTTATTTTAGATCAGGGCACCCACTGTTTTTTAAAGCTAAAAAGACAATTAAATTAAGTTTGAAAAATGTTACACCATGTTGAATTTAGGGTTCCAATTCATCCGGGCATAACTCTATTAAGTCTTAATAGTCCAAGATCGTTTTGGCATATTGAGCCAAAATATGAGGGGGACACTTACATCTCATTTAGAAAAAGAAAAATAAAAAAAATTAAACCTGGAGCATAGGAATTTGGCATAATTGATAATTCCTCTCACAAATGATAAATCTTTTTCCTCTTTTGTTAAGAGTTGTTATTACCGCGTGGTTATCTCTCCCTATATAATAAATTGAGTGTATCCCATGTTTATTGCAAATGATAATGCTCAATAAGCAACTATAATTTTAGCATGTGATGCATCCCACGGAGCTTAGATTGGTTTTTAAATACTGGCTTTGAAGTGTCCATGTTAATCACGTATCACAACCCCCACCGGGATCCTATTATCTTTCTTGTTCACCACACTATTACAATTAATTTTAAAAATATCATATGGGGGAGGCGTTCAGGTTGTTGGGAATTTGATGTGGTAATTCCAGGGATATTATTTGTATTTTGAAAAGATGTGAGAAAATTTCGAACTTGAATAGTCACCCCTTTTAAGCATATTTCAACTTTCTCATGAAAAGTTTTGTTTCTATGATTTCATATACTCCATAATAATATTAGAAAGAATTACCACTACTTCTTTTGGTAAGTCTCCACCAATTGGATCATCCACACTCACGGCTGAGATAAAACCCTCCAACTTTGTATTTTATCCAGCTTTGTTAATTCCCAAATCTCCTTTGCAACATGACAGTACCGAAGAACACGAAGAGTCGAGTTGTCATCCACAATTCACATACAACATTTCCTATATGAGGATAAGTTTCATGGGCTTAAATTCTCTGTTGTTGTGGGTATTATGCTAGGCCACACCCGCCAAATAAAATGTTTCACCTTGTTTGGGATCTCATTCCTCCATATAAACCTCCACTTATATTTTATGTTGTCGACCATAAACCCCTAATACTATTCCTTTCATTTTGAAAAACTTTTTACTAGGTTAATAACAAAATGTTATAGATTAAGCAAACTCCGAAAATAAACTACTTAAACAAAAATCTTTTTTAAATATAAGACAACATGTGTTGAAAAGTGTTATGAACATGTTTTCTAGATTTGTTAGTTTGATTACCTTAGGTTTTTAGAATTAAAAACCTATCAACAAGTCTTAAGTGAGAAACCATTCACACAAGAAATTAAGAACATTCAAGCACAAGAACACATGATTTTTAACGTGGTAAAACCCTAAAATAAGGGAAATATCCATGACCTCCTCTACGGAGCAAAACAAAAAATCCACTAGAAACAATCACAATACAAGTTACAACACTAAGCATGCAAGTCAAGATCCTAAATCTAAGTCAAGAAAATAAATCTACATGAGTTACTCCACTCTCAAATGCTTCTGACTTGATTTTGACCTCCCACAACAACTTCCCTGCTTTGTCCTTGTCCACTGATTGTAGCTGCTCTTATAATACCCAGTTTCTAAAAAAGAACCACTATACTAAGTGTTCGTGTGAGAGTGTAGGTGGTCGTGATATGAACTAAATATAGAAATGCAACTCACACCTCTCAGAATAGTTATACAGACTGGATCCTACAAATCATAAACATCTATATGACATGTAAGAACTATTTCTGAAATTTAGATTTCTTTTTCAAATCAGATCAGAAAAACAATCTTGCAATTAAAAACAACCAATATCCTATATGTCTCAAATATTATTTATGTTCAAATTTATTTCACAAAATGTGAAATTTGATCAGAGAGACATAAACGTTCTTAAGATCTCTTTGAAAAAAACAGAAGTCTATTTTTCAAAAAACAGTTTCAAAAATAGAGAAGGATCTTTTAGAAAACAACAACAAATATAACGATACAAGAGATACAAAAACCTATAAATGGCCGTGTGATATTCTCTTTTGAAAAACTAAAGATTTCAACTGAGAAACTCAAGTTTTTCTTAGAGTTAGGTTCTAAGAGAGACAACTGGCTTTGAAGAGGTCTTCAAAATCCAAAATAACCCAACACCCTTAGTCACAGAAATCCCAGATCTAACACTCAAGTTAGGGTTATTTGGTATATAAAACAAGAAGGTTGGGATGTATGGTGTTTAGGAGGAAAACACTGGAGATTTTAACTTTGGACGAATAGGGTTTCCTCACTTCTCTCTATTTCTTCTCTCTTCTCCGATTTTTCTCTCAATTTAGACAAATGGGAAAAAGTTCCCAAAGGAATACCAAAGTCATCCTTTTCTACTGGTCGTAGAAGGATCGAGAACACCGACTCAAATCAATGGCTGCGATTAAGGCTGACTATTTAACTCTTAATCTAACGATTGAACATAGGAGGTGATTAAACGATTGATAATTGGTCCATTTAGGTTCACTTGGATTAAGTAAGGATGCATGCAAAACGTTGATAAATTTGATCCAAAGGCTACAATCACTTCTACAAACTGAGTCTTAAAAGAAATACAAATCCAACTGTTGAATGACCAACACGTGTATGGCTGAGATGCAACAAAAACGCGTGTTTTCGTGTTATTAAAAATATGATTTTGAACCCCAGAAGTCTCTAGTGCTTTCGATTGCTACCCTGAGCAAGTTTTTTAGGAAAAACAATATTTGCAAATTAACCCCAAACATTTAAAATCACAATTTAATTAATTTTGAAAAATCATTTTTAATTTAAAAAAAATAGTTTAAGTAATTTAAAAATGTTCAAAAAATTCCTAAAAATAATATGACCCTTGTGCACACATAAGATCAATAATATGCAGTGTAAGTGTTCTAATGTGGTCATGAGGTAGAAATACCTTCCTTTTTAGGTGGATCATGAGGTTCTTGGACTGGTTTCTTCTTTGATGCTTGGATACTTTGAGAGAGAGAGCAACTCTTGAAAATCTAACATACTTTATCTCAATATCAAAACTAGTTGGAACTCCTATATGATATAGAATCAAGTAAGTCAATCATATAATGTGTTCTCAATCTCCCCTTTTGGATATTAGAGACAAAATTCCCTCGAGTAACCTGTACTCGTGGGTAAAATGAAAAAAAAACTTGATTTCCTATACAAAGTATCTAGCTACCTTTTCCCATCCTAGAATAAAAAATAAGAGAAATAAACTACATTACTCAACTACAATACAGACCAATACCCTAATAAATAGGACAAGCTACACGAACGGGTCTGAAAAGTGACTGAAACAAATTAACATTCAGTGGCATATTAGTTGAGTATGTACAAAATAAGATATAAAGTCTAAACCATGTACATAAAATATAAGCCACGAACTCAAGTTCCTCTCCCCCAATTTTGCTCAACTACACCATGGGGTAAAAAAATATAAAGCAGGAGAATATGTACTATGAAAACAACACAAGAATAACGTAATCAGATTCAAGGGACTCCTATATTAAGTAAGAACTATCATACCTATGGCATTACGAAGATACTAAAATCTAATATCATCAAGAGGTTTAGTAAACAGATCAGCTAACTATTTTTTTGTATTAAGATACTCAATGTCTAATTCTTTAGAGTCTATAAGATCATGAATGAAATGATGTCAAATTTTTATGTGCTTAGTTAGAGAGTGTTGGACTGGGTTTTTAGATATGTTGGTGGCCCTCTGGTTATCGCAATACATTGTCAATTTTTCTTCAACGATACCGTAGTCACTAAGCATCTGCTTGATCCATAATAGTTGTGAACAATAACTACCGGCTGCAATATATTCGGAGTCAGTCGATGACAGAGAGATACAATTTTGTTTCATACTACTCCAACCTACTAAATTATTTCCTACATAATAGTATGTGCCAGAAGTACTTTTTCTATCGTCCGATCACCCTACCCAATCGGGATCTGTGTATCCTATAATAGCACTAGTGGTGTATTTAGTGTACAAATACCATAATTTTGTGTAGCCCTAACATATTTGATGACATGTTTGACACTTAACATGTGTGATTATTTGGGTGCACATTGGTATCTTGTACATACATAAACGACGTAGGTAATATCAGGTCGGGAAGCAGTAAGGTATAAGAGTCTCCTTATCATACTTCTATAAAGAGTTGGGTCAACAATTTCCCATTTTCTTCTTTGGATAATTTGGTAGCTGTGCTCATGGGAGTACGTGTAGGTTTAGAGTGTTATAACCCAAACTTCTTAATGAGATCAGAGGCATATTTGGATCTATTTATAAAAAGACCATCATTGAATTATTTGACTTGTAGTCCTAAGAAACATTGTAATTCACCAATTAACCACGTCTAAAATTAAGAATGCATTATCGCAGAAAAATCTTTGACTTGATTAGGACAGGTTGAGCCGAAAATGATATCATCTACGTAAACTTGGGCAATTGCTACATATTTGTCTGATTTCTTAACGAATAAGATTGGATCGTTTCCACCTTGAATAAATCCATGAGAGACTAAAAATATAAACACACGTTCATACCAGGCTCTAGGAGCTTGTTTTAAACCGTATAAATCTTTCTTAAGTCTAAACATGTGATCTGGATAAATGGGATCGGTAAAACCTTTAGGTTGTTCTACGTATACTTCCTCAGTTAAAATTCCATTTAAAAATGCGGACTTAACATCCATTTGAAAAAGTTTGAATTGTAAATGGCATGATATGGCTAATAGAAGACGAACTGACTCAGGACGAGTGATTGGGTAAAAAGTTTTGTCAAAGTCAATTCCTTCTATCTGAGAGTATCCTTGTGCTACTAACCTTGCCTTATATCTAATGACCTCCCCATTTTCATCAGTTTTATTTTTCAAAATCCATTGAGTGTCGATAACCTTCTTATTATCTGGCCTAGGAAGGAGATACCAAACATCATGACTCTGAAACTGGACAAGCTCTTCTTGCATAGCATTAATCCAAAATGAGTTATAAAGGGCATCATTTAGATTTTTTGGTTTTACAAGAGAAAGGAAACATGAAAAATGTGCTACATTTTGAAGCTAGGATTTAGTTCTAACTGGCTGGCTCAGAAGGATTACCAACAATTTTGTCAATGGGATGGTCTTTAGAAACCCAGGTTGGTACAGATGGAGTTTTTGGTGGCAGTGAATCAATTATCTATCGAGAGGCAGGGATGGAATTGGTTTCTTCCTCATCCAGGACGACTGGTTGTCCGACTCTACTCTCAGTACTAATATTATTTACAATTACATTAAAAGATTATATAATGACTTTGGTTCGAAAATTAAAGACATGAAAAGCCCTACTGTTTTGAGAATATCCAAGAAATATTCCTTTTTCCCTTCAGGTGTCAAATTTCGAAAGATGTTCCCTTTACTTACAGATAAAACAAACTCTATCGAAGGTTTTAAAATATTTTAGGTTAGACTTTTTGTGGAACCAAAATTCATATGAAGTTTGTTTGGAATTTTTCCTCAGGTAGACACGATTAATCATATGACAAGCGGTTTGAAAGGCTTCAACCCAAAAATACTTAGGGAGATTTTTCACAAGTAACATCACTCGAGCCATCTCTTATAGGGTTATATTCTTATGTTCAGCAATTCCATTCTGCTGTGGTGTCTTAGGCGCACTAAATTCTTGTACCATTGCCTATACAGTATTCTGAAACACTAGAACCTTTGAATTCTCCACCTTTATCACTTTTGATGCGACATACTTAGGTGTCCTTCTCGTTCTCAATTTTTAAAAGAATTTTTAAGAACTCACTGAAGATATCAGATTTATTTTTCGTAAAAGCCACCCATGTATATCGTGTTTAATTATCCACAATTACAAGTATATATCTGTTACCACAGATACTGATAGTTCTAGAAGGACCTATAAGGTCCATGTGGATTAATTCCAAAGGTTTTGTAGTTAAGACATATTTAACTTTCTTGTGAGGAGGTTTACTTATTTTCCCTTCTTGATAAGGACCACAAACATGATTAAAGGAGTTTTTGATTTTTGGTAATCCTCTAACTATTTCTTGGGAACTTAACCTACGAAGATTATTAAAATTTGTGTGTACCAATTGATTGTGCCATAGATCAACATCTTCTAATATGGCAATGTTATAGGATTCAGATTTAAAAATGACTGTGTAACAGTTATCCTTATTTTTGTTTCGTATCAAAATACAGTTTCCCTTTTCCTCAAGAATTTTGCAATCAATTTTTGAAAAGGTAATAGTATGATTGGAATCACAAAATTGAGATATACTCAGTAAGTTAGCCTTAAAACCTTTAACTAAAAGAACATCATTTAGTTTAGGAAGACCTTCCTGATGTAATGTTCCCTTACCTACTATCTTAGATGAAACCCCAACACCAAACACAACACTACCTCCAGAGAAGTCAATTTTGTTTGTTAATTTGGTTTCATCCCCAGTCATATGTTTAAAACATTCGAAGTTCAGGTACTAACCAGGTGAATTGCATTGTGACTTAAAAGCTTTTATGACAACATTGCACTTGAGCTGGGGTAAAAAGTCATCTTTTCTAATCCAAATGGGCATGGTTTTTAAAATTCATTGCCCTTTGATTTAGAAAAGTTTTGTTTGGTCTTTCTAAATGTTTTTTTTTTTAGTTTTAGATCCTCCCTTCTTTTTGTAGTTAGAGTTCTATATGGTCTGCCTTGGGAGAACCTAAGTATTCCCACTCTTCCAAAAATAGTTAAAATTTGAATGGGTAGGTGTATACAGTCTCTTTTGAAAACATTCGGCAACAATGTGGTTATATACATCACAGTATGAACATTATTGAAGGGTTGAGGACTTGACTTTACTCTTAAAGTCTTTGAAAATTGGTTTATCCCTAATAGGTATGGTTGTTCAGGTGTCATTGGCTTTGGGTTTCTGACATTGATTTCTAAGAGGGGGATATACGTACTTAGCTGGACCATTAGATTTTGGCTGTTGAGTACACACACTTTGTTTACCCTTAAAGAAATTTTTGAAAATATGTTCTTTCGGAGTTTCTTGAACTTTCTGGCCTTCCTTTACAAAAATTACATTTTCAGGAGAAACATCTTTACTAGTAATGACCCCCAAAATCAAACTTACTTCCTACAACAATTTCTTCTTAAGATTTCAGCTGTGTTTCAAAATGTAAACATTTTTTAAAAATATTTAAAGTTTTTTGTTTTGATTCTTCAAGTTCAAGAAGAGCGGCTTTATATTTTTTCTTTAAAACATAATTTTTCTCAGACAAGTCTTTGATTTTTAAAGAAAATTATTTGGTTTCAGTCTCATGGACAACACATTGTGCTGTAAATTCTTCAGCATTCTTCCTAGTAGTCAGGTTAAGTAAATCTACACGTTCATTTAACAACTTCACCATTTTATCGAGATGGGCATTTTTCTTTAGTGTTTTTATGTATAGCTCTTGAAGATCTGGAAGTTCATCGTCGGACTCACTATGTGTCTTGTGTGTAGTGTCACCTATGGTGCTTATTTCTTCAGTGTAACTCACACACACTTTAGATTTGTCTACAATGTTCTCAATCAGGCACACCCGTATACTATCATTTTCAGTGATATTTTTATGACCAACAGACACTATGTTATTATTTGCAGATACAGTAAGAACATTACTAGGCATAATAGAATCATGAGTAGTCAAACATTCATCATCATCATCATGGTATATGATCTTAGCAAATAATGACATATAAGACTCATCATTATGGGTTGACTTTGTTTCGTCTGAATCGGAATCACTAGAGTTGTCCCATGCCTTACATATATTTACCCTATTATTCTTATTCAAATTTTTTTTGCATCTATTAGAATAGTGTCCCATTCTACCACATCTATGACATTTCATATCTTTTAAGTCCATCACAGGTTTATTTTTTCAATAGGGTTGTCTATTATAATGCCTTTCATGAGGTCTATGATTTTGATTACCTTGATAATTTTACTACCGTGTTTAGAGGCTATTGCATTTATGAATTTGATAATATTTTTAAAATGCTTACTTATACGAGCTATTTGATTATCAAGGTGATCTAAATTGCTGTCATCACTTAAGTCAAGGTCATAGTCTAAGGGAATGACTTTAGGTGAAGTCAATTGTGATGAAAACACAACATTAGAACTATAGGGTCTCTTATTTTGGGAAGTCGATTGTTTTTTGAACTCTAACTCCATCTCAATAGTTCTTAGCTTGGTAATTAGCAACTCAGGAGTCAGGTTTGGGTTGTCCATTTCTTATATGACATATCTCTTATTGTCAAACTGTAATTTTGTAAAAATATTAGTTAACCTTATGTAGAAATCATCAAAAGATTCATTTTCATCCATGATCAATGTATTATACTGCAGAATTAACATTTCTATTTTTCCAGCCTTTACACATTCATCACCTTCGTGGGTAGTGACTAAGGTGTCCCAAGCCTCCTTAGAAGTAGAACATATAGATATTCTATTTAATTCGTGTTCGTTAATGGACATAAAGATAGCGTTCTTGCCCTTATTATTATCTAGAGACATCTTTTTCTCTGGTGAAGTAAATTCGCTAAGAAGTTTCTTAACCCTTATGGGATTAGTTTCAGATAAAGACTTAGTTGATGTGACACCCTGCCTAATTAAATACCGGGCGACCACTCCTTTATTGAATTAAAATCAAGGTGAACAGTTGGTTCATTCTTAGCATCACTGTCGAAAATAATTTTCCAATTTAAACACCCTAAATAATTAAGCTAAGTGTCAAAACCATTTTAGACTTTTCCTTCCAAATTTTATTTTATATAAACCAACATTTAAAACTTTGCATAATTCACAATTTAACAGTCACACCACAACTATCCTGGAACATACAATCCAAATAATCAAACATTCAATTAGTTGAATCCAACATTTAATACTTTAAATGAAAACATCCTGGCAATAATAAATCCCAAAGTGCAAGTACTGGAGATAAATGGATTACAATATCCAATAAAATATCTGAATAATGGAAAGGGCGACACAAGCCCAACTGAAATAAATAATACTAAGAGTAGAATAAAATGAATGAGGTCGTCTAAGCAAGAGGCCTGCAACTCCCACCTAAGCTGCAGCACGTTCCTTTCAAAAGATCCTATGCAACACGCCCTTGTGGCTGGGCACCTGTAATATATACATATATATACAAGAGAGAAAGGAAAATAGAAAACGGGTCAGAGCCCGATAGTGTAAATGATTTAAAATTTGTTTAGCAAGTATTTAAAATGTTTACAGGCCAATGCAACAACATATTAGTACGACACTCTCTTGAGAAATTCTCACATCTCTTCTAATGTGCACACCTATCTCACTAACCTTCCCTACGATTTAACTCATCTTATCTTAGGTTACTCGTAAGATTTAAACTAAACAATTCAACTGTTTAAGAAGTAAATTTCGTTTAGTAACAAGGCTCTCATTTTTAACTTTATTTATTAATAAAGTTTTCCAGAAATATACTAATATACTTTTCAAAACAAGTATTTCCAATTTGAAGTCATTATTCATTTCTTACTTACCATAAACACAATAGGAAGTTCCAAATTTCAGAAATTCATATATATATATATTAAATACTCGTATAATATATATATTCTAACAGCACCCCACATAAAAATTATGGTGCGGGCATACTCTGCTATCCAATCCCCGTATCACTCGTACTAAGGGAGATACAAGTTCGGAATCACTCTCGAACTGTATTAATACATAAACAAACAATATTGAGGCGAAGCATAGTTTCTAAGTCCAAGAGGTCGGCACATACCCTCGCGTCTCTTAGGACCGTGACTATCGATACGATAGCCTGTAGCTAGGATTCCTATCTTCTTGGGTACAAGTCAATATCCCCCGTAAAGTTCACATCGAGATAAGACTGTCCCAACGCGGTAACCTCAGGGATAGCAAGTAGCGCGGGCATGATTTTCACACGTATATAGTATATACATAAACACAGTCATGTAAATATACTACTCTTTCTATATCAAATTTAGGTTCATCTCATAACCCATAATTATAACATTTATCCTTATTTTCTCATTATTTAGTTATCACTTATAACGGTTCGTCTCTTACTTTTAGTTTGAGGGATTATTCCAACTTACTACGTAACATTCATGGACTCTATCCTCCCAAGTGTACAATTCAGTAGGTACTCATCTATTTCCCATCGTAACTATCTTACGCGTCTTTCCCTTTAATACATAATTCTATCGTCCCTTATATGTAACCATCCCAAAAATGCAAATCTCGCCTTACATTAAAGGTCTCATAATTATTAATAAGTCCTACTGGTCTTTTTTATCTCCTAAAATATTTTAATAAGGATGTCCAAATATTTTTACTCATTTAATTTGAATTTAACTATTTACAAAGGGAAAAATATGAGTCTGCCAGAAGGGGTCGATCGATCGAGGGCAGGGGCTCGATCGATCAACACTCCTGGTTCGATCGATCGATCAAACAGGTATGCGAATTCTGCAGATTAACAGTTACGGGTTTCATAATCCAACCTCAATCAAATCCAGATTTTTAACACCCAAACTCCCAGAAATTCTTACTACAAATATTATAAACCCAAACTAACAATCTTCTACGTAAAGCATGTGAATTTCCCTCAATAACCATGGATTAAGAGGGAAAAACTTGTATAAACCTTATGAACCCTAGAAATTTCTTTAGCTTTGTTCTAATCGACCTTTTTCCAGAATTTCTTCTCCTAAAACATAATAAATTCGTGGTTCAACCTCTACATATGAAGGGGATTTCCAGATTTCCATATATATCATTACTACATGCAATTTCCTATCTCCAACATGATTTTTCTTCCATGAAACTCATCCTAATCAACCCTAAACTAACACGAGTGATGCATTAACGAAGATAAGCAAGATAAACACTTGCTTGGAAATTTTTTAGTTCTGATTTGAGGATGAATTTGGTGTGGTTGAGTTCCCCGTCGCGCGATTTACGCGTTGGTGGTGGTGGCGGTGAAACCGGATGAATTTTCGGCCTCGAACACCTTGGCAAGCTCTCTCCTTTCCTCTCCTACGGCCGTCAGTTGTCTTTGGTTGTGTTAACCCTAGAAGACAACCTTAGACATATGATATAACCCTTGAAAATTCGTGGGTTTAATTGCCCAAAATTACAAAATATCCAAAATGCCCTCCAGGGGTTCTAAATAAGCCTAAAAACACCCCGAGACCCAAACTAAACCCCCGGGTATACTTTTCTGACTATCTCGACCCTTCCGGACACTTTGGCTCACTCAAAATGACCATATGAGCAACTTATAATTGATTCACTTTTATTAATCAATATTTAGTCCCGACGCGACACAGGCGTGTCCCAACTTAATTTCCATAATTGTCATTTTATTCACGCGTGACAATTTTTATAAAATCAATCTCATATAATACTATACCCATAACTCTCGTCATGCTAGTAAATATTTAAAACAACTTTCCGGATTAAAATTAAATTAATTCACCTCAATTAAATTTATTAAATCCCTAAATTTAAAAGCCATGAAAATACGGGGTATTACATACTTTCCCCCTAATAACGAAATTTCGTCTCGAAATTCGGAAAATAAGGCCTAGCTGGTAGAATAATTATGGATATCTTTTTAGTACGCTAACTATCTACATACTAAGTAGCTTAATCACTATAGTCCCCGCCTCACAGCAAGCTTGATTAACATTCTTATTATAGACATTTCACATGGTGTCCCAACCGACAACATTCGCATAGGTTGTGCCTATACATTATAAGTTTCCATTATCTTACTATCATTGGGAGGCCGCACGTCATTACATGACAGCTACTCGGATTTATCTATATATAAAACTCCCATTCTGAGAAAAACCATACGAACATTTGACCACTCTTGTCTGCCAAAGATAGTCGTGAAATTCCACTATAGTTATCGGATTATTCTCGACCGATCCAAAATTCTGATTATTCTTTCACCTCTAAATATACGAAAGGAGTATAGTCGAGGTTCTTCCGCACCAAAACCTTAATAAGCACCTCGTACGCGATAAACAAATACGAGTGTTTCCACGGAATTCTACCATTATGTAATATCCTCCCCCAATTACCGAACTGCTCCACTTGTTATCTATTCACCGTTGTGGAAACGAAATGATCACCAAGATTCAAAAATCACTTTCACGCGGCTCCACTATTTGTTAATCACCGTGTGCCTATTTCCTGGCTAAGGGTGATACATCCTACTCGAAACGAAACTTTATCTCCGCTGGCTCCTGAAATCCCATATTGACGGTGGGATTCACAAATCTCATCCTGATTCAGGAATTAATACTGCGTCAGACCAGGCACTGGCTCTATCCTTCCTTTCAAAGGAAGTCTGGGGCGCACTAGTTAACATTGCCTTGATCTTGTTTTGAGGATGGTAACCCATCCAATAACTTTATCGACTTTACCGACCTCTTACCATTTCAGGAATTGTCGATAAACACAAAATTCTCTAGTTGATTCTCCTCTTCCAACCGAACCCTACCTATGGGCGGTGCATGTAGAGACTACTTACTACGTCCCGCTAAACATCGATCTTTCCTTGAAATGTCTCACATTATGTGACACGTAACATTCCCCTTCCTTCCTTGGTGTATGCCAAAAGTTACGACCTATGCTCTTTTCCTCCACGAAGCGCACTTCTGAATCCTGTACACCATACTAACATCATCACTCTTTGCATGCGCAAGTTTGCTCTCACATTTGACTAATAACTACTCCGCTCCGAGGGTTCTTCATAATAATTAAATGGCTTCCCACAACCTTCCCATCAAATTAGGTTGTGCTATTCTAATTGCACACTTACGTATGGATTATCGTCCCTCATGTGACGTTTAATCCACTCTATCACTTCCACTTCGTTCTGTTAGCCCCACAAACACATTTTCCACATGTCCATTACCACGTCCCTTCATCTCGGACGAGTTTTAACATTAGTTAACCATGATGTCTACACACCTTATAAACCATGCATACTAGCGTAAGCATCACATACGCTTTTCTCCTAGTAACTAATTCTTTGTTTTCCCTAGTGCTCGCAACGTGATTACAACACTTGGGGTACTCTCAATCACCCTAAAAATCAAAATTTTAAATCCTCCTTATCATCATTCCACCCCACAACTCGTGAGGATAACTTTCAATGCTTTCTTATCACATAACCGGATTCACTGGCTTTAACTCATGATTCAACTTCTAACTTAAAGATGTAATTACCTACCCCTAGTACGACTGAGGTACCGAACTCACGAAATAGTGACCAAACATCTCCCTAATTCCAACCTTACGCTAAGTTTCATGCGTGGGATGTCTCGCAAAGCAAAATCCAAACAAGGAACCCCCCCGATACACTACTACCTAGCATGGTCGGTTATCGAAATCCATTAGGTCCTCCGTCCATAGCATGTACCCCTTTATTCCGTCTCTTGACAGAAAAGTTATGTCTCTTCCCGTAACTATACTTAACAATGAACATTTTGTCAATTGTACAATTATTTAATATTGGTGGAAATTACACTCCATAAACCTTGAATACATATGCTCGGGGATCTCAAAGTCTTGCCCCCAAACACTTGGGTCCTATTCTTAACTCTCACGTCTCTAAAGGATAGATGCATCAATGAGCTCTTCCTATCACCAAGTCTTGAGTACTAAACATCATCATGAGTTAAATCTTTTCTCTCTACCGTAAACCCAATACATACTAAATCATAACAACAAGGTCTCTATACACACCGGGATCGAATATTTCGAGCACCCTATCCCCTCAGAGTCCCTAAAGTTGGTAATATAGGTGTGAGTCTGGCCCTCTCGCAGGTGAGGCCTTTCCAAAACACGACATGTTGCACTAATACAACCATTTTGATAGCCTTGCGATAACTACCTACTATCGTACTAACCATTCCTATAAGAGGTTGTAACCAAGGCCATATCATACTCGTATACCACATTACTAAAATGAGTAATCTCAATAAAGTATATAACATTATCAATACACCCATTCATCCTCCGCGGATAGCACTAAAGGAAATCCCGCTACACTAGGAAAATATTCACATAATAATATCATTCATAGTTATACACACTAAACTCGTCTCACATGCTAATCTAGCAATGAACAAAATACATTAACTCGCTCGTGTCACATAAACACGCCTCATCCTCTGACGATACAACTTATACTTCCACCCTGTCAATCGCCTTGACTGCACAAATGGTCTCCGGACGTAGCACGTCGGCCCAAACCAAAACAAACTACTTTAATCGTTGTCTTTTACTAGGCACCGTGTTCTTGTCCATTTACTCAGTTTGAAAAAAAATATTTTAGTACGTGTGATTTTACTTTCCACAAAATACCTCGATATTTAATTCACTCATCACCTGAAATACATTCAGAAACTCATGAACGACTGGGACTGGGCGAGGCATCGCCACTCAAACATCTCCTGTCCCGCAATGACAGAGGTAATACTCCTATCGAATTAATTTATTATGGCTTTGTGCATAGAGAGCCAATCCATGCCAAATATTGACATCTTGCTCACGTATGACTAAAACTAGTGTGACTGCAGGTAAAACCAAACTACCAAACTATATACCTACGCCTCGGTGTATACAGAAAATAAATGGGCCTCTCCCTAAATGTTGATTCTATGCATGACACCGTACTTTAGTAATATATATTAAAAAAAATAACCAGAAGGTTTGTGCCAAGCGAGTATCCATATAAACAGTATGACGCCCCAGTATTAAATAAAATGTACTTCATAGTACTGGAAGGAAAGAACTTACCATCAATGGCCGATGATGGCTGCTGGGTTTTAGTATGTTGGGCGTCGTACACACATTCATGCTGATCCTGCCCCTGCTGTTGGGGTATTTTACTCTTATCTGGGCAATCCTGCCTCCGGTGACCCATCCTGTCGCAATTAAAACATCTACCTCTAAACTGTTTCATTTTACGGCTCGGTTGGTTTTGGTTCGATTGTATAGTTCCACTTTCTCCTTGGCCTTGTTGAGTATCTTAATGAAAAATGATATTTGGTTATGGACAGTCCCTCCACTTGTGACCCATTTGTACACACTTATAGCAAAGTCCTGAAAGTTCTCTCTGGTTGGGTTGAAGTTCCTTTCCAGACTGATCCGGACAAGTTCGACGTTCATGACCGTCCATTCCACATTTAAAACACCTCTTCGTGACTTCACTCGGCCCCCATCTTTGTTGACCCTGACGCTTTTGGGTTTCCCTACACAATTTGTTACCTTTGTGGATTTTACGGTCTTGAGGAGATTGTTGTTGCGATTTTTGTATCTTCACACACTTGTTATTTCCAGTCATGACAGACTGACTCTACTCTCTAGATCTTTTGCCCCCCATAAGCTGTGTGCTGCGTTCTTGATACTGTAAGACCGCAGTGGTAATCGCCTGTGCCATAATACCCGCTAACTAGGCGGTTGATACTTTCTCTGGAGACACCTGAGGTGTGAGTCGACCTTTCTCGTGGACTCCCTTAACGGCATGAGCTAGTTATTCTTGACGATCCATCTGAAATTTAAATAATCTGGATGAGTTCATCATTCGCACAAACAAATCGTAGAAGCACAAATTCCCAGTATATAGAGATGAATACAACATTCCTAATATTAGGGCTCTATATAAAAGACGCTAAGCGGGAAACGAAGTAAGCCGTACAGATCCGAAAGGACAGTAGAACCTGATGCTCTGATACCACCTGTGACACCCCGCCTAATTAAAAACCGGGCGATCACTCCTTTATTAAATTAAAGTTAAGGTGAACAGTTGGTTCATTCTTAGCATCACTGTCAAAAATACTTTTCCAATTTAAACACCCTAAATAATTAAGCTAAGTGTCAAAACCATTTTAGACTTTTCCTTCCAAATTTTATTTTATATAAACCAACATTTAAAATTTTTGCATAATTCACAATTTAACAGTCACACCACAACTATCCTGGAACATACAATCCAACTAATCAAACATTCAACTAGTTGAATCCAACATTTAATACTTTAAATGAAAACATCCTGGCAATAATAAATCCCAAAGTACAAGTACTGGAGATAAATGGATTACAATATCCAATAAAATATCTGAATAATGGAAAGGGCGACACAAGCCCAACTGAAATAAATAATACTAAGAGTAGAATAAAATGAATGAGGTCGTCTAAGCAAGAGGCCTGCAACTCCCACCTAAGCTGCAGCACGTTCCTTCCAAAAGATCCTATGCAAGACGCCCTTGTGGCTGGGCACCTGTAATATATACATATGTATACAAGAGAGAAAGGAAAATAGAAAACGGGTCAGAGCCCGATAGTGTAAATGATTTAAAATTTGTTTAGCAAGTATTTAAAATGTTTACAGGCCAATGCAACAACATATTAGTGCGACACTCTCTTGAGAAATTCTCACCTCTCTTCTAATGTGCACACCTATCGCACTAACCTTCCCTACGGTTTAACTCATCTTATCTTAAGTTACTCGTAAGATTTAAACTAAACAATTCAACTGCTTAAGAAGTAAATTTCGTTTCGTAACAAGGCTCTCATTTTTAAATTTATTTATTAATAAAGTTTTCCAGAAATATACTAATATACTTTTCAAAACAAGTATTTCCAATTTGAAGTCATTATTCATTTCTTACTTACCATAAACACAATAGGAAGTTCCAAATTTCAGAAATTCATATATATATTAAATACTCGTATAATATATATATTCTAACAACACCCCACATAAAAATTATGGTGCGGGCATACTCTGCTATCCAATCCCCGTATCACTCGTACTAAGGGAAATACAAGTTCAGAATCACTCTCGAACTGTATTAATACATAAACAAACAATATTGAGGCGAAGCATAGTTTCCAAGTCCAAGAGGTCGGCACATACCCTCGCGTCTCTTAGGACCGTGACTATCGATACGATAGCCTGTACCTAGGATTCCTATCTTCTTGGGTACAAGTCAATATCCCCCGTAAAGGTCACATCGAGATAAGACTGTCCCAACGCGATAACCTCAGGGATAGCAAGTAGCGCGGGCATGATTTTCACACGTATATAGTATATGCATAAACACAGTCATGTAAATATACTACTCTTTCTATATCAAATTTAGGTTCATCTCATAACCCATAATTATAACATTTATCCTTATTTTCTCATTATTTAGTTATCACTTATAACTGTTCGTCTCTTACTTTTAGTTTGAGGGATTATTTCAACTTACTACGTAACACTCATGGAATCTATCCTCCCAAGTGTAGAATTCAGTAGGTACTCATCTATTTCCCATCGTAACTATCTTTCGCGTCTTTCCCTTTAATATATAATTCTATCGTCCCTTATATGTAACCATCCCAAAAATGCAAATCTTGTCTTACATTAAAGGTCTCATAATTATTAATAAGTCCTACTGGTCTTCTTTATCTCCCAAAATATTTTAATAAGGATGTCCAAATATTTTTACTCATTTAATTTGAATTTAACTATTTACAAAGGGAAAAATATGAGTCTGCCAGAAGGGATCGATCGATCGAGGGCAGGGGCTCGATCGATCGATCGACACTCCTGGTTCGATCGATCGATCAAACAGGTATGCGAATTCTGCAGATTAACAGTTAGGGGTTTCATAATCTAACCTCAATCAAATCCAGATTTTTAACACCCAAACTACCGGAAATTCTTACTACAAACATTATAAACCCAAACTAACAATCTTCTACGTAAAGCATGTGAATTTCCCTCAATAACCATGGATTAAAAGGGTAAAACTTGTATAAACCTTATGAACCCTAGAAATTTCTTTAGCTTTGTTCTAATCAATCTTTTTCCAGAATTTCTTCTCCTAAAACATCATAAATTCGTGGTTCAACCTCTACATATGTAGGGGATTTCCAGATTTCCATATATATCATTACTACTTGCAATTTCCTATCTCCAACATGATTTTTCTTCCATGAAACTCATCCTAATCAACCCTAAACTAACATGAGTGATGCATTAACGAAGATAAGCAAGATAAACACTTGCCTGGAAATTTGTTAGTTCTGATTTGAGGACGAATTTGGTGTGGTTGCGTTCCCCGTCGCGCGATCTACGCGTTGGTGGTGGTGGAGGTGCAACTGGATGAATTTTCGGCCTAGAACACCTTGGCAAGCTCTCTCCTTTCCTCTCCTATGGCTGTCAGTTGTCTTTGGTTGTGTTAACCCTAGAATACAACCTTAGACATCTGATATAACCCTTGAAAATTCGTGGGTTTAATTGCCCAAAATTACAAAATATCCAAAATGCCCTCCCGGGGTGCTAAATAAGCCTAAAAACACCCCGAGACCCAAACTAAACCCCCGGGTATAATTTTCTGACTATCTCGACCCTTCCGGGCACTTTGGCTCACTCAAAACGACCATATGAGCAACTTATAATTTATTCACTTTTATTAATCAATATTTAGTCCCGACGCGACACAGGCGTGTCCCAACTTAATTTCCATAATTATCATTTTATTCACGCGTGACAATTTTTATAAAATCAATCTCATATAATACTATACCCATCCAGTAATATTTAACAAATTTCCAATAATTACTAACTCTCGTCACGCTAGTAAATATTTAAAACAACTTTCCGGATTAAAATTAAATTAATTTATCTCAATTAAATTTATTAAATCCCTAAATTTAAAAGCCATGAAAATACGGGGTATTACAGTTGGATGTTTATACCCTTTTTCAATCATATCCCATACATCATCACCAAGAGTTCCTTGAATGAAATCAACCATTCGTATTTTCCAGTAAGAAAAGTTGTTTCCATCAGAGACAGGTTCCCGGGAAATGTTACCTAACTTCTCAAATCTTTCATCCATATTCAGAACTTAAAGATTTCGAAAATAGTTTCTAGAGTTTCAAGCTTAATTTTTTTTTGATAAACTCGCTCTGATACTACTTGAAAAACTTGTTCACTAGGTTAATAACAAAATGTTATAGATTAATCGAACTCCGAAAATAAACTCTTTGAACAAAAATCTTTTTGAAATATAACGCAAGATGTGTTGGACAGTGTTCTGAATACGTTTCTAAGTTTGTTAGTTTGATTACCTTAGGTTTTTAAAATTAAAACCTTTCAACAAGTCTTAAGTGAAAAACCATTCACACAAGAAATTAAGAACATTCAAGCAAAAGAACACAGGGTTTTTAACGTGGTAAAACCCTAAAGTAAGGGAAACATCCAAGGCCTCCTCTACGGAGCAAAACGAAAAATCCACTAGAAACAATCACAATACAAGTTACAACACACTAAGCATGCAAGTCAATATCCTAAATCTCAGTCAAGAAAATATACCTACATGAGTTACTCCACTCGCAAAGGCTTCTGACTTGATTTTGATCTTCCACATCATCTTCCCTGCTTTTCCCCTGTCCACTAATTTTAGCAGCTCTTACAACACCCAATTTCTCAAAAAGAACCATTATACTAAGTGTTCATGTGAGAGTGTAGGTGGTCGTGATGTGAACTAAATGCAGAAATGCAACTCACACCTCTTAGAATAGTTATACAGGCTGGATCCTACAAATCATAAAATTCTATATGACATGCAATAACTATTTATGAAATTTAGACTTCTTTTTCAAATCAGATCAGAAAAACAATCTTATTATAAAAAAAGCAGGATCCTATATATCTGAAATATTAATTATATACTACTTTATTTCGTAAAATGTGAAATATTATCAGAGAGACATAAATGTTCTTACTATCTCTTAAAAAAAATAGAAGTCCATTTTTCAAAAATAGAGAAGGATCTTTAGAAAAAAACAACAAATATAAAGATCCAAGAGAGACAAAAACCTATAAATGGTTGTGTGATATTCTCTTTTGAAAAACTCAAGAATTCTACAGAGAAACTCAAGTTTTTCTTAGAGATAGGTTCTAAGAGATTGGTTTTGAAGAGGTCTTCAAAAGCCAAAATAATCCAACGCCCTAATTCACAGAAACCCTAGATCTAACACTAAAATTAGGGTTTTATGGTATATAAAACAAGAAGGTTGGGATGTATGGTGTTCAGGAGGAAAACACTGGAGATTTTAACTTTGGATAAATAGGGTTTCCACGCTTCTCTCTTTTCTCTGGTTTTTCTCTCAATTTAGACGAATGAACAAAAGTTCCCAAATGAAGAACAAAGGCATCCTTTTCTACTGGTCGTGAAAGGATTGATAACACCGACTTAAATCAATGGCTGAGATTAAGGTTGACTATTTGACTCTTAATCTAATGGTTGAACTCATGCGGTGATTAAACGATTGATAATTGGTCCATTTAGGTTCACTAGGATTAACTAAGGACGCATGCAGAACGTTGATAAATTTGATCCGAAGGCTGCAATCAATTCTATAAACTGAGCCTTAAAATAAATACAAATCTAACTATTGAATGACCAACACGTGTATGGCTGGAATGCAACAAAAAATGCCTGTTGTTGTGTTATTAAAACTATGATTTTGACCCCCAGAAGTCTCTAGCGCTTTCGATTTCTACCATGAGCAAGTTTTTTAGGAAAAACAATATTTGCTAATTAACCCCAAACATTTACTATCACTGTTTAATTAATTTTGAAAAAATAGTTTAAATGATTTAAAAATGTTCAAAAAATTCCGAAAAAATAATATGACCCTTGTGCACACATAAGATCAATAATATGCAGTGTAAGTTTCCTAAAGTGGTCATTAGGTAGAAATAGTTTCCCTTTTAGGTGGATCATAAGGTTCTTGGACTGGTTTCTTCTTTGATGCATGGATACTTTGAGAAAGAGAGCAACTCTTGAAAATCTAACCCACTTTGTCTCAATATCCATACTAGTTGAAACTCCTATATGATATCGACTCAAGTAATTCAATCATATAGTGTGTTCTCACATTTAACAAAGTACGCTCTATTATAAGTCGATATCCACTTTTTGATGAGTAAATACTTTTATTTTCCCAATATCTTTAGCGTTTCGTCTACTTAATGGGATTTTAAAAATGGATTCAACTTCATCTTCATTAAAGTTCTCATTGATAATCTTTACCTTCCATTCCTTATCACCTTCATCAATTAAGACTTGAATCTTATGTTCTCGCTAAAATGGCAAGGATGAGAATACGATTGAAATAATTGTGGATGGGGCAACCACCGGTCTTTTCGGATTCATGTTTTAGACCCATCCCCCACTCGACAACATACTCGTTGTTCAAGAACTATTTTTTCATCCCATATACTTTTTTGTATGAATGATGAGTTGCACACTTTTATGGCTTGCCAAAAAGTGCACGTGGGAAAATATTTAGCCTTTAAAATGCATGCCATTAGGGAGTTGGGATTTCTTATAATTCGGCATCTTTATTTTGCCAATAAAGCAAGCTTAAAAGATTTTAAGATTTTGAATCTCAGTCCACCTTTATTCTTCTGTTTGCAAATATAGTTCCACTACTTCCAAAACACTCCCCTCTTTTTTTTTTCCATTGGCCCACCAAAAATTATAAATTTAAGAACAAATTTCATTTCCACGAACAACTTTTTATCATCACTTATTTTCCCACTTTTGAGAGGAAATCTTTCCACCCATGCACCTTACACACTTTTTATCCCATTTCTGAAAAATGTCATGTTTGGACATTCCAACTGTTGAAGGCGTCTCGAAATTTCCAAGCAGTCCAGTTCCTTAATCTTCAGCACGACTTTAATTATCCACTTACATTTCATCGAGGAGCTTTTAGTAAATACTATGCCATTTTTTTCCAAGTTTATTTATCGTCCCGAGACTCTTTCATATGTGAAAAGGATAGTTTTGATGTGCTGGTCTTCCATTTCCGTTACTTTGTTGAAAATAACACCATCATTTGCAAAAAGAAGGTAGGAAATGCGTGGACCATTTTGACTTCCCGTTAAACCTGGAATCTTCCTCTGCCAGTTTACTTTCTCAAATAACGAGGTTAGACCTTATGTACATAAGAGAAAAAAAAGGGGAGATAGGATTTCCTTGTTGAAGTCCTTCCTAGGGGAAAATAACCCTTTTAGTTGCCCATTAATGAGTACTAAGAAAGAGAAGAAAGCAACACAATTCAAAATCAACTTAATCCATCGCTCTGCAAAACCCATTTTTAACATAATTTCACGGAGTAACGATGATTACACCCAATCGCAAGCTTTGCTCATATTTAATTTTAACATGAAATAACGAGTTTTCCATTGACTTTGCATTTGAGTGAGTGGTTAATTTCAAATACAACTATTACATTGCCCATTATAAAATGCCCTACGACAAAATAACTTCGTACAATATTTTATAAAACATTACATAAGATAATATGCTGAAATTGGGCCGTGTTTTTGGATTTTTATTTTCGGGATAAAGGATTTAATTTTGAAACGTCCATGTGTTATTTAAAATAGACAACAAAATATTTTTAACATCTCGCCAATGATATGCCAAAACTTTTGATAAAATAGGGTTGTTATATCATTGGGTCCAGGGGATTTATATGAAGACATGTGCCTAATAGCAACTTGAGATTCGTGAAATTCCTGCAAGAGAGTTGCGTTCATTTTTCTTGATACACGACTTTCAATTCCATCCAACATTTTTGTGTAGGATGATATTGACGGTTCTCTAGCTATGAAGAGATCTTTGAAGTAGCGGATTGCACACTCTGTTATGTTTTCCTCATCTATCACTCTTATCCCATTGAGTAGTTTTACGGTGACCAAATTTTTTACTGAATTTTGATGGACAAACTGATGTGGCGTACTTTTATTGGTTGGTTTATAGCTCCCACTAGCATGAACCCCAAAAACTAACTAATAAAAGCTCACCACGTCAATTCGTCCATCAAAATCTAATATATAAATATAAAAATGGTGTCTCTTATGAATCACCATTTTTATATTTATAGATTAGATATTAGATTAAATATATATTATAATTAAATTGGAATTTTTTTAAAAAAAGAATCTGTGTTATTTCTAAACACAGATTGCAAGAAATTTTACCACGCATTATAATCGATTTTGTCCAATTATTTTTTTCGCATCATTGCAGAATTCAGGATCAATATCAAGAACAAATACATAGGTGTGACTAGAAACTTTAAGGTGCATTCTTTTAGTTTTTCCTTGGAAGAATTTGTTAATCATTTAAGCATTAGACAATATATATATAAATAGAGAGAGAGAGAGAGAGAGAGAGAGAGAGAGAGACTCACATACGCATCACCTAAAATACTAAAAAAATATTTTTGAATTCAATTTTTTGTGCGTGGCATTTAAACATTTCAGGTAAACCCACGAAAATAAATTAGCTCAAAATAATTTCTTTTGCTATTTAAAAAAAATGGTTAAACTATGTTAGGTTTCAACAACTTACAAATTTTTTAAAATAGCAAAAAAAATTATTTTGAGCTGGATTTTTTGTGAAGTCACTTGAAACGTTTAAACACCACATAAAAAGGAAATCAACCCAAAAATTTATTTTCGTATTATTTAAAAAAAAGTCTGCAGTGGTGGACCTCATATGTGATATGTATGAGACTTTGTGTATATATATATATATATATATATATATATATATATATATATATATATATCTTTGAGAAGTTAATTATACTTGTGTGTTTGTTGACTTTGTAATAAGAAATATGTTTGGATTTTTTGCTTAAATAAAAGGAACATTTCTACTCAACTAAATTAATGGTTGATAATTTTATTTTGAGACAAGAATAAAAGGATCTAAGGATAAAAAAATTTGTTTTATGTTATATCTCATTTCCTTACCATTAAGAATTAGGTTGGTTGAGGTTATGGCCGAATTCCAAAATATTCATCAATGGATAGCTTCCAACATTAAGCTGCAACATTGCGTGCAGAACTTTTCAATTAGAATTATGTTAATTTTATTTTTAGCACAATCCTCAAGGACAGAGTGGTATATCATAAAATGTTGTATACTATTTACTTTATATGAGTGGATTTCATGTCAATTAGTTTTTTATGCAAATTTAATTCCAATTTTTATGTAATTATCAACTAATATAAAAAATTTCTCATTGAAAATATTTGAATACGTATTTATATAATAGTCAATATGTTTCTTTTAATCGTTTTATACGAGATTTGTATAACGCCCGCGTATCGCGTAGGGTTAAAATCTTGTAATATAACAGTATATACACATAGCACATACGGGTTTTCGGATTACCTCAAAGGGGGAATGTAACCCGATGATCGATGCACGTTGTTTGATACGAACCGACACCGAATCTGCGAGTTCTTCCTCCGTGTACGCTTCGCGTCTCGTGAAAATCCGGGTTGGCTACAAGAGTTGCCCCTTTGAATGTCACGCTCACAAATCCAAGATCCGTTGATGATGGATCAAGAGAGAGAGATGATTTGTGTAGGAGGATTTCTAGAGAGAGAGATACCGAAAATATGTATCGTATATTTTCTGTTGTTTTTTGTAATCACCAAATATGATATCTATATATAACAGATAAGAGTTCCAAAAATCAAGGAGTTAGTTGGACTCTTCTTATCTGTTATATTTAAGACTCCTCTATTATAATAAATACTTAATTATTATAATAATGATTTATCCAACACTAAATTGGATAATCCATATCACGGTGGGCGGATTATGGATCCGGGTACAAAACCCGACCCATATATTAACATCTCCCACTCGCCCACATAAGGCGTGGTCTCTCTAACAAATCTCCAACGATCTCTGTCATCACTCGTCTCCTCATACAGGAAAATGTGACGTGCGACCTCACGAGAAAACGTACAGTCTCAGGAGCGTAATCGTTAAGCCATCATCTAACTAACGAAGACGCATCACTCGAAGGAATCTCGCATATACCCAGATAGTTTGATTTACACCGAATTTAGCACTCTTAATCCCTCAAGAAAGCAGTGCTAGATCCCAAATATGTAATGTACTCATGACTAAGTCGTGCACAAAACACAGTAAAGCCGTCCGGACTATGAGTCACATTATCATGGTGTATAATCAAATAGTCTTCCCTAAGTCCTCATGCCAATTCAATTAGACTTAACCGCTTTCCTAGTCGTGCCCCTTTAGACGGAATCAACCCTCGTCCTAGGTAAACACGCTAAAGTAGCGTCATCAAGTCCTCTCTTCATGACATAGTCTCAGGTCGACAAAAGGCATATCGTTGGATTATAATAATCCATGTGGCTCACACAGCGATGAAGCAGGGATTCATTCATCGCTCCCACTATTGGTCGGCAAAGCACATACAGTATGAAATGTATGCTATGGCGTCATCCCGTTGAAAAGGGTATGTCATTTTTGAAATAAAAGGACGCCATACGAATCTTAGTCTAGTCGCTATCTAGCGCCTAACCTGAGTTTCAGCCCAGTCACTCACATAGTGCCTGCCTGAAATCTCACATTCGGCTAAAAACAGGCTACATAGAGTTATGGAGATACTCTATGATCGACCTAAAAGTATAAATAAGGTCTCATCTTAGTACTCAACTAAGGCGACATATAGCAGAATCTGCATAATCGTATATATCCTGCTCGCCTTTCAGGCGTTAAGGATATAAATGTCTCAGCTCGCTTTCAAAGCGCCACAGACATAAATGTCTCATCTTGCTCGCTGTCTAAGCGCCAAGGTGAATCACTCGTGTGAGAGAGTCGATTCAAGCCCGGTGACATATCTATAAGATGTGTACATAGTGATAACAATTCATTTAATTTAACAAATAAAAGAAATGAATATTATATCCAATAAATAATAATAATGTCAATAAACAATATGGTGTCATACATATCAAATCCTACGTAGTCCCATACTCCTAACATGTGAAAGGAAAACATCTCGAGCAATGGGCTTGGTTAATGGATCAGCCACCATACAACCTGTGGAGATATGTTTCAAGACAACCTCCTCTTGCGCAACCATGTCTCTAATGTAATGATAACGAATGCCAATGTGCTTAGACTTCCCATGATACTTTGGATCCTTTGCATAAGCTAGAGCTGACGTGCTATCACAATAGACAAGCACAGGCTCAGCTGCATGATCTGAAATGCCTAGCCTTTGAAAGAATCTCCTTAGCCAAACAGCTTCCTGAACAGCTGCCGAGCATGCCACGTATTCCGATTCCATTGTGGATAGAGCAATACACGTTTGCTTCTTACTGCACCAAGTGACAGCTCCACCTCCAAGAATGAACGTATATCCCGAAGTGGATTTCCTTCCATCTTTGTCACTAGCCCAATCAGCATCGCTGTAGCCTCTAAGTCTCAAGTCCCCTTCATGATAACATAGGACGAGATCAGCAGTCCCACGAAGGTATCGAAAAATCCTCTTCACTGCTTGCCAGTGTTTGTGGCCTGGGTTACTCTGATAACGACTAACTATACCAACTGCATAGCAGATATCTGGACGCGTACACAACATAGCGTACATCAGACTCCCTATGGCCTGTGCATATGGCACTTTAGACATTTGATTCTTTTCTTCATCAGTTCTTGGACAATCATCTAGGCTCAATGTACACCCTTTCTCCATTGGAGTGTCTATGGGTTTAGAGTTATGCATGCGAAACCTTTCCAGAATCTTCTTTACGTAAGTCTCCTGAGACAAACAGAGAAGCTTCTTAGATCGATCTCTCACGATCTTAACCCCCAGCACATAATTTGCTTCACCCATGTCCTTCATCTCAAAAGTAGAGGACAACCACTCTTTAGTGGCGACAATGGAGTCCAGGTCATTCCCAGCTAACAAAATGTCGTCGACATACAATGAAAGGATAAGAACACTTTTCTTGGATCGTTTAAGATATACGCAGTGATCTTCTTCAATCATCTCAAAACCAACAGAGGTAATGGCATGATGAAATCGGAAATACCACTGCCTTGACGATTGCTTGAGGCCATATATAGAACGTTTTAGGCGGCAGACTTTGCGCTCTTGTCCTTTGGATACAAAACCCACAGGTTGTTCCATATAGATCTCTTCGTCAAGTTCTCCATTGAGAAAAGCAGTCTTAACATCCATCTGAAATAGTTCTAAATTCATTTGCGCGACAATAACTAGGATAAGGCGGATAGAGGCAAACCTCACCACTGGGGAGAATGTCTCTTCGTAGTCTACACCCTCTCGTTGGGTATAGCCTTTCGCCACAAGGCGTGCCTTATACTTGTCAATTGAACCATCCGCTTTGCGCTTGACCTTTAGAACCCATTTGTTCCCAATAGTCTTGCGCCCGGGTGGAAGGTCAACTAACTCCCAGACTTTATTTTTAGCCATGGAGCTCAATTCTTCCTGTATAGCAACCATCCACTCATCCTTAGCACTTGAGGAAAGAACTTCTGCAAAAGAAGTTGGCTCTTCCTCATCTAAAGCAATGCTTAGGAAAGTATTCCCCTCAATCTCAAAATGACGACGTGGAATGTTTCCTCGCTTACTACGGCGAACCTGATATAGTGAGTATCTAGTGGTGGTGCACTCACACTATCTAGAATGCTCCCACTAGGCTGAAGACCACTACTATCTTCAGCGATTACAGGAGGAGGAACTAATCCCCCAGCCTCGCCTGAAGATGGTAAAGTGTTTTCAGTATCCTCTAACTCATAGAGTTCAAGATCCTCTTTTGTATTGCTTGTGATAGGGAAATCCTTTTCTAAGAATTCGACATCACGTGACTCTATTTCAGTCATTCCTCCATCAGGGTGTTCACCGTACATAACGTAGCCTTTTGAGCTCTCAGAATATCTTATAAAGATATGCTTTCGAGCTCTAGGGCCTAACTTCCCGAACTTATGAGAAGTTGTGTGAACATAGCCTGCCGAACCCCAAGGGCGCAAGTGATCCAAATTGGGTCTTTCGCCTCTCCATAGTTCATAAGGTGTGGAGGAAACTGACTGAGAAGGCACTCTATTCAGTATGTAGGCAGCAGTCAAAAGAGCATCCCCCCAGAAGGATATTGGGAGGTTGGCCTGCGCCATCATAGATCTAGTCATATCTAGAAGAGTTCTATTCCTTCTCTCTGCAACACCATTTTGTTGTGGAGTGTGAGGGATAGTTAATTGTCTGCGTATCCCCTTTTCTTCACACGTTTCTTTGAACTGATCAGATAAGTATTCGCGTCCTCTGTCAGTACGAAAAGTTTTTAACCTCTTCGATTGCTGATTCTCAACCTCTGCTATATAGCGTTTGAAACAATCCAAAGCTTCATAGCGGTGAGCGATCAGGTAGACATGTCCAAATCGCGTATAGTCATCAATAAACGTAAGAAAATAAGAGGCGCCATGACGTGCCTTAACGCTCATAGGTCCACATATGTCTGAGTGTACTAGTTCTAGAGGTTGATTAGCTCGTAAAGCCTTACCAAAAGGCTTTCTACAGGCTTTTCCTGCCAAACAAGGCTCACATATAGGTAGGTCGACCTTAGCGAGTGGGCCTAAAAGGCCTGCTCTAGCTAATCGGGCCATCCTATCTTTTCCTATATGCCCAAGTCTAGCATGCCAAGTAACTGAATCAACATCAACATTTGCAATATATGATAATGAAGTTGAAGAAACAGAATCAAATAAATCTATTTTAAACAAATTATTCCATAAAGATCCATGTCCACAAATAATATTATCCAAAATAATATTCAAACCACTACTATTAAAACTGAAAGAAAAACCATAGTCTGATAAAGCTAAAACTGAAAGTAAATTATGCTTTATTCCAGGCACATAGAGCACATCACGAAGAAGTAGCTTGGTCCCAGTGCTAAGGTGGAGTTCGTACGAACCGACTCCTACAGCATCTTCACGAGCACCATTTCCCATGTAGACACTCTGAGTACCGGCTGGAATACGGCGATAATCTACAAATCCTCCTCTATCCCTTGTCACATGTTTTGTTGCTCCTGTATCTATAATCCACATAGGAATAGAATGATCAACTAATACATGAGAACATACACAAATATGGAGAGGTGAAAATAAAGAGGAAAGGAAAGAGGATACCTTCTTTGGCTCAGTGCAATCACGAGCAAAGTGACCCTTATTTCCACAGTTGTAGCATTTGACTTTGGAAATATCTTTCTTCCCACCACGCTTGCCTCTTTTGGCTTTTGTTATCTTTTTCCCTTTAGGGCCATTTGCCCCAGCCTACTTAGTCTGCTTTCCATTTCCATTTTGCCTGGGCCTATTTCCCTGACGTCTGCCACTCTGGGCGACAAGGACAGCAACACGGTTCGCCTCTTGGCGCTCCGCCTCAAGCTCAACATGACGAGATATGTCAGAAAAATTCTTAATACTGTCATTGTGAGTCATTATTTGTTTCATGTGCACCCATGAATCAGGAAGGGAGCGGATAACAGCTTGAACCTGTTGCTCGTCAGAGAGAATGTGATCAACTTCCTTAAGCTCACGAATCAAGGTGGACATCACTCGAAGATGCTCAGTCATCGTGTGCTTATTATCCTTACGATAAGTTTCGAACTTCAAAAACAAGACCCCTAAGTCTCGTAGTGGACGTACCACCGAAGTCGAATCGAAGCTGATCCCACAGTTCTTTAACTGTCTTGAAGTGATCGTAATGCCCAATAAGGTCATCGTACATGTGGCTTAGCATAGTAAAGCGGGCAACACGGTGGGCGGATTATGGATCCGGGTACAAAACCCGACCCATATATTAACAAATCTAATCGATAAAAAATTTAGGCACAATAGCATTTTTGTACCCCATTTATGTCCGCTAACTTAACTAAGAAATTATTTTTCTGCCTTTTGACTAGATTTTGAGTAGAAATATGCTGTATTTATGTCCCTTTCTTTGAGCCATTCTACTTTACATTTTTTCTTCCATCATATTTCATTCATTTCAAGTGGTTTATCGATCTCCTTCTCGAGTGTGCTAATTTCCTTTTTGTTTAACCACCCACTCATTTGGTTACGAAGGGAAAATAATTGACCTCTTTTTTATTTAATTCTCTGTTACAATGACCCTTTGTTCTCTTTACTCCATGCTTAAGATAGTTGCCATAATTTTTGAGATTCTTTTCATTTCAACAGTATTAATAGACACTGTCTTCCATGACCCCTTCACAACCTCTTCACATCCATCTTCTTTGGTCCATTAATATAATCAACACTAAAACTATTTTTAAAATTCAATTTCCATTTGATTATATCAATTTTCCCCTCTTCAAGTTATAATCCATTACAAAAATTACTTGGGGATTTTCTCCGCGCTTTAGTTTACGGAGTGAGATAACCATGAAAGGAATCCCCAACCCTTAATAGTTCTAACAAATGATCATCATTTTTCTCAGCGAGGCTGCACACCAGCCACCACCTCACATCCATCCTTTAAATTTTTTAACTTTTTCAAACTTAACATTATTCGTACACTCGTCAGCTTCTTTAGCAAGTTTCTTCCTATTTTTGTCCCTTGATAGATAATACTTTAACATTTATAGGAGACGTTTGAGGATTCTTGGGATTGTAGTGTTTGGTCAATAGGCCTGAATTTAGAGGTTGGGTTTTGGTTTTAGATTTGAGGTGATTTGGGCCTCTCAATGGATTATTTTGTGATTTTTGGGTTACCAAGGGTTTTTATTTATGGTTTGTGTTGGATCAGTGTGCAAATGTTGTCTAGGGTGAAACTGGGGTTTTGGCTTGGTAGAGTTTTTGAAGTTTGTCCCAAATTAAATTTTCCATCCTTATCAATATCGTCGGTTTAGTGATGTGCACACCAGGTCATAAATTTTCTTTATTGCCTCATCATATCCTCATACACATCCATATAATCTATTATCTATTTTATACTTTACAATTCTATACAAGAGAGTTAAGGCTCCTATTTGTTTAGAGTGTCCACATGGCTCATTTATTTACCTCAATATATTATCATTTGTATCTCTCTCTGTCTCTCTCACAATCAGGAGACTCTATTTTTTATATTCCCTCTCACATTCTAATTAATTCCCACCCTCTCATCTTCTTCATTGAATTATCAAATCAAATTCATCCCCTCATTTCACATTTTGAGACTACACGACTCCTCTTCATAATGATTGGATTCCCTCCATATCCTTTGTTCTCCTTATATATAAATACCTATGCCTAAATCATATCAACAAGATCTCTCTCGAATCTTTGCTTTACCAGAGAGGTGGTTTTAATTTAGTAATCTTCTACTTCTCATATTAAACAATGGCATGTGTGGAAGTTGAGTAAAGATGTTTCATCAGCGGGTCTACGTGGGCCATAACCGATTGATCCCTCGAAGAGGCATTTTCTTAGTTTGTCAAAATTACCAATTCGAGAAGGGTTTGGGATCCTAACATTAAGGATGAGCATCTGCAATTGAGGGGATGAATGGGAAGAGTATTTACGGACAAAATATTACCAGTGAATGAGGCCCAATCATAAGGAAGCGTTGGTGGTGGAGATTGATTTCGCTGCAGATGCGGTGGTAGGGGAAGGCGATAAGGTGGAGGGAGGATATAGCTCTGGAGGGTATGGCTGTCGTGATGGAGGAGGTGATGGATATGGTGGTGGTGGAAGTGATCGTGGTTATGGAGGTGGTGGTGTTGGATACAATGGTTATGGAGTAGCAAAGTTAACGATAGAACAAAGCAAGATGATGATTCACTAAGGCAAGTTATGTTTTTCAACTGCTGGGGACATAGATAAATGCTCTGGAAAACGATCACTGTTAATTTGGTCCACAAGTATTTCCAAGGATGTCTTCGAGTGAGTTGACTCGAAGAATTGTGGGATTGAGTTGAAAAGCCGAATTGGTGGTCACTACACCAAAAAGGCCAAATTGTCACTTTTGAGCCGGCCAGCCTTGTCACGGTCATTGATCGGTACAACTTTATAAAGTTGTCACGGTCAAAGACCTTGATAGGTCCGTGACAAATTTGTAAGTAAAAAACCCTACCCCCTCTTTTTTTCCCACCGTCCTCAATCCCCCCTTTTTTCCCTCTCTCTCGCGCGAAGTCTCTCTCTCTCTCTAAGGTATGTTTTTCTCTCCCTCTCTCTTTCCATTGCTAGTGTATATATGTGTGTGTGGAACTGCTGGTGTGTGTGTGTGTGTAGGTGTGTGTGCAGGTGGTGGATATTTGTATATGGGCAGTGGGTGCAAGTGTGCGTGCACATGTGTGTGTCTGCGTGTGTGTGGGGGATGTGGGGGGGGGGGGGGATGGCAGAGGTGGGGCAGGGGGTGAGTGGGGGGGGGGGGGGGGGGAGGGTGGGGGGAGGGAAGTGGTGGGGAAGTGATGGGGCAGTGGGATGAACTCTAAAATATGAGTAATCTAGAATAAATTAGCACAAAATTAATAGTTGGGATCTTGTTATATGTATATTTTACAATATGAGATCTTGTTAAAATTCAAAAAATTATATATGAATGATAGAATTCATCGCTTATAATTTAAAGAATTTACGATAGTATGATTCATGCTAGAATATTATTAATTGAGTACTTGGCTAATTATCTCCTACATTCTTACAATGAGATTTTGTGTTAAATCATGAATTGTATGAATTATATATGTTTGAAATCAAGATAGTAAATTATACTACGTTGCTTTATGATTACAATTCATGCATTAGAGTAATAAATATTCATTATGAATTATGCACAATTATATAGTTTATTTTATGAGAAGTGTTCAGATTATGATGTAGATATTTGGTGTTGTTGTAGTCTAACCCTAAATAATAATAATAATAATAGATGTGTTGAAAAGTGAAATAAAATCTCTCGAATTGTGATAAGACATAATTAAATGAAACATACTTTAAATTACTTATAGTGCACATAGATACTATCCTTATAGTTCTTATTCATACGCATTCAATAGACCTTAGACCCGTTCGAGAGTCATTACCCCTATAATGAGATCTCTCGAATTAACCCATTAGGATAATTTGGGACTGTATAGTTTCTACATAATAATATTCTTAGTGGCTTAAACTTGTTACTTTTGGGAGAAGTTTTACAGTCATATCTTAATGTTCTCTGGGTACATACTAGATGATGTGATGTTAAGTGTTATTTCAATTGATAAATTGAAATAACACTCACACTTGCGAATCTATGTCGTGTACTTGGAGAACTATGATGATATGCTGCCGAATTTTCCTCAAATTGGAACAATGTGCATGAGCTGTTAAGTATATTATAGAAATATGCTGTCTTGAATGGGATAGGACCACTCACCCTTTAGAGGAGATGGAGAAAATACGAATTAATATTATAAATTGAATTTCAATTTCAATTTCAAATTAAAATTGAATTTGAATTTGAATGCACGAATAAATTTACCCATCAAACCTAGCCTTCTAGTTGTTATGCGTACGCATTCAATAGGCGATTGTTTATACTAATGGGAACTAAATATTCACACTTTTGTTTATGATATTTCACCCATAATAGGTGATTATTTGTAGTAGTTGTGATGGGATATCCTAAATACAAAGAGCGGATGGGTGAGATAAATAGATTAGGGGATGTGTTTCGCAGAGGTGCTAATGAATTTATCAAATAAGCAAAGAGATGACATGATAATGAAGAGTTTCAGTGTCCGTGTTCTAGGTGTAAGAATGGTAAGGTGTTTGAGTGGAAAATAGTTGAACTATATATTTTAAAATGGGGTATGCGAGATAGTTATCGAAGTTGGGTTTTTTATGAGGAACCGAAAGTTTCCTTTGTTCCCGAGCAACCTTCACAACAACCTTCAACAAGTAGGATAGATGTACAAGGGGAGGATGACAATGTAGATCATAATATGCTACAGGATTTAGTTGATGATGCGTATGGATTTTATAAAGTGGAAGAGAATGAGGTCACTGACGATGTACAGGGTTCAAGCGCTCATGAAGATATCGAGATAAACCTTGATGATGACTACCAAAGTTTAAAATTTAAGGCGAGCCAACCGTTATACTCTGGTTATGAGAAAGATCAAACAACTTTACATACCGTGGATGGTTTGCATAATTTGAAAGCTCGATATGATTTGTCTGGAACTAGCGTGACAGGAATTTTAAATTAGGTGAAGGGCTTGCTACCCAAGCAAAATACGCTTCCACACAACTATCCTACTATGAAAAATAGTTTGAAAGGCTTGGGAATAAAGTATAAATCAATTCATGCTTGTGTGTATGACTACATACTATACCTAAAGGAGTATGAAAATCTCGATCGGTGTTCGGTATGCTATGAACCTAGATATGTCCAATCTACTAGCAAAGAAGGCGCAAGCTCAAAAGTGTTGAAATATTTTTTCGTTGGGACTAGATAAAAGAGGTTTTTGACAGTACCATTGATAGTGGAGGCAATGACTTGGCATGCTAGGGCGGAAGCAAGAGAAAATCTCATGCGCCATCCTGTTAATTCTACTATTTGGAAGAAGATGAATTTTAAGTATCCCGATTTTTCTCGAGAATAGTGTAACATTCGTTTGGTAATATCAACAAATGGTTTCAATCCATTTGGAAATCTAAGTGCCAACACTACACCAAAATGACAAAATTGTCACCTTTCAGCCGGCCACCCTTGTCAAGGTTATTGACCGTGATAAAAAACACGCGTTTTATGTCACGGTCATTGACCTTGACACGACCGTGACAAAGAATTGTCACGGTCATTGATCGTGACAATTCTTTAAATAATTGTCACGATCAATGACCTTGACATGACCGTGACAATGTTTCCAGCAAAAACCCTTTCCCCCTTCTTTTTTCCCTACCGCCGTTCCCTCCCTCTCTCTCTCTCTCTCTCTCTCTCTCTCTCTCTCTCTCTCTCTCTCTCTACTTTCAGGTTTAATTCTCTCTCTCTCTCTCTCTCTCTCTCTCTCTTCCATTTATGTATATGTTTGTGTGTATATATATGTGTTTATGTGTGTATATATGTGCGTGTGTGGGGGGTGGGGCAGGGTGGGGGTAGGGTGGTGGCAGGGTGGGGGGTAGGGGGTGAGGCAGGGTGGGGGTAGGGGTGGGGCAGGGTGGGGGGTAGGGGGTGGGGCAAGGTGGGGGTAGGGGGTTAAAAATGTAAATAAATAAGTAATTTTCTACAAATTTCCAAAAATAATATCAAAAAATGTAAATGTAAATAATATCCAAAAATAATATCCAAAAATGTAAATGTAAATAAATAAGTAATTTTCTACAAATTTCCAAAAGTAAATAAGTAATTTTCTACAAATTTCCAAAAATAATATCCAAAAATGTAAATGTAAATAATATCCAAAAATATTGGATAACAATTTATTTTCATTCAAAATAAATAAGTAATTTTCTACAAATTTCATAAAAAAATGAAGGCCGGCTTAATATGTGATTTAAGTGTGAAATAATCGCTATATACTTATACTAATGGAGAAAAAAACCATATATGGCGTTTTTTGTTGACTTTATATGGTGAAATAATCACATGACTTTATATCCATCAAATAAAAGCATGAAAACTAAAAAACGACAATAAGGGTTAAAATGGCATCCGAAGTTTCTAAAAGCATGAAAAATAAAATACTTTATTAAAGATTTTTATGGGAACTTGTTATTCTAGAACTTAGATGAATACTAAGTGATGAAAATAGTCCTTAAAATTGAAAATTAAATAAAGTTTATAAAAGTAAAGATGCTGGTAATACATTAAAGATAAATTAATAAGGACTAAATAACAAAACGTGTTCAAGTGTATAACAAGAAAGAAAATGTGGTATTTAGATTGGGTAAAATTCTTAAAGTAATGTTAAGGGACTAAAAGACCCAAGACAACTGGCGAGTAAGTACCGGACCGAAAAATTTATGACGGGTGATGAAAGCCCGTAAACATGTTGGGGTGGGGGTGGGGGTGGGGGTGGGGGTGGGTGGGGTGGGGGTGGGGTATGATTTATAAAAAGCACAAAACAATAGTAGAAATTCAATACCTAAAATTAACATTGAAATTATTTTAAATAGACAGTCACTACTGTGTGTGTGTTTAAATTGAAAGAAGATATGAGAATTTTATTAAAGATTTTTATGGAAAATTGTTATACTAGAACTTAGATGAACACTACGTGATGAAAATAGTCCTTAAAATTGAAAATTAAATAAAGTTTATAAAATTAAAGATGCTGGTAATACATCAAAGATAAATTAATAAGGACTAAATAACAAAACTTGTTCAAGTGTATAACAAGAAAGAAAATGTGGTATTTAGATTGGGTAAAATTCTTAAAGTAATGTTAAGGGACTAAAAGACCCAAGACAACTGGCCAGTAAGTTACGGACCGAAAAATTTATGACGGGTGATGAAAGCCCGTAAACATGTTGGGGTGGGGGTGGGGGTGGGGTATGATTTATAAAAAGCACAAAACAATAGTAGAAATTCAATACCTGAAATTAACATTGAGATTATTTTAAATAGACAGTCACTACTGTGTGTGTGTTTAAATTGAAAGAAGATATGAGAATTTTATTAAAGATTTTTATGGGAACTTGTTATACTAAAACTTAGATGAACACTAAGTGATGAAAATAGTCCTTAAAATTGAAAATACACCTGCATGTTGTTAGAAAGTCTTAAATGTAATTCTCACTTTATTAATGCCAAACCTGTCTCTCTTATAAGATATGCATATTGTGATAATATTATATCTGTACTAATAACATTTTTTACAGCAAATGTCTCCTTCAGATATTAAGGCGAAGATGATGATGCTGTTTATGATGATGTCGTCTAGGGTCGGTGGTAGTGGAGGCGATGAGGGCTCTTCCGCCCCTAGGCTCCCCAAATATGGGAAATATGGGATTACCGTCGAGAACAAATCGGAGATATTAGCGAGATCCCTCGTTCTGCTAAAGACGGTCATCGGCCCGGGGTTTATGAGTTGTAAGGAGGTGCCATATGAGCTCAAGTTAGCTGTTTGGGCGGCACTACAGGTAATATATTTATATTTATATTTATATTTATATTTATATTTATATTTATATTTATATTTATATTTATATTTATATTTATATTTATATTTATATTTATATGAATATTTCAATTTCAATTTCAATTTCAATTTCAATTTCAATTTCAATTTCAATTTCAATTTCAATTTCAATTTCATATTTATATTTATATTTATATTTATATTTATATTTATATTTATATTTATATTTATATTTATATTTATATTTATATTTATTCGCAACTAACATTGTATTTGTTGGACAGGAACAATTCAACTTGGATCCAAAGCTACGCGATCCCGTGTTGGAGTAGATTAGGGAGCAACTCAAGTCGTGGAAAAAAAATATGCGGGCACGGTACTTTGGGAAAACACGAGAGTCAATTATCCAATGACGTGAATCCGTCCCCCCCAAGGAGCCGATCTCATTGGCACAATGGCAGAAGTTCATTGACAATGAGATCGAGGATCGACAATTGGCATGTCGCCAATCGGGGAGGGAAAATCGGGCAAAAAATACGGACGTGCACTACTCCGGCCGGACCTCTTACGCCGAGGTGGAGCATAGGATGCTGGTAAGATTTAATTTTTCTATAACTACAGAAATATATTATTCTTCATTATTTTACTTTGCGGGGCCGATACTAATTTTACTTTACTTTATTTTATTTCAGGGGGTAGGGAGTGGGCCAGGAGATAATCCACATAGGCTCGATACTTATGTGGCTCTTCGGACGAAGAAGGGGAAGGACAAGGAGGTGTCCCCGAGCGTCGCGGCCACGATTGTAAGTAATCCGACAGTTTAATTTTTGTTAATTACGTTATAATTTTTTAGTTTACTTATTTTACTAATCATGTGCTTTTTGTCGTTTCAGGCAAAGCTTAAGGAAGTGCATGAGTCGCAGTCTGATGCCGATAAGGCATCTTTGTCCAGAGATGCACTCAACCAAGTTCTTGGCTCTGATCGCAAGGGGAGGACAAGGGGGTGAGCTCGCGGGTGTCCAAATCTTGGATCATCGGATTGGAGACGAGCGACACCAGGTTGGCTCGAACGGTGGATTCACACGATGCGAAGCTGTCCCGTTTGGAGGCGACGATCCAAGATATATACGCATTCATGAAGCGTACGTTGGGCGGAGACCGTAAAGGGAAAGGGAAAGAGAAGGCGGTGGAGGAGGAGGTGCGGGAGGACGAGGCGCAGGATGATGAGGATGTGGACCTCGCTGCTTCATCACCGACACGTTCGTACTTCGATGATCCACTTCCCTATTTGGCGCCCTTCAACAGACCAATGTCGACACTTGGTTGGCCGAGCGTGTTCATATTGGACGTATTTGATGGCCATCGGATAGGGCGGGGGTGAGGGACCCGAATATCGTCCAGGGTGGAATAGTTCATGGACGTGCGCTTCAAGAGATGGAGTCCAGGGTGCTCGTCACGCATGTCATACCCGGGAAGGAGAACTCCCTATTGTGGTTGCGCGAACAATGCGGCACGACGTATATTAGTGGGTGCGTCAATTCGTATGTCGCGTGGCCTACTCACCTCCTCAGTTTTAACAATACACCAGACATGTAGTGACATTGTTTTAAGTTTGAATTGAATTGTTTTAAGTTTGAATTGAATTGTTTTAAGTTGTTACATTTGAATTATATCGTGATGCATATTGTCTCTATTTGAATATATATTTGCATTATCTTTAGTTTGTTTGGATATATGATGTTTGGAACAGGTACAACGTTGCTATAACAGGTACAAATATACTGCTGGGCAGTGACAGTGGCCATACTGTCCAACAGTTTTTTTTTTAAATTCTGGCCAGAATTGTCACGGTCATTGACCGTGACAAAAGTTATCACGGACGTGTCACGATCAATGACCGTGACAATTTTTTTTAAAAAGGGTCACGGCTTTGTCACGGTTATAAACCGTGACAAACGTGTCACGGTCATTGACCGCGACACGACCGTGACACAAAACACGAGTTTTGTGTCAAGGTCCGTGACCGTGACACGACCGTGACAAAAAAAGTTGTCTCGCCTCGAAATGTCACGGTCATTGACCTTGACAAGTTGGATTTGTCATGGTCAATGACCATGACAATTCGACAGATTTGGTGTAGTGCAATCAGAGTGTATGGCCAATGATTCTAGCCCCACGATTGTCATGTGATCATGCAATTAGTTCCTTTATTATTTGAGCACTGTTTCTCCAAGCACAAGGATCTGTGGAGGGATATTATGAAAATTAGTATCCGCTTCTCACTTTTAGGTGAGAAGGTAGCCAATAGAAATCACATAGTGGCCACAAAATTAGCGGTGAATGAAGAAATTTGTGTCTTGGAGAAGTATTTTCCCCCATCTTTCTTTGACCTAAGTGTTCACTTGTTGGTACACCTATGCGACCAGGCATTTCTTTACGACCCAGTAAGATATCGGTGGATGTATCCGTCTGAAAGATTGATGAAAGTTATCAAAGATTATGTCAAGATTACACGATACATTAAATCATCAATTGCAGAGGAATACATCACCTTGGAGTCATCAATCTATACTCGAGAATATATGCCTGACTTCACCAACGTGGATGACAATAATGAGTTCATCGATGAGGGTGGTCATGTGATTGACAAATGAGTAAAATTAATGAGTTTGCAACATGAACAAGTAGTTCGTTATCTACTTGACACATATAAAGAAGTCGAAGAATGGAAAAAGTAAGTTTAAAATATTTTAACTTTTAAATTATTTTAATTTTTACATGATCAATTTTGTAATACTTTCGTCACGACCTATGCAAAGAATATGAAGCTTGTGAGAATAATAAAAGACGAAAAACACTAGCACAATCAGACAATGAATTTAGGCTGTGGCTGTCACACTAGGTAATTATAATTAATTTAGGCTGTTATCAAATGTCACATTACAAGAAAGCTTTACAACTAACATAATTAATATATCTATATTCTCACCTCTTAAAGATGGGTGATGCAACATCATGGCTTTCTCGTCTAGTCACTGGTTCCTTATTCATGTCACAAGAGTACAAAATTATCGATTGAACGGTTACGTATTTGGTGAAACGGTGTACGAGGAAAATACAAATGTATAGAACTCGAGCATTTCATACAAGGTTCTTACTTTTTTCGAGCGAGCGCGAAAGATAAAAACTTCGTTGAAGCTGAAATGACTTACTATGGTGTACTTCGAAATATATTTGAATTGGACTATGTAAACTTCAAAGATGTTGTATTTTACTTTGATTGGGTAAGATTTGAAGATAAACATGCTTATAAAGTTGATCCTGACATCAATTTGATCATGGTTGACTTGTCTAAGTTGAAGAGCAACGAACATGTGAGCGATGAGCTGTTTGTTTGTTCTTTTCAAAAGGTCAAGCAAGTGTTTTACTCGGAGTATATCAACAACGATTCGTGATCAATCGTCCTACATGCGCCAAAGTGTCAAAACATTAGCGTGGATGACTTGGCTGCACCTACCGAATATCAATCCATTTTTTATGATAACCCGAATTTGAAATAATTTTTTGATTTGTAATAAGTATTCAAATTATTTGTAATAACCAGTGGCTGTATTATTCTAGTGCTTTATTATTATCGAAAGATAATTTAATGCTTTTTATTAATTTGTACTTGATCATTTTAATGCTTGCAATAACCAAGTGAATATGTTCATTAGAATTTTCATCAATTTAAGCATTAATTTAAAATTCATGACTTGAGAGTGCGTGTGTATATTGAAATTGGTATTGGTATAAATTGAAATAGGTATAAATTGGTACTAGTATTGGTATAAATTGATATTGGTATTGGTATTGATATTGGTATGTATTGTTATTATCGAATTTGAGCATTAATTCAAAGTTCATATACATCTTTATACTAATAATAACAATTTTTGCAGAAAATGACTTCAGCAGGATGCAGTAGCGGAGGCAATGAGGGCTCCTCGGCCAGTAGGCCCCCCAAATGGGGTGAATTAGGGGCCGTCATCGAGAATAAAATGACATTATTAGCTAGAGTGCTAGAGTTATTGAAGGAGATTGTCAACCCGGGTATACTGATTGGACGGTCATGCCTATTGACCTCAAGATGAAAATCTGGGAGTGTTACAGGTTGTGTATTTAATATTTATAATTATATATATATTTAAATTTTTATTAAATACTGTAACACTTACTTACAGGATGGTTTGTATTTGTTTGACAGGAACAATTCAGTCTGCCCATATATCTCTGCGACCCCACGTTGAAGCAATTAAGGGATCAATATAAGATGTGGAAGAAGAATTTGGGGACACGATATTTTGGAAAGACCTGGGAGTCCACTCTGAGACTCCGTGAAACCGTCCCCCCAAGGATCTGATCTCATTGGCACATTTGCAAAAGTTTATTGACAATGAGACCAGTGGGCGGATTGGCGTCTCGCCAATTGTGGAGGTACAACCGTCGGTCCAAAAAGGTGGATGTGCACTACTTCGGGTGGGCGTCTTATGCCGAGGTGGAGCACATGATGGTAAGTTTTTATTTTTCTTTAATTTTAGGTATTCTAATTTAGCATTACTTTGCGTTACATACTAATTCTGTATTATTTTATTTCAAGAGGCGGGGAGTGGCCCTGGGGCTAGGCCATATAGGCTCGATGCCTATGGGGCAATTCAGAAGAAAAAGAACAAGGATAAGGAGATGGCTCCGAGCATCACAACCACCATTTTAATTTATAAATTTTTAATTTTTTTAATTATGTTATAATTTTTTTATTTACTTAATTGACTAATCGTGTACTTTTTGTTTTTTCAGGCAAAAGCTTAAAGAAGTACACGAGTCGCAGTCTGATACCGACAAAGCATCTTTGGCTATGGATGCACTCAACTAAGTGCTCGGGGTGGATCGCAAGGGGAGGACTAGGGGGTGAGCTCGCGGGTGGGGAAGTCTAGAATCATCGGCATGGAAACAAGCAACAGTAGGTTGGCACATAAGGTGGACTCCCATGGCGATAAGCTATCAAATTTGGAGGTGACGGTCCTAGATATGTACCCCTTCATGAAGCGTTAGTTGGGCAAGGGTAAGGGTAAGGGAAAGGGGAAGGAGAAGGAGAAGGTGTTAGAGGTAGACGGGGACGAGGAGGAGGATGCCGACGCCACTGCTTCATCGTCGATACGCACAAATTCGGTGCCATATGATGATCCATTTCCCATCGTGATCCCCGTCGATCGGCCTATGTCAACACTCAATTGGTCGAGCGTGCATCTACTTGATATATATTATGGGCTGCCGATAACGAGGTGGTTGAGGGATCCGAGCTTCCTCCTGGGTATGTCGGTTCATGGACGTTGATACATCACAGATATTGCATATTTGCGCCCTTTATCTTTATGCAATCTAGCACTTTTATGTTCTTAATGTCTATATTTATAGACATCTACTCGAGCATGCATCTACTTGATATATATTGTGAGCGTGCATTTATATGTTGGGGGGTTTGTTTTGGGGTATAAATAAAGTGTTAAGGGCTTTTCTTTGAGGATAACTTTCATTTTAGGTTAGAAGCATTTGGGGATTTTTGTGGAGTGTTTCCCCTCTCCTCATTTTTGTTGTGTAATCCACCATTAATGTAAGTTCCTTGTACTATTCATTTTCTTCCTCTTGTTCTTGCTTTGTGCCCTAGATTTATTTCATGCTTTATTTATTTCAAGTCTAGTTTAATTTGTAGTGTTAATTTAATTAGTTGTTGTTGCTTAATTAATTAGTTAGTTTAATTCATGGCATTTAATATGCTTGGGGGATAATTTAAATTAGGTTGAGTTGGATTGAACTCACCTAGGGTTGATTTGGTTGCTTTGCTGGTGATGGGTTTTCATGAGTTTATTTCGATTGGGTTGTCCTAGTTATTATGCCTATGAAATTTAATGGGGTATATCATGTATTCTCCGTATTTACGACCTTGCGTACATAATTTCTGGGATATTTGTTGATGCCAAAATCATATTAGTCTTTCATGCAAATTTAGGGGTGTGACAGCTCTCGATTTAATTAATTGATGAAACGAGACGCAATCTTAATAACTCGTCGACCCATGTAACCATTTTATACTAATTAACTCAGGGTGAGGGATGTTCAACGCAACCTATAGTTTTTATTCTCTTTGTTAATCTAGTTTAATTTTTCCTTTATTTATCTTTTACTTTTTGTTAGCAATACCTTTTACACTTTTATTTAGAAGTATTAAACCAATTAAATTATAACAACTTGTCTCTGTGGATTTTCGATACCCGGACTGGTCGCTATACTCCCTTAAAAGAGTGTAGTCATAGTTTAGGTTTTTGTATAGAGTTGGTGAGCCAAAAATAAAACGACCGGCGCGTAGGTTACTCTCGCGACGCGGTGAAACCCTGTCTATCAAATGGCGCCGTTACCGGGGATGAGTTTGTTTTAGAATTTATTTGATTTAGTATTTCGTAGTATTTTCTTTCTATATGTATTTTTTGCCTAATATTTTTGTAGGACTTCTACATTTGAGCGTCAAGAACCGCTTGAATTTTTCGCACGTGCATCTACTTTGTGGAATTCGCCACTTCGAACCATTTTTGGGGTAAGCTTGTCTTATTCCAATTCTTTTGGTAATCATTATGATAATTCTCAAAATCCCCGTACTCATGTGACTTTTGGGCAATACTTAGAGTCCCCAAAAATTGTAAATTCAAAAATGACTTTGGGCGAGTATTACAAAAGTCAAGCTTTGGAGTGTGTGTATTTTGAAGGTGATGATAATGATTTTGGGCCTTTAATTCCTTATAATAGGAATTTTGAAACGAATTGCAATAGTTTTCAAAATTCTTATAATAATGAGTTTGAGTATAGTTCCGATAATAATTTTCACACTTCTAATTTTCAAGTATCCGCGCCTCGACCCATGACATTCGGTGAGGGCTTACGCATGCTTGAAAATGAGAAACTTGAAAACCATTATCGGGAAGAAAATCGTTAATTGGATTTATTATTTAAGTCCGACGAAGATTTTTCTTCCGAGACTTTTGAAGTCGAGGGATGTTTTGAACCAAATGAGGTTTTTGTGCCTACTTTGGAACAAACCATTGTTGACTTTGCACATGGAATAATAGATATTGAAAGTGAGGATGAAATGGAAGTAATATCCATTTGCAATGAAATGATTTCTTCTTTGACCCCCAAAGAAGAACATTTCATTGAAAATGATCTTATTTCCTTCGAAACTCAATCTTAAAGGGATGATGACTCATCTCTTAAGTTTGAATTATTTCTTCCCCATTTTCATTCTCTGTTATCACACAGTCACAAGTACCCGATGAATCGGTTCTGAACTTTAATGTGTTAAACTTTTTCACCGATGAGGAGTACTTGCTCGAGTCGCCTTCCATGATCGCATCTTTGCCTTCATGTGCAACCCCTCCCATTCCAATTTCAAAATACTTGGGAGATAATTCAATTTTTTTGGACCTATTGTATTTTTGTCACTCATTTTATCCAAATCCCCCATCCTCCCTCCAAAATTTTTAATATGAGATGGTTCATTTCTTCCGCCTTACACATGCCTTCCGTTGTTCGAACGAAATTCCTATTTTTCGGGAGGCATGCATGAAAGTGAGGGTACACCGGTTATTCGCCAAAGCCAAATCGTATTTTGGGTGAACCCTCAAAAATTTCAACTTCTAGTGTATAGTTAGTTAGAAGTTAAAATTGTAGGTTGTACATAGTTAGTTTTATTTTCCTTATTTTTATTTTTCTTACTTTTTGTCTGTGTAATTAGTTAAGTTTTTGTTATTTGTTTTTACTATGCTTGTTACTAACATGTTTTGCAGAATCATTGGACTTATACTTTCACGATATCTCTCCATTGTGGGTAATATCACTCTTTTCCTCTCTTTAACTTGGTTCTTAATTCACATTGAGGACAATGTCAGGTTTTAAGTTAGGGGGTGTGGGATACTCTATCCATTCATTGGTAGTTTCTTTGATTTGATTACATGTTAGTTACTAAGTATGCTTTCTTAGAAATTTTTTAAAAAGATTTTCTTTCTTTTTTCTCCTTTTTTGAGCATTTTGCCTTTGTTTTCGATGATAAATTTCAATAATTGCTCGATCCAATTAACAACCCAATGATGAATGTTCTCAATTTTAGAAGTTATTAGACTTTAGTCCTAATTATTGATATTATGAATAACTTCGTGAATTAAACTTTAATCCCATGAGCACATGCACCTTTCTTATTTTATTGATTTGGTTTAAGATTTTTCTAACTCGGTAATCTTTTGTTGCATTTTATATACTTACACTGAGTGACTTTTCAAATTTTCTTAATTTGTGAATGTATACACTATTCTTTCCTCTTTGAAAACGTTGAATTCGTTCGTAATCTCACTATTCTTTCATTTGATCGTTCATTAATATATGAAATGTATTGCTTGAGCATGATTTTCAAAGTTTGTTTTGACTCGAGAATTACGTAAACTTTAGAAAATAATCACAGGCCATCTTTGTTACATCACCCATATTGACATTGACCTCGCCTTAAATGTTTTCCCACGTTAACCCCTTTAAGCCTATATATTAGCCTTTCATTTCATAACCCAAAATTCCCATAACCAACTCCAAATTGGAGTTATATACCATATATATTACCTTCCATACCTTTGTTTGGAATATTACTTGGGATTGAAAGATGTTGCATTGCGGTTGCAATTTAGGCATGTGAGAGTGTGAAAAGTAAAGAAAAGAAAGTGTAGTGAAAAAGAAAAAGAAAAAGCAAAAAGTAAAAGAAAACAAAAGAAAAAGTGAGAAAAAGAAGAAAAAGAAAACAAAGAGAAATTTGTATATGTTGTGTATATCAATAAGCTTTGATTACTCTCCCCATTTGTATATCTAATGCCTTTTATGGAAGTTGTTTGTCCAATTTTTGATATTGCCCACATTCTTCCCATTATTCTAAGTTGTCATTCCAAATATTTTGAATCTGTACATACATATCCTTCGTTTCATACCCTAGCCAAACCAACATTATAAGCCTATCAAGTCCCATGTAATCTTAGGGTGCATTTAGTTTAAAAGTTAAAATAGTTTTGATAATCTGTGAAAATGCATTTCGCCTCCTTTAATGTGCAATATCTTTTATTGAGATTACAATTTTTAATTTCATATATAGCGTTCTTCATTTGTGACATGTGTGCGGCCTAGTTTTCATTTACATTTACTCTTTATGCCCGCATGTTTCGTGTGTTAACTCACTGTTTTGAGTGAATTAACTTGATGAGTGTAATGCCCATGAGGATTGAATATATGCTTGCTTTATTTAGTATCCGATTTATTTAAGTTTTTTCCAATTCACACTTTGCATGTGCTCACTCCCCTCCCACTTTTAAGGTTTTAAATTAATGAAGTTCATTCTATAATGTTAATAATACGGACTTTTGTGTGAATTCATTCATTGTGCTAATAATGCGTATGAAATCCTTTTCGATATTGTTGGGCTTATCGCATGTTGGTTTGGGCATATTTTGAGAAAACCATATGATGTTTGCGGGTTTCATCCCTGAAAACCCTCATGAGCCACTAGGTCAACCTAGGGGTTTAACGACTTATTGCATATGCTAAATGCAATCGTGTTCCCTACAAAATGGAAATTATATTTTGATGCATATATACGTTTTGTATTTCATTATGTGGACTGGTTTTGTTTGTTTCATCACTAGGGACTAACAATGTCTAAGTTAGGGGGTGTGATACATCACAAATACTGCATATTTGTGCCTTTTATCTTTATGCATTCCAGCACTTTTACGTTTTTAATGTCTATATTTATGCTCGTTAACCAGAAAACCTCGGATTTGGACATATATATATTTTGCAGGGGTTAATTGTGCTTTTATAGGTATTGGAACGCTAAAAGTGAGGTTCGGTTGCATTTCGAAGAAGTTCCATCGTTGAACAAGGGCAATATGACCTTTTCAAACTCACTATTTTATATGTAATGAAGTTACCAACATGTATATCATCAAATTATCTTTCCGTGGCCACTGACTGTGAGTCATTCTGACTCCGAATGAGGAAGTTATGGCCATTTTCGGAAGGTTTTGGTATTTTCTTCTACTTCAAGGGCATTTTGGTAATTCCAAACTGCATAATTTGGAGGGCTTCAAAACATAATAATTTAGAGAATTGAATTAGCTTTGCTTCGGTTCTGACCACGCATCATTTTGATTCCGTATGAGGGAGTTATGGCCATTTCCGTGCAACACGTCAAAATTGGTTCAGAGAGGAAAAGGTGGCTGTAACCAGCCTAAGGCAAATTCCAAAACTGCGGTCGACTAGTCCCAAACATGAGGTCAACCGGGCCCATCATATATGGACGAAAATTGACTTATTTTGGGTGTTTTGGCTTGGTTTTGTTGGGGGTTTGTTTTGGGGTCAAAATAGAGTGTTAAGGGATTTTCTTTGAGGATAACTTTCATTTTAGGTTAGAAGCATTTGGGGATTTTTGTGGAGTGTTTCCGCTCTCCTCATTTTTGTTGTGTAATCCACCATTAATGTAAGTTCTTTGTACTATTCATTTTCTTCCTCTTGTTCTTGCTTTGTACCCTAGATTTATTTCATGCTTTATTTATTTCAAGTCTAGTTTAATTTGTAGTGTTAATTTAATTAGTTGTTATTGCTTAATTAATTAGTTAGTTTAATTCGTGTCATTTAATATGCTTAGGGGCTAATTTAAAGTAGCTTGAGTTGTATTGAACTCACCTAGGGTTGATTTGGTTGCTTTGCCATGGTGATGGGTTTTCATGAGTTTATTTCGACTGGGTTGTCCTAATTATTATGCCTAGGAAATTTAACGAGGTATATCATGTATGCTTCGTATTTACGACCTTGCATGCGTAATTTACGGGATATTTATTGACTCCAAAATCATATTAGTCTTTCATGCAAATTTAGGGGTGTGACAACTCTTGATTTAATTAATTGATGAAACGAGATGCAATCTTGATAACTCGTCGACCCATGTAACCATTTTATACTAATTAACTCGGGGTGAGGGATATTCGACTCAACCTATAGTTTTTATTCTCTCTGTTAATCTAGTTTAATTTTCCCTTGCCTAGTATAATATTTTTCTTTATTTATCTTTTACTTTTTGTTAGCAATACCTTTTACACTTTTATTTAGAAGTATTAAACCAATTAAATTCTAACAACTTGTCTCTGTGGATTTTCGATATCCGGACTGATCGCTATACTCCCTTAAAAGAGTGTAGTCATAGTTTAGGTTTTTGTATAGAGTTGGTGTGCCAAAAATAAAACGATCGGTGCGTAGGTGACTCTCGCGCCGCGGTGAAACCCTGTTTATCAAAAATCCCCTCCAAGACATTGAGGCAAGAGTGCGCATCACATATGTGGTGGAGGGAAAGGATAACTCACCTTTGTGGAGGGAAAGGAGAACTCACCTTTGACCATGAAAATGTTTTGGGTTTTATCACGGGCTTATCACGGTCTTTGACCGTGATAAGACTTGTCAAGGTCAAAGACCGTGATAGGAACGTGACAAGTTCGTGACAAAAGAAGTTGTCACCCCCAGACTTGTCACGATCATTGACCTTGACAAGTTGGACTTGTCACTGTCAATTACCATGACAAGTCGACAGTGTTGGTGTAGTGGGTCGTGATTGGGTCATGGGTACTTTCGGTCTTGTTGATTTTGTACGATTGATAAATATGATTATTTGTAAATGAAAACAATAAGTAAGAAACTTATATAAATTTTTATATTTATTATATGTAAATGAATCTTCATTCTTACTGGGATAATTGATGTCCTTTCTAGAGGTTTCTCCAATTTGGGTATTGGGTATTTTTGTTACCGGGGTTTATTAATGCTGTTACTTACAAAGTTTTATTTGGGATATCTGGCATAATATACTTTTTTTTAAATATATTTGATAACAATATAGATGTTTATATCCATTATTATTTAGTAAAGAGGGATTAAAAGGCTTCTGCTAAGGCTTTTCAAGCTGAAGGAAAAGTACCATCTGACCCTGTTGGTAAGATATGCTTATAGAGATTATGTAAACAAATAGAGAAAATAAGCACCTTTATTTTTTATTTTTATTTTTAAAATGTAATTAATATAAAATTTATGACATGGGAATTTCAACTGTTGCTGCTCTTGATGGTTTTCTTTTCGAATAATGGTTTGCGTTTTGGGAGCCCGAACATCATTTATCATTCTATTACATGAATATAAGTTGTGTGTATTGAATGTTTCAAGCTGCGAGAATGCCCATTTTGTAAATCAAAAAATTATCGCACATGGCGCCTCGCCCGGGCTAACACCTAGTATAATCTAATTATAGGACATAACTAAAATTGACATCTGAATCTGATTACGATATTTGTTGCTTTTACATCGCGCCACGTGGGCAATTTTAATTAATGTAATTAGTTAACAAAACTATTCATCTTCTTATATTTTAAAGGGGGAGAGAGGAGGGAGTATGTTAGAAATATGAGAAGGCATGGGAAGAAGATAAAGGATCTATTTCCTATGATTTTTATCACGTCTTTTGATTTTCCCATAATTAACGTTTCCAACCATTATATCTTCCAACCATTTGTTTCCAGAGGTTCTGCATTCTTATTCTCTTTTCGGTGTCATGGTGTATCTATTTCATCCGTGTCCATCTAATTTCTCATGACCACCGTAATACAGACTCTCTCGGATATGAAACTCTTTTTCATCTCTGCATTTCTCTTTATGTTTGCATATGAATCCTTTTATTCTTTCACGGTTTTGCTCTTCCATTGACTTCAATTCGGGTCTCTCTCTCTCTCTCTCTCTCTCATTTCCATTGACCCGTGTTTTTTATGTTTTTATTTCTAAAGTGAATTCTTTTTGATTTTTAGAAAATTAGTTCTCAATGCAGTTCTTTTTTTATTGTCAAGAACTAATTATTTATTTGCATATCAGGTGTTTTTTAATATGTCCCAATGATTCTAATTGGGTCTTCAAATTGAATCATTGGGTCTTCAATAATGTGAAGACCTATTTTAGATCCAAATTCTATTTTGTATGTGTTTTTCGGTTCTCTTTCTTTCTTTTTATATCTATTCTTAAGATATGTCCTACAACTTTTTTTGCATTTTTTTTATTTTTGTGAGGAAATAAGTTTGGTGTGGAACGTCAAAGGTTCATGCCCTATATATTTTTGGAGGTTCGTTTATATAATACACTCTCTATTATAACAAAATACACAGACTTCCCAATTCCTTTGTTTTGCACTTTATGGTGAGATTGATTTTAAGTAGGTAAAACCTAAATTATGAGTTGTTTCTTTTTGAGTAGGAAACCCATTTAACATATAAATTGAGTGTTTTTGCAATTGTATATCTCCGTACATGGACAATGCAACTCGATGTGCAAGTTTGGATAAAATTTTAAGTGATGATGGTTATTCATAAAAAATACTATATTAAATATGTCCTTTTTCACTACAATAGGAAAATGTGTAATGATACCTTTAAGTTTGTCCCTGCAAAACTGTTGGTTTTGGTAGAATTAGAATTCAACGTGGAATGCAACAAGATACTTTTTTTGATTGTTGATGTGGTTGTTTGTGTTAAAGAATGTGGATCTTTAATTTTTTGATTTTTATTACAATTATATAACTATAAGACAAATGTAGTGTTCATGTTGATTATATGTTTAATTGAATCAAGATGAATTTTAGTTTTTCTTTTATGTTAATTTGTAATTTTTTATCCATGTGTTGGATTGTGTTGTTGATGTTGGTTGAAGAAAAAAATTATCTACTTTTATGTCCCAACTTTTTAGTTTTGACAAAATTTTGAGTGGAATATAAATTTATATATAATAAAAAATGAATAGCACCCGCGCATCGCGCGGGTCGGATGCTAGTATAATAATATAAAAACGATGTATTTATATGTGGTTTTGCCATGTGTCTTAGAGTTAATTGTAATAATACCCATTTCTCACTTAAAGGTTGGTCAGACACGATATGCCGAAAATGGGGGTTGTCTGTCAATTAATACCATTCTCAGCACAACGTAATATAAATAATATTTTAAATGCCCATAATTGTGGTTCAAAGAATGCTTTCATAATAAATAAATCCAAACCATCACTAAGTAAATAATAAATTCAACAATAAAGCAAATGTCTCAAACCAACATAATGTAAAGAAATCTCGGGCTTATTCCCTTACAATTGTATCAAATGAAATAAATAACTAAAGCGAAAAAGCACCTATGCTAGAATCAATAAATCTGAAAATTCGATAGGCAATAAGAAATCGCAAGACTGATATAGCAACAATCCCGCTATCCCTTTCTAGGAGCACCTGGGGGGAGAAAACATTTAAATTTGGGTTAGAGCCCTAGGTGTGCAAGAATTAACTTAACCAATTTAAAATGCAATAAATATAATTGATGCAAAATAAATATTCCCCATCGTCACTCACATGCGATTAACACCTCACCCCTCATCTAAGTGCGATATTACTCGCATCCCAACAAGTCCCACAAGGATATACGTGACAGTATGCCAATTTAATATTTATTGGATTAATTGCACCCAATTATTACAGTGGAGCCGACTATTATTAATTATTGGTCTTGTCAGATATATAGCATGAAAGTGGCATAAACATCTATTATGCACAATGTAACAAAGGTCTACAGTTTATGTCTCCAATTGTAGACGATTTGATTAATCTCATTAGTTTTTGGATAATATATACATATATGTGTCCTTTCATATATACGACACACAAAGGCATCTATCGTTGGTGTCTCGTTCGTATTCTATCGACAAGTCCGGATGAATCTCTTAATTTAGACGGACATCACAAAACACACATAAATTAGGGGCGGTCTCTACGCAGTATACCAGTTCACGGCCCATACCCAGCGTTGACAAACGCTACGAGAGTCAACACCTACCTCTCGTAGATGGCGCACCTATGTAGTACCTAAATGCCCTACAAATCGTCTAGCCCACTTGTGCTGACGTGTGCTACACAATCCGAACGCACGAACCCCAAGTCGATAGGACTGTCCACGAACATTGGTATGTCCACACAAATACATATAAGTACATATTATTTATCTCATATAATATGTATAGGTAATTACTCTATAATTACCATAAAATAATTTCACATAATGTCCATAATTTATCCAGTCCTTAATAGTTTACCATCCACTGAATTATTAATTACGTTTCCTTTGATAATTATTTAACCATCTAGTTAAATGGAATTCTTCAATTAAATGTGGACGCATTTATACTTTTAATAAATTCTTCATTTGCCCAAACATGATCCTACTAACTCGCATGGACTTCTAAAAATGTCCCTAACCAATCCCCAGGCCTAACTCTCTTAGCCCCTAAGGCCGAATCGATTCCATTCTTGGCTGAATTGATTCACTGCCAACCTGAAACGATTCGCCCCAAACCCGAATCTATTCGAATTACGACAGTTACCCAGTTCTGCCTAACCAAATCTATTCGCATTAAGGCCGAATCAATTCGAAAAGCATCACTTGCCCATATCTGCTACTTTCTTAATACAAATTTCCTTAATTCCTTTTTAAGGTTGCTTCCAAATGTTAATCCCTTTCCAAAAAAACATGAATGAGTTCTTATTACTTGGGTTTACATTAAAGACCAAGAATATCCATATAAATTACACCAATTCCTATCCTCAAATTCTGAGATTTCATATGAATTTTAACAAGAACCTTAATCCAGATCTATCCCACAATCATCACTTGTACAAAACAGGATATGGGGCCTATGACATGGTATTAAAATCGTCAATCTATAGATCCATTATATGTGTTAAAGTCCTCTACATGTGAATCCAAGATTTTTCAATTTTATTCAAGAACCCTGAGGCGATTATCATCAAACTTCAAGAATCAAATCCTAGATTTCTACGCTATAACTTATATTAAAATCATTCCTGTACATACAAGAGATTTAATCCTAACATTCATTTATCAAAATCTAACCAAATTGTCATAAATCATATGAGGTTATTATAATGCATCAAGAAGCAAATTGTACAGTAAATTGAGCAAGAAAATTCTTGCCTTAATGAGTTGCGGAATAAAGCCCCTTGATTCCCTTTTGATTTCTTGCCCTTTCCTCCCTTTCTTCGTCCTTATACTCTTCTCTCTTGGTAGAAGTTAGGTATAGTTTTTTCTTATGAGTAGTAGGGAGTGGATGATTTTTCCTTAAACACTTATTAGTCTCTAATCCCGAGTTGGGTTAGAAATCCATATTTTGGACCCCCAAATGTGCCCGAATCCAAACACAAACTAGCTCAAAAGTTCCGCAACTCATGTACCTATGGCCTGAGACTATTTCTAAAGGTCCAAAACACCTAAACCAGCCCATATACTCCCCGAAATATATCCCAAATTATTTCATCCCAACATTAGATAATTTTTAATTATGTCACATATCATTTATGCATTTTTCTACAACACATGCAATTATTATAAACATTAACATATAAAATCAACCACACAAATTAAGACATAACAATAAATTACATATTCGCGATTAATATATTAAATTTACCAATTAAGTCAAATTTCCATAAATTTTTTATTTATTCCAAAAATATTACTTTATTATTTATTCTAAAAAATTACGGGATATTACATTAATGAATTAAAGTCACTTAAAATACAAGCTTTAAAGTCTCTCAAAATATAAGCCTTTGCCTCCAAAGTCTAAAATACATAATTCTTGTACAATTAATGGTAAAAATCGATGTTATTGAGAGCACTTTTCTGTCTCTCAGTCTTAATGACTAAATTTTTTCATTTTCCTCTTATTAGGTTACTCTCTTGAAATGGTGGGTGGTGAAAAGGTATAATAAAATATGTTAAATTTATAAAATTGACATGGAGCTATAGAGTAAATTTTGATTTTGTTCTCTGTGAGGACTACAAAATGTTATTTTTGGGAATTAATTTCGATTCAAACTTTTCGTTAGGGGTGGCAATGGGTCGTGTCGAGCCAGGTTCGTGTCGAGTGATAAATGAATCGTGTGATAAATGTCTCTACCCATACATGATTCGTTTACTAAACGAGTGGAAAAATTGAATTCGTACACAGTTCATTTGCTTAGTGGGTGACACAACCAGACCCGTTTCCACCTGTTTAACTAACTGAATTGTGTTAACCCGTATGACCTGACACGACTCGTTATCACTCGTTAACCCGTTTATTCATTTCACTCGCTAACCTATTTAATTCGTTTCACCCGTTAACCCGTTTCAGTCGTTTCACCCGTTAACTCGTTTCAGAAATTCAATGTTCATCCAAAATTAAATAATGATAGCCTAAACAACTAGTAAATAAGTAGAAACCCTAAATTGTTCAACATCCAAATTGTTCAAAATCATCACATCACAACACAAATTTTACAAACCCAAATTGTTCAAAATCCAAACAAATCATTCTTCAAAATAAAAATAGGACAACCATTCAACATAAAAAAAAATACTAAGACAGGTCTATTGAAATTTGCTAGAACTTCATCTACATCATATCAACCCGTTGCCTCCTCCATATCATAGCTAGCTCCCCTCCTCCAAATCAATTTTTCCTATCAAATTTAAATAGATGCAAATAGTTAATATAATGGATAAGTTAAATAAGATAAAACTACTTGAATTTAAGTATGAATAACTTTCACTACCTTCTCTTAATTACCCATAAAAATTGTGTTTGAGCATTGTATCACCATTGATTTCCTCTTCTTCTACCACATTATCACCAACTATACAAAAAAAAAAATATGTACAAGAAATAAAAAAAAATTAGGTTAGGATGCAAACAAGCTTAGTAGTAAAGAAAAATATAAGAAAAAAATGAACATTTTTCGGTTAAAAAAAAACTTACTTTTTTTTTTCCAAAAATCCAATTATCACTATCAAAAACTTAGTATTCTGAAAATATTACCCATTATCACTGTCAAAAAATTAGTATTCTGTTAAATATCCCATTATTATAGTCTATCTAAACAGGCCGAAGTTGAAAAAAAAAGGGGAAAAACGAAGCAGGTCTAAATAGGTGGAATGAAAAAAAATGAAAACTAACTCTTTAAGTGATAATAAAAATCAAACGAACCATATCTACACCTATTTCTACATTTCAATATTAATGCTTCAACACACTCTTAAAACTTGTCTAAACAGGTCCCAAAAGCTTCGTTTTTGACTTATCGAAGTGAAAAAAAGGAGAAAAATAGGTCTAAATAGGTCGAATAAAAAAATGGAAAATGGAAAACTAATTATTGACTTACCAAAGTTGGAAAAAAAATGGTTTCGAAGCTTACCAAAAATGGAAAATGGAAGCAAATCTATTAAACGAAGTTAAAAATAAAGGAGAATCGAAAATAAAAGCTTACCGAAAATAGTGGTAACGAAGCAGCACGGTTAGTGATTGTTTCGAAGCAATTCGGCGGCTCGAATGGTGGTAACGAAGCAGCAGGGTTTTGTTTTGGATTTAGAATGAAATGTTGGTGATGGTTTTGAAGAAGGGAGAAGCACCAGCTCGGTTGTGTTTTGGATTTGGAATGAAATGTTAAAAGTGACTAAGAGTAGGGTTTTATTTTGGATTCTTTTTACTTTGAAATACAAAAATACCCCTCTCTCTTAAGGGTTAGGCGGGTCTAATGGGTTATACGGGTCACACGACCCGTTTTTAATTCGCTTAATAAATGGGTCTGGCGGGTCATAAACGGGTTTCGCGAATATACACGAACCCAATTCATTTGCTTAACGGGTTTGGCGGGTCCACCCATTTATGAGCCCAACTTGTTAAGGCTATATTCAAACCCGTTTAAAGCGTGTCGGTTCGTGTTGGATTAACGAGTCGTGTCATAATTTGACACCCCTACTTTTCATACATAATTCACATTGAAACGTGGGTTTAGATAGTACGAAGTATAGTGTATGTTACCATATTTTAAAAGAAGTAAGGTATGTTTCCATGTTTCGAATGATTGCCTTTCAAATAAATAATACAGTATTCCTTTTTGGATTGCGAAATCATTTTTGTGCTTTGATATATGTTTGATATTTTTATTTTGACTCATTTACACGATTCCCTTCATACAAATTATATTCTTTATGATTTATTTTCTCAAAATACAACTTTTAATTATTAGTCATTTACATGTTCCATCTATCGTGTGTACGACACCAAGTTATTATAATTTTTTAAACAATATAGGTTAAAGTATAATTTATTTAAAGTTGATTATGGGTCTAAATAAATTATTTCAAATTATATATATGATAGTAATTATCATAATTATTTATGTTTAATAAAGGAATCTGCTTTATCTCTCTATCTATTATTAGTACTTATATAATGTGCTAAATTGAGATAAAAATATAATTATGTCTTAAATAAAAAATGTCTCACCGTGTTTAGTATATACTAATCATAGAATAATCATTTTCACTAAAAAAATATAACTATGTAGTTAGTTCGTAATTTTAAAATAGAGGCATGTTCGTATGTCCCGAATATTTTACTCATTTTCTTCATTTCATATTATTATTAGCTTAAATGTAAGAATTATATATATATATATATATATATATATATATATATATATGATAGCATGGTTTTTGAATTTTTTTGAAAAATATCTTCACTTTTTGGATGTATGATATTTTCCTCTTTCATGTCCATGCATGAATTGTCATGCTAATAAAAAGGGATTTGTTTTTGTTTTTTTAAAAGGGAAATAATTATTTTTAAAAAGGGAAATAATTTTAAATAATTTAATTTATATTTTTTTATATTTTTTAATTTATATTTTTAAAATATTTTTTTAATTTATATTTTAATAATATTTTTTTATATTTTCTTTAATTTTTATTTTTTATCACGGGGGCAAATTTATCGCCGTGCCCTCGGCACGGGTATCCGCTAGTATATATATATATCAAAGGAGCAAGGTTTTGACAAAAATATCTTCATTTTTGTATGGATGACATTTTCTCATTTCATCCCCATGCATGAAATGTCATGCTAAATGTTTATTTTTATTTTTTGTATTAAATATATATTTTTTAATATTTTTTAAAATTTATTAACTATATTTTTTGAAAAAAAAATAAAATATATATATATATATATATATATATATTTATTTATTTATTTTTTATTTTTTATTGTGAGCTGATTTTTTTTATGGGCTGAATTTTATCATGGGGGCAAATTTATCACCGTACCATCGTCACGGGCATATGGAGTAATATGGAGTATGCCAAAATATATGTATGATATTTTTGACATTTCATGCCCATTATTTTTTTTATTAAATATTAAATATATTTTTAAAAATATATATATTTTTAACATTTCATGCCCATTATTTTTTTTATTAAATGTTAAATATATTTTTTAAAATATATATATTTTAAAAATATTCTTCTATATAATAAGTTAGCTTGGTTTTTGAAAATGTACACATTTTTAACGGTTTAGATCGATGCCACCTCCTTACATATTTTAATGGTTGAGATCATATGTCGTTTCTTTTTACAACCCTACCCTTCAATTAATTGATTTCCCGCCCTTTTTTACTCACCCATCTTACACTTCAATTCAAAAGTGAGGCTATTTTGGTAACACTCTCCTTTTACACACACACCACCCTCTCTCTCTCTCTCTCTCTCGACATATCTCACTCACCCCCACTCAGCCGTCCCTCATTCCTTACAACCCCCAAACACAAACTCACATTCCCTCTCTCTACGTTCTCTCTCCTCCCAACGCCCCTCCCTCCCTCCTCCGTTCGCTGCCTCCCTAAACCTGCTCGCCCTCCGCTGCCTCGACTGTTCGCCCTCACCCTTGCCCTCCGCTGCCTTCCCCCGCTGCCGCCCTCTGGTTCACTACTTCTCCCCCAACCGCTGGTAGAGAGAATCGATCCATGGCAATCATCACCGGTACCATCATCGGATTTACAAGTCAACGATCCGTTTCAGCAATTGAAGATCTCCACATTGATTTCACCAAAGTAAGTTTCGATTTTCACGATCTCTTTGCATTTTTGCGTGAGCTGTTTAAAGCTGAGTTGCTAGGGTTTTTCAGTTACTCTAGGTTGAAGTTTGAGCTTGCTGAATCTTTGAGTATTGTTTTTTGTGGAATCAGAACTGAGGTGTTGTTTAGATCCTTCAAATGATCATCTAAGGATTTTCACAGTTAGTTCCCATGCGCAACATTCACAATGGGCATATATATCAGATGTTGAGGCTCTATTGGAAGAGCTGGATGTAATCCATTCACAGTGGGCATAGTTTATATTTGGTTGGAACATTACAACTAATTTCTATCTGAGCAGCGTTGTTATAGATAAAAGGAAGATTTTAAGGATTATATCTTATAGATAAGAATTTTATGAATTTTACAGATTGTAATTTCTGTCTGAGCAGCATTGATATTGGGTGTAATGGATTCAATGCCTCTTATACATGTCCATAAATGACTACCGGAAGGACGAACTGTCTTCATTTACCTTAAACCCCCATTTTTCGTTGTTCCCTTAGTTCATGTTTAATCTGCGGCGATCATAATTTGTACAGGTAATTATGATTTCTCTTTTGCTTCAAAATTTTACGATATATGTATACCTACTATGTTATTTTTGTCTAAAATTTGATAGGTGTTTAATAATTGTACATATGAGATGGCCTACTTCCCCATGTTGTTAAACCGGGAAAACATAACCAATTAAATAGTCATGATTCAACTCGCGGTTTGCTCCAGCTTTGCTGGATGTGGCATCGATTGCAACTGATCTTATCATTTTGTTGGATTCATATTTCAGCTTAGTTATTTTCCATGGAATGACTATTGCTCAGGGGAGGAACATGGGATACCAGAATCAACCAAAACATCAGGTATGTGCCCATTTTTCCATACTTTTATTGAATTAGTCATTGGTGGACATATGGAACTGTGTCCACTTTCGCTAATGTGACTCTTAAGGGATTTAGTAGAGCCAGATGGGGGCAATGTCTAATATTAACATTTCCCCACAATTAAAGGGGCTATATTCAAAAAAGGGTGTAATGGGTTCAATGCCTCTTTTATATGATTTGTTTTTGGTGGTTGAAAAAACATCAATAAACATTGTTTATAATTACTAACATGTAAATTTCTTTTGCCGATTCCATTCTGTCTTCTTCAGGTGATGTACAATATTAATGAATGACTTGGACATGTTGCTTCTTAAAGTATTTAATCATCATCTTGCTTTTCCAAAGTATGTAATTGCTAGTTTACATTTTAAAGTTTTACACATAATTGGTTATTTTTAGGTTTGATATTTGATGTGTGGTTGTGTTATGATTCGGATTTTAGTTTCATTTAGCATCGGTTGATAATCAATAGGAAGAGCAATAGAAGCTAAAGAGAAAGTGATAAATAATTTCAATTTTTTGTTGCTTCAATCACATGAATAGTTTATATTTGGTTTTAGTTTTTATGTACGACTTAAATCATGCATCTTTATGATTTTTGTCACATTTATATTGTTTTATTTTTTCATATCTAATGTTTTTTGCAAAACTATCTAGTTTGTTGTCAAGATCTTATACTGGAGGTAGAGTATTTGGGCAAAAATTGAAAAGGTTTGTGCCATTGTTTACGTTGTACAAACACACACACACGCGCCCCCTGCCCATCCCCTCCCCCATTCCCCACTAACACATGCACACACGCGCACACAAACACACACACGCACGCACACACGTGCACTGCATATATGCCTCAATATGCATATAAACAAAGGCATATATGCTGCAATATGCATATATGTAGACATGCACACACGCGCCCCCTGCCTCCCGCCCCGTCCCCTCTCCCCTTCCCCACAAACACATGCACACAAACACACACACAAACACGCACACAAGCACACACGCGCCCCTTGTCCGTCCCCTCCCCCCTTCCCCACTCACACAGGCACACACGCGAACACAAACACACGCACAAACATGCACACATGCGCCCCCTGCCCGTCGCCTCCCCCTTCCCCACTCACACACGCGCACTACATATATGCACTGGCATATATGCCTCAATATGCATATAAACAAAGGCATATATGTTGTAATATGCAAATAAGCAGTGCATATACGCATACACGCACAAACGCTCCCCCTACCCCGTCCCCTCCCCCTTTCCCCACTCACACACGCACACACGCGCACACAAACACACACACAAACATGCACACACATGCACACACACGCCCCCTACCCGTCCCCTTCCCCCTTCCCCACTCACACACGCACACACAAACACACACATACACACGCACACAAGCGCACTGCATATATGCACTGGCATATATGCCTCAATATGCATATAAACAAAGGCATATATGCTGGAATATGCAGATTGCATATATGCATACACGCACACACGTGCCCCCTGCCACGTCCCCCCCTCCCCCCTTCCCCACTCACACACGCACACACGCACGCGCACACGCGCACACGCGCACTGCATATATGCACTGGCATATATGCCTCAATATGCATATTAACGAAGGCATATATGCTGCAATATGCATATATGCATACACGCACACATGCTCCCCCTGCCCCATCCCCTCCCCCCCCTTCCCCACTCACACACGCACACACGCGCTCCCTGGCCGTCCCCTCCTCCCTTCCCCACTCACACATGCACACACGAACACACGCGCACACACACACACACGCACATGCACGCACACACGCACACACGCGAACTGCATATATGCACTGGCATATATGCCTCAATATGCATATAAGGAAAGGCATATATGCTGCAATATGCATATATGCAGATTGCATATATGCAGACTTGCACACACGCGCACACGCGCACACGCACACACGTGCACACAAACACACACATAAACATGCACACACGCGCCCCCTGCCCGTCCCCTCCCTCCTTCCCCACTCACACACACGCACACAAACACACACACGCACGCACACACGCACACATGCGCACTGCACATATGCCCTCGCATATATGCCTCAATATGCATATACGCATACACGCACACACACGCCCCCTGCCCCATCCCCTCCCCCTTCCCCACTCACACACGCGCACACAAATACACACACAAACACGAACACACGCGCCCCTGCCCGTCCCCTCCCCCCTTCCCCACTCCCACATGCACACACGCACACACACGCACGCACACACGCACACACGCGCAGTGCATATATGCACTGGCATATATGCCTCATGATAAGCACCCAAAAGTGTCTATATTATTCCCCGAATGGATGCATTTTAGTCTCCCGTTTTAATTAAAATTGGCCTTATGTTCGTATTTTATCATTTTGCAGGTCAATACGCAGTTGCGGTACAAATAATGCTAAATCAAGTCAATTGCGATGCAGAAGCGGTCAAAAGCATGAAACGAAAAAAATCAAAGAGACCGTGAGGTGAGAAGTCCAATTTGAGCGTGCCGAGATGTGTTATGATGTTCCGAACCAGTCCCGAAACTTTAACCTAGCCCAGACTGAACCCAGACCATTCCCCGAGCCCCGTGTGCGTTGAGTTTGTACCTTTATTATTTTTCTAGATTTTTATTTTTAGTCGTTTTATTTTTAGAACTTATTTTAGATTTATTTGAAATTTTCTAGGATTTATTTTCTATTTTTTTATTTCTTTATTTCTTTATTTTGATTTGGATTTTTATTAGTTTTTAATTTTTAATCTTTATTTTATTTTTATTAGGATTAGTTTTTAGGAATTTATTTTTTTATTCGATTTCAGTTTATATATTTTTTATTTATTTTAGTTTTATTATATTAGGATTATATTTTTTTTTAGTTTTATTAGAGTTTTATTTTATTTCTTTTTATTTTCAAATTTTTTATTTAGTTTGAGATGTTAGTTTTTTTTTTAGTTTTCTTAGATTTTAATTTTCTATTTTATTTAGTTTTTTTAGATTGTGTAAATTTTAGGGCTACAAATTAAACATACCCATATATCCTACTTCCCTACACCACAAACACACCCTAACACCTCCCCTCACCCACACCATATTACTCTACACCCTCACATACCAAATTACCCTCCATACACTATTCATCATCATCTTCCCCAACCAACATCTACCTTCTCTCTCCTTTCTCTCACAGCAAAGAAAAGAGAGACGTAGAGAGAGAAAAAGACAATGTATATTATGTACAGTTTAGGTTCATAATTTTTTTTTCAGAAAAATACAAAAAAATTAGTTTAGCTTAGAAAATTTTTTAGGTTTGTTTTTATTCTTTTTGGTGTAATCAAATGCTGGATTTGTGAAAACATTGGGACACACGTGCATGAACGCGATTCAAGGAATCAATTCAAAGGGAGACTTTTGTGTATTGTATTTTTTGCTCTACTCTTTAATTTATTGTTCCATGTTTGTGGCTGTGACTAATTGTTTCATTATGCTTGTCTAACCACTCCGTTCAAGGGGTGGGATACACTGCGTATGATGTTAGTTTAATTAATTGGTTTCTTCAATTTTATATTTCTAGGTAAATTAATTTTTAACTGTTGCCAATTAATTTATGTGACGAGAGTTGGTAAATTAATTGAACGAATTAATATTTGAAATTAGGAATCGAACTAGAGATAGATTTTTCCGATATTTGAATATTAATTCGGTGTTGAAATTTGAGGATTGAAATTGTTTTCGTTAAATTGATCCTAGCGGGTAATTTTCTGAAAATAGTGTAGTCCTAATTTTTCATCGTACGAAAATTTTAAATTAATTTTCTGAAAAAGATTTTATTAAATTTATAATTTTAATGAGAGTTAGATTATCGATTTAATATTATCTCGAAATATTTCAAAATTAATAAATTAAGAAATTAAAATAATTGAAAATGCAGTGTAATCCCATCTCTTGACCTTCTCACATATTTCACACTCGGTTGCACATTTTTTTTCATTAGTTAAGTCAATTTTATAAATTTTAGCATTTGTCAGTTAATTTTTTTCCCTTGAAATTGTTTTTTTTTTTAAAAAAAAATTTAATAAAAAAAAATTGGAATTGCACGTTTTCACATTAATTGTTTCACCTTGAAAGTAGGATTGATACTCGTACTTACCGTAATACGAGTTATTTTTAGACAAGTTTTGTAGGTACTTAAGGAAATTTTGAGAGTGGCTTTTGCATTACAACGATACATACGCAAAGAGCTTCTTATCAAATGGCGCCGTTGCCGCTTTCTTGACGTGGAGACATGATTGAAGACTTGTAATTTTATTTATCTTTTTTAGTGTAGTTCTTCCTCCTCCCTCCTCATTAGACTCGTTGTATAGGATTTTTGAAGGCTTGTATTTATTTGGGGTGCATTTTGACACCGATTTTTTGTAATAATTATTCATAAAAAAAAAGTGAAAAGGGAAACCGGACAAGGTAGAGAGAGGGCGTCCAAGGAGAGGAAATTTGAAGCCTCTCTACTTTGGGTCAGTAGGACTCACGGGGAGGACTGAGATAGGTGAGATCTCCTCCCGGTCGACTCAACTCGATCTTCACCCACGTGTGTAAAAACCGTGGGAGGTACATTTTTTTTATCCCTCGCGAATCTCCTGCAAGCGAGTTCATTTTTGTGTGATTAATTGCTCCTATGTGCTTTTAATTTTTGCATCGCACTTAAATTGAATGGTTTGATGAATTAATTTACCTAAGGCCTAGACCTGGTCATTGAAACGAGAAGGGATTTCATCACTCGACTCACTCGCTTATCCATTGTGTGCTACCCTAGCTGTCATTAAATTTCAAATCAATCAACTAGCTAGCCCCGTAGGAATACATTTTGCAACAGGCGATCACAAAGATAAATTCCGTGAATTTCGTCGCCCACGGACTTAATTAAAATTTGACTACCCATTTCACTAATTTTGAAGATAATAATTGGCTACGTGCTCGTTAGGATTTTTTTCTTGACTTGTGTGTGTCCAATTCCATTATTTCGGTAGTTAGGTTTCGTTAGTTCGCCAAAATCAAGAGTCCATTTTCTCCCTTTTTCCGAAAAAGCCCCAAAAATATTTTCCTTCTTTTTTTAAAAATATTTCCAAAAATCCCAAAAAGATTTTCTTTTTTTTTTCCCATATTTAAAATACCAAAAAGATTCCTTTTCTTATTTTAAAAAAAATCACAAAAAGATTTTCTTTTCTTTTGAAAAATATTTAAAAACCGAAAAATATTCCTCTTGTCATGGCCGAAGAACGTCCTTTACGGGAATACTTTGGCCATTTCACATTCTTTCGAAGTTTGTTTGATGATAAGCCCGAATCGAACCTTCATTCATTAATTCAGGGCTTTAAGTCTAAAACCCACCCTATTGATACTCGTGTGTCGTACATGCACACATCTCTTCTTCCACCGCCTCTGGTTACGAGTGTCAACCCATCCCATGCTTCACCGTGCACATACTGCTTTCTTAGCGACCATTTGTCCCATGCGTGTCCATTTATATTCTCTCCATCTGACCCCACCATGGAACATGCGTCCCTATGACATTGTTTTGGAACCACCCTCGCCGTATTGTCACGACATATCTAATGTCGAGGGGTATCAGTACCCAAGATATTCACGGAGGCCTAATCATCCTTCCATGCAATATGAATCACAACGCCATGTTGTGGATCCTTACTGTTTCCAACAGTCGTCATCGCCACCTCGTGCACCTCATACCTATCAGTCCCCTTCATATACTCCTCATGCTGATCACACTTTTGTCCCTCACGGAGATGCTTCTACCTTGAATGATACACTTAACCTTGCTCCACACACTTCATATGAGTATTCTCCATATCCTAGTGTTTCTAGCGAGTCGTGTCCACCTCACCCACCACCTTGCACATCCGCTCTCGAGATCCTCTTACACAAGTTTGCGCACACTCTTCAATCTCAAAATGAAGCCCTTCAACGGTTTAGACACAGGTTTACTGCATTTGAGTGGGCGAACGAGTCGGATTTTACCACAAGTCAATCCATCGTTGCCCCGTGTGGGATGATGATGTGTCGTCTTGTGCCACTGATTTTGAGTGTGACCAACCCTATCTTCCTGAGAATATCTACATTGAGATCACTCCGTGGTCCGGAACCCAAGTTGACAATTGTGTTGACATATCCACTATTTGTGAGACTGATCCCACACCACCCTACCCTCTCGAACCCACCATTGCGGTTTGTCTTTCCCCTTCCATTGAATCCTTACTTATGCCCGAGCCTACACCTATTGAGCCCACTGCATGCGTTCCCGAGGAACCACTTCATCCTAGGTTAGATCCGGCTATGAGTGCTCACCATTTTCTTGATATTGAATCTGAGATGGTTTCTATCACTCGGGATATGGATCCTGACCCACCATGCTTGGCTCCCCTTGAGCCTAATATTGATGTAGATTCATCTATCTCGGATCTTACAACCTCGTTAGACCCTTTCACCAACTCGGATGGTGACATAATGGTGGATAAGTTGATCACTCCCTCGTTTATTTCCACACTTCCTCCCGCGAGTGCCCTTGAGGATCACTCCGCGCCTCATGAGAAGTGTGTGTCCCCTACTCATGAGTTAGATCATTTTCCCCCACCCTTTGTCCCACCCGATCCACCCACTGTCCTTTCCACCCCACCACATGGTTTGGACCTTGTTATTGCACCTCACCTGTTCCCATTTACGTATTTATGTCCTCACTTACATTCATCCTCCACCCTAGTGATCCACGATCCCATTTGTGCATTTTCATCGACACCACTATCTCTGAGCGTATTTGTGCTACTCTTATCCTTCGTTACACCGAGCTTATTATTTTATGCACACCACTACCTTGTGGTGTTGATTTTTTCCATTTAAAGCTTCCTGGTGTGTCACGGCGTGACTGTTACCATCGTCCATTTATAGAACAGTCGTGCACTTTCTCTTAGGCCCACCCCTTCACTATTGCAAAACCATTTTGCCTCCCCCACCAATTAGAGCACCATTCTTATAGGGCCCTTGTTGCCCTCACATTTACTATGACAACCCGTATATAATTATGATAAATTATATTTAAATAATACTTATCAAATGTGATATGAATAATGTGTTATTAGTATATCTAATGTTAAGTTATTATGGTTAGTATAATTCTACTTTCATAAATCATGAAATGTCGAATTATTTACGAACACAAGATTTGGTTATTTTCGATAGAAATGTTCCTATTTAAGACTAGTTTTGATCCTTGTAACATTACAATTTACTTGAGGTGAAAACTAAATATTTGTATACATGTGATTTACAGTTGTAACACAATAAACGGTGCATCAAACGGATGTTCGAGTAAGAAGTTAGGCCGAAATTACGAACAAGGGGCAAACCTGTCAATTCCCTTAAGTGGTAAATTGTCTTTTATTAAACCGAATGTTTTAATTTGATTGGATGGATTTGGAGGCAGACTTGGCCGACTTAAAACTCTCCCTTAACCTTATTTCTTCAGCAAATAAGGCCCTAGGTTCAGTTTGAGGCGTTATTAGCCTGAGGAAAGAGAGGTAGAAGTTAAGGAAGAAAGGGTTACAAGGAGAATCTAGGAAAACAATTCCAAGAAAATCCTTAAGGTGTTTCCAAGGTAATATTATTTGTTAATATTGTTTTAATCTTCTATTATACTTATTTCAAAGTATATAAATCGTGAAGTACTGATCCAAATTTCATCCTCCTTTGTGATAATATGTATTGGTTCATATGTGAGATAAGTGGTGTTATAGGTCATATTGCTTTGTATTGAAACCCTTTGTATTCAAACTTACATATATCTTTGTGTGCTTAGTGAAATTCATAAATTCCAATTGGATATGAAAATAGACTCATATATTCATATCGTATCCCAACATTAGAATTTAACTCCTTATAGTTAGGCTTTAGTGATGGTTGCAAGTTGGTATATAGTTGCTGTTTGTATATTTCATTTTGGTATGCCCTGAGTTTGGTCAAGCTTTTGAGATAGAAAATGAAGTCCAAATATTATGAAACTTTAATTCTGTACTATTCAGTATGTCTACTAAACGTGTGTTGAAAATCATGGAAATTTATGTCGTAGAAATATTATGAAATTTCTTGGAAGTCGAAGGAACAATAGAGGAGTTTGTAGGGCAGATTTCTTGTGTTGTAAAGAAATGGCCATAACTTGCCCTAGGAAGCTTGAAAAATTACACCGTCACTTGTAACGGAAAGTATATTAAGATATTTTTTCAGATTGATAAACTTGGACACCTGTATGTGTACTATTTATGAATGTGGGATGGTTAAGTATGGAGGAAAATAATTTGAGGCCATATTGGATACTCCATGAAAGAATATTTTTATCTTCTCTTTCCAAAGAGTATTTTGAGTACATGTTTCATGTGTATATACATTGAGAAGTATTGTTTAATAGTTACTTGGTTTTAGTTTTAAATTTCTTATGAGGTATGTTCTACGATTGAATGTTCATAACTCTATCAACATATACACCATTGTTTCGACTTTACTCATGTTTCTTGGGATTCTACTCAAGTGGAATCATATTGTGGTTGTGTAGTGAGTGAAAGTAAATAATTATAGTAATATAATACTTATGATAGAGATTCAGTACTGATTTAGTTGGATTAACAGGTGTAAGGGCAAATCAACCAAGTTCAGCTCCACCAGAGGGAAACGTGAATACATAGTTGACAACCCAATGTGAGTATACTTACTGAGTTGATTTTGGATATGATGTATATGTATTATATGTTGAGATGATATGGCTTATTTAAAAGTCATAAGATGTTGAGATGTTATGGCTTATTTCAAAGCCAAGAGATGTTGAGATGTTATGGCTTATTTAAAAGCCAAGAGATGTTGAGATGTTATGGCTTTATAACAGTCAGGATATGTTGAGTTGCTATGCAATTCAGGAAATGTTAGGTTTTTCAAACCTATGGATATGATTATTGCCTACGGGCAGGAGTTGTGGGGTTTATTAACTCCGGATATGTATATGGCCTAATTTGGCACAAATATGTATATATTAATATGTGGAGATGTTAAAATAGTACTTTTACTATAAAGAGATGTAGTACATTCACTGAGTTTTTAAACTCATGATTTTATATGTTTACATTTTCAGGTTTTCCAGCTGCCACTGCCAGGTCTAGGAGGTTGAGTACATAGAAGTAGGGTCTTGTTAGTTTGTTTTATACACCGCACTAGTTGTAATTAAGTTAAATGATATGAGATCTCTGTTGAAATTATGTCTCCTTAAAACGATTGAATTTTTTTTATTCCGCATTTTAACCTTGAAGTTGTTTCAATATGTATTACCTAAATAATAAATAAATTATAATTGTGGTTTGTAAACTATTTAGTTAATTATATCCTAATGGGGTTAGGGGGTGACAACTTGGTATCAGAGCTTTAGGTTTTTATATTCCGGGGTTAGGGAGTCTAGATATGGCACTGGCAGAAATAGCGCTGTGTGGGTCATTTATATTAATTTGTGAGAAATACTAACCATTATGTTAGAAATAAATGTTGTATTCTTGTTTATATAATTGTGGTTTATGACAGATAGTAAGCTATGAAAGGAGAAAAATTCATGAGAGGGTAGATGAGGAGTCTTCAAATACAGTAAACCAACAAAATCCAAATAATGTAGAGGGTGCTCCTGAATAACTTACAGATATGCAGAAAATGGCTCGTGCCATGACTTTAATGGCAGAACAACAAAACATGTTTATGATGCCAATAGCAGAACAACAAGCCAAGTACTTGGAGGCGCAGACTTTGGCATGAAGAGAAAGGGAAATACAACGAGAGGAGAAGAATACTCTGTACGAGAAGTTTATCAAATTGAACCCCCCAGCATTCTCAGATTCTGTAGATCCTTTAGAAGTTGAGGCTTGTGTCAGAGACACAGAAACTATCTTCGGGGTGATGAATGTACCTGGCGAACAGAAGGTAATTTTGGCTACTTTCATGTTAAAGGGTGAAGCTAAATATTGGTGGGAGTCTTCCAAACATTTATTGTTTACTCTGGAGGGAGGTGAGGTAATTACTTGGGATTCCTTTATTAAAGTCTTATATGAAAAGTATTTTCCTCGCATGTATCGGAAGCAAAAAGAGAGAGAATTTTTATCATTGACTCAGGGGAATATGTCGGTCAGGGAGTATGAAACTAAATTCACATCTTTGTCTCGATTTTCGTTACATTTCTTACGTGATGAGGAGGATAAATGCACCAGATTTCAGGATGGGTTGAATTTGGTTATCAAGTCTAAACTCACTGCACTTGAGATGGTAGATTATTCTTCCTTAGTTAACAAAGCTATAATGGTTGAAGGAGATGTTAACGATGCAATAAAGAATAGGGAACAAATGGGAAAGAGGAGTAGATTTGATCCATCTCAACAAAAGGAAGGCAATGTAGAATACTCAAAACAAGGGAGTCAAAGATTTCAGTGCGGTAGAGGGACTGGAAATTATGTTCAGAATAGGACACCAAGTAGTTTTAGGGGTGCAGGATCGATGGTCCAACAGAATAGACAGCAGTAGAATGATAATAGGTAGTCCAATCCTGTTACATGCTATGTTTGCAAAGCTGAGGGCCATATTAGTCCAGATTGTCCCAAGTTAAAGGGGGTAGAGTGTTATCAATGCCATCAAATTGGTCATAACAAAAAGAACTGTCCTATGCTACTGGGAGGGATTCAATCAGCTACTACTAGTCGAGGCTCATTACCTGGAGGCACAGGGAGAGGAGGAGGTAGAGGACAGGCTAGTGGATCCAGGGCTCCGAGAAGGATATTTACTATGACTTTACAGCATGCTCAGGCTACTCCAGAGGTGGTGACATGTACATTTCTTGTCATGAACAAACATGCTTACCTGCTTACTGATCCAGGTTCTACTCATTCATTTGTAGCACTGTCATTTACCATGCAATTGGGTAGACCATGTTCTTATCTAGTGGTGCGAGGGAAACCGAGTGCTCGTGTAGGGACACTATCGTTGATTTCGGCTCCCGCTCGACATGCAAAAGATAAAACCTAAGCTACAGCTACACCTGACAAGCAAGTAGAGCGGTAAGTCGGGTATCGAGAATCCATAGGGAGTAATTGAATTTTAGATGTTAATTATTTAATTACTTCACGAATAAAAGTGTAAAAGGTGATGTGTGGTTATGGTGACAAAAGAAAAGAATAAGTTAACGCTAATTAAAGGAAAGCGAGGATCGGGATCGCATTTTACCAAACGGATCGAAACAACTACTAACTAGAATTAAGGCTCGAAAGCAATTTAATCGAGCATTTACAATTAAGCATAAACATCACGCAAGAAGGAATTTAACCCAAAGTTGCGAGATAAAACATTTAACTGAAAAATGGTCGCACGCGGATTAAACTCGGATTGTCGCTATAAACACTGAAGTTGCGTGACAAATAAAGTTAAATGCTTAACAATCCAACTTTAATACACGCGGTTTCAATTAAACGCGATTTTGCACTAAACCTAGTTTTCGGGGCTCGGGGCCCTAAAATGGCGGAAATGAAATCCCGACCCTATTTATCTAAGGGTGCATGGTGAGCTACACTAAATTATGCTAATTAGACTAAGAAAGCAAGAATTAATACATGTAAACTAGTTAGAAAGCAATGAAACTAAATTACAAGGCAAGAGAAGAAGAAGAACAAACTATATTAATGGAGAGGAAGTGAATAGTTCAATCTTACAACCATTTAGTGTGTCAATCCAAGGGAGGAAGAAGAAGAACCCTCCAAAACCAAACCCTAACTAAACTATCTAATTCAGAATATATGTATCTAAGTAAATCTGGTCCATCCTCCTTTCTTATTACAACAAAAACCAACTTATATAGTAAGTTGTAATAAAAGAAAAGAAGAAAGAAATAAAAGAAAATATCTGCAGGGGAAAAACAGGGGATCGATCGATCGACATCTGTGGTCGATCGATCGATATTGGAAAACGTGGCAAAAATAATAAGGCTCGATCGATCGACCCCCAGGCTCGATCGATCAATCAAGCAGGGGCAGCCTGCAATTCTCCCTGCATTGGCATACAATCCAACGTCGCTCAAATCGCCGTAACTTTGTCGTTATACATCGAAATTGCGCACCGTTCGCGGTCACGCGAAGCTAGAGAGGAGAGCTACAACTTCCGTGTAGATGTCGGTCTAGGTGCCCAAGCTGTCAAAAGACTAAAATGCCCTTGCGCGTGCGGTTGTGTACGGAAATCGAGCGAAACGCATCCAAAGTTCACACTAAGCATCCAAACACCTACAAAAGCTCAATTAACCCCTGCAAAATATGTTAACATAGAAATCCGAGGGTTGTATGGTTAACGAGCATAAATATAGGGAATAAGATACCCGAGGGGGCTAATAACGCGTAGGTTAACGGGTGAAATACGCAATATTTCCGTCGTATCACACCCCCTAACTTACACATTGCTAGTCCCTAGCAATGAAATAAGATGCAACAAGAAGAACAAGTAAACCAACACAGGAGAGAGTACAAAAGTATGGTATAAAAGCAATAAAAAGATAAGGCCACTTTCGCGGGCGATTCGATTGCATTTAGCGTATGAAATAAGCCGTTAAACCCCTAGGTTACCCTAGTGGACGAGTGTCGTCTCGTGAGGGTTTTCAGGGATGAAACCCACAAACATCATAAAGTTTCCTCAAAATATGCCCAATCAAGTAAGACAAACTCATCGGTGCGAACAAGATTTCAACATGTTATTAGCATAGCAAAATTCGCATGAGAAGTCCGTAGTTATTAACATTATCGAATGCACCTCAATGAATTGAAACTCTAACATGTGGAAGGGGAGTGAGCATATGCAAAGCATGATTTGGCGAAAAACTTAAATAATTCGGATACTAACATCGAAGCATGCATATATTCAATCCTCACGGGCATTACGCTCAACAAATGAATTCACTATGAAAAGGGAGGTAATACACGGGACATGCGGGCATAAGGAGTAAATATAAATGGAAACTAGGCCGCGCACATGTCACAAAAGAAGAACGCTATATAAAAACTGAAAAACTATAATCTCAATGAAAGGATACCGCACACTAAAAGAGGCGAAACGCATTTTCACAGATTATCACAACTTATTATGACTTTTAAATTAAATCAACCTAAGATCACATAGGACTTGTAATAGGGTTGTAATGTATGGCTAGGTTAAGGTACGAAATGAAAGGGATGTATGTACGGATTCAAAGTGTTTGGGATGAAAACTCGGGATAATGGGAGAATGCGTGCAATAACAAAATTGAAAAAAAAACAAGTTCCAAAACAAGCATTAAATGTATCATTTGGAGAGTAATCAAAGCTTATTGAACTATACACAACATATACAACTTTCTCTTTCTTTTCTTTTCTTCTTTTTCTCATTTTTCTCTTTTGTTTTCTATTGCTTTTTGCTTTCTCTTTTTCTTCACTTTTTTCACTACTTTATTTTCTTTGCTTATCAAACTCTCATATGCCTAAAATTGCAACCGCAATACAACAACGACATTCAATCCCAAGTAACATTCCAAACAAAGGTATGCAAGGTGTATGTATGGCTTAAAACTCCAATTTGGAGTTTGTTATGGGATTTTGGGTAATGAAACGAAAGGCTAGTATTTAGGCTCAAAGGGGTTGACTAGGGAAACATATATGGTGAGGTCAAGGCTAATATGGGTGATATAACAAAGATTGCCTATGATCATTTCACAAAGTATACGCAAATCTCGAGTCAAAACAACATATGAAAATCATGCTCAAGTAACACATTTCAATGATGAACTCAATTAATGAACGGTCAATGAAAGAATAAAGAGATTACCAACGACTTTAACATTTTCAAAGAGGAAAGAATAGTGTATACACTCACAAATGAAGATAAGTCTCTAATCTCACTCGGTGTAAGTATATACAATGCAGCAAAAGCATACCGAGTTATAAAAATCTTAAACTAAATCAATATAACAAGAATGGTGCATATGTTCACGGATAAAGTTTAATTCATGAAGTTATTCATAATATCAATGATTTAGGGACTAAAATCTAATAACTTCTAAAATCGAGAACATGCATCATTGAGTTGTCTATTGGATCGGGCAATTATTGAAATTTATCACTGGAAACATGGCAAAATGCCCAACAAAGGAGAAAAAAGAAAGAAAATATTTTTGAAATTTTTGAAATTTTTCACAAAAACATGCTTTGTAACTAAATTGTAATCAAATTCAAGGACTAAACAGCAAAATGGATAAAATCTCCTACACCCCCTAACTTAAATGTTGCATTGTCCCCAATGCGTCCATTAAAGAGCACAACACAAAGCTAGGAAAAGAATGATATTACCCACACGTGGAGCGATCTCCATAAGTACAAGTCCAAATGAAGCTGCAAAACAAGTTAGTACAAAGCATATGAAGAATATGTACCGATGTATTAAGTTAAGAGAATCTATGTCACAAGTCACAATAATATAGAGGGGCTGAAGTGCAAATACTAGATAAATTGATGGTGAACTTTTTGATTTTATAAAATGGAAGGTCACACACATCAAAATCCAATAAACAACCACAAACTACATTTCCATTTCTCATTTCATAAGTTCAATACAAAATTACTTAATACATTACAACTTCTGAAATAAAAGAAATACAAATAAAAATAAAAATAAAAATAAAAAATACAATACACTATCCGATCCCAAAAATACAAAAAGAAACCCAGCATAGCAACAGCCTAGTGGCCAGAACCACTAGGATCGGAGGGGTCTTGAAAATAAGGAGGCACTGGTGAGTCGGAATCACTGCGCTGCAGATAAAGATCTCTCATCATCCGCTGCATCATCCGGTAATCCTGTCTGCTCTGTGCCCTAGCCTGCCTCTGCAAAGCCCACCCCTGCCGCTGCTCCGCCTGAAACTGCTCCTGCTGAGCCTGGCGGGACTCCCAAGTCGCCCACCTGAGCTGGGTCTCCTCCCAGCGCTGGTCCTGCACGGCCTGGTATGCCGCAAAGCGGGCATCATCCTCTGTGTGTGGCGCGTGAGAACCCTCACCCATCTCCATCTCTCTGATCTCATCCTCCTCGTCCTCAGGCAAGTCAGGTATCTCTGCCCTCGGTCTCTTCTCATCCGGTTGCCCCCACTCGCGCTTCAGCATTTTTGCGATGTTGTCTTTAGAGAGAAGCCCGAGTGGCACATGCTTACGGTCTGCGTCTAACTCCTGGCAACCGTGAGAAATACAAATCTTCGTGATAAGGGCAGGAAAAGGAAGGGAAAATATCCAGGCGACCTCCTTCGCCGTAGCGCACATCATATCTAGAAAAATAGCGGGCAAACTGATACTGCCCAATCCATTCAGCATAGTGTAGATCAGTGCGGCATGCTTGTGACGAACCTCAGACCTGTTGTTCGTCACCATGAAGGAATGGAAATTGATGTAGTGTAGTAGTCTAGGCAAGTCCTCCATCGCAGCCGAGCGGAAAGCACCCCTCTTCCACGGCTCGCCCGGTGCAAGGGACTCTATCAATGTCCCACGGCCGAAGATAGACCCATCGAGAAAACTGACTGGATTCGCAGGGAGAGGAACATCCATAAAATCCGCTAAGTCTGAAATGCTAAATGGAATCCTCACCCCACGAACCATGGCCTCATATGTAGTCGGCCCATCCCTGCTCTTCACCTCTACTAACGTCGCGTAGAAAATCCGTACCAACTCCTCGTTGACGCGCCCATTAGTAGAAAGAAAGGGCTCCCACCCCTGACGGCGCAACAGAACCCGAGCCTCTCTTGGTATGTGCTCAAGGACCCATGCAAAATTATTACCAAGCGGTCGCTCGGAAGTGTAGAAATGTGCACGGAACCAATCCCGCTCCTGTTCTGTGCGGAACCCATCGACGCCCCCGGCGGGCACACACCTAGTAGAAGAATATTTTTTTGGAGCCATTTCAACCTACAAAACACAAATTACACAATACAAAGCAAGTGTAAGCACAATTTATGGTTAGTAGTGTAAAAGTTGAAATGGTGGTGCAGGTGCGCAAAATCGAGGTGAAAATATGCAACATTGCGATGAAAAATGTCGAAATGCGACTAGGCATGAAAATCACCCAAGTGTGCGTCAAAATAAGGATTGAATTCTGTTTTAGGCATTTTGACGAACACTTGGCGTGCGCAATGTGCGTCAAGGTCAAAAATTCCGAGTTTGAACCAACAAAACCACCCCACTCATGAACAAACAACAATGTAGCAATCTAAACATGTTCATGAGTGGATATATAACAAGAATCATGCAAAAATTCAGTTGGAACAAAACGAAATCAGGGGAAACACCAACATTCAAACAATGTGTCAAACTAGGGTTTTAAACATGCAATTTGTGACACAATTCTAACAAAAACTACAAAATCAAGTAAAACAAGTAGAGATTATACCTTGGAAGTGTAGTGATTGGAAGAAAAATGATTAAAGTGAGGGGAAAACTAGGGCACAAACGGTTTAGAGAGGAAGGAGAGAATAAAAGAAAAGAGGGGAAAAATAAGGCAGACCTCGGCTTTAACCTGGTCGATCGATCGATCGACCCCCAGGCTCGATCGATCGATCGAGCAGGTTAAAGCCTACTGCATCCAAAAATTTTAGGGGGGGGGGGAATTGCAATTTGGGGAAAATAATGGGGTATAAAAATAAAATAACTATAAATATAGTGTATATATATATGTATATACATAAAAATATGAAATAAAAATAGAAAAATAAAAATAAAAATAAAAATAAAATAAAAATAAATACACATAGGCATAAATATACACACCAAAAAGGCCTAAGCTAAAGAAAATAAAAAAATAAAAAATAAAAAATAAAAATATGTACAACGATCAACGCACACGCATATTCACGACAACAAATGAAAAATAAAAATAAAAGAAAAAATAAAAACAAATGCAAATGCGTGAGGATGCGTGTGTGAAAAACAAAGGGAAAAAAATGTTTTTGTGATTTTTGATTGTTTTCTTAACAAATGTGTGCCGGGGCGCATATCTCCGCAAATTCAAGTCCGTTGAACCTACAAAAGAGTTAGAACCACGCATACAAAAAGAAAGAAAAAGAGATTAGCTAATTACACTAGGCTAAAATCCAGAAAAACAAAAATAAAGAAGTTAGTATATACAACCTACACTTTGGATGTGCAATTAACTATATACCAACAGTTGAAATTTTTGAGGGTCCATCCAAAACACGATTTGACTTTGGAGGATCAACGGTGGACCCTCTCGAGCATGCATGCCTCCCGGAAAATAGGAATTCCGTTTGAACAACGGAAGGCATGTGGGCGGTGAAAGAAATGAACCATCGCCAATTTGAAATTCTAGGCGGACGATGGGGGATTTGGATAACAAGGGGAAAAGGTATACTTGAGGTCCAAGAAAAATCGATTCATCTCCCAAAGGTTTTTCAAATTGAATGGGAGATGGTGCACACATCGGGATAACATCCATCGAAAACAAGTCCGGTAAAGAGTCCTCGTCGGCAAGAAGTGTAGAAATTTTAAAAGTTTCTACCGACTCATAGGAATCACCCGGTGATTCTAATGGTTCGATCACGGAAAACGAATACGGTGATGAAACAAATTCAATCTCAATCGACTCATCGTCGGAAGGAGATTGAATTTCGAGGGAGAGAGATTCACACTCGATGAGAAATTCTTTGAAAAATTGAGGTGAAACACAAGTTTCCACCTCCTCGTTGTTTTGTGCATAAGAATTCATCTCATCGAAAAGTGAACCAAATCTCATTCCAGCATCATTTAAGCCTTCCTAACCTTGGGAGTAAAGAAGAAAAGTTTCTTCCAAAGTAGACTTCCTCGGCTCAAGAGCCTCGGACTCCTCATTTGGTTGAAACTCGTCTTCGAAAGTAATGAAATGAAGATCGTCATTGGATTCGAATAATGAATCCAACTCAAGCTCCCAATAACGATTTTCATTCCGATAAATGTTTTCAAGTCTTTCATTTTCAAAAAAATCTTGAAAATGGAAAATTTGAAAACTATCCCCAAAGTAAGAATCATTAGAATAACCGTAATAACTATAAAAGAAAGACATGGTTACCTCGTTGTTGAAAGATGGAGAATCCAAGAAAGAAAGTGAGCAACCGCGAATAGAAGTTTCTTAGCGCTCAAAGTATGCAAATCCTGCAAAAAAGGTTAAAACAAAGAATACAAATACAAAAGGAAAAAATACTACGAAATCATAAAACAATTACTATCTAAAACAACTCCCCGGCAACGACGCCAATTTTGGTGCGAGGGAAACCGAGTGCTCGTGTAGGGACACTATCGTTGATTTCGGCTCCCACTCGACATGCAAAAGATAAAACCTAAGCTACAGCTACACTTGACAAGAAAGTAGAGCGGTAAGTCGGGTATCGAGAATCCACAGGGAGTAATTGAATTTTAGATGTTAATTGTTTAATTACTTCACGAATAAAAGTGTAAAAGGTGATGTGTGGTTATGGTGACAAAAGAAAAGAATAAGTTAAGGCTAATTAAAGGAAAGCGAGGATCGGGATCGCATTCTACCAAACGGATCGAAACAACTACTAACTAGAATTAAGGATCGAAAGCAATTTAATCGAGCATTTACAATTAAGCATAAACATCACGCAAGAAGGAATTTAACCCAAAGTTGCGAGATAAAATATTTAACTGAAAAATGGTCGCACGCGGATTAAACTCGGATTGTCGCTATAAACACTGAAGTTGCGTGACAAATAAAGTTAAACGCTTAACAATCAAACTTTAATACACACGGTTTCAATTAAATGCGATTTTGCACTAAACCTAGTTTTCGGGGCTCGGGGCCCGAAAATGGCGGAAATGAAATCCCGACCCTATTTATCTAAGGGTGCATGGTGAGCTACACTAAATTATGCTAATTAAACTAAGAAAGCAAGAATTAATACATGTAAACTAGTTAGAAAGCATTGAAACTAAATTACAAGGCAAGAGAAGAAGAAGAACAAACTATATTAATGGAGAGGAAGTGAATAGTTCAATCTTACAACCATTTAGTGTGTCAATCCAAGGGAGGAAGAAGAAGAACCCTCCAAAACCAAACCCTAACTAAACTATCTAATTCAGAATATATGTATCTAAGTAAATCTGGTCCATCCTCCTTTCTTATTACAACAAAAACCAACTTATATAGTAAGTTGTAATAAAAGAAAAGAAGAAAGAAATAAAAGAAAATATCTGCAGGAGAAAAACAGGGGATCGATCGATCGACATCTGTGGTCGATCGATCGATCGATATTGGAAAACGTGGTAAAAATAATAAGGCTCTATCGATCGACCCCCAGGCTCGATCGATCGATCAAGCAGGGGCAGCCTGCAATTCTCCCTGCATTGGCATACAATCCAATGTCGCTCAAATCGCCGTAACTTTGTCGTTATGCATCGGAATCGCGCACCGTTCATGGCCACGCGAAGCTATCGAGGAGAGATACAACTTCCGTGGAGATGTCGGGCCAGGTGCCCAAGCTGTCAAAAGACTAAAATGCCCTTGCGCGTGCGGTTGTGTACGGAAATCGAGCGAAACGCATCCGAAGTTCACACTAAGCATCCAAACACCTACAAAAGCTCAATTAACCCCTGCAAAACATGTTAACATAGAAATCCGAGGGTTGTCTGGTTAATGAGCATAAATATAGGGAATAAGATACCGGAGGGGGCTAATAACGCGTAGGTTAACGGGTGAAATACGCAATATTTCCGCCGTATCATCTAGATTGTGGTTTATATATTTCTACACCTATGGGGGATGTGATGTTAGTGGAGCTTGTGTATAAAAATTGTTTATTGTATCTGGGGGAGAGGGAGTGGACCATTGATTTAATTCCCATAGATATCGAGATTTTGATATTATCTTGGGTATGGACTGGTTATCTTCCTACCATGCATCAATTGACTGTTTTCATAAGGACGTTACATTTAATATGCCGGGGGAGGAAGAATTAAAATTTACTGGGGAAAGAAATGTGGTTCCGAACTATCTTATTTCAGCCCTTTGAGCGAGGAAATTGTTAAATAAGGGTTGTCAAGGCTTTTTAGCATATATTGTGGATACAAACATGGAATTGCAAAAATTAGAAGATATCCCAGTCGTTAAGGATTTTGCAGATGTATTCCCAGATGAATTACCAAGATTGCCACCTAGCAGAGAGGTAGAGTTTACTATCGATTTAGTGCCTGATACAGCTCCAGTTTCTATATCTCCATATAGAATGGCACCTGTGGAACTAAAGGAGTTAAAGGTTCAACTACAAGATTTGCTAGATAGAGGTTTTATTAGACCCAGTGTATCACCATGGGGCGCTCCAGTATTATTTGTGAAGAAGAAAAATGGCACCATGCGACTCTGCATTGATTATCGACAGTTGAACAAGGTGACTATTCGAAATAAATATCCATTGCCTCGTATTGATGATTTATTTGATAAATTACAGGGTGCTAAAGTATTTTCAAAAATTTATTTGAGACCGAGTTATCATCAATTAAGGGTAAGAGATTGTGACATTTCTAAGACATCTTTTCGTTCTCGCTATGGTCATTATGAATTTTTGGTAATGCCATTTGGGTTAACAAATGCTCCTGCGGTGTTTATGGATTTAATGAATCGAGTATTTCATCCTTTCATAGATTCGTTCGTGATTGTCTTTATTGATGATGTTTTGATATAGTCACCTAGCCAAGGGGAACATGAGAAGCATCTAAGAGTTGTATTGCAAGTTTTACGAGATAGCCAATTATTTGCGAAGTTTAGCAAATGTGAGTTTTGGTTAAATCAGGTAGTATTTCTGGGGCATGTTGTTTTGGGAGATGGAATTTATGTTGACTCTAAGAAGGTAGAGGCAATTGTGCAATGGGAAAGACCAAGGAATGTAACGGAGATAAGGAGTTTTCTAGGATTGGATGGATATTATAGAAGATTCATAAAGGGGTTTTCATTTATAGCCTTTCCGTTGACTAAATTGACCCGAAAGGAAGTTAAATTTGTGTGGAGTGATGAATGTCAGCACAACTTTGAAAAGTTGAAAAACATGCTAGTATCTGCTCCAGTTCTCACTGTTCCATCCAGTGGAGAAGGTTTTTTGATTTATACTGACGCTTCACATCAGGGTCTGGGTTATGTTTTCATGCAACATGGAAAGGTAATTTCTTATGCATCTAGACAGTTAAAGATGCATGAACGTAATTATCCTACGCATGATTTAGAACTTGCAGCTATTGTTTTTGCCTTGAAATTATGGAGACATCATTTGTATGGAGAGACGTGTGACATTTTCACTGACCATCAAAGTTTTAAGTATTTATTTTACACAGAGAGACTTGAATTTGAGACAAAGACGTTGGATGGGGTTAATTAAATATTATGATTGTACCATTCACCATCATCCCGGGAGGGCCAATGTTGTTGCAGATGCTCTGAGTCGAAAGTCATTTGGGAGGTTATCTTGTATTCAATGTGCACGGGTTGGCAATATTATGGAATTAAGACTGATGGGAGTCGAGTTGAACTTATCTAAAACGGGGGCATTAATTGCACACGTTACAGTGAGACCTTTACTGGAAGAACGCATACGAAATTTGCAAGTCAGTGATCCATTCCTTGAAAAGAAGAAATGGGAAATCCTGGATGGTAAAGAGAGTGACTTTGAAATTAAGAAGGATGAATCATTGTGTTATAAAAACAGAATTTGTGTACCGAATGATTCGTCCTTAAAGAAGAATATATTGGAAGAGGCACATAATTCTATTTACTCTATGCATCCAGGAAGTACCAAAATGTACAGAGATTTGAAAGAGTATTACTGGTGGAACAATATGAAACGTGAGATTGCAGAATTTGTAGCTAAATGTTTAGTATGTCAGCAAGTGAAAGCGGAGCATCAGAAGCCGACATGATTATTGCAGTCGTTGCCTATTCCGAAATGGAAGTGGGAGCATATCACGATGGATTTTGTTACAGGATTACCACGATCACCAAAGGGGAATGATTCTATTTGGGTGATTGTAGATCGATTGACAAAGTCGGCCCATTTTCTTCCAGTTAAGACCACCTACACTGTTGACAAATATGCACGTATGTACGTTGATGAGATTATCCGTTTACATGGGGCACCAGTGTCAATTGTATCAGATAGAGATCCAACATTCACTTCTAAGTTTTGGCCTCGTTTACAGAATGCCATGGGCACAAGTTTGAAGTTCAGCACTGCATTTCATCCACAAACCGATGGGCAATCTGAGAGGACGATTCAAACATTAGAAGACATGTTACGAGCTTGTGTATTTGACTTCAAGGGTAGTTGGGATGATCATTTGCCATTGATGGAATTCTCGTATAATAATAGTTATCAGTCCACCATTGGTATGGTTTCGTATGAAGCTTTAAATGGGAGGAGATGTAGAATGCCTTTGTGTTGGGATGAAGTAGGTGAAAGGAAACTTTTGGGTCCTGAATTGATAGATATGACAACTGAAAAGATCAAAATGATTCGGGAACGGATAAAGATAGAGCAAAGCAGGCAGAAATTTTATGCTGATAAGAGAAAGTATCCATTGGAATTTCAGAAGGGGGATTTTGTATTGCAACGTATTTCACCGTGGAAAGGCGTGATGAGATTTGTAAAGAAGGGGAAACTAAGTCCAAGATACATTAGACCATATGAAGTGTTTGAAAGAATTGGAACCCTGGAATATAGATTGGCATTACCTCCAGAGTTATCTCGTTTGCATGATGTGTTCCACGTATCGATGCTTCATAAGAATTTGGCAGATCCATCTCATCAACTGAAAACCCATCCTATTGAACTGAAAGAAGACTTGTCGTACATCGAGGAACCGGTGGAAATTCTTGATCGTAAGGAGCAAGTATTGAGGAATAAAGTTATCCCCTTAGTTAAAGTTATGTGGACGAGCCATGGAATTAAAGAAGCAACTTGGGAAATGGATGATAGCATGAATAAACAGTATCCCCATTTGTTTGGTAAGTGACATTCGTATTAAATTTCGGGGACAAAATTTTCTAAGGGGGGGAGGTTGTGACAACCCGTATATAATTATGATAAATTATATTTAAATAATACTTATCAAATGTGATATTAATAATGTGTTATTAGTATATCTAATGTTAAGTAATTATGGTTAGTATAATTCTACTTTCATAAATCATGAAATGTCGAATTATTTACGAACACAAGATTTGCTTATTTTCGATAGAAATGTTCCTATTTAAGACTAGTTTTGACCCTTGTAACATTACAATTTACTTGAGGTGAAAACTACATAGTTGTATACATGTGATTTACAGTTGTAACACAACAAACGGTGCATCAAACGGATGTTCGAGTAAGAAGTTAGGCCAAAATTACGAACAAGGGGCAAACCTGTCAATTCCCTTAAGTGGTAAATTGTCTTTTATTAAACCGAATGTTTTAATTTGATTGGATGGATTTGGAGGCAGCCTTGGCCGACTTAAAACTCTCCCTTAACCTTATTTCTTCAGCAAATAAGTCCCTAGGTTCAGTTTGAGGCGTTATTAGCTTGAGGAAAGAGAGGTAGAAGTTAAGGAAGAAAGGGTTACAAGGAGAATCTAGGAAAACAATTCCAAGAAAATCCTTAAGGTGTTTCCAAGGTAATATTATTTGTTAATATTGTTTTAATCTTCTATTATACTTATTTCAAAGTATATAAATCGTGAAGTATTGATCCAAATTTCATCCTCCTTTGTGATAATATGTATTGGTTCGTATGTGAGATAAGTGGTGTTATAGGTCATATTGCTTTGTATTGAAACCCTTTGTATTCAAACTTACATATCTCTTTGTGTGCTTATTGGAATTCATAAATTCCAATTGGATATGAAAATAGACTCATTAATTCATATCGTATCCCAACATTAGAATTTAACTCCTTATAGTTAGGCTTTAGTGATGGTTACAAGTTGGTATATAGTTGCAGTTTGTATATTTCATTTTGGTATGCCCTGAGTTTGGTCAAGCTTTTGAGATAGCAAATGAAGTCCAAATATTATGAAGCTTTAATTCTGTACTATTCAGTATGTCTACTAAACGTGTGTTGAAAATCATGGAAATTTATGCTGTAGAAAAATTATGAAAATTCTTGGAAGTCGAAGGAACAATAGAGGAGTTTGTAGGGAAGATTTCTTGTGTTGTAAAGAAATGGCCATAACTTGCCCTAGGAAGCTTGAAAAATTACATCGTCACTTGTAACGGAAAGTATATTAAGATATGTTTTCAGATTGATAAACTTGGACACCTGTATGTGTACTATTTATGAATATGGGATGGTTAAGTATGGAGGACAATAATTTGAGGCCATATTGGATACTCCATGAAAGAATATTTTTATCTGCTCTTTCCAAAGAGTATTTTGAGTACATGTTTCATGTGTATATACATTGAGAAGTATTGTCTAATAGTTACTTGGTTTTAGTTTTAAATTTCTTATGAGGTATGTTCTACGATTGAATGTTCATAACTCTATCAACATATATACCATTGTTTCGACTTTACTCATGTTTCTTGGGATTCTACTCAAGTGGAATCATATTGTGGTTGTGTAGTGAGTGAAAGTAAATAATTATAGTAAGATAATACTTATGATAGAGATTCATTACTGATTTAGTTGGATTAACAGGTGTAAGGGCAAATCAACCAAGTTCAGCTCCACGAGAGGGAAACGTGAATACATAGTTGACAACCCAATGTGAGTGTACTTACTGAGTTGATTTTGGATATGATGTATATGTATTATATGTTGAGATGATATGGCTTATTTAAAAGTCATAAGATGTTGAGATGTTATGGCTTATTTCAAAGCCAAGAGATGTTGAGATGTTATGGCTTATTTAAAAGCCAAGAGATGTTGAGATGTTATGGCTTTATAAAAGTCAGGATATGTTGAGTTGCTATGCAATTCAGGAAATGTTAGGTTTTTAAAACCTATGGATATGATTATTGCCTACGGGCAGGAGATGTGGGTTTTATTAACTCCGGATATGTATATGGCCTAATTTGGCACAAAGATGTATATATTAATATGTTGAGATGTTAAAATAGTACTTTTACTATAAAGAGATGTAGTACATTCACTGAGTTTTTAAACTCATGGTTTTATATGTTTACATTTTCAGGTTTTCCAACTGCCACTGCCTGGTCTAGGAGGTTGAGTACATAGAAGTAGGGTCTTGTTAGTTTGTTTTATACACTGCACTAGTTGTAATTAAGTTAAATGATATGAGAGCTCTGTTGAAATTATGTCTCCTTAAAACGATTGAATTTTTTTTATTCCGCATTTTAACCTTGAAGTTGTTTCAATATGTATTACCTAAATAATAAATAAATTATAATTGTGGTTTGTAAACTATTTAGTTAATTATATCCTAATGGGGTTAGGGGGTGACATTTACGCTCATTAAGGCCTGTGACCGGTGCCTGTTCACCCTCACCCTTGCCCATCTTTACCTTACCCAAATACCCACCGGCCCATTGTCCACCGATGCTTTGCATCGAGTAATGCACTTCGCCATACAAGTGCATTGACCTATTTTCTCCTTTATCCAACAAGACTGACACTTCAGTCTTGTTTGGGGGTGATTCTCATCACCCAATTTTTTCTGCCACCTGCTCTTTCATAGATCTTATCTTTAGGGTGAGATTGGTTTGGTCTGGCTGAAGACGTTAAACTTAGCACTACAGGGAGGCAGCCCGTCGTTCATTGTTCCTAAGTATGAGTCTTATCCTGTTTGGGGGTGGTGTTTCACACCACCCAATGATTTTCACATGCTTTATAGACTTGTGCATACTTTTGTATCACCTATGTTCTTCAGGTTTCATCTCTGCTCCCTCAGGCGGTACATTTCACTAGTGGTTCATTATGGTAATATCTTTCCTCCCTTGTGATTTCATTTCTATATATGGTTTTAAACATCGAGGACGATGTTCTCTTTTGTTTGGGGGTGGGAAATTTATCAAAATCGTACCTCTTTTGAAAATTTTTAGAAACAAGTGATTTTAAACTTTTTGTGCAATTAAATTTAAATTTTTTTGATATGATTTGTCTATCATGCCTCTTTTAGAAATCTCGGAATACCTGTATTCGACCCTAAAATTATACTTTTTACAAATAAATTAATTAATACCTGTTTAAGCGTACTTGCACCATGAATTCCTAAACTCGGCAGTTTGCACTATCACGTCTATAATCAAAAGTTGAAGAGTAACTATATTCTCAAGAAAGCCTTAAAAGATCACTAGTGGCGACTTAAACCCGTGAGATTTGAGCTTTTCACCTTTTTGAGGGTTTTTACGTATCTCCGAGTCACAAGATGACTCAACTTTCTTTGGGTACCACATTTAGTCGTTGCATGGTCTCATTATTTTTTTTTCAAATTTGGCTTAATCACTGAGAATGACATTACTTTCGAGTTGTAAGAAACATGTGTCTTGTAGTTTGTCCCGAGCACTAAACCGATTTTTCCATACACTTACCATTTTACCTATCACATTATCATTCACCCATTATCATTTTCCATATTACCCTTATCCATATGTCCCAAATACCATTCATCACTACCATAATTTTTGAGAAAATGAGTGTTTGAAACTATAAATGTAAATTGTCTTCATTTTCGTTATGAAAAGAAAAATGTATCGCAATAAAAATAAAAATAAAAAAAAAAGTAGAAAAAGAAGCAAAGAAAGAAAAAAAAAATAGAAAAGAAGAAAAAGAAAATAAAGATGCGATCATAAATTCAAAAGATTAAGACAGTAGTTATTCAAAGTGTGTCACATTCTTCTCAAAAACCCTATCATTCATCTTCTTCATTTCATTATCCCCTCATACCTTTCATAAATCACATTTTTCACCTTTGGTAAAGTGTTCGGGCAAACGAAAAGATTATATGGTGAATAACTCGATATTCTCGACATAGTGGTTAGCATTCCTTCATGAGATCAGATTTTTTTCACGTATCCATCCTTTTTTGTAAAGTTTGTGAGACGTTTGAACTTCTTTACATTTACTCACCTCCTCACACACTAGAGAGATACACTTACCCAATTCTCAGAGAGTTCGATTCAGAGAGATATATCCAGTGAGAATTGAAGTCAAAGCGTTGATTCTATAAAGGCGATCTCGGAATTACTCTAATGATACTAAAGATTACTTCACACTACACATGCTGAGTTTTAGGAAGGATTAGGCTTTTGGTATTAAGTAATTTCATATCTTATTTTGATAGTTGAATACAGTGTTCCTTGATGTCCTTTTAAAGTTGGGTTGTATAGCATTTCATCATCCACTAAGAAATTGCATTTAAATAAGTTTTGAATTTTGTGGGTACATTCACTGCAAACCCTCACGAGACACCACTCGTCCTGTAGGGCAACCTATAGGTTTAACGGCTTGTTGCACATGCTAAGTGCAATTGCTAGTGCCTCTGAAAGTGGCACACTTTTGGTTACTTATCTCTATTTTCTCTTTAATTTTTGCTCGAGGACTAGCAATGATCTGTTTGGGGGTGGTGTGATAAACACCCAAAAGTGTCTATTTTATATCCCGAATGGATGCATTTTAGTTGCTCATTTGAATTAAAATTGGCCTTATGTTCGTATTTTATCATTTTGCAGGTCAATACACAGTTGCGGTACAAATAATGATAAATCAAGTCAATTGCGACGCAAAAGCGGTCAAAAGAATGAAACGAAGAAATCAAAGAGACCGTGAAGTGAGAAGTCCAATTTGAGCGTGCCGAGATGTGTTCCGATGTCCCGAACCAGTCCCGAAACTTTAACCTAGCCCAGAGTGAGCCCAGACCATTCCCCGAGCCTCGTGCGCGTTGAGTTTGTACCTTTATTATTTTTCTAGATTTTAATTTTTAGTCGTTTTATTTTTAGAACATATTTTAGATTTATTTAGAATTTTCTAGGATTTATTTTTATTTCTTTATTTTGTTTTTGATTTTTATTAGTTTTTAATTTTTAATCTTTATTTTATTTTTATTAGGATTAGTTTTTAGGAATTTATTTTTTTATTAGATTTCATTTTATATATTTTTTTTAGTTTTATTAGAGTTTTATTTTATTTCTTTTTATTTTCAAATTTTTTATTTAGTTTGAGATGTTAGTTTTTTTTTTTAGTTTTCTTAGATTTTAATTTTCTATTTTATTTAGTTTTAGTTTTATTTTTTTTAGATTGTATAAATTTTAGGGGTACAAATTAAACACACCCATATATCCTACTTCCCTACACTACAAACACACCCTAACACCTCCCCTCACCCACACCATATTACTCTACACCATCACATACCAAATTACCCTCCATACACTATTCATCATCATCTTCCCCAACCAATATCTACCTTCTCTCTCCTTTCTCTCACAGCAAAGAAAAGAGAGACGTAGAGAGAGAAAAAGACAGTGTATATTATGTACAGTTTAGGTTCATAATTTTTTTTTCAGAAAAATAAAAAAAATTAGTTTAGTTTTAGAAATTTTTTTAGGTTTGTTTTTTATTCTTTTTGGTGTAATCAAGTGCTGGATTTGTGAAAACATTGGGACACACGTGCATGAACGCGATTCAACTTCAAGGAATCAATTCAAAGGGAGACTTTTATGTATTGTAGTTTTTGCTCTACTCTTTAATTTATTGTTCCATGTTTGTGGCTGTGACTAATTGTTTCATTATGCTTATCTAACCACCCCGTTCAAGGGGTGGGATACACTGCGTATGATGTTAGTTTAATTAATTGGTTTATTTAATTTTATATTTCTAGGTAAATTAATTTTTAACTGTTGCCAATTAATTTATGTGACGAGAGTTAGTAAATTAATTGAACGAATTAATATTTGAAATTAGGAATCGAACTAGAGATAGTTTTTTTTTATATTTGAATATTAATTCGGTGTTGAAATTTGAGGATTGAAATTATTTTCGTTAAATTGATCCTAGCGGGTAATTTTCTGAAAATAGTGTAGTCCTAATTTTTCATCGTGTGACATTTTTAAATTAATTTTCTGAAAAATATTTTATTAAATTTATAATTTTAACGAAAGTTAGATTATCGATTTAATATTATCTCAAAATATTTCAAAATTAATAAATTGAGAAATTAAAATAATTGAAATTGCAGTGCAATCCCATCTCTTGGCCTTCTCACATATTTCACACTCGGTTGCACATTTTTTTCATTAGTTAAGTCAATTTTATAAATTTTATCATTGTTCAATTAATTTTTTTTCCTTGAAATTGTTTTTAAAAATAAAAAATATTTTAATTAAAAAATAAATAAATTGGAATTGCACGTTTTCACATTAATTGTTTCACCTTGAAAGTAGGATTGATACCCGTACTTACCGCAATACGAGTTATTTTTAGACAAGTTTTGTAGGTACTCAAGGGAATTTTGAGAGTGACTTTTGCGTTACAACGATACATTTGCAAAGAGCTTCTTATCACCTCAATATGCATATAAACAAAGGAATATATGCTGCAATATTCATATATGCAGATTGCATATATGCATACACGCGCCCCTGCCCTGTCCCCCCCTTCCCCACTCACACATGCACACATAAACACACACACGCACACTGCATATATGCCTCAATATGCATATAAACAAAGGCATATATGCAGATTGCATATATGCAGACACGCACACACGCGCACACAAACACACACACAAACATGCACACACGCACACACGCGCCCCCTGCCCGTCCCCTCCCCCCTTCCCCACTCACACACGCGCACACAAACACACACGCACACTGCATTTATGCACGACATATATGCCTCAATATGCATATATGCACTGCATATATGCATACACGTACACACGCGCACACGCGCCCCCTTCCCCACTCACACACGTGCACAAAAACACACACACAAACACGCACACACGCACCCCTGCCCGTCCCCTCCCCCCTCCCCCACTCCCACACGCACACACACGCCCGCACACACGCACACACGCGCATTGCATATATGCACTGGGATATATGCCTCAATATGCATATAAACAAAGGCGTATATGCTGCATTATGCATATATGCACTGCACATATGCAGATTGCATATATGCATACACGCGCCCCCTGCCCCGTCCCCTCCCCCCTTCCGCACTCACACAAGCACACACGTGCACACAAACACACCCACACACGCGCCTGTGCCCCGTCCCCTCTCCCTTCCCCACTCACACACGCACACACGCGCACACGCGCACACACACGCACGCACGCGCACTGCATATATGCACTATCATATATGCCTCAATATGCATATAAACAAAGGCATATATGCTGCAGTATGCATATATGCATATGCATATATGAAATGCATATATGCATACACGCACACACACGCACACAAACACACACATGCACACACGCGCCCCTGCCCGTCCCCTCCCCCCTTCCCCTCTCACACACGCACACATGCACACACGTGCACTGCATATATGCTGCAATATGCATATATGCATACACGCGCACACGCGCCCCCCGCCCCGTCTCCTCCCCCTTTCCCCACTCACACATGCGCACACAAACACACACACAAACATGTACACACGCGCCCCCTTCCCGTCCCCTCCCCCCTTCCCCACTCCCACACGCACACACGCGCACACAAACACACACACACGCACGCACACACGCGCACTGCATATATGCACTGGCATATATGCCTCAATATGCATATAAACAAAGGCATATATGCTGCAAAATGCATATATGCATATGCATATATGTAGATTGCATATATGCACTGCATATATGTAGATTGCATATATGCACTGCATATATGCATACACGCACACACGCACCCCTGCCCCGTCCCCTCCCCCCTTCCCCACTCACACACGCACACACACACACACACACTGCATATATGCACTGGCATATATGCCTCAATATGCATATAATCAAAGGCGTATATGGTTTTTCTTTCTATGTTCGTTATTAAGGCGCATATCAATTAAGGTGGGTCTGATGCTATTGAGAGAACTTAGTCTCACATCACTGGCAAGTAGTATATTTGTTACTGATTGTATATTTACTTATTTGATTGTATCTTTGTTCAAAAAACTGATTAATTATGTTTATTGTTTGTCAAATCGCACAGAAAATCGAGAGGGAGAGAGTGATAATGGCTAGAGGTGGGAAGAAGGATGGGAAGACAACAGTAGTAGCACCTAATCCGAAGCAGATGAGTGCAAAAGACCTGAAAGAATTGCAATTTTCAAAAACATGCTCTCTAATACTTCTGCAAAGGCCTGCTCAGTTTCTCTCACCCCATCCAAGATGGTGGTCAAACACCATGGCACATACATTTTGAAGAAGTCCCACAGAATGAATAAATTCATATTCTCCATTCCCGCCCTTTTAGCTCCCATCTCCGAATTTCGATTTTTTTTAAGTTGTTGGATTTGTTGTTACCCCTTAAATAGGGTGGATAGTCCAATAAACAAAGGAGATTATGCCCAAATTTTTAAAAAATTTGACACTTTATTTTTTTGAGACACAATGTGAATTCGATGGATGAATATTGTATATTTCGTATTATATGTGAATTTATTTGACAATTTAGACTATTTGAATGTTATTGGACTATTTGTTGCTTGTTAAGCAATGTGAATAGTCCTATAAATAAATGATATTATGGCCAATTGTTTTAAAATTACACCTCGAAATTTTTGCATTTCGCTTTTACGTACTTTGAAAAATTATCGCCGTTTCACAATTACGTACTTTGGAACATTTCGTCGTGCCTTCAGGCACGGGTATACGCTAGTGTGTGTATATATATATATATATATATATATTTTTTTTTTCTTTTAATTTTTTAAAGTTTTTTTTATAAAAAAAGGCGGGTTATTATGCGCTGAATTTTATCACGAGGGCAAATTTATCGCCGTGCTTTCGGCATGGGCATCTACTAGTATATATATATATCACATATACCTTTAAAATAAAATTATAACACGTTTGCACATCGCGCGAGGTTTAAAACTAGTTACTTTAATTTCAACTAACCCATCATCTCCTTCTAACTAAGTAACTTTACACATGTTCTCCCCATTCCCCTTAACCACCTCCCTAAAATTACGTTGCTCTTTTTTCGAAATATTAACCATTTTTAACTGTTTGCACTTTTTCTGGAATTACTCTTATCTAACTTCCTCGCCATCCAATCTGGAAGGTTTTTAACGCATAAATGAATTTGTCTTTTTTTTTTGTTTTCTTTTATTTTCGAGATTAGTCCTCATTTCCACCGTTTGACTCGTTCTCCATACAACTCACTTCTTTTCCGTCAAAACCCTTAGCCATGTTCCATATTTCAGTTCCTTCATGTCACCATCTTTTTAATTTAGGATTAATTATACTTGGGCTCCCTGAACTATACCCCTACTAACACTTCACCCTCAGTTCTTTCGATTTTCCAATTCGCCCCCCTTACTTTGAAAATGGGTACAAGTAACCCCTTGTTGTCCAACGCCATTAACTTATGGCAAAAATCGTTAGTCATGTACGTAGCACATGACCATAACTAAAGGCATTTTTGTCCAAACGTAATTGTTTTTAAAAAAAATCCTTAAATAATAGTAAAAACATTGTCAAATTAAGAGAATACCAAAAAATATTTTAAAAATATCAAAAATCGTAAAAAAAATTTAATTTTTTTTAAAACATTTGAAAAATACAAATATTTATTAAAAAAAATGAAAAACATCAAAAAATATTTAAAACGTGAAAAATTCTAAAAACAAATTACCGAAAAATATTTCCCACAAAAGAAATTATTTCAAGCAATTAAAAATTATTTTCTTCAATATAAATTATTTCCAACATATAAAATATGATTTCTAGAATGCAAAATTCTAAAAAAAATAAATCAAAAAATATATTTTAAATACTAATATTAATCGGAAAATACACTAAAATACCCAAATAAAAAATGATCTCCATAAATGAAAAATGGTTTTCCAATGATAAATATTTTTTCAGCAAATAAAAAAAGTTTTCAGCAATAATTTTTCACCACCCAAAAAATATTTTAAGAGAATAAAAAAATGATTTCCAAAAGTAAGAAAATAATTTTACAATAATAAAAAATGATTTCTAGTAATTAAAAAATTATTTTTAACAAACAAAAAATGGTTTCAATAAATAAATAAATAAATAAATGGTTTTTCAGATATAAAAAATTATTTCCAGCAAATAGAATTTATTTTCAGCAAGCAAAAATAGTTTTCAGCAATAAAAATGATTTCTAGTAATTAAAAAACTATTTTTAACAAACAAAAATGATTACAATAAATAAAAATTTATTTTCGCAAGGAAAAAATTATTTCTAACAAATAAAAATTATTTCTAACAAATAAAAATAGTTTTTAGCAATAAAAAATGATTTTTAACAAATACAAAATTATATCCAGCAAAATTTCAGGAGGCCCTAATAGCAAAAAAAAAATTAAAATTCAAGAAAAAAAAAGGAAAAAAAAGGGGATATATTAATAGCAACAACCCCGCTCTCCCCCCCCCCCCCCCCCCCCCCCAGCTCCACGATTCAACCCCATCGCCCTCCCCAACGCCCCCAACCCCCCTCCCACCATCGATTACCCCCCATCCCCACCCCCTCCCATCAGCAATTAAGTCCCACTCCCCTTCACACCTGATCTATTCGTGTGGGTGTTCTCCGCGCCCAGAACTGTTCATGTGTGTGTGTTCGTGGTGTATTTGTGTGCAGTGGCGGATCTAGTATGGTACTGGGAGGGCATGTGCCCCACTCAGAACTAAAAAAAAAATTGTACTTGCATATATATTTTTGTTGCTCCAATATAGAGTACTATGTTTAGCTAAGACAAATGGATTTATTAGTTTTTGTCTGAGTGGAATCATAAGCCAAGTCAGGTCTCTGGTTATCAACTATATTGACTTTAATTCTTATTGTCTCACATCGAAATTGAGTGGGAGAATCATACTACTTGCTTCCTATAAAAAGAGTTGCAATATTCTACACAAAACAGATAATCCATAGAGGGGCAAGTCTAAGTTAGGTTAAAGTTACTTAGCTTGGGTTTATGCCATCTTAATACAAGTGGTCTTAATGATAAAAGAGTTTAAAATATTTCATTAAATTAAATAATTTGTTTGTTGACTTTTAGGGTGTCCGAATATGATTGAGTCAATATGCGAATTTTCCACGAACTCTTAAATTTGCGATTTGAATGCGGGTTCGTGGACCACTTGAGTTGTAATTGTTTGTATTCAAATACAAATTATCAATTAAATATTTGTAAAAATATAAAAATAATACAAAAAAAATGTATGTGTACCACTTGAGTTATAATTGTCTAAAAAAAAATTATCAATTAAATATTTGTAAGAAACGTAAAAATAATCATAAATTTTTTTCTAGGGCCTACCGCCCCCAAACTCCCTTCATTGAGTTGTGCCTCATGAAAGCTAAATTCCTGGCTCCGCCCTTGTTTGTTTGTGTGTGTGTGTGTGTGTGTGTGTGTGTGTGTGTGTGAGAGAGAGAGAGAGAGAGAGAGAGAGAGGTTTTAGGGCTATATGGTTTGTGAGAGATGATGAACATAAATAGTGTGTAGAGTTTAGAAAAAAAAGTTAAAATACCCTTATTAAATGACCAACATACCCTTACTTAAAACCCATGTGCAACACACATGAGCAAATTTTGGTAAAAAAACAAACGATCGTCACGGTTTTGAGCAAATTGAAATGGAAATAAAACTATGGTGGAGGGTGAATTGAAAAAATCGAAAGAACTAGAGGTAAAGTGTTAGTAGGAGTATAATTTAGGGGACTCAAATATAATTAACCCTTGTGGTATATACAATCGCATAAAGAGCAAAAATTTGGGAGTCTTTCCTATCGGAAGAAAATTGATATTTTGCTTATTTCTTCTCTCCCTATATCTACGTTCATGTCTTACAAGGGGCTTTTTATTTCAATGGAAATTTTATCCTGAGAAAACGACCACAGCCACATCCAGTATCATGTGGACTAACATCTCCCTCTTTAAAAACCGCCCAATCAATTTCCAATGATTTTGGCTGTTTGTTGTTCCATTTCGTTGAGAGGTAAATTAAATAGGGTCAATTAAAAAAAATTTCCTCAAATATTTTTGTAATATATATTTTGTCAAAATCTTTTTATTTTATTCTAAAAAGTTCCTCAAACACCTATTTAATCAATATTCTTTTACTTTTAAAGGTCGGCACTAGGAGGAATTTTTTTGAGTATTTTTATGTGATCATGGCCGGCTCTGGTCATGTGCCAAATGGGCAGTGACACATGGTCCATTTTAAAGTATGTACCTATATATATATATATATATATATATATATATATATATATATATATATATATATTTTAAGGGTCCAAAAATATTTATGTATATTAAAAATATCAATTTTTAAAATAAGTTCAATTTCCATTTTAGAGTATGCACCTATATATGCATATTTTAAGGATCCAAACATATTTTATGCATATCAAAAATGTCAATTTTTAAAATAAGTTCAATTTTTTAGCGGCCATATTTTTAACTACCCAAAAACAATCAATTTGTACAAAGAATGATTCAACTATCCAAAAATCTCACCCAACTAAAATGGGCCCCTAAAAAATAAGTTTCATTTTTTAGGGGTCCATTTTAGGTATTTAATATTTTTGTACAATATTATTTTAGAGGGGCCTAAATTAATTTTTGCACTGGGCACTCCCAATCTTATGACCGACCTTGTATGTGATGAGTGACTTTTTAAAATAAAAAAATAAGACTTGAACTAAACTTGTATTAAAAAATATTCGAATGACTATTGATATATGCCCCTTAATTAAATACCCCAAACCAGATGGATGCCCTTTGAAACTTCATTTCGTGGGGGTGGGGGGTCTTATTTCTGTCTATATCCAAAAGTAGAACCGAGTGCTTGTCAAATGACTAGAGTCTTCCCTACATTACCTTTTTTTTTGTCAATAATGTGGGCGAATTTAATTAGGAAAATGTTCTCACGTCTCCATGCAAATAACAAGGTTTTCTAGGCCACCTCCAAACTTTGTATCTTTTTTGTGATGATTTTTCACGCCAAACAAAGTTCAGTATTGCGTTGCATTGATTCATCCACTTCCTTTTTGATATTTACTTATGTTTCTTCATCATCTGTGCGTCTTAACTTCTTCCATATTCTGTCTAAATCTTCCGCTATCTGCTTATTTTCACATTAGGGAACCGCGGTTAACTCAGTCCCACCACCAGAATACCCTAGGGGAACTGATGCTCGTAGCAAGACAAGACACACCCTCTCGACAGAAACTGGAGTTATACACGATCATGCACCATTAGTAAGACACCTACTATTAATACGCTATTAGAGTATAAATCGTACTATCAATATTGTAATTAGACATTGGTCCATTATTAATAAAAAGATAAGAAACTTTGTATAAGCGATCATTCACATGTGTATTAACTGATGTGATTATTTAGCAGTTTATGGGAAAGTACGGAGTTCAAGTATATGTAGTGTGTTCGATTTTCTTTGCAATTGCTAATGCACAATTAGGCAACACATGAATCTTTATTAATTATTTGATATATTTAGGAGATCACAGTTTTATTGACACAATTTTACAAACACAATGATGCGTTTTCATTGCATTGATCAGTTAAACTCTATTAGTTATGTGCATAATTTATTTTTCGTCCCCAACGATTTGTTTATACTAAATGACCAGTGTTAACGGACTAATGAAATGTAAACTTGACAATGACATACATGTTATGTTTAATAACTCAAGGACAGATTTTTGGCCAATCGAAATAAAAATATAGTTTACCTAAATTGGCAATTAAGGAATACAAAAGTATTATATGTATATATATATATACACACACACACAGATAGGCTCAGGTGCGGACTTTGTCCTTATTCCGAAAGTGGTCCCCTCGTGGTCCCAAAGACTTTTGTTATTTACTCTAGACGGTCCCCCTCTTGTCTTATACTAAAACCTTAGTTTAAGACTATATAATTAAAAGATTTATAGTTTAAGACCCAAAATTGGTATCAAGACCTTAAAGATTTTAGAACCTCACCAAATTCCGACCAAAACCCAAATTCTGGTATCAGAGCCATAAGACGTTCCTTTTAGATTAAAAAGACTTTAATGCCCTTGGGATTTATCCTTCGCATTTACCAAGATATTTTTGGATTCAACCCAGACTACCAACCTATACCCATAACTGATTTAGACTCAGAAGGTTGTTTAACCACACACATAGACGGTTGTTCACACGTTAAACATATCACAACCAAACACGTAGACAGTAGACAAGTTACTGCTAGTGCTATTAATAGTATAATAAACCAAAATAAGTGTATACTGCTTATATTAAGACAATTAATAAAAGACACTCAAAACTTAGAAACAGAGATAAAAAATATCTCTAAAAGATTACTAGACATAGATAATCAAATCCCAATAGACTTAGTCCATGTTTTAAAAGAAATAAATATTAAGACTAATCATATAGAAGTCCTTAATAAAGACCTTTTAGAAATTAAAACCTTAATTAAAAATCAAGACAGTGAGTTAATTAAACTTACTGAAGAACAAGCTAAGGTTATCCCTAGACTAGATAGTTATCTTCCTAATGGAGATAATTAGATCAGACTGGAATGAGATATCAAGAGACCTCTCCATTCAGACTTTATCAAAATTTTAGAAAAGATAAATGATGATAGATTTTATTATAAGATAAATGAGAATGAGATTGCCAACGCGGCTAAGGCAACTAGACTTATATTAGAAAGATTAAATTTAATTTCTACATCTATAGCAGCTACCCAAGATTATAATAGTAGCTTTGTTAAAGACTTACTGATAGTACAAGTATAGCACCCTACCGTGGCAGTACTTCTACAATCACACAGGCCGCGGCAGGTATCTCGCACAATGCGCGGCCAGAACAACTGTAGGATGCGGCTCTCCATAAGAGGCCGCGGCACCCCAGCTTAAGGTCCGCGGTCCCACTCCAACAGCAGCGCTGCTGCTCTAGGCCGCACACCCTCATCCACATCTACTGCAGACTTGATGTACGCCACGTGCTCAGGGCACGTGATTCAACACACCACCTTATAAATAGAGGGTCACACCTGAAAGAGGGGGATCGGTTCCAAACACACCCGAGGCACTACAACACAGATTCTCTCTACATCACCCCAACATAAGCTTTGGAGGCCTAGAATATACATCGCAGCCACCTCACGGGCACACCGGAATCTCTAATACTATCATGTACTCTCCTTTATTCTCATACTTGTACGCCTCTATAGGCATGATAATATTGTACAATGCAATGCACATAATGGGAGGGAGGCAACACAGTGGACGTAGGCCCATTTTAGGGGCTGAACCACTCTATATCTTGTCTACTCTCTGTTTACTTGCTTTATCTATTTATTCTACACTTCATACTTGATTTGTTGGCACGAGATCTACATGTGTACGATTTCTCGTATCATCAATCTGGCGCCGTCTGTGGGAACGAGACATTTCAATCTTGTTTCTCTGCATATATGAGTCCTTCAAACACCTTATTCGATCCCGAGGGGTCCTTTGGATTATCTCCTCGCGGGCCGGTTACTGGTTATTGGGCTCCACATCATATTCATACCCATAGATGGGTATTTCGTATATTCGGATATACTCCATCTTATGGCTTTAGATCCATCTTGCATACCCCTGTGATATCATTCTATCTAGCTAGTATCGAAAGGCATGACGGGCTTTTGCCTAAAAAAGATGAATAATTAGGGAGGGATTGTACCTACTCCTTCTTTGCTGTTCTTGGCCTATGATCTAGGGTTATCATTGAAACTGTGCCGTGTGTGCACCGAGAGGTTATTTACTCATGGACAAACCCTAATAGGTGTGCTCCCCATAATTTTCGGAAGAGAAACTCAGTTCCCGAGCTTCAGGTTTGGGATTGCTCCTTGCTGCCTAGGAGGGGATGCGGCCAAACAGTAAATATGTCTTAGGGCCGTGGCCTCCACTAGGGTAGTTACAAAAGCTTCAAACGTTGAGGAGCGTAATCAGTTGGGCTCTAGCTGTACCATGGTATATCATATGGGCCCGCGACAGTGCATCTTGCTACGTGCCTTATGGCCGCGGCCGCGGTGCCCTGTAGCAGTGAATGTTGCACCCCCATTTCCTACTTGGTTACTTCAGTATCTCTGAGATTGCTCACTTCTGTTAGTTTGTTCTCAGCTTATATATATACATTGTAAAGACTAACAAAGGCAGAGATGGAGGGAGAATCCAGCTGGAGTGCAGAAGTCAAGGATGGGATTGTGCAACTATACAATCACCTTAATCACCTCTACGACAGCCACGCCTCGCTTCAGACCCAGGTCAATTTTCTCACTCAGAGGGTGCTAATGCTGGAGGCCGAGGCATCTAAAAACATAGGCGCAGAAGTGGAGGAAATAGCAAAACCAGCCATACCTTCCGCGGCGGTAAATGAAACCGCGGAATCAACCGTCAGAGGTCAAAAAAGGCAGAAAAACTCTGGTGTCTACACTCAGTTGAGCCTCCCGATTGAAGAGATCTTCGAGTTCATCAAAGGGGACAAGATTTTGAGGTGGACAGAAAAATTGAGAGCTCCACCCCACAAGAGGAACAAAGCTACCTGGTGCAGATTCCATCAGGACCATGGCCACGACACAGAGCAATGCTATGCTCTGAAGGATGAAGTTAAAAGGCTAATCGGGCAAGGGATGCTGCGGCGATTCCTGAAGAATGCATAAGGGATTCGGCCAGACCTAGCAGAGGCTGCCTACCGCATCTCATCCTTAGTCTTTCTAATTTCAACTATTTCTGTTTATGTTTTATGAAGCTCACTGTAGCCTTAATACTCGAGACTTTATGTTTTGTTAACAAAGTCATTAGCTGCAGAATACATATATAAATATATGAACTAACAAGTTTAGCTATATCTGATATTTCTCTTGGTTTCATAACCTGCTACCTCACAAAAAGACTTTTTGTCTCAAAGATTTCAGAGGAAATATAACGAAATTATCTCGAAGGATTATTCTACTCCGGGATGCGCTTATGGATGGGATACGACCTTCATTAGCTCAGAAGCTCCCCTCGCAATGTGCAACTACATCTTATCATATGATGACCACATTCGCAGAAGCATCTGAGGATTCAAGGAGCTTTTATCAGCCATCAGGGCCTACAACGCCAATTCTCTACTCTCAGAGTGCGACATTAGCCAACGCCAATTCTTAGCTTTTGGGACTCGTCATCGGGCCAGGAGGCTTACAATATCTAGCCAGGGATGGATTTATATATATTATTAGTTGTGGGTGGCTTAATAACATAACCCAGCCTGGAGAGGCTTGATAGTGTCTCGCATATTAGCTGTGGGTGGCTTAACAACATAACCCAGCCTGGAGAGGCTTGATAGTATCTCACATATTAGCTGTGGGTGGCTTAATAACATAACCCAACCTGGAGAGGCTTGATAGTGTCTCGCATATTAGCTGTGGGTGGCTTAACAACATAACCCAGCTTGGAGAGGCTTGATAGTGTCTCGCATATTAGCTGTGGGTGGCTTAATAACATAACCCAGCCTGGAGAGGCTTGATAGTGTCTCGCATATTAGCTGTGGGTGGCTTAATAACATAACCCAGCCTGGGGAGGCTTCATAGTGTCCCAAGATCGACTAAAGGAAAGCCATGAAAGACAATCGAAGCGGCTATAGGAGGTTCTATTACTATGATAATGAAGCATGTCAAACCTACAGAAAGATGGCCTCGATTTTCCAAGGGCAAGGTTCTACAACCTCATTATCTTGTCAGCAGTCAAGTAGATGCCGCGGCATCCTCATCCACCGCTGTCCTAGCACTGGATGGCAACCTGCCACAGCTGAATGGAAAAAGCGACTGAGAGTCGCTGAGATGGACTTGAATTCAGAACATTTGCCCTCGTGCAAAATTACTGCGGCATCGATCTATTCATTATTTCTACATGGCAAACGAGTAGATAAACAAAGGGTCCGCGGCTTCTACGAAAAATTGAAGAAATTAAGCCGCAGCCCCAAAACCATACGGCACCGCGGCTTGGGGGATCACAGCCCTACAGTGAGGTGCAGGGGCAGGGCCAAAGTGACAAGGACACCGCAGATGATTAATTAGAGCAAGATTGCATCGAATCATACTATGTTGTCGCGGACCTAGCTACATGTCCTACAAGTTCATTCAATACAGAAAGCAAGTTGTAAATATGAGGCAGTAACGCACAACCATTCATTATAGCAGGCAATGTAAAACGTGCAATATTAAAAAGCAAGGAATATTAAGTAGGCAATCAGTGATAAAAATATGGCCGCAACCTTTGTATTAATAGTCACAGATTACAAAATGGAGGCCGCAGCCACAACAGAAATCTAAGATTACAAAAAATTAATGCAATAGAAACTGAGAATTTAAGAAGCCGCGTCATCATCATCGTCAGCCTCTTCTCCGCCCGCGGCAGTCTCTGTCTCCCCCTCCTCAGCCGCTGCCTCTGCCTCTGCTTGGGCTTTCAGCCTCTGCTTGGGCTTTCAGCCTCGCTCTCTCTTCAGTCGCGGCCTTCAGCTCAGCAATGCACTCCTGATGTTCTGCATCACTTAATTTCCAAGCGAGGACCGTCTCCTTGGCATCAGGGAAGTTCCTAATAATTCTCTGTCGCAGCTCCTGGTAGCCGCGGAGGTATGCCCTGTTGTTAATGAGGAAGAAATCCCTGGAGCCTTTGAATGACTCCATGGTATGATCTATGGCAAGCTGGAGGGCGTCGCCATGATCAACTTCCATCTTTTGTATGGCCGCGGCGTGGGCTTCATCCTTCTGAGCAGACTTGGCTTCTAGCTCTTGATACTTTTGCTGGAGGAGGGCGAGTTTGGTATTTGCAATCTCTGCAACACGGGCGGCTTCGGCTGTTTGGGCCTATGATGATTTCAGAGATTCCGCGGCTTGATTGAAATTCTCCTCCGCCTCCTCTCTGGCCTTGGTGGCCTTCTCCAAGTCCGTATGGGCTGCATGGAGGGCCGCGGCAGCGTACTCTTTCCCTGCCTCAAAAGAAGAGGCCCGTGCAGACTGCAGGTCCGCGGCATGAGAACTCTTCTCGGACTCTTTCAGCCTGTACAAAGCCTCATACTTCCTCTTCTGGACCACAATGACATCAGCGGCCTGTATGAAATAAAGGACATTAGCAAAAGTACAGAAAAATATGAGATGCAAAGATTAAATGATTAGTACGTACCCTCAGAAGGCTGTGGAGGCCATAGTCCTCCAGATCTTCGTGATCCTCCCCAACCAGCCTGTCGAGGTCCGCGGCATCCAAGGCTCGCTTCATTCTCCGCGCAGCCTTTGCAGTAGTGTCCCAGGAGGAGTTTGGGTCAGACTGCCTTAATTGAGGCCTTGGCCTACCGTCTGGACCGGACTCTCCGCGGAATTGGGGAGGTGGAAAATTTTCATTAACTGCCACAACATTTGGTGGGGGAGGAGAGGACGGTTGGAGGGGGATTTCCGCTGACATCAGGCCAGCCGCGGCCAAATTTTCCCCTATGTCGTCATCAAAATGTTCATGATGCACAGGGTTTTCATCATGAATCACCTGATCCGCGGCAGGACCAGTGGTCTTATCTCCAGTGGGGGCCGCGGCAGGTACCTTGGCTCTGGACCTCTTCCTTTTTCTGCTTCGCGTGGTGTTATTCAGGACGACTGCGTCCTCATCCATCTCTGCCAGCTGCGCAACCAACAGCTCCCTATCAACTTCTTCACCTGAAAAAGAATAGCACGAGTTCAACAAGTTCAAGAGAATAAAATGACCGCGGAATGAAAATAATGGCACAGTTAATTACCTTCTGCGCCCATCTGTTGAGGAATTGATTTGTTTGGGAAGAATCCCGCCTCAAATATAGTTGCCGACGTTACAAGTATGCTGAACTTCTTATGCTCAACAAGAACTTCTGCGGCCTCAGCAACTCTTTTTTCCTGCCGCGGGTTCAAGTGCAGATTGTCAAGGGCTGCAGAAAGAAAAGACAATTCAAGTTAGTGGAAGTTACGTGAAATTAAAGGACGCGGCCATAATCTTATACCTAGTTTTGAGGGTGAACCCCACTGCCGCGGCATTTGATATGATCTCTCCCTCTCGTTCTCTTCGGGGTGCATTTCCCAGCCTTCACCGGAGATGTAAAAATATTTCCCCTTCCAGTTTTTCACACTGGTCGGTCTCCCAGTGTAAAGGGTCTCGTCCCTGCTGCGGCTAGAAAAATAGTAGTAGCCCGCAAACTTTACTGAGTTTTCCTTTGGGCGGTAGAAATGAAAGAACTCCGCGGGAGTAATGTCCTTTTTGAACAACTTCTCCCAAAGGACAACTGCAGCAAGAACATCTCTCCAACCGTTGGGATCTAACTGAGCTGGGGCCAGTTTTATTGCCTGGAAAATGCGACGGATGGGAACAGGAACATGCAGCCGCAGCCCATAGATGAAGGCGTGCAAAGGGAAGCAAATTCCATCGTCGGACAGAACCGTGCACGGTCTCTGGTTCGCGGCAGGGGTTGAGCACGTCAAATTTTTTGGAAATTCGAAAGCCTCAGCAACCTGCTCAACCCAATCTTGGGTCATCGAGCCGCGGATATCAAGTGCAGCCAATGGTCTCTCAGCCCTCCCAGATGTGCCTCCTAGGTTATTTCTAGCAGCCGCGACATTGTCTCCTACACCCATTGGATGTGTACTTGAGTTGGCTTCCTCTTTCATCGACTAAGATTGGGAATCCTTCCCAGATGCAGAGTCTGCGGAGGCTGAGTCAATTATCACGCAGTTCGGGTATTCTTTCAGTTTGCAGGGCCCAACTGATCTCAGAGGGGGCACGGAAGTAAGCTCGGGGGGAGAGGTCCCAAAATGCTTTGCCCAAAAGCCTCTCAGGAGCTCGTCTGGGTCAAAGCTCATATGGCTGCAGCAGTACCTAAAAAGCAGAAGTTCGCAGTTAGGCGCCGCAGCCAGTATGACTTGTAAGACTCCAAGAAGCCGCAGAAGGGTATTTTTTAAGTATTAAAAGTTTGGAGTTTACGTCCCTAACACAGTTATATTAATGGGTCAACTCTATTGCTTATGGGACTGTACGGTCCCAACTGGCCGCGGCCACATCCATATTTGTTGAACATGCGCTGCCACGGAAATAAGATAGAATTGCTTTAAAGCATTCCCGACCACGGCCATTCTTAATTCTTCAGACAATTCGATATGCTCTAGTAGCAACTACAGTTATTTTACATGGATGTCTTGGGTTTATGAAAGTTTTAAGGCTGTTTCGAGATGACCAAGGGGGTGATTTGATGCCGCGGATGATGGCTTGAGAGACCGCGGCCATTTAGCGCGGTTTGACGCAGAATTACAAGTTCAGACGATTACTATAATCCTATCATGCCGCGGCATCTATCCTAAACAGTTGATTATCCAATTTTTAACCATTCTAAGATCTAATTCACAGAATGTGGAGGGTTCGACTATGAACATCAAGAACAGTGATATGCAGCATATGTGGGAAAAAGTAAAACGAACAAATAAAACCCTAGATCTCTAGCAAATGAACCAAGAAAGGCATAAAAAGGGAAGAAAATTGTAAATAGTGATTGAAAAATCACCTGGGAATGAAGAGAATCGCGAAGATCAGCTACAGGCCACCTTGAACTGCCACACACCGCCTCGGAGGGTCGCCGGAATATGCAAGAAGAAATGTGCAGAGTTTCGCTCTCGATTTGCTCTCAGAAGTTTTGGAAACGTAATGAAGTCCACGGCCAGAAACAATTTATATAAGGGAGCGCGGAAGACGAATCGTCGCTTTAGAAGCACCGCGGCACCTAGGCTACTTAGCCGCAGTCCCAATATATCTCCCTTGGCACTACGGCTTGGGGGCTTATTGATAGTACAAGTATAGCACCCTGCCGTGGCAGTACTTCTACAATCACACAGGCCGCGGCAGGTATCTCGCACAATGTGCGGCCAGAACAACTGTAGGATGCGGCTCTCCATAAGAGGCCGCGGCACCCCAGCTTAAGGTCCGCGGTCCCACTCCAACAACAGCGCTGCTGCTCTAGGCCGCACACCCTCATCCACATCTACTACAGACTTGATGTACGCCACGTGATCAGGGCACGTGATTCAACACACCACCTTATAAATAGAGGGTCACACCTGAAAGAGGGGGATCGGTTCCAAACAAACCCGAGGCACTACAACACAGATTCTCTCTACATCACCCCAACATAAGCTTTGGAGGCCTAGAATATACATCGCAGCCACCTCACGGGCACACCGGAATCTCTAATACTATCATGTACTCTCCTTTATTCTCATACTTGTACGCCTCTATAGGCATGATAATATTGTACAATGCAATGCACATAATGGGAGGGAGGCAACACAGTGGACGTAGGCCCATTTTAGGGGCTGAACCACTCTATATCTTGTCTACTCTCTGTTTGCTTGCTTTATCTATTTATTCTACACTTCATACTTGATTTGTTGGCACGAGATCTACATGTGTACGATTTCTCGTATCATCACTTACATTTAGACTTAAAGGCTAAGACAGAAGGATTAACCACCTTTTACACAGACTTTGTTAAATTCCAACAAAATTTAGCAAATTACCTTAATAATAGGGAAAGCCACAACGTATCCAAAATGGATAGTATTATTAATGAACTTAGACTAGACATGGCCCAAGTAGAAGAAAAATACAAAGAAATTATAATCAGAATTAAGGCCGTATATAATAAACCATCCCAAGCAGATATAGACTCACCTTTTATTCTAACTCGGTTAGATAAAATTGAAAAGACTGTAGAAGCCATAGAAATTAGATCTATGCAACAACAAGAAAAAGACAATGAAGTAAAAGACTATATTACCAATATTGGTAAAACTATTGTTAATTCTTTAACGAGACATAGTGAAGAAACTTCTGAGAAGACTAGAAAAGAGAATAAGAATTTTAAAGAAGAAATCCTGAATCAGATAAAAAGACAAAAGGATTATTCAGACTTCTTAGAAAGAATTGAAAAAAGACTAGAACAAAAACAGGTAACCACCTGTAAATTTAAAGAAACCCCTCCCATAGAAACTAGAGAAAAGAATACCATAGGTAGACGAGTCATAAATGACGGATTAGATAAGACTAGCAAGATAGTTAGCTCTATACCAAATATTGGACAGAGTAATCATATGCTCCAAAGACTTAAAGACTCATCCTCCAATGTTAGGACATGGTGGAAAGAAAGAAATTTCACCAATCCTCTCCAATGGAAAGAGTGGGGTGAAGTTGACTGGAAGATGGTTGAAGATTCCATTCATAATGGACAACTTCCAGCAGTTAGATACATAGACTTATTTAAAGAAGGTGCCACTCCTAAGACTCCTAATTATAACATGACCTACCATTGTAGAAATTATGTGTTAGACAAATCCTATACTGAGCTTCAAGTATTTGACTCAGAATGGCTTAGATCTAGATGAACTGATAGGAAGTTCCAATTCCTAACCTTTGGACTCTTTCAAGCAAGAATCCAAGGATTACATAGACCTCAGAATAATATTAACATATTATGTTGTTTAGTAGACAAAAGATGGAAAGATTTTGAGAAAAGACTTATTGGGATAGCCCAATTAGAAATGTCAGACAACATAGGATACTTTAATGTCATTCCGGCATTTACAGTAACCGTAGACACAACCAAACATTTTAAGTTAATCTTATATGCTAGTGGATATGAAGACTATATTATCCCAGACGCTAATATAAATATAGAATTCCAAAGCTATGTGAAGTTCTCCCGATTTCCTTATGAAGGAATGCAATCGGGAATTCCTAGCGGTAGACTTAATGAAGAAATCTTAGTTAGAACCAATTTGTTAGACTATAATCATACTTACAATATTAGGAATACTGGACCTATGAAAGAAAATGCTAAGACCCTCTGGCAATTGCCAGAATTTCAAGAAACTAAGACTATACAAAATAAACCTTTGTTTATTAATCAAGACGACGTCACTGGAAATGTTACCATCCAGTTTGGTCCTCCTAAGATTGTCAATAAGAATATCCAAACCGAAGAAATTAGATTTAGGAATATGAAAGAAGCCATAATCAATGATCCTTCAGAAGGAGAATGTAGTAGTAAGACTAGTGCTAGTTTATTAAGACAAGCCCCGATAATTAGACCTAGAAGATCATTTGAACAAAAAGACTTAGTTAAAGAAAAAGCTAGGATCAAAACTTTGGACATGAACCCTCAGAATTGGATATGAAGACATTTAAAGATAACCTTAAGAAAAGTCATTCTGTTAGGTTTCAAGAAAGAGAAAGATTATGATAGCCCAAGACCGTATATTAAAATTAAAAGAATCTAAGAACACAAAGGAACTTCTTAGAAACCTAAGACTAATAGAAGAAGGAGAACAAAGATTAATGCCAGCTACACAAGTAGAACCTAGTAAACAAGAGATAGGAAGTAGTAGTAGGCAAGAAGATGCTCCTAGACTTTTTAGTAAACCAATAGGAATAAATATTCCTATATACTCAAGCACCGTAGTTAAGACTAAACCTGATTATATAAAAGACTTTCCAGCTAGTGACAAGAGTTTCACTCCCGTTAAGACTATGGCAAGGCAAGCCATAAATCCAGTAGGTATATACCTTAACCTAGACAATGTTCAAGATAGGAAGAAGGCCTTAGACGAATGGCGTAATCAGATGAACATGTGTTTTGCATCTAATGAACAATGGGATGCAAGTTCATGTAAGTAGTACGCTGAGCAATCCATTAGAGGTATTGCAAAAGACTACTTAGATAGTTTAAGAAAAGCTACAGATGAAGATTCTTTAGCAAAGATTGAGAAGATGAAGGAAAACTTAGAAGAAAGATCAATTGAAGAGTATATTCAATTGTTCACATCAGAATTCATTGGAGCTGGACATCTAGCTCAGATCAATGAACAAGACCTAGAAAAAACTAAGTTATCCCTCCTTATCATTTGCAAATTAGACAAGATAAATGAATATAGCAATAATTATGAGCAGCTATATTACCAAATTAAAGAATTTGGAGAGACCTTAAAAGAAAAATACTTTAGAAAGATACCAGCCATTGGGCAAATCCTAATTAATGAATATAGGAAATGGCCAGGAGTTGCAGGAGTTAAAAATAACTCCCTTGGTGAAAGAATCAATTTCGCCAAAGACTATATCATATCTAAGAGACGTGATATAACCCAAGGAAAGTTAATAGAAGAAACTTTTGAGCAGATCCCTCCAATCAAAGACGAAAGAGACGTCGCTCCAATCCAGTGGGGATGTGAAAATGAATCTAAGAAATTCAAAAAGAAAGTAGAATGGAAACATAGGAAGTTTAAGACTAGACCTTTAGGATTTCCAAAGAAATATAAATTTAGACAATCTACTACTTTTAGAGAAAAGAATCCTAAGACTAAGAAAAATAGATTTTTTAATCAAAGAAGATATTTTAAGAAAAATACTAGTAAGTATAAGAAGGTTCCTAATTATAGAAAGGAGTAAGACGTAGCTCAATCTAAGACTGCCACCAAAGAATATTGGACTTGCGGCAAATAAGGACACTTTGCTAAAGACTACCTAAATAAGAAAGATAAAGAAAGTATTAAAATTATTAATACAATATTAGACTATGCAAATCAAGAAGAATTAGATATCCTATATGCTATAGAAATATTAGACATAAAAGATGATGATAATACTAGTATCTATAGTGTGTACACAGATAGTGATTCGAAAGACTATAGTGATACTGATGAGTATGAAGACTCTCAGGATACTCTAGACTTATATATGATGCAGACTAATCAATACGATCTAGATGATGAATATATAGATTTTGAAGACACTTGATATAAGTGTATATTAAGCCCCTTTTTAAAGAAAAGATGGACAGTTAGTAATCCTGAATTACTAACCTACATACCTAGATGTTATTTTGAGGAAAGACATTATTGTACATTTGAAATGAAATGTAGTAAGAAAAACTTTAGATGCGTAGAATGTTTTGAGACTATACAAACAGATTTATTTATGGTTTGTATTGTTTGTCAATTACACAACCATGAAGACTGTTGGAGAACTAGATTTAGAGCAATTTATACTAGCCAGTATGACGCTCAAATAGACTTCAATATTAAAACATATTATCAAGATATTGATAAAAATATAGCCAAAAGATTGCAAGAAAATGAAGACTTCAAAGGAAAGGGAATTTCCTATGATTTAGAAGAATACCATTCTGATAGTAGTTCAGAAGATCAAATACCCTTAGATTTTATAGATAAACCTCATAAAGGAATATCTATTTTAGAAAAGAACAATTTAGAAATTTCTACTAAACCTCATGCTTGTTTTGTAGAAATATGTGTTCAATATAAAGACTATCCTAAAAGACTTTCAGCTTTTATAGATACAGGGTGCTCTCAGAGTATTTGCAAGGCTAATGCCTTCCCTGAAGACTATTTTCTAGAAAGTACTCAAGAAATCTATGGTAAAGTGGCTAATGGAGATCCATTTACCTTATATTTCCAGACTATTCCTATTTATTTTAAAGTAGGAAATCAGAACAACAAAACCGTTAATCATCGGTTTTGGATAATGGATCCTCGTCCTAGTTTCACAGGAAACATTATTTTAGGACAAGACTTTATTAGTAAATTGTAATACCCCGTACTTTTGGCTATATTTATTTTTGGGATTAATTAATTAATTAGCGTATTAATTAGAAATTAATCCGGGTTATAAATACTAATATGATGCAAATTGGTATTTGATTATGTGAATATATGATTATATATGTATCTGGTACTATAAAATTTGTCGTGAGATTTATATACGGCATTTTAGAAATTTTGTTGAGACGCGTGGGACCGCCGCGTCACGGTATAATATATTGATGATAATAGTGAATTTAAAATCTATAATCCGTATGGTCGTTTTGAGTGCGTCAACGCGTCCGGAAGGGTCGAGATAGTCAGAAAACACTAGCCGGGGGTATAGTTTGGGTCCCGGGATATTTTTAGGCCATACCGGTAACTTAAAGGGTATTTTAGTAATTTGGTATTTTTGAGTAATTAAAAGTGACGAAAATTGAGAGTTGTAATCTGATAAGGATTGACCCAACCAACCTTTATTAACCCCATAAGCTACGTAGGTTATCATTTAGTCTTCCAACTCTCCCAAAGAAAACCCTAGCCACCATAGCCATCTTTTGGAGAAGAAAGCTTGGAGAAGGAGAGAGAGAGAGGAATTCTGCAGAGATTCTTCACCAAATCAACACCAAATCCGAAATCAAACCAAGGCAAGTGATTTATTCCATTTAAATTTCAGAGAATGATTCTTCCATGTTAGATTATTCAAAAAACTTTGTATGTTCTTGGAAGATAATGAAAAACCCATAAGATTGGAGTTATTAGTTTCAATTTTGGGACATAGGTTGCATGTAGAATGTTACTGGACGATCATATTATGTGAATTACTGCCTTTTGTAATACCAAAAACGGATTTAAGATGAGGTTCATGACTGTTCTTGAGAAAAATCAGAAAAACTAGGTTTTGATGAAGATTGATCCATATGTAGCCTATAGTTGTTGAAATATTGATTTATGGACGTTAGTAATATTGTAGGATTGTTATATGACATTAATATAACGTTATATCTGAGAATCATACGTTAGAAATAAGTTTTGGGACGTTTTCAGATCTGCAGAACAAAGCAGTCCGTAGCCATACCTGTTCGATCGATCGATCGACATTCATCAGTCGATCGATCGACTAGATCGATCGATCGATATTCATAGGTCGATCGATCGACCTTCCCAGAATGAGTAAAATTTTCCTTAATTTGATTTTAATGGTGGAAACCCTCGGAGAATATGTTTGGAGAACTTATGAATACCCTCAACCTTAAGGAGACCAGTAGGAGTGATTATTATAGTGGACTTTAATTAGAATACAATTCGGGGAATTATTCTAGGTTATTGAAATTCGTTGGAGAGGTAACGTTTGGGTTAATAGTGCAAAATTGTGTAATTCGATGAAATAAGGTTTAGGGCAGAAGTAAAGACCTTAGGTATATAGATGTCATATGTGGGAATTATGGGAACTTAATAGTCTATTCAAGATAGGTTTTAAGGATAAGGGACTACGGCGTGAGACGTGTCGGCAATTTAACCTTATATTAACGGGAGACTTGAAATATATAAGTTTGGAATAATGGTATAATGATGTAGAAAATACCTTATTAATATGGTAATATCTAAGATGTGTGAATGCTTAGTATATAGTTTATGTGTATAACATACCTACCATACTTGCTATCACGGGGGAGGTTTGCGTTCGCTTAGGACCCTCTAATCCTTGTGTGCCTACGGGGGGGATTTAGACTGGTACCTTGATGAACATAGATCATAGAAGGACTTATTGTGATATTAATAAGTCTGCATGACCATGGGAGCGTAGGTATGTGCGTGACCCATGTGATGGTGACTGTGTTCGCCTCCATTATTTGTGATGTTGTTATCAGTAAACTATTCCTGAGAGATTCGGAATATGTAATCCTTATGTACGTGATGTACCGGGATGGATAGCAGAGTATGTGTGCACTACAGCTTAGATTGCGGGGTGCTTGTATCGTATATGTATGATGTGAATAATATACTTTAAATTAACGGAAATCCTCATGTTAATGCTGTAAAAATATTACGGTATTGTTTCGAGATATATAATGAGTTAGCTGATAGTTATATCAATGGCATATTTAGTAACTGAGTTTACGTTAAACCTCTATTTAATTACGAGCGTTGTTATGTTAAATGGAACCGAGTAATATGGGTAGAACCTTTGGCAGTTTAGCTAGTTATGTTGTCAGTTAGCTAGTAATATGGGTCGTTATAGGTGGGTACTTACGTTAGGAGTGCACAGTTAGTCGAGAGGTGAGAATTTAATGTGAGTGCACGTCCTAACATGTACTTTGCATTTAATGTTTTAAATGTGTTTAAAGCACTTGCAGGTTTTTAAAATGATTTCCACTTTCGGGCTCTGACCCATTTGCTTTCAAATATATTTTCTTGTAAAACCATTTTAGGTGCCCAGCCACAAGGACACCAAGCATAGGATTCTCATTCAGGTGACGAGCTGTAGCTGTTTGTGGAAGCTACAGGGATTTGCATGTAGACGCTTCTCTCATTTGGATTCCAGTCTCAGCATCTATCAGTTGTAGGGCATGTTGCCCAATTCATTTAGACATTTTTACATTTCAGTTTTCAGACTCTAGCATGTATTGCTCAGTATTCAGTTTTAGTTATTTATTTCAGTTTACTTATCAGTTGTGGGATTTGTATTGAGGAGTTTTTCCTCCAGAGTTTATTTATATTTTGTGATGGTTATTCGTTTTACTTCAGTATGGTGAATGGTGTTATTTAGTTATTCATTACTCTTGTTGCATGTTAATCAGATTTAATAAAATTTGGCACTTACTTTTTAAATACTAGGTGGTTAGTAATAATAAAACGTTTTCGACAGTGATGCTATTAACTGAGCCAACTTGGCATTTTGAATTAATTTTATAAAGGAGTAGCTACCCGGTGTTTAATTAGTCGGGGTGTCACATAAATATCATCCTTATACTCAGTATAATGATAAGATATTAATTAGTGATCAAGAGGAATTTAATATTAAAGCCCCTCTAATAGATCATAAGACTGCCCTTGACCTTATGCAGGTCAAGCCTAATTACAGACCTATAAAACATCAGAGTTCTTCAGCTGAGCATGGTGGACCTAGACCTACAACCCAACAAGAAGCCTTAGAAATTACTAAACCCTTACAAAAAGAGTGTAAGTGTCCATACCAAAAGTGTTATAAGCAAATAGCGCTTATACAACAAGACATTTTAGATCAAGTCCAGCATACCTTATTACAGGTTCAAGCTATATCCAAACAGAAGAAAATGGATATAGAAGTAGAAAAGGAAAAGATTAGGCAACTAGCAGAGCCTACTTTAGGAGAAAATCCCATTGCTAAGTGGGATAAAGACCAAAGCTATTGTGAAATCATCCCTATTAATCCATACGCCACTATTAATGGTGGAACCTATAAGAAAGGATACTCATAAGAAGATAGGGAAGAATTCAAGAAAGACATAGATGAAATGCTTAAGTTAGGTATTATTAGAGAAAGTAAAAGTAGACATAATAGCCTAGCCTTCTATGTTCAAAATGAATTTGAACGTAAAAGAGGAAAAAGACGTATGGTCATAAATTATAGACAATTAAATAAGAATTGTGAATTTGATTCTTATAAGATACCAGACAAGAATAATTTGATTAATTTAATTGAAGACATATTTATATTCAGTAAGTTTGATTGCAAATCAGGCTTCTGGTAAATTAAGATGCATCCAGACAGTATTACTTGGACAGCCTTTAGTGTGCCCCAAGGAAAATACGAATGGCTAGTATTGCCATTTGGATACTTGAATGCTCCTCAAGTTTTCCAAAGAAGAATGGATAATATATTTAGACCTTATTCAGAATTTTGTCTTGTTTACATATATGATATTCTTATAGCCAGTAAGACTGAGATAGAGCATGTAGACCATCTTAAAAAGATTATTTTAGAATTAGACAAACATGGTATTGTTATTTTTGAAAGGAAAATGCAATTATTTCAGACTGAGATAGACTTTGTGGGAATGCACATTAATAAAGGAAAATTATCCTTAGCAGAACACATAACCAAAAAGATTCTTGAGTTCCCAGACCAACTCAAAGATAAAAAACAATTACAATCTTTTTTAGGATTGCTTAATTGTGCTGCAGACTTTATTAAAGACCTTGCTTCAAAAAGACAAATCTTAACATCCAAATTAAAAGGAACAGACAAAACCAATCCCTTTTATTGGACTAAAGATGATTTTGAAGTAATAAGACAAATTAAAGATGCAGTTAAGAACATTCCTTTACTTGAACTGCCTAATGCAAAAGACCAGTTTATAGTAGAAACAGATGCCTCTGATAAGCAATGGGGAACAATATACTTTGCCATTGATCATCAGAAAAAAAAGAAGAAACTTTGTAGACATAGTTCTGGAACCTTTACAGACCCAGAAACAAGATACACTGCCCATGAAAAAGAAGTTTTAGCCATAGTAAGGGCAATAGAAAAATATATGTTGTTTCGTAGACCTAAACATTTTACTGTTTATACTGACTCTTCTTATGCAGTAAAATTCAGAGATTTAGACTTGTCCAAATCAAGGACTAATAGATTAATTAGATGGCAACAATTGCTTAATGGTTATGACTTCTCTGTTATACATATTAAGGGAAGTAAAAATACCATTCCAGACATTATATCAGGAGAGCCAATGTTTGCTAATACTATTATTATTTCATGTTTTATGTTGCAAACAGAAGACCTAGAAGACATGAGTTCCTCTGGAACAAATAGACTAAACAGGGAAGACGTCGCAGACTATCTTAGACGCGTAAGACCAAATGCTGGTATAACATAAAGACCAACGCATATTCAAGACTCTCAAGAAAGACCTATGCTAGAGAACTTTGATGATATCTTAGTTCCTCCTGGAAAATCTAGACAATAGATAATTTCTCAAAATAGAATCATTGGGAAGATGTACTTTCCCTAATATAGACCCGATCAAAGATACCCAGACTTGATCAAATTTAGACGAGAATTTTCAGAAGATAAAAATACTCTTATAGACGCCATATGGTGGAATGTGAAGAATAGACTATGGATCGAGTTCAAACAAAATTTGGTAGCCATTGCCAGATTCATGAGGACTCAAAGACTTGCAGTTACCCAGCTCAGTGGTACTGTTACGCTTAAACCTCAGACTCAGACTTATGATCAGACTCTTGGAGAAACCTCCAAAACTAGACCTACTAATTTATAATATCAGAAAAAGACTTTTAAGACTAAGATTGTTATACCATTTGGTCATAATAATCTTCCATTAACTGAATACTTTAAAAAAGAAACTAATAACATTATTGATCATTTTAATATGTTATTATCCGAAATAAATGGAGATGCCTTAATAATTAAAGGTTTCTTCAAAGACGTCCTAAAATATATCTTTTTGGAAAATAAAAAATGGCTCATATAACTCTTGCAGACCACGGGTTCATTGGACTCGTCCAGATAAAAGACATTGAAGACTCTGTTGCTCTTGGAAAAATAGTCCATGAGTATATTAAGAAGGTAGAAGACTTCCTTCCTCTATTTGCCAGAATCTATCAAATTGCTCCAAGTTCCTGTAGAGGAATGAGAGTTGAAGGATTTAGACTTATTAGATTTTCCAGTTATATATTCGAAGACGTTGAGATTCTATCAGATGATGAGACCAAAGAATTAATTGTTGATAAGTCCAAGCTCCAGATTGCTCAAGCCATGGAGACCATAGAAATCATGGAGTTATTAACAGGAGAAGACAGGTGGTACACTGCCTACCACAAAGAAGACCTGATAATCCAAAATGATGAGCCATTCAATGGAAGGCTCAAGAAAGAATCCAAAGAAATAGTAGAAATAACTTTGCCAGCTAGCATTAGAACTGTAGGCCTCATTGATGAATTTTTCAATAATGCCCTACCAGACCAAGACAAGGAAGAAAAAGACACAGATGAGACGAAGATGGGACCCTCAGTGGTGGATGAATTATTAAAGACGGAGGAATCGTTTGCCTAAAGCAAAAGGATGCCTACCCCACATGGGCCACCAAACTGATGAAAAAGACGAAGACTTTGTTTGATGCTCTTGCATTATTAACAAAACGACAAGACTCATGATGAAGACTTGGCATGCCTTTCTTTTCATAAAGAAAGAGGTCCCCCAAAATTATCAAAAGAGGATAAAAGCTTGTAGACCCAGCTATTAAGATTCGGAAGACAATGTTGCTTAAATAATTGATGCTTTCAACCGGATTGCTTTTGACAACCGATTACCAGTCATTTTGTAGTGCCCTTGATCTATAAAAGGGAATGTCCATTTATATTTTAGATAGCAGTTGAAGAAGTTAGAGAGTGAGAGATTATTAGACTTATAGTGTTAGAAAGAGTAATATGTATATGAGTGAGTAAACCTCTCATAGTTAGGGGAGAGGGGAGAGTTGTATTTACTTATGCAATGCAATAAAAGTATTTCCTTTTCCAGAAATATCTTATGCTAAGTTTTTATTATTGTCCAAATTGTCTCCAACTTTCTGTTCATAGAGGACTATTGTGTGGAACCTCTGGTGTAGCACACAAGGTGTTATACTGGCAAACCGCCGTCAGGTGCCGATTAGCCGTGAGCCGTTAGCCAGGTGGGCGTTAGGCGTGAAGGCGTACAGGAAGGAAACGGGTCAACCGCCAAAGTAGTGGATTGAGGTGCGATACATAAATAGAGAGTTGTAGGAGGTCGAGAACGGAGAAGAATAGTAACAAGGCTGAAGAGACAAAGGGAAGAAGATAAAGATATTACAGACCAAAAGGAAGGTATAAACTCGAACCAAACCCTTAACTATTTTACATATTATTGTTTTAAGAAGAATCTTATATGAGCTTACAAATCACTAAAGACTTTTTAGAATTTGTTAATCAAACAAGTTTAGACTTAACTAGAGAAATTCAAGACTGGACTCTTATAGACCCTAAAGATAAAGAACTTATAGAATCTGCTTTAGTATATGCAGGTGGTACTTTTAAATACATAGACCAGATCATTGAGTGGTTAGGAAGAGAAGTACCTAGAATAGAAATAATTAGAACAGGGATCCGAGATCTCTTTAGACAAAAACTAAGAACTGAAGATTTTGCAGAAGAACTATCAAGACCTGAAAAATATCAAGAATACACTAGGATACTTGAAGATAGTATAGAAGTATTAAAATTTATTAGACAAAAAAGGTTAGCTGAAACAAAGGCTACTTTAATTAGAGCCGGAGGAATCCGCCCTCTCCTTAAAAACGTAGAGGCAGCTGCCCCTAGAACATACCGTAGATTTTTGTCATCTTATGGTGATAATAATTTAGATGAATTTATAGATAACGATATAATTGATATTGTTAATCAAATATATAAAGAAACTAGACAGATAAATCCATGATACCGTATAAGGTATTTAAGACTAGAATATTTTCCATCAAAACCTCTTTCAGTTTCTATACACCCTGAAGAAATTATTTATATAGATAATCCTCGCTATTCAGAACTCCAATACGATAGTGACGGAAGAAGCTTGAGAAGTAGCAGTAGCCCTGAAACTTTTACACTTAGATTTCCAGATTAATTAAGCGTTAAAATAAGCTTAAAAGACCTTAGAAATCATTGGGGTAAAAAATTGATATTCCCCAAAACTTAGAAGAAGTTAAAAGACATCACGGTCCCAAAAGGTGGTCCTAAAAAGACAAAACGGTCCCTAGATAATTCTTGGACGATAGCAGTCCGTAAACTCGGTCCGTAAACTAGGTCCGTATACGATCCAACCTCTCTCTCTCTCTCTCTATATATATATATATATATATATATATATATATATATATATAGAGAGAGAGAGAGAGAGAGAGAGAGAGAGATCGAATCTCATACGGACCTAGTTTACGGATCACTACTGTCCAAGAATTATCTAGAGACCGTTTTGTCTTTTTAGGACCACCTTTTGGGACCGCAATGTCTTTTAACTTCTTCTAAATTTTAGGAAATATAAATTTTTACCCCAATGATTTCTGATGTCTTTTAAGCTTGTTTTAACGCTTAATTAATCTGGAAGTCTAAGTGTAGAAGTTTTAGGGCTACTGCTACTTCTCAGGCTTCTTTCGTCACTATCGTATTGGAGTTCTGAATAACGAGGATTATCTATTTAAATAGTTTCTTCAGGGAGTGTAGAAATTGGAAGAGGTTTTGATTAAAAAAATATTAGTCTTAAATATCTTATACGGTATCGTGTGTTTATCACTCTAGTTTCTTTATATATATATATTTGATTAATAATATCAATTATATCGTTATCTATAAATTTGTCTAAATTATTATCACCATAAGATGACAAAAATCTACGGTATGTTCTAGGGGCAGCTGTTTCTACGTTTTTAATGAGAGGGCGGATTCCTCCGGCTCTAATTAAAATAGCTTTTATTTCAGCTAATCTTTTTCGTCTAATAAATTTTAATACGCCTATGATATCCTCAAGTATCCTAGTATATTCTTCATATTTTTCAGGTCTTGACAGTTCTTCTGTAAAATCTTCAGTTCTTAATTTTTGTCTAAAGAGATATCGGATCCCAGTTCTAATTATTTCTATTATAGGTACTTCTCGTGCTAACCACTCAAGAACCTGGTCTATATATTTGAAAGTTCCACCTGCGTATGTTAAAACAGTTTCTATAAGTTCATTATCTTTAGGGTCTGTAAGAGTCCAATCTTGGATTTCTCTAGTTAAGTCTAAATTTTTTTGATTAACAAATTCTAAAAAGTCTTTAGTGATTTGTAGGCTCATACAAGATTCTTTTTAAAGCAATAATATGTAAAAATAGTTAAGGTTTTGGTTCGAGTTATACCTTCCTCCTGGTCTGTAATATCTTTATTTTCCTTCATTCTTCTCTTCAGCCTTGCTACTATTCTTCTTCGGTCTCGTTCTCCTATAAATCCCTCTTTATGTGTCGCACCTCAATCCACTATTTTGGCGTTGAACCCATTTCCTGCCTGTACGCCTTCACGTCTAACGCCCACCTGGCTAACGACTCACGGCTAATCGGCACTTGACGGTGGTTCATGAGTATAACCCCTTGTGTGCTATACCAGAGGTTCCACACAATAGTCCTCTATGAACAGAAAGTTGGAGACAATTTGGAAAATAATAACAACTCAACATAAGAGATTTCTGGAAAAGAAAATACTTTTATTGCATTGCATAAGTAAATACAACTCTCCCCTCTCCCCTAACTTACTACAAGCTTACACACTCTTTCTAGCTTCTAAGTTTCTCTCTAACAACTGATGTCTAAAACTCAACTGGACGCTCCCTTTTATAGCTCAAGGGCACTATAAATGACTGGTAACCGGTTACAAAAAGTGATCCGATTGAAAGCATACAATTATTAAAAACAAATACAATAGATAAAGGTCTAAAGTTTTATAATCTTTTGAGTCTTCCTTTTTCAAAAGAAATCCTGTCGTCTTGTAATTATTCCGCACCTAACGCCTTCAGCCGTCTCCTTTATCTTTGTGAAAGGAGGTTATCTGGGGCCCATATAGGGTAGGTTTGAGTTGTCTTTTACCTTTATACTGCAATGGAGTCTTTTCATCTTTCATAGGCCTAACGCATGGCATCTTCTGTCTGTAATAATGCTTTAGCTAACGAGGGGCCCATCTTTGTCCCATCCGTGTCTTCTTCTTCCTTGTCTTGGTTTGGTAGGGCATTGTTGAAAAATTCATCAATGAGGCCCACAGTTCTAAGGCTAGATGGCAAAGCTATCTCTACCATTTCCTTGGATTCTTTCTTGAGCCTTTCGTTGAATGGCTCATCAGATTGGATTATTAGGTCTTTTTTGTGGTAGGCAGTGTACTATCTGTCTTCTCCTGTCAATAACTCCATGATTTTAATTGTCGCCATGGCTTGAGCAATCTGGAGCTTGGACTTATCAATAATTAAATCTTTAGTCTCGTCATCTGATAAAATCTCAATGTCTTCGAATATATAATTGGAAAATCTAATAAGTCTAAAACCTTCAACTCTCATTCCTCTACAGGAACTTAGAGAAATCTGATAGATTCTAGAAAATAGAGGAAGGAAGTCTTCTACCTTCTTAATATACTCATGGACTATTTTTTCAAGAGCAATAGAGTCTTTAATATCTTTTATCTGAACGTGTCCAATGAACCCGTGGTCTGCAAGAGTTATATGATCCATGTCTGATTTTCCAAAAAGATATATTTTTGGAACGTCTTTGAAGAAACCTTTGATCATTAAGGCATCTCCATTTATTTATGATAATAACATATTAAAATGATCAATAATGTTATTAGTTTCTTTTTGAAAGTCTTCTGCTAATAGGAGATTATTATGACCAAACGGTATAACAATCTTAGTCTTAAAAGTCTTTTTCTGATAACAGAAATCAGTAGGTCTAGTTTTGGAGGTTTCTCTAAGAGTCTGAGCATAAGTCTGAGTCTGAGGTCTAGGCACAACAGTACCACTGAGCTGGGTAACTAGAAGTCTTTGATTCCCCATGAATCTGGAAATGTCTACCAAGTTTTGTTTGAACTCAATCCATAGTCTATTCTTTACATTCCACCATATGGCGTCTATAAGAGTATTTTCGTCATCTAAAAATTCTCGTCTAAATTTGATCAAGTCTGGGAATCTTTGATCGAGTCTATATTGGAGAAAATACATCTTCCTAGTAAGTCTATTTTGAGCAATAATCTCTTGTCTAGATTTTCCTAGAGGAACCAAGATATCATCAAAGTTCCCTAGGATTGGTCTTTCTTGAGAGTTTTGAATATGAGTCTGTCTTTGCGTTGTACCAGCATTTGGTCTTATGCGTTTAAGATAGTCTGCAACACCTTCTCTGTTCTGTCTCTTAGTTCCAGTGAAACTCATGCTATTTTGGTCTTCTATTTGCAACATAAAATAGGAAATTATATTAGTGTTAGCAAACATTGGTTCTCTTGATATGATGTCTGGAATGATATTTTTACTTCCCTTAATATGTATAATAGAGAAGTCATAACCATTAAGTAATTGTTTTCATCTAATAAGTCTATTAGTCCTTGATTTGTACAAGTCTAAGTCTCTAAATTTTACTACATAAGAAGAGTCAGTATAAACAGTAAAATATTTAGGTCTAAGAAAAATCATATATTTTACTATTGCTCTTACTATAGCTAAAACTTCTTTTTCATGGGCAGTGTATCTTATTTCTGGGTCTGTAAAGGTTCCAGAACTATATCTACAAAGTTTCTTCTTTTTTGTCTGATGATCAATGGAAAAGTATATTGCTCCCCATTGTTTATCAGAGGCATCTGTTTCTACTATAAACCGGTCTTCTGCATTTAGCAGTTCAAGTAAAGGAATATTTTTGACTGCATCTTTAATCTGTCTTATGACTTCAAAATCATCTTTAGTCTAATAAAAAGGATTAGTTTTGTCTGTTCCTTTTAATTTGGCAGTTAAGCTTTGTCTTTTTGAGTCAAGGTCTTTAATAAAGTCTGCAGCACAATTAAGCAATCCTAAAAATGATTGTAATTGTTTTCTATCTTTAAGTTGGTCTGGAAACTCAAGAATCTTTTTGGTTATGTGTTCTGCCAAGGATAATTTTCCTTTATTAATATGCATTCTCACAAAGTCTATCTCAGTTTGAAATAATTGCATTTTCCTTTCGAAAATAACAATACCATGTTTGTCTAATGCTAAAATAATCTTTTTAAGATGGTCCACATGCTTTATCTCAGTCTTACTGGCTACAAGAATATCATCTATGTAAACAAGATAAAATTATGAATAAGGTCTAAATATATTATCCATTCTTCTTTGGAATACTTGAGGAGTGTTCAAGTATGCAAATGGCATTACTAGCCATTCGTATTTTCACTGGGGCACACTAAAGGCTGTCCAAGTAATACTGTCTGGATGCATCTTAATTTTCCAGAAGCCTGATTTGCAATCAAACTTACTGAATATAATTCTATCTTTAATCAAATTGATTAAATTATTCTTGTCTGATATCTTATAAGAATCAAATTCACAATTCTTATTTAATTGTCTATAATCTATAACCATACGTCTTTTTCCTCTTTTACGTTCAGATTCATTTTGAACATAGAAGGCTAGGCTATTATGTCTACTTTTACTTTCTCTAATAATGCCTAACTTAAGCATTTCGTCTATGTCTTTTTTAAATTCTTCCTTATCTTCTTGTGAATATCCTTTCTTATAGGTTCCACCATTAATAGTGATGTCTGGGTTAATAGGGATGATTTCACAATAGCTTTGGTCTTTATTCCACTTAGCAATGGGATTTTCTCCTAAAGTAGGCTCTGCTAGTTGCCTAATATTTTCCTTTTCTACTTCTATATCTATTTTCTTCTGTTTGGATATAGCTTGAACCTGTAATAAGGTATGATGGGCTTGATCTAAAATGTCTTGTTGTATAAGCGCTATTTGCTTATAACACTTTTGGTCTGGACACTTACATTCTTTTTGTAAGGGTTTGGTTATTTCTAAGGCTTCTATGGGTTGTAGGTCTAGGTCCACCATGCTCAGTTGAAGAACTCTGTTGTTTTATGGATCTATAATTAGGTTTAACCTGCATAAGGTCAAAGGTAGTCTGGCGATCTATTAGAGGGGCTTTAATATTAAATTCCTCTTTATCACTAATTAATATCTTATCATTATATTGAGTATAAGGATGATATTTACTAATAAAGTCTTGTCCTAAAATAATGTTTCCTGTGAAACTAGGACGGGGATCCATTATCCAAAACCGATGATTAACGATTTTTTCGGTCTAATTTCCTATTTTAAAATAAATAGGAATAGTCTAGAAATATAAGGTAAATGGATTTCCATTAGCCACTTTACCATAGATTTCTTGAGTACTTTCTAAAAAATAGTCTTCAGGGAAGGCATTAGCCTTGCAAATACTCTGAGAGCATCCTGTATCTATAAAAGCTAAAAGTCTTTTAGGATAGTCTTTGTGTTGAACAAATAGTTCTACGAAACAAGCATGTGGTTTAGTAGAAATTCCTAAATTGTTCTTTTTTAAAATGGATATTCCTTTATGAGGTTTATCTATAAAATCTAAGGGTATTTGGTCTTCTGAACTACTATCAGAATGATATTCTTCTAAATCATAGAAAATTTCCTTTCCTTTGAAGCCTTCATTTTCTTGCAATCGTTTGGCTATATTTCTATCAATGTCTTGATGATATGTTTTAATATCTAAGTCTATTTGAGCATCATACTGGCTAGTATAAATTTCTCTAAATCTAGTTCTCCAACAGTCTTCATGGTAGTGTAATTGACAAATAACACAAACAATAAACAATTCTGTTTGTTTAATCTCAAAGCATTCTACGCATCTAAAGTCTTTCTTTCTACATTTCATTTCAAATGTGCAATAATGCCTTTCATCAAAGTTACATCTAGGTATATATGTTAGTAACTCAGGATTACTAACTGTCCATGTTTTCTTTAAAAAAGGGCTTAATATACCCTTATACCAAGCTTCTTTAAAGTCTATATATTCATTATCTAAATCGTTTTGATTAGTTTATATCATATACAAGTCTAGAGTATCCTGAGAGTCTTCATACTCATCAGTATCACTATAGTCTTCTGAATCACTATCTGTATGGGAGAAATCTAGACTTTGATTAGCGCTATAGATACTCGTATTATCATCATCTTCTATATATGATATTTCTATAGCATATCGGATATCTAATTCTTCTTGATCTGCAAAGTCTAACATTGTATTAATAATCTTAATACCTTCTTTATCTTTCTTATTAGGGAAGTCTTTAGTAAAGTGTCCTTCTTTGCCGCAAGTTCAACATTCTTTGATAGAGGTCTTTGATTGAGCTATATCTTTTTCTTTCTTATAATTAGGAACCTTCTGATACTTACTAGTGTTCTTCTTAAAATATCTTCTTTGATTAAATTTATTTTTCTTAGTCTTAGGAGGTAGTAGATTGTCTAAATTTATATTTCTTTGGAAATCCTAAAGGTCTAGTCTTAAACTTCCTATGTTCCCATTCTAATTTCTTTTTAAATTTCTTAAATTCACTACCACATCCCCATTGGATTGGAACGATGTCTCTTTCATATTTGATTAGAGGGATCTGTTTGAAAGTTTCTTCTATCAACTTTCCCCGAGTTATATCACATCTCTTAGATATGATATAGTCTTTGGCGAAATTGATTCTTTCACCAAGGGAGTTATTCTTAACTCCAGCTACTCCTACCCAATTCTTATATTCATTAATTAGGATTTGTCCTATGGATGGTATCTTCCTAAAGTATTCATCTTTTAAGGTCTCTTTAAATTCTTTAATTTGTTAATATAGTTGTTCATAATTATTGCTATATTCATTTATCTTATCTAATTTGCAAATGCTAAGGAGGGCTAACTTAGTTTTTGCTAGGTCTTGTTCATTGATTTGAGCTAGATGTCCAACTCCAATGAATTCTGATGTGAATAATTGAATATATTCTTCAATTGATATTTCTTCTAAGTTTTCTTTCATTTTCTCAACCTTAGCTAAGGAGTCTTCATCAGTAGCCTTTCTGAGACTATCTAAATAATCCTTTGCAATACCTCTAATGGATTGATCAGCATATTATTTACATGAACTTGCATCCCATTGTTTATTGAATGCAAAACACATGTTCATCTGATTATGCCATTCATCTAAGGCCTTCTTCCTATCTTCAACATTGTCTAGGTTAAGGTATATACCTACTGGATTTATGGCTTGACTTGCCATGGTCTTAACAGGAGTGAAACTCTTGTCACTAGTTGGAAAGTCTTTTATATAATTCAGTTTAGTCTTTACTATGGTGCTTGAATATATATGAATATTTATTCCTATTGGTTTACAAAAAATTCTTGGAGCATTTTCTAGCCTACTACCACTTCCTATCTCTTATTTATTAGGTTCTACTTGTGTAGCTGACATTAGTCTTTCTTCTCCTTCTTCTATTAGTCTTAAGTTCCTAAGAAGTTCTTTTGTATTCTTAGATTCTTTTAATTTTAATATGTGGTCTTGGGCTATCATATTAAATCTTTCTCTTTCTTGAAATCTAACACAATGACTTTTCTTAAGGTGATCTTTAAATGTCTTCATATCCAATTCTGAGGGTTCATGTCCAAAGTTTTGGATCCTAGATTTTTCTTTAATTTAGTCTTTTTGTTCAAATGATCTTCTAGGTTTAATTATCGGAGCTTGTCCTAATACACTAGAACTAGTTTTACTACTGCATTCTCCTTCTGAAGGATCATTGATTATGGCTTCTCCCATATTCCTAAATCTAATTTCTTTGTTCTGGATATTCTTATTGACAATCTTAGAAGGACCAAACTGGATGGTAACGTTTTCAGTGACATCGTCTTGATTAATAAACAAGGGTTTATTATGTATAATCTTACTAGTTTCTTGAAATTTTAGCAATTGCAGAAGGATCTTAGCTTTTTCTTTCATAGGTCCAGTATTCCTAATACCGTAAGTATGATTGCAGTCTGAAACATTGGTTCTAACTAAGATTTCTTCATTGAGTCTACCGCTAGGAATTCCCGATTGCATTCCTTCATAAGGAAATTGGGAGAACTTCACATAGCTTTGAAATTCTATATTTATATTAGTGTCTGGGATAATATAGTCTTCATAGTCACTAACATATAAGATTAACTTAAAATGTTTGGCTGTGTCTACGATTAATATAAATATCGAAATGACATTAAAGTATCCTATGTTATCTGACATTTCTAGTTGGGCTATTTCAATAAGGCTCTTCTCAAAATCTTTCCATATTTTATTTACTAAACAACATAATATGTTGATATTATTCTGAGGTCTATGTAATCCTTGGATTCTTGCTTAAAAGAGTCCAAAGGTTAGGAATTGGAACTTCCTATCAGTTCCTTTAGATATAATCCATTCTGAGTCAAATACTTGGAGCTCAGTATAGGATTTGTCTAACACATGATTCCTACAATGGTAAGTCATGTTATGATTATGAGTCTTGGGAGTGGTACCTTCTTTAAACAAGTCTATATATCTAACGGCTGGAAGTTGTTCATTATGAATGGAATATTCAACAATCTTCCAATTAACTTCACCTCATTCTTTCCATTGGAGAGTATTGGTGAAATTTCTTTCTTTCCACCATGTCCTAACATTGGATGATGAATCCTTAAGTCTTTGGAGCATATGATTACTCTGTCCAATATTAGGGATAGAGCTAACTATCTCACTAGTCTTATCTAATCCGTCATTTATGACTCGTCTACCTATGGTATTCCTTTCTCTAGTTTCTATAGGAGGGGATTCTCTAAATTTACAGGTGGTTACCTATTTTTGTTCAAGTCTTTTTTCAATTCTTTCTAAGAAGTCTGAATAATCTTTTTATCTTTTTATTTGACTAAGGATTTCTTCTTTAAAATTCTTATTCTCTTTTCTAGTCTTCTCAGAAGTTTCTTCACTATGTCTAGCTAGAGAATTAACTAGGGATTTTGCAACATTTGTAATATAGTCTTTTATTTCATTATCTTTTTCTTGTTGTTGTAAGTTCTAACTTCTATACATTCTACAGATTTTTCTATTTTATCTAAATGAGTTAGAATAAAAGGTGAGTCTATTTCTTCTTGGGAAGGCTTATATTATACATCCTCAATTTCATTTATAATTTATTTGTATTTTTCTTCTACTTGGACCATGTCTAGTCTAAGTTCATTAATAATACTATCCATTTTGGATAGGTTATGGCTTTCCCTATTATTAAGGTAATTTGCTAAATTTTATTGGAATTTAACAAAGTTTGTATAGAAGGTGGTTAATCCTTCCGTCTTAGCCTTTAAATCTAAATGCAAGTCTTTAACAAAGCTACGGTTGTAGTCTTGGGTAGCTTCTATGGATGTAGAAATTAAATTTAATCTTTCTAATATAAGTCTAGTTGCTTTAGCAGCGTTGGCAATCTCATTTTCATTTATCTTATAATAAAATCTATCATCGTTTATCTTTTCTAAAATTCTTTCATAAAAGTCTAATAAAGTCTGAATGGAGAGGTCTCTTGGTACTTCATTCCAGTCTGATCTAACTATCTCCATTAGGAAGATAACTATCTAATCTAGGAATAAGCTTAACTTGTTCTTTAGTAAGTTTAATTAACTCACTGTCTTGATTTTTAGTTAAGGTTTTAATTTCTAAGGTGAATTTGCTAAGGACTTCTATATGATTAGTCTTAATATTTATTTCTTATAAAACATGGACTAGGTCTATTGGGATTTGGTTATCTATTTCTAGTAATATTTTAGAGATATTTTTGATCTCTGTCTCTAGGGTTTGAGTATCTTTTATTAATTGGCTTAATATAAGGAGTATGCACTTATTTTGGTCTATTATGCTATTAATAGCACTAGCAGTAACTTGTCTACTATCTGCGTGTTTGACTGGGATGTGTTCAGTGTGTGAACAACCATCTATGTGAGAGGATAAACAACCTACTGGGTCTAAATCAGTTCTGGGTATGGGATGGTAGTCTGGATTGGTTCCAAAAATATATTGGTAAATGTGAGAGATAAATCCCAAGGGCATTAAAGTCTTTTTACTATTAGTCTAAAAGGAACGTCTTATGGCTCTGATACCAGAATTAGGGTTTTGGTCGAAATTCGGTGATTTTCTAAAGTCTTTAAGGTCTTGATACCAATTTGGGTATAAACTATAAATCTTTCAAATATATAGTCTTAAACTAAGGTTTTAGTATAGGACAAGAGGGGGACCATCTAAAGTAAATAACAAAAGTCTTTGGGATCACGAGGGGACCACATTCGGGATAAGGACAAAGTCCGCACGAAAAGTCCGCATGGTGAGTCCGCACCAGAGATTATCTATATCTATCTATCTACACACACACACACACACACACACACTTTTATCAATTTAAACATTGCGCTAAATAATTCAATGCTCCACTAACAAATTTAAACTGCAAAATTATGTCCTACAAAATAATAAATGTAGATCTTAGTCGGAAATGTGAACATAATAGCTTGCAAATCCATTTTATTTATTTTAGTGTGCATCATCATCACTGATAAGGATGATAACGTGTTAGATTTGGCAAAATCTGAATACAAACCTTTTAGAAAAATACATAATCTGCTCATCCCGAACTCGAAACAGGTTTTATTTTCAAAACTCGATCTGGATCCGCTCATTAAACTTATGTATTTTGTCGAACTTTTTTTCTAAATATTTTGAATAGTGACACCATCATAATTGAAAACTTATATGATTATTAATGGACAATTGTAACTTAAATATACTTATCTAAAATTATTTATTGTTAAATATATAATTGTATTTAGTTTTCGCTAACCCGAATAGAAAATATATTTCTCAAACCCTCCTTGTAAGGGCCAGGATGATTGGAAACCAGACGGGGCGGGCAAAATTGCCATCCCGAGTCGCCTCTAGTTTACATTGCAAAGAGAATTTTAATGAAGATATTTTACTCGTTGGTTTTATATTATTTATTACGAAAATATTTTAAGAAGGACACACAGTAATGTTTTGATAAATATATGGCTAAATAATTAATCTCAAAACTCGGATTATGTTGACCAAGTCTTAGGCAGAATTAAATAGCTCTAATACATAGATTAAATCTTAACTGTACAAGATTATTGTTTATACTCTCAAATTTTATAAATATACTTTTTTAAAAATTAATAATATAATGATTGGAGATATCATCTACATTTACATTTAAATTAGAAAGCATGTAATTAACGGGAACATCACATGGAATATGAAATTATACATTGCTTTGTAAATTTTATTATTTTTCAGACTGTCCATCTCTAAGTTTGCCGACCCGAATTTTGCTGCTCTAGGGTCATCGAAAAAATAATATTTTTAGTTTGAAAAAACAAATTATCAATTTACTGTCTTAGAGTTGACATGTTGAGTCTGGCGCGACAAATCATTTTCCACGGAAAAGGCAAATCAACAGATGACTTGCTTTGGCTTAATCATCCCTTTTTTGTAGGTTAAAAATTGGAATGTTGGTTTTAATTTAATTGTATATAATAATTTTATTTTATTATTTTAATTTTAATTTAGGCTTAAATATGAAAAGACCAAAATCATGGAGGACTGATCGCGATAGATTGATCGAAAATGGAATTGCATATTGCTAAATGGTAAATTGCATAGACAATTTAAAAATAATATATATAAAATAAAAGTTTCTCTCACATTGTTAAATATTTTGTGACAAATCAATTGACGCGCGCGGATCATTGTCGAGACAACTTCTGTACTGCAAAAATATTGAAATGCTGATTGATTTGAGTGCCACGTCATATATTTTGGAGGAGATGTTCACAATGTTGTCAAATTAGTTGTCACGGTAACTTCTTATAATGAGGACAAATGAGATAGGTACTTTTTGAACATTGAGGATGGGGATCATGTCACATATGTCATGTTAAAAAATTGGTACACTTTAGAGATTTTAAGTCTGAACCATAGGACTAGATCTGTTGACCTAGATGAATGATAATTCCTTGCCCGGGCCTAGGGGTTGAAGTTTTATAAGAGTTTGATTCGTTTTTATTCAACCGTATGAGTCTGAAGGAAGTGGGGGTTATACCATTTCAGGCATGATCCAGGACCACACACACAATTTCTATATTTTTATCCGCTCTCCAATTTTAATTTTAATAAGTATAATATATATAAAATAGTAAAAAAAATATTTTAAATTATTTTTTATGAATAACCTGAAATGTTCAAAATACACATAAAAAATGCTCTTGTGCGGATTAGTCCGCATTTTAAGAGTGCGGACCGGATACGTGTCACTTGACGGTGAGCCTAGATATTATTGGCTAAATTATATTCACACGCTCTCTCTTTTCTGGGCGCACCGCCAAGTGACATGTGTCCGATCCATACTCTTAAAATGCGAACTGGTCCACACAAGAGATGTACTGTATATATATATATATATATATATTACTGTTCTAAAAAACCCACCTAGGCACGCCTAGGCTTAGGAGAAACGCCTCGCCTTACGCTTTTCACGCCTTATTCTTGGTAAAACCCTTACGGCGCATTTTTTTCTAAAAACAACAATGCCTTAGTGAAACGATGTCGCCTTTTAAAGAATTTGTTTACAAACCGGACTATTATCTTATCCAAAATAATCAGATAGTATTTTAATTTGCATATATTCAAACATATTTGTATGATATGTGCAATTTTTGTATTTTAATAGGCTTGTTATGGTTAAAAAATATTAAAATATATTAAGAAGGCCTAAACGCCTTTTCATGCCTAGGGCCGCCTAGGCTTCTAAGGCTTAAGTCTTGGCCTCCACGCCTCAATCATACCCCGCGTTTTTTAGAACCTTGAATATATATATATATATATATATATATATATATATATGAGATGGGGTTGTTTTACTGTTCCGAAAAATCAACGGTTGTGAGCAAATTTTTTGGGACGATCTAATGGTTTGGGATTGTGCTATGTAGGATTATAACATTGTGACACGGCAAACATTAACAACCTCATTCTCTCCCTCCTAATTCACTTTAATTTGAAATATTGAAAATCCCCCCAAAAGAAAGATATCTTCTGCATTATTCTCCCATTCATTTCACTTTAGAAACACAAAACCAATCATACTTCACTATTTAATTCCCCCATTATCACTTTAAGAACACTTCTATTGTAACAGAATAAATGACTTAAATTTTGACTGAAATGATACGTGGAGTCGTGATATTGGTTGATTCTTTGAACCCATTGGCGCGAACTCCACAGACTAACGAATAAAAGCCTGCCACCTAGTTCGGTATCTTCACTTTCAGTAATTTTTTCGATTCTAATATCATTTTCCATCACTTTAATTCAATTGTGAGGATTATGACATGACAAACATTAACAACCACATTCTCTCCCTCCCGATTCACTTTAATTTGAAATCTTGGGAATCCCCCCCAAAAGAAAGATATCTTCATCATTATTCTCCCATTCATTTCGCTTTAGCCACACAAAATCAACCCTTCATCACTGTTTAATTCCCCCACTATTGGAGCTTCTTCACTCAAGAATAGAGATTAAAACTTCACAAAAATAAACCCACTTTGTGTTCAAGAAAAAAACCATCGCTGAACTCTATTTGGTCTACATCTGAAGTGGGTTTCATTTTTGCTTTAACTTCTTACATTCTGGGTTTCATTGTAGAGGAAATAGAGGGGGCAGTGGAACGGGGCGACATAAAATTTGTTTATGGAGTGGAACTGTGCTCCTGCTCCTACTCCGCCAATAACGCCACCGTGGTTTCCTTATTTGAGACTGATCTCCTTATTGTGTGTTGATTAAAGTTATATGTTTCTCTTTTTTATTTATGAGATATGAGTTCCTATAATCTCTTTTTTATTTATGAAGCTTTAGAAGCCGGTGGATTTTTGAGTCTCCTAACGCAGGAAATCGAGTCTCCCGATTCGGTCAAAAGGAGACCGATCATCAATGTTCCTCATTTACACCACCATCGCAGGAAATCACCGGCGGCGAGATTTGGAAACAACAGATCTCGCCGAAGCTTCGATTTGTTCGACGATCTGGGTTTTCGGATTTTCATTAGTGAGAAATGGGCTTGGAGTTTTTTTATTCATCACAGATATGGGTTTGGAGTTTTTATTCATTTGTTTTGATTTTGGCAGGTACTTTGTTGAAGCTGAAATGGGTATGGTTATGGGATTCGGATCTGCATGGGTCGGTCTATGAGAGAGAGGAAGCAGTGTCGAGTTCCACTTCCCTCGTCTGTAGCAGCTGAAATGGGTATGGTAATTACTTCTTTTTTTTTGATCAATTTTATTTTCATAATTTTGAACCTCGAACTGATCTGGGTTAATCATTGTCTTCTAGCTTGAGCTTTTTCCCGACTACTAACCGCCGGTCAAGAGCTTGGATGAATGCATAAGAAACTTTTTTCTTCCTCATCCAATTATTTCTCAGACTTCCAAGCGCCGACCAGGGGCATCGTTTGACCAAACTTCTTCACCAATGGAGTTTTTCGGTGCCGGTCAGGCGTACCGACTTTGTGATTTGGATAGGACTTTTTGGGTCTCGGACTGTCCGTTTGGTTCGGGTAAAATCTAACCGGGGGTTTACGCCCCTATGTTTTGGTCATTTTTTTATGGACATTGTAAAGATGTTATGGTTTTCTATTATGTTATTGGGTCACATTTGAATATAATTCAATTAAAATACGATTTTTTTTTGTTTTTCTACCAAATGTCAACATGCACACGACATTCTCTCTTATATTTTGTGAAACACGTGCACGATATTATTAAAATGTGACGCGTCATAAAATTTTATTTTATATGTGATACAAACTATAATCAAATAAAAGTGATAATAGCATGAAATTTTTTTTTTTATATAATTGAGATTGCCATATAATAGAGTTGAAGAGTTGAGATAGGCACATTACAGAAATAAAAAAAATCAGGTGAAAAGTATGCAATGAGTTGGACATATTAATTAGAATGTGAGGGGAGAGTTGAATATTTTAATAATGGAGCACTTATATTTGACTGTTAACAAGAATTATATTATTATCGTGACATCAAAATAATGGAACAAATATACTATGTGTATTTAAACGCCATCACAAAAAGAGTAAAAGGGTATATGCGTGTACATATTCAATAAGAATTATATTGCATGAGCTACACATATGTAACAAGTGTTGTGGTGGTAGGTAATATGCAAGTTGTGTGCAATATTTACATAAACATTTTAGCAGTAAAAGGGTATATACGTGTACATATTTATATGCGGGATGGTTTATTGACATTCGTATAAGGATGAGACTGGGGAGTCTAAATTAATTAAGAGGTGATGGAATAAGTGGATGTGTGAAAATTTAATCTTAAAACTATAGGAATTGCGAAGGAAAACAATTATTATGACCCATTTGTTGGACTTCTTATTTCACCGTGCTATCGACAATGGTACACATATACCACGGGAACAAATTTATTGTGTGTCATCGGTACAAGAACAAAATAGCACAAAAACAAATTTATTGTCGTCCCATCGACACAGGAACAATATTTTTTCCGTTTTGCGATTACGTAATTTTCGTCATTTAATGATTACATACATTGAAAATTTTCGCCGTGCCTTCAGGCACGGGTATCCACTAGTATATATAATAAGGTAGGATGGTTTTTGAAATCTCAAAACATCTAAGCACAATAAGGATTGAGATTTGACCACATCCCCCCTTACCAAATCAAAGGCTCAGATTGACTCTCTAAATCAATTATCCCGCCCAAATCATTTCTCACCCATTTCACTATTTTGAAACACCCATTTATGTTTATTTTCCCACGCCCCTCTCTCTCTCTTCAAGCCCTCCTCGATCTCCCCTCACAAACCTTCTGTCACTCACCAGGCGAGATTGTCCGTCACCGTGACCAAAGCTCAGAATACAATTCAATCCAAAGCCAACAACTCGACAGAAAATCATAATCCCCAAAACAAAATAGATTCAAACCAAATAGATCCAAAACAAAAACCCATCTCACTATCTCTCTTTATGGATATTTGATATATGATCTAGACTGGTGGGTTTTTTGATTTTTGTTTTATGGATCTCACAACTCAGGTACTTCTTGGTGTGTATGGGTTTGGGTTTTGGAGATACCCTGTTATTTTTCTTTTTAAATCTTTATTTATGGAGTTTTATGCATATGGGTTTTGTATGTGTTGTGTGTTTAGTTATAGATATGGAGCAAAAAACCTTTGGACGTGGTATGTGTTCTCTGATATAATTTCAAAACTCTGAATCAACTGGGTTCGTGAGTAGCCGAGACACGCTTTTGAGGTTAGTGTTGGCACTTGCCGACATTTTTTCTCTCTTATTGCTATTTATTTCTCAATTTAGCAAAGGCTCGACTGACTGATTTGGTAACACCCATTGACAGGTCATCCTTTTTTATTTAGATCCGATCTGTTTGGCTAAAAAAAAGATTTGGGTTGCTGATTTCAAAACCGAACGGAGAGTTGAGGACTTGAGGTTTTATTTTGATCTTAAGTTTTTTTTGAGTTCTGTTTTTACTTTAAAAATCGATTTATTTTTTTTTAAAAATCAATCTCTGTTCTTGATTGTTTCGATCTGAGTTATTTTTTTTTCGAAAACGAGTTTTATTTTATTTATTTTTCTTTTTTTATTGTGTTTTTGAAAAAACGATCTACACCTTTTGGATCTGTTTTTTTGTTGATCAAAACCATTGCTATGTTGTTTTGTTCTAATAAGATTTGTATTGTCACATTTAAGTGTGAATTTTCTTATATCGAGAATGGTTAGACTTCGTATTCTGGCTTCCATATTTATTTAGGGTTTTTATTCCAAGAATGATTCTCTTAGCCACTGATAACATATCTATACCAAGAGTGCTTCTTACTTCAAATGGGTTCATATTTATTTTGGGTTCCTTATTTTTATTCTAGCCGCTGTCATTTTTTTATTACAAATTTTTCCTCAGTTTTGTTAGTTATTTAAGTTTGTAGATTTTGTTTACACTTTTAGGACTATATTTTTGGTACTTTTTTTATTGCTTGGTTTTATTACATTTCAATCTTTTGAGTCCAATCCATTGATGTCAGATTTTTAATTTGCTTCTTTTTTCTCCTTTCTACATTTAGGCATTTATTAAAAATTTGAAATTCGTTAATTATTTTTTACAAGAATTTTAGTTTTAAATTGTTGGTATGTGTATATACTATTATGTTTTTAAATTAATGAAAAAAATGATATTTGGTTGAGGTTTTACTAGGTTTATTGTCACAGGAAGCACTCTTCGTTCTATAGTCGTTGTTCGATGATGACCCACGGGAGAAATAAGTTGTAGGCGTGGTTGAATATGAAGAGTGATATCGCCACGAATCAGTTTAAGGTGAACAATACCAAGACCCATGGGAATATCAACAAAGAGGTGACATTTTTGGGAAAATTTTCATTAATTTTTCTTTTATAGTGATATTCTTAGTCATATTGTAAGAAGGCGAATGTAAAAGAGCATCTCCAGCACACACTGATGAATATGTTTCTGTGATGGTCCATTTATGTAAGAATTAAATTTTTTGTTACAAGCTTTGTTGGGTTTGTGTCTTATACCAATTTGTAAATTAGTTATTATAATTTTCAAATTAAATTAACAACAAACTCATTTATATTGAATGAATTTAGTGATTTGAAGAAGTACTCTTATAGTTTAAGTTTTGGGTGTCTGGCAAGTTTCTATTTTTGAGGCTTAAATTTATAAATTTACAAAATTACTCATTTCGGCTAAATTGTACTGTTCCATTAAAATACGTCCTTGGAATAAATGTATTGAAATAAATGTATTGAGATGTCAATTTGAAATAAATGTAGTGATTTTCCTTTTGTGTATAAAATTATTTTCAACTCTATAATCATCGAAATTAAAAAGTTTAATGAGTAATAAATCATTAAAATATTTTCACCGTGTAAAAGAGTAAAGTTACATGTAACAGTTATGCACTTATATATATAGGGGAACGATATATACATATTTTGTTGGGGAAAAAGTTTGCCGTTTTGCGATTACATGCTTTCAAAATTTTTGATATTTCTCGATTACGTAGTTTGGAAATTTTTGGCATGCCTTCAGGCACGGGTATCAGCTAGTATATATATATATATATATATATATATATATGTATATATAATACGATAGGGAAGTTTTTGAAAATGTACACATTTTTAACGATGCGGATTGATGCCAACTCCTTACATATTTTACCAAAATGAATGGTTGAGATCACATCTACTTTCTTTTTACAAATCTATCCCTTAATTATTTGGCTTCCCCCTCTTTTTTACTCATCAAACTTACCCTTTAATTAAAAAATAAGGTCATTTTGGTAACAATTTCCCACTTTTACACATGCAACCCCATTTCTATTTCTCAGTATCTCCCACAAACCCCCGTCGCCTTCACTTTCTCTCACTCGAATGGCGTCCTCTCCATGTCTTGCATCTTTGTATTATCGAAGGGACTCTCTTTTCACATGTTTTACAGATTTTTAATTCAACCTCTAGGGTTTATCATTGTGTTTGTTTTGGTTTTGATCATGATTTTATTTTCTAAACTCCAGGGTTTATCATTTTGATCCGGATCTAGGTGCGTAAGGTATGGGTTCAATCCATTGGATTTCTGAGAAGATAAAAGAAGTTACAGTTAGTACACTAATTCAGGGGTCCATACGAAAGCAATTCATGGGTTAACTTCTTCATTCTTTAAATAAGATCAAGTGCTGCTTATAGAAATGAAAATTTTGTTTTATTCTATTTTATATCTCTATTTTTATTATTGACATGTGTTGTATCTCTTTTGTTTGGTGTCAAAGATTGAACTGAATGGGTATGGGTGTTAATTTGTACTATTTGTATCTTTTATTGAATTATGAGACTATACAGAACACAATGGTTTGTTCTCTATTGTCCATCTGTGGGTTAGTTCTTTATTCTATCATTGTATTCACTTATATTTGTATTCACTCATCTTTATTCTATCTATTGGTTTTAGTAGTCTTACGATTAATTATTTTTAGTCATTTATAAGGTGATAGATTGATCCTGTTAAGGCGAGTTTTTTTTAGTGTATTACTTTATTGTTTTGATCTTTCGTATCTCTTTCTATTTATTTTCGATAGAAACTCAATGGGTTTTGTAATTTTAAAAACTTTATGAAACATTTATGTTGGTTGTCACAATTTTGTGGTATTTGTTGGTTGTCACAATTTTGAAACATTTTTGTTTCTTCTTCTTGCAGATGGCAATGGGGAATAATTGAAGACACCCTCAAAGTAAGTTGTGATCCCCCTCATAGGCGGTTATATCTATTCGTAGCTTTATCACACACAAGAAATAGATTACAATAGGTATTAATGTACATTCAACGTTTAGTTGAGTTAATTATTGTTTGATCTATGTATTTTAAAGAGAGATAAACTCTTATGAGGTTCAATTTAGTGGATAGTATAATAGAGATCCTATAAGGCTGATTTTAATAAATTTGATTGGCATATACATTGCAGCTAATTAAACATCGATCCTATAATGCCGGCTTTAGTTGATAGTTTCTAAACAACCTCGTGTAAGCGCTAACAAATTCTTTTTGTTTCGTTTTGCTTTGAGGCAAACAGTTTGCGGAGTTTTATCTTATTTATTGTTTGCATTTGATTGATTTTTTCTTTTCAAAGTTTACATAGTTTCTATTCACTATTTTTACCTTTGCTTTGATGTTTAACAAGGGATAAAAGGGTTGGTTCTACAATAGACACGTGATTATTCTTAGTTTATGGCGTCAAAAAATTAAAGGGGGGTCTTTTTTTGTTTTATTCTTAGTTTTTGGTTCTATAATTTTCAGTAGACATGTGACTATAGCGATTTGGTGTGCAAATGACATTTTATGATTACTAGATACCTGAACATAGCATACATGAACATATGCATTTTGTGATTTTGCGGAGCAAAGAGAAGATCTGTAACGGTGGTGCCAACATGGAATAAGCATTGTAGTTTTTTTATTTATGTCTTTGTTGGTTATGTATTGCATTTTCACATATTATAACTCGAACATCTATCGGGATAATAGTTGATCATATTCAGTTCTATGTTACCAGTTCTACATCTTTTTCTCTTTTAAAGAAAAATGTTTGAGTTTGAGTATTTGTTTTGGGATTCCTTATATGTTCTCAACTAATTCATTCTCTCTAAAAATATGGTATAACTATTTTTAATGATTTTGATCAAACTAAACTCAGCTATCAGGTTTTTGTGCTATTTTGATGGTGTGTTAATATTAAACTACTGCACTAGAGTTGGTTTCTTTCATCTATGTGTAGTTTCATCTTCTTAGTATGTTTTCTCACATGGGGGAACAGAGATACACACTCTCACCAAATGTTGTGGTTGTTTGATGTTCTGTTATAAATTTTACTAATCATGGAGGACAAAAGAACTTATGGTGGCGTATGTCAAGTGATTTCAATTTCTTAGTTTTTCATATTTTTCTTAACATTGATATTCTTTATTAATTAAAGATCAATTCAACATCGCATTTCACAAATTCAACGCCTTCATCGCTAATGCTTTTTGAAGAAGAGTCCGTCTTCCAAGCATCTATAAACTTTCGTCACTCCAATATCTCCCTTTAATTTGTTAATCATACTCTTATTTCCCTTATCCTAAAACTATAATACCTAAGCTAGCCTTTGAAATGAGTTTAGTTAGTTGTTATTATTAATCTTTAAAGGAAAGATGAAATCTGTTTTTATATTATGTTTTCTCTGTAATATATGAAATTCTATACAAATTTTATTTATTTATGCAAAACTGAGCTTTGTCTATTGTTAAGGCTGGCTCACCGAGTGGAAGACTATTGTTATGACCCCATAAAATGGATAGTTGTTTTCTCATATGTTCAAGTAATTAAAGAAGTTTTCTCCTACTATGTGAATTTTGTTTGGTACTTTTACTTCTTAAAGTTTCAATGTTTTGGTAATATTAATTTTTTCAATTTGTTTGCTACAGATTAATGCCATGTGAACTTCATAAACTAAGTAGTTAAGGCCTCAATATTATTTTGTTGCGAATTGTTGTGATAGTTTATACTTTCATAGAGAATAAAAAGATATGTGAGGTTGCTCCCACTATCTATAAATTTTTCTGATGCATTTCTTGCATAATACAATATCATTGGTGCCTGACACTTCCTACATATGCAAGAATTGGCATGCCTACCTAAGTATAATTTTTTCTACAATCAACTGTAGTAAATATCACTGGCAAGCTTTAAAATTTGAGTCTTGATTCTTTTTAAAATTTGGTTAGTTTTAAAATGTTGGTATGTATATATACTATTATGTTTTTAAATTAATGAAAAAAATGATATTTGGTTGAGGTTTCACTAGGTTTATTGTCACAGGAAGCACTCTTCATTCTGTAGTCGTTGTTCGATGATGACCCACGGGAGAAATACGTTTTAGGCGTGGTTGAATATGAAGAGTGATATCGCCACATATCAGTTTAAGGTGAACAACACCAAGACCCTTGAGAATATCAACAAAGAGGTGACATTTTTGGGAAAATTTTCATTAATTTTTCTTTTATAGTGATATTCTTAGCCATATTTTAAGAAGGTGAATGTAAAGGAGCATCTCCAGAACACACTGATGAATATGTTTCTGTGATGGTCCATTTATGTAAGAATTAAATTTTTTGTTACAAGCTTTGTTGAATTTGTGTTTTATACCAATTTGTAAATTAGTGTTGATACCAAATCTAGTCTGCTGATGTGGACCAATCATATGAAGACACGTGTCAACCTACGTGGAAAATACGAATACTTTCAACGAGCAGCATACTTAAGCGCTCCGAGCTACCGAGCAAATTAAATGGTCTACACTATTTAACATGCCGAGCAACTTAGCATGCAGAGCCTCCACATTAAGAAAACCAAAAGGTAACTACGCATTAAATGTGCATTATTGTCGTACAGATGTATATGTCTGCTAGATAATAGAACATTATCTTTTCATATGTACAACCTCAAGGCTATAAATACATTGTAACCTCCTCATAAGAAGGGGACACTAGATCTTATAGTGGACCTATTATCGAGATTCAAGGAAAACAGTCAACAATACAAAACAGTGGACGCAGACCATTTTCATAAGGCTGAACCACTTTAAAAATCCTTTGTCTTATTTACTCATTTTTATCTGTGATTGATTAATTAGATATAATCTAGTTTTTTACATCAACAGATTAGTACCGTCTGTGGGAAATCGACTATACTTAGCATTTTTTTACCAAATAACTCATCATCTATGGCTGAGATTCCTGAATCCAGTAATCGAAACACTGGGGTCCCTCTAAACCCCTCTACTCCACTAAATATTCAAGATCTAGTTGGTATAATGGATAATTTATCCCAAGGGAAAACGACCATGCAAGAAACCTTGCGCCAACTTATACAAACTGTTCGAGGTGGAGTATCGTCCCAATCAGGACAACGAAATGCTCAGAGGAATACCCATCTGCCATCTTTAAGAACTAGACGAACGTTATTCTTAAAAGTCTCTCAATCTAGACGTACTGACTCATATCGTACTGAGAGATCTAATGATCCTTCATATCAGCCTGGCCGGACCTCATTAGTACGAGCTACAAATTCTCAACGGAACGTCACTCTAACTCCAGAAAGGACTAGTGCTCTGGAAAGGTTGAGTAGAGTCTCTCCTTTTAAAGTTTAGGCCCTAGAAGGAGTAGAAGTCGTCCTAGGATTCCGTCGAGGAACTCTTAACGACCATTCTACCTAACGAAAATCTCTGCCCAATCACGCCCAACAACCCATAATTAAAGGTCCCAAGAGGAAAACTCAATGCGATCGGTCGCTCGAATAAATAGGCTCGAGGTGGGAAATGATGCATGGAAAGGCTCTATTCAAAGGTTGGAGGCTCGGTTAGGGTAAATGGATAAGGCCAAGAATCCTCTACAAAGAACTTTTGTCCAAGGGACACCTTTCGTGCAGGAAATTATGGATTTTCCCACACCATCAAAATTCAAAGCTCCTATGGTGACACCTAAATATGATGGAAAAACTGATCGTGTCCTCCATATAGAACAATACCAAGCTACTGCCGATATTTATGCGATTCCAGACGAGATAAGATGCAGGGTGTTTTTAGGAACTCTCACTGGGTCTGCTCAAATATGGTACAACAACCTTCCTCGGGGGAAGATTGCGACTTTCCTTCAACTGGCAGAGCTTTTCATAGGGAATTTATGGTTTGGAGCCAAACCAGTTAAATGAGTAGCACACTTTCTGAGTGTTAGACAGAAGACAGACAAAAGTACCAGGGATTATATTACTCATTTCAATAACAAGAAACTTGAGGTAATTGATTATGAGGAGAAAACAGCAATTACTGCTATGATGAGTGGACTGTTACCAGACAAGTTGTATTATACTTTTGCCAAAGATCCTCCTAGGACCATGGCAGAACTGATGGCAAAGGCAGCCAAAATTATGAACGCTGAGGAAGCCATGGCTGCAAAGAAGAATACAGACACTAAGGAGACCAAGGTTGAGGCTGGTAAAATCGAGAAGAAGGATCAAAAGAACAATGGTGGCAACAGGCAGTCAAAAGGTAAGCAAGCGCTTGAGCAGATGAGGAAGTATGGAAATTATACTCCCTTGAAAGTAGATATAAATTATATTCTGGAGGATATCAAGAATAGTGAGGAGGTAGCTTGGACGGAGAAAATAAAGGCAGACCCTGATAAGAGGGACAAGTCCAAGTATTACGAGTTCCATAAAGACTATGGCCATACGACCAAACGTTGCATAGCTCTCCAGAATAAAATTGAAGCACTCATCAGGCGAGGAAAATTAACTAAGTACGTTGATCACCAAAATGGTGGAAAAACCAGCAACAGAGGAGGGAAAAGATCTAAATCTCCTCGTTGAGCTAAAGAAGACAAGAAGAGAGATCACGGAGATGATCCAGAAGATGACCCCAATCTCCTTAAAAGACCAAGACAACCAGAGTGCGAGGTATTTTCAATCCATTTTGGGTCATTTGAATGTAATGTCATTATAGGTGGAGATGCAGGAGGTGGAGATCTAACTGCGAAGAGAAAATCTTACCTCAATGAGGCCCAAGCTTGCTCTTACATATAACGGATAAACTTGGTTGAAGATGATCGCTCGAGGAAGGTGAATAGGGATAAACTGGTCATTGGCTTTTCTAAAAATGACCTGGAAGGTATACTATATCCTTATAATGACCCATTGGTGATCAAGATGAGAATGAAAGAAGTGGTGATTTCACGGGTACTGGTGGATAATGGTAGCTCTACAGACATCATGTTTTATCCACGCTTTGACAGTTTGAATTTAAAGTTAGTCTAGTTGGAGCCATATCATAGGCCCCTCATCGGTTTTATTAGGGAAAAGGTTTTTCCACTTGGGACGATCAAGTTGGATATGCTTATTGGTACATGGCTTGCTTGCCGAACAAAAAGAGTACGCTTTTTCATAATGGATAAAAACGTCCAATCAGCTTACAACATCATTATGGGAAGGGTAGGTCTGAAGAAATTCGAGGCAGTACCATCTACTGTACATCAATGTTTAAAATTACAAACCAACTTTGGAGTAGAAGTTGTGAAAGGCGACCAGAAAGTAGCTCGGGAATGCTACTGTTCGTCTGCCGAATAGGAGGAATGAGAAGAATCCAAGATGAGGACTACTACATATCAAGTGGATGAAATAGAAAATACAGAGATTGAAACATTAGATCCTAGAGACGAGTCTCAGCTCGTGAAAGGCCAGGTCATGGAAGCTACCAAAAATATCATTCTGGACGATGAACACCCAGAACGAACAACCCAAATCAGTGCGTCGTTGGATGTATTACTAAAACAAGAACTGGTAGCATTTTTAAGGCGCAAAAAACAAAATTTTTCATGGAGTCATGAAGACATGCCAGAGATAGATCCGAGTTTTCTGTGTCATGAGCTCAACGTAAACAAGGAAGTCAAGCCAGTGAAGCAGCGAAGAAGGGTGTTCAGCCCTGAAAAGAATCAAGCTATACAGGAAGAGGTGGAGAAACTACAAAAAGCCTTTTTTATTGAGGATGTCAAGTATCCTGATTGGCTAGCAAATGTGGTGATGGTAAAGAAGAAAAACAATAAGTGGAGGATGTGTGTGGACTTCACTTATCTTAATAAAGCCTTCCCAAAGGATCATTTTCCTTTGCCCTGAATCGATCAGCTGGTGGATGCTACCTCGGGGCATGAATTATTGAGTTTCATGGATGCTTACTCGAGTTATAACCAGATTAAAATGAAACCTGAGGACAGGGAAAGTACCTCTTTTATCACCCCAAGAGGAACTTATTGCTATAATGTTATGCCTTTAGGACTTAAAAATGCAGGTGCAATATATCAACGACTAATGAATAAGGTGTTTGCAGAGCAAATCAGTCATAACATGGAGGTTTATGTCGATGATATGCTGACAAAAAGAAAGAAAGCTACTGATCATTTAGTTGACCTAGGTCATACTTTTGATCAACTATAAAAATATCAAATGAAGTTGAATCCCACCAAATGCATATTCGGAGTACGAGAATGTATGTTTCTTGGATATATCGTTAATCAACGAGATATCGAGGTGAAACCTGAAAAGATCAAGGCTCTATTGGAGCTACGATCTCCAACTACGAAGAAGGAGGTGCAAAGTCTCACAGGGCGAGTTGCAGCACTTAACAGATTTGTGTCACGAGCAACAGACAGATGTCTCCCATTCTTCAAAACACTTCAAAAAACTTTTGAGTGGAATGATGAATGCGAGGAGGCCTTTTAAGAATTGAAGAAATATCTGGGGACACCTCCATTGTTATCTAGACCAGTGATGGGAGAAAAACTATACTTGTATCTGGCAGTTTCAGAGAATGCAGTTAGCTCGTCATTGATAAGAGTGGAGGATAGAATACAGAAATCGATCTATTACACCAGCAAGGCTTTCCGAGGAGCAGAGATCAGATATCCCAGGTTGGAGAAGTTAGTGATAGCACTAATCAAAGCAAGAAGAAGGATGAGGCCATACTTCCAAGCCCATACTATAGTGGTGTATACTGATATGCCATTAAGACAAGCTATGTATAAATCAGAGAAATCGGGAAGATTAATGTACCGGGCAGTAGAACTTGGTGAATATGACATAGTTTATGAGCCTAGGTCGTTACTTAAGGGGCAGGAAGTAGCGAATTTTATAGCAGAGTTTAATCACTCTGATACATTCGAAGAGCAGGAGTTTAATACAGACCAACCTGTGGACGTTACGGGATCATCGAAGATAACACCCGGCCAATTTCCATCTGTGGATGAACAAGAAAAGATAATCAATGAGCAGTGAGAAATGTCGGGAGAAGATAAAGGAAGTATCAAATATTCAACTGAGGAACTCTGTCTGACCAAGACTTTGATAGTAAAGTACCTGTATGGAGCCTATATGTAGATGACTCTTCGTGCGCCATGGGTAGTGGAAAAGGAATAGTTTTAAATAGTCCTGATGAAATTGATATGGAGTATGCTCTACATTTTCAATTTATAGCTTCCAATAATGAAGCTGAATTTGAAGCTATGATCGTGGGTCTAAGTCTAGCTAAAAGCATGAAGGCATAGAAGGTCGTTATATTCAGTGATTCATAATTAATCGTAAATCAAATTCTCAGAGTGTATGCAGTGAAAGGAGTACTAATGGTCAAGTTTTATACAAAAGCAATGGAGGTTGTCTCAAATTTTACTACAGTTCAGTTGATCAGAATATCGAGATTGGAGAATGCAAGAGCCGACGCCCTAGCACGGTTGGCATCAGCAACACGCATTGAGCTACGAAGAATAATCTCAATAGAAATCCTGGTGGATCAGAGTGTAGACGAAGACTTGATGATGAACTTCATTGCCCTTGACTTGGGACCATCCTGGATGGATCCCATCAGGGCATATATCGAAGAAGGGATTGTGCCACCTGATAAGCTCGCAGCCAAGAAACTGAAGTTTAAAGTTACTCGTTATATATTGACCAGTTGCATTTTGTATAGAAGAGGCATTATAGCAGCACTACAAATATATGTCCATCTTTACGAAGTTAACGACTTTATTGAAGAGGTTCATAAAAGGTCTTGCGGGGCCCATGTAGCAGGTCAGACGCTTTTGCAGAGAATAACAACACAGGGATATTACTGGCCAACGATGAAAGCTGATTGCGCAGCTTATGCTAAGAAGTGCGATAAATGCCAACGTTTCTCTTCCATCCGAAGAACTCCCCAAGCATTGTTAATACCCATTACATCCCCTTGGCCATTCGCCATGTAGGGGATAGACTTGGTAGGGCCACTTTCAATGACCAAAGAAATATTCAAATACCTTGTGGTTACTGTGGATTACTTCACCAAATAGGTGGAAGCTGAACCACTCATTGATATGACATATGACGAAGTTTATCAGTTTATTTGGAATAATATTATTTGCAGATATAGTCTCCTACACGCATTCATTACTGACCATGGAACCCAATTTGACAATGAGGAATTCGCTGCATATTATCATCAATCCAATGTACAGAAGATCCATTCTGCGCCAGGCCATCCCCAGAGCAACAGGCAAACTGAAGTGACAAACAAAACCCTACTGAATGGTTTGAAAAAACAGCTAGATGATGCAAAGGGAAACTGGATTAACGAGCTATACTCTGTGTTGTGGGATTATCGCACTACACCGCGAACAACAACTGGGGAGTCTCCATACATGTTGATATTTGGGAGTGAGACTGTCATACCTGCTGAATTGGGTCTACCCACGCATAGGGTGCTTAATTTCAATTCTCCTATAAGCAACTAGATGAGACGATTAGACCTGGATATACTCAAAGAAGTTAGGGAAGAAGCAGCAATCAGGAATGCTACATACCAACAACGAACAACCTTATTCTATAACAAAAGGGTGAAGAAGTGCGATTTGAAAGAGAGGGATTATGTGCTGAAGAAAGTGATCCAAAAGCATAACAAACTGGAGGCCAACTGACATGGACCTTACAGAGTAACTGAAGTTGTTCGTCCTGGGACATACATAATTGAAACTTTGGAGGGAGAAGAATTCAAGAACGAATGGAATGCAGAGCATCTGCGTAAGTACTATCAGTAATTAAAATCCATATGTAACACATTTAGTTCAATATGAATAAAGTGATGTTTCGCCCATATTTCCTCCTTTGTTGATTTTTTTCGAAATATTAGTGCTACACACTACACAAACACAAATTCAGAGCAGCAACCACCAACTCCAATTGGTCGGCAATTCAACAACTACCAACTCCGATTGGTCGGCAATTCAATAACCACCAACTCCAATTGGTCGGCAATTCAATAACTACCAACTCCGGTTGGTTGGTACCAAACTAGGCAAGAAGATAGATGACCTCCTGGGGCATCCATTGTCTAGGAAACAAGGTAATCTTGACGAGGTTACTACAACTAAGCAGGAACATGGGATAAAAATCATTCCATTGCTTAGGTCCAAAGAGTGACAAGTCACTATGATCAGACAACAAATGGGACAAGTTCCATTATCTAAAAATGAAACAGGATATATATATATATATATATATATATATATATATATATATATTATATTCTCCAGCGAATAACGAGGACATTCTACAAAATATTTCCAAGAAAATGAAATTATAAAAGAAACTAAATCTTTCTTTATTAAAACCAAGCAGATTACATACGATATGAAATTGGTTTCATTATAAATGTCCTATTCTATGGGTTTCTTTCCCTCTGCTTTTGAAACAGGTTCCACCCTAGCTGGAGGATCATCTAATGCATAAGGGGAGTTTATGAAGTTCATATCTCGCAGCATTCTGACATTACTTATGGATGGTCGATCAAGCAAGTGCTCTGGACGAGATACCTCAAAGTTTGAATGGAGACTATAATCACCGAGATACTTGGAGATCAAAATCTGAGGAATAGCATGGGCTGGAATCCAACTAAGGTCAAGTCTGAAGGGAGACACAGGTAAATCAGGAACTACAGGTTCATCATAATCCCATAAGAAATGACCTTGCTCCAGTTTCAGAACACATAAGGCATTCAACCATCCCTGCTTATATCCTTCGTTGTTCGACTGCTGCAAGCGAGCATCTAGATGATATAGAGCTTTATTATACCCAACCATCCAAAATTCCCTGGGCTGCTTGTGAAATTTATAAGTCAATCTATCAAGTTGCTCGTAGAGCTTTTTTACCAGAATTTCTTTACTTTCCAGTGCAGAACTCTAACTCTGATTTTTTTTAGACATATCTGCCAAAGCTTGATTCTTCGCAGTCAACTGAACGGCTTGATTCTCTAAGGCCAATTGAGTTCTTATCTCATCAATAGTAACTCGACCAGCCTTTACTCATCCACGAGAAGAAGATCTTTCTCTGCCACGAGCAAGTGTGGGAAGCTCGGTTTGTTTCAAAGTTTTTAACTCATCCCGTAGGTTAGCATTTTCTATTTTTAAAAAGGAAAAACCATCATCATTAATTGGGACCAAGGCTCCCAAAGAAGAGGAGGCAACATATTTGAGCTGTTTAATTTCTTCCTGCAACGCGATATTCTCTTGCTCTACCAGCTTTGCTATATGTCTATGCTCTTCAATCTTAAGCTTTAACACACTTCCCTTTTTCTCATGGGCTAAAATGTACTTGTCATATCCCTTATCAACGCTCAATTGTTGGTACTTTTTCTCGTAACCTTGATTCAAAAGTGTAGTGGATTCTCTGTATTGCTATTAAAGTTCCTTGATCGCTCCTTAAAGATCTTTAATCATTTCATAATAAGCCACATTATTGGCTACAACATGATCAAGTAGGCACTTTAAGTACTGGTAAGCATCAACTGCTCGTTCAGAAGCACCTGATCCGAGGATGTCAATTATCTGGGCCTTAGTAAGGTCTGTATGACTAACTTTGAAATAGTCATTGCACTTATTCATCAACTCTATATCATTAGCCGATAAGAGTTCCATCCTGGCCACAAATTAGCAAAGAGAAGATGAAAAACAAAATCAACAATGATGCGAACAGAGCAAGTAAGAGAGAAATTCTAGACGAACAACAAAATTTCATTTTTTATTCATCACGATAAAGGAAAACACAATTCAGGGTTACATAAAAAAATAACAAAATAAAAGACCCGAACAACTTTACACCTTCTCCTTATTTTCTATGACTTCTTCGGACGGTCTGGATGAAGGGGTTGATTTCTCGAAGAGTAATGGCAGTTGCTCGACAGATGTGCTGGTTTATTGGACTTACTCAGAAGATTGAATAATAGCAACAATAGGGACCTGCTCTCCTATCATCATAGAAGATTCATCTGAAGCAGCTTCATCTTCTTCACTAGGAGAGGGATGAGGGCCATGAGTATGCTCCTGGAATAATTCAGAATCTTCACCAACCTTTAATTTCTTCAAAGCTGCTATCCATCAATCCCTGAAATACTTAATGCTAGCATACTCCATCTGAGAAGACATAACTGCCAGGCCCTTATTCCAACCCTTGTCCCAACCAACACTAAAAGATTTCTTAACAACAACTTTCCTTTTTGCTTTCTCTGAGGAAGTTGTTTCCCTAAGGAGCTCCTCGACAGATATTAATTTTTCTTCCACCTCTGTCTTACGACATTATGCATCTTGAAGCTTGGTGACATCTTCCTCGGAGGATTTAAGCTTGGCCTCAAGCTCCTTGTTACTTTATTCAACATCCTTTAATTTCGTCTCCAACTCTTTGGAGGTAGTCATAGTCCGATCTCGAGTTATTTCAACAGACTGGAATTATTTCTCCCAAGCATTTTTGTCTTCCTCGTACTTCTGACGAGATTCCTTTAAAGATCAAGTTAATCCAGCAAAAGCTTCTTCTATTCCACCCGAAGAAGTGGAAGCTCTGATGGCTTCATCTTTCTTCAAAATACTATTGAAACATGTCACAAGCTGAAAAAAGAAAGAAGTTTAATTCAATATATGAATATAGTACTAGAAGATAAAAGAATCATGCTAACGATACTTACTGACGCAATGTGTTGAGCAACCAAAGTAGTAATTCTCTCACGAGAAAAAGTGTCCTTAATCCCTTGGAATTCTAGAACAGTCCAAGATCTAACCAATCCCATTGCAGAGCTCGGAGGAATAAGAGCTGGAACATTACCTTCAACATTTGAAGGTTGAGAGATAGGGTCAACAGGTCTCTCAGTATAACTTATTTTTAATCTCCTCAGAGGAGAAGGAGCACTTTCAATTAAAGATGCTGTCTCTCCTTGTGAGATGGGAATAGTTTCAATCGAAGGTATTAACAGGGGACTTCTTGCCAGTTTCCTTAGCAACAGTAGATGGGGGGTACATCTACCTTCCTTGTCCCCTCATATGGGGCATCTTATTTGTTCTTCTTTGCCTCTTCAGTGACAAAGGCAGACTTGTCAAAAAATGCGGGAGCTTTCCTCTTCTTCATCAGATCAGTAATAGGAGTACTTAAATCAGAAGAAGATCCTTCCACACTAGTTTCAGAAGTTGGTATCCGATCAAGAACGACCACCACATAACGAGCAATGAAAGATGAAGTAGAGCTTTTATATCGCAACAAATAAGAAGCAGATTTAATGTGCTCCCTAGTAACTGATAGATGCAAGCCCCAGATAAGTTTTAAATATTTTATGTTAACATCAGTCTCGTTTGGAGGCTTCCTTTTACTGTCAACTGTAACAAACAAAATTAATGTCAGTGATGCATTTCATCGAATACAAAGAAAATAAGATTTCAAAAATAAAAACAACCTATCCCATTGCCATAAGGCGGACACCTGGGACCTTGGTACACATCATTTTCATTTAATGGAGGGTGTTGCTAATTTTTCATCACAACCCCATGATCAAAATAGTCCCTATTGGCATCGGGGAGATTGACAACTAAAGCTCTATTCGAAAACCTAGTTTTTAAATAGAAAGTAGTGTCACTGGTAACCCATCTATAACAATACATAATTTCTGGAATTCCCAAATGAGTTCCATGAAGTTTAATCAACCTATATACGCCATTAACTACCCTCCATGTATTTGGAGCTACTCTTGCAGGTACAATATTGAAATATTGGCAAAACTCCAAACACAGAGGATTTGGCGGGAAAGAAAAGCCACATTCATCCACAAAAAGAGTTGGGAACCAGTGTCCCTCAGCTAAAGAAAATAAATCAGAAGGACAAGGAAGTTCTTCCAAAATAACCCACGAAGGGATTGAAAAATTAGACCGAAACTTATCCAACGATTCAACAAGAATTACCATGGTGAATAAAGTAAATAAAGAAGAAGGAAGAAAATCTTACAGAAGAAAAAGAGATCGGTTGACAATGAATGATGGTAAAAACGAAGGCACAAGATAGAGAGAAAATGAAGAATTCAGAGATACAGATTTGAAAAGTAGAAGACGATAGGGTTTCTGTCGCACTTAAATACTTTACCTCGGGAATAAAGAAAAATAATGATTACAAGGGAAGACATTTGCGTTTTCGGCGGCTAAAAGAGGAAAAGGGAACAAATATCGAAATGATCGTGAAAATTCAAAATATTTATGAATCTTGATATTGTGCGCTAAAAAGGAATTAAAGTATTCTCTTAAATCTCTGAAAACCAGTAATCCGAGCAATTTTCAAGAAAAATGTTCCACACTCTTCCTCAACTTCAAACTGTGAAACATTGGTGACTTCTGTTGATACCAAATCTAGTCTGCTGACGTGGACCAATCATATGAAGACACATGTTAACCTACGTGGCAAATACAAATACTTTCAACGAGAAGCATACTTAAGCGCTCCGAGCTATTTAGCATGCCGAGCAACTTAAGCGGTCCGAGCAACTTAGCATGCAGAGCATCCACATCAAGAAAACCAAAAGGCAACTACGCATTAAATGTGCATTATTATCGTACATATGTATATGTCTTCTAGATAACATCGCATTCTTATGTACAGCCTCAAGGATATAAATACATTATAACCTCCTCATAAGAAGGGGACATCGAATCTCATAGTGGACCTATTATCGAGATTCAAGGAAAACGGTCAGCAATACAAAACAGTGGACGTAGGCCATTTTCATAAGGCTGAACCACTTTAAAAATCCTTTGTCTTATTTACTCATTTTTATCATCTGCGATTGATTAATTAGATATAATCTAGTTTTTTACATCAACAATTAGTTATTATAGTTTTCAAATTAAATGAATAACAAACTCATTTATATTGAATGAATTTAATGATTTGAAGAAGTACTCCTATAGTTTAAGTTTTGGGTGTTTGGCAAGTATCTATTTTAGAGGCTTAAATTTATAAATTTACAAAATTACACATTTCGGCTAAATTGTTCTGTTCCTTTAAAATACGTCATTGGAATAAATGTATTGAAATAAATGTATTGAAATGTCAATTTGCAATAAATGTAGTGATTTTCCTTTTGTGTGTAAAATTATTAACTACTCTATAATCATCGAAATTAAAAAGTTTAATGAGTAATAAATCATTAAAATATTTTCACCGTGTAAAAGAGTAAAGTTACGTGTAACAGTTATGCACTTATATATATTGGGGAACGATATATACATGTTTTGTTGGGGAAAAAGTTTGCCGTTTTTTGATTACATGCTTTCAAAATTTTTGCCGTTTCGCGATTACGTAGTTTGGAAATTTTTGGCGTGCCTTCAGGCGCGGGTATCCGCTAGTTTATATATATAACGTGATAGGGAAGTTTTTGAAAATATACATATTTTTAACGGTGCGGATTGATGCCAACTCCTTACATATTTTGCCAAAATGAATGGTTGAGATCACTTATATTTTCTTTTTACAAACCTATCCCCCAATTATTTGGTTTCCCCCTCTTTTTTACTCATCAAACTTACCCTTTAATTAAAAAATAAGGGTATTTTTGTAACAATCTCCCATTTTTACACACGCAGCCCCATTTCTCTTTCTCGGTATCTCCCACAAACCCCCGTCGCCTTCACTTTCTCTCACTCGAACGGCGTCCTCTCCATGTCTTGCAGCTTTGTATTATCGAAGGTACTCTCTTTTCACATGTTTTACAAATTTCTAATTCAATCTCTAGGGTTTATCATTCTGTTTATTTTGGTTTTGATCACGATTTTATTTTCTAAACTCTAGGGTTTATCATTTTGATCCGGATCTATGTGCGTAAGGTATGGGTTCAATCCGTTGGATTTCTGAGAAGGTAAATGAAGTTACAGTTAGTACACTAATTCAGGGGTCCATATGGAAGCAATTCATGGGTTGGCTTCTTCATTCTTTAAACAAGATCAAGTGCTGCTTATAGAAATGGAATTTTTGTTTTATTCCGTTTTACAAATTCTGTTTTATATCTCTATTTTTATAATCGACATGTGTTGTATCTCTTTTGTTTGGTGTCAAAGATTTAACTGATATGGGTATGGGTGTTAATTTGTATGGTTTGTATCTTTTATTGAATATGAGACTATTAAAAACCCAATGGTTTGTTCTCTATTGTACATCTGTGGGTTAGTTCTTTATTCTATTTATTGTATTCACTTATGTTTGTATTCACTCATCTTTATTCTATCTATTGGTTTTAGTAGTCTTACGATTAATTATTTTTAGTCATTTATAAGGTGATAGATTGATCCTATTGAGGCGAGGGTTTATTTTTAGTGTTTTACTTTATTGTTTTGATCTCTCATATCTCTTTCTATTTGTTTTAGATATACATTCAATGGGTTCTATAATTTTAAAAAAATTATGAAACATTTATGTTGGTTGTCACAATTTTGAAGTATTTTTAGGTATTTATTGGTTGTCACAAATTTGAAACATTTATGTTTCTTCTTCTTGCAGATGGTAATGGGGAGAATTTGAAGACACCCACAAAGTAAGTTGTGATCCCCCTCATAGGCGGTTATATCTCTTCGTAGTTTGATCACACACAAGAAATATATTACAATAGATATCAATATACATTCAATGTATAGTTGAGTTAATTATGAGTTAATTATTGTTTGAGATATGTATTTTAAAGAGAGATAAACTCCTATGAGGCTAACTTTAGTTGATAGTTTAAAAGAGATCCTATAAGGCTGATTTTATTAAACTTGATTGGCATATACATTGCAGCTAATTAAACATCGATCCTATAAGGCCGAATTTAGTTGATAGTTACTAAACAACCCCGTGTAAGCGCTAATAAATTCTGTTTGTTTCATTTTGCTTTGAGGCAAACAGTTGGCGGATATTTATCTTATTTATAGTTTGCATTTGATTGATTTTAACTTTTCAAAGTTTACATAGCTTCTATTTACTATTTTTACCTTTGCTTTGATGTTTAACAAGGGATAAAAGGGTTGGTTCTACAATTTTTAGTAGACACGTGATTATTCTTAGTTTATGGCGTCAAAAAATTAAAGGGGGGTCTTTTTTTGTTTTATTCTTAGTTTTTGGTTCTATAATTTTCAGTAGACATGTGATTATAGCGATTTGGTGTGTAAATGACACTTTGTGATTACTAGATACCTGAACAGAACATACATGAACATATGCATTTTATGATTTTGCTGAGCAAAGAGAAGATCCGTAACGGTGGTGCCAACTTGGAATAAGCATTGTAGTTTTTTCTTTATGTCTTTTGTTAGTTATGTATTGCATTTTCACATATTATAACTGGAGAACCTATCGGGATATGAATTGATCATATTCAGTTGTATATTACCGGTTCCACATCTTTCTCTCTTTTAAAGAAAAAATGTTTGAGTTTGAGTATTCGTTTTGGGATTCCTTATATGTTCTCAACTAATTCATTCTCTCTAAAAATATGGTATAGCTATTGTTGTTAATTTTGATCAAAGTAAACTCAGCTATCAGGTTTTTGTGCTATTTGGATGGTGTGTTGATATTAAACTACTGCATTACAGTTGGTTTCATTCATCTATGTGGAGTTTCATCTTCTTAGTATGTTTTCTCACACGGGGGAGCAAAGATACACACTCTCACCAAATGTTGCGGTTGTTTGATGTTTTGTTACAAATTTTACTAATCATGGAGGACAAAAGCACTTATGTTGGCGTATGTCAAGTGATTTCAATTTCTTATATTTTCATATTGTTCTTAACATCAATATTCGAATTAAAAATCAATTCAACTTCGCGTTTCACAAATTAAATGCTTTCATCACTAATGCTTTTTGAAGAAGAGTCCATCTTCCAAGCATCTATAAACTTTCGTCACTCTAATACCTCCCTTTAATCTGTTAATTGTACTCTTATTTTCCTTATCATAAAACTATAATCCCTATGCTAGCCTTTGAAATGAGTTTAGTTAGTTGTTATTATTAATCTTAAAAAGCATGATGCAATCTGTTTTTATATTATGTTTGCTCTGTAATATATGAAATTCTATAAAAAATTTATTTATTTTTGCAAAACAGAGCTTTGTCTATTGTTAAGGTTGGCTCACCCAGTGGACCACTATGGTTATGACCCCATAAAATGGATAGTTGTTTTCTCATATGTTCAAGTAATTAAAGAAGTTTTATCCTAATATGTGAATTTTGTTTGGTACTTTTACTTCTTAAATTTTCAATGTTTTGGTAATATTAATTTTTTCAATTGGTTTGCTACAGATTAATGCCATGTGAACTTCATAAACTAAGTAGTTAAGGCCTTAATATTATTTTGTTGCGAATTGTTATGAAAGTTAATACTTTCATAGAGAACAAAAAGATATGTGAAGTTGCTCCCACTATCTATAAATTTTGATGATGCATTTCCTGGATAATACAATATCATTGGTGACTGACACTTCCTATATATGCAAGAATTGTAATGCCTACCTGAGTATCATGTTTTCTACAATCAACTGTAGAAAATATCACTACTAAGCTTTAAAATTTGAGTCTTAATTCTTTTTAAAATTTGGTTAGTGGAGATTCTCATTTTGTTTTTATTATTACAAGGACTAAACAACTAATTTTGGTAAGTGATCACTTCAGCAGTTGGTAGATTATGTTCATTTTTGGGATTTTCTTAATTTTTTCCAGGTTTACTATTAAGTTTGAACGATTTGAATATTTCTATAGGTGTACTTTAATCGGTACATCACATAGAGTACCACAATATTCGGGACTACGTGAATTAGTACACGGTTTTGGGATATATCACTTTGGAAATGGCCACTATTAAGAGGGCTCATGGGATATATCACTTTGGGATATTTCCATTTCATCACACACCTCTGTCCATTTTTTTTAAATTTAACTTTTCTATTATGCATTGTTATCATTTGTTATTTACTTCCTGTCAGAATTTGTTATACGCTATTATTTACTTCCTATCACTATTTGTTCGCCTATTAGTATAGAATAATTAATAAATATAATTAGGATTATTTATAAATCATGTCATGTGGTGGCTCACAGTGTGCCTAGGGATGAAGTTGTTGCGGAAATGCCAAATGGAGAATTCAGCCGCCAATCAAAGGTTATCTCATGGACATAAATAGCAGTATCAAAAGTTTTCATTTGGCAGGGTTTGACACATCTTCACATTTTTGTTTTAATGTTTAATGAACATTCCATATTCATTTAGAAATTCTGTTCTATGAATCGTGATCGTGCTTATGGTCTTTATTGCACACAAAAAACTTTGTTTGTAGAATAACGATTTCATTGTGCCGAGCATAATCAACATTTATTGGCATTAATTTCTCCCGGAAGTGTAGCATGAAAATGTGAAATTTGCGCATAATGTGGAACAAATAGAGTATTTTTTCACTAGAATTTCGGTGCTGTTATGCTATTTGATTGCAATATTGCTATGCTATTTGATTCCCGTAAGTACTGCTATGCTATGCAGTACTGTTATGCTATACAGTACTGCTATGCTATTTTTTACTCCTGTAAGTACTGCTATGCTATTTGATTATATGTATTGTCATCGAGACGTGCATAATGCTAACTGGAAGAACTTGAACTTTGACTATCTTTAGCTGTTGGAACATTGGCGGTTGAAAAAAGTTGCCCTATCGCTTAAAGGGACTATAACACCCACCAAGTCCAAGAAGACTGAGGAGCAAGTACAATTCTTATTGCTGGTGACTTTAATATGGTCGTTGATCCATTCAAGAAATAGGGGAGGTATTATCCCATCAATAATGAAGTACTTCAATTCAACTGTATCAATGGGACTAGATAAATTTGCCACATCCAAGGAATCTAAACAATCAATTTTTCTAGATTTGATTGAATAAGTTGGTGTCGGAGTTGAAACAAATGGTTATCTTTTCAGGATTTGCATCCCTTAATGACCATGTTAAGCACAACACCGAGGAGTTGAACCAACAAGTACAAAAATGGATTTCATATTGGCTAGAATTGGAGAGGAGGTAGCTGCTAGCCTCAAGGAGCTAAATCTCATTAATTCTCTTCTGCATCGAGGAAAAGTGGATCCCTACAACCATGAATAGCTGAAGCGGTAACTTTGTTCTCTGTCAAGTATTCGTTTGACTCAAAGTTTTTTGCAATCTCGAAATCTGAATTGGTAAATTCAGAAGTTGAGTTTAAGTTTTATAAAATAAACTGAATATTTTTTTATTGTAAACTTTAGATATGAAACTTTTTTATGTTAATTAACCATTTTCGGTTCTCGGATATCAAAAACACTTAAACTGAACGAGTGAAGTTGATGCTTGGATCCTATTAAAAAAATGGTATATTGTTTATTATTTATATGCATACATGTAGTTGGTTAAGTTAGTTTTCAGTAAAGCATGATGCATATGATGCAAGAAAAAATTGGTAACATGTTTTTAAATGTCAGTGGTAAAAAATGCCATATTTAGGTTATATACTTTTATTTTTCACTTTAATATGTCACACATAGTTTCTTTTAAGAATTTTGGATCTCATGTATTTTGTAAATTTTAAATTGCTTATGGGCTCTACTATATTTGTCTATACATCCATATAATGTGTACTACCATTAATTTGTTTACGAGAGTTATATCGATTGAATGTTATCTTTAGTTGCACCTGCTAATTGGAGGGATGTAGTTGGTTGTTTGTATAGTTTGTGATATTGTTGGTTGTTTCGATTGTTTGGGGTACTAATGTTTTAGCTCCCTGCAATCAATAGTCACGTAATTTGCAACAAGTCATTTATTTGACAATGTGGCTTTTGTCAAGTAAAAATTTAATGTGCTCAATACATGTGAACGTGAACTATAAAATTGTACCTTGGTGCACTTTTATGTTTAGGTGTGGGTTGTTGGATTGGGTATTTGTGGTAGTTGGTGGCGGTACCGTGTTGTAATCATAAGTACGAATATTGGGTGAAAAATTATCCTCGTGCCTTCAGGCACGGGCATACCCTAGTATATATCTATAGTTGCATAGATGTAGAGCTAATTTCTATACAATGCAAATTAATGGATGTTAGAGCAACCCTTATGGGTAGTCTAAAAGCTCAAATTTGGTGTATTCGTGTATGTTAAGGGTAGTGTAAAAGGTTATATTTGGACAATGGTAGGTTAAAAAATAACATATACACACTTGGCTTAGTTGGTTTTTTGTTGGACCCGTGCGCGTAAAAAAATAAAAAATAAAGCCTAAAGCGGAACAAGATGTTCTGCCTAAGCTTTCTACTATCTTTCATTATTTCTACTTTGACCCCGACAAAGTTTACAATGGTTATATGTTTAGTTTGCTACGGTTATATATTTTATAAATAACAGGTTATATGATATATAATTTATAAATAACAGGCTATAATATATAAATTCAAAAATATATTTTACAACTAACATATCATAACAAATTAAATTAAATTAAATAATTACCCATGACTATTTTATTAATATTTATATAAAACATTAACTATTAACAGTGATCGGATTTAATTTATTCGCCACTAATTAGTAATTAAATTATATGACTAACATAACAAATAATTTATAAATAAATATAACATGACTATTATATTATATTAGTTTACTCATATTTAAGGGTAAATGAGTTTAACTATTAATTAAAATAACTGAGTTTAACTATTAATTAAAATAAGTGAGTTTAACTATTAATTAAAATATTTTGAAACTTACAAGATTAACCAGGCAAACATTTACAAGAAAAAAAATTAAGATTAACTTACTAATATTGATATTACAAGACTAACTTACTAATTAATTAAATAGGGCTGTTGCATTTAATTTGTGGTTGGAGTGTAGGTGGAGTAGTTGAGATAATTAATTTAGGGGCTAAACATAATAGGTTAAGACATTTGGGGAGGAAAAAAGAAATTCCAAAAACCTTAAGCGGAACATGATGTTCCGCCTAAGGGTAAAAATTTTTAGCCTCAAACGATGCCGTTTCACCTTTGTTTCAGTCCATTATTCTATTTTTGCACTTCCCCGTAGTAATTTCCTTAATTTTGATAGGGTGTTTTTGGCCTAGTTAAGTGTAATTTTGAACTGCCCGTAAGGGTTGTTCTTATACCATTTCAGGCATGATACAAGACCACGCGCATAATTTCTATATTTTTATCCACTCTCCAATTTTAATTTTAATAAGTATAGTATATATAAAAAGGTAAAAAAATTATTTTAAATTATTTTTTATGAATTGCCTGAAATCTTCAAAATACACAAAAAAAAAATCTATTCAAAAACTATTTTTTTACATTTTTTAAAAAACAGGTCCATATGGTGCGAATCCATAAGTGAGTCTACACCCAATGTAGACTCTTGTGCACACTAAGTTTGCACACGTGCTAGCGTACATCAATTTTTTAAAAATATTATAAAATATATTTTTGAGTTGATTTTTTATATGATATTTAAATATTTCAACGGACCCATATAAAAAAAATAAGCTAAAAAAACTTTTTTTTGCTATTTCTAAAAAATGGGTCAAACTTTCTCATCTTTTAAAGTGCTTAAAAGAAGTGAAAGTTTGACTAATTTTTTAAAAATAGCAAAAAAACTTTTTTTGAGCCGATTTTTTATATGATCCCCTTGAAATATTTAAATATCACACAAGAAAAATCAACTCAAAAATATTCTTTTTACTATTTTAAAAAAAATGATGTGAAAATTTAGTGTGCACATGAGTTTGTCTATATATATAACAATGCTCTTTTGCCGACTAGTCCGCATTTTAAGAGTGCGGTCCGGACACGTGTCACCTGACGGTGAGCCTAGAAATTATTGGTTAAATTTTAGGCACACTCTCTCTCTTTTCTAGGCTCACTGCAGGTGACATGTATCCGGCCCGCACTCTTAAAATGCAGACTGGTCCGCACTCTTAAAATATAGACTGGTCCGCACAAGAGCAGTACTATATATATATATATATAAGGTTGGATGGTTTTTGAAATCTCCAAATGTCTAAGCACAATAAGGATTGAGATTTGACCACATCTCCCCTTACCAAATCAAAGGCACAGATTTACTCTCTAAATCATATATCCCGCCCAAATCATTTCTCACCCATTTCACTCTTTTCAAACACCCGTTTATCTTTATTTTCCCACGCCTCTCTCTCTCTCTCTCTCTCTCTCTCTCTCTCTCTCTCTCTCTCTCTTTAAGCCCTCCTCGACCTCCCCTCACAAACCTTCTGTCACTCACCAGGTGAGATTGCCATCACCATGACCAAAGCTCAGAATACAATTCAATCCAAAACCAACAACTCGATTCAGAAAATCAGAATCCCCAAAACAAAATAGATTCAAACAAAATTGATCCAAAACAAAAACCCATCTCACTCTCTCTCTTTATGGATATTTTATATATGATCTAGACTCGTGGGTGTTTTGATTTTTGCTTTCCAGATCTCACAACTCAGGTACTTCTTGGTGTGTATGGGTTTGGGTTTTGGAGATACCTTGTTATTTTTCTTCTTAAATCTTTATTTATGGAGTTCTATTCATATGAGTTTGGTATGTGTTGTGTGTTTAGTTACAGATATGGAGCAAAAAATCTTTGGATGTGGTATGTGTTCTCTGATATTATTTCGAAACTCTGAATCAGTTGGGTTCGTGAATAGTCGAGGCTCGCTTTTGAGGTTAGTGTTGGCACCTGCCGACATTTTTTTCTCTCTTATTGCTATTTATTTCTCAATTTAACAAAGACTCGACTGACTGATTTGGTAACACCCATTAACAAGTCATCCTTTTTTGTTTAGATCCGATCTGTTTGGTTAAAAAAATGATTTGGGTTGCTGGTTTCAAAACCGAACGGAGAGTTGATGAATTGAGGTTTTATTTTGATCTTAAGTTTTTTTTGAGTTCTGTTTTTACTTTAAAAATCAATTTATGTTTTTTAAAAAAAAATCGATATGTGTTCTTGATTGTTTCGATCAGAGTTATTTTTTTTTTCAAAAACGAGTTTTATTTTAATTGTTTTCTTTTTTTATTGTGTTTCTCAAAAAACGATCTACACCTTTTGGATCTGATTTTTTGTTGATCAAAATCGTTATTATGTTGCTTTGTTCTAATAAGATTTGTATTGTGACATTTAAGTCTGAGTTCTATTATATTGAGAATGGTTAGACTTCGTATTCTGGCTTCTATATTTATTTTGGGTTCTTAGTTCAAGAATGCTTCTCTTAGCCAGTGATAACATGTGTATATCAAGAGTGCTTCTTACTTCAAATGGGTTCATATTTATTTTGGGTTCCTTATTTTTATTCTAGCCGCTGTCGTTTTTTTATTACGAATTTTTCCTCAGTTTTTTTTAGATATTTAAGTTTTTAGATTTTGTTTACACTTTTAGGACCATATTTTTGGTGCTTTTTTTATTGCTTGGTTTTATTACATTTAAATCTTTTGCGTCCAATCCATTGATTTCAGGTTTTTAATTTGCTTCTTTTTTCTCCTTTCTACATTTAGGCACTTATTGAAATTTGAAATTCATTAATTATTTTTTCAAAGAATTTCAGTTTTAACTTGTTGGTATGCATATATACTATTATGTTTTTAAATTAATGAAAAAAATGATATTTGGTTGAGGTTTCACTAGGTTTATTGTTATAGGAAGCACTCTTCGTTCTGTAGTCGTTGTTCGATGATGATCCACGGGAGAAATAAGTTGTAGGCGTGGTTGAATATGAAGAGTGATATCGCCACGAATCAGTTTAAGGTGAACAATACCAAGACCCTTGGGAATATCAACAAAAAGGTGACATTTTTGGAAAAAAAATTCATTAATTTTTCTTTTATAGTGATCTTCTTAGCCATATTTTAAGAAGGCGAATGTAAAGGAGCATCTCCAGCACACACTGATGAATATGTTTCTGTGATGGTCCATTTATGTAAGAATTAAATTTTTTGTTACAAGCTTTGTTGGATTTATGTTTTATACCAATTTATAAATTAGTTATTATAATTTTCAAATTAAATGAACAACAAACTCAATTATATTGAATGAATTTAGTGATTTGAAGAAGTACTCTTATAGTGTAAGTTTTGGGAGTTTGGCAAGTTTCTATTTTTGAGGCTTAAATTTATAAATTTACAAAATTATACATTTCGGCTAAATCGTTCTGTTCCATTAAAATACATCTTTGGAATAAATGTATTGAAATATCAATTTGAAATAAATCTAGTGATTTTCCTTTTGTGTATAAAATTATTAACTACTCTATAATAATCGAAATTAAAAAGTTTAATGAGTAATAAATCATTAAAATATTTTCACCGTGTAAAAGAGTAAAGTTACATGTAACAGTTATGCACTTATATATATTGGAGAACGATATATACATGTTTTATTGGGGAAAAAGTTTGCCGTTTTGCGATTACGGAGTTTAAAAATTTTTGGCATGCCTTCAGGCACGGGTATCTGCTAGTATAATATGATAGGGAAGTTTTTGAAAATATACACATTTTTAACGGTGCGGATTGATGCATACTCCTTAAATATTTTTTCAAAATGAATGGTTGAGATCAAATCTATTTTCTTTTTACAAACCTATCCCTCAATTATTTGGTTTACCCCTCTTTTTTACTCATCAAACTTACCCTTTAATTGAAAAATGAGGGTATTTTGGTAACAATCTCCCACTTTTACACACGCATCCCCACTTCTCTTTCTCGGTATATCCCACAAACCTCCGTCGCCTTCACTTTCTCTCACTCGAACGACATCCTCTCCATGTCTTACATCTTTGTATTATCGAAGGTACTCTCTTTTCACATGTTTTACCAATTTCTAATTCAACCTCTAGGGTCTATCATTGTGTCTGTTTTGGTTTTGATCATGATTTTATTTTCAAAACTCTAGGGTTTATCATTCTGATCCGGATCTAGGTGCGTAAGGTATGGGTTCAATCCCTTGGATTTCTGAAAAGATAAAAGAAGTTACAGTTAGTACACTAATTCAGGGGTCCATATGGAAGCAATTCATGGGTTAGATTCTTCATTCTTTAAACAAGATCAAGTGCTTCTTATAGAAATGGAAGTTTTGTTTTATTCTATTTTACAAGTTCTGTTTTATATCTCTATTTTTATTATTGACTTGTGTTGTATCTCTTTTGTTTGGTCTCAAAGATTGAATTGAATGGGTATGGGTGTTAATTTGTATGGTTTATATCTTTTATTGAATTATGAGACTATACAAAACACAATGGTTTGTTCTCTATTGTACATCTATGGGTTAGTTCTTTATTCTATCTATTGTATTAACTTATGTTTGTATTCATTTATCTTTATTCTATCTATTGGTTTTAGTAGTCTTACGATTAATTATTTTTGGTCATTTATAAGGTGATAGATTGATCCTATTAAGGCGAGGGTTTATTTTTAGTGTTTTACTTTATTGTTTTGATCTCTCATATCTCTTTCTATTTGTTTTAGAGAGACACTCAATGGCATCTGTAATTTTAAAAACTTTATGAAACATTTATGTTGGTTGTCACAATTTTGAGGTATTTTTAGTTATTTGTTGGTTGTCACAATTTTGAAACATTTATGTTTCTTCTTCTTGCAGATGGCAATAGGGAAAATTTGAAGACACCCTCAAAGTAAGTTATGATCCCCCTCATAGGAGGTTATATCTCTTCGTAGTTTGATCACACACAAGAAGTAGATTACAATAGGTATCAATGTACATTCAATGTATAGTTGAGTTAATTATGAGTTAATTATTGTTTGAGATATGTATTTTACGGAGAGATAAACTCCTATGAGGCTAACTTTAGTTGATGGTTTAACATAGATCCTATAAGGCTAATTTTAATAAACTTGATTGGCATATACATTGCAGCTAATTAAACATCGATCCTATAAGGCCGACTTTAGTTGATAGTTACTAAACAACCCCGTGTAATCGCTAACAAATTCTGTTTGTTTCGTTTTTCGTTTTATCTTATTTATAGTTTGCATTAGATTGATTTTTACTTTTCAAAGTTTACATAGTATCTATTTACTATTTTTTCCGTTGCTTTGATGTTTAATAAGGGATAGAAGGGTTGGTTCTACAATTTTCAGTAGACACATGATTATTCTTGGTTTATGGCATTAAAAAATTAAAGGGGGTCTTTTTTTGTTTTATTCTTAGTTTTTAGTTCCACAGTTTTCAGTAGACATGTGACTATAGCGATTTGGTGTGTAAATGGCATTTTGTGATTACTAGATACCTGAACAGAGCATACATGAACATATCAAATTTGTGATTTTATGGCGCAAAGAGAAGATCCGTAATGGTGGTGCCAACATGGAATAAGCATTGTAGTTTTTTTCTTTATGTCTTTGTTGGTTATGTATTGCACTTTCACATAATATAACTGGAGGAACTATTGGGATAGTAGTTGATCTTATTCAGTTCTATATTACCGGTTCAACATCTTTCTCTCTTTTAAAGAATTTTTTTTTGAGTTTGAGTATTCGTTTTGAGATTCCTTATATGTTCTCAACTAATTCTTTCTCTCTAAAAATATGGTATAGCTATTGTTGTTGATTTTGATCAAACTAAACTCAACTATTAGGTTTTTGTGCTATTTGGATGGCGTGTTAATATTAAACTACTACACTACAGTTGGTTTCATTCATCTATGTGGAGTTTCATCTTCTTAGTATGTTTTCTCACTTGGTGGAATAGAGAAACACACTCTCACTAAATGTTGTGGTTGTTTGATGTTTTATTACAAATTTTACTAATCATGGAGGACAAAAGCACTTATGGTGGCGTATGTCAAGTGATTTCAATTTGTTAGTTTTTCATATTGTTCTTAACATCAATATTCATTATGAATTAAAGATCAATTCAACATCGCGTTTCACAAATTAAACACCTTCATCGCTAATGCTTTTTGAAGAAGTGTCCACCTTCCAAGCATCTATAAACTTTCGTCACTCCAATATCTCCCTTTAATATGTTAATCGTACTCTTATTTCCCTTATCCTACAACTATAATCCCTAAGCTAGCCTTGGAAATGAGTTTAGTTAGTTGTTATTATTAATCTTTAAAAGAATGATGCAATCTGTTTTTATATTATGTTTGCTCTGTAATATATGAAATTCTATAAAAAATTTGTTTATTTTTGCAAAACAGAGCTTTGTCTATTGTTAAGGCTAGCTCACCTAGTGGACCACTATGGTTATGACCCCATACAATGGATAGTTGTTTTCTCATATGTTCAAGTAATTAAAGAATTTTTATCCTAATATGTGAATTTTGTTTGGTACTTTTACTTCTTAAATTTTCAATGTTTTGGTAATATTAATTTTTTCAATTGGTTTGCTACAGATTAATGCCATGTGAACTTCATAAACTAAGTAGTTAAGGCCTCAATATTATTTTGTTGCGAATTGTTGTGAAAGTTTATACTTTCATAGAGAACAAAAAGATATGTGAGGTAGCTCCCACTATATATAAATTTTGATGATGCATTTCCTGCATAATACAATATCATTGGTGACTGACACTTCCTATATATGCAAGAATTGGCATGCCTACCTGAGTATCATGTTTTCTACAATCAACTATAGAAAATATCACTGTCAAGCTTTAAAATTTGAGTCTTGATTCTTTTTAAAATTTGGTTAGTGGAGATTCTCATTTTATTTTTATTGTTACAAGGACTAAACAATTAATTTTGGTAAGTGTTCACTTCAGCAGTTGGTAGATCATGTTCATTTTTGGGATTTTCTTAATATTTTTCATGTTTACCGTTAAGTTTGAACGATTTGTATATTTCTACAGGTGTACTTTAATCGGTACGTCGCATAGAGTACCACAATATCTGGCACTACGTGAATTAATACATGGTTTTGGGATATATCACTTTGGTAATGGACACTATTAAGAGGGGTCATGGGATATATCACTTTCATCACACACCTGTGTCCATTTTTTTTAAATTTAACTTTTCTGTTATTCACTGTTATCATTTGTTATTTACTTCCTATCAGAATTTTTTTTACGCTCTTATTTACTTCCTATCACTATTTATTCGCCTATTAGTATAGAATAATTAATAAATAGAATTTGGATTATTTGTAACTCATGTCATGTGGTGGCTGGAGATTCTACACAAGGTGCCTGGGGATGAAGTTGTTGCGAAAATGCCAAATGGAGAATTCAGTTGCCAATCAAAAGTTGTATCATGGACATAAATAGTTGTATCAAAAGTTTTCATTTGGCAGGGTTTGACATTGCTTCACATTTTTGTTTTAGTGTTTAATGAACATTCCATATTTATTTAGAAGTTCCGTTCTATGAATCGTGACCGTGCTTATGGTCTTTACTGCACACAAAAAACTTTGTTTGTAGAACAACGATTCCATTGTGCAAATCATAATCAACATTTACCGACATTAATTTCTCCCGTAAGTGTAGTATGAAAATGTGAAATTTGCGTATAATGTGGAATAAATAGAGTATTTTTTCACTAGAATTTCGGTGCTGTTATGCTATTTGATTGCAATACTGCTATGCTATTTGATTCCTGTAAGTACTACTATGCTATACAATACTGTTATGCTATGTAGTACCGCTATGCTATTTTTTTACTCCTGTAAGTACTGCTATGCTATTTGATTATAGGTATTGTCATCGAGACGTGCGTAATGATAACATGAAGAACTTGAACTTTGACCATCTTTAGCTGTTGGAACATTGGCGGTTGAAGAAAGTTTCCCTATCGCTTAAAGGGACTATAACGCCCATCCAGTCCAAGAAGACCGAGGAGCAAGTACAATTCTTATTGCTGGTGACTTTAATGTGGTCGTTGATCCATTCGAGAAATTGGGGAGGTATTATCCCATCAATAATGAAGGAATTTAATTCAACTGTATCGATGGGACTAGATAAATTAGCCACATCCAAGGAATCTAAACAATCAATTTTTCTGGATTTGATTGCTTAAGTTGGTGTCAGAGTTGAAACATATGGCTATCTTTTCAGGATTTGCATCCCTTAATGACCATGTTAAGCAGAGCACCGAGGAGTTGAACCAACAAGTATAAAAACAGATTGCATGTTGGCTAGAATTGGAGAGGAGGTAGCCACTAGCCTCAAGGAGCTAGAATCTCATTAATACTCTTCTGCATCGAGGACAAGTGGATCCCTACAGCCATGAATAGCTGAAGCGGTAACTTTGTTCTCTGTCAAGTATTCGTTTGGCTCAAAGTATTTTGCAATCTCGAAATCTGAATTGGTAAATTCAGAAGTTGAGTTTAAGTTTTAGAAAATAAACTGAATTTTTTTTGTTGTAAACTCTAGATATGAAACTTTTTAATGTTAATTCACCATTTTAGGTTCTCGGATATCATACAAACTTGAACTGAACGAGCGAAGTTGATCCTTGGATCCTATTAAAAAAATGGTATATTGTTTATTATTTGTATGCATACATGTAGTTGCTTAAGTTAGTTTTCAGTAAAGCGTGATGCATATGATGCAAGACAAAATTGGTAATATGTTTTTAAAAGTCAGTGTTAAAAAATGCCATATTTAGGTTATATAGTTTTATTTTTCACTTTAATATGTCACACATAGTTTCTTTTAAGAATTTTGAATCTAAATTTTAAATTGCTTATGGGTTCTACTATATTTGGCTATACTTCCATATAATGTGTACTACCATTAATTTGTTTACGAGAGTTATATCGATTGAATGTTATCTTTAGTGGCACCTGCTGATTGGAGGGATATAGTTGGTTGTTTGTATAGTTTGTGATATTGTTGGTTGTTTCGATTGTTTGGGGTACTAATGTTTTCGCTCCTTGCAATCAATAGTCACGTAATTTGCAATAAGTAATTTATTTGACAATGTGGCTTTTGTGAGGTCAAAATTTAATGTGCTCAATACATGTGAACATGAACTATAGAATTATACCTTGGTTCACTTTTATGTTTAGGTGTGGGATGTTGGATTGGGTATTTGTGGTAGTTGGTGGTAGTACCGTGCTGTAAGCATAAGTACGAATATTGGTGAAAAATTATTTTCGTGCCTTCAGACACGAGCATACCCTAGTGTATATATATATATATATATATATATATATATATATATATATATATATATATATATATATATATAGTTGCATAGATGTAGAGCTAATATCTATACAATGTAAATTAATGGATGTGATTGATATATTAGGTCGATCACAATTCATTTGGAATTAATAGTAATATGTTATTTGAAGTTTGTGAATATAATGAGGAAGTTAAATCTACCTCCTGTCTCCATAACAACTCCAAAATTTATGTTGACATAAATTTGTTCAATCGATAAATATCACCTCACCACAAGGCTATAAATAAAAGCTGGAAATCACACGCTGTGTTTTGACGAGAAGTGGAGTTTCACCCCGCTCCCATTTGAAAACAAAAGCTGTTAAACACTGGCAGTATCATAGAAGAGGTTGGTGGGAAGAGTTTATATGAATATCTTTGAACGTGTCTTTTAGTTCTAGATGACTATTCTGCTATGGTCTTAATTTTAATTTCAACTTGTCAAGTTGATGAAAGCTGGTGGCATTATATTTGGAAGGATGAGAAGGGCAAATCTAGATTGTGACCTGATTGTTCTAATAGCTCTATCAAGGTCCTATAGTCACCTAAAGAAACTATCATAAATGTTATGCTCAAAATAAAGAAAAATTTTAGGCATAAATAGTGTCTTAAAAAATAAAAAAAACATCTTTGCTATAAGGTAGGTAAAGACGTTTCATGTTCTTGAACATTCTTTTAAAAATAAAAGGAATACAATTTTACAAATACTTTTACTAAATTTACAAATGGAAGCAATAAGTTGAAAATGCTTTTGGCAAATTAAATATATGTCTTCGACAAAGCCGGGTATGATTATAATTCATATAACAAAACTAAAATTCTAATAATTTTATAAGATTGAAGCCCCTACTAGTGGGACTAAACCGTCTACATATATTGAAGGGGCATATATAAGTTGACTTGGGTTCCAAAAGAAAAAATACCCAACAAGTTTTGTGAAAGATAACGTGTGTGATGATCACAATGTAGATTACATACCCAAACTTCTTTCAACAATATAAAACTACTTTTACACCGCTTGGATTAATTTATATGGATTTGTTCCGTTCTAAAGTTGATATACTAAACCAAGTGATATATTATATGGTTTTGTGATTATTGATGATTTGTCGCACTTTATACGATTATTTTTCTTTATACATAACAACAATGCTTACCTAGTATATTCTAAATAATGTACGAAATCCCCGAAACAAAACAAATCGATAGTCTTTGCAAGAAATGATAGGGGATAGACTTAGAAATTTAAGACAGATAAATTTTGTGATGAAAACAGATTCGATTATAATTTCTCAGCTCTTAAAATCTCAAAGAAATTGGATGGTAGAAAAGAATAATAAGCCACTGTAAAAAATGGATATGACATTGCTCAGCGGTAATAGAATTGGCTAATATCATTATCATTAGAAGTGCTCTAGGTGAAACACCCTATGAGAATAAGAAGGGTAATAAGTCTAGCATAACTACTTCAACGTTTTTGGTTGTAACTGATTTATCCTAAATATAATAAAAAAACATACCCGACTTCAATCTTAAATATGATTAAGGAGTTTTCTTAGGATATGTTATCAACTGACATATAGGGTGTTCAGTAGAATAACCTTAGCGGTTCAAGAATTAACGCATGTAACCGTCAATAAAAAAATTCTTCACGTAAAAGAAAATAGATGATGCTCACGATGCTGATGAACTAGAGATGATTAAGAAGAATACAGTAATATTGGTATAAGTGATAAATCAAACAACCCATCTAGTCTAAAAACTCCTAGCAAAGAGGTCACCAAGAAAAATAGATTAGTGATGCACTTAGATTTTGAAAGTTTGTTCACAACCATCCACTTGAACAAATCTTAGGCGAACCTAATAGCATTTCGGTAGATGCCTTCTCTTACAAATGTGTGTAGTAATTTAGGATTTGTTTCTCAATTATAGAAAATGAAAAAAAAGGTCTAACACGATAAGTTTTAGGATCCTGGATAGGCAAGAAAGAATAGGTCATTTTAAAGAGAGAAATGTATGGTCCCTAGTTCTTAAAAAGAACGGTCATACAATAATGCAAAAATTGGATATTCAAGAGCAAAATGGATGAACTAGGATTCATAGTCAGAATGAAAGCTCCATGGGTAAACCAATGATAAAAGAGTAATGCTAGGGAGATCCAATTTTTGGACTCTTTTTTCAAATTCAATGATGTGTCAAATACACATTGAGTGGTATTTGTAATGGATCCCATGTGATGTAAAACACCACCCAATATGTATTTGGCACATCACTGAGTTTTAAAAAAGGGTTCAAAAACTGAGTCCCGTAACATTATTCATGATAAAATTGAGAAGAAGACAAACTACAAAGATACCTTTGTACATGTGGCCAGAATATAAGTTATGAAGATGTTGATTACTTTTGCTTGTTCTAAGAACTTTTGTTTATTTCATATGGGTGTCAAAAGTTCTAATCTAAATGGTTATATTTAAGAAGTGTATGTAAAACAAACTATTGGTTATGAAAATTATGCACTTCCAAAAGATTCTTTAAATTATCAAAATCGTTGTATGGTTTAAATCAAACCCAAGGGTTTTATATGAAAGTAATTGATTTTTTAATTGATAATGAATTTTCTCGATACTTGGATAACATCACGTACAAGAAATAAGGTATATTTAGCATGTATACACCCTATCCCGACACCCTTACACTCTTTCATAGGGTCCAAAGAAAATCCTTTCAATCTCGAACCCCAGTTCATCCTTCAAACCATAATCGGAGAATAACAACACTCTCATAAGACTCGTTTGCCTTTGGTAAAATCTAAAACTCAAGAGTTCTTCTCTTAGAAAATCATAAAGAACAAAATCCTCTTTCAAAAGGTCCTGACTCTGAGGGAATCAAACTTTCAGATCAAAAGTTATGGCACTAAAACGAAACCCTGCAAGACCTTCCAATAGGCATGACACCTCACCTACCTATAGGGAGGTAGGATTTACTTGGTAGAAAATTCTGGCCAGCCTTCGTAAACGGAGGCTAGGGCCTTACCGATCGACAGGCCCTTAGGGGAGGACTTGTTCTTTTTCAATTTAGGGTTTCCTTATTTAAGAAAATCGTGACCTCACTTGCATATGACCTCGATTTTAGTGCAATAATTCTGAATTTAGTATACATATTTCCAATATATTCTCTTACATCATCCTACCCTACCATTAGCCACCACTATACCAACATCATCCATACACCAAAAATCATCAAACCAAGTATTAAAAACAATGTTTGACAGAGCTTGAAGGTACAAAAGCCCTTTATATTTACAATTCTCATAAATGTTATTTTGCATATTTTAGTGTTATTTTTCTATTTATAGTTGTTATATTCTTTAATTAGCTTTGTTAATTATATCATTTTTTAGTATCATATATACTATCAAATCTATTTTCATTGACAAAATCCAAAAAATGGGATTTAAGCCATATTCCCAATCTAGAGTGTCCTCACCATATTTTCCATCATTTCATTATATTTCACCATTTTTTTCATGCAAGGATAACTTTTCACACCGAGTCAATATGTATATATTGGCTTAATTTCGTAATTTTTTTGAGTCAAAGGTTAGAGGTTGTTTGTGTTTCCCTCGAAGCCTATGATATGTTTATTTGAAGACATAACAGTCTGTAAGGACATGATTTTATAAATATCCGAGTTAGAATCTAGGAGTTTTCTGTTTGTCCTAGATCACAGTTAGTATATATGATACCGCTACATTCGGCACGTCAACACGATTATCCATGACATTCTTGATCCGAATCCTTACATCCATCATCTTCATACGTGCATCATGCAACATGCTCTTCAACTGTTCCAACTACTCCACTCACGATTATGGTAAAATAATTTATTTGGAGTGTTTATTATTTACATAAATATTTGGAAAATGTTTAAAAATATTTTTTAAGGGTCTGGAACGTTTTTCCTTTGGAATAGGAAATGTTTCTAAGTGTAGAGGCGAAGGGAAAAATCTCGCTGACGTCGTTCGAGCGAGATTGGCTTGTCGTTCGAGCGGCATAGCCATCTCGCGCGAAGTCGTTCGAGCGACGTGACATTCCGTTCGAGCGATGCGCCGCCATGATTTCTATATTTAAAGAAGTTCCCATTTTACACCATTTTCAAGTCTTTGGCACTCACGTTTCTGCAGAACTGCTGCATATTTCCAGACTTCATTTTTATTGATTTTTTAACCAATTTGATTCACAAATCATTCCCAAACATATATGTGAGTCTTACAAACCCTAGATATAATTGTTCTACTCATCTAGAGTAATATTGTGGAGAAGAAGACTGTTCTCCATTACTAAATTGGAGCTCTTGCGAGATCCCTTGCTGACAACACCGATGACAACGAACCGACACATGCGGGTAATTGTGGCTCACTGTATTTCTCTTTAATTGTAAGTTGTTATGAATTATAGTGGAATAAAAGTGGTTTTGCCCCTTTGAGGAATTTTTTCTCATATTGTGATTGAGTTTGCATGCTTGGTTTGATTTAATTAGCCCGTCATAATTTGTTTGCAAGAGTTAGGATTTTTGGGATTAAAAAATAGAATTTAATTAAATAAGTTAATCATTGATTGCTGGCGCACTCTCACAGTCAAGCAAGAAAGAGACGACATTCATCGTGTCATGTTTCGTGTCTTGTTTTAGTCTTTAACATCTGAGGATCTCTCCAGTATGGATGCATAAATATTTTAATCCTTAGATATATTTCTTTTGGGTCTTGTACTTTTAAACTATTTCGAAACTTGATTTTTTAGAAATTTTTTTGAAGTTTTTATAATGACATCAGGTATCTCGTTCAAATGAGTTTGTAGAGATCGTTAGATTATGATCCAACGAAGTTCGAATGAGGCAGTTTTGTCCTGCTCAGGTTTCTCATTGGAAGTTTTGTTAGAATGGTGTTCGAACGAGAAGTGTAGCCTCGTTCGAATGAGATCCAACTTCGTTCGAACAAGCAGATGCATTTTTCATTGCAATTTTATTTGCCTTATCTTGTTTTTGGAAAACCTATTATAAATAGGACTTCGGAGCAACAGTTTCTATAGAGACTTTTCATATCCTTAGAGTCATAAAAATCTTCCAAATAGATTTCGAAAGGTTTTGATCTTCTATGGTCTATTTTCCAACTAAAACCCTAGTTTACATTGAACTGTTAAATATCCAAGTGTTTCATCATATATATATGCTTTGAGATCTAGTTTGTGGGCACCAAAGTTTATTCTCTTCATTTTGTTGAGAATCATTTCATGCGGTGGACTTCGTATTTCAATCCGTAGATAGTTGCTGAGCCTTATCGGTGGATACCGAGGCATGTGTGAACTCACACGTTGTGGAAGTTGTATGGGTGCACTCCTATGCATCAATGTGCGGAGGTTGAGGAGCAAAGAGCGTCAAAGATTGTGAGGGCATCGAGTCTATGTTGTAAGTCCGCTGTCGTGTCCTTTATAATTTCATACAAAGTGAATTTGCGTGACAGGGCTATTCGAAGTTTATAGCATTGTGGCTTTTTCTCGTACATCATCATGTTCTGTGATTGAACTTATTTTATCTGATATCACCTAGATTCATGCTTTAGGTTAAAGATAAAATTGGTTAATCTATTTATTACAATAATTGTTTAATCGGTGCTACGTTTTAATTTGGGTTAATTGCTTACAATTTGAATTAAAATTGAGAAATTTTAAAAAATAGTGGTTTTCTTGGTTTTGCATCCTTTATCATACATTAGAACCCTACGAGACATGGCTTTCAAGTGGTATTAGAGCAGGAACACTAAGCTATTGTGTTAGATCCGTGTTTAGGCATGATTCCTAACAGTTTTTTTTTTATCTAAAGGGTTAGTAAGCTTTTTAGGCTATCGATGTTTTATGGGTTTAATTACATGTACTGAAAATGGCGTATAAAGTCAGCACTTAACGCTATAGATGAGCAAGTTTAGTTAGAAGTTATTAAGGAGTGGTCCCCACCTACGACTTTAGTAGGTGATCTTCGTGTTCTTAATCTCGTAGAATATTAAAGTGCGGAGGAGCAAAAATTGGCTAATTATAATTCACGTGGAGGATTTTCATTGTATTATGACGTGTGAGACATACAAAGAAGCATGGGATATACGCTAACTAACCCATGAGGTAACTAGTGATATCAAGGATTCTAAACTCCAAAACCTTACAACTCAGTTTGAAACCATTAGGATGGAGGAAGTTGATCCTTTGATGAGTCCTACGCTAGATTGGTTTATATCGCTATAGACACCACATTCTAGGACCCCTCAAGTCTCTACTTAGGTCCCTAGCACCTACCCATTTCACTATAAACCATAGGTCGCACTCCGAGTACCGATCTAGAGGCCATTGGCCGCTCCCAGGCCCCATTTGAATCTGTTCAACTCTATCATCAGAGCGAAATCTCTTTGAATCTTTGAAGGGATCTAAATTCTCTTTTTAACGGTCCACCCCGTGCACGAATCGACATAACGGTTCGAACGAACGAACCATTTTATTATCGAAAATCAATTCGGAGGCCATCGGGCGCTCCCGAGCCCCTATAATCAACTTAACTATCAGAGAAAAAACTCTTTGAATCTTCGAAGGTCACTAAAACACCTTTCCAACCTTCCAGCCCATGTGCAAAATGACATAACCGTTCAGACTAATGGCCAGTTTTCCTCTAAAAATCGATCAAGAGGCCACTGGGCGCTCTCGAGCTCCCTTTGACCAAGGTCAACCCTTCAGCTTGAATGAGACTAAATGAATATCCGAAGGTCACTAAATACCCTTTCTAAAGGTCCTCCCCATGCACGATTCTGACTTATGATACGGACGAATGATCCATTTTACTCCGAGAGGTCACCGGGAGTTTCTGAGCCTCGGTTGACCAGGGTCAACTTTCTAAACCAAGAAAAACTCTTTGGAATGTCAATTACATCTCCTAACCTTTCCAACGGTCCGACCCATGCGCGATTCTAACTTACCATGCGGACGAACGATTTGTTTTCGTGCGACATTCTCCTGTCCAATGGACCGACGTGCACTTCCGAGCCATATTTGACCCAAAGTCAATTCCCGGTCCTGGGAACGTCCTAAAGGACTCTTGAAGGTATCTTAAGTACCTTTCTAACGATATGCCCCGTGCACAATTCGGATCAACATATTACGTTCCATGACCATTTTTATAAGAAACTCTGCACGAGACTGCCAATTGGCAAGTCCAGATCCCTACCTATCGGTAGTGTGTCTAGGGTCACCTGTAGATTGGCAAGACAAGGGATGTGATGATCGGCAATCCCCTGACCCTATAAAGGATGACATAACCTCACTCTAGAGGAGAGCAACACCAGAGATCCATCAACATCAGTGATCCCATTAAGATTCTCTCAAAATCAGCCAAGTTCCCCATGTGAAGTTCCATTCAAGCTTATATTCCCATCCTTTTCATACCCAATTTGGCAAAATCATATTCTCTCTCATCCAACACTCATCTCACATTCAAGGGAGTTCATCCAAGATCAAAGATCAAGCTTCAAAGAAGTTCCAATTCCTTCCCTCTCTATTTGAAATCCTTGTTTTTGCATAAATTTAATTAGATTCATAATCTAGTTCCTACTTTAGTTCATACACATTAAAATATACATTTTTATTAGTATATTGCACATACTTTATTTTCTATAAAAAAACAAAATAAACAAAAAGAGGGTGACGCCCATAAATTCCGAACAGAATTATTCATCACACGTTTTCAAAACCAAAAACACATTTTCTACACACACACATTTATAATAAAATTCCATTTGAATCTATAGGATAAACCCCACCCCCACGCTGCATTCGAACTACTTAGACTTTGATGCCTTTATAAGATATGTTGACTTTTCGGATTGAAGCCTAAGACTCGAGTCCAATTTTTAAATTTTCCATTTTTCCAATTTTCTAATTTTTCAACTTCCTAAATTCTAATTTTCTAATTTTCTCAATTTCACAAATTCCCCAATTTTCCTAAAATCTCCCATTTCCACAATTACCATATTCTTGCATTACATAGTATGCTTGTTTGCGTTTAATCCCACACGTATTATCATTTTATAATAATGATTAATATCACAATAAACGCACAAATCGTATTTTCTATATATATTATTTTGGGAACATTCCTATGGATGACCTCACTCTATCTTTCCCATGGTGTGAGTTAAACGATTCCGATCTCCATTATATATACACATGCATACACTTCATGGATAAATAAAGGAAAATAATAACACTAGACCATGAGAGACAAAAAGGGCGGGATGGGTGCCTAACACCGTTACATTCCGTAACTTAGCTCCTAAACCTTCGATCTATTAGTTTCATATGCTTCAGTTTGTCCTTGATGTCGCTCTCTCGAAGTGGCAACATGTTCTTTTGCCTATTTTGTGAAAAATAGGCTGGCGACTCCATCTCTTTATATTTACCCCACACCTACGACTGTCGAAGCGCCCCGAAAAAGGGTGCGAGATCACTATCTTTAGAGGGATCCTCCACGCCATTCCCCTAGAAGATTTACCGGGATGGCCACAATCGCTAACTCGTCATTTAATCTGGGAGATAGAATACCCAAAACTCGTGTAGTAAAAAAAATCTTAAGTCCCTTACCTGAAATATTTAATTCAAAAGTGAAAATTTGGAATCCCTTGGGTACTTTGGACTTTACGAAGCTCGAAGAGCTTGTAGGTGATCTTCAAACATAAGAGCTCGACATGTTTTCCTCTAAAAAGACGAAGAAAGAAAATGCATTGCTTTGAAAGCCCAAAAGTAGGAAACACTTGACTCGGTTGATGAGTCTGACATCGATTCTTATGATATGACCATGTTTACAAAAAACTTTAAGAAATTTCTCAAGTTTTAAAAACAATCGAAAGATAAAAAGAAGTTTGAGAGAGAAAAATTAACAAGGATATAAAATTCCTAAAAAATCGTTGATTCGTCCCGAATCATGCACATATATACCCTATATACTTATGCATTTTAGTTCCTTCGGGTACTTTAATGCCTATAATTATGTTCATTAACCAGACAACCTCCGTTTTATATTCTAACATATTATTTGAGGTATTATTGAGTTTTTACACGTATGGCGGTGCTTAATATGGATTTCAGTTGCATTCCGATAAAGATCCGTCGACAAATCAGCCATTTCACACTTTGGGATTTCTGCCCAAAGTCTTCACGAAAGTTGAGGTCCTCAGAATATGCTTCATGTGGCCGTGAACGGTGCGTGAATCCGAGTCCAAATGAATATTGTACAAGCCTTTGATCGGGGAAGAAATAAAAGGGAGTTCTCAAACAAACAATTTAATAAATAACCATTGGGTCCTGGATCTTTCAATAGCAAACAAGTAAAGAAATTCCATTTGTGTCCTCTCTCCCAAATTGGAGCAGGTCTCGGCCATTAACGAAAAATAGAAGGTCCAATTCGACCATGGATGGTCTTTGTCCATAATCCAAATTGTAGCAAGTCTCGGCCAAATGTCATTGTAGCAAGTCTTGGACTTTAGTCACATACAACATCTGGTTTCGGCTACATAGAAGGAAGGAACCATGGTCTTTGCTTGAACAAAATAGCAGCAAGTCCTTACAGTCAAGAAGTAGGTCGCAAGTTTCTGTAAGACCGGTCGATCGAGTTTTTCAATTTTGCCTTGCGTCATTTGCAGTAGAATTTTTGCCTTAGGACCGGTCGATCGGGTCCCCACCCGCGGTCGATCGGGGTCATCTATTTTCTAGCGTGTTTTTGCTCCTTTATTATTTTTCCTTTTTTTTATTTTCTTTTATTTGTAACTTAATATAAATAGCCCCTTTATTTATTTTAGAGGGGGGTATTATTTTTAGGTTAAAAGAGGGGATTTTGAGTGGGAGCTTCTCTCTCCTAGGGTTTGTGCCATTTGAATATTGTAAGCTACTATTCATTTCTTCTCCATTAATATAGTTTTCATTGTTGTATTTTCTTACTTTAAGCTTTGTTATTTCTTTTGTTTCTTGCTTTATTAATTAGTTCCATGCATAGATAAATTGTTGTACTTAATTTAATTCTAGTTTGCCTTTATTAATTAGTTGCTTTAATTTATGTCATTTATCATGCTTAGTGGCTAACTTAGTTTAGGCGGTGTTTGATTGAACTCACCTTGGGTTGATTTAGTTCTTTTGCTTTGGTGATAGATTTTATTCATTGAATTCGATTGGGTTGTCCTTGTTATTATGCTTAGGAGATTTATAGGGTATATCATGTATGCTCTGTATTTACAGCCATGCGTGTGTAGTTTTTCAGGTATTTATTGAGGCCAAAATCATATTACGCTTTCATGATCATTTAGGGGGTGATAACTCTAGATTTGATTAATTGTTGAAATGAGATTCGATCTTACTAAATTTTTACACTCATGTAACCATTTATACTAATTAACATGGGGTGCGGGATATCTGTCGCAACCTGTAGCTTTTATTCCTCTTGTTAATCTAGTTTAAATACACATGCCTAGATTATCTTTTCCTTTTTGTTAAAATCACCTTTTACACTTTTATTTGAGAAGTATTAAACCGATTAAATTCTAGCAACTAGTATCTGTGGATTTTTTATATCCGGACTGGCCGCTATACTCCCTTAAAAGAGTGTAGTCAATAGTTTAGGTTTTTTTGGCATAGTGGTGGGAGCCGAACATTACGACCGGCGTATATCTTTATACACTTGCACTACGATTTTCCCTGCCTATCAATCGTAATAATAATTTTAAAAGGGATGATTGTGATAGATAATTTAAGTGTGAGGGTTATGGTCATAGGGAAACTGACTGTCACAATAAACCAAAAGCATACAATGCCACCTTTAGTGATATTGATCCAGAAGGGGAATCCAATTTATCCATTGAGCAAAACTACACTGGGTTCACGACTAGTCTTCTGAGCCTTGATGAAAAATCTCCTGATGAAGATAATTCTAAGCATGATAATTTCGAGTCCATTATTTTTGACTCCCAAGTGAGTGATGGTGGAAAGAGTGGAGAAGAAGAATATGGTGAAGAGTAAGGGGAGAGTGAAATTCAACTTCCATTTCGCGAGTTGTATGTGAAAATAATGAAATTGAAGTAAGAAAACTTGAAGTTGGAAGCTAGGTTAAAAGGTTATGCATAGGTAATTATGAGAACTTTTTGATTGAGGATCTTAGGGAACTTAAGAAAACTCTTAGGATAATATCTCATTTATTGAGGGGGAGCGAGACAACCTTCATGGCTTGATGGATATTTTGAAGATGGACTCCCTAGTTTTTAATGAGTCTCATCGTTTGCTAAAGTCTAAGATTGGGGGGGGGGGGGGGGGTGAAGGGAGATTAAGAGACTCAAGTAATATCAAATTTGATTTGGAGTCTAGATCGACAAAGTTATATATAATGTTAGACACTGTTCAAATCAAAGATGACCATTGTGGGATTGGTTTAGATGATCCAAATGATTTCGCTACTAAAGCTAAGACCATGCTTTTGAGAGAGAGTCAACCGTTACTAGGAATGTTAAAAAAGGTCAATCCAAGGGTAACATTCCTTGTGTCTACACCCGCACATATTTCAGTAGGAAAGGTTACCTTAGGAGTTTTTTCTTTGATCTTATAAATGGTCCTATGAAGTTTAAGTATAGAGTCATCGAGGTTACCAAATTTAAGAGCATCATGTCATACCTATGTGATTTAGGAAATAAAATTTAGAGGCTTTAAATGTTAGACTTAGTGATTCTCTAATACTTGCACATGATACTTATTATGATAAATCCAATAACTAGATTTTGTATTTTATGTTATATGTGCTTACTAGTCGTATGATGTTTGAGTCTTTTGTATTTTGATTTTGATTTTTTGGTTTTTATTGAGAAAAATACAAAAAGATTTTTGGTTATCTTTTCAGTTTTGTTTTCATATGGTGTCAATTTTTTTTTGAAAAATGTTTAAAACTGAAAAAGATTTGTTATATATGTTTAGTTTAGTTTTACACATTTTGTGTGGCATATCGGTGTATTTTCTTCCATATTTCCATGTGTCTAGGACATTTGATTATGATTTTCAATGCTTAGATTGTTCTTAATCATGATTTCATGGAGTAGTTCGAAAATGACTTGCTTAATGGATTTACTTTTCATATGCCACAACACACATATGCACGAGCTCCTTTTCATTTTAACTTCATATGTTATATGGGCTAAGTGAGGTGTTCTCCTAACAACCTTTTCATTATACATATGTTTTTTACTATGAGAGATTTGTGCATTTAAGAACCACTGCCCGCGAGTTTTCTACTTTATTAAAAATATGAGTGTGCACAAGAAAGATCTACGAAGGGAAAAATATCCTTTGCGTGAAAGGTCACCGTTGGCAAGAGCCTACAAAATGAAGAGGCAAAAGAAAAGATAAAATTTCCAAGGCCAATTTATTTCATTGATTCTTCGAAAGATTGATATCTTCCAAAAATGAGAGTGAAAAAAATGATATTTCTAATTTTTGATGGTGTTATAAGTTTAAGATCAATGGGTTTACACAACGAGTCCTAATTAATTCATGTTGAACATTATTAATTTGAGAACCATTAATATTTTTTAGGCCAGTGTACATTGTGTTTGTTTATCCATTATGAGTTCACTTTATCTATCACTATGAGATTAAATGTATACTTGATAAAGTTAACGCAGTAAAATGGAACTCCTTGGATATTTTTTGAAGTAATTGGGTCATATTTTTCTTATCGCTAGTTCATGCCCATTCACTCCGTTTACCACCTTTGTTTAGACACATTGATACTATGCAAGTGTGGAAAACCTATGTGTTTTGTGTCTGTTTGTGGTGTTTATATATATATATATATATATATATATATATAATAAAGTAAGAAACTTATGTATGTCATAAGTTTGGCTCATGATGTCATCTACATGATTTTTTCTTGCACTCCCTATTTTATCCTTGAAATTTTGGAATTCCCTCTCTTTTCATAGACTCTAATTTATTTGTAGGCTTTCTTCAAAATTCAAAAACATGGGTAAAGTGGTAATACTCTCATTGCCCCCCCTCTATCCTGTAACATGTAACCAAATCCTCCCTCCCGCTGTCAAACACACGCCTATTTTTCTCAGAAGATTTGAAACCCACTTATCATTTGACCCTCCCTCTCTCTCTTGCTCTTACTTTAACCATATCTCAATACTGTTGCCGGGCCTCTACTTCCTCACACGATGACCACCATTGAAGGTAGTATTTGGATTTGTAAAATCTGACCATTTCCTTATTTTCTATCATTTGCAGATGCTCGATTTTTTGATTTTTTTCTTTGTTCGAACGTTACGAATTCAAGGTATTTTTTGACTTACCCAGGTCATGTGAAATCACCGACTTCAGATTCATGTAATTCATCGAGATAAGACGAAACCCAGTTTTGATCAGATGAACCAAAAAAGAACTAAACAAGAAACGAAGATCTGAACTCAGATCTGATCCAAAAACATACAAACAACAAGAAACCCATATGGCAGCAAACCTGTATGACATCGCAACCCGTATGGCAGCAAACCTTGCTCCTAAGCAGCAAGAAACAAAGATCTGAACTAAGATGCGAGGCAGCAAACCCGTATGGCGTCCCAACCCGATTGGTTGACCTCAAATTTCAGGTCAACTTAAAACCCGTATGGCGTCCCCATTGGCTATGAATATATCGTAGTGATAGTGTTCATTCATCGCCTTCTTCCGGATCTTACAAAAGGGCTGATAGAGATTATGGAAGAAACCTCAAGTGTACACTGTACATACAAGTGATCTTACAAAGTTTTTTTTCTTTTTATGTACAGGTGATTGACTAATTCAGTTGAATACCCCTTTGTATATAAATTCGCTACCCTCTCTTTTAAATATGTAGGCCTTGAATATTTTTTCCCTGCACTTGGTACTCAACTTCAGAAATTTCTTAGCACTGGTTTTGTTATAATGTTGAATTTTTTAATTAAATAAAAAAAAGATGGGGATGAATTAATTTTTGGTAAAAAGTTGTTTCATAGCAACAGTGGCATCTTTTGAAACCACACTCCAGACATTAATGGCCCCTGATTTTACTGCTAACTTGGTTTTAATATATGTATATGAATTAATTTTTGATTGTTGAGAAATCTGATAATTTTGAAAGGAAACGGACATTAATAGAAGCACTGCTTTATTTATTGGGAAGATTCACTCATGATCTTGAGCACTTCGAATGCAGGTAAGTTTGGGATTCATTTTGAATCATTGGGTTTCATTTTTAGTTAAGTTTAAGTGTTGTTTGTTCTTGAATCGTTATTGATTGAATCCCCTCTTATTGAATTGTTGTTGAATGAATACACTATTCATTAAGCCCCCAGTTCTTTCAATTTGATTCTTTTTTAACAAGAATTGAATTTTTTTTAATTTCTTACTTTTGACTTTTGGTTCAAATGCAGGGCGAAATTACTCAATAATTGAAGGAGATTGAGTGGAAAGATGAGAAAAATCATTAGTCTAGAGGAATGGATAAATATGTTGGAAGGGGGTATTGTGAAGGCCAAGATGAAGTTTTGTAGATGAATTTTGACCTTTTAAATATTGTTGAATTGATTGGTATCCCTTAAGTAAGGTGGATAGTCCAATAAACAAAGGAGATTATGTCCATTTATATAAAAAAAAATTGATACTTTGCCCTGATTCTATGTAATTGAGTATATTTGGATTGTATTGCTTATACGAGGTCCAATACAAACTATTTGTTTTGTTGGATTAATTTGTTATTTCTTAAACAGAGTGGATAGTCCCATAAACAAAGGGTATTCTGCCCAATTTTTTAAATTTTTTCTACACATTGGTATTGTAAAAGAAAATTTTACGACTTAAATTTAGACGATTCAATGCTTTGAAAATATACACTTATAATATATAAAACATTTATTATTTCTATTATACACGACTTTATACTTTTCGAAATTATATATGTGCCTTTGTAGAAAATTTTTGCCATTTCGCGATTACTTACTTTAGAAATTTTCAGCGTACCTTCAGGCACGGGCATACCCTAGTATATATATATATATATATATATATATATATATATATATATATATATGCCGTGTGACATTGGTATCTTTTTCATATTTATATATATCGCATCATTTTATTCTGAGTTCTTTCATTTGAATTTATTCCATGAATACCTGCTATTCTGTTTTAGTTTCAAGTGGTTATAAATTGGTACGCTATATGATCATATTGGTATCTTTTATTGCTTGTTTACATTTGTATCTCATGCTTCAATTTGTATTCAAGTTGGTATCAATTTTGGATAAAAAATGGTATTAATCGATCATTGTTTGGATTATTGTGCTTATATTTTTGAGTTGTGTTTCTTGTTGCATGTTTCACTACATATCATTTCTTGATATACTTATTTTTCCTTTATGCCTACCCATGTTTTATTTAGGGAGAGTAATATAAATGCATTTTTGGTGAGGGAGTCCTCTGTTCCTTGTTGGATTCGTTGTTTATTTATACTATTTCTTACCATGCAACGTAATTGCAATCTGGTAACCGCTGGGTGGTTACTCACCCATTTGATTTTTTCCCTCTTTGGTGCACTAACGCCCCAATTTGAATTGTAGTGTGTTCCAATTTTGAATAATACGCCCCAATTTATGAAACATGTCACACATGCATGCTGCTTGCTATTTTTTATTTCCATATTATAATTCAACTACTTTTATCATTTTATATATTATGTGACAACACCTCATTGGTCCGAATTAACACGGTGTAAACATACCCCCACACTAATTTTTTTTTATAGAAATGCATTAGTGGACCGCTGAGCTTCTCTAAACCATTATCTCACACCGTTATCCCTCGTCATGCCATGATTACTCCTCTGCATAACTACACAATTTGTGTTCGTGGAGATGTCATTACTCTAATAAATCATCAGTTCGATCTATTTTCTCAGAGATATTTTTCTTATCCATTCTCTTTATTTCCTCACACAAATGGATCCTCAAAATAGTAACTGTGTTGGCTCTAAACGTCCTAGTGAATCTTTCTTTAGATCCTCTAGCATTGGTGAATGTTCTCTTGGCTACTACAATGATGACATTTTTTCTACTTCCAGAGTTAAGACATTGTTATATTTCTATGAATACTCCACTCCCTCCACTTGTGGTAGCTTTGACCTCTTATCCCATACGGTGATCAGACGCCTTTTTGTCTAAAGAAGAGGAAGTGAGGTCTGAGGACATAATGGACCTTAACCCTGATGCTCCGATTGAGAGGTCTGAATATGATCCAAACGATATCCTCCCCCGTTCATCCAACCCTTGTGGTGATCATCCTACCATAGTTTGTTGCTGTCCTAATCAATACCCACCTCATGGTTGCTCTTGGAAAGCCCTCGTTAAATTATCCCACATAATAAATGCAATGGTTTTGAGCTATTTATTGTTCATCCCCATTATCCATTTAATCACGGTGATTAATTGGTTCTTTACTCTTACTTTTCATCCTCGGAATGATTATGCTTGGTCATGACCTACTTAACCTTATAACTTTTTTGATAAGGAGAGGAATGTATATATGAATCTTTTAGTTGTTTGGGGGTAATACTCCCCAGTATGAGAGAGACCATTTCCCTCATTACTACTTTATGCATAGATTTCATTACCACTTTTGTAACGAGATCTATTCTTCTTTCGTCTTGGATCGGGACCGCTTTGATACTCTTAAGTTTGATGGGCGTGTTGTGGAGAGTCAATTCTCTAATGTTTTCCTTTATCAAACACTTGTCTTACCCTACATCCCGTCGAGGGATCCTTTTAAAGATTTGGAGAGTCGTGTCCATGATAGTTTGGACATTGGCTATAAATCCCTTTCTTAAGTTTCTTCTAGCAGTGATGTTAGAAAATCCTTGGATCTTCTCTAATCTTTTTTCCAACTCTCTCCTTGGATTTTATTGAAAGGTCATGCCTTAGATAATTTTTTTGGGCAATCATGATCATTCAATAACTCGAAGATGTTCTCCCAATTCCTCAAGCCCAAATTTCCGTCTTCCTTAAGACCTATTTCTATTTTGTTAAGAGACTGAGGCAGTTTGAGGATCACTTCAAGTACCATGATCATCGGATGGACATATAAGAAAATATTTTTATAAAATCTAATAATTCTCTAGAGGATTGGAAGTAATTTTCCTCTGTTTTTATTCTCCAAGAAGGCACTCCTAAATATCATGGCCTTGATGACCTCTCTTATGGTAAAATAGTTGTTTGATTAGAGTCACCGTATAAGGATGCAGATAACCTTGTTTGAAGGCTGAAAAGTGTTAGTTCTTTCTTTTTGAAGATGCCTCAAGAGCTATCATACTTTGATGCAGTGAAAAAAGAAATTCGTTGCCTATGTAACACTTTTCATAAGCATATCACCTATGCATTTCCTTGTTATTGCACAACTCGAAGGGTATGATATTCCCTCCTTGTTTTCTCCTTCCAACTCTTGTAAATTTTATTTTTTTATTAATCAATGGAAGAATCTTTTGTTTTTAATGATTGCATATGGTTTATTTTTTACTAAACCAATTAGTTTATTAATTTGTGCTTTTGACATGTATGATTGTGGGATTAATCAATTTTGATTAATTATGGCATAATAAATTTTTTAGCTAATTCAAACTTAGAACCAAATATGGTACGTTAATTTATGGCCGTCTTTTAAGACTTATAAAAATCCTTGAATTGTTACAAATTCAAGGTTTATCTACATGCATGACCTTTTATTGGTAGTGGGCCCAAAAGTCTTATAGCACGTGTAGAAACATTTGAATGATGACTTTTAGTTTTCAAATGGAATAATTAATTTAAAACTGGGCAACATTTGTGATTTTGTTTTAGCCAATACATTTAGCTTGTCTTGGAACTGTCACCATTTTATCTTTGAGTTTTTTTGGTCATTATTGCATTAGAAATCAACCATGGGAAAATTTTGGAACTACATTGCTACCAAAAGTGTTGTATGTATCTTCATTTCCCATTAACTCTACTTTTTGGAGGGAACTTTTGTGAAGCCATGTGTTTCGGCCTACTTGGATAGCTTTTACATTTCAAACTATGTTAACAAGCTATTTAAGATCATTTCTCTTCATATTTTCTTTTTACTGTTCACTTTTCTCAAAATAAACCCTCAACCTTCCAATGTACCCTCAGTTTCTTCAAAGACCTTCCCCCCAAAATGGTGTCCAACTCTATATAAGTCAGCAAATATCTCTCATTTGATGAAACCGTCAATTGACTTACAGATGATACTGCTATTATTGTAGGGAGCATTATTTTCCACATTAAATATTCATGTGGGATACCACTTATGACCGTGGATCCCTATTTCTCACAAGATCTTTCAATGCCTGTGGCTCCTTATTATCATAGATTTGGGGACCATACTCTTCTTGTTAAAAAAATCTGATGAACGAAAATTCCCTCTACTTTTAATTTTAGGTTTTGGCCCATACTACTGGATAAGTAATGGCTTGAATGGGTAAATATGGTGGTCGTCCTTAAAGGGAAATACATGGAGAGATCCGAAATCTTTGACACCATTAAGTTAAGCTTGCGAAACATTGAATTTGACCCCTTTGTTATTTCAAGCTCTAATTGTTTTTATAATGAATGTTTTAATTGTTTCGAATTCAATTTTGGTATTGTAGTTCCCACCATTTTGGATATCTGCCAATTGACTGGATTTAAGTCTTTAGGAGAAAAAGTTCACCCATTCATGTCGTCAGTTGATGCTCTTATGAATTTAAAGCGTAAGAATCCTAATTTGGCTTACTCCACCTTCGTGCGTACACATAAGAAAAATTCTCTCGTTATAAGTGATTTGGAGTATTTTTGCTTTCTTTTGTTCTAGTTTCCAATACATTTTTTGGTGTTAAATCCCAAAAAGTGATGTTTCAATACTATGTCTTGGCACCTAATCTTATGAAGGGTAATGAAGTTGTGTAAACCAGTAAATGCACCTATAATAAGAGGAAGATTATTGCAAATACAGGGTAAAAGAGAAAGGGGCCGCCCTAAGCATCGTGGGAGGAAATTATTAGGAGAGATCTTAAGGAATTAAACTTGAATGATAATATTGTACATAATAGATTAGAATGAAAAAGGAGAATCCAGGTGGTCGACCCTATATAATGGGATTACGACAAGGATGATGATGATGATGACATACATATTTTTTAAAAATTTGTCATATCAAGTATGATTATAAGTTTAGTCATTGCAATGCTTATTATCACACTAGGCCATGGAATAAAAGATTTGAAGCTCTTATTACCATGTTTAGAATTCTGTCTAGTGGTAAATCAATAATTTATTTGTAGCCTTTATTAGAGCCCATTAAGCCACCTATTTGGTCAGTCTCGATTTCGAGGGATCATCATAAAGCACCACATGTTAATCTTTGTTGGGGAAATTCTTAATACCTAAGATTTGTATTATGTAACCTCACTTTCATCTCTCCCCAATTCCAAGTCATTTGGGGATATTTATTTTCCTACACAATTTACACGGTAATTCGGTTGTTATCAATCCATTCATGTCCCAATGAGGAGCCAAGCCAATCCTGATGTCATAGGACTTCTTAGGTTCTAAAGGCAATCATTTTACATGATATAACTGATTATCATAGGCTTCAAGACACTTCTAGAAATATTGATGTTGAGTTAAATGCTGGGATAACTCAAGCTTATAGGTGGTCCCCCAATATTGAATTATTTTTCAGACCTTTGCCAGCAGCTATAGAGCCTTCAAAGCCTTCTTTCTTTGGTAAGGATTTAACTATATTTGGTCACTCTATTTTTGTTATTATTGGTCTTTACTAAACCATTTATTTATCTTATACAAGCTCCTCTGGTTGAGGATTATCTTGATGATACCAGAAATGGTATCACCAAATCAATGTAAATATATAAGCTCAATCCGGTATAACAATGGAGTATAAACAGATATGTAAATGTAGAAGGAGATGAGGCAAGGAGGAGATAAGACAATATATAAGTGGTTCGGCCTATTTAAACCTACTCCACTGTGCATGTGTGAGTGAATTCCACTAAGAAAAAGGCTCTAACGGTCTTTGGATACAGACTACTCAGGTTTCTCTCTCTATGCTGCAATTTTAGTAAGGTTTCGAATTAAAGTCCTCCTCAAGGTATGAGATGGAGAATATTTATACGGATGGGGTGGTTGATAAGTCACTTTTATTGTATTTCTAACCCCGTTAATTTGTACATTCTAGCATTCCCTTACATGTTATTCCCAGCTCTTATGATCATTTGTTGACTAACCCCCATTTTGGTCATATATATCTTGTGTGTGCCTTAATTGAGATTTTATAGGTCTCGATAATACAATTTGTGAAGTTTGGATGAATTCCAAAAAGTTTCGTTGACAATTACAGCTTCAAGGTATTTTTAGAATATTCATCATTCGAGCTTTGGTCCCGAACTCTTCACGGAAGTTGTATCCCTCCTTCTCATCTTTATGTCGCCTTAGACGGTGCATGAATTCGATCTATAATGAAGAAGTTACGGATGATTCAGTGAAACTTGGGGAAAATAGAGCCAAAAGAAAGAAACCGTCGGAATCGATTCGGTTGTTACCAGTGCATCAGCTTCCCTCATGCGAATCGATTTGGTTTTGCAGATTTTTTGAGTTTTCTCCTTATTACTAGTTGGCCATTTTGGATAGATTTTTTTTGTTTTTTATCCTTGGTTTTCCTTCATTTGAAGGGAGAATTTACTTTGGATAGAATTTATATAGCTAGAAACACTCTCTTCTCTCTCCTAGGTCAAGTGTATTTATTAATATTCCCACTTGTAAAGACTTGAATTCTCATAAGTTAGTTGCTAATTAATGCAAGCTTTGTTCATTAAATCCATATATACTTGTGTTCCTTAGCTTTTATTTGCTTTTATAATCATATCTTGTATTATTTTGTGTTTACACTTGATGGTTAGCTAAATATGTGGTTCCTTTGTATGTGTATCCTAGTTCCTAGTATGAGTAGCAAAATTTAAGGTTGGGGGTCATAATCCCACCTAGGATGCTTGGACTTCAAATTTAGGGTTTGGTTTATAATTGCTCTAATTGAACTTCATGTGTTTGTATTGGAGTATACTAGTCTCTGAACTTCCCTTGGCATGCAAGGGGTAGTCTTTGTAGCTTCACTACAAACCCAACCCATTTTAGCAATAACTAATTAATCCTAATCCTCCATCGATGAGTTTATTCTCTACATTGTTGATGTTCCGATCTAATTAGTTATGCTTGATTAGAATTAATTTAAACCAAGACCTATCATTGTTACTAGCGAATTCAAGGTGGGAGAATGATCCTCAATCCCTTTTATCTCTTGAAATCAAGCTTAACTTAGTTTCGATATATCTTTGTAGTTGCCTTATTATTTGTTAATTCTACGCATGATAGTTTAGCGATTAATCACTATCACATTTTCAAATAATTAAATCATCTTTTACACTTTCCTTTTGTGACGTTTATAGAATCTCCTTTAGCCTAATCTTGTTCTCTTAGGGGTGTTCAATCCACGAGGAATACAATCCCTACCGGTTACTACTTGTTGTGAATGATTTTCACTTGAATTATATACACTCTTTAGAGCACACCAAGTTTTTGGCGCCGTTGCCGGGGATTGGCAACAAATTTAGGTTAGAAGACGTTTTCTTTACACTATTACGTTCTCTGTGGTCATCGTGACAACACAGTTTCCAAAATCAATCTAAATCCCATATATGCAAGATGAGAGCGAGAATACTCCAAATGCTATCGTCGAACCCATAGACGAGAGAGAGAATACTTTGAATCCCATAGCTAGATCCCCTCATCCAGCGAGCATTCAGATTATTAGAGACCATCTCCTCCTTCAGTTTTGATCAAAGCCCATACCGGAGACAACTCCAAGACTAATTCTATGGCAAAAAATCAGAGTGAGCATGGTAGTAGAGGGGAGGTCGAGCCTCCCTATAGGCCGATGAGAGAGTACTTGGAATCGGAGAGGACCACCTCTTCATCATGTATCATCTTCCCGTATAATGCTGCTCAATTCTATTTCTGCAATGGAATGATCCAACTACTTCCAACCTTCCATGTAATGGAAAGTGAGCATCCCTATCTCTATATCCGAGAGTTTGAGGAGGTTTACGCTACTTTTAGCGACCAAAATTGTCCTCTTGATGTAACCCGACTCAAACTCTTCCCTTTATCCTTAAAGGACAAAGCCAAAACGTGTCTTGGTCCTTGTCTCCTAATTCCATTGGTAGTTGGCAAGATATGCAAGCAGGGTTTTTAAAGAAGTTTCTCCCTACCCATCGCACCAACGCTCTCAAAGGTTAAATCCAAACGTCTTCCCAAGCCGAGGGTGAGACTTTCGAGCGATGTTGGGAAAGATTTAATAAGCTACGCCATAAATGCCCACATCAAGTTTTTGAGAAATGGAGATTAGTCTCCTTTTTCCATAACGGTCTTTCACTCAATGAGAAACAAATAGTGGAGACAATGTGCTCCGGGGAGTTCTTGGGGGTAGACCTGGATGATGCGTGGGAACACTTCAAATATTTTATCGAGACTACCCATGCTTTGGACACCTCAGACCCTAGCAAAGATAATTCGCGTTCAACCATTCCGCCCTCCTCAAGCCATGGGATATATCATCTCGCCGATGAGGATGATATGTCCTTGGGAGTAGCCCAGCTTTCCAAGCATATCGGGGCCATGGATCAAAAGAGTCGGGAACCCACTAATTCTAATCCCTCTCCTTCTCATATTAAAGAGTCGTGTGCCATTTACGACGTGGAAGATCACTCAACCAAGGACTATCCTACAATCTCTACGTACAAAGTGATGCTTCACGACCAAGAAAACACAATGGCCACATATAAGAAACAACTTATGACTCCTACAAGAGAAGGGTATAATCCTTCGTTGAGAAACTATAACACCCCGCCCGCCCGGAGAGAGCGAACGGAGCGCTAATGCGATACAATAAATCCAAATCCACAAGTGACAAGGTATAGAGCATCTAAGTGCCACAACAACAAAAGAGAAACTACAAATCTCAATCTCTTCAAATTATAACAAGTCTCTCGAATTACATACAACAATTAGCTCAAAAATAAAATACAAATCTCCAAAGCTCTATACATCAAAATAATACAAATCTTTCAACTTGTATTAAAAATTCTCCCCAATATAATCCACGCTAAAAATCATCCCAATTGGTCCATAGCGTCCCAAATCCACGCTAACCTACCAACTGAAAGAAAATATGGGGAAGTACAAAATACGAGAGGTAATATGCTCAACAAAATATAGGTTAACGATGAATAAAGAGTAACAAAACAAGTACGAATATTCAAATCAAATGCAAATCTCAATAGCATTTATCAATAAATTTCTCAACAACACATCAATGGGTCACCAGGCCTCACCCCATCCGCATATGCTTTATCAAGCCATAGCCCGGGAAATAGGAATTTTGGCGGGTGCCCAACATTCGTGCCATATTAAAATCTCATGACAACATGCTCATCAACAATATAATGATACCACATGAATCAAAATAATTTCAACAATTATTTTCCAGATTTCAATGAATTTATCAATTCAAATATGAGTTCAATTGAACAAGAATTCAACGGAATAGCAATCACGAGATTAAGGAGCATACTGTGTAAAAATCCATACCTCAAACCATGATGAGAAACCAACGATCACATCCTCAAGATCAACACAAAATATCTACAGAATCTCCTCCAAGAACCTCCAACAAAATAGCCCCAAGAACACCTCTAATCTAAGGTTGGAACTCACAAATCTCAAGGGCCAAAGTATAATTAAAAAGGAGAGGAATATAAAATATATTTGCTGCCAAAATTTGTGACAAAAGTATGTTAAAAGGGTTGCCCACGAATTCCTTTTATAATGCAAAGAAATGAAGAGTTGGAATCCAAAAGACTCCTTTAAATAAGGCAAATAAATGAAGATTTGGAAGTCAAAACAACTCCAAGAGTTAAAAACATTTAAAAATCCGTTTTAACTCCGATTTCGAAACCGTTTGAAATTATCGCCTTTAAAGATAATAACCAACATTTTTGAGCAATAAATATAATTTTATCAAAAACTTTATTTTCCTCCATTTTCCAGAAATTAATTAAAATAGCCCAAAAATTACGCGGGTTGTTACAGAAACCACCCCGGTTTCTCTTACGAGCAATCCCATAAATCTTAAAATCCTCCCCACCCCAATTATCAATAACCATACAATCATCTTCCTCCTCAAGTAAAAATTCAAGGTCCCCCTTCGGGACCTATTCCTCCCGTTATACCCCCGTATGCTCACCCGAATAAAAGAAGTCTCGAATAATCTCTTCAAAATTTCATGACTTCTCAACAAGCCACCCATGCTCGGCTCGAGGCTCAAATTTCTAAGTTGACCTCATCTTTAATCATTCAAGAATAGGTAAAGTTCCCTTCACAACCCAAACGACCCAATGAGCAAATTAGTATGAATTCTGACATCTCAACTCCCCCTTTTGCTCAATGCCGATCAATGGAACAAGCCAATTCCATCAGTAATCTTAGGAGTGGGAAGGTAATTCAAAGTCCAATACCACCTACCCCAAAAGAATCTGATGAGATCACACTAACTCCCTAAGAGAGTGAAGTGACTCCGAAAAAGAGGAGTGGTAGGTCCCCGACCAAGGAGCCAAAAATTTCAGTCCCGTGTCCATTTCCCGCACCCTACCCTCAAAGGCTCCTTCCTATAGTCAAACTCAACAATGATTAAGAAATTATGGAGACATTTAGACAAGTGAAAATCAATTTCCCTCTCCTTGATGCGATTAAGCAAATCCCTGCCTATGGCAAGTTTTTGAAAGATTTGTGCACCTTTAAGAGAAATCATGTTTCTCAAAAAAGGTGGAGTTGACTCAACAGGTGAGTTTAGTTTTCCAACACAAAATGATTCCAAAATTCAAGGACCCAGGGTGTCCAACTATTTCGTGTGTGATTGTAAATTTCTCCATTAATCGCGCCCTTCTTGACCTTGGAGCTAGTGTGAACCTCTTGCCGTATCCGGTCTATCTTAAATTGGTCCTAAGAGATCTTAGCCCAACCAAAACTAGAATTCAATTTGCCGAAGGCTCCACCAAAATTCCACGGGGCATCTTGGAAGATATCCTCATCCATATTGACACCTTCGTGTTCCTGATTGACTTTATCGTTCTTAATACCCATCCCGTTTCAAGTTCCAACACTCAACCTCCCGTCATCTTAGGACGACCATTCCTCATGACCGCGAATGCATTGATCAATTATAGGAATGGTGAAATGAGCTTGTCCTTTAGAAATATGAAATTAAATGTTAATATTTTTAATTCGTCGTACCTCTCGAGTGATGAGGATGCCTGTATTAAGGAAGTGAACTTTATTGGAGAGGTATTTGTGGATGGTGATCAAATTGTGAGGGAAGAAATTGAATGGTGTGCTAGACACATGTTTCGACATGCTAGGAGAGGATAACGTAGGTCAAAACGATGATTTAGGGAAGGAATTGGGGAGTGATGATTTCACTCCGATTGACGACAATATAATATTCAAAATTATCATTTACCTAGAGTCATCAATCCCATCTGAGAACCGTTGCCCGGAGGTAAATAGGGTTGATAATGTAGCTATAAAACTATGCACTGAACTACCGAGCATTCACTTGAATAACCCATGGCCCCCACTTTCAAATATCAATCCGTTTTCCAAAACCAAACACTAGTCAAACGGTAGGAGTTGTTCATTTTTGATAGGCATCATATCTTTGGGTCTCGAACTCGATATAATTATTGAGTGGTTAAAATTAAATTGGAGTGAAGTCGATAGTATTGGAAGAACATGAGTTCGTATAGGAAATTACGTTATAATAATATCCGTGGATTTACCACCAGACATTGTACGTAGCAGCCCCAGTTACGAGGTTGATTAGGTTCGGTGAATCCTTAATTTTTGGTGCCGAGCAATCCCCAACACGTGTGGGGTTGCAAATTTTTTTCCCGGGGTAGTTTACAAGTCATGTGTATCTTATAGGTCCTTATAAATCCCAATTGAACCATCCCCAACCTTGAATTCCATGATATTGGATGAAACATTGAAGCACAAAGTTGGAAATCAGTGTGCAAATCGATTCGGTGTTCTCCGAATCGATTTGGTGTTAGGCAGGGTTACAGGTATCCATTTGCGAATTGATTCTCTACATGCCGAATCGATTAGGATGTCAACAGTAAAAAAAAAGTAGCACATTTTTGAATTGATTCTCTATCTTGCGAATCAATTCGCCCTTAGACAATGAGCCCATTTGTTAGTCGCGAATCGATTCGGAGCTCTCCGAATCGATTCGATTTTCCAGGTTTTTCAAATTCTTCCCACATTCGTTTCACCTCTTTTACTCCAAATCTCTCCTCACCCCTTTGAAATACCCATCGATCCCTCTCATTTTCCCACACTTCTCCCTACTCAATTTCTCTCCTTCTTTTTGTGCACACTCCTTCAAGGTATAATTCCAAACCTTTTTATGTTAATATCTAGTTGTAATTTATTTACACTGTGTTCAAAATGGGGGAATGTTCTTCCATTTAATATATTATGATTGATTCAATGAAATTCTCCTTTCTCTACTGATTTCCCACTACATCCAACAAATACACAATGTGATTATTGTTTTATTAATTGAGGTGTATTTGTTGGGGCATTTCAATGAATCAAATACACTTTTCTCCCTAGTTTGAACTCAATGCACACAAGATGTTCGATAAAATACCCCAATGGACAATTGGTGCATAATTTTTCCATTTTTGCACCGTTTATCGAACATTTACAACATTTATCCCTTGAATGAGTGTGGTGCATGTCGGATACGCATATCCGCCTATTTTTTTTACATGCACCCTTTGTTCCTTTTCGAACCCTTTTCACGCTTAGTTTGATTTTATGCATTACACTAATTGTGTATTTGTTGAATTGAAATTTTTGTAGGTTCGTAATGGCTCGAAAACCAACATCCAATAACGTAACCGATCGCACTGGGTTTGAAACCTTCCGTGCAAAGGAAGAGTAAGATTGGTATAGGGAGAAATTTCCATCAAATATGGTGATAGATATTGTGCGTCCAATAAAGCTTATCGCCTTCCCTAACGAGGTTGGAGGCATTTTCTATAATTTCATTGAAAGGCCCACGTTTCTATGGAGTGTGCGGTGAACGAGGAGCATGTAAGAAGGTTCTATACATCACTCGTCTGAATAAGAGATGGGACTTATGAAGCATTTGTTCGGGGGAGAAGAATTCAAATCTTAAAGCCAATTATTTTTATGCTATTGGGAGGTGCTGATAACCCAGAGGTGTATGGGTACCCATCTAGCGATCCTCTTGCCCTGCTTCCTAATGACGTTCTTATCGCGCGTCTGGCGCCCGTGCATGTTTGGATAACTGATACTTTCCGTACTAGGCACATGCCCAACTCTCACCGCCTTATCCATCTAGTTTCCGTCAACTCTATCATCCCCACCCAAACTAAGTCCGTCCTTAGGTCAAAACAAGCCCACTTTCTTTATCATATCCTAGACGCCAACACCATTGTTAGCCTCCCTACTTTAGTGCTTCAACAAATGTTGAATGCCTTTTACTGTGATAAGGGAGACACTACTCTCCCTTATGCACGATTAGTTTCTAAGATTTATAGAGATGATCAATATGAGGGAGTCGCCTCCGATAAAATATCCAGGCTTCCCTCTTCTCTTGACAAGGATGCAATCGAGAAGATATTGGGTAAAGCTTATTGGGAGAGGAAGAGACAGTTGATGATAGAACACGCAGCTGTTGGGATCCCCTTCGATTTTGATGCTCCGATGCCAAATGTTCCGGAGGTCCCTCGCCATGTTCCTCATCCGTGGGGCCCCATTTGAAAGTTGTCTGCGAGGATGGATACATTGAAGACGGGTTTTGCTTCTTTTAGGGATTTTCATGAGAGGGGCTTTGCTGATTTTCGGGGTGTGTACGAGCAAGATATTTCTATTCTAGCACGGGCGCAGATGGACCTGTTTGTCCACTTACGCGGGGGCGAGGTCACTGTGCCTCCCTACCTTTATGATCCATATCCCCCGCGTGACTCTAATAAGCTCGATTCTTCTAGCCGCCGCCCCGACTTTCCATAGGGACCTGCCTTATATATTTGCTTCTGTTTTGGGTTTATTTTTATATGTATTTGCTGTTTTGGAACAATATTGGGTTATTTTGTTATTGGTTTTTAAATATTATAGTTTGTAGATTGTGTTAGTCAGAATACTTGATTGTATATTGATATTTTGGTTTTTGTAACACACGTACGAAACTCGATTATATCAATGAAATTACTTGGATTCATTTTCTTATATCTCTCTTGTACCTCTCTCTCTTATGTATATATTGTTGTTGTTAGTACTAACATGTTAACAAGTATGTCGTTGCGTTGTTTTCGATTTACTCCTTACGGGGTGACTATTTTTGAACCCCTTTTCCCTTTTTATCCCTACTAACATTGGGGACAATGTTCATTTCATGTTAGGGGGAATGGATTACATTTCTGTTACCGTTTAACATATTATTAATTTGCATTTATTTATTTATTTATATAATAAAAAAATAAAAGAAATTTAAACTCTTATTTTTCTCCCTTGTCTCCAATGATTACGTATATGATCACCTTTGCCTTTTGTATAGCGATGATGCATGCTTGGATCCAATGGTTTATTAGCCTTTATCCGGTTATTGTTTGCATTGTGAATAACCTCATAAAATTAAATCGTGAAGCTTTGAGCACATTACACAAATAATTGTTTATAATTTGGTTTAAAGTGTTTCAAATTCGTGATCATAAGGCGCATGATATACCCTTACAAAAGTGAGAATCAAGATTTATCTTCAATTGTGAGCATATAAATATACTCTATCTCTTTATTAAAATACGATCTTGTTGGCTATCTCATTTTCCTTTCATTGATTGCATATTAATTGAATTATCACTTGAGCATGATTTTCAATGGTATTGAGTCCCGAGAATCACATGAAACTTTAGGAAAGGATCATAGACCTTCTTTGTTGTTAAACCCCACATGAAACTTAAGCCTTTACATGGATTATGAAGGTTTTTCCAAGTCTAAATTACCACATGTTTCCACTTATTTTGAATTTCATTCGTTTCAATTTCTATTGAAGCTAGTTGTTTAATGCCGATAATTGTCGTGTTTAGTGTGAACTTTGTTCACTTTATTAATAGATTATGCTTCGTTGGTAATTGTTGAGCTTTGCCTTGCTTTTCGATTAATCATTGTATTAGTTGACTTGATGTTTGTGGGTACCATCCCTGGAAACCCTCACGAGACGACACTCGTTCCCTAGGTCCACCTATGGATATAACGGCTTATTGTATATGCTAAATGCAATTGTTCACCCGCAAAAGTGGCATTTTCCTTCTTTGTAAATATTTCTCATGTTCTGGTTTTGTTGATGTCCCTTATTTCTTCATACTTCATTGCTCGGGACTAGATATGTATAAGTTAGGGGGTGTGATAAGTCAATTTTATTATATTTCTAACCCCGTTAATTTGTACATTATAGCATTCCTGTACATGTTATTCCCAGATCTTATGATCATTTGTTGACTAACCCCCATTTTGGTTATATATGTATTGTGTGTGCCTTAATTGAGCTTTTATAGGTCTCGGTAATGCAAGTTGTGAAGTTTGGATGAATTCCGAAAAGTTCCGTTGACATTTGTATCTTTAGGGGAAATTTAGTATATTTAGCATTCAGGATTTAGTCCTGAACTCTTCACGGAAGTTGTAGTCCTCCTTATCTCTTCACATGTCCTTTGACTGTGCATGAATCTGATCTATAACAAAGATGTTACGGACGATTAGGTGAAGCTTGGGTAAAATAAAGCCAAAAGAAAGTGACCTTATTTTGAAAGTAGGTCCGAATCGATCCGGCGCTTACCGAATCGATTCGGTTATTACCAGTGCATCAACTTCCCTCATGCGAATCGATTTGGACTCCTCCGAATCGATTTTGTTCTGTAAATTTTTTAAGTTTTCTCCCTATTACTAGTTTGCCATTTTGGATAGATTTTTTTTTTGGTTTTTATACTTGGTTTTCCTTTATTTGAAGGTGGAGTTTACTTTGGATAGAATTTGTATAGCTAGAAACACACTCTTCTCTCTCCTAGGTCAAGTGTATTTATTGATATTGTTACTTGTAAAGACTTGAATTCTCAAAAGTTAGTTGTTAATTAATGCAAGCTTTGTTCATTCAATCCATATCTATTTGTGTTCCTTAGCTTTAAATTTATTTTATTATCATATCTTTTATTGTTTTGTGTTTACACTTGATGGTTAGCTTAAATATGTGGTTACTTTTCATGTGTAGCCTAGTTCCTAGTATGAGTAGCTAAATTTAAGGTTGAAGATCATAATCCCACCTAGGATGCTTGAATTTCAAATTTAGGGTTTAGTTTATAATTATTCTAATTGAACTTCATGTGTTGGTATTGGAATATCATAGACTCTGAACTTCCTTTGTCATGCAAGGGGTAGTCTTTAAAGCTTTACTACAACCCCAATCCATTTTAGTAATAACAAATTAACCCTAATCCTCCATCGATGAGTTTATTCTCTATATGGTTGATGTTTGAATCTAATTAGTTATGCTCGATTAGAATTAATTTGAACCAAAACCTATCATCTTTATAAGCAAATCCAAGGTGGGAGAATGATCCTTAATCCATTTTATCTCTTGAACTCAAGATTAACTTAGTTACTTTCGATATATCTTTGTAGTTGCCTTGTTATGTGTTAATTCTACGCATGATAGTTTAGCGGTTAATCACTATCAAATTTTCAAACAATTAAATCATCTTTTACACTTTCCTTTTGTGAATTTAGAGAATATCCTTTAGCCTAATCTTGTTCTCTTAGGAGTGTTCAATCCCTGAGGAATACAATCTCGATCTTGCCCGGTTACTACTTGTTGTGAATGATTTAAACTTGAATCATATACACTCTTTAGAGCATACCAGTGGTGCAATGTGCACCCCAGGCATGTAATAGGCATGTACAACATGGAGTGGCCAATGTGTCACAACCACCTGTCATTAGTGAATAAAAATCATAATTAAGAGATATTCTTCACACGTGAGGGAGATGTTGTTACAAAGATTTTGTCCATGTGGGGCTCGCAGCCTACGCACACTCTCCCACGCATGTCCCATTCCACGTGCCCTGCCAGGTGTTAAATGTGTCCTACTATGATGGAAGTGTCGGCCTGGACGAGTAAGAGGCCCCCAAGGTCGTGCTAGTTACCTGCTGATGATTGTTGAATGGGGTCCTGGTTGACGCGCGCCAGGCTGAGACGAGCATATGACTAGACTGAGGAGGTCTCGACTGTTGGGAAGTCAACCGAGACTATACATGTAAGTTTAGGCGATGGTCCATGGTTTCATCCTGGCATAGGGATGAGACTGAGACTGTTCCTTGTTGGATCTCTTGTGAGATGTGGGATCTGTAAGGTTAGTCGGGGCCGAGATAGTCCCAGGTAATGACGAGGGTACACTTGGGCATATCAATCACCCTAGCCCTTAGCCTTAAATGTGTGGAGGCTGAGGGATAAGTATATGAGTCTTAATACTGACAAGACATCTCTGCCATGTCGGATGCAAACTAGTTGACATTTGTTAGTACATCACACTTATCATCTAGTCACGGGCTTAGCGTACTACTCAAGAAGTGGCAACAACGTGTGCAATATGGGAACTACGCCCTGATGATGGTGCTCTGGGATTTGAGCCCTATCATTGCTGATATTTAAAAACATTTTAAACTTTCTCTTTCTTCTCCCTTATTTATTCGTGCTCACACACTCTCTCTCTAGATTTTTGCTTCTCTCTCTAAATTCTTGTCCAATATTTTCCAGGAAAGCATTAGGGTTTCCTATGGTTCTCTATCTGTCCAGCTCCTTCAGGTACCTTTTACTTCCACCCTTTCTAAGTTTTAAGCTCTTTTTTATCCTACTGTAGGCTTTTATAATTTTTCGACGACTTTAAGCTTTTTCGGTGATTTTCTCTGACAGTTTTAGGCTGTTTTTAGATCACCTTGTGGCGGTTCTATTGGTTAGAGGTGATTTTAGGGTTTTCCCTTTTCTTTTCTTGGTTTCTCCAATCGTTTTAAAGTTGGCGAACGCCGGTCACCTTCTCTGACAACTGCTATTTGGTGTTCTTGAGTTCTTAACAACAAAATGTTTCTGTTTGATCCTTTGGTCAACACGGTCAAACTTACAAGTTGTTTGCAGGTTCTTAGTCATTTTGGATCTAAGTTAAAACTCATCCTTTGAATGTTAAGGAAGCTGTAGGGCCTAACCGACCAATTCCTAGAACTTAGGGAAAGGATCTTTAGTGAGATCCGTCAGTACGAGGCCAAAGCCGAGGCTAGATGTTAGGCCAAGGCATTTCCTTTGCATCCAATCATCCCAATTCCTCTTGCTATTATCTGTCCTCCTCTAGTTAACAGATGGGACAATCGTCCAACATCTCGTCCTCCTATAGTTGTGAGATGAAAGGCTCCATCCACAAGTCATCCCCCAACAATTGTCATAAGTGGAGATACAATGGGTGTAAACTCGTCTGTTAGCGATGATGCTATTGGTATCTCTTCTTCTAATAGTTACAGTCCTTCATCGTATAGAGACTCGTCTAGGGTTTCATCTATGGCCGACTCTTTTTCTCGTGCCATGAGAGCGCCCAACTTTTATACTACTGATAAGGGAGTAACAAACTCTAATGGGGTTGAGATACTTCCTGATATCTCTCGCACGAATGACATCGTACGCTCTCTATCTGATGAGGCAGACCTGCCTGTTAATGAATCAGTCCCTAAGAGGACGAGAGTCACCATTGCATACCCCCAGTCAAATAACCATCCCCATCTCGGCCACGATCGATGGGGAATTTTTGAATTGATTTCCAAATGGTGTGCCGACGACCAATGTCATTAACTCAGGAGACGAGGTCGAGGAAAGATTGGATGTGAACTATGCATAGACATTATAGAGTTCCATTAGTGATGCTAACCTCTTATATTGGAGGCACCTGTATGGAATAAACTCGGATATCACGATAAGAGCTCCCGATGAGTCCGAGAGAGATTTTGGTGACCGACCAGGCGAGGTTGCGATGTATGAGTAGATGTTTAAACTAGTCTTTTGTCTTTCTGTACATCCTGTTGTGCGTGCCATCCTTGCTAATTTAGACTTAGCCCCTATTCATCTTTCTTCGAATACTTGGAGAATCTTCCTCAACTTTATCTTGCTCTGAAAGTTTTGCCATGGCACCGAGCTTCCAGTTAGCATGTTTAAGGCACGCCACAATGTCTTCTGCATGAGTGCTCAGCCTGGATACTACCACTTTGTGGCCAGGAAGCCGACCAAAAAAGTGATATTCATCAACCATACATCCAACCATGATTGGAAGCTAAGATATTTTTTCGTATCTAGCATGTGGGAGTGCCCACAAATCACGTCTATTCTTTCTTCGAGTCGAAGGTCCCCCAGAAATGGGGTAAAGTGTCCAGGATTGCAAATCTTGACCCGGGCTTGAGCCTAGATGACCAAGATAAAATCAATACGATTAGAGTCCAAGGTGAGGGGGTGGTCTTTTTAAATATGAGGACTTCATGACCCCTGACATCTTGGCCGAGACAGGACTTGATATTGTTCCTCTTACCGACATCTGTAAGTTTATTTTTCATTGTTGATTATAACCTCATCTTTCATTGTAGTCTCGACTTTGACCTTTCTGATGTTTAACTTTGAATTTTTACAGATCGTCCAGTCGGTGTCCCTGGAGCACTTTAGAAAATGGTGGCCCCCAATCTTGTAAATATGGTTAACAATTTTGGAAAAAAGCAAGCAACTCCTAGTGGCCAGTAGAAGAACTCGATTATGGGAGGTCCCAATCGAGTCGACGATACTAGAAAGAGAAAGGAGTGAGTGGAGGACACCTTTGCCCACCGATAATAAAAATAGAGTCGACATGACAAAGGGACCGATAGGGCGATTCCCATCCCCATTGATGATGCCTTTGCTGCTCGTCTTGCCCAACTAAATATCAATGACTAGAGCTTGATTGGGAGTGCTAAGAAATGAATTGACTATGTCGCCTCCTTGATATATAATGCTAACAAGCATTTTTCGTGCTCTATGAACTTTTACTTTCTTACTTAGTTCGGCCTTCATAGGGTCGTCCAGGTATTTGCTCGAATCTTTGACATTTTTTAGTTTTCCAAGTGTTTTCTCATACTAACTTGATTCTTCATTATTTTTACAGTCTCTACTTACCTTCTACCGCCTGGGAGATTGGGTTGAGAAGAAGCTTCTTTTAATCTAGAAAGGAAGAGATGTTGGGAGGATAAAGCATGGCTTAATGGATGAGCTTTAGATTCAACATCAGCTAGGTAGGAGAAGAGCCGAGCTTTGGACAATTTAAAAGCTGATCATGAGAAGAACTTAAAGGACATGTTGCAGTTAAGGAAGCTTTGGATAAGGCAAGGGCAGAAGTCATGGTCGAGTTTAAATTCTCTAACAAGTTTGGGGGATATGCATTTGAATACCTTGAAAGAGGTATAAAAACATCCAGTCGATGGGCCGCCTTAAAGCATACTGCCTCTGAGATGGATAATTCGATCGAGAGTCTTGATGCCAATCTTAGGGAGTTCACTGAGAATTTCGATGACGTGGTCGAAGGAGGTGTCGATAGTGACGGGGCCGACACTCAGATCCCTGAAAAAAATATTGGCGTTTCTTCCTTTGAGATTCCCATTGAAGAGATCCAAGCTTGACTCTTATTCTAGGAGGCCATGTGTGTCCTTGTTAGCCCCTTATAATGTAACACTTAAAACAATTGTGATATTTTGTTTTGTATTTTTGTACTCTAAGATTATGCCCATAAACAATTCTGTTTGATCAATTTCAAAACCCATCTCATTGATAAATGATAATTCTTGTGTTGCTTACTTCTGTCATCTCTTCTTGTTATTGCATATTTTATATCTTAGCTTTACATCATCTATTTGGAAAACTTCTACTGATGTTTAACAAGTAACCATAATTAAATGGCTTATAAGATGAGATCACCAGTTAACCATTTTCTTCTCGCACATCGTTTCGTACTTAGACGATATAAATATAACCAAATGAATTAGATTTTAATTTGAATTCACCAAATTATCGTCTATACCACAAGTCCACTCTCGCCATTTTGAGAGTGTATGGATGAGAGCCACCTCGTCCGACATTATCGTCTCGGTCGAGGGAGTTTTTCCACCAAATTAATGATGTTAAGATTAACCACAACGAAATGATTTTCGAATTTGAATTCACCAAATTATGGTGTTGAATTTGAATTCACCAAATTATGGTGTTATACCACAAGTCCCCTCTCGTCGTTTTGAGAGTGTATGGACGAGAGGTACCTCGTCCTACACTATCGTCTCGATCGAGAGAGTTTTTCCACCAAATTAATGATGTTAAGATAATCATAATGAAGTGGTTTTTGAATTTGAATTCACCAAATTATGGTGTTGAATTTGAATTCCAAATTACGGTGTTATACCACAATTCCCCTCTCATTGTTTTGAGAGTGTATGGACGAGAGGTACCTCGTTCTATAATGTCATCTCGGCCGAGATAATTTCTTCACCAAATTAATTATGTTAAGATATTGTCCCCCCCTCTTGGTGTTATTGAAAATCCATGGACGAGGTTAACCCCGTACGAACTCTCATGTCTCTAAGAGCAAGGTAATCCTACTTCACCACATAAGTGATGTTCCATAGCTTAGGATGAACTGAAACATACAATCTGATCTACTCATACAACAAGAATAGGAGATAACACTTAAAAATTTTCATTTATAACTTTTCTTCTCGTATAATGATACAATGATAAAAGAAACTTTTACAAAGTCCTACTGATAATACTTCTTTAGATGATTGGAATTCCAAGGATTGGAGAATGTATCTCCCTCCAAATTCTTGAGCCGATATGTACCAGGAACTACCTCTTCTGTTATCCCATAGGGACCATGATAATTAGGATGACGTTTATTCGGCTTCTGCTAAGTTTTCTTTAAAACCAAGTCCCCTACTACTTATGTCTTTGCCTTCACTCTTTTGTTGTAAAATATGGCAGTTCTCTTCTAATAGGCTGCTTGCCTAATTTTTGTATCTTCCCTCCTCTCTTCAATGATGTCTAAATCCAACCTCCTCTCTTCAGTAGTTGCTTTTGGGTCGTAGGTCTGAACCCTATGGCTTGACAAAATCAATTTCTGTAGAAATTACTGCCTCTGAGCCGTAGGCAAACATGAAAGGAGTTTCTCCTATCGGAGTCCTATTTATCGTCCTGTAGGCCCACATGACAACATGAACTTCATCGGTCCAATAACCTTTGGCATCTTCCAAATTCTTCTTAATCCCATCCAGTATGGATCAGTTGGTTACCTCTGTTTGACCATTTGCCTGAGGTCGAAAGGAGTTTCTCCTATCGAAGTTCTCTCTGTCGTCTTGTAGGACCACATGACATCACGCACTTCATCGATCCAATAACCCTTGGTGTCTTCCAACTTCTTCTCAATCCCATACAGTATGGATTAGTTGGTTACCTCTGTTTGATCATTTACGTGAGGTCGACCTGGAGCTAAGAAAAATTGCTTGATGTCGACCTTATTACAGTAGGCTTCCAATGGATTATTTTTGAACTGCATTCCATTGTCTGAGATGAGGGTATGAGGTAGAACATATCTACAAATGATGTTCCTCTAAATAAATTTGAAGGTCTTTATCTAAGTGATGATGATAATGGCCTCTTCTTCAACCCACTTTAAGAATTAGTCAGTCGCCACAATGTAGTATCTATAGTTGCCAGTTGCCCTGGACAAGGGGCCTACCAAATCAATTCCCCAAACAGCAAATGGCCAGGGATAGGTAATAGAAGATAAAGCTTATGAGGTTGGTGAGGGGTGCTGGAAAACCTTAGACACTTGTCACATCTCTTGACAAAATTGGTCACCAATACCCCTAGGTGACCACCCTTTTTGCCAAGGATCTGCCTCCTATATGACTGGAGAAGGAACCTTCATGTATATCCTTCAGAATGTACTCCACCTCTGTTGGATGGATGCATCAGAGCAGAGGGAGGAGAAATCCTTTCTTGTATAAAACACTCCCAATGATTGAGAATTTAGCGGCTTTTTACATGAGTTTCTTTCTTTCCAACTTTGAGTTTGGTAGTTCCCCATCCTTTATATATCAGATGAGAGGATCCATCCAAGATTCTCCTATCTCAAAGATTAAGCAGAATTCAATCGTGTTGTCTTCTTCTTCGATGTTTTTCGATGTAAAATCTCAACAAGCACCGACCTTTTTTTTCTCAATTTTGGTTAATGACGCTAATCTTGCCAAGGAATCAGTTCGTCCATTGTCCAACCAAGGTATCCTTTTGATCTTTATCAGATTGAAGGGCTTCAGCATTTCTTTTACGCTGGACAGATACTTGGACATCCTTCCATCCTTAGCCTCGTACGCTCCCACGACTTGGTTTATAACCAGTTTAGAATCACTATAGACTAGTAACTAACTTACGTTCAGTGCTTTGGCGAGGAAGAGATCATAGAGAAGATCCTCGTACTTAGATTCCTTATTGTATGCCTTGAACTTGAATCTCAAAGCATACTCTGTATCAGTTTTGTCTATAGTCGATATTATCAGGCCAGCTCCACTCCCTGCCTCACAGGAAGAACCGTTAATAAAAAGGATCCACACAGTCCCTTATTTGAAAACATTGCCCTATTCCAACACTCCATTCTTAAATATAATTCTTTCTTCTTCATTCTCGGCCATTAATTTCCTGGCCATACTCATCCAATCAACCTCTGGATATCTTGTATGGTCTTAGAAGTCTTCATCTCCACCAAGGCTTTGATTTTTTCTGGGTTAGCCTCTATCCCTTTCTGATTGACAATAAAACCCAAAAAATTACCTGCCCTGACACTGAAAACACACTTTGAGGGATTCAGTTTCATCCAATATTTGTCCATCGTGTTGAAAGTGTGCTCTAGGTCGGCCATGTGTGTCTCGACCTTGAGACTCTTTGTGAGCATATCATCCACGTATACCTCTATGGTCTTGTTATCCGACCCTCGAATATTTTATTCACCAGCCTATGGTATATAGCCCAGACGTTCTTGAGGCCGAAGGGAATTACCTTGTAGCAATACGTACCTTTGTCCATGATGAATAAGGTCTTCTTGGAATCATCTAGGTCCATGAATATTTGATTATAGCCCAAGTAGGTATTCATAAAACTTATGAGTTCATGCCCCCGACCACTGCATCTTCCATCTGATCTATTCTTGGGAGGGAAAAGCTGTCTGATTAGGCATAAATTTTTCATATTTATCCCCTTAATTTTGGTATTTTTATGATTCCGTGCGGTATAAATTGCTTGTATTTGTCTCATATTTATGCTACTAACCCTTTTTGGCAAGTATTTTGTATTTTGTGCATCTCTTATGTCTTTTACAGGTATTTCATGCAAGAAAAATATAAAAGAGAACTCAAAATAGTGAAAGAAACCAAGAAATGGGAAGTTCAAGGGAATTTTTGTAATTTTGCAGCCACATTCCGTAGGTGGGGCCAACTTGAAAGATAAATAACTTTCAATTACGAGAACACTGAAAAAAATGACACCTCAATCCGAGCTACGGTTAAGTTATGGTCATTTGAAGTTGAGAGGAATGAAGAGGAAAGAAATCTACCTAAATTTGCGATCCGGACCTATCCAAATAAAATGGAATGCGGACCGGTCCGCCTTTTGTCACGCTCCGGATTCGTTACAAAATTAGTCACGCTTTCTAAGTGTGACAAATTGCCAGATACGGGATTTTTATTTTGTCCTTATCTTTTAGCCAAAAGAGTTTTATATTTTGGGGACTCTTCTAAACGACCTCTAGCCTATATATTTAGTCATTAGGACTCTTTTTATTCAGATTTCATTCATGTAAAAGACCCATAACAAGGAGGAACATCTAGGATAAGAATTTACATATTTTGCACCTTTAATTCAAGAGCTTTTCCGCTTTTTCTTCAATCTTTGATTTCTTCTTGCATGGTTGTGTTCTTCAATCTTGGTAACCTTTATTTCCAGCACTTTTATCGTTATTTCTCATGTTTAATATCTCTTTCCATGCAATTATGAATTCATGCAACGTAGATTTTATGTTTTTCATTAGATTTAACATGTCCGGCTAAGTTTTTAAGGGTTGGGGTGCATGAACCCCACCCGATGTAATTCACCATAATGGGAGATAGACTTTTGAATTAAAATCTTAGATGAATCGTGTTGCGTAACTATTGCAACCGTTGTAGGACTTTTGATCTCGTTTTCCCCAGGTAACCGGGATGCTTAAGAGTGCGACGCGCGTATCGATTAATGCGACACCACTTTGTTCTTGCCTTTGATTTCATATGGTGCGGGATACGATCCTTCATATATGGAATGCTTAGGATTAATAAATATTGGGTTCATTTAAAATATTAATTTCGAATCTAGTATCCTACGAAGTGAATTACTAGTTTGCGGGTGATTGTAATCCAACCTCTTGTTCTCATTTCATAGTTAAATGCTTAGTCCATTTATCATCAGTATTTTAGTTAATTGGCGTAGTTGCATATTGTTAGTGCTTAGTTTCATTAGTAGTTACTTTAAAATTTGCATATAGTCGTATTTGTTTCATCTCCCAAATCATCTTTTCGTTTCTTTTAGAGTCAAAGCTAGGATTCTCATTCTTTTCAACCTCATTACGTTTATTCGTCCTATTTCCCAGTGGAGATGATCCCGACTTACTGAGTTTATTATTAATGTGACAGGCTTTCACTTGAGCCTATGTAGCACGCACTTTAAAAGACTTTTTAAATTGCGTCACTGTCCTTCAGGCATGCCTTATTCAGATATGTGAAATCAACATATATTCTTCATTTGCCATTTGCCTTTGGCACAATGACAACATTGGCTAACCATTCTAGTAGATAACTTCCCTGATCAAGTCGTCTTTCTACAACTTCCTCACCACATCTTTTATCACCTCGTATTTCTCCCTGGAGTAGATCCTTAATTTCTGCCTTACTGGTTTAGTTTCCTTGGCCACGTTCAGTCTGTGGTAGAGGATTTCTGGGTTAATTCTCGGTATATCTCCGTGACTCCAATAAAAAATCTTTGTCTCTTTCTTTACAATTTAACTAACTCTTATTTGATCTCTTTGTTTAGGGCCTTACCAACTTAGACATTTTTTTCGACTCGTCCTCATTGAGGATGATGGATTTTACCTCCTCGTCTGCTTCGTAAGCCTTTAATGCAAAATCCTGAACATACTCAAACTCATCAAAATACTCCAACCAGAATTCATGAAAATCCAATTATTTAGTATAACTCTGACAATCCCCACACGCCTCGCGTTCCACAGTTTTGAGTTCCACTTCCTACCCCTGAGCACTCTATCGGTAGTTACACTTTGAGTCAATCCTCAAGTCACACATCTAGGACATCGAGTGAGTATTCTGAGTCATTTGAAGAGAGAGCGATGTCTGACGCAGCTAGTTTCAGTACTGGAGAGGGACATTTACCTTATCGTCCCATGAAAGACTTACTCTTTCCAGAACGAACTGTCACCCCTAGTTGCATTTTACTCCCGTATAATGCCGGTCAGTTCCACTTCCTCAATGGGATGGTACAGATTCTCCCTACTTTCCATGGCATGGATTCGGAGAAGCCATACCTGCATATCAGAGATTTCGCACATTTAGTAACCAAGATTGCAAGTAGGATGTCGTTTACCTAAAGCTTTTCCCTTTTTCCTTAAAGGGTAAAGCCAAGACCTGGCTATGGTCTCTACCCCCGAACTCTGTTATTTCCTGGAGGGATATTCAATCCAAATTTATCTCAAAATTCTACCCACCGCATAAGACCAACTCTGCTAGGACTCAAATCTAAGGTTTTTGATAATAAGATAATGAGGCTTTTGACAATTGTTGGGAACGTTTTCAAGAGTTGGTAAGCCCATGCCCCCATCATGGTTTTGAAAAACACCTCTTGATCTCTTTCTTCCATAATGGGTTGACAGTGGCTTCCAAACAACTTGTGCAAACAATGTGTGAAAGGCCTTTTTGTGACTTAGAGTCCAGCAATGCTGAGGCCCATCTTAAGTATGTCGTAGAGACTACTCAAGCATGTGACTCATTTGATCCTAATACCCAAATCTGGCCTAGACAAGTATCAACTATGCCTAGTGCATCTGGTCTATTCCAATTGGATAGTAATACCATAATAAATCGGCAATTTGATTAGTTTCAGAGAGAAATAAAAGATTTACTTGATAGCCGATTGAGAGATATCTTCGGATCCAGCCGTATCGTGAAAGAAAAGGTGTACTGTCTGTGAGGTGGGTCATTCCACAAAGGCATGCCCGACGATTTCCGCCTACAAATCAATGAACACCGAGTAGGTGGATGCTATAGGAGGGTTAAAGGGAAATTTTAATGCCCCGCATGGGAACTCGTATGACCCTTCGTGGAGAAACCACCATGGTTTTAACTACGGACAACCACAAGCTGCGATGAACCCACATTCACAGGTTGTCCCACCTCCACCCCTCCTCAATTTCAGCAAGCACCACCTCCTCCAACTCCATATATTACTCCACCGCTGAGGAACCTCGAGGATACAATAAAACAGTTCATCAACTCCCAGAGTGCAACCAATGCTAGATATGATCGCATGTTCGCCGACATGAATGCGAACATCTCAAAGTTGCAATCTTCGTTGAGTATCCAAGAGAAGGGTAAATTCCCTTCCCAGGGCCAAAGACCTCCCCAAGTTCAACCTAGTGTTGGATCCACCTCTACAGAACACCAGGAGCATTGCCAAGATGTAACCACTCTTTGCAGTGGGAGAGTTGTTGATTTATCACCTCTCCCACACGACACCTTAAAAGACAAGGAGACTTCGCCCGACACGAAAGAGGTCCAAGATATCCCCTTGACTGAGAGTGACAAATATGACACTAGTGAGCCTGCGTTAATTTTTAAGCCACCCTCCGCTGCGCCATTCCCTCAAAGATTGGTTCCTCCCCAAAAAGGGACCCCCCGTGATGAAGAGCTAGAAGTGCTTAAAACGTAAAATTAAACTTATCTTTCCTCGACGCAATAAGTCAAATTCCAGCTTATGCAAAAGTCATAAAATACTTATTGACAGTTAAGAGGAGGATGAAGGTAAAGAAAAACGTGTTTGATTCGTATCAAATATTGCATATTTTTGCTTGTTATCTTTATGCATTCATGAGATTTTACGATCCTTAATGCCTATATTTATTCTCGTTAACTGGATAACCTTGTATTTGGATATATACATGTTTTACAGGGGTTAATTGTGCTTTTGTAGGTATTGGAACGCTAAATGTGAGGATCCATTGCATTTCGGAGAAGTTCCGTCGTCGAATGCTACTTTAAGGGCATTTTAGTCAATCCAAATTTCTTATCCAGTTCATGGAAATTCCACGGATTGTAGTTCATTGAGTTAACATCGCGTAGCCGCAAACGGTACGTCGTTTGGAGTTCGGACGAAGAAGATATGCCCATTTCCGTTATTGGACTTTTCCCCCTCTTCATGGACCAAAGGATTGTAGAAAACAGAGTACCAGTCGATCGCGTCCCTGGGACCAGTCGACCGCGGTTTCATATTTTGCCGTGGGAAGGAGACAATGGGTTTATGCTTGAAGGATCGGTCGACCGGTCCCCTGGACGCTATCGACCGCGCATGCCAGATATTTTGAGATATTTTTTTTTCTTTTTCCTTTATTTTCTTTCCCAGTTACTATTTAAACCAAATTTTGGTTTCATTTTCAGATATCTTGTAATATATATTAGTTCAGAGAGTTGTAGGCTAGGGTTTAGGGGATTTGAGAGTTCTTCTTCTTCCTCTCTTGGATTGACACCCTTTAGGGTTTGTAATTGGTACTTTCATATTTCCTTCTCCATTAATATAGTTGTATTTCATTATTTCTTGCTTTATAGTGTAATTTACATGCTTTCTAATTTAGGTTTACATGCTTTCTTTCATTGCTTTCTAGTGTAGATTTACCTCGTTTATTTACATGCTTTCATTTACTGCATTTTTACGATGCTTTCTAGGTAATTTAAATTAGGTTGTGTTCGAATGGAAGTCACTCGGGTTAACGCATTGCTTGGCTTTGGTGATGGTGTTTACGGGTCTATTTCGGGTGATTTGTCCTAATTATTATGCATAGGAGATATGACGGGGTATATCATGTATGTCCCGTGCTTACGACCTTTTGCGCGTAATTTCCGAGATATTTATTGACGCCAAAATCTTATTAGGCTTTTATACGAATTTAGGGCCATGACAACCCTTGATTCAATTAACTGTCGAAACGAGACGCATGTGTAATAATTCGTAGACCCATGTAACCATTTTATACAAATTAACTTGGATGAGGGATATTCGACGCAACCTATAGTTTTACTCGCTTTGTTACTCTAGTTTCAATACATTTTCCTATATTAACATTTCCCTTTCATGCATGTTTTCTTTTAGTTTGTAATCACCTTTTTCCCTTTTATTTCGAAATACTAAATCAATTGAATTCTAGCATCTTATCCCAGTGGATATTTTCGATATCCGACTTACTACTATACTTGTATCGCAAGTGTAGTCGTAATTTAGATTTTTGTTTTGAGTTCGCGAAACAAAAACAACGATCGGCGTCTGACACGCACCACACTTTTCGCGCTCGACCAGTGTTTCTAGCACAGAACGTGAGTTTAGTTCTTCTTAACGATCTCCCACCTAAATTTAAACATCCCGGTGCACCCACCATTTCGTGCACCATTGGAGATAATAAAATTGAAAAGGCCTTACTTGACTTGGGGGCAAGCGTTAATATCCTCCCCTACTTAGTTTATAGGCAACTTGATCTGGGCGACCTTAAGCCCATATGGATCACTCTCCAATTGGTGGATCAAACCGTGAGGATACCAAGAGGCATAGTTGAGGATGTAATAGTCCAGGTGGACACTTTCTACTTCTCGGTAGATTTTGTCATTTAGGATAAAGAGACCTTCTTCGCCTCGAGTAACCATGTCCCCATCATTCTTGGGCGCCCATTCTTAGCTATTGATAATTCACTAATTAATACTCGGAATGGGAAAATTCAACTCACCTTTGGGAAGATGACATTGGAGACTAACATCTTCAACATATCCCAACAGGCAAGGGAAGAAGATGATCTTCACACGATGAGTTTAATTAATGAGATTGTGCAAGAACACATTGAGGAAAATTTATGTGGAGATGCCTTAGAAGCTTGCTTAGTGTCTAGTCATGAGAGAAAGCGAGAGTGGTTAGAGGAGAGAAAAATAGTGGAGTTTGATTTCGAGCAAGTGAGCAAGGACATAGGTATTAATCGCGCGAGAGAGTTAAGGGACGTGAGCATGGAAGATTTTGAAAAAGAATTTGGGCATGTGGATGAGAGACTGAATGTAGAAGTCCAACCTTTATTTGACTCATTTAGTTACATGGATGAGAGAGAATGGCAAGATACAATAGATGAATTCCTTCGTAAGGACCATCCCTCCACATCACAAAAGTCTTTAGAAGAGAGAGAAAAAGAATGTTCAAAACACTCTCGAGAGAGTGAATTTGGAGATATAAGTCTTGAAGATTTTGAAAAATAATTAAGGCCGATGGATGATAGCCTTATTGTTGAAGTCCAATCCCTATTAAGCTCTTGTAGTCACTTAGAAGAAAGCGAATGGAAAGATAAAATCGATGAATTCATTCTTTGTGACCATCCACCGATACCACTTGAGGTCCCGGAGGTGATTGAGGAGAAAAATTATGTTTTATCCTACTTAGAGCCCGACCCATGCGTTCCAAAAATTGAAAGAAGCTTAGGTTTTCCCTCCGAGTCAGTGCATGGAGGCCGCGCTTTGAGTAAGCATCACGAGGATCCCTTTTTGAGTAGTCGCGACCAGTCTCCCAGTCTTTCCTTTATCTATGGGCGAGGTCCCAACTTGTTCCGATTATTGGTTTACGATATGAAGACGGGAGAGATGAGAAGATAATTGGACCCCGCTCACGGAGTCGGGTGAATTTATAGAGAGATGAGAGGTCGTCGTACCCCCGACGCGTATGGGGTGATTTTTATTGTATCATTGAGTCATGAGTTAGTGTCATTAAGTGTCTTTTTGCATTTTAAATATTTGCTTGTTTTATTTATCGCACTTCTTATTTTACCTTATTTAGATTTTAGTCCTTTTGATTGGGGACAATGAAAAAGTCTAAGTTAAGGGGGGGTGATGAGTGCGTATTTCTAAAACTTCACAAATTTTTAAAATGCCAAAAAAAATTAGAAAATTTCCAAAACAATTGAAAAATTCTGGAAAAAAAACAAAAATATTTTACTTCAAAAGAAATAAAAATTGGAGTTTAAACTTTTCAAAAATATCACCTTCATTTTATTTAAAGTCTCAAATTTCAAAAAATCAAACACACAAAGCCAAAAGTGACTAAGGATGGAGATTGAGCGTGAATTGACGACTTAATGAATAAAAGTGGAGATTAACAAACCCGGTGAGATTTCGAGCCTATCATTTTTGCGAGTTTATAAATCAAGCCGAGTTAATTGTTAACTCAAAGTTCTTTTCAGCGTTTTAATAAGTTGTCGAGGATCTCAATTCTTTCACTTTGATCGGTTATGGGAAATTGAATGTTGTCTTGAAAAATGCACTAAATAGATCTCTAAATTTAATTAATCTCGTGACGTACATGGTAACGCAATTAGTAATTTGGACAATGAAGTAGGTCCTCGTTTGTTATCCAAAAATATTGGCCATAAAAAGTTGTGAAAAATTCCCCTTTACAAACTAAGTTGAGCCAAATAAAATTTATTCTTTCATTTGATAACTCGAAAAACCCATAAAGCCCGAAATTGTGAAAATCGAATATTCATCAAATAAGTTCGAAAAGTGCTAAAAAGGGGCAAGAAAAAAAATAGAAGAATTCTCAACAAAAATAGCAAGAAAGAAAAAAATAGAAAAGAAGAGAAAATGAGCAATAGCCCGAAAAAAGCATAAATGGGCATCATAAATGAATTCTCCAATTCCGAAGTCCCCACCATTTCCATTTTACCCAAATACACCTTAAATCCAAGAAAGTCCTAACTGAGTTCGAATTGAGAAATTGTCTACCGCGTGGAGAGCTAAGGCACAAAAGATAATATAAGATATTCAATGGTGTGAATTAGAGGTGATGTTTCCGTTTCCTTATAACCGTATTCTGATGATGAGATCTTTTCACTATAGATTTTTGTCTTTTCAATCTTGCATGCGTGAACTTGTGTACATCATATTTACTCCTTTTATCATGCATACCGAGAGAAAAAGCCACATTTCTGAGTGATTCGTTTATGAGAGCATCCTGTGAGGTTTTGAAATAAAAGTAAATTTTCAAAAAGTAACGTAGTGATCAATCAATGGACGTCAGCGGTTCAGTTTTTGGCTTCGCATACACGCACTATTAATTGAGACTCTTGAATATGATTTTAAGATGACCATTTTTGGGGAGTTTAAATGTAGAATTTTTAAGTATTTTGAACTTTACTTTGAGTCAAAAATGAATTTTGTGGGAATATTCACTGCAAACCCTCACGAGACACCACTCGTCCTACTAGGGTAACCTAGGGGTTTTATGGCTTTTTTCATATGCTAAATGCAATCGCTTGCCCGCGAAAAAGATATTCTATCCCAATAAAGTTTTTTAAGGGTCCTTAACTCATACTCTCAATCTTTTACATTGCTCGGGACGCACAAAGTTCTAAGTTAGGGTGATTTGATTAGGCATAAATTCTTCATATTTATCCCCTTAATTTTGGTATTTTTATGATCCCGTGTGGTGTAAATAGCTTGAATTTGTTGCATATTTAATCTACTAACCCTTTTTGGCAAGTATTTCCTATTTTGTGTATCTCTTATGTATTTTATTGGTATTTCATGCAAGAAAGATGGAAAAGAGAACTCAAAATAGTGAAAGAAACCAAGAAATGGGAAGTTTAATGGAATTTTCGTAATTTTGCATCCATATTCTGGATATGGGGCCACTTGAAATTGAAGAGCTTTCAATTACGAGAACATTGGGAAAAATGGCACCTCAATTCGAGCTACGGTTAAGAAGTTATGGTCATTTGAAGTTGGGAGGAATGAAGAGGAAAAAACTCTGCCTAAATTTGCAATTCGGACCAATCCAAATCAAATGGAATGCGAACCGATTCGCCTTTGGTCACGCACCAGATCCGTTAAACAATTAGTCACACTTTCTAAATGTGACAAATTGCCAGATACGGGATTTTTATTTTGTCCTTATATTTTAGCCAAAAGAGTTTTATGTTTTGGGGACTCTTCTAAACGACCTCTAGCCTATATATTTAGTCATTAGGACTCTTTTTATTCATATGTCATTCATATAAAAGCTCCATAACAAGGAGGAACATCTAGGAGAAGAATTTACATATTTTGCACCTTTAATTTAAGAGCTTTTTCGGTTTTTCTTCAGTCTTTGATTTCTTCTTGCATGGGTGTGTTCTTTAATCTTGGTAACCGTTATTTCAGCACTTTTATTATTATTTCTCATGTTTAATCTCTCTTTCCATGCAATTATGAGTCCATGTAATGTAGAATTTATGTTTTTCATTAGATTTAACATGTCCGGCTATGTTTTTAAGGGTTGGGGTGCATGAACCTCGCCCGATGTAATTCACTATAATGGGAAATATACTTTTGAATTAAAATCTTAGATGAATCATGTTGCGTAACTATTGCAATTGTCGTAGGACTTTTGATCTCGTTTGCCCTAGGTAATCGGGATGTTTAAGAGTGCGATGCGCGTATCCGTTAATACGACACCGCTTTGTTCTTGCCTTTGATTTCATATGGTGCGGGCTATGATCCCTCATATATCGAATGCTTAGGATTAATAATGGCTGAGTTCATTTAAAATCTTAATTCCGAATCTAGTATCCTACGAAGTGAATTACTAGTGTGTGGGGGATTGTAATCCAACCTCTTGTTCTAATTTCATAGTTAAATGTTTAGTCCATTTATCATCACTATTTTAGTAAATTAGCGTAGGTGCATATTTTTAGTGTTTAGTTTCATTAGTAGTTACTTAAATATTTTCATATAGTCGTATTTTTTCATCGCCTAAATCATCTTTTCGTTTCTTTTAGAGTCAAAGCTAGGATTCTCATTCTTTCCAACATTGTTACGTTTATTTAACCTATTTCCAGACGATCCCGACTTACCGAGTTTATTACTAATGCGACAGGCTTGCACTTGAGCCTATATAGCATGCATTTTAGAACACTTTTTAAGTTGCGTCACTGTCCTTCGGTCATGCATTATTCAGATATGTGAAATTAACATACATTCTCCATTTGCCCTTTTCCTTTGGCACAATGACAACATTGGCTAACCATTTTGGTTGATAACTTTGCTGATGAAGTCGGCTTTATCCAACTTCCTCACCTTATCTTTTATCACCTCCTATTTCTCCCTGGAGTAGATCCTTCATTTCTGACTTACTGGTTTAGTTTCATCGGCCACGTTCAGTCTGTGGCAGAGGATCTCTGGGTTAATTCTCGGTATATCTTCGTGACTCCAACAAAAATGCTTTGTCTCTTTCTTAATAATTTAATTAACTCTTCTTTGATCTCTTTCTTCAGGGCTTTGCCGAATTGGCCGATTTTTTCGGCTTGTCCTCACTGTGGATGATGGATTTTACCTCCTCGTCTGCTTCATCCTTTTTATGCTTTCGCTCGTCCCTAGGGTCGAGAGTGTATATGTTATAGTTAGGGGTATCCCTCTTATACGCCTCTCTCTCCTTGGCCAAATTGAAGTAGCATTCACGTTCCTCAACCTGGTCACTTTGAACTTCCCCTACTCCATAAGGAGTCAAGAATTTTATCATTCGTTGAACTTTTAAAGGTACGACCTCAAAATCATTGAGGTATACTCATCTCGTAATTATGTTGTAGGTTGAGTAGACGTTCTCATCCTTAATGAAGAAACTAATCTTTCTTGTGAGACATTTTGGACAAGTGTTCCCCATTTTGACATATGTTTCATAAATACCGAGATGGTGGACTTTCCCTCTGTTAAAGCCCATTAGTGGTTGATGATATCAGATGAGCCTCTTCTTGCTTAATCCTAAGCCTTAAAAGCACTCCCAAAACATTACGTCGACAAAGCTTCCACTATCTACCAATATCCGAGGGACTTCATAACCATGTACTCTAGTTGTGATCACCAGAGATACATCATGTGGGTCTAAGATCCTATTAAAATCCAACCTTAAAAATCCAATAATCAGAGTGTTCATGTCTACATTCTTTCTCTTCTATGGCTTTGAATCAACGACGGCCAAATTGACTACCTTCGTTTTAGGAAGAGTTTTGGCTTCTGCAACATGAGCCTTACGGTCGGTTATCTCTTTACCACCCTGGACAAACCACAAAATATTATTTTCACATCATGAGAAATATAATGAAGTCGACCTATAGGATCAGTTATCTTCGGTGGGAGGTTAGGGTAGGCCTCTTCATTATCGTCTGATGCATTGTCATCCTTATTCACTGGATCATCAGCTTTACACCTATCATCTATTCTCTTTCAGGTATCGTCTCGACCACCCCTCTTATCCACATACTTTTTCAGTTCCCTTTCTTCAACATCTTTTCTATTTCATCTTTCAGAGCGAAGCATCTCTCAGTGGTATGTCCATGGTCTTGGTGGAATTCGCACAATTTACTTTTGTCCCTCTTGTGAGGAGGGTCTTTCAACTTCTTGGGCCACCTAAGAGATCGATCATTCTTTATCTGATTTAAGATTTAATCTGAGATGACCATTAGTGGGGTGTAGTCGTTGAACTTGTCGTCCACCGATCTCTTCTTGCTGTCTTTTTCCTTTGACTTTTGAAGCTTACTTCCACTACTTGTTACCTTCTCATTATCTACCTTGGCAACCATTACCTCCTCTGCATTCATGACCTTCCCAGCCATATCCAAGAGTTCAGTATTAGTTTTTGGAGGATCCTCGGCTAGCTTCATTAGGAGCTTCCCTTTTTGCAATACTCCCATTAGGGCGGTCATATCAATGCTCTCTTCATAGTATTCAACCTCTAATTTCTCCTTGTTGAATCGGGCTATGTACTCCCTCAAGGTTTCATTCTTTCCATGCTTAACATACAACATGTGTGTCATTTTCTTTCTGGGCTTTACTCCGAAGAAAAAATGATATATGAACCTCTCTACCCATTGCTTGAAATTTTCAATATAGTTTTTAGGGAGATAGGTACACCACACATGAGAAACACCTGTAAGTGTGCTAGAGAAGACCCGACATCTCATCTTTTCTAAGACTAAGTAGATATCGATTGTAGATTGATACATCTCAACATGATGGACGGGGTTAGTGCTCCCGTCATATTTTGGTGTCACTACCGATGAATGAAACTTAGCCGAGGTTGGATATCTTAAATTTTTTGCCATAAAAGGGGAGACTTCAGTGTAGCCCCTATGCAAGGACTCTCAACTCTTCAGTATATCCCCGATCTTTCCCTTCAATCGCTGTATGGAAACATTCCAAGGCTTGTCGACCAAAACTGCTATCTCTCCAACTTTTGAAATAACATTGTCTCCAACCCCCTCTCTCTCTCAATCGGGTGAACTCCATGCCAGCCATTCTTTGTTGACTATTGACCTCGCATTGCTCCCCCTATCATCCTCGTGAGGGTCTACGGTTATCACATCTATCATTCCTCTTGGAACCAACGATACTTATATATTTGGAGAGACGGTTTCTCAAATTACCTCTTGGGCCCAACCTATCAAAGGACGACCCTCTTCTTGGCATATCCAAAGCTGATGCCCATGGCTGACAGTCTCGGCTAGACCTTCAAATGTTTTCCCTAATTCGCTGAAGTAGACGCATAGTGTCTCCAAAAATCCGATAAGGCTCCCAACATTCCATATCGTCCCCTTCGTCATAATGGTCATATTTGTATTCTTAACCTCGTCTCCCCAGGCATAAAAGCCCAGGGTCGGCCACGTCTCTACGTCTTTATTGAGGATGGAGATATTTGTGTGGAGCCTAGGATGGTCCCTTGGTTACTGAATCCGGGAGGCCTTCTTTGGCGGCTGGAGTTATCATCTCGTCTCCGGTGTCGACGAATCTTATCAGGACATTCTGACTAAATGCGACAAGTTGCACTTGGATATTCTGTAGACTGGCTACTAATGAGCGTAACGCCACTTCCACTTCAACCATTTTTGATTGAGGTGGGGATTGGTTGGACCAACAGCCGAAGTCAATTCAGATGCCATATCTTCGGTGTACTGAAAGATTTAAAGACTGAAGAAAAGCTATAGAGGCTCAATAAGAGCTCTTTCAATGGTGATACAAGTCCACCTGAGCAGAACCGGATCACCACAAAAGAATTCGATGAACGCAAGCTAAGTAAGGAGTAGGAAGAAGATACACTTCGTTCCCACAGACGACGCCAGATTAATGATACCAGAAATGGTATTACCAAATCAATGTAAATATGTAAGCTCAATCTAATATAACAATGGAGTATAAACAAATATGTAAATGTAGAAAGAGATGAGACAAGGAGGACATAAGATAGTATATAAGTGGTTCAGCGTATCTAGGCCTACTCCACTGTGCGTGTGTGAGTGAATTCCACTAAAAAGGGCTCTAATGGCCTTTGGATACAGATCCATCAAATTTTTTTCTCTATATTTCAATTTCAACAGGGTTTTAGTAGGGTTTCGAATTAAATTCCTCCTCAAGGTAGGAGAAGGTGAATATTTATATGGCTGGGGTGGTGCAATGTGAACCCTTGGCATGTACAATATGGAGTGGCCAATGTATTGTAACCACCTGTTATTAGTGAATACAAATCATAATTGAGAGATATTCTTCACACGTGAGGGAGATGTTATTGCAATGGTTTTATCCACGTGGGGCTCGCAGCCCACGTGCAATCTCCCACGCGTTCCCCATTCCACGCGCCCTACCAGGTGTTAAATGTCTCCTGCTGTGATGGAGGTGTCGGGCTGGCCGAGTAAGAGACCCCCAAGGTCCTGCTGGTCGCATGCTGATGATTGTTAAATGGGGTATTAGCTGGCATACATCAGGCCGAGACGAGCATATGACAAGACCGAGAGGCTCTCGAATACTAGGAAGTCTGTCGAGACGATACAAGTAAGTTTATGACGATGGTTTATGGTCTTGGACTTGCACATGGACAAGACCGAGACCGAGATCGCTTCTTACTGGATATCTTGCGAGAGGTGGGATCTATAAGGAGTATTTTGATGAGGCACTTATGGGATTATCAAAGGAGGATTTTCATTTTTTTGATTTAACAAGCGAAAATGCTCCTCTGCCTCCTACTCTCTAGTTTCCCTCGAAATTTCCTCCCTCAACATCAGGAGTGAGCTTCATTTTTTTGGTTGATGGATAATCCTCAATTAGTATTGACATCTAATTTCCTTTTCCTTTATTATAGGCCCTGCTGATGACTTAACAGAGAAGGGTGAGTCAATCCCTCCTAGATATTGTAGGTGTAATATCTCATAGTTTATGTGAATTACTAATTAAAGAAAATAAATTTGCTTGCTTGTTATAACTCGAGAGGTCATTATTTATAGCTTTAAGTGTTAATTGACTTGGATTTGAAATTAGATTTAAGACACGATGATTAATTAATTAATTAATTAAATTAAGTAATAGTTGGACTCATACTGGGTAATTATTAAATAACTAAGTTGGTAGTTATTTGTTTTGGGTCTATTGGGTAATTGGCTTTTGGGACACGCGAAATGTCTATTTTTAGTTTAAAACAGTGGTTTAAAGTCCAATTGGTTTATTATATGGCTCGAACATGGTATTAAGTCATTTGAAAGTTATTTTTAGGCCCTTCTAGCTGAGGCCCATTTAGTGCCCAAACCCAATTCTCAAATTAAAGGGGTTTGAAGGGTGATGAGGGAGATCATTTATCACAAAATACAAGTGGGAAGGACTAGTGAAAGTGTGGGTTATATGGATTCACTTTATCTTAGGTCACACACACACACACACACACACACACACAAAGATCGAATATTTGTAACATTTTATCTTGATTAGATTTATGTGAAAATGGAAGATTAATTCCAAAGCTAAATATGCTAAACCAAAGAATTAAACCACAACTGAAGAAGAAGTTTGAGGAAAAATCCCTTTCAGGCAAAAATCTTTTAAGTTAGCACTTTCATTCGAACAAATGGCCCAGCTCGTTCCAACGAGCTTCCAATGTGTTGCAATGAACTGAGAATTTTGTTCCAATAAAAAACGATCTTCACTCTAACGAACAAAAGTGTTCGTTCTAACGAGAAGTGAACCTTTTTCAAACGAGAGCCATATCTCATTCTAACGAGATAAAAAATAAAAAGTTTATTCATGATTTTTTTTTATAAAAATGCCTCAATAGAAAATGAGTACATCCAAGAATAAATTTGAATAAGTTAAATAAAAAACCTAAATCCAAATAGTGTTGTGATGGTTCCAACTCGTTCGATCGTTGAAATATTTCTCGGTGACTAACTTATCTTCAATGAACATGGAAAGTATGTGCGGATGTGGTTTGTTCTGTTTGTAATGGGATACGTTAAAATATTTAAACTGTGAGCAATTATAAAAACTTGCTCGTACAAATCACCTCCTTTTGTTATTCTGGTACAAAATATAAATCGAACCAAATTAAACCCTTAAGGCAATGTATTATTAATGCCCTACCAAAGCCAAAAATGAAAAGACATTGGAGACTTTTCCTTCAATTGAAATGCTTCATATTGTATAGTCCAAGAGATCATCATCAATTCAAAAAAGACCCACACCTAGGGCTGTGTTTTGGTCGGATCGGATCAGAAATGCATGGTTGGGAAATTTTCAGCAAAAAAATCGGCGTACCGAAGACGAATCCTATGTTTTTTTGGAATTACGTTGTTTTTTGGAAAATCAGAATTTTTGGAAAATTCAGGAAAAAATATTTTTCGATAAGATTCGAAATTTTGGCATTTTGTTCAAAAAAATCAGAAAAGGTACAAATTTTTTTGAAAAAAATTATATTCTTAAAAATAAATATTGAACGATTTAAAACATTATAATTCTAATTTTTTGTTATTATAATGGAATTCATTTTAAATTATTAATCCATATATGACATTTAAAAAAATTAATCCATATGACATTTCAAAAAATAAATTTCGCCCAATATTTTTTTGTTCTCAATTTCCCTCACCTATTTTATTCTTGTTCCTTTTTTAATTTTAGTCTAGTACCACATTATTTTCTTAAGTTTTTGGATTGTTTTTTTTAAATTTTGTCTAGCACCACCTTATTCTATTCTTGTATTACAAAAACAATCCTAAAAGAGTACCTGCTTTTATACAAAGCAACCATAAATTAGTACAAAATAATAATAAATTTCATACAAAGCATCCCTATAAATATATTACAAAACAAACTTGCTTTTATAGTCTAATACAGTCCTAAAAATAGTCCAAAACAGTCCTAACTTATAATTAGTACAAAACAATCCAAAACAGTCCAAAAATAATTACAAAAATGGTCCAAAACAGACCAAAATAAATCCAAAACCGTATCAAAGCTTCCAAATCCAAGCATCATCCATTCTCCGCACTCCATTGAACATCCCCATTCCATTTCACTATTTAACCAAAAAATAAAAAAAATTATTAATCAACCAAACAAAATATGAATTTGAAAAATAAATGTTAATTGTTGAATGTAAAGTAAATGTCAACAATACCAAAATTCAAATAGTTGATCCAGACAATAAACCTATCATCTCCTCTAGCACAACTACAATGGAAAAAAAGAGCAAAACGAATCGTTATTTATTTCCAATATAAAATGAATTTATATACTGAAACAAAGTTGGGGAAAAATACATACCATTTTAATTGCTTCAAGTGACTCAATTATCTTCAACACAAAATGTAGTAAAGGTTCCTAAGACAATCTTGCGTACATAGAAAATATTCCAAAATAGAAGGAGTTAAAGAACATCAAAATTGGTCAAGGACCCAACTGGCTGTAATAAAAGTGGACTCGGAAGTAACCGATGTCACGGGAATGAATAATACATCAGGGGCCATTATGACAAGTGCGCGATACGTTGTAACTTTACCTTTACACCAAGGAATAACATCAAAATGACACTCGTCATTCTCCACAATACCATCACTCAAATACCTTTCCAAATCATTGAAAACGTTCGCATAGAACTTTCTCTGGAAAATACCTCTAAACAAGTCTTTGGCCTTAGGTTTTTTGGTTACTTTTTCATTAAGATTAGAGTCTTTGGGTACATCACCTTCATCATTAGGGGTAGAGACACCAAGACCCATGTAAGGTGTCTGTCCCGCTTTATAGTGATTATGAAGATAGTTAATTAAATCTTTCAATTTAATCACAAACACTTCCAATTTGTAAGACCTTTCAACTTCAGGAAACTTGACAAATTTCTACAAATATGTCGTATACCAAAATTCAACAAATTGTAATTTATATCGAGGATCCAACACTATTGCAACAACCAATATTGGGTTAAGAGAATCAAAATTGCAATACTTATCAAATTTTGGATCCATTTTAATGGACATGGCACAAAATATTCATCATCACTTACTAAATGTTCCATGAGAAGGTCTTTAACTTGTGTTAGTTCATTAATGTATGTATTGGAAGTTACATATTGTGAACCCGATAGACGTTTTGTAAGTTCATAGAATTATTCTACAAAAAGTGTGCAAAGATTTTAATTTTCTCCAATCACTTTCATCCAATATACCTTTTCCTTCCACATTACACTCAATCCTATAATTTGGGTCTACCTCATCTAAACGATTAAATACCCTCTTAAACTCCAACACCGTTTTTATCATTAGGTAGGTTGAATTTCATCGTGTCCTAACATCAAAGCACACCACCCTCTTTATTTCTAACATATCATCCATAACACACTTCTAAAAGAGTTGCATATGTGAGGGACTACTTCGCACATATTTGACACTTCGCCTAAGGCGCTTGATTGTGTCATTGACCTCCTTAACTCCATCTCTCATAATAAGGTTTATGACATGTACAAAACATCTAACATGAAATAACTTACACACTAATAACAAAGCGTTTCTTTTATTTAATTTTTTTTTTCAAATCTACAATACACGTGTCATTATTTTTTGCATTGTCAAGTGTGATAGTCATTATCTTTTCTAAATAGCATTCTATCAAACAACTCTCCACTGCCTTGAAAATTACCTCACCCTTGTGCGGATGTGGAAGCAGTAAAAAATTGACGATTTTCTTATGAACAACCCAGTCTCTATCAATAAAGTGAGAGGTCAAAGCCATATAAGCAGGATTTTTTAACGAAGTCCACATCTCAATGGTGAGGCATACTCGTGTATTAAAACACTTCTTTCAACTTGATTCTTTCCCCATGATACACGATTAAGCAATCCCTAGTTAGTGTTGTTCTACAAACCATATGAAATTTAGGTTGCAAATCCTCAACACTCTAAATCCTTCATTTTCACGTGATTAAAAGGAAATTGATCAATAATTACCATTCTTGTTAAAAATTTATGACATATATCTTTGTCAAATCTCCAATTAGTCGGTTGAGACCCTATAACATAAATGATGGTTTGTGTCATCTTATCTCCTTCATAACTGGAAAAATCTTTACATTTTTTAATATGATTCCATAATTAGTTAGTTCCCCCAGAAGATGGTGCAAGTATTATTACATTGTAATACTTGCACTCACAACAATCCGAATATTTTTTTATGCCCTCAATCAAGTGTTTTTCAAAATATCCCCATACTCCCGACGCTCTGTGATGCCCAGCTAAACCATATTTTGAGTGTATCTTTGTTTTTTTCTTATTATTATCAAGGTTGGGCTTACTAGTTACTCCAACACTTTCATCCATTGTTGACATCCAATAAAATTAAGTAAAGAAAGGATACCTATTTTGAGAAGAAAAAATCCAGTTGAGGTTGAGGAGTACAAGTCTCACTCATAAAATTTCCAGTTAAGGATAAGAAGTAAAAAAGCTTTGCTTACTTAACTGAAAACAACAACAACAAATCCTTAAGAAATAATCCAAATAGCAGTATATAGAGACCATAAAAGACGTATCAAATAACAACTCATTTTTTCCCTAAAACTATTGATCCATGGTCGTTTTTTTCTAAAACTATTTATCCATGTTCTTTTTTTTTTCTAAAACTATAGATCCATGTTCCTTTTTTTTTTTGAAACTATAAATCCATGTTCATTTTTTTTTCTGAAACTCTATCACACACACATACACAAAAAAAAAAAAAAAAAAAAAAATATATATATATATATATATATATATTCCTGAAACTATACAATATATATATACCAATACTATATATATTTCATAGATACTAGTCAGAAATGAGGAGCTTGAGAACGAAATGAGGAACTCAGAAATGAAGAACCCTTAGATGAGAGGGAATGAAACCCTTAGATGAGGAGAAATAAGGTGGAACCCTTAAAAAAATGAGGCGGAACCCTTAGATGAGAGGGAGAGATTTTAGGGATTTTAGAGTGAAAGAGAGAAGGGAGTCGGAATGAAATTTTAGAGTGTGACCTAAGATTGAGAGATTCTTTTGTTTTAGTTTGTGTAAGAAGCCCTAAAATCTAAGGGTTGTTATAAGAGTTGTGTATTAATTCAAGGCTATTATTAGTTGAGGTGTGAAGTTAAAAAAGGGTATATATTTTTTAAAGGGTTGTTTTTTGGCAAATAAATCGAAAAATATTTCGAAAATTCAGATTAGATATAATTTTGAAAATTCGAATCAGCAAAAATCAAAAATTCAAATTTTGAAAGAAATTTCCATTTTCGATCGAATTATTTTTGAAAATTTTGAAAATAAAAAAATCGAAAATCGAAACACAAAAATTGTTTCCAAAATCAGAAAAAAATCGGATCAAAATTCGAAAATATCATAAAATTGAAAAAAAACGACAACCCTACCTACCCCCATGAAGCAAAAGAAATACATTGAGACATATGAGAGCTTGACTTAAATAAAAACTCATCCTCAATTTGTTCTCCCCATTTTGGTCCATAATAGACAAGGGGTTAGAAACTAAGGATGAAATATTAGCATCACCCGAATCCAAATAAATAACATCACAAAGATAATCCAACAAGCACATGCGATGAAATTTCGAAGAACCACAACAACTATTTTTAAAAATTTTCAATTTTTTCAAAAATATAAAGTAAATGTATAAAAGCTACATATAGGTAGAAATACATCACACCACGTAATATCACTAAAGTATCCGAATCATGAAAGAGGAATGTAATTGTGTGAATAAGATTCGTAGGCAAATAAACATAAGCATTCATAACAAAGGCGCACGAAGTCATTGAGATACTTTTAAAGAAATAACTCAATTTCAACCTTAGGTGTTAAAATGTTGAACATAAATGAAATTGACTCTACTTATGCAACATGCCATGAGTTTAAATTCTTCTCAAATCATTAACGCCAAACTATTTAATATCTTTCAAGAGACTTCATTGTCCAACCGAGCTCCTACAATCTACCCTTATGAAATATTGCAATAAAAAAAATATTGGGAACTATTTAAAAATCGACGATATAGTTTAGGGGCTAAAATCTTATTTTACTCTTAATTATGTTTTGATGTCACCCAAAATTTCACTTCACTTTGTAAATTGTACAAAACTATATCGAATAATCCTTAATGGAATGAAACATAAGTTAAGTTCAAGTAAATTATGTAACAACTCGTCCTTTTAGAGATAATTAATTTCCATAACTAAATATAAATTGGAAATTTGGAGAATTTCTCGAAATAGTAATTTTTGGGATTTTCGAGGATTTAATATTTTTCGATGGGTGTTGTAATTATTTTTGGGACTAAATAGGTCGAAGTATTTTAATTATATGTCGCCGTGGAGTATAGCGACAAAAGAGGTAAGATTTTGATTAGAAAACCTGCATAAAGTTATTTTGGGTTAGAATAGTGATTTGCGGTCAAGTACCTCGGATGAAAATTTTGACTGCTCCATGAGTCTCAAAATGTCCGAGATAGTCGGAAAAGAGTGTCCGATTGTCGAAATTAAGTTTCGGGGAATTTTAGAGTTAAAAAGGGCTCGTAATTGAGTAAACGAGTCGTTTTTGGATTTCAAGGGGTTAAACCCTTTTTCCTTTCTATATAAAGAGGTAGAGTGGGAGACAAATAGAAAGAAAGAAAGAAAAGAGGGAGAAGAGAGAGAGGAGGAGAGAAAAAGAGGAGAACCGGGAGATTCCGGCCAAACTCCGCGGGATTCGGCTCAAGGTCGTCGGATTATATCCACGAGGCAAGTGTTTACTCGCTTTATTTACTTTTGAACATAAATCTCATATAGCAGTTTGGTATAAACAAACCCTAAAGATTTAGGGTTGGGTATTCGTGAATAAAACGGGTTTTCAGGAGTTAAAACGAATAAACCCCTAAAATTTGTTAATTGGAGAAACTTAGGTTTTAACCTAAATTAATTGGTGGTTTAGGGTTCAAGGATGTTTATAACCCTTAATATATGTGTATTTGTAGTTGGTTGAGGTTGTAGAACGTTGGGTGAGGCGACAAAAGCTTGGGAGAAGCTTTAATGGCCGAAACCGTCTCGAAGAAGACGATAAATAGTAGGAACTGCGTGTTAACCGAATGCATTCGTCCAGGGCAAATCGATTAGACTCTTGGATGAAATCTGTAGATCTCTTCGACGCGGTCGCGTGGGCACCGACCGCGTATTTTTCTGATTTTTTTTGGATTTATAGTGATTTTTCTACGGAAAGCTGTCTGAGATCAAAATAGTTAGTCATAAATTATGGCTAGAATTATTTGGAGATAAATATTAGGGGTTCTCAAATAGAGTGTTAGGACCTCTAAAGGAATTGATGAGAGATGAAAACTGTGGGTTTGTAGGAATAAATTCGACTTATAGTTTAAATGGTGAGTGGATTAAATTTTGAGTTTTGGGTTATATATAAAACCCTAAGCAGATTTGGGATTTTTGGACAAGATGAATCGATTCGGACAGGCCGAAACGATTCGGTAAGGGACAGTTTGAAAGTAGAACCATTTCTAATCGATTCAGACAGGCCGAATCGATTCGCAGGGTAGGCCGAATCGATTCGGTACTGGCAGACTTTTGAGGTTTTCTCCTTTTATGTTTAGGGAGACTTAATGTATGGTTTTGGAGACTATTATAGGAGTTTCTAAATGGAATATTAGGAATCCTAGGTGATGATTTGAGGAGGATAAGAAAACCTCGGATTAATTTAGAATGTGATCCGGGGTATGGAGTTAATGTTTTGGGATAAGAGACATTCGGGTTTATGTATAAGTCCTTAAATGAGAATAAGGTATTTATTAGAATCAAAGTAAGAAAATACTTTGGGTTTAGTATCATGCTATATGAAAGCATGATTATGATTCCTCGAGATTATCTTTGGGATTATGGATCATTGCTAGATGAGATTGGCGATTGTGGCCATATATATATATATATATATATATATTCGAGGATGAATATATGGTATATATATATATACTATGTGATTATAGTATATATATGATGTAATGTAAATGACTTTTGAAAATGTAAATTTAAATGTTTTCAAAAAGTAAAGATAAATGATTTTCATAAATAATAAAATATGGATACACACCTCTTTAAATCGCTATCATAAGGGAAGTTGCGTACGTATGGTGAAGCCCCCTGACTAATGAATGCTGGGTGGATATAGTCCTATAGGCCATATGAGAGTTTATTGTATATTTCTGCGCTGGTTAGGAGATTTCGGGTGTGGTCTTGACTATCCCGCAGGCATATGACCTCTTCCTAACGTCTTGCATTGTAGGAACCCAGGTTGTCTTGATGATCGGCCCTAGAAGATGATATCCATTTAGGGGCACGCACAATGGGTAAACTCGGACGAGCGGTCTTAGAACGCGTTATATATTTGTTAAAGCAATTTATGATAATAAATTGGATTTAATTTACATTTCCTGGATGGAAGAAGGGAAATGGGATAAAGGTTTTGGCTTCGGTAACACTCCCGAATGGAAGAAGGGATGTGGAAGCATATGATTTGGTAAAAGAATTTTTATGATAATAAAAATGGCTTTTAATACATTTCCTGAATATAAAAAGGGAAATGGGATATTTTGAAATGGAAAAGCATTTTTATGATAATAAAACTGGCTTTTAAAAGTATAAGATATGTTAAAATAATTCATGATAATGAATTGGCTCTTATGTATACATTTCCTGGATATAGGAAGGGAAATGAAAAGTATTGAGATAAATGGAAATAAATTAATTGAATTCTCATTCCGGGAGATAGATCCGGATGTATATTGTAATATGTATATATATGGATGAATCGAGTACCGAGTGTCTAATGGATCCCGACGATCGACCTTGCCGCATAGTAGTGTATCGGGGGGGTTCCTTATTTGGATTTCGCTTTGCGAGACACCCCACGCACGAATATGGCAATGTGTTGAGACTGGGAAGAAGTTTAATCCTTAGTGCTCTAATTAATTTTTTTGGTATACATATTTATATATATTATGTACTGAGGGACTAGCGGATCTCGATGATCGACCTTGCCGCATAGTAGTGTATCGGGGGGTTCCTTGTTTGGATTTCGCTTTGCGAGACACCCTACGCACGAACATGGCATAATGTTGAGACTGGGGTGAAGTTTAACCCTTATTACATTACTTGGAATATCTAGGGATGATAGTAATTATGTGATAGACTAGTTTAGCAGAGTAGCTTGACTAGGAGGTTTAGAAGGATGTGCTAGGAGTGCACTATTAGTGGAGAGGTGAGGGGTATCTTATGGGAGTGCGATACCAAACTTAAATATGAGATAAAACCTTTTTCTAAAAATAAGGCATTTATGCACTTGCTAACTATTTTCAAAACTCGGGATCTGACCCGTTTATCTACTTTTCCTCCCTTGCTATATATATATATATATATATATATATTGTATAGGTGTCCAGACATAGGGACACCTGGATGACACCTCTTTCGAGTCAAACGTCAGCTGCAGCAGCTGTGGATGCGTGCAGGTTTTTGATAGCCGCTTCCATTCTTGTACTCTAGATAGGAGGTACTATATAAATGTTCGGGCCAATGGTCCAACTGCATTTATTTATTCTTTTGGAGGATCATTCGATATGGTTATTTATTTTGACCGAGTGTTCGGTTATTTTATTTCATGTAAGTTTCATTTACGCAAAATTTGTGTGGATGTTTTTATTCGTTGTTGTTAAAAAGAGTAGTTAAGTAAAATTTTGACACCGGCCTAATAGGTTATTAGTAATTAAATGGATTTTCGACAGTGATGCTAAGAATGATCCATATGAGACTCCTGTTTTAATTTAATATTGGAGTGATCGCCCAGTATCTTATTAGGCGGGGTGTCACAGATGGTATCAGAGCATCAGGTTCTAGTGTCCTTAGGAATCTGTGCGGACGTACTATGCTTTCAACATTGCTCTCAATTTGTTATAGAGCCTTATGATTAGGATTGTTGAATTCCTGTGGTGAGATTTTGCTCTCCTGCCATAGTATAAGATTATAGAAATCTTTTGCGCGCTCGTTTGAGAATCGTGTGCGGGACGTATATGGTGGCAGGAGGTGGGGCTTTGATGGAGCTTTAAAGTTGAAGCTTGTAGTGGAGTTTCCTTTTAACGGAGAAGTTAAGGGGACTAGTAAGATGATTGTAAGGAGCCGGGTAAAGTGGTTAATATGAGTTCTACCTCAATGGAGGAGGTATATTTGGTGTGACTAGATAAAGTCACGGTATTAGTTAGCCCTAGACTTGTGTGTGTAATTTGAGCTTTGTGGTGGTATCGATAACATTATATCATGTATGCCTATGTGTTGTCCGCAATAGCGGAGTTTTATTTTCCTTCATTCTCCGTAGAGGCGGGTGTTGATATATATATATCTGGTTTAGGATACTCATTTTATATGTCTATAAGAGTATGGTATTATGGTGAGTTTATAATGTTATGGTGTTTTCGGAGAGATAGCATGCTAATGATGGCAAGACTATCGTGTTCGCAGTTCCAGGGTGGAACGGGTTGTTGTTGTGGTGTCTCACCTAGATATAGGTTGAGTTCACCTCTATTATTATGTACAGAGATGGAACTTCGATGAGCAGAGGTTTCATTATTGTGATTTGAGTATATGGCGACCTTATAGATATGATTTAAGGCCGCAGGATTATTGTTGAGCTATAAGATAAAGCTCATTATTGATTGCGCAAGGACTTAAAATTTGTGCGAGCGCTGGGTGGTGTGACTCTTAGTTAGAGATAGGAGTTCATACCACTTTTTGTTGAAATAGGGGATAGGGTTATCCCGGTTGCATGTTTGAAATAACGGAACTCCGTGACCGACGAAGTAAAGTGTCAATGTGTGGAGGGGTTCCTTGTTTGGATTTCGCTTTGCGAGACACTCCACACATGACTCTTAACGGCATCAGGAGTGGAGAGCTGTTATAGGATGCAAGGATGTTGGTTTTTTGCAAAGTCTTATAGTGTGGATGAACCACTATAGACTATGAGCCATGTGATGATGGTATGTTTATGGAAATATTGTACTATGGAAAAGCACTGAAGTGGTCCTCTCGCCACAGTGGGTGGGTGAGGTTGGACTTAGAGAAATTTATTTGAGGATAATAGCTAGCCTTGATGAAAAGGCAAATTTTAAGAAGGTATATTTTGGGGATGATGTTCGTAGTGTTCCTACAGAAAGTAGGCACTTCGATTAGTTAGGTTCCTTTCGTATGGGCGGAAGGATAGAATAGTAGGGATGCGTTCTTAGGTTAGCGAGGTAGGATTTAGGACGTCCCGCTGGTGTGCCTTAGGTATCTATATCTCGATGACCGACAATGCGAGGGAGTAGTGTAACGGGAGGGTTCCTTGTTTGGATTTCACTTCGGCGAGACGTCCCATGCATGAAACCGAGCAAATGTCGGGAGTTGAGAGAGGCCTTGGGCACTAGGGACACTTAGGATTACACTCGTTTCACGTAGGTAGGACTTGCCATAGACCTTAGTAGTATTAGGATGTAAGTTTAGTAGGATTAGTGGCGCCGAGGTTAGGAGAATTGAATTTCGCGGGTTGGGAGGACCCATGTGTGAGTATTACACCGAGGAAAGGAGACCCTTATTGGGAGAGAGTGTTATGTGTCAGATGTTCACTAAGGATGTGCAGATGTGCACAGGTTAGAAAGGTGTATGGGCACCTTAGTAAGTTGGTTTATGTACCGCCTGAAATAGAATGGGTGTAGTATATAAATTTGAAGTTTATACCGTGAGGCACTCGAAATAATGAGAGCAATGTGACGCTATTGGAGTCACTTTACGATATGGTTGGGAACCATTGGGTTAATGTTGTTCCCTTTGAGGTATTAGGATTTGAAGTGATTCTAGGATTTAATGTGTCGGTTGTATCCGAATTTCGAGGACGAAATTCCGTTGTAGGGGGAGTATGTAACAACTTGTCCTTTTGGAGACAATTAAATTCCATAACTAAATATAAATTGGCAATTTGGAGAATTTCTCAAAATAGTAATTTTTTGGGATTTTTGAGGATTTAATATTTTTCGATGGGTGTTGTAATTATTTTTGGGACTAAATAGGTCGAAGTATTTTAACTATATGTCGTCGTGGAGTATAGCGACAAAAGAGGTAAGATTTTGATTAGAAAACCCGCATAAAGTTATTTTGGGTTAGAATAGTGATTTGCGGTCAAGTAACTTGGATGGAAATTTTAACTGCGCCACGAGTCTCGGAATGTCCGAGATAGTCGGAAAAGAGTGTCTGATTGTCGAAATTGAGTTTCGGGGAATTTTAGAGTTAAAAAGGGCTCGTAATTGAGTAAACGAGTCGTTTTTGGGTTTCAAGGGGTTAAACCCTTTTTCCTTTCTATATAAAGAGGGAGAGCGGGAGAAAAAGAGAAAGAAAGAAAGAAAAGAGAGAGAAGAGAGAGAGGAGGAGAGAAAAAGAGGAGAACGGGGAGATTCCGACCAAACTCCGCGGGATTCGGCTCGAGGTCGTCGGATTATATCCGCGAGGTAAGTGTTTACTTGATTTATTTACTTTTGAGCATAAATCTCATATCGTAGTTTGGTATAAACAAACCCTAAAGATTTTGGGTTGGGTATTCGTGAATAAACTGGGTTTTCGGGAGTTAAAACGAATAAACCCCTAAAATTTGTTAGTTGGAGAAACTTAGGTTTTAACCTAAATTAATTGGTGGTTTAGGGTTCTAGGATGTTTAGAACCCTTAATATATGTGTATTTGTAGTTGGTTGAGGTTGTAGAACATTGGGTGAGGCGACAAAAGCTTGGGAGAAGCTTTAATGGTCGAAACCGTCTTGGAGAAGACGATGAATAGTAGGACCTGCGTGTTAACCGAATCGATTCGGCCAGGGTGAATCGATTCGGCTCTTGGTCAAAAAATGGAATTTGTAGATTTCTTCGACGCGGTCGAGTGGGCACTGACCACGTATTTTTCTGATTTTTTGTGGATTTATAGTGATTTTTCTACGGAAAGCTGTCCGAGATCAAGATAGTTAGTCAGAAATTAAGGCTAGAATTATTTGGAGATAAATATTAGGGGTTCTCAAATAGAGTGTTAGGACTTCTAAAGGACTTGATGAGAGATGAAAACTGTGGGTTTGTAGGAATAAATCCGACTTATAGTTTAAATGGTGAGTGGATTAAATTTTGAGTTTTGGGTTATATATAAAACCCTAAGCAGGTTTGGGATTTTCGGACAAGCCGAATCGATTCGGTAAGAGACAGTTTGAAAGTAGAACCATTTCGAATCGATTCAGACAGGCCGAATCAATTCGGTACCCTGCGAATCGATTCGGACAGACCGAATCGATTCGGTACTGGCAGACTTTTGAGGTTTTCTCTTTTTAAGTTTAGGGAGACTTAATGTATGGTTTTGGAGACTATTACAGGAGTTTCTAAATGGAATATTAGGAATCCTAGATGATGATTTGAGGAGGATAAGAAAACCTCGAATTAATTTAGAATGTGATCCGGGGTATGGAGTTAATTAATGTTTTGGGACAAGATACATTCGGGTTTATGTATAAGTCCTTAAATGAGAATAAGGTATTTATTAGAATCAAAGTAACGAAATACTTTGGGTTTAGTATCATGCTAATATGAAAGCATGATTATGATTCCTCGAGAGAATCTTTGGGATTTTGGATCATTGCTAGATGAGATTGGCAATTATGGCCATATATATATATATATATATATATATATATATATATATATACTATGTGATTAAAGTATATATACGATTTAATATAAATGACTTTTGAAAATGTAAATATAAATGTTTTGAAAAAGGAAAGACAAATGATTTTCATGAATAATAAAATATGGATACACACCTCTCTAAATCGCTATCATAAGGAAAGTTGTGTACGTATGGTGAAGCCCCCTGACTAATGAATGCAGGGCGGATATAGTCCTATAGGCCATATGGGCATTTATTGTATATTTCTGCGCTGGTTAGGAGATTCCGGGTGTGGTCTTGACTATCCCGCAGGCATATGGCCGCTTCCCAATGTCTCTCGTTGTAGGATACCAGGTTGTCTTAATGATAGGACCTGGAAGATGATAGCCATTTAGGGGAACGCACAGTGGGGAAACCCGGACGGGCGGTCTTAGAACGCGTTTTATATTTGTTAAAGCAATTTATGATAATAAATTGACTTTAATTTACATTTCCTGGATGGAAAAAGGGAAATGGGATAAAGGTTTTGGCTTCGGTAACACTCCCGGATGGAAGAAGGGATGTGGAAGCATATGGTTTGGTAAAAGCATTTTTATGATAATAAAAATGACTTTTAATACATTTCTTGAATATAAAAAGGGAAATCTGATATTTTGAAATGGAAAAGCATTTTTATGATTATAAAACTGGCTTTTAAAAGTATATGATATGTTAAAATAATTCATGATAATGAGTTGGCTCTTATATATACATTTCTTGGATATAGGAAGGGAAATGAAAAGTTTTGAGATAAATGGAAATAAATTAAATGAATTCTCATTCTGGGAGATAGATCCGGATGTATATTGTAATATGTATATATATGGATGAATCGAGTACCTAGGGTCTAATGGATCCCGACGATCGACCTTGCCGCATAGTAGTGTATCAGGGGGGGTTCCTTGATTGGATTTCGCTTTGCGAGACACCCCACGCACGAATATGGCAATGTGTTGAGACTGGGGAGAAGTTTAATCCTTAGTGCTCTAATAAATATTTCTTGGTATATATATTTATATATATTCTGTACTGAGGGACTGGCGGATCTCGACGATCGACCTTGCCACATAATAGTGTATCGAGGGGGGTTCCTTGTTTGGATTTCCCTTTGCGAGACACCCCACGCACGAACATGGCAGAATGTTGAGACTGGGGTGAAGTTTAGCCCTTTGTACATTACTTGGACTATCTAGGGTTGATAGTAGTTGTGTGATAGACTAGTTTAGCAGGGTAGCTTGACTAGGAGGTTTAGAGGGATGCGCTAGGAGTGCACTGTTAGTGGAGAGGGGAGGGGTATCTCATGGGAGTGCGATACCAAACTTAAATATGAGATAAAACCTTTTTCTAAAAATAAGGCATTTATGCACTTGCTAAATATTTTCAAAACTCGGGCTCTGACCCGTTTATCTACTTTTCCTCTCTTGCTATATATATATATATATATATATATATATATATATATATATATATATAGGTGTCCAGACACAGGGACGCCTGGATGACACCTCTTTCGAGTCAGACGTCAGCTGCAACAGCTGTGGATGCGTGCAGATTTTTTATAGCCGCTTCCATTATTGTACTCTAGATAGGAGGTACTGTATAAATGTTCGGGCCAATGGTCCAACTGCATTTATTTATTCTTTTAGAGCATCATTCGATATGGTTGTATATTTTGACCGAGTGTTCGGTTATTGTATTTCATTTAAGTTTCATTTACGCAAAATTTGTGTGGATGTTTTTATTCGTTGTTGTTAAAAAGAGTAGTTAAGTAAAATTTTGATACCGGACTAATAGGTTATTAGTAATTGAATGGATTTTCGACAGTGATGCTAAGAATGATCCATATGAGACTCCTGTTTTAATTTAATATTGGAGTGATCACCCGGTATCTTATTAGGCGAGGTGTCACAAATTACTTGTAAAACAGTACTAACACATTTTCATGGTATCTGACGTAACAATGTGAAACTTAAAAATTATAAATTAATAATAATTTTGTGATAACGCATTATTTAATTTAATGATAAAAATTGTAAATAGATTATTTTATTGTTCAAAGCGTAATAATTAATTTTATTTTAGACGACGCATGTTTAATTTAGAAGTTGTAGAAGTGTTATTATATGGGAAAAGTATAAGGATATGATTTTATAAATGTCCGTTATCAATTAATATGTTGTATACCGCTACAACCGTCGAAGAATGTTTAAGATCACATATATAACAAGACGATTTTGAATATCAAGTTTCTTCAACATTCAAGCCTCCGCGATATGAATTTGGTAAAGGTTGTGTTTTTATTCCTTAACATTTCACTTAGAATATTGGGATATTTTTCATCAAAAATTTTCTAGTGTTGGAGCGGAGTTTTTTAAGTTTTTTGTCAAAATTGTTTTTCGAAGTTTTAAGGCGCTACATTTTCTGGAAAAAGAAAAAATATTTTTTTTAATGGTTAGTTCGAGTGATAGCCTACGTAGTTCAAACGCCATACCATCTTGCACGAAGTTCGTTCGAGTGACACCTATCACCGTTCGAACGAGATTCAAATTCGTTCGAGCGAAATACCGCCTCAAGTTTTCTATTTAAATTAAACAACTTCGTTTTTCACAAGAAGACCTGCGAATTTAAACTGTGACGAAACTACTACTGCAGAAACATATGTCTTCTCACTTTTAGGTTCTTAAACCTTTTTGTTTTCAATTCACAAGATCCCAATGTTTATGTTAGTTGTTTGGGAACCCAAGACCCTACTTTGCTATTGTTCAACCTTTGTGGAATACGTCTCTATACTTAAAGACTGAGGTCATTGAGGTTCGCTGCGTGTGGATCTTTGCTGAGGATTGGAATGCGGTTCACGTGGGTTCCCTGAGTGGAATCCATTACAGACTCTAGACTGAGCGTGTATGTAGGTTTGCTGAGGTAAACTTATTGCAGATTTCATTGTGATTGTAAATTGCGATTTAATTCATAGTGAAATAAAAGGTTTCGCTCTTCAGGAATTTTTCCTGAAATCTGTGAATTAGCATATTTTTGTTGGTTAGTTTAACACTCGTACACATGTAGATTTTTATTTAAGGGCTGAATTAATTTGATTCAAGAATTGACTCTACTGAAATAAGTTTATGGTTGGAATTTGTACATTTATTTAAATGTTTATTGCACACACCGCATCACTTTTTACAAATTGGTATCAGAGCAGGTTACATTAATTTATTGTGTATTCCTATTTTTTCGTAAAATTGTGTGATATTGATTTTTTTTGAAAAATCATACTTTTAAAATTCTTGTAATGTTTCCAACTGAAAACTTATATAATCGGTTGCCAATTTTTGACGGGTCTAATTATGCTTACTGGAATGCTCGTATGATATCTCATTTAAAATTAATCGATGAGAGAGTTTGGGTCATTTATGAAAGAGGCTGGACTCCTCCCACTATCACCGTGAATAATGTCATGAATTTTACACTTGTATCAGACTAGACTGATGACGAGTTTAGGTGGAGCACTTTTAATTCATGTGGGCTTAGTGCAATTTTTGGAGATGTCACCCCTGACGAGTTTCAATGTATTATGACGTGCACCATGTTTAAATAAGCGTGGGATGTTTTAAAACTCACCCACAAAGGCACTAATGCAGCCAAAAAGTCTAAAATTCAAAATTTAACTACTCAATTTGAAACAATAACCATGCTTGAGACCGAGTGTTTTGACGACTTTTATGCACGTTTGTCTGACATGTCAACACTAGTTTTAATCTTGGTGAGCCTATACCTGATGCACGAGTGGTTAAAAAAATTTAAAGATTGCTGCCAAAACGTTTTATCCCACAAGTGACTCTTGTAAATACCTTAGGTAATTTGGGCAATTTAAAATTAGAAGAGCTGGTAAAAGACCTCCACACATAGAAAATTGATATGTTTCCTGACACTGTCAAGCCTAAGGATAGAAGGATAGCACTTAAAGCCCAGTCTAAAAAGAAAAAGAAAAAGAAAGTGAGTTTTTGTGAGTCCGAGTCTGAGGACGAGTCTGATTTTGATATGACCATGCTTGCAAAGAATTTTAAAAAGTTTGTCAAGTTTTCAAAACAAAATTCTTTCAATAAAAGGTTTTTGAGAAAAAGAAAGACAAGGCCAAAGAAAGAGATGAGAAAGAGAAAGAGATTGAGGGAGATTTGAAAAAGCAACATGTTTTGAGTGTGAGGGAAAATGGCATAAGTCGTTTGAGTGTCCCACTTGAATTAGGAGAGAGGGAAAGAAAGTTGCCATGCCAACCACCCTTAGTGCTAGTGAGGATGATGTGAAAGATTCCGGGGATGAGTTTTCACAAGGAAAGTTTATTGCCTTTTTAGCTAGTCACGAGAGCACACCCAGTTTGTCCCACGACGATGAGGACACTTGGGCACGTGAAACCCTCGAGGATGATTTGAGTATCTCAAGCGAGTCTGAAAGTGAGTGCGCTATAAGGAGTGATGGTCAGATGCAGATCGCATTTATAGATTAATATGCCGAGACCTTAAAGGCTAAAAAGTTAAACAAAGACCCAATTCTTAGGTTGAGAGATTTTGAGATATAGTTAGAAAGTTTGAAGGGTTTTGAGGCATGGGCGAGTCAACTCAAGAAAGCCAAGATTAATCTGACTGAGCAGTTGATTGTCGTGAATTGGGAAAAGAGTGAACTTATAACTCACGTGTCACAATTATAGAGATATCTTAATCACGCCCTGGAGGTTAAAGTCACTTTAGTGAACACATCTAAGAAGGAAGGAAATATGGTTCTCAATCCCATTTTGGGTAAAGGTGAGAATTTAGGAATAGGTCATGACGGTGCATCCACTTCACATGATGCACCCGAGCCGATTCTGACTTTGGTGTTAGATTCACATGGCTCTCATCGTGATCAACCTAGGCATCAAGTACCTGTTAGGAGAGCGCGTAGGAGCCATTTTGAGAGAGGTGTACCTAGGCCTGTTTATGTTTGCACACACTATAAGAAGAGAGGACACCTTAGAGAGTTTTGTTTTAAGTTGGGTCATATGTCATGTTTTGCTACTACACATGTTCACCCACCCACACCCACACCCACACCTGATGCTCCGGATGATTACACGAGAGAGTTTTAACATATTAGGGAGCAGGTACTATTTTTAGTCAAGACTTCACATGTCTTGATGGAGGTTTTCCATAGGATGTCACCACATTTGGAAAACTCCACCGCACCTACCGGTTGGGGACTACACTCTTTTGCTAGCATAGTTTGATTTGCATGATGATATTACTTTTGCCTATTGCTAGTATGTATTTTTTTAATTATATTTTTGCCCTTGAAAAATTTGAAAAATACAAAAAAGATTTTATTTTGATAAAATTTTGGAAAAAGACAAAAAGAGTTTTGTATTTTTGTTTTGCACCATATATGAATGGACATTTAGGATGACTGGGTCACAATTTCATTTCATATCCATGTGAGGATTTGATAGTGTTTTCATATGCATCATCATTTCATTTTTGTACTTTACAATGCTTGGAGTCATTGAGATGTAATTAGTGTCACTACCTACATGCTTAACTCATAAGTTCCTTTAATGCACACTTGCACGATTTTTTTTGATTATTTTACTTGTTTATCACATGTTGGTCAGAGTGTTATCATCTCAATTTTGTCTTTAAAATGAACCATATGCGATAAAACTTGACAATGGAAGTAGTGCATGTAAAAACCGTTTACCGTGAGGAATTTAATTGCTACAAAATATGATGAGTGAATCACGGAAAAGGGATGCGAGAGTTCAAAATTAACTCATCGTGAAAGACACTATTTAAAAGATCCCGAAAAAAAATTTAAAAACAATAAAAAGATAAATATGCCAAAAAGGGGCCACCCCAAAAGAAAAATATAATTATAATTATTTATGAGGGAGTTTGTATGGAAAGAAATGAAAAAAAAGTTTGCACGTCCTGACAGCGTCATGAAAAAACATTCATAGTTTTAGACGTTATTAGTGTGGGAATCACTTTTGACTTTGATGTGTTGATGGATTGAGTCGATGTCATTTAAATTCAACACTTTTAACACCTAAGGACGATTTTGAGATTCATTTGACAGGAGTAGGGGTGGTAAATGGATGAATACAGATCGGATACCATGTTTTCTATATCCGTATCCGTTATCTGGATGCACTATCCGTATCCATATCCGTATCCGTATCTGTATCCGCCCGAATAATTAAAAAACTATCCGTATTCGCTCGGATACCTCGGATTCGGATAATATTCGTATCCGTTTACATTGTTTAGCCATCGCAAAAAATAACCATTAAAAAGGATACAATATAAACTCTATAGAAAATTAGTAATAAATGAAGTACTAACCTTTAATATCCATGCTCATAAATCATTTGTGTGTCCACATTGTTTCCTTAAACCATCATGATAATGAAGTTCCAAAAAAACCTATTGATTAGTAGAATACAAAGTGCATACAATAATAAAATCAACTAATAATGAAAATACAATATCAAGTAAATGATTTGAACAAAGTGCAAATAGTTTTTCAATATAACAAAAGTGGTTCCACGATACATAGTCAAGTTTGCAGCGTCCATAAACAAAAAGTGGTGCCACAATACATACGAAGAGTTGAAATAACAATAAAGATTAATTTTTCCAAAAAAACCATCGCTCTATAAGAAAAAAGTTTGCAACATCTCAGTAGTCGCCATTAAGTATCCCTCATGACAACCAATATTTTATGCATATAAGAGTCTCAACGGCCTCTGAAGCCAACGATGAACGTGAGTCATCCACAATCCGACGGCCCCAACTAAAAGCGGACTCACACGTTATGGTCAAAACATGTATAACTATTATCAAATCCTATAATCAAGAATCAAATCCATGTAGTAAATCATTTATTTTTTTAAACAAAAAATCAAGAATAATAGTAATATTCATAAAAGAATAATAGTAATACGGAACTGAGAATAAACAAAAAGTCTTGTAGAAATTTCATATTTGCAGTGGGAATGTGACACTTTGGCAATATTTGATCTTTGAAGCTTATGTCAAAGTCTTATGCACTTCTTAGATATGAATCAATGGTTACCAGATACTTTCCCCCTGAGTACCATGATCCATAATTCGACTAACCTTTTATAGCATCGTCATGATTTTATTTTCAAGAGAAGACAACCAAGTACTAAATACAAAAACCTAATTTAAATCCATAAATTGAGGATACGTGTGTTTGGGTATGCTATATATGTGATCATGTACCCTATTAATGTGGAGTTTTCACTAAGTATCTTCCTAGTACAAGACGTCTTTAGAAAATTATTATATGTTTGATCGGAATAGCTGTTGGGTGGAAGAGGGAACCACCAGAACCACCAGTAATAATCTTTTTCTTTTTTAAATAAAAAAATAAATTGGGTAGAAGAGGGAACCACTGGAACAAACGGGAATGATGGGGTATTAATTTTCAAACCTATTGGACAAGGGAAGAGATCGGTGAGATGTTTTTACTGCTTAAATAGAAGAGGGAATGATCGACGGAAGGGTAGGGGAAGCGATTGGCGGCAGGACAGGAGGGAGGCACCAACCGGCGGTGGTAGACATGAGATAAAGGGTTTCGTTTGATAAGTTTTTGGCAAATGGGTGAAAACGATGTGTGTTGTGTTTATTAGGAAGGAAATTATGTTAGACTTTTAAAGTTTTCATAATTAAAGTTATGCCCCCAACTTTTATTGTAAGTTTTAGTTTACACATAAAATATTATATAAGTAATAATTTAAACAAATGTTAGACGGATACGGATATCTGGTAAAATGGATACTCCGCATCGGATACGAATTATCAGTGTACGGTACTAGTACTATACATATTCGTATTCGTTTTCTTGGATATTTTTATAGAGTATCCATATTTGTATTCGTTTCCATTTTTTCGGAAAAATATCGGCAAATTCGAATTCGGATATCGGACGGATGCGGATTTTCGAATATATGTTTACAACCCTAAACAGGAGTACACGTACACATCGTGCACATATATTATGTTTGATTGCGTTGATTTTCCTATTGAATATGTTCACACCCATTCATTCCATTTTCGTGATTTGGTTATCTTAGTGTAAATTCATGGTGTAATTTTGTTTTTGTATGAAAAAAATAAAAAAAATAAAAAATAGTTTGTGGAAGCTTTGCATATTTGTCCTGACAACTCCATGCTTGATTTGTTTATTCATTTCCATTTCTAATTTGGTCAAATAAAAAGGGGGAGAACGAATTATGAGAGTTTTTGTATTATGGGGGAGATTTGATTATGATAATTGATGTATTTTTATCATTCCAAACTTGATGTTCACGAGGTATTTGCTTTGTCTCATGTTGTGTAGGTACAACAATGGAAGATCATATGTTACACATCCTGATGAGAAAAGCTTGGAGATTTGAAGAATTGATGTTGAAGATTTTGAAGAAAAGTTTTGAGTCCTACATGTTTTGTATCTTTTTGATTTGTATAGTCATTTTATGTTTTGATAATTCAGATGTTTTTATTTTTTACCGACATAGACAGAGAGGGAGATTTGTATGGACATGATTTTATAAATGTCCGCTATCAATTAAAATATCATATATCGCTAAAACCATTGAAGAATGCTCAAGATCACATACGCAACAAGAAGATTCTGAATATCAAGTTTCTTCAACATTCAAGCCTCCGTGAGATGAATTTGGTAAAGGTTGTGTCTTTATTCCTTATCATTTCACTTCGAATATTGGGATATTTTTCATCAAAAAATTTCTAAGGGTTAGAGCGAAGTTTTTCAAGTTTTTCGTCAAAATTATTTTTTGAAGTTTTAATGCGCTGCATTTTCTGTGAAAAGAAAAAAGAAAAATATTTTTTTAATGGCTCGTTCGAGCGATAGCCTATGTCGTTCAAACAACATGCCATCTCGCGTGAAGTTCGTTCGAGCGACACATGTCACCATTCGAGCGAGATTCAATTTCATTCAAGTGAACTACCACCTTAAATTTTCTATTTAAGCGTGTTAAACAACTCCATTTTTCACAAGAAGACCTGCGATTTTAAACTGTGACGAAACTGCTACTCCAGAAATATATGTCTTCTCACTTTTAGGTTCATAAAATTTTTTGTTTTCAATTCACAAGATCCCAATGTTTATGTGAATTGTTTTGAAATCCAAGAACATACTTTGCTATTATTCAACCTTTGTGGAGTGCGTCTCTACACTTGAAGACTGAGGTCATTGAGGGTTGCTACGTGTGGATCTTTACTGAGGATTGGACTGCGATTCATATGGGTTCACCGAGTGGAATCCATTGCTGACTCTAGACTAAGCAGCTATGTAGGTTTGCCGAGGTAAAGTTATTGCAGATTTCATTGTGATTGTAAATTGTGATTTAATTCATAGTGAAATAAAAGGTTTTGCCCTTCGAGAATTTTTCCTAAAACCTGTTAGTTAGAATATTCGTTTTTGTTGGTTTGACACTCGCACACACGTAGATTTTTGTTTAAGGGTTGAATTAATTTGATTAAAAAATTGACTCTAATTAAATTAGTTTGTGGTTGGAATTTGCGCAACTATTTGAATCTTTATTGCACACAGGGCATCACTTTTTGCAAATTGGTATTAGAGCAGGTTACACTAATTTATTGTATATTCCTACTTTTTCGTAAAATTTTGTGATATTGATATTTTTGAAAAATCATATTTTTAAAAATTGTTGCAATGTTTTCAAGTGAAAACTTATATAATAGGTTGCCAATTTTTGACGGGTCTAATTATTCTTATTGGAAAGCCCGCATGAGATCTCATTTAAAGCAATCGATAAGAGAGTTTGGGTCATTTTTGTAAGAGGCTGGACTCCTCCCACTGTCACCACGAATAATGTCACAAATTTAATTCACGTGGGCTTAGTGCAATTTTCGAACACGTCACCCCTAACTAATTTCAACGTATTATGACATGCACCACGTCTAAAGAAGCGTGAGATGTTTTACAACTCACCCACGAAGGCACTAACACGGTCAAAGAGTCTAAAATTCAAAATTTAACTACTCAATTTGAAACAATTACAATGCTCGAGACTAAGTGTTTTGACAACTTTTATGCACGTTTGTCTGACATTGTCAACACTAGTTTTAATCTTGGTGAACCTATACCTGATGCACGAGTGGTTAAAAAGATTTTAAGATCGCTGCCTTAATGTTTTATCCATAAAGTGACTATTTTAAATACCTTAGGTAATTTGGGAAATTTAAAATTAGAAGAGCTGGTAGGAGACCTCCAGACATATGAAATTGACATGTTTCCTGACACTGTCAAGTCTAAGGATAGAGGGATAACACTTAAATCCCAGTCTAAAAAGAAAAAGAAAGTGAATTTTTGTGAGTCTGAGTCCGAGGAAGAGTCTAATTTTGATATGAACATGCTTGCAAAGAATTTTAAAAAGGTTCTCAAGTTATCAAAACAAAATTCTTTAAATAAAAAGTTTTTGAGAAAAAGAAAGACAAGGCCAAAGAAAGCGGTGAGAAAGAGAAAGAGGGTGAGGGAGATTTAGAAAAATTAACATGTTTTGAGTGTGAGGGCAAATGGAATAAGTCGTTTGAGTGTCCCACTAGACTTAGGAGAGAGGGCATGAAAGTTGTTATACCAGTCACCCTTAGTGATAGTGAGGATGATGTGAAAGATTCCGGGGATGAGTCTTCAGAAGGAAAGTTTGCTGCCTTTTTATCTAGTCACGAGAGCACACCCAGTTTGTCCCATGACGATGAGGAAACTTGTGTACATGAGACCCTCGAGGATGATTTGAGTGTTTCTAATTAGTATGAGGGTGAGTGTGCTAGTGAGCTCTAGATCGTATTTAGAGATTTGTATGCTGAGACCCTCAAGACCAAAAATTTGAACAAAGACCTAATTCTAAGGGTGAGAGATTTGGAGATAGAGTTAGAAAGTTTAAAGGATTTTTATCCATGGGCGAGTCAACTCGAGAAGGTGAAGATTAATATAAATGATCAATTGATCATCGTGAATCGAGAAAATAGTGAACTTATAACCCATGTGTCACAATCAGAGAGAGATATTAAGCAAGCTCTGGAGGTTAAAGTCACTTTAGTGAGCACATCTAAGAAGGAAGGAAAGATAATTCTCAATCCCATTTTGGGTAAAGGTGAGAATTCGGGAATAAGTCATGACGATGCATCCACTTCACATGTTGCACCCGAGCCGATTCAGACATTAGTGTTAGATTCACATGGCTCTCATCGCAACCCACCTAGGCATCCGCGTATGAGATATTTTGAGAGAGTTGTACCTAGGCCTGCTTATGTTTGCACACACTGTAAGAAGAGAGGACACCTTAGAGAGTTTTGTTTTAAGTTGGGTCATGTGTCATGTTTTGCTACTACACGTGTTCTGACGCAACCACAAATGTGTCTAGTGTGCGTGCTATTCAGGCTCAAGTGCAAGCCTGTCGCTCAAGTAATAATCGGATAAGTCGGGTATCGATCCTCAGGGAGATAGGACAAATGAAGTTGTAACGACGTTGGAAAGACGAAGGTAACCTAACTTTGACTCTAAAAAGAAAGAAAAGGTGATTTGTATTGCGAAACAACTACAACTAGATGCAATTTTGAAAATGATTAATTAACGAGATTATGAATAATTAAAATGGAAATACTCTAATTAACTAAAGGACTAATGACAATTTGACTAAAACTTTGACTATGAAATGAGAACGATAGGTTGGGTTACAATCCCCCACACCCTAGTGATTCACTTCGTTGGATACTAGATTTGGAATTAACACTTTAGATGAACCCGATTTTTAATGCTCCTAAGTATAACATATATGAGGAATCGTAGCCCGCCCAGTATGTAAGCAAAGGATGAATTAAAACCCAATCTTTAACACTCCTAATTATTACATATATGAGGGATCGTAGCTTGCACAATATGTAAGAACATGATGAATTAAAGTACTATCATATTATTTAAGATACAATTCACCTAAGATTTTAATTCCAACTTCTATTTCAACTATCATGACTTACATCGGGTGGGGTTCATGCACCCCAATCCTTGAAAACTTAGCCGGACATATTAAAACTAGTAGAAAACATGTTTTGAATGAAAGAGAACATTTTTTACTAACAACTGAAGGTGAAGAAGAATGAAATTACCAACTACAGAATTATCTACTGCTATAATGAAAGCAAAAATTGGAATAATATTACTTGAATTGCAAAACTGGAATAAAAACTAGGGTTTCTTGTTGTTGTCTTCTCTAAACTAATTACAATGCTTCTCTAACGAATTAGAAGCCCCCTAAATATCTCAGAGGTATTTTAAATTTATACTCTACAGATTTCTAAGAGTTTCAACCATACAAGACTCTTATTTAACAAGTGGATAAGTCCAAATTTTAGATACCCGAACCTACCCTGTTAAGGTGATTCGGTTCAGTTTGCCTTTTGACAAAAGTTTTTCCATGAACCGGTTTGGTTCGTTTATTTCCTCTTCGGTTCGGTTCCATCTTTTCATGATTCATATGAAGTTTGCCCAGTATAGGATTGGTTTGTTTTTCCATACCTTTGGTTCGGTTCCATCTATTCGTGCTTCACAGGAAGTTTTCCCAGTATAGGATCGATTTTTTTTTCAGACCTCGGTTCAGTTCCATATTTTCAGGAACCTTTTCCTCTTTGTAATTTTGAGGACTTGTTACCCTTGATCCGGAACTCAGATTAGGATGTTGATTCTTCCTTAGATGCACTGAATTCCTGTAAAATAGATAGGAGATACATGAGACTCGGTGTACTAATAAAAAAATGTCAATACCAATGATATGAGATAAACCCACTCGAATGACACGTTTCGAAGCGATAAAAACCTCTAAATTAAGGGGATAAATGGGAAGAATTTATACCTAATCAAACTCCCCTGACTTATAGCTTTGATCGTCCCGAGCAATGTAAAAAAATTAACACATGGTCTAACTTTAAAATGGGATAGAATACCTCTTTTGCGGGCAAGCTATTGCATTTAACGTATGCAACAAGACTTTAAACCCCTAGGTTACCCTAGTAGGACGAGTTGTTTCTTGTGAGGGTTTGCAGTGAACATACCCACAAAATTTGACTTAAAGAAAACTCAAAATACGCTAAAATTGTATAACTCAAACTTTTCCAAAAAATAGTCATCATCAATTCACGTTCGAGAGTCTCAAATCATAGTGCGTGTGTGCGAAGCCAGAAATTTAACCGCGAATTTCCACCGATTGACCGTTACGTTACTTATCCGAAAATTCATTTTTATTTCAAAATCTCACAGGATACACTCACCAACGAATCACTTGGAATGTGGTTATGTTCTCATGGTATACGAGGTTTATAAGAGTAAATGCATTGGAACCAAGTTCATGCACACAAATAGAAAGACAAAATTTTATGGTAATTGGATCTCATCATCGGGTTGCGGTTATAAGAATACGTGAACATTGCCTTTAATTTATATCTTTAATCTCGTTTATTATCTTTTTGTGTTTTAGCTCTCCACGCGGTAACCAATTTCGCATTTTGGACTCGGTTATGACTTTTTCGGGTTAAAGGTGTATTGGCTAAAACGGGAATGGTCAGGAAATTTGGAATTGGAAAATTTTCTAATGATGTTCATTTGTTCTTTTCCAGGCCTTTGCTCATTTTTCTTTTCTTCTTCTATTTTTCACACTTTTCTTTTCTTGGTATTTTTATTGAGCATTCTTCTATTTTTTTCTTGCCCCTTTTTATGCACTTTTTGGACTTAATTTCTGGGATTATTAACTTTCACAACTCCAGGCGAATTGGGGTTTTTCGGGTTGTCAAATGAAAGGGCAAAAATTCTTGGCTCAATTTTGGTTTGCAAAAGGAATAATTTTTGGAAATTCATTTTGGTTTGCAAATGAAAAGCGTTTTGGAAATTCATTTTGGTTTGGAAATTGAGCCAATTTTGCAAACCAAAACGAACAAGTAAAAAATTCTTGGCTCAATTTTGGTTTGCAAATGAAAAGCGCGAATAAATAAAATGAACAAGTAAAATAGATATGCAGATTTTATAGATACCGAGAACATGTGTTACAAGGGAGAGGGGAGAAACACATAACAAACATTTTTAAACAGCCAACACGACACAACAAAAAAAACAACAACAACAACAACTATGAAACCAACTAACATAAACAACAACAACATAAATGGGCTTTACTAGGGAGGTGGATTGGAGGGTCCGGGCGCGCTGGGATCATACTGGTCATAGAAGAAGGTTGGAGGGGGTCCACCAAAGTTGAGCTCGTATAAGTGAGTTTGGATACGATGCATCATTCCCGTATCCCTTCGGTAGGCCTCTTGATCACGTTGATATTATGTGAGGAATTCGTCAAACTGGGTTTCCATTGCCGAATGGCGCCTATCAAATTTGGTACCCGGTGGCTCAAAATCTGAGTCATTTTCTTCGTCGTACTCTTCTTCATCTTCCCCACCCATCACGACATCCTCAGCCTCGTACTCTTTAACATTGATCGCCTCATCTTTATCTACATCAACCACTTCCCGTGCTGCTCGAAGGGCTACCTTTGTTGGGCACTCCTATTACATAGTGCTTTCCCAATGGGCTCCGAGAGGCATGGAGAGGCTCGAGGTGACTGGATACCGACATCGACAAGAATGGAGGTGATGATACATGCATATGGGAGGCGCACCGCACCTTTTTTCTCTAGGGCTTCATAAAAAATATTGGTGTATAACACGCGGGCAAGATTGATAGTGCAGTTGGGATAAAAAAGGTGGTAGACGAGGTGGCTTGGCGAGGGCCCATCGCCGAGTCATTTGTGGCATGAAGAAAGTTATCGCAAATGATATGAAATGTAATGCGTGCCTTATCATTGAGGCATCCCACGAAGAAGTTTCCCCTTTCCCAAATCTCGTTGGGTGCGAGACGGTCGATGCATGTCTGTTTCGGAATGGTGGAGGCATTGATGGGGTAGTCATAGGCGTCCGGGTTTGGAACTCCCTTGGAAGAACGTTTTTGGGACAGAATAGCCAAGGAGAAAGGTATGGGGCGTCCGTACACAAAATCTTGGCCCTCAAACTTGCCCATGCGAACGAAAGAGCCATAAAAAGATCGAACCTCATCGGACCAGACAACATTGTGGGGTTCTTCGAGATATTGTGTCCACCCTCATCAACTGAAAAGAGTGGTGACTGAGCGGGGCATCTCATTCTATTTAACGACGTACTCGATGTGAAGATGGTGGGATATGTCGAAAAATTTCTCACACCAAATGTGTTCCATGTGAGTGCGGTATTCCCCATTACCGTTAGGAAGGACCTCGGTAGACAGGTATTTTGAGGGCAGACCTGGGTTGGCCACGGGAATTTTTGGGGGTAGATGAAATGGAAGAGATAGGTTAAGGTAGGGAATATGTTATGGAGGTGTGGAGGAATGGTAGGGTAGAGGTAGTATTTATAGGTGGGGGGTTGGGTTTGAGGCAAAGAATTTGGAGGGAAAGAAGGGTGTGAAAAGGAGGGAAATGAAGGTATTGGGATAAGGGGGAGGTATCTTGAGAAGAGGCAAAACTATAGAATCCGAACCGATCCAGTACAGGGGGGAACCGATCCGGGTATGGGATTTTTTTCCTCGATTTATCACAACTGAACCGATCCAGGACAGGGGATTCGATTTGGTTCACCTCAGAACAGAATCTTTTCACTCAGAATTTATAGCACCCTCGAATTTTCGAACACTCTCTTACTTATTCTCGCACTTGGACTTCCTTGACTCCCTTACAAAATGCGTGTTAGTGTGCCTAATCCTAACCCTAACATCTCATAGCCTAGCTACAGACTCTAATTAGTCTATCTACGCACAATTACTATACATAAGAATTCACCCCATACGCGTCGGTGGTGAAATGACCTCTCAGTTCAAGCTCACTCTACCCCATAAACGGGGTCCGATAACCAAATGGTGTCGATTTCTTCTATGTACGCCTCAACATATATCTTTAGGCGCTGTCCATTAACTTTGAACGCGTTCCCTCCTTATGGATCTTCTAATTCTACAACTCTGTGGGGGAATACGATTTTCACAACGAATGGACCAGTCCATCGGGACCGCAATTTACTCAGAAATAGATGAAGTCGAGAGTTGTAGAGGAGTATCTTTTTTCTCAGTTGAAACTCTTTTCGTCGAATAATCTTATCATGTGCTAGTTTCATCTGGGCTTTTGCAATCTTGGCATTCCCATACGCATCATTGCCTATCTCCTCTAACTCATACAGTTGAATCTTGCGAGCTTCACCGTCTTTATCCATATCGTAATTTAATCTCTTAATGGCCCAATACGCTTTGTGCTCCAAATCAATGGGAAGATGGCAAGGTTTTCCATACACAAAGAGGAATGGGGACATTCCGAGTGGGTTCTTGTAAGCGATACGGTAGGCCCATAGCGAATCGTTCAATCGAAGGTACCAATCTTTTCGATCGAGATTGACGGTCTTCTCTAGTATGTGCTTGATTTTGCGATTTTCCAATTCGGCCTATCCATTCGTTTGTGGGTGATATGTCGTTCCCACCTTGTGAATGACACCATACTTTTTCATAAGTTTTTCAAATGGCTTGTTATAAAAGTGTGTGACGTTATCACTGATTATCGCTTTAGGTGCACCAAAGCGAGAAAGTATGTGTTCGTGCAGGAACTTTATCACCACTTTATTGTCATTAGTCTTAGTAGATATAGCTTCCACCCATTTAGAAACATAATCTACCGCGACTAAGATGTATAGATACCCAAAGGACGGGGAAAAAGGGACCATGAAGTCAATACCCCAGCAATCGAAAACCTCAATGATGAGAATCGAGGTTAATGGCATCATTTCTCATCGGGTAATCGCCCCCATCCATTGACACTTGTCGCAATATTTGAAAAAATTGTTAACATCCCAAAATATTGTGGGCCAGTACAAATTGTATTGAAGAATTTTAACGGATGTCTTTTTCATGAAAGAATGGCCTCCACATGCTTCTGAATGACAGAATTGGATAACCTTTGGAATTTCATCATCCGGTACGCATCGTCGGATGATTTGATCGGCATAATATTTAAAAAGGAATGGATCATCGTAGAAAAACATGCGCGACCAAGTGATGAATATCTTCTTATCTTGTGGTGTCCAATCAAGTGGAACGTCTACCGTGATAAGATAATTCACTATATTCGCAAATCAGGGCAAAGAAGAGGTGGCAAAGAGTTGCTCATCCAAAAAATACTCGTCTATGGGTGTAGGATCACTAGGTACATCGGATGAAAGCCATGATAAGTGATCGACAACGATGTCTTCTACTCCTTTTTTATCTTTAATTGAGAGATTAAACTCTTGTAGGAGTAGGATCCACCTTATGAGGCACGACTTTGTGTCTTTCTTCGCAAGTAGATATTTTAAAGACGCATGGGAGAACCAAAAAGATAGGAACGAAACTTGTCAAGAGAAAATACTATCGCTAACAACTCCTACTCCGTGGTGGAGTAATTGAGTTGTGGTCCGGTAAGGGTCCCACTAGCATAGTAGATGACATGAGTCTTATTGTCCTTTCTTTAGCCCAAAATAGCCCCTACTGCATAATCTCTAGCATCACACATAAGCTCGAATGGTAAGGATCAATCCGAAGCTTGCATAATGGGAGCGGACACAAGCATGTTTTTTAGTTTTTCAAAAGCGCTTTGGCATGCTTTCGTCCACTCAAATGGGGTGTCCTTAATAAGAAGATTGCTTAAGGGTATAGCGATGGCACTAAAGTCCTTAATGAACCTTCAATAAAACCCCGGATAGCCTAAGAAGGAGCGCACATTTTTTAGCAATTTAGGTGGGGGTAGGTCAGCTATGACATCTATCTTTTGTCTATCAATATCGATCCATTTGGATGACACGATGTGGCCAAGAACTATACCCTCAGTTACCATGAAATGGCATTTCCCCAATTCAGCACTAAGTTCTTTTCCACACATCGAGCTAGTACTTCCTCAAGATTGGCTAAACGTAGGTCGAAGGAGGTGCCAAAAACACTAAAGTCATCCATAAACACCTCTAACCCTCTCTCAAACATGTCACTGAATAAGCTCAATATACACCTTTGAAAGTTTGTCGGTGCATTACACAAGCCAAATGGCATACGTTTGTAGGCAAATGATTCAAAGGGGCAAGTGAAAGTTGTTTTCTCTTGATCAAGTACATCTACCTCAATTTTTTTATATATGGAATGACTATCTAGGAAGCAATAATAAGGGTAGCCCATTACTCTTTCAAGCATTTGATCAATAAATGGTAAGGGGAAACGGTCTTTCCTAGTTTCCGCATTGAGTTTCTGGTAATCAATACAAACGCGTCATCCAATGGTGGTATTTTGGGGAACTAGCTCTCCCTTGGCATTTTCAATCACAGTCATTCTCGACTTCTTTGGGATAACTTGAATAGAGCTCACCCACTTTCTATCCGAGATTGGGTAGATAATCCCGGCATCCAATAATTTTATGATTTCGATTCTCACCACATCTTTCATTATGGGGTTTAGCTGTCTTTTCATTTCTCTCCAAGGCTTAACATCCTCTTCGAGGTGAATATTATAGGTGAAAATTAGAGGGCTTATCCCCTTTAAATCAGCTATACACTAACCAAAAGCACTTTGGTGCTTTCTCAAAATCTTTATTAGCTTACTCTTCTGCTCTTCAGCTAAGTTAGAGGAGATAATAACAGGAAATGTCTCACTTTCACCTAGGAAAGCATATTTAGCATTCGAGGGTAGTTTCTTCAACTCGAGAGTTGGGAATGTGTCGCTAGAGGGAACCATGCGTGCTTCCCTTGGCGGTAATTCTTCGAATCGAGAAACCAATTTAACTTCTCTCGCGTCCTCTTTCGATGCTCTCTCATCGAGTAAACTTCTCAACTCCTCTAACTCCCTCTCAAACTCGGTGTAGGCTCACTCACTCTCATGGTTAGAAGCTAGGAAAATTTTTAAGTCATCTCCACAGTAATTTTCCTCAGGGTGTTCTTCTACGATCTCCTCAATTAGGCTTACCTCATGAGGATCATCTTCTTCCCCTGCTTGTTGGGCTATGTTAGAGATGTTTGTTTCTAAAGTCATATTCCTAAAAGTGAGTTGCATCTGCCCATTTCTAGTATTAATCATTGCATTAGCCGTAGCTAAGAATGGGCGTCCAAGGATTATGGGAACATGATTTTTTGAGGCGAAGGAGGGATCCGTGTCCCAAATGACAAAATCTATCGAGAAGTAGAAAGTGTCCACTTGGACTATCACGTCCTCAACTATACCCCTTGGTATCTTCACGGTTCAATCCGCTAACTAGAGAGTGATCCTTGTGGAATTAAGATCACCTAGATCAAGTTTCCTATAAATCAAATAGGGGAGGATAGTGACACTCTCCCCCAAATCGAGTAAGGCTTTTTCGAATTTGTTCTCTCCAATGGTGCAGGAAATGGTGGGTGCATCGTGATCTTAATATTTAGGTGGGAGATCATTAAGAAGGACTGAGCTCACATTATGTACTAGAAACACGTTCTTCTTTACCTTATCCTCCTCTTGACCATCAACAAGTCTTTTATGACTTTTGCATAGGATGGGATCTGCCTTATTGCATCGAGGAAAGGTAAGTTCAATTTCACGTTCTTAAGAACTTCTTCACTTATGGTCCTTTTATGGGAAGGAACCAATCTTTGAGGAAATGGCGTAGCGGAGGGTGGTTTTACAACTACGTCGGTCTCACTAGTGTTCTCTTTTTCACTCTCGTTCAAGCAGATATCTTCGGGCTCTTTCGTGCCTGCTGAATTTTCCTTATTGTTTGAAATGTCATGTGGGGGAGGTGATAGATCAACAACTCTCCCACTACGAAGAGTGGTTGTCTCTTGGCAGTGCTCCTGCTGTTCGGTAGAGGTGGAGCTAACACTAGGTTGACCTTAGGGAGGTCTTTGGACTTGGGCAGGAAACATGCCCTTATCTTGGATTATCAATGCGGATTGCATCTTGGAGATGTTTGCATTCATTTCGGTGAACATGCGTTCATATCTAGCATTGTTTGCACTTTGAGAATTTATAAGTTAGTTCATTGTATCCTCGAGGCTCCTCCTCGGTGGAGCTTATTGTTTGAAATGTTAGGTGGGGGAGGTGATAGATCAACAACTCTCCCACTACGAAGAGTGGTTGTCGCTTGCCAGTGCTCCTGCTGTTCGGTAGAGGTGGAGCTAACACTAGGTTGACCTTAGGGAGGTCTTTGGACTTGGTCAGGAAACATGCCCTTATCTTGGATTATCAATGCGGATTGCATCTTGGAGATGTTTGCATTCATTTCGGCGAACATGCGTTCATATCTAGCATTGTTTTCACTTTGAGAATTTATGAATTAGTTCATTGTATCCTCGAGGCTCCTCCGCAGTGGAGCTACATATGAGGCTGGAGGTGGTGGAGGTGCAACAACCTGTGAATGTGGGTTCATCACAGCTTCTGGTTGTTCGTAGTTGAAACCAGGATGGTTTCTCCATGACGGGTTGTACAAATTCCCATGCGAAGAATTAAAATTCCCCTTGAATCCTCCTATTGCATCCACCTGCTCGGTGTGCATGGCCTTGTAGGTGGAAATCTTTGGTCAAGCCTTTGTGGAGTGGCCTGCCACACAGATAGCACACACTTTTTCTTTCGAATCGTGGATGGATCCGGAGATATTTCTCAACCGACCATCAAACCACTCTTTCATATCTCTCTGAAACTGATCGAATCGACGGTCTATTAAGGTATTGCTATCCAAATGGTATAGACTGGATAGAGTCTGACTAATAGATGGTAGTCTAGGTCGAGCTTGGTTAGGATCAGATGGGTCCCATGCTTGAGTAATATCTGTGACATACTTAAGATGGGCCTCAACATCGCATGAATTTAAATCCCAAAAGGGTCTGTCACACATTGTTTGTATGAGTTGTTTGGAAGCTATTATCAACCCATTATGGAAGAAAAATATCATTAGGTGTTTGTCAAAACCATGATGGGGGAATGCACTTACTAACTCTTGGAAATGCTCCCAATATCTGTCAAAAGACTCATTATCGTGTTGTCGAAAAGCTTGGATTTGAGTTTTGGCAGAGTTGGTCTTGTGATATGGATAGAATTTTAAGACAAACTTAGACTGCATATCTCTCCAGTAAGTGACGGAGTTCGGGGGTAGAGACTATAGCCAGGTCTTGGCTTTATCCTTTAAGGAAAAAGGAAAAAGCTTTAGGCGAACGACATCTTGCATGCAAGCTTGATGACTAAATGTGTCACACACCTCTTCGAACTCACGAATATGCAGGTATGGTTTCTCTGAATCCATGCCATGAAACGTAGGGAGAATTTGTATTATTCCATTACGAAAGTGGAACTGACTGATACTATACAGAAGTAAAATGCGACCAGGGGTGACAGTCCGGTCAGGAAAGATTAAGTCTTTCATGTGACGATAGGGGAGATCTCCCGCTCCAGCACCGAAACTCACTACATCAGACATCGCACTCGCGCTCTCTTTAAATGACTTTGTGTACTCACTCGGGGTCCTAAATTTGTGACTCAAAGTTTAACTCAGGGTGTAGCTACTGATTGAGTGCTCAGGAGTAGGAATTGGAAACCAAAATTGTGGAACACGAGGTGTGTGTGGGGTTTCGGTGTTATATTCAACGATTGGATTTTCGTGGATTTTAGTTGGAGTATTGTGAGGAGTCTAAGTGTGTTCAGGATTTTGCATTAAAGGCTTTTGAGAGATGAATTTTTATTTTTTTATTTTAAATTTTTGTTATGTTTTTGGATTTTCTTGGTCAAAGTTTTAGATTAACTTGATCTAACCTAAGTCTACCTAGATCCCCGACAACGACGCCAAAAACTCACTACAAGAATTTGCACCATTAGCAACAATATTTAGCAACAGAAGCTATTTTTGTTGCCAAAGATACCCTTTTGGCAACAAAATCTGAATTATATGGCCAAAAGACTATTTTACATTGTACTTTTGGCAACATAAAATAAAACTTGTTGCCAAAAGTTAAAATTTCAAGCGGGAAGCTAGCAAAATAAAAGAGGGAAATTTTTTAGCTTTTAGCATCATATTTTTTTGTTGCCAAACATGATTTAACTTTTGGCAACATAGGAGTGGGTTGAGAAAAATCTCATACTTTTGTCAACAAAGAAAATTATGATGCCAAAAATATTTTATTTGTTTGTTACTTATTTTTGTTGGGCGTTAAGTTAACTAAAAGACTAAAAAAAAACTCTCCTTCACCTCTGCTCACCGAAACCAAACCCTAACCTCTACTCTTCCTCTCCTCCGTCCTGCTCTCCCTCTCCTGCTCTCCCTCTCCTCTGTCCTTCTTTTCCCCTCGTCCACCACCTCTGCTACCTCGGTTCAATCCTCTACTCTAGCTCCGGCACACGAGAATGCTCATAGTGAAGATCCCAAAGATTTTAACCATCAATGCTTCTCTAAAACATTTATCACAAATTAATTTCCTTCTTTTTAGAAAGATAAATAGAGATTAGGTTTTCGATTGTTCACTTCTTTTCAGGTACATTATTCGTTTGACAATCCTTACTCTATACCTCATTTGTTTATTTGTAAATATATTATATTTTATTATATTAGTTTTATAGTAAAAATTATTGTTTATGCTGATTTAGTTTTGATGAGAATGATTGATTTAGGTCATCTCGTTTATTTCTTCACTTTACATATTTGGGTCTTCTGGAAGAGTTGGTTATGGACATGAATCTGTTTACAAATATGATGATGGCTTTAAATGGGTTATCTTGACTTTGATTGATAAACATTATTGTGATTCCTATTTTATAGCTACTGTAAATTTATTTTTGTTTGCTGAAAAACAATCAAATGGCTGGAAGCTACAATTTGTACTGCAATTTGTACACCGAGACAACAATTTCTGTTTAGGAAAATAATAAATCAACAAGAAATCTAAATCATGGTATTACAAGGGATGCTATTATTATCTTGAAGTCAAATGATCAATTTAAACAAAAATCATTATAGCTAATATCAGCCTAGCGTATCAAACTCCGACAAGCAGTGGGTGCGCCTCATTTTACTTGATAAAAATTCAGCAAAAGAAAAATAAACCTAAAAATAAAATATCTTCAACCAGGCACCTCCAATGTAGAAATAAATTTTATAGCTTAAAATGTTTAGGTGAAATGTTTTTTAGATGAATTGTGATGGCACGGAGATAAAATGAATTTAACTATCAGATAAAACATATTGATGGTATTACAAGGGATGCTATTACATTGTTTATTGAAGGTAATTAAGTTTCTAATTATTATTATTATGTTTATTGATATATTTTTTTTGAGATTGGGGTTTGAATCTGTAGTTCCATTCATTGATGATTGAGATTATTTATTTTGGTGTTCTCTACTCCATTATATGTGTAGTTGCTTAAATTTATTTGATTTGTTTTGATTTTAGTATTTGAAAATAGATTGCAGTTAATTAAGCTTTGATTTTGGTGGGTTTTTTATTAAAGATAATTTATGGATTGGATATGGGATATATAGGTCTTAGTTTGCGGATTGAGTATACTTTAAACAGTGTAATTTATTCATTTTGTGTGTAATGAAATCTAATATTATTTTTTTTGTCAATTTATATATATAACATACACACATAGTCGATCAGGTGCGGACCCTAATAACGGGTTTTACTAATGGACCACCTCAAAACGACTTAGTTTTGGTGTGAAAATGAGGGCGAGATTATAAGAAAACCCCTCACTTCACCTCAAAACTACGTCGTTTGAGGTAATGCGTTAGTATCCATTATAATATTCAGTTATATATTTGTAATTAGTCATTTTTTTTGTTAACAGTTATAATTTAAAAGCGTGCAAGCTTCGAACCTGCTTTTGGTTGACCTCTCCGGCTCCGTCTCCATTTTTCCTCTCTCCGGCTCCAACTTGCTGGTAACTTGTTAACTCATCCATCATTTTTTTTAATTTGACATAATTAGTTTGAAATTTTAATGATGCTTAGAATTATGTTTCCATTCAAGAATTTTTTAAACTTATAATTTATGTTATTTCCCTTTTTTTGGTTTATAATATTCAAATTAATGTTTAGAAGATATGTGCATTGCTCTTTAATTATAGTTTTAATAGTATTTTTGCAAGGGGTTAGTTGTGGTCTAAGAATTTAAAAGTAAAGTATAAATACTATTATCTGATTGGTGGTTTTAATGTGGTGAGAAACATATATTTTAAAACATCAATTAAAAGTATGGTAAATTATACATAGTAATAAACCTCTCAAGTTACACATAGTGCGCATAGATACTAGCCATCTAGTTCTTATGCGTATGCATTCAATAGCCCTTAGACTCGTTCGAGAGTCATTATCCCTGTAATGAGATCTTTCGAATTGACCCGTTTGGATAGTTTGGGACTGCATAGATTCTGTATAATAATGTACTTAGTGGTGTACACTTGTTACTTTTGGGGGAACTTCTGTTGCCGTGTCTTAATGTTCTCTGGGTACATACTAGATTGATGCAGTGTTGAGTGTTAATTCAATTGATAAATCGACATCAATTGAAATAACGCAAACACTTGTGAATCTATGTCATGTACTTGGAGAACTATGGGGATATGCTGCAGAAATTTCCTCAGATTGAAACAATGTGGATGAGCTGCTAAGTGTGTTATAGAAATATGAGGTCTTGAATGGGATAGAACCACTCACCTTTTAGAGGAGATGGAGGAGATACAATTATATTGTTTTATACTAGATGCACAAGGAAATAAATTGTAACTTCTAAGTAAAAGTTAATTCATCATTTGCTGTTTATGTACTCTCTCAATTAGCGAATATGTAGGGGGTTAATAAGAGTTTAAATTATATTGATTTGTATGAAATATACGAGGAAAAAGGTAACTTTTAAGTAAAATTTAATTCATCTATTGTTGTTTATGTAATCTCTCAATAAACAAATATGAAAGAAGTGGACAAGAGTTGGATGACACTTAAGCATAGAGTAGGTGAGCGGTATCATGAGGGCGCTAAGTCTTTTGTTGACAGAGCAATGGCCAAAGTGAGCCAAAATGGTACAATTCAATGCCCATGTAATAATTGTTGTAATCGTTATTGGCACATTGACCATGTTGTGATGTATCATTTAGTACGACATGGCATAATGGAAAGTTATAAGATCTGGGTTCATCATGGGGAATCTATTTTGCAACACCAAATCGATGAATCTGAAGATGACATGGATGTTAAAATTGGTGATAATGAAGATGAGGATGATGATTTCCCCGAATTAGTAGAAGACTATTATAGGGGGACTTACACGGGGCGTGATTCAGAGGATTTTGGGACAGACGAAGCGTATGATAACACCAAAATGAAAGATGTGCAAAATATCAAAAAAATACTAAAGGCTGCCCAACGTGAGGTGTACCCAGGCTGAAAAACATATACGCTATTGAAATTTGTGATTACAATGTTTCATTTGAAGGTTGTGGGTAAATGGAATAATAAGTCATTTGACATGTTGATGGAGGTATTAGTGGACCTTCTGCTTGCAAGGAATTTGGTTCTGAAATCGATTTATGAAGCCAAAAAGATGTTACGTGAATTGGGCCAAGGATATGAGACAATCCATGTATGCCAACATGATTGCGCTCTCTTTTGGAAGGATAATGCATCTCTTGATAATTGTTCGATATGTGGGGAGTTTAGATACAAGCCCAATTTTGGAAATGGTAAGAAGATCCCTCAAAAGGTACTACGCTACTTTCCAATGACACCTAGGTTGCAAAGATTATTTATGTCAAGGAAGACGGCTACTAGCATGAGATAACACAGTGATAAGCGCGTTGATGATGGGATATTGAGGCATCCAGCTGATAGTGAGGAGTGGAAGGACTTTGATTGATGTTATCCTAATTTTGCTAAGGATCCCCGTAATGTGAGGCTAGGCCTTGCCACCGATGGGTTCAACCCTTTTAGGAACATGAGCACCTCTTATAGCATGTGGCCTATGGTAATGATGCCATATAACATGGAACCCTGGAACTGCATGAAGGATCCATTTTTCATGATGACTTTACTTATTCCTGGGCCTAATGCCCCCGGTAAAGAAATTGATGTTCACATGAGACCATTGATTGATGAGTTGAACGAGTTGTGGGAAAATGGCGTACTCACTTATGATGCGTCTACTTAACAAAAGTTTCGGATGCATGCAGCTATAATGTGGACGATAAACGACTTTCATGCCTATGGTAACTTATCTGGGTGGAGTACGAAAGGTTATCTTGCTTGTCCCCATGTAATCAGGATGCATTATCTCAACGCCTGCGAAGTAAGATTGGCTACTTGGGCCATCGGCGTTACCTTCCCGAGGACCATACTTTGCGAAGGAGTAAGGCATTTAACGGTGTGTCTGAGAATCAAACTCGATCTTTGGAGTTACCAGTGGAAAAAGTACTAAATCAATTGAATTGCTTGTCAAATGCCAAGTTTGGAAAGCATCCGAGCAACAAGAAAAGGCCTCGTGACCCAACAGAATTGAACTGGACAAAGAAAATAATTTTATACGAGCTCCCGTATTGGAAAACACTAAAGCTTCATCACAACCTTGATGTGATTCACATTGAGAAAAATATATGTGACAATTTACTTGGAACAATATTGAACATGGATGGGAAGAACAAGGACACATAAAAAACAGGCCTTGATCTAGAAGATATGGTCATACAGGCGGAATTTCACTTACAAAAGCGTCCTGATGGGTCTTATGTCAAGCCTCCCGCAATATATACATTAACCCCAAAGGAGAAGGAGTATTTTTATGATTTTTTGAAATCAATTAAGTATCCAGATGGCTATGCTGAAAACATCTCAAGGTGTGTGACTACAAAAGATGGAAAATTATTGGGCCTTAAAAGCCATGATTGTCATGTCTTGTTACAATGAATTCTTGCCATTGGTATGCGTGGATACCTTCCTAAAGATATTTTCATTACACTGGCTAAGTTGGGTGAATGGTTTCAGGAGTTGTGCTCCAAAACATTAGTGCGGACAGATTTGGAGAAATTAGAGGAACGCATAATTCTAATACTTTACAAAATGGAGAAGATTTTCCCCCCGACATTCTTTGATGTAATGGTCCATTTGGTGGTTCATTTGTCACGTGAGCCCAAACTTGCTGGACCAGTACAATATCGATGGATGTTTCCAATTGAAAGGTAAATGAAACTATTATAACGTTAATTTAGTTTAATATCTTAAAAAATATGTAAAATGTGTAATATTCATCTAACTATTATTAATTTTAAGGTTTCTTGGAACTTTGAAAGAATTTGTATCTAATCGAGCCAGGCCTGAAGGTTCCATTGCGGAGACGTACATCGTGAAAGAGTGTTTGACTTTTTGCTCAATGTATTTGAGCCATGATGAAACCATATTTAACAGAGAAGAAAGCAATTGTGGTGGTGGAGAACATGGCTTGGGGCTAGTTGTCTTTAACCAAAATGTCCATCCTTTCGGATGTATCTTAAGGGCTCCTGATGTGTCTGAAAAGGAGCTCAATATGGTTAAGTGGTTTGTGTTGTATAACACTGCTAAGGTTGAGCCGTATCTAGAGTACGTGTTTCAAATTTATAATATTCATGATCTTTTTGTTTTATTATCCATTTTATTAATAAATTAAATTTCTCTAATTAGGGAACACAAAAGTCTACTTCAAATTCCAAATGGACGTGACATAATTCAAATTCAACGCCAAAAATTTCCGAAGTGGTTTAAAGAACGGGTAAGATATATAAAGAAAGTTACTTCGCATCACTTTAACATTAATTTAATACGACTTTCATTTGTTGTTTATGTAGATGAATCTTTTACGAGCGCGAGGGCCCCCCAAAGCAAATGATGAGCTCTGGTCATTAGAAAATGGACCTAACGTGATAGTGAATATGTATTCGGGTTGCATTTGTAATGGAGTTCGATTCCATACTAGGGACCGAGACATGCATCGTAGGAGTCAGAATAGTGGGTTGGTCTCCAAAGGGAAACACGAGTGTCGTGAGCTAGACTTTTACGGTTACTTGAGCAAAATTTATGAGATGACATATATTTACGGGAATAAAGTCATTTTGTTCCAATGCGAATGGTTCAACACCGGTAGTAGGAAGACAGTGCGCACTGATTCACATTTTATTAGTATTGATGTCAAGAGTCGGTGGTATAAAGATGATCCATTTGTTTTGCCTAGTCAGGTTCAACAAGTTTTCTATGTCAATGATACAAAGTTAGGTGCAAAATGGCAAATCGTACAAAAAGTCCAACATCGTGGAACCTGGGATGTACCGGAGTTAGATGACGATGATACCGGGGCAGCAGAATTGCATGGATCTGGTGACGTGTTTCCAACAAGTCGAAACAACAAATGTTATCCAAATCGTCGTTGAAGATACTGCTACTCAATTTCATAGGAATGATGCAATTCATGAGGTTATCCCTAGTGATAGGGTTCTGCATCCAATGGGGGAAAAGATTGATGATGATGATGATGATGATGATGATGATGATGATGATGATGATGATGATGATGATGATGATGACGACGACGATGATGTTGTTGATGATGAAACAATGTTAGGGAATAGAGATAACAAAGAAGATGGGGAGAAAATGGATTATGGTTATGATATTGATACCGATATGTAATGTTAAATGTTTTGTTCCTATTTTGTTTTGTATGTGGACAAACTTTTTATATTTCTATCTAGTGTAATTCGTTACGTGATGTGCCAAATTAGTTTTATCAAACTAGAGAATGGAGATAACGAAGAAAATGGATTATGATTATGATTATGATATTGATACTGATATGTAATGTAAAATGTTTGTTCCTATTTCGTTACGTGTTGTGTCAAATTATTTTTGTCAAATATTATTAATCAAGTTATATGTTTCCATCTAGCGTAATTCGTTATGTAGTGTGATGTTCATTTTATTTTATTTAATTTTTGTGTTTAGTCGAAAAATATGCCTCCAAAGGAAAAAATATGGCTTCAACCTAGACATACGGGTCGTATAATGTTAGCATATGAGAAAGAAAGGCTCAATAATATTAAGAAGAATCAATTGCGACTGAATGCTTTGGTGCCTAACGAGATCAGATTCAGTAAGAATCAAAATTTTAATGTAAATGTACGAGATGATGACGAGTACAGATTGCCCGATGGTTAGGAGGATCTTAGTTCGTCCAGTGGTGATGATGTTAGTGATGAAAATAATGAGTATTCTAATCCTCAAATGGAGAAGGTAATGCATGCATGGTAGTGTAATTGAAATTAAGTTTATGTTCATTACCTCAATATACTTTAAAGTACATATATAGATTCTATACATTTTTTGCATCACTAATTAAACTGTATTTTGTATTGGCAGGTCTAGAACATGGCGCCCGTACGACGATTATTTCGTCGTTCTCCCTCCCCCCCGACGAGAGAAGCCTCATTTGAGGAGACACTCAACACCTAAATCAATAAGTCACGAGTACCACCAGTGAACAACAATGCAGGTAACATAATATATATAATGTTATATATATATATATATATATATATATATATATATATATATATATATATATATATACTTCTATATAAACAGTTTATATATAAACTGCTTATATATAACAGCTTATATATAGCAGTTTATATATAAACTGTTATATTTATAACATTTTATATATAACAGTTTATATATAACTGTTTATATATAAACTACTATATATAAGCAGTTTATATATAAACTGTTTATATGTAAAATGTTATATATATATAACAGTTTATATATAACCAGTTTATATATAAACTGGTTATATGTAAAATGTTATATATATATAACAGTTTATATATAACCAGTTTATATGTAAACTGCTTATATATAACAGCTTATATAAAGCAGTTTATATATAAACAGTTATATATAAACTGTTATATATAATTGTTTATCTATAAAATTATTTATTTTTCTTTGAAATCTTGTTTAGATTGTTTAAATCTACTTCTTATATATATAATTATCTTACTTTCGCATTAAAACAGGAAGTTCGAGTCACTCCTCGGTGCACTTTCAACAGAGAACATCAAATGATAATGTCGTAGAAGATATACAAGTTACTGTTCCTGACGTTTCCATGATGCATAAGTCATTTTTGTTTAGATTGTTTAAATTTACTTATTGTATATATAATTGTCTTTATTTTTTATTAAAACAGGAAGCTCGAGTCACTCCTCGATGCATCTCCAACGAAGAACATCAATCAATGATGTTGTTGAAGATATACAGGCCGATATTCCGGATGTTTCCTTGATATGTAAGTTATTTTGATTGTTTTATTAGTAGTTTATTATGTAATACTTGACATTTATTATATTACTTTATGATCTTTATTTTTCTACAGCTAGTAGAACCAAAAAGCGAGTTCGAGGATTAACACGTGGAATGAAGGTTTCGAAAACGATAAAAAGATATGGAAAACTTGAAGTGTGTGCGTTGGAAGGTGATGGGGCATCTATGGGTGTGAATACTCCTTCTCTAGGACAAAAAATCGGAATTGAGGTTCGAAATATGGTACCACTTCAAGGGGTGACTCGTTGGGGGGGAAATTGATTCTAGGACACAAGATGCACTAATCTCCACGATTCGGGTAGTTATATTTGATTCTTTCAGTTAGATATTCTTTCAATGTTATTATGTGTATTTCTAATTAAAGTAAAGTTGCAGGATAAAATCGATATTGTTAATTATAATGAGGATGAGTTTGTCAAACATTCTATTCATAGGAAGTGTGCACGGAGGTACAGTGGCTGGAGGAGTAAAATGTACACACATTACACGAAATTATTTAAGGATGGAGTCGACCCTAAAAAGAATTCATATGGAGGGGTTACACCAAGCGATTGGAAGTACATGATAGATGATGTTTGGAGTGGTGAGAAGTTCAAGGTAACTAATTCGTATTTCATTATGTTTGTAATTTAGCTATTCCTTGAAAATTGCATTATTGGAGATCCATTTAGTATTTTTTTTATGTTTTTAATTAGGCAAGGTCAGTAAAAGGTCAATTAGCACGTGATAGTTTGCCTTGGAATCACACTTGTGGGTCGCGATCATTTGTAGCTGCCATGTCAATCGAGGTGATGCGTTATGTAATTTATGAATTTAATTACTTATCAATGTAAAATCATATTCTCATTGGTTCCATTTATGAATAAGCTGAAGAAAAGGGTGGTGAGAGACCACATATTACTGATTTCTTTAAATCATCTCATTAGAGTGAGAAAAATAATGACTCGGTGGATCCAAAGTGCAAGGAAAAATATATATGTACATCTTTGATTAATTAATTATATTGCGAGAGATCCCATATTGCTGACTTCTTTATATTGTTATTTTAAAATTTGTTGACTAATTATAACGTGAGCTTATACTATTTTAAATATGGCAGGAGAAGTTTGTGGAGCTTAAAGAGAGATCCTCGCAACCAAATGCACCCTTCATGTCACAAGAGGAGATGTCAATAGAAGTTTTTGGAAAAAGATCGGGCCATATTGTTGGATGGGGGGTAGGCCCAAAGCCCTCTAAAACTTCAAGTACAATATGACAGTTGATGGCGCGTGATGAAGAGGTACTAAGAGAGAATTTGGCTTTAGTCGAGGAGAGAAATGATATCCAACAACAGAAGATAGATGCTCAACAACAGAAGATAGAGGCCCAAGATAAAAAAATTGAGGATTTCCAGGAATACACGATGCAAATGTTTGCAAAAATACGTAAGGATCAAGAACGAGGGATCATATCCGGAGGATATCCAGTTTCGAATCAATTTGGTAAGTATATATATTTATATGTTATATATATAGCTGTAATAACATATATGCATATATAACAACATATATGTTGTTATAACATATATGTTGTTATGCTGTTATAACAGCTGTAAGAGAGTAGTCTAATTTAGGGGAAATACTCGATTTTAGCACGTGTTTGACTTGAGCAACTTCGGTTGCGCCTACGTATCCGTTATGCTCGGAATCAAAGTCAGCGTAGTTTGTGGGTTCGTACTATTCGCCGGAAAACTCATTGTGGTGGTTTTTTGGAGAGATGGGAGGTGTTGCCACTCTTCTCAAAGAACTCATCTCAAAACTCTCTCTAAAACCTCATAAGATAAGAAAATCACCCTCCTCTTCCAAGAAGATCCCCCTCAAATGTATGGGGGTAGGGCTTATTTATAGCAAAACCAACCCAAGTGGGTCGCCACATGTCAATTAACTCGTGGTGACACATGTCCTATTTTAAGTGGCATGTGTCCCATAACATATATCAAAACTCTCAATACTAGAATATTGTCTAGTTAATATGTAAATAACACACAAATACGCGTGATATGTCCGACGCGCATAATAATACCTCAGTCGCATAAACACATGGACTTTTGTCAATATTAATCATCTCTAATCTCATTTAATAATTTAATGAGAGGCTTATCATTAAGCCCCTCCTACAACAACATATATGTTATAACAGCATATTATAACATATATGATGTTATATATATAACAACATATATGCTGTTATAACAACATATATGCTGTTATAACAACATATATGCTGTTATAGCAGCATATATTAAATATATAGCTGTTATAACATATATGCATATATAACAACATATATGTTATAACAGCCTATATATATAACATACATGTCATATATGTTTACATGCCTGTGTACAATTCCATTATCTGTTTTATGTGTGTGTGCTCATGTAAACAATTGGAACATTCAAAGAGATGATTACCTAGCTTTGTGTTGATAAGTGATTTATAAGCCATACTTTATCTTATATAAATTACAATTAACATTTCGTCCCAAAAGAGGCTGTAAGGATCTATGTTCTATTTTGTCATTACTGTACGATGCATTAGTTTGCAAAAATATCTGATTTCGTAAACAATGTGATTATAGTGTATATGGGAGATTGAAATGTAAATGTGATTATCGTAGGAACCGACGGTGTAGTCACTGGGCTCCAGGTTTGATTGTACGATGTAAATTTATAAAAAATTAGACTTAAGCATAAAAACATGCCATCGAAGGGTTAAAGCGTAAAATAAACACATACCAACACCTCGTACGGGACCAATGTGACCCCTAGGAATCGACCGCGTAGTCCTGGGGCTCCCGATTTAAGTGTACGTCGCAAATTTTCAAAAAATTAGACTTAACCATAAAAACTTGCCGTCGAAGGGTGAAAACGTAAAACAACCAAAGAACGATCGCATAAGAGTCACGAACACCTCGCATGGGACCAATGTCACTCGTTGGAATTGACCGCGTAGTCACGGGGATCCCGATTTGATCGTACGACGTAAATTTGCAAAACATTAGACTTAAGCATAAAAACATGCCATCGAAGGGTGAAAAAGTAAAACAAACACAGAACGGTCGCCTAAGAGTCACGAATAGCTTGCACGGGACCAATGCCACTCGTTGAAACCGATAGCGTAGTCACGGAGCTCCCGGTTTGAGTGTACGACGTAAATTTGCCAAAAGTGAGACTTTTGAATAAAAACATGACATCGAAGGGTTAAAGCATCAAACAAACACATAACGGTCCCGTAAGAGTCACCAACACCTCGCACGGGACCAATGTGACCCCTAGGAATCGATCGCGTAGTCCCGGGGCTCCCGGTTTAAGTGTACGACGCAAATTTGCAAAAAATTAGAGTTAAGCATAAAAACATGCCGTCGAAGGGTGAAAATGTAAAAGAACCACAGAACGGTCGTGTAAGAGTCACAAACACCTCGCACGGGACCAATGTCACTCGTTGGAACCGACCGCGTAGTCACGGGGATCCCGGTTTGAGTGTACAACGTAAATTTGCAAAAAATTAGACTTAAACATAAAAACATGCCATCGAAGGGTGAAAATGTAAAACAAACTGTAACACCCCGCCCGCCCGGGGAGAGCGAACGGAGCTCTAATGCGATAAAATAAATCCAAATCCACAAGTGACAAGGTATAGAGCATCTAAATAAATCCATAATAATATAAATCCACTAATCTCAAATTTCTCCAAATTAAATACAATAATAATCTCTCTAAATAATACAACTATCTATCTCGAAACAAAAATACAAATCTTCAATGCTCTATACATCAAAATAATACAATTCTTTCCTAAACAATCCTCGCTAAAATCATCCCAATTGGTCCATAGCGCTCAAATCCACGCTAACCTGCCAACTAAAAGAAAATATGGGGAAGTACACAATACGACAGGAAAGATGCTCAAAATATATGTTAGCGATGAATAAAACGTAACAACACGAGTACGAATATTCAAATCAAAATGCAAATCTCAATAGCATTTCATCATTATAATTTCTCAACAACACTTTAACCGGGTCACCGGGCCTCACCACATCCGTATATGCTTTATCAAGCCATAGCTCGGGAAACAGGAATTTTGGCGGGTGCCCAACATCCATGCCATATTAAAATCTCATGACAACGTGCTCATCAACAATATAATGATACCACATGAATCAAAATAATTTCAACAATTATTTTCCAGATTTCAATGAATTTATCAATTCAAATATGAGTTCAATTAACAAGAATTCAAAGAGAATGACACTCGCGAGATTTAAGGAGCATATTGTGTAAAACCCCATACCTCAAACCATGATGAGAAACCAATGATCACATCCTCAAGATCAACACAAAAGATCTACAAAAGCTCCTCCAAGAACCACCAAAAAAATAGCCCCAAGAACACCTCTAATCTAAGGTTGGAACTCACAAATCTCAAGGGCCAATGTGTATATAAAAAGAAGAGGAATATAAAATATATTTGCTGCCAAAATTTGTGCCAAAAGTAGGTTAAAAGGGTTGCCCACTACTCCCTTTTATAATGCAAAGAAATGAAGAGTTGGAATCCCAAAGACTCCTTTAAATAAGGAAAAGAAATGAAGAGTTGGAAGTCAAAACAACTCTTGAAAATTACTTAATGTTCGCCGACTTAGAATTCCAAGAGTTAAAAACATTTTAAAATCCGTTTTAACTCCGTTTTCGAAAATGTTTGAAATTCCCGCCTTTAAAAATAATAACCAACATATTTGAGAAATAAAAATAATTTTATCAAAAACTTTATTTTCCTCCATTTCCCAGAAATTAATTAAAATAGCCAAAAATTACGCGGGTTATTACACTTCCCCACTAACAATAGAATTTCGCCCTCGAAATTCGCCGAATGCCTAACTCTCAAAATCAGGCCACTAAACTAACTCCAAAAATAAATCACGTCTCCCAAAAATAAATTCCTCACATCTAATCTCGAAACCTATCACGAATATCACCTAAAATCTTCTATCTCCAAAAATTGCTAACCACGCAATGAACCCAAAACCCAAGCCCCGAGGGTTTCCGTATACCTAAGCCCTGATACCATTTGTAACACCCCGCCCGCCCGGGGAGAGCGAACGGAGCGCTAATGCGATAAAATAAATCCAAATCCACAAGTGACAAGGTATAGAGCATCTAAATAAACCCACAATAATATAAATCCACTAATCTCAAATTTCTCCAAATTAAATACAATAATAATCTCTCTAAATAATACAACTATCTATCTCGAAATAAAAATTCAAATCTTCAATGATCTATACATCAAAATAATATAATTCTTTCCCAAACAATCCTCACTAAAATCATCCCAATTGGTCCATAGCGCACAAATCCACGCTAACCTTCCAACTAAAAGAAAATGTGGGAAAGTACACAATACGAGCGGAAAGATGCTCAACAAATTTATGTTAGCGATGAATAAAATGTAACGACACGAGTACGAATATTCAAATCAAAATGCGAATCTCATTAGTATTTCATCATTATAATTTCTCAACAACACTTTAACCGGATCACCAGGCCTCACAACATCCGTATATGCTTATCAAGCCATAGCCCATGAAACAGGAATTTTGGCGGGTGCCCAACATCCATGCCATATTAAAATCTCATGACATCGTGCTCATCAACAATATAACGATACCACATGAATCAAAATAATTTCAACAATTATTTTCCAGATTTCAATGAATTTATCAATTCAAATATGAGTTCAATTAACAAGAATTCAAAGAGAATGACACTCGCGAGATTTAAGGAGCATATTGTGTAAAACCCCATACCTCAAACCATGATGAGAAACCAATGATCACATCCTCAAGATCAACACAAAAGATCTACAAAAGATCCTCCAAGAACCACCAACAAAATAGCCCCAAGAACACCTCTAATCTAAGGTTGGAACTCACAAATCTCAAGGGCCAATGTGTATATAAAAAGAAGAGGAATATAAAATATATTTGCTGCCAAAATTTGTGCCAAAAGTAGGTTAAAAGGGTTGCCCACGACTCCCTTTTATAATGCAAAGAAATGAAGAGTTGGAATCCAAAAGACTCCTTTAAATAAGGCAAAGAAATGAAGAGTTGGAAGTCAAAACAACTCTTGAAAATTACTTAATGTTCGCCGACTTAGAATTCCAAGAGTTAAAAACATTTTAAAATCAGTTTTAACTCTGTTTTCGAAACCGTTTGAAATTCTCGCCTTTAAAAATAATAACCAACATATTTGAGCAATAAATATAATTTTATCAAAAACTTTATTTTCCTCCATTTCCCAGAAATTAATTAAAATAGCCAAAAATTACGCGGGTTATTACACTTCCCCACTAACAATGGAATTTCGCCCTCGAAATTCGCCGAATGCCTAACTCTCAAAATCAGGCCACTACACTAACTCCAAAAATAAATCACGTCTCCCAAAAATAAATTCCTCACATCTAATCTCGAAACCTATCACGAATATCACCTAAAATTTTCTATCTCCAAAAATTTCTAACCACGCAATGAACCCAAAACCCAAGCCTCGAGGGTTGCCGTATACCTAAGCTCTGATACCATTTGAAACACCCCGCCTGCCCGGGGAGAGCGAACGGAGGGCTAATGCGATAAAATAAATCCAAATCCACAAGTGACAAGGTATAGAGCATCTAAATAAACCCACAATAATATAAATCCACTAATCTCAAATTTCTCGATATTAAATACAATAATAATCTCTCAAAATAGTACAACTATCTATCTCGAAATAAAAATACAAATCTTCAATTCTCTATACATCAAAATAATATAATTCTGTCCCAAACAATCCTCGCTAAAATCATCCCAATTGGTCCATAGCGCACAAATCCACGCTAACCTTCCAACTAAAAGAAAATGTGGGAAAGTACACAATACGAGCGGAAAGATGCTCAACAAATTTATGTTAGCGATGAATAAAATGTAACGACACGAGTACGAATATTCAAATCAAAATACAAATATCATTAGCATTTCATCATTATAATTTCTCAACAACACTTTAACCGGGTCACCAGGCCTCACCACATCCGTATATGCTTATTAAGCCATAGCCCGGGAAACAGGAATTTTGGTGGGTGCCCAACATCCGTGCCATATTAAAATCTCATGACAACGTGCTCATCAACAATATAATGATACCACATGAATCAAAATAATTGCAACAATTATTTTCCAGATTTCAATGAATTTATCAATTCAAATATGAGTTCAATTAACAAGAATTCAAAGAGAATGACACTCGCGAGATTTAAGGAGATATTGTGTAAAACCCCATACCTCAAACCATGATGAGAAATCAATGATCACATCCTCAAGATCAACACAAAAGATCTACAAAAGCTCCTCCAATAACCTCCAACAAAATAGCCCCAAGAACACCTCTAATATAAGTTTGGAACTCACAAATCTCAAAGGCCAATGTGTATATAAAAAGAAGGGGAATATAATATATATTTGCTGCCAAAATTTGTGCCAAAAGTAGGTTAAAAGGGTTGGCCACGACTCCCTTTTATAATGCAAAGAAATGAAGAGTTGGAATCCCAAAGACTCTTTTAAATAAGGCAAAGAAATGAAGAGTTGGAAGTCGAAACAACTCTTGAAAATTACTTAATGTTCGCCGACTTAGAATTCCAAGAGTTAAAAACATTTTAAAATCATTTTAAAATCCGTTTTAACTCCGTTTTCGAAACCGTTTGAAATTCTCGCCTTTAGAAATAATAACCAACATATTTGAGTAATAAATATAATTTTATCAAAAACATTATTTTCCTCCATTTTTCAGAAATTAATTAAAGTAGATCAAAATTACGCGTCCTGTTACACTTCCCCACAAACAATGGAATTTCGCCCTCGAAATTCGCCGAATGCCTAACTCTCAAAATCAGGCTACTACACTAACTCCAAAAATAAATCACGTCTCCCAAAAATAAATTCCTCACATCTAATATCGAAACCTATCACGAATATCACCTAAAATTTTCTATCTCCAAAAATTGCTAACCCCGCAATGAACCCAAAACCCAAGCCCCGAGGATTGCCGTATACCTAAGCTCTGATACCATTTGTAACACTCCGCCCGCCCGGGGAGAGCGAACAGAGCGCTAATGCGATAAAATAAATCCAAATCCACAAGTGACAAGGTATAGAGCATCTAAATAAACCCACAATAATATAAATCCACTAATCTCAAATTTCTCCAAATTAAATACAATAATAATCTCTCTAAATAATACAACTATCTATCTCGAAATAAAAATACAAATCTTCAATGCTCTATACATCAAAATAATACAATTCTTTCCCAAACAATCCTCGCTAAAATCATTTCAATTGGTCCATAGCGCTCAAATCCACGCTAACCTGCCAACTATAAGAAAATATGGGGAAGTACATAATACGACAGGAAAAATGCTCAACAAATATATGTTAGAGATGAATAAAACGTAACAACACGAGTACGAATATTCAAATCAAAATGCGAATCTCAATAGCATTTCATCATTATAATTTCTCAACAAGACTTTAACCGGGTCACCAAGACTCACCACATCCGTATATGCTTTATCAAGCCATAGCCCGGGAAATAAGAATTTTGGCGGGTGCCCAACATCCGTGCCATATTAAAATCTCATGACAACGTGCTCATCAACAATATAATGATACCACATGAAACAAAATAATTTCAACAATTATTTTCCAAATTTCAATGAATTTATCAATTAGAATGTGCGTTCAATTAACTAGAATTCAAAGAGAATGACACTCGCGAGATTAAAGGAGCATATTGTGTAAAACCCCATACCTCAAACCATGATGAGAAACCAATGATCACATTCTCAAGATCAACACAAAAGATCTACAAAAGCTCCTCCAAGAACCTCCAACTAAATAGCCCCAAGAACACCACTAATCTAAGGTTGGAACTCACAAATCTCAAAGGCCAATGTGTATATAAAAAGAAGAGGAATATAAAATATATTTGCTGCCAAAATTTGTGCCAAAAGTAGGTTAAAAGGGTTGCCACGACTCCCTTTTATAATGCAAAGAAATGAAGAGTTGGAATCCAAAAGACTCCTTTAAATAAGGCAAAGAAATGAAGAGTTGGAAGTCAAAACAACTCTTGAAAATTACTTAATGTTCGCCGACTTAGAATTCCAAGAGTTAAAAACATTTTAAAATCATTTTAAAATCCGTTTTCGAAACTGTTTGAAATTCTCGCCTTTAAAAATAATACCCAACATATTTGAGCAATAAATATAATTTTATCAAAAACTTTATTTTCCTCCATTTTCCACAAATTAATTAAAATAGCCCGAAATTACGCGGGTTGTTACACTTCCCCATTAACAATAGAATTTCACCCTCGAAATTCGCCGAATGCCTAACTCTCAAAATCAGGCCACTACACTAACTCCAAAAATAAATCACGTCTCCCAAAAATAAATTCCTCACATCTAATCTCGAAACCTATCACGAATATCACCTAAAATTTTCTATCTCCAAAAATTGCTAACCACGCAATGAACCCAAAATCCAAGCCCCGAGGGTTGCCGTAAACCTAAGCTCTGATATCATTTGTAACAATCCGCCCGCTCGGGGAGAGCGAACGGAGCGCTAATGCGATAAAATAAATCCAAATCCACAAGTGACAAGGTATAGAGCATCTAAATAAACCCATAATAATATAAATCCACTAATTTCAAATTTCTCCAAATTAAATACAATAATAATCTCTATAAATAATACAACTATCTATCTCGAAATAAAAATACAAATCTTCAATGCTCTATACATCAAAATAATACAATTCTTTCCCAAACAATCCTCGCTAAAATCATCCCAATTGGTCCATAGTGCTCAAATCCACGCTAACCTGCCAACTAAAAGAAAATATGGGGAAGTACACAATACGACAGGAAAAATGCTCAACAAATATATGTTAGAGATGAATAAAACGTAACAACACGAGTACGAATATTCAAATCAAAATGCGAATCTCAATAGCATTTCATCATTATAATTTCTCAACAACACTTTAACCGGGTCACCAGGCCTCACCACATCCGTATATGCTTTATCAAGCCATAGCTCGGGAAATAGGAATTTTGGCGGGTGCCCAACATTCGTGCCATATTAAAATCTCATGACAACGTGCTCATCAACAATATAATGATACCACATGAATCAAAATAATTTCAACGATTATTTTCCAGATTTCAATGAATTTATCAATTCAAATATGAGTTCAATTAACAAGAATTCAAAGAGAATGACACTCGCGAGATTTAAGGAGCATATTGTGTAAAACCCCAGACCTCAAACCTTGTTGAGAAACCAATGATCACATCCTCAAGATCAACACAAAAGATCTACAAAAGCTCCTCCAAGAACCTCCAACAAAATAGCCCCAGGAACACCTCTAATCTAAGGTTGGAACTCACAAATCTCAAGGGACAATGTGTATATAAAAAGAAGAGGAATGTAAAATATATTTGCTGCCAAAATTTGTGCCAAAAGTAGGTTAAAAGGGTTGCCCACGACTCCCTTTTATAATGCAAAGAAATGAAGAGTTGGAATCCAAAAGACTCCTTTAAATAAGGCAAAGAAATGAAGACTTGGAAGTCAAAACAACTCTTGAAAATTACTTAATGTTCGCCAACTTAGAATTCCAAGAGTAAAAACATTTTAAAATCCGTTTTAACTCCATTTTCGAAACCGTTTGAAATTCTCGCCTTTAAAAATAATAACCAACATATTTGAGCAATAAATATAATTTTATCAAAAACTTTATTTTCCTCAATTTTCTAGAAATTAATTAAAATAGCCAAAAATTACGCGGGTTATTACACTTCCCACTAACAATGGAATTTTGCCCTCGAAATTCGCCGAATGCCTAACTCTCAAAAAGAAAGAAAAGGTGATTTGGATTGCTAGGGAGATAGGACGAACGAAGTCGTAACGATGTTGGAAAGACGAAGGTAACCTAACTTTGACTCTAAAAAGAAAGAAAAGGTGATTTGGATTGCGAAACAACTACAACTAGATGCAATTTTAAAAATGATTAATTGACGAGATTATGAATAATTGAAATGAAAATACTCTAATTAACTAAAGGACTAATGATGATTTGACTAAAATTTTGACTATGAAATGAGAACGATAGGTCGGGTTACAATCCCCCACACCCTAGTAATTCACTTCATTGGATACTAGATTCGGAATTAACACTTTAGATGAACCCGGTTTTTAATGCTCCTAAGTATTACATATATGAGGGATCATAGACCACATAGTATGTAAGCAAAGGATGAATGATACGACCACAAATGTGTCTAGTGTGCGTGCTATTTAGGCTCAAGTGCAAACCTGTCACTCAAGTAATAATCCGATAAGTCGAGCTTCGATCCTCAGGGAGATAGGATGAACGAAGTCGTAACGACGTTGGAAATATGAAGGTAACCTAACTTTGACTCTAAAAACAAAGAAAAGGTGATTAGGATTGCGAAAAAACTACAACAAGATGAAATTTTGAAAATAATTAATTAACGAGATTATGAATAATTGAAATGCAAATAGTCTAATTAACTAAAGGACTAATGAAGATTTGACTAAAAAATTGACTATGAAATGAGAACGATAAGTTGGGTTACAATCCCCCACACCCTGGTAATTAACTTCGTTGGATAATAGATTCGGAATTAACACTTTAGATGAACCCGATTTTTAATGATTTTTAGTATTATATATATGAGGGATTGTAGCCCGCACAGTATGTAAGCAAATGATGAATTAAAACCCAATCTTTAACACTCCTAAGTATTATATATATGAGGGATCGTATCCCGCACAGTCTGTAAGCAAATGATGAATTAAAGCAGTATTGTATTAATTATGATACAATTCACCTAAGATTTTAATTCCAACTTCTATTTCAAATATCATGACTTACATCGGGTGGGGTTCATGCACCCCGACCCTTAAAAACTTAGCCGGAGATATTAAAACTAGAAGAAAAAATGTTTTGAATGAAATAGAACATTTTCACTAACAAATGAAGGTGAAGAAGAATGAAATTACCAACTAAAGAATTAACTACTATAATAGTGAAAGAAAAAATTGGAATAATATTACTTTAATTGCAGAACTGGAATAAAAACTAGGGTTTCTTGTTGTTGTCTTCTCTAAACTAATTACAATGCTTCTCTAACGAATTAAAAGCCCCCTCAATGTTTGGGAGGTATTTTAAATTTATACTCTATGGATTTCTAAGAGTTTCAACCATACAAGACTCTTATTTTACAAGTGGATAAGTCAAAATTTTTGATACCCGAATCGATCCTGTTAAGGTGATTCGATTCGATTCGATTCGCCTTTTGACAAAAGTTTTTCCATGAACCGGTTCAATTCGTTTATTTCCTCTTCGGTTCGATTCCATCTTTTCGTGCTTCATAGGAAGTTTGCCCAGTATTGGATCGATTTGTTTTTCCAGACCTTCAGTTCAGTTATATTTTTTCGTGCTTCACAGGAAGTTTTCCCAGTATAGGATCGATTTCTTTTTCCAGACCTTCAGTTCGGTTCCATATTTTCAAGAACCTTTTCCTCCTTGTAATTTTGAGGACTTGTAACCCTTGATCCGGAACTCGGATTAGGATGTTGATTCTTCCTTGGATGCACTGAATTTCTGCAAAATAAATAGGAGATACACGAAACTCGGCGTACTAATTAGAAAATGTCAATAGCAATGATATGAGATAAACCCACTCGAATTACACATTTCAGAGCAATAAAAAACTCTAAATTATAGGGATAAATGGGAAGAATTTATGCCTAATCATGTTCACCCAACCACAACCACACCTGATGCTCCGGATGATTACACGAGAGAGTTTACACATATTAGGGAGCAGGTACTATTTTTAGTCAAGACTTCACATGTCTTGAAGGAGGTTTTTCGTAGGATGTCACCACATTTGGAAAACTCCACCGCACCTATTAGTTGAGGTCGAGACTCTTTTGCTAGCATAGGTTGATTTGTATGATGATATTACTTTTGCCTATTGCTAGTATGTATTTTTTTGTATTAGATTTTTTCTTTTGAAAAATTTGAAAAATATAAAAAGATTTTATTTTGATAAAATTTTGGAAAAAGACAAAAAGAGTTTTGTATTTTTGTTTTGCACCGTATATGAATGGACATTTAAGATGACAGAGTCACAATTTTATTCCATATCCATGTGACGATTTGATAGTGTTTTGATATGCGTTATCATTTCATTTTTGTGCTTTACAATGCTTGGAGTCATTGAGATGTAATTAGTTGTCACTACCTACATGCTTTACAATAATTTTTTTGATTATTGTACTTGTTTATCACATATTGGTCGGAGTGTTGTCATCCCAATTATGTCTTAAAAATGAACTATATGCAATAAAACTTGACAATGGAAGTAGTGCATGTAAAAACCGTTTACCATGAGGAATTTAATTGCAAAAAAATATGATGAGTGAATCACGAAAAAGGGCTGAGGGAGTTCAAAATTAACTCGTCGTGAAAGCCACCGTTTAAAATAGCCTGAAAAAATTTAAAGGCAATAAAAAGATAAATATGACAAAAAGGGTCCACCTAAAAAGAAAAATATAATGATTATAATGACATAATTTTATAAATGTCCGGGGTAGAATCTAAGAATTTTCTATTTTACCTAGATCACAGTTTGTACGTTTGATACCGCTACATTCGGCACGTCATCACGATCATCCACGACTGATTTTATCTGAATTCATGCATCCATCATCTTCACACGTGCATCATGCTACATGTGATGTGCTGCTCAAGTGTTTCCCACTATTACACTACGTATCATTGGTAAAATGATTTATTGGAGTTGTTTATATTTGCATGAAGAGTTGGGAATTTTTTAGAAAATATTTTTTGAAGTCTGAAATATTTTTTATCGAAAGCAAATTTTTTTTCTAAGTGTAGAAGCGGAGTTCCTCGGTCGACGACCTTGTTCAAACAAGCTAGCACTGTCGTTCGAGCGAGATAAGCATCTCGCGCGAAGTTGTTCAAATGACACCCGTCCTTCGTTCGAGCGAGATGCCTATCTCGTTCGAGCGCCGCCGCTGCCTCGATTTTCATATAAATACTAGTGTGCCTTTTACATGTTTTCCCAAGTCTTTTACGCACTAATTTCTGCATTTTTCAAAGCTCAGAAAACAGACTTCACTTTTTAAGGTTTTTATGCCTTCTTTATTCACATAAACACTCCCATCTATGTATGTGAATTGTTAAACCTTCAAGAGGATCGTTTACTATTCATCTGGAGTATTTGTGTGGAGGAACCGCCTTCTTCTCTACTGCTTCCTGTTGATGCAAAAAACTGGACCGAATCCCATTTTTATGATCAAAGATAAATAGATAAAAGCAATCCAATCAAGCACATGAGAGACAAAGATTTTTAAAGTGGTTCGGCTATAAGGAAAAGCCTACGTCCACTGTTATTTTATTCCCAGGGGTTTACAATAGCACAATGTGGTGTAGAGAGAGAAAAAGGTATGGATCTTGTGTATGGGGTCTTTCGGTTCTTGGATCTCTCTCTTCTCATTCCCCTTCTGCTAAGGGAATACATGTATTTATAGTGGTGGGGGATAAAGAGATTCATTGTATGTAGACATTTATACATTATGTCTACATTCAACGAATCTAATTGCTTGGTATGCTATGTGTTGTCATCTACAATATAAATGTACATTAATGATCATTAAATGCGTAGTTATCCTTTGATATTTCTGGTTGGTATGCCGACCAACTCTCCTCGGGTGCCAACTAATACTCCTCGGGTGCCGACCAACTCTCCTCGGGTGCCGACTAACACTCCTCGGGTGCCGACCAACTCTCCTCGGGTGTTGAATATTGCCACGTAGATGACACGTGTCCTTTTCTGATTGGTCCTCGTAGATGGAGAATTTTTGCGTTAACAGAAGCCCCCAATGCTCCATGTTTGATGGTTTACTTGAAAGGATGGAGTATTTATTCTGGAGTGTTGCTCGGTGCTCGTGAAAATCTTGATCTGCTTTCTTGATTTGTTCAACATAAAGTGCATTATCTCCTGGACGACATATGATGCAGGCTGATCGATGGTTGCTAATCTTTCTTTTGAGGAACTCTGTGTGCTATGTATCACCCCTGGGAATTTGGATGCATCCATGCCATAGTATGCAACTTGTAGCTTGTCATAATCTTCAAGTATGTTGATTGGTTTGCCAGCCGACCAAATTCTTTCTGTGTCGAGCAACTAAATGCTAACTTCATGTGCTTGATTCTTCTGATTTATGATCCTCTGAATACTTTGTCGAGTAACATACTAGCTTTTGAACCCAACTCTTCAATCTGATTAGTACCAAGCTAGTGGTGGACTTCGAAACATTTTCACACAACTTCTTCTTCATTATTGGTCGAGACAGTGGTAGCAAAGATCTCAGTGCTGTAGATGCTGATTTTGACTTCTACCTCTGCTCGGGGACGAGCAAGAGGTTCTCGGGGATGAGCAAGAGCAGCTCGGACAGACCCTCAGTGATGAACATCAGAATGCTGAAAGATCTTAACTTCATAAACTACCCTTATGCTTTGGATGATCCTCCTGTTGGCGAGGAACCTGATTCAAAAGCAGAGGGAAAGAAACCAATAGAGTAGGAATCTCAATGTAATAGTTAGTATACATTTTCATTCTCAATGTATTTTGTTTTTTGAATTTAATGAAAGACTTTCATTTTTGTTCGCAATCTTAATTGCTATTGTCTTGTAAATACTTTACATCTGTGCATATGTATAAGTTAAAAAGATAACAATATTGTGCTGTTCATGGACCAACTTAGTAATAAAAAAGAATTACAAGTATTAAAAACGTTGCTCGATCACTTAATAATAAAGTAATGAGTATAAAAATGTTTAAAAATTTTGCCAACCAACCAAGGTTGTTAAATTGTGCTCGTCGACCAATTATAGTTAGTGAGAGTTTATCCCCGACTAACCATACTTGGTAAATTTTTGTCTTTTTCATAAAATGTATCCGACCAACCAAGGTCAATAAATTCTTCTTGTCGACCAACTACAGTTAGTGGGTTTTTATTCCCGTCCAACCATACTTGGTGTATTTTGGAATATTTTGTTCTTCAAAGAACTTTTTGTAATAATCTTACCTCCCGACCAACATAAGTTGTAATGTGAGAGTATATTTTTATCTTACCAACCGTAATTGATCATGCTGGTGTACACCTCTTAACCAAATGAGTAGTAGTGGTTCTTTCGAACTATATGTCCACTAGATATCTTACCAACCGTAGTTAGTCACACTAGTGTACGCCTCCTAACCAAAGGAGTGTTTTTTTGGTTCTTTCGAACTGTCCACTAGATATCTTACCAACCGTAGTTGGTCACACTAGTGTCACCTCCTAACCAAAGGAGTATTTTTTGGTTCTTTCGAACTGTCCACTAGATATCTTACCAACCGTAGTTGGTCACACTAGTGTCACCTCCTAACCAAAGGAGTATATTTTGGTTCTTTTGAACTGTCCACTAGATATCTTACCAACCGTAGTTGGTCACACTAGTGTCACCTCCTAACCAAAGGAGTATATTTTTTGGTTCTTTCGAACTATCTGGTCCATTAGCTCTGAGGATATCCTGGCGCTGAATGAACCTTCAAAATGTTTGACTGATGATAATAGGCAGCAAACTCCTCGTTATCAAATTGTGTTCCATGGTCTGTGATGAAGGCATGAGGGAGACCATATCGATAGATGATGTTCTTCCAAACAAACTGGTACACCTTCCTTCTCGTATGTCATGTCAATAAGTGGCTCAGCTTCTATCCATTTAGTAAAATAATCTACTGCGATGATGAGGTATTTGAATCTTCCTCGAGTCGTCGGCAATGGTCCAACCAAATCAATCCCCCATATGGCAAATGGCCAAGGGGAATTTATGGGTGTCAACAATACTTATGGAGTTCTTCGGATGGAGGAAAAGCGTTGGCACTTATCACATTTCTTGGCATAGGCTTATATAGTTAGCTTTCATCGTCGACTAGTAGTATCCCTGCGTCATCACCTTTTGCAAAAGTGTCCGACCTGCTACATGGGCTCCACAGGACCCTTCATGTATCTCTTTAATCAATTCTTTCACCTCGGAGGGATGTACACATCTTTGCAAACCTGCCATAATTTCTCGTCTATACAAAATACCATTAATTAGTACATACCGAGCACCTTTAAACTTCCATTTCTTGGCAGCGAGCTTATCCTCCGGTAATTGTTCCTCCTCAATATATGCTCCGATGGGATCCATCCAAGATGGTCCTAAATCAAGGGTAATAATATTAATCGTCAGGTCTTCATCTATGCTCCGACTTTCTATACTTCAATTGGTATCGTTCTTCGCAGCTCGGTACGAGTAGCTGATGCTAATCGGGCCAAGGCGTATGCTCTCACATTCTTGATATTCTTACCAGTTGAACAGCAACAAACTCTGATACCAACTCCATCACCTTTTCTTGATACTTGATCATCAATTCTCCTTTGACTGCATATATTCCCAACATTTGGTTTACGATCAATTGAGAATCACTGAAGACAATAACCTGCTGTGCCTCCATAGTATTTGACAAATTAAGACCTGCAATCATGGCCTCATACTCATCCTCATTATTAGAAGCTTTGAATTAGAAACGTAGGGCGTATTCCATGTCGACCTCGTCTGGGCTGTTCAAAACGATCCCTGCCCCACAACCTGTAGTGCAAGATGAGCTATCTACATATAGCCTCCATATAGGCAACTTGTCTTCTAATTTCTGGTCTGACAGAGTTCCTCGGTGGAATACTTGTCGCTTTCTTTCATCATGTCCTGATACTTCTGAATACACCTCTTGAATTTCAATATGCCTCCTGAACTTCAATATTCCTCCTGAACTTCAATATCAAAAGTAATTCCTGAGCAAGAAAAACAACTCCTGAATGATGATTAGTCGGGGTCCCGAGCGTGTGAGTTTGTGGAGTTGAATTTGATGCTCGACTGCATGATGTTATAAGAATGTGCCACCAAATGAACAAATATATCTGTAATAGAAGCCCCCAACTGTGGAATGTGAACTTTGAATGAGATTTATCGACTAATACCAATCGGAGTTGGATTTTATCTACCAACTGGAGTTGGATTTTGTCTACCAATCGGAGTTGGTGGTAATTGATAATAAATGATGAAGACTTCCTCGGAGCTGACCAACGGATTGTTGGGAATAAGATAATATAAATGCTAGAGACCTCCTCGGCGCTGACCAACAGATTTGTTGGGAATAAGATAATATAAATGCTAGAGACCTCCTCGGCGCTGACCAACATATTTGTTGGGAATAAGATAATATAAATGCAGGATACCTCCTCGGCGATGACCAACAGATTGTTGGGAATAAGATATAATAAATGCTGGACACATCCTTGGAGCTGAATAAGATATAATAAATGCTGAAGACATCCTTTGAGCTGAATAAGATATAATAAATGCTGGAGACCTCCTCAACAGATTGTTGGGAATAAGATAATATAAATGTTGGAGATATCCTTGGAGCTGAATATATGATTATAAATATTTGTCGAGCTCCATGCTGAAATGAGAATATAATATGCATCCAAATAGATATAAAGAATAATTAAAAATAATAAAGTGCCTCGCCGATCAGTCGAGGTAGAATCATATAATGCCAAACAAGAATAAGATCTTTCAGAACATAAGAATATGGCCGAGAACGTTGTCAGGCCTAAATATAAATAAGAATTATCCAAACGAATGTTGTAGTTCTCCTTAAAGCTGAATAAGTATCTTGTCGAGGAATAATTGCAGAATGCCGAATAAGAATAATATTTTCCAGAACATAAGAATATGGCCGAGAACTTTGCTGGGCCTGCATATAAATAAGAATTACCCCGACCAACTATCCGTTGGGGGTGAAATATAATAAATGTTATAGTTCTCCTCAGAGCTGAATATGATAATAAGTATCTCGTCGTGCTCCATGTTGAGATGAATATAGAATATGAATCCCAATGGATATATAGAATCATTTGTGCTGGAGCAGATATCTGGGCCTGAATGTAAATAAGAATTACCCCGACCAACTATCCGTTGGGGGTGAAATATAATAACTGTTGTAGCTTTTCCTCGGAGCCGAATATATATAGAGAGAAGAAATTTTTCGAGCTCCATGCTGAGATAAATATAAAATATGAATCCGAACGGATATAGAATAATTTGTGCTTCAGCATTCGTCGGCATTGAATCTTGTGCCTGTAAAAATTAATAATTTGCTCTACCATATGTGTACGCTGAATTGATTAGTCATGAGAATAATTTACTCATCCAATCAATATATGATATGTATCAGCATAAAAATTTCAAAGTATGAAATAATATTTTTGTGCCACACGTGTGTGAGATGTACAAATTTTTATTAGATATGCGCCATAAATAAGACGTAGAGTTTTGTGTAAATTTATTTAATCTCCAACAACTAATCAGGTATAAGTTGCTGTTTGAAAATTATTTATCACTTGGTTTTAAAAATATTTTTGGGGTGATCATAAGTGAAAAAAAAAACTTAAGCCCCCTGCTTGTCCCCAAGCCGAACTCGTGTTTAAAGAAATATCAGGGGTGCTTAGCATTTTTTAATACCCCAAGATTCTACTGCTGCCGACAAACAACATGGATGTTGCCGACCAACATTTAAGGATATCTCAAATTATAGAATATATGGTTGGATGACCAGAATATCTCGAATCTTTAGATCAAAAAATAACATTCAATGTAAAATTTAAGCCTTAAGAATGTTAATTAAATGAATAAATATATAACCCACTAGATCGTGTGATTTCGACAAAGAAACCTTGTGATGTGATGAACGAGGGCCAACATATCAAATTTGTGCCCAGAGTCTTGATATGGTCATGATTATTTTACTGATCCTCTTTTACAAGAGGTGAGTAATGATTTTTTAGGTGAGAGAAAATTATTTTTTATATTGATCCCTTCCTATTCCCAATTTGGAGAGATAAAAATATGGTGAATGATTAAAGTTATTACCAAATTTATATAAAAAATCAATCAATGAGACTTTATTGACATAGATGGAAGATGAACCAAATTAAGTATATAGTTCATAAAAGTGAATGCAAAGAGACTCAAACTTGAAGAGAGAGAAAATAGATCTGGGTCATGATTTCCATGAGAAGACTTTTTATTGTCTTTAACCTTTTCCCATTCTTTTATTAAAAATATGATGGGAATTTGAATAGACATCAAAGATCTTACAAAATTTATTTCAAAATCAACAATGAAAATGATTAAATCTTATCATCGTCGTATATATTGGTATATGTAATCATTTAAAATATTTAATCCATGATATAAAATTGAAACTTGAGAATCAAGCAAAAATTTATGATTTATGAAATCCATTATTTTTCAGATTTCTAAATAAGAATTAATCTAATAGTTATGATTTAAAAACCATGATATGCAACATTTTGCAGATAAAAATTGGACAATTAATTTATGTATATAAACATAAAAATCATGATTGAATCAAAAGATGTATGTATAATTGATTATACGTAGAGAAAATAAAAACTTAGCTTTTGATGGAGAACAATGCTTGTAACACGTTCCCACAGACGGCGCCAATCTGTTAATGCAAAAAACTGGACCGAATCCCATTTTTATGATCACAGATAAATAGATAAAAGCAATCCAATCAAGCACATGAGAGACAAAGATTTTTAAAGTGGTTCGGCTATAAGGAAAAGCCTACGTCCACTGTTATTTTATTCCCAGGGGTTTACAATAGCACAATGTGGTGTAGAGAGAGAAAAAGGTATGGATCTTGTGCATGGGGTCTTTCGGTTCTTGGATCTCTTGGATCTCTTGGATCTCTCTCTTCTCATTCCCCTTCTGCTAAGGGAATACATGTATTTATAGTGGTGGGGGATAAAGAGATTCATTGTATGTAGACATTTATACATTATGTCTACATTCAACGAATCTATTTGCTTGGTATGCTATGTGTTATCATCTACAATATAAATGTACATTAATGATCATTAAATGCGTAGTTATCCTTTGATATTCCTGGTTGGTATGCCGACCAACTCTCCTCAGGTGCACACTAATACTCCTCGGGTACCGACCAACTCTCCTCGGGTGCCGACTAACACTCCTCGGGTGCCGACCAACTCTCCTCGGGTGTTGAATATTGCCACGTAGATGACACGTGTCCTTTTCTGATTGGTCCTCGTAGATGGAGAATTTTTGCGTTAACACTTCCCATCTGGAGTTTCTGCAGGAGATTTCAGTCGAGACATCAAAATCGACGCCTAAAGGTATTTCATATGTCGCTCTTATTTTCATTGTAATCCGTGTAACCGTTTTTACAAATTATAGTGAAAATAAAAAGGTTTTGCCTATTTGGGAGATTTTTCCTCATTTGTGTGTTTTGTGTGATTAAATATTCTTGCATGATTATATTATTTCCAATCACACCTAGATGCATGTTTTAGGATTTAATTGAAAAACGGAGATTTAATTAAATAATTTCCTTATTTGAATGCACGCGCACTCTTCAAATTGGTATCAGAGCGGGTTACACTAATTTATTGTGTGATCCTGATTTTTTAAGATTTTTTTATACAATTTGACTTCTCACGTCGTCAAATTGGTATCAGATCCAATTACATAATTATACCGTGTAATTTTCTGTAAATTTTTTCAAAGATATCAATTTTCTGAAAATTTGATTTTTAAAAAAGCGCGTGTTCATAATGGAGAAATTATATAATAAAATGTCAGATTTTGATGATGGGACTAATTATTCTTACTGGAAAGCCCGCATGAAATATGCTTTAAAGACCATTGATGAAATAGTCTGGATTTTGGTTGAAAGAGGGTGGACACCTCCCTCCATCACTGTTGAGAACGTAACTAGTTTAAAATCTGTCACTGCTTGGACTGAAAAAGAATTTAAATGGTCATCTTTTAATTATAAGGGTTTAAGTGCAATTTCTGGATCCGTCACTCCTGACGAGTTCCGACGCATAATGACGTGCACCACGTCAAAAGAGGCATGAGATGTTTTACAACTTACCCATGAAGGAACTAATGTTGTGAAAGAGTCTAAATTGCAAAATTTAACAACTCAATTTGAAACAATCACCATGCTTGAGACGGAATGTTTTGATGAATTTTATGTTAGGTTATCTGATATTATAAACACTAGCTTTAATCTTGGTGAACACATTCCTAACGCTAGAGTTGTTAAAAATATTCTTAGATCACTGCCTAAGCGTTTTATCCCTAAAGTCACTGTGCTAAATTCTATGGATAATTTAAATACGCTTAAATTGGAGGAACTTGTAGGAGACTTATAAACGTATTAAATTGATATGTTTCCTAAATCTATCAAGCATCAAAGACGGATCCGAACATCAAGATCTTCAACATTCAAGCCTCCGCGAGGTTAATTTTGGTAAGGTTGCGTTTTAATTCCTTAGCATTTCACTTAAAGTGTTGGGATATTTTTATCAAATATTTTTCTAAAGATTTTGTTCTCGGACACCTTTCCGTAGGAAAATCATAACTAATTCATAAAAAATAAGAAAAATACGAAACTGGCGGTCGCGCGTTCGTATCGAAATTATCTAGAAGCACGCAAGAAATCTCATTTGATAGGTCATTCGAACGACCTGCTTATGTCGTTCAAACGACATAGATATCTTGCGAGAAGTTGTCAGATGTTGTCGTTCAAACGACAATGCCTTTTCGTTCGAACAATTTAGCTATCTCGTTTGAACGACGCGCCGCCTTAAGTTTTTTATAAATAGGAGTCTCCAACTCCGTTTTTCATAAAAAGACCTGCATTTTTGAACTTTTACGAAACTGCTTTTGCAGAATTCTTTTGTCTTCTTCTTTTAGGTTCTTTAACCTTTGATTTTAAATTCACAAAACATTCTAATCCTTTACTGAATTTTTTTGAAACCCTAGATTCAACTTTGTTGAAATTTATCCTTTGTTGGGAGAACTCTACAATCGACAGCTGCGTGCTATTGTGGAGGGAGTCCTTATGAAGTTCACTCATGTGGAGAAATCGTTTCTTTTCCATTGCTGACCATCTGGAGTTCTTACGGGAGATTCCAGCCAACAACATCGGAGCCGACACCTGAGGGTATATTGTATGTCACTCTTATTTTCATTGTAATCCATGTAAACCGTTCTTTACAAATTATAGTGAAATTTAAAAGGTTTTTCCCTTTGGAGATTTTTCCTGAAATTTTTATTGCATGCTTTATTTATTTATGGGTTGACACACGCATACACGTAGTTGCATGTTTAGGGGCTGAATTAATTTGGTTTAAAAATAGACTCTAATTAAATAAGGTTTAATTGGAAACTTTGAATTAATTTAAATCGGTATCACACACCGCGTTCCTTTTGATTTTACAAATTGGTATCCCCTACATTTACGCTATCATCGACTTGGTTGTTTTTGTGTTTGTTCATGGTGTGATTCTTTGTTGTACATTTTATATGAAGAATTTTGAAAAATTCAAAAATAGAAAGTTATTTTCTTTGTGACACTTACCATATTTATGCTTCTCATATTTGTCTATTTGGGGACAACATAAAAAAGGGGGATAATGAATTATGGGGGAGAATTTTGGTATTTGGTTGATTTTGTTTGGTTGATTTATCAATGATTTGCTTAAGCTTAATTGATATTTTATTTTTTCATATCATTATATTTCAAACTGTTGCATGTCATGGGTATTTATTTTATCTTATGTGTGTAGGTACAAAATTGATATTGATTGGATTGCACACCGTGATGAGAAAAGCTTTGGGAGTTTCTGAAGAGCTCAAGATTTGAAGATGTTAAAATTTGATTGAAAGACATGTCATTTAGTATTCTCAGTTTGAGGGTTTAATGGGGATATTATCTTATATGTCATTTGTTCTAGGGAGATTGCATAATTTAGATTTTTTATGTATGTACCAGCATAAACATAGGGGGAGATTTGTAAGGACATAATTTTTTAAATGTCCGGGGTAGAATCTATGAATTTTTTGTTTTTCCTAGATCACAGTTTGTATGTCTGATACCGCAACATTCGGCACGTCATCACGATCATCCACGACGGCATTTATCCGAATCCATTCATCCATCATCTTCACACTTGCATCATGCTATATGCAACGTGCTGCTCAACTATTTCCCATTACTCCACTACGCATTATTGATAAAATGATTTATTGGAGTTGTTTATATTTGCATAAATAGTTGAGAATTTTTTAGAAAATATTTTTTGAAGTCTGAAATATTTTTTATCGAAAGCAGAAATTTTTTCTAAGTGTAGAAGCAGAGTGCATCGGTCGACGAGCTCGTTCAAACGAGCTAGCATTGTCGTTCGAGCGAGATAAGCATCTCGCGCGAAGTCGTTCAAACGACACCTGTCCTTCGTTCGAGCCAGATGCCTATCTCATTCGAGCGCCGCGCCACCTCGATTTTCGTATAAATACCAGTGTGCCTTCCACACTTTTTCTCAAGTCTTTTACGCACCAGTTTCTACGTGTTTCACAGCTTAGAAAATAAAGTTCACTTTTTAAGGTTTTTATTCCTTCTTTATTCACATAAACACTCCCATCTATGTATGTGAATTGTTAAACCTTTCAGATAATCGTTTACTATTCATCTAGAGTATTTGTGTAGAGGAGCCGTCTTCTTCTCTACTGTTTCCCATCTGGAGTTCCGGCGAGAGATTTTAGCCGAGACATCGAAACCGACGCCTGAGGGTATTTCGTATGTCGCTCTTATTTTCATTGTAATCCGCATAACCGTTTTTACAAATTATAGTGAAAATCAAAAGGTTTTGCCCCTTTGGGGGATTTTTCCTCATTTGTGTGTTTTGTGTGTGATTAAATATTCTTGCATGATTATATTATTTCCAATCACACCTAGATGCATGTTTTAGGATTTAATTAAAAAAATGAGATTTAATTAAATAATTTTCTTATTTGAACGCACACGCACTCTTCAATGATAATTATTTATGAGGGAGTATGGATGAAAAGAAATGAAAAACGGGTTTGCACGTTCTGACAGCGTCATGAAAAAACATTCATAGTTTTAGACGTTATTGGTGTGAGAATCACTTTTGACATTGATGTGTTGATGGATTGAATCGATGTCATTTAAATTCAACACTTTTAACACCTAAGGACAATTTTGAGATTCCGTCAACAGGAGTACACGTATACATCGTTCACATATGTTATGTTTGATTGCGTTGATTTGCCTATTGAACATGTTCACACCCATTCATTCCGTTTCCGTGATTTGGTTATCTTAGTGTAAATTCATGGTGTAATTTTTATTTTTTATGAAAAAATTAAAAAACAACAGTTTGTGTAAGCTTTGCATATTTGTCGTGACAACTCCATGCTTGATTTGTTTATTCGTTTCCATGTCTATTTTGGTCTAATAAAAAGGGAGAGAACGAATTGTGAGAGTTTTTGCATTATGGGGGAGATTTTATTCTGATGATTGATGTATTTTTATAATTTCAAACTCGATGAGTCACGAGATATTTGATTTGTCTCATGTGTGTAGGTACAATAATGGAAGATCATATGTTACACACCTCGATGAGAAAAGCTTGGATATTTGAAGAATTGATGTTAAAGATTTTGAATAAAAGTTTTGAGTCCTACATGTTTAGTACCTTTTAGATTTGTATAAGCATTTTATGTTTTGATAATTTGATTGTTTTTATTTTTTACCGGCATAGACATAGAGGGAGATTTGTATGGACATGATTTTATAAATGTTCGTTATCAATTAATATGTCGTATACTGCTACAACCGTCGAAGAATATTCAAGATCACATATGCAACACGAAGATTCTGAATATCAAGTTTCTTCAACATTCATGCCTACGTGAGATGAATTTGGTAAATATTGTATTTTTATTACTTAGCATTTCACTTAGAATATTGGAATATTTTTCATCAAAAATGTTCTAAGTGTTGGAGCAGAGTTTTTTAAGTTTTTCATCAAAATTATTTTTGACGTTTCAAGGCCCTACATTTTCTGGGAAAAGAATTTTTTTTATGGCTCGTTCAAACGACAACCTATGTCGTTCAAGCGACATGCCATCTCGCGTGAAGTCCGTTCGAGCGAGGTGCCTCCTTAATTTTTATATTTAACCATGTTAAACAACTCTGTATTTCATAAGAAGACCTGCGATTTTAAACTGTGACGAAACTGCTACTGCAGAAACATGTCTTCTCACTTTAAGGTTCTTAAACCTTTTTGTTTTCAATTCACAAGATCCCAATATTTATGTGAATTGTTTTGGAACCCAAGAACATACTTTGGTATTGTTTAACCTTTGTGGAGTGCGTCTCTATACCTGAAGACTGATATCATTGAGGTTCGCTGTGTGTGGATCTTTGCTGAGGATTAGACTGCGGTTCATGTGGGTTCGCTGAGTGGAATCCATTGCTGACTCTTGACTGAGTGTCTATGTAGGTTGCTGAGGTTAACTTATTGCAGATTTCCTTGTGATTATAAATTGCAATTTAATTCATAGTGAAATAAAAGGTTTTGCCCTTCGGGGATTTTTTCTGAAATATGTGAGTTAGCATATTTGTATTTATTGGTTTGACACTCGCACATACGTAGATTTTTGTTTAAGGGCTGAATTAATTTGATTAAAAAATTGACTCTAATTAAATAAGTTTGTGGTTGAAATTTGAGCATTTATTTAAATCTTTATCGCACACATGTAGAATCACGTTTATGTCATCAGGTTCAAGCTAGAGTCACTAAAGTGTTGCCTGAGTTTACTTGAGTGTCAACGGAGTACGGTCGGAGTTCGACATAGGTCGTCGGAGTTCATGGTATATCGCTGGAGTATCATCGGAGTTCACTGATTGTCGCCAGAGCATCGTCTAAGTTCAGGAGGTGTCACTGGAGATATGGAGTCGATTAAGGTAGAGAGAGAAAGAATTAAATGCTAGTTAGTTATGATAGTTGATATTTTAGTCTACTCTAAAATATGGGGTTCTCACTAAGCTTGCTTTACTCTTGTGTTTTTAATTCCAAAAGTTTGAAATCAAAGGGGATATATAATTGCGTCTTATACATATTGGTATAAATATATAGTTTTCAAAATTAATAGGGGACAAATGAAAATTGTGGTTTTTCTAATATATTGAGGTAGTTTTGGCTTTATAAAAATAATATTTACCGGTTAACTATGTTGAGTAGACATTTTCAATATAAGATGAGCCTAATGGTACAATATTGAAAATATGAGGAGCTAAAGTGTAAACTGCACACTTTAGAGACTTAAATGCCAAATGATTGTGTACCTTATTTAGTTAATTCAACACCAACTTAGAGCATCCGTACCGGGGGAAAGTGACGATGGGTAATTTACAAATCAAAAAGAAGTTTTGCCTTTTCATCAAGAGTGAGTCTCACAATGGTGGAAGTTCTTACGAACAAGTCTTGTTCGTAGGAATAAAAATGACATTTCTTACGAACAACATTTGTTCGTAAGAAAATATTACGGACAAATGTTGTTCGTAGGAAACCAAAAAATGAATATTTATATTTGATACGAACTTCTGAAGTTCGTAGGAACTTTTTACGAACAAAAAAAGTTCGTAGGAAGTTTCTACGAACTACACAAGTTCGTAGGAAATTTTTACTGATTCAGTATCCATCCGGTAACTTTGCAAATCCCCTGCCTTTTCATCTATCAAATTTGGCAACTAACACCTACCAGTATATCCCTCACAATTTGTAACTTTGCAAATTTCTTTGTTGAAACTTTCCACCACCGTAGATGTTCTTAGAAAATATCAAATAGGAGTTGCAAATTGGAAATATAATATTAATGCAAATCCACTGACACAAGTAGCCCTTCTCTCCCCTTCTCACAATCTTTATATAAATAATCCTAAAGCGACTATATTATCCTCAAAACAACATAATCTCCATTATCTCCTCTCTCTCTTTCCAGCTTCTCTCTCTTTTGGTTCGACGATTTCTCTCCAAACAAAATCATATTTTGAAAAATGAATTCCAATCAACCCAAATCATCCATTCTCCTCCAAAGAATCTCCACAAACACAACCACAAACTCCACATGCCTAAGACAACAACAACCTCAAACAATCTCAATCTCAATACCAAACTCCATCTCCCACCACCACAACCACAAAACCACCCCAACCCAATGCACCTCAACCGTTACTCACAATATTTCTGCCCCAATCTCCACAATATGGTCCATAGTTAGACGCTTTGAAAACCCACAAGCCTACAAACACTTCATCAAAACCTGCCACGTCATCGCCGGAAACGGCTCCGTTGGGTCTCTCCGGGAAGTCCACGTCATCTCCGGCCTACCAGCCGGCACCAGCATAGAGAGACTAGAAATCTTAGATGATGAACGCCACGTCATCAGTTTTAGCGTTGTGGGAGGTGACCACAGGCTGGCTAATTACCGGTCCGTGACAACGTTACACTCTACACTTGCGGGGAATGGGACAGTTGTCGTTGAATCATACGTCGTTGATGTACCACCGGGTAATACTAGAGAAGAAACTTGTGTTTTTGTTGACACAATTGTTCGTTGTAATCTTCAATCATTAGCTCAAATTGCTGAAAACTTGCCTCGACGTAGATAAATGTGTGGAAATAAAGTTTGTGTTTTTTTTTTTCATCATTTAGTGTTGTTCTCGATGGTGTTTTGAAATCGTTGCTGTAAGTTTTGTAACATGGGTACCCATAATACCATCACAGCATGTTTTTATTAATTTCTCTATCGTTTATTTTTATTTTAGCCTAAGTGAGAAAGGAGGTCATAATATACCAGATATCATTCACTTACTTTCTTACCATTTTTTCTTGCGACTCTATAAGTTTAAAACAACCCCCGATACAAACAAAAAAAAAAATTTAAAAACAAAAATGTAAATTTGGGATGAAGGAGGTATTTTAATTCTACAATATGAATTTCTTGAAACCAAGTTGTAATCATATCGAAGGTCCGAATAATGTTAAGAGGAAAAATAACAGGTGCTTTTAATAGTTTAAATAAATCGTCACTTATTGTTCAACGTGCAGAGTTGATAATAGTATTTAATGGTTCATAATAGTATTGTTCAACATGCAGCATGGTCTTGCTCCTTTGTGTACTACATAGTTTTAATTGATCAGGACAACTCTTTGCATTGTTACCAATAAAATGTGGGAACAAGTGGTTACCTTGGAGAATCCACAACAATGCGGTGACTGAGAATGGCAAGTAGGCCATGTTAATATTTGCATGAGGCCCTGTTTTAAATTGGTGGAGGCTCACGCGTATGAGTGTATTCTGTAGAAAGAATGGGATGCAAGTAGGGTGTGCTTCGAATGGATCGGATCAGAATAGGAGTGTTCGGAAAAAATTCTAAAATTTTCTGAATTTTAAAATTCTTTCCAATTCAGAAAAAATAAAAATCGGAATATCATTTTTTTTCCTATTCGGCTGATTCGGAATATTCGAAAATTTCGGAAATCTTATTATTCGTAAAAATATCGGAATAATCGGAATTATCAATTATAATATTTTCGGAAAATATCGGAAATGTCATTTTTGAAAAGGATATTTTTAAAGTAAAAATAAAAATCAAACACTCCACTTTACATCACATATGCAATAAACTACGAAGTTATGTGAATGACAAGTTTGTGCATCTTATACCATTTTGGAAATGCAATAAATTAAGAGCTATGCATCTCATACCATTTTGGAAAAAGATCAACCGCGGCTTGACTACGATACTAAGAAACTATAACGCTACGTGAATGAGAAAAAAACCATTGTTTACCTACTTAGAAAAGGAAATGCAAGAAAGGTTAACAGCTGTAGCAGAGCCTCTGCATCAGTTTTTCAGATACAAAAAATGAACAAAAGGAAGATGAGGTAAACTTAATATAAATCATCCTTGGAATTTAAATCTGCATAACAATTGAATATAATTCCGGATGTTGTCTTTCAATTTAGGGTTAGTGTGATGCAGAAGGTTAATATATATAGGTATATATCAATGGTTGAGATGGTTTTAAATGGAGAGTCAAGATTAAACTAATAAATAATAAATTATATATATAAATAAGGGTAGTAAAAATGTATTAAAATAACAAAAATATTATTGTTTCGAAAAATATTTTGGATGGATCGGATCGGTGTGATATTAGAAAATTCCGATCGGAAATTCGGAATCCATAGATGATTTCCAATTCCATTCCAATTTTTTTCGGAAAATTAGGAATCGAAAAATTCGGAAATTGGAAAATTAAAATGGTGCCAAAATTGGAAAAACTCGGATCGGAAAACGAAAAATTCGGAAGTTCGGAAACAACTGACACCCCTAGCAATAGATGATAGGCAAGTGGAAGAATGACGTGGCATCTACATAGGATTTGGGGGAGTTATTCAGGACTCAAAGCATTATCCATTAATAAATGCAACTGCATTGTTTGATTTTATCACTAATTAATTAAAATATTTTTGAGTTTAAAATACTGACAAAATTATCGCTTAGATTGATCATATATAAATAAATTTTAAAAAAATTTATTAGTTAATGTCAGTTTTTAGACTTGTTTGGATTTATATTTGTTTTTTACAAATTTGTAATTTCCCCTCCCCTTAGAGCATCCACAATAGTGGATGCTCTTAACAGGTAAAGTTAGAAATCTAATCAGGGTATTTACCTTTCATCAGTGAATGTCTTCAGAATGGGGATAAGTAACCATCAACCAAGTTTGTTAAGGTAATAGTTGCTACGAACTACTATTGTTCGTAGGAACTATAAATAGATTTCTTACGAACAACATTTGTTCGTAGGAAAATATTACGAACAAATGTTGTTCGTAAGAACCCAAAAATATAATAAAAATAATTATTTGTATTTGTTACGAACTTCATTTGTTCGTATGAAATTCCTACGAACAAATGAAGTTCGTAAGAAACATTTGCAAATTCAGTAGTCGTTTCGTAACTTTACAAACCCACTACCATTTATCCTACAAAATTTATTGCGTTCAGTCCCCCATTGCAGAGCTTTCGATGTGTGAACTTATAAATTCATTTGATTTTTAGTATCACCACTACGGATGCTGTCACTATGTTTACTAGAGCGCCCCTGTGCGAACTCCAACCACCTCGAATTATCCTCTTATAGGTTTTGGTGAACCCATGATGTCGCGACATGCAGTTGGGGTGATGGTTCGGGTCTAAACTTTGGGAGGGATAAAAAATGCGAAATAGAAATAAAGCAGACAAGTAAGATGTAAAGTACTCTTTTTTTCACCTAACAGCTAAAAATTAAATATACAGAATATAAAGCACCGAGATACAGTTTTCTGTTTTAAAATTAAATGAATATTTTGAATTTTATGTTAGGTGACTTAGTTTAGGGGGAAAAAAACGCCACCGCAGTGTGAAACCTGTGGGAGGGCATGCATGGGAAAGGAAGGGAAGCCATGTTGCCTTAAAATACTAATAATAACGTACGTGATGGGAATCAATCAACAGCTGCTGTTTGCAACTTGACTTTTGAATAACACCAACTGGCTTTAAATGAAGTTGCAAGTTGCAAACCTGTCCTTTTCTCCTCTTTCTCTTTCCATCAGTTGCTGTTTATCTAAAAAGAAAAAGAATATGCAACTTGTAATCACTCCCTCTTGTTGTGTTTTGTTTTGAATAGGGAGTTATGATGCAAGTTGGAACGCAAGTGGGCAAATAGCTGCTTTTAATGATCCTCCTTCTGTCTCTTGTCTACTTATTAATATCATCAACGCATTAATGTCATCTTTTTCTCATTTAACCTTTTCGTTTGAACTCACCATCGTACCTGCACAGCGATTGAGTGGAGGAATGTATACTAACCTTTAATTAGTTATTTGTACACTTTGATTGTGTAAACCTATATGGGATCACAAGATTAAGTGTTGAGATTATGAAGTTATTTTGTATTTGAATTTTTTTTTCTTCCTTCATATGAATAAGTGTTATTCGTAAATCTATCTTTCATGGGCATATCGTGGATGCTCTAAGATCAGCATCCAAGTGTTTTCTATTTAAGTGATAAACATAAAATATATATCTATATTATAACTCTAATACGATAGTATTAGAGTTATAAATAACATTTAATTCATATCTTCTTTGACGTGGCACTATTACATTTATCTCATACTATTTTCTCTCTTCCCTATAAACGCAACATTTCCCATTAGACACGACTTTTTTGTTTCTTTTTTTCCTATTCATCTTCTTCGCCCTTTACGATTCCATTTCATTATTAAAAACCCATCTCATCTCAGATAAGAATGAACCCTCCTTGTTTTTCTCGGAGATCATAACTTAAAAGGGTATAGTGGCCTTAAGATCAAGCTTATGCAAAAACGCGAGCGATATATATGGTGGAAATTGATAAAGTTACCTAGGTGCAGCATGTTGAATAGCTAGCACCATTACAAGTCATCACACAAAATCTTTCTAGCATGAGAACATGTCAGTTCATGCACAAAACTACCACTACAGAAATGACGGGACAAGTGGAGGGCACAACGGTGAAACATCTCCAGGAGCCTCACACACTATAGAATCGAATGATTGAGTCATTTCTATAAATGGATCGAAATATCTTCTTGATCCCTATAAAATTATTGTTGACAAATCAATTCAGAGAGAACACACCTAAACAATTTGATTTGAATAATTAGAAAGCCAAATTATTAGGCAAAAGGCCCAGGTGTCCCTCCTAAATGAGAATGTGTACCAAATTACTAAACTTATGTTTCAAATCCTCAATATGAACAAAAGATTTTTTTGCAATGGGTCAAATTTTTATGAAAATTCAAATTACCGGATGTATACAACCCATGGAATAGCTGTCAAAACACGCAATGATATAATGATTATGAATGAATAATTATTTCATTAGTTCACTGATGAAAGAGCAACTACAAGTACCGTAAAAAATTAAGGGATATTGGGCCAAACTAAAATCCACAACAAAAATAGTAATTTCAGAGTCAAATTAAGGGGGGAGGGCGTTGATATGTTGCAGAAGTTCAAAATGGACGTATCATTAGGGAAATGTGAGATTGTCAGTGTTGTAGAGGGTAGGGGTAAGGCACTAGAGAATAGGCTACAAATTACATAGTTAAACGAGGAGAAAGATCCACAACATATGGGTTGTAAATGTATATCAATTGGTTCAGATTATAGGGCTAGTTTTACTGCTGACCAAGTCTTTCCTTTTGGCAGAAACTAATTATGATGATGCTACTGGGTTTTGCAAAGGGCAGTAGATTAGTAATAGTGGGGGAGGGGGTTCTAATTAGTATGGTTGGGCTAAGAGGTTTTTGCATGTGCATTGGGGGGGCCAAAAAGACTGCCCCAAAATTAAAATGGAAGGTGAAAACACCAAAATTTAAGGAGTTAGTTTCACCGCCTATAAGGGAGGAAGGCATGATTTTTTCTGATGAAAATACCAATCAATATGATGTTCCTAAGGTTTAAGAGCTTAGATCAGAAACGTCGCTCCTGTAATTAAACATTTTCAACAAAAGATGGCAACTATCGGTATCACCGACTATATAATGGATTTGTTTTTGTTGTATGATTGATGACATTATTATTCCATTGACATTTATTTGTTCTTGAAAATCCAAGGGAATATTTAACACTTCCTATCGAGTGTTTATATACAATTCTTGTTCATATTTTTGTAATTGGTATTAGAGGATAACACCCATTTTCATCCAGGCCTGGTTATTATTAGGGTTTTTGTAAGGACATAAATTTTCAATTGAATCCTTTGTAGTTTTGGCTCAATTCCGGACAAAAACGTTTGAGTCATAGGATAGAGTTATTGACCATCCTTCAAGCCTATGACATACTAAAGTTGAAGACGTAGCGACCAAGTTCTTAAAGCTTCATCAAATGCCATGTTTAATGTGCCTCGTTTCTACGTCAACAACGTGTGTTCCGTTTACTCCTAAGGTATGAATGCATTGTAAATATATATATAGGAGCTTGGAACATTTTTCATTGGGTGTAAGTTTTGTTTAAACTTTTGTTTGGATTCAGAAAGTTTCTTTAAAACTTTAAAATAAAGTTTCTGGGATAAAAATAGAATTTTCAACTTTTTGGTATTTCGTTCGATATTATCGTTCGAAAGAGTTCGTCGTTCGAACGAGAATGTCGTTCGAACGAGGTTTGCCAACAACCTGCCACTGGAACTTCGTTAGAAGTATCGTTCGAACGAGACTTCGTTCGAACGAAAATCTCGTTCGAACGAGATTTGGTGGGGATAGTTTTTTTGGGCAGTTTTTGATAGTTTTCCCACTACTTTTCCCCACTAACTTTTTGACAGATTTAACTAGTGCGGGAACAACATTTTTGTTAAGACTTTTTCATAACCTTTTCTTCACTAAGAGTGTTTTGAGTGTTAATTCTTCCCAAGAAAAAGTCCCCTTCAATTTTTGTTAAAATGTTTTAATCCTTAGAACAAAATCAAGGTTTTCACACCCATAATTTATTTATTCCAAGTTTCAATATATATACATCTTGCTTGGAGTGTTTGGCACCGGGTTTTCTCTACCACATTGAAGAGAAGTTTGGGTTTACTTCTAAATCCCTCAAAGAAGAAGAAGTTTGTTTTGTTGTGGCATTCTCACATGGTGAAAGGCACCATGTGTGGTTGATAGTGGTTCCTAAAGTCCGATCGGTGGATTCCAAGACCGCAGTGGAGCTCCGTGATTATTTGCTAGGCAGAGGTAGTTACAACAAGACACGTCGAGGCTTGAAGGAGTCGAGTCGAGTGTTGTAAGTCATCTTGCTTGTAATTGTAAATTTCGTACGTAGTGGATTTGAGGTTAGGGTCGTCCGAGATTTTTTTTCCCGTTGTGGGTTTTTCCTCGTACATCGCGGCGTAGTGTGACTGATTTACTTTTATCTTGCAAAATAACTTAGAACGCATGCTTAGGCTAATTCAAGATAAAATTTGGTTGCACTGTCACACTTAATTAAATTGGTGCAAATTTAATTTGGGTAATGTTTAGTTAATTTAATTCAAGTCGTCGCTTAATTTGATAAAATTAGTTTTGCCTAATTTGGTAATATTGAAAATATGACTTAGGCAAATTTCTAGGACTTGGATTGAATTATGTTGGTTTAAGTGAAATTAAAATAATGTGTATGCTCAATCTTATTTCACTTGGTTTAATTTTAATTTGAAAAGAAATTAAAATTTGTAATTGTTTAATTGAACCATCTCCGCTTCCGCATATCTATTTTAAAAAGGAAATTACTTTTTATTGTAAGATTTTAAAAATTCGGGCCCTCGTGTTCCAACAAGTGGTATCAGAGCCAGAGTGCTAATTCATCGCGTCAAAGATTCATTTTTCATCTTTTACAATTTTTATGCTCCTTGCATTTTAGGTGGTTCATTTTGTTTTACTCACTCTCATTTTTGTTTTGTATCTCTCGATGGGACGTCTTAATGATAATTTGTCCATTTCTAATGATAATGAAGTTTTTGCTATTCAAGAGGAATTTAATGGGCTTAATAAGTGTAATGAAAAATTAAGAGAATTAAATTTGAGATTTGCAAAAAGAATTAAATTTCTTGAAAATGAAAATTCTTGTTTTAAAGCTAAAGTTGAATTTTTGCAAACCTCGCTATCTCAAAAGATATTTTTCGTAAAAAGCTCATGGAAATAAATTATAATTTTAATATTTTAGATAAGTCCAAGAAAGAGAGTGATAGTCGAGAAAAGACTCTTAGGGACAAGTTTGCTCACATTGAGGGGGAGCGTGATAACCTTCTAGGAGTTATAGAAAATTTAAAGAAGGAGTTTCGTAAAATTGAGCAGTCTAATTTATTACTTGAGTCCAAAATTTTAAAAATGAAAAATGATTTACAAGACTCGAGTAGTGGTTGTGATAGTTTTGGTTCATCTAGTTCAAATATTTCCGTTGCTAAAGCTAAAACCATTGTTTGTTTTAAAGGGTCAACTTTATCTAAGGACTTTAGAAAAGGTCACACCTTAGGTAACATTCCCAGTGTTTAGACATGCTTGCATTATGGTAGGAAAGGTCATTTTAGGTCGTTTTGTTTTGATCTTAAAAGAAGACCTAGGAAGTCTATGTCTAGCATTTCATTAGTTCCCAAATCCCATCATTTTAAATATAAATCTATATGGGTTAGGAAATCATTTTTAGATGCGCTAGATATTAGATTTGTTGATTCTCATTTGCTTTCACATGAAACCTCCCTTGCAAAATCTAAAGGTTGAATGTGTTAGTTTTGTGTGCATACTTAAGCTTTTGTGCTTCATGCTATATCACCCATGCTAATTGTATGCTTGTTTAATCATTTTGTAGTCTATACTTCATGCTTAATCACACGCTACAATAATGATTTTTGTTTATCTTTTGTATTATATTTCTTTCATTTTTGTTTGCATTAAATGAAAAATATAAAAAGATTTTTGTTTATCATTTGTGTTTTACCCTTTTCGTAATTTATGCTTAATGAAAAATACAAATGATATTTGTGTGTCTTTTGAGTAAATATTTCTATTTTTGGTTAAAAATTGGAAAAAAACTTAAAAAGATTTTTTTGTGTGTGTATTTTAGTTTGACACGCTTTATATGGCATATACTTGTGTTTGAATCCCATTATTTTCGCTCCCATATGGCTAGAACTTTTGGTTTAGATTGTCAATCCTTATTATGTTCTTTACCATGCTTACATGGAGTAGTTGGATTTTGTGTTGATTTAAATGGATTCTATTTTTATATGCCTCAATTCACACATGCATGAGCTCTTTTGAAATTTTAACTTCGTATGTATATTTGAGCTTTGTGAAGTGTTCTCCTACCAATCTTGTCATCTACGCATTTGTAACCTAGGAGGACTAGTGCATGTCAAAATTCGTTGCACGTGAGATTTGTGAGAAATAAAAATAATATGTATAAATGTGCACGGGGAAGGGCTCCGAAAGGAATTATTATCCTTTGCGAATAGTAAGCCACCGTTTGCTTGGACCTAAAAGAAATACGTGGTCCGAAGGCCTAAAAATAAAATATGGCATTAAAAAGAAAAATAATTGCCAAGGCCTATGTTTGTTTGATATATTCATTCAAAATTAATATATGCTTATTGAGGGATATTGGATGGTATATCAACGATTTTCACAATGCCCATTTATCCTAGTTGTACTTTCAATGTCATGACTCTATTGGTTTGTAGAATCATAAAAAATCTAGGCTTGTATGCATTGTGTATGTTTGTTCATTGAGTTCAATCTATATTTTCACATGAGGTTATATAAAAATGTGATGAAGTTTGCAATCAATTGAGAACTCCGTGAACATATTTTAAGTGATTGGGTCTAAATTTAATTGTTGCTAGTTCACACCCCAACACTTACGTTTTCATATGACACATTTTTGACATATGAGTGTGAAAAGCTTATCTTATTTTGTGTCATTTGTGTGTTTATATCTATATATATGTGCGTGTGCATCTTTGGTATATCTACAGTATGTATCTATATGATATTTTTTTGTCTTTGCCTTGCTTTATAGTCCATCTATGCTTTAATTCATAATTGATATATATCTTGTTGCATTCTTTGTTGATATCACATGCTTAATACTTTATGTATCATATTGGTATCATTTTCTTGCATCCTAGTTGGTATTCGTTATTATTTGTTGGATTAGTTATGATTTTTTTGCCCGCGTGATTTCATGTTCTCATCACTTTATGCACATTTGCATGTTTAGCTTATTATCCCATTCTATTTATCCCTTGTTTAGTTTAAGGGGTGTATATGCTTTAATTGGGGGAGATATGTTATGTTTTAATTATTTAACCTTTGTATATTCATGAACAAAAAGGGGGAGAATGATAGGGGGAGAAATGGTATCTAATCCTATTGTAATCGTATCTTAGTTTGGGAGATTTAACTTAGGGGGAGTTGCTATCTTCTTAGGTTGATCATAGTTGATAAAGAAGAGAATTAATTTAGGGGGAGTATTTATCTTTATTGCATTTAATATTTTTGATATTCCCTATGGGTTTGATAGTTTGCTTAAGTGTGCAGGTATTCTTTTAAATAGCAACGTTCGTCATCGGGCAAAGTTATTTATCTATGGGTTGTTTGAGTCAAGCTATGTATTTTTATTTTGGGTGGGACATTTTTGTCAGTCTAGTAGAGCTTGACGACCCTTTAGGATTTTTGTTGGTTTTTATCCCGGAATAGCCAAAGGGGGAGATTTGTAAGGATACAAATTTCCAATTGAGTCCTTTGTAGTTTTGGCTCAATTCCGAACAAAAACGTTTGAGTCATAGGATAGAGTTATTGACCATCCTTCAATCCTATGACATACTAAAGTTGAAGACGTACCGACCAAGTTCTTAAAGTTTCATCAAATGTTGTGTTTAATGTGCCTCGTTTCTACGTCAATAACGTGTGTTCCGTTTACTCCTAAGGTATGAATGCATTGTAAATATATATAAAGTTTCTGGGTTAAAAATAGAATTTTCAGCTTTCTGGCATTTCGTTCGATATTGTCGTTCGAACGGGTTTGTCGTTCGAGCGAGAATGTCGTTCGAATGAGGTTTGCCAACGACCTGCCACTGGAACTTCGTTAGAAGTATCGTTCGAACGAGACTTCGTTCGAACGAAAATCTCGTTCGAACGAGATTTGACGGGAACAGTTTTTTTGGGCAGTTTTTGACAGTTTTTCCACTTTTCACACTACTTTTCCCCACTAACTTTTTAATAGATTGTACTAGTACGGGATCAACATTTTTGTTAATACTTTTTCATAACCTTTTCTTCACTAAGAGTGTTTTGAGTGTTAATTCTTCCCAAGAAAAAGTCCCCTTGAATTTTTGTTAAAATGTTTTAATCCTTAGAACAAAATCAAGGTTTTCACACTCATAATTTGTTTATTCCAAGTTTCAATATATATATATATATACATCTTGCTTGGAGTGTTTGGCACCGGGTTTTCTCTACCACATTGAAGAGAAGTTTGGGTTTACTTCTAAATCCCTCAAAGAAGAAGAAGTTTGTTTTATTTTAGCATTCTCACATGGTGAAAGGCACCATGTGTGGTTGACGGTGGTTCCTAAAGTCCGATCGGTGGAATCCAAGACCGCGGTGGAGCTCCGTGGTTATTCGCTAGGCAGAGGTAGTTACAAAAAGACGCGTCGGGGATTGAAGGAGTCGAGTCGAGTGTTGTAAGTCATCTTGCTTGTAATTGTAAATTTCGTACTTAGTGGATTTGAGGCTAGTGTCGTCCGAGGTTTTTTTCCCGTTGTGGGTTTTTCCTCATACATCGTGGCGTAGTGTGACTGATTTAGTTTTATCATGCAAAATAACTTAGAACGCATGCTTAGGCTAATTTAAGATAAAATTTGGTTTAACTGTCACACTTAATTAAATTACTGCAAATTTAATTTGGGTAATGTTTAGTTAATTTAACTCAAGTCCTCGCTTAATTTGATAAAATCGGTTTCGCCTAATTTGGTAATATTGAAAATATGACTTAGGCAAATTTCTAGGACTTGGATTGAATTATGTTGGTTTAAGTGAAATTAAAAATATATGTACGTTCAATCTTATTTCACTTGGTTTAATTTTGATTTGAAAATAAATTAAAATTTGTAATCGTTTAATTGAACCATCTCCGCTTCTGCATATCTATTTTAAAAAGGAAATTACTTTTTATTGTAAGATTTTAAAAATTGGGGGCCTCGTGTTCCAACAGTTTTGTTGATATTTTTGTTTAGTTGATGGAATTTTGATTAATTTACTATGTTTAATCTACTTATGTTCTTGCAAAACGTTAATGTTTCTTATATTTTGCAACTTAGTATTTAAATAATATGATGAATGAGTTCATCCTAATTATTCTTAGTATGTGTAGATTTAACATTTTAAATCATGTTTGATTCAGTATAAAATGGTTGTAAATGTATAATTATTTGTATAATTCCTTTAATAATTATGTTTTGCTAGGTCTACTTCATGTAATGAAAGATTTTTATTTGATGGTTCTCCAACTTAGGCTTAATTATTAGGAAAGGAGTTTTTAAAAATAATTTACATTTCCTTTTTTAGGAAAAAAGTTTTTACCAATTATAATTCAATAGTGAAAAAGATGAAATTTATATTTTTGATTATTTAGCTCTTGCTTTAAATATAAATAATTATAGAGTTACTAAATTATTCATTTGTTACGAACTTTTTACGTTTGACAATATTTTTAGTGGAATATTTATTTAATTATATTTATAAATTGAATTGTGCTCGCGCATCGCGCGGGTTACATGCTAGTGTTTTTTCGAATTACACCCTCACTTTTGTATTAATTATTGCATTACCTCAATCTTTTCCAAAAAAATAAGTTTATTCCAACGAAGCATCACAAGACTAAAATGTTTTTTAAAAATTCATCCCCAAAGTAATGAATGGGAGCCTCACTCAAATATTGTTAAACTTTAGCAGTAACTTATAAAATGAGAGAACATAACCCATACACATGTAGCCTTTCAATCAAAATGTGCAATGCTTTTTTTGACATGTTTGGTACTAGGGAGAAAATTTTGGGAGGCCTTTAGCACTATCCATAAATTTTTGGGCAGCAAAAGATTACAAGAACATGAAAAGGGTAAACCATACACATGGGTGTTAAATGTGGGAGATGAATGTAAAGGTAAATTTTTGATAGAGTCAACTTGTATGTATTTGTCTTATTTCATGTTTGAACAAAACCTTTGATTTATAAGTTATGAATTGAGTTTGTTTATATGTTTGATTGCAGGCGTAGCAGCCAAGATATCATGTCATACCATCATGTTTTTGTACCTTGTTTTCATCTTCATATTTCAAGAATCACTCAGGTATGAATGCGTAAATATTTTGATAATTGGAGATTTGGTTTTGGGTGTTATTTTTAATGGATTTTAAAATGTTATTTAGGAATTTTTTGAAGTCATTCTAACGACATCTGGTATGTAATTTGAACGAGTGGGCACAACTCATTAGAACCTGATCCAACAAAGTTCGAACGAGGAAGTTTTTGGCCTGTTTTGATTTCTCGTTGGAAGTTTCATTGGAAAGCTGTTCGAATAAGAAGTGTATCCTCGTTTGAATGAGATTCAATTTCGTTCAAATGAGTTGACGTATTTTTCAATGTAAAATTCATTTTTCGGACTTATTTGGTTTTTTAGAAAACCTATTATATATAAAACTTCGAAGCAACAGTTTTCTGAGAGACTTTTTCATTTCCTTAAAATTATAAAACTCTTCCAAAAATCTCTCCAAAGGTTTTGATCTTCCTTGATCATGTTTTACAAAAAACCTTAGTTTACACCGAACTGTTTAACGATCCAAGTGTTTCATAATATATATGATTTGAGATCTAATTTGTGAGCTCCAAGGTTTATTATCTTCAACTTGTTGAAAATTGTTTCATATGGTAGACTTCGCATTTCTGTTTATGGACGATGAACTTCGCGTTGTGGTGTTGCAGTGAAGAAGAGGTGGACTCCGTGTTCTAATTCATAGATTGTTGTGAGTCTTATTGGTAGATATCGAGGCGTGTTTGGACTCACACGTTGTGGCAGTTGCATGAGTGGACTTTTACGTGTCACTACGGGGAGGTTGAGGAACAAAGAGCATCAAGGCTTGTGAGGGCATCGAGTCTGTGTTGTAGTCTACTATCATGTTCTTTGTAATTCCATACATAGTGAATTTGCGTGGCTGGACCGTTTGAAATTTTTTCCGTTGTGGGTTTTCCTTGTACATTAGCGTGTTGTGTGATTGATCTTATTTTATCTATTATAACCTAGATGCATTCTTTAGGATAAAGATAAAATTGGTTAATCTATTTTAACACACCAATTATTTATTCGGTGTTAACTTTAATTTAGATAATTCGTTTAATTAAACTTAAAATTGAGAAAATTTAAAAAGAGTAGTTTGTTGATTTTTTCATCCTTTGCCATATATTAGAACCATATATGATAAGGTTTTCAATGAAATTGCCTAATAGGTAACATTATGTGCGCCTATATATAATTACGAGAAGTAGAATTTTTATGCATAAAGTTTATGTGTCCCTTATTTTCACCCTTCCAAAAAGTATACGTCTATCCCAAATGCACAAGTATTGGGTGCAACATTTATTTTATTTTAGAGTAGCAGTGATAATTTAGTGGAACATGCTAGTGGTGTACCACCATTGCTCCCACAATACCTCAAAGAACTTGGTACATCTATGGAATGCGGGACCAAGTAGAGTGCCTAAAATATACGTAAATAACATGACATGTATGTAGTCTCAAATTAGCTTCAGACACTAATGTCATGCCTGCCTTAAGAGTTTCACTGAATTTTAAATCCGACCACCGTCTCCCGCTGGAAAATGGAAAAAATTTGTAATGATACAAAAACTTCGAGCCTTACTTTATCAAAAGTTAAACTATTAATCGAAATATTCATTTTTTAATCATTAGCCCAGGTTGATTCTATTAATGGGGCAAATGTATAAACACGTGTAGAGACCTAAAAGAAAGGATAAGAGACGTGTAAAGCCATTACAACCAACAACTTACATGTGCCCCAAACCTCCTAAATAAACAAACATGAATTAAAACCACAAACCACAAACCACCCAAAGGCCAAAACCATCAAACTCCTCCTCTCCCAAAAGACAAGAGAGAGAGAGAGCAGAGTTACAAAGAAAAACAACAAGACCAAGTGAAAAACAAGATCTTTCGAAGCTAAAATTTCCAACTAGAACGATGGAAGCCATCATCCATGGTTTGGATAATCAAAAAGTAAAAGCCGAAACAGATCACCGCACTCCCTCCGGCGGAAACTCAAATCTTAAAATGTTCATCAGAGCAGAAGGCGGGTGAGAAACCCAATCGAGTGGCGGTACCAAGGCTGAACAAGACTTCACAACCCAATAATCAGTAGTGTTAGATTTTCTAGGAACATTAAAGAAGATGATCTCCCTATAATGGATACTAAGAGCTTTAATTTGTTGCTTTATTCATTTTAAATCCCATCTAGGTTGGGCCTCATTCTGCATGCACTGCATTAGGATATTAGGTTCGGATTCTAGAATAATCTGGTGTAGGACTTTCTCTTTAATAAATGATGCAACAGAAGTAAGAGCCAAAGCCTCCATTTTGAGTGTCGACGAAGCATGACGGCAATAACTAACTAAACCATCTAACAGGACCCCTGCAAAGTTTCTAACAATAAAACCAAAAGAACCAAACAACTGATTTTTCAAAAAAGAACCATCATAGTTAATTTTAAGCTAATTAGGGGGGGGGGGGGGGGGGGGGGGGGGTCCAATTACTTACTCCCATAGAGGGTAAGGGAGAAGTTAGCCTGGGAAAAGAACTAAACTTCTTATAACTTTTACTGTAATTAACAGATAAGGATAGAGCCTTAGATAAAACCAATGATATATGACTATCCTTATTCAAAAAAACTGCCTCATTTCTAGTCTTCCCGATCTCCCAACAAGTGCACACAAAGAGGGGTTTTAGATCCAAACCAGAGTTAGAGCCTGGAGTAAGCCTACAAATAGACCTAAAAAACCAATCTTCAATCCAATCAACCGGATAAACTAAAATGGAGTTGAGAAGAGGGGATCTCTAACGAACCTTGTTAATCCAGGGGAATCTAGTTAGAAGGTGTTCTATGGTCTCCTCTTCCTTACCACAGGTATTGCAGATAGGATCATTTCTTAATGTCTTTCTCCAAAGGTTATAGTTCACAACCAAAATCTCATTAGAACATATCCAAATGAAATTCAGAACCTTAAGGGGGGATTTAATGGCCAAATCATTTTCCACAAATCTAGGTGGGTGAAAAAAGAGTATCGAGGAGCCTTTCTATGGGGCATTCTATTTGATGTGACCTGGTATGCAGTCGGAATATACATTTAGAACATCTAATTTCCACCCATTTTAAAATAAGAGTCTCCAATAAATATAAATAACTAAAACTGATATAGTCTCCCAATGATACAAAAGTTACTATTACTCCCAATAATAATGTAATTCCCTAAAACTAAAAGTAGTGTTAAAATTCCAAATATTACTAAATAAAAATTCTCATTGATATGTATCTCCCAAATATCTTAATCACCAATTATTGTACTAACTCCATTATTAACACCCACTAATAATAAAAAGAATGGAAAGTAGACAATATGACAAGAATAAAATGCTCAATATGATAACATGTAATATAAATATGACAATACGAATACTGTACACGAGTCCAGAACACCAACTAAGCATTGTACCAATTTTTTTCTCAAAAACATATCAGTGGGTCACCGACCTCACCTCACCCTGTAATTTCAAGGTCTTAATCTAGATATTAGAATTTTGAACTTTAAAAAGGTGTTCATTGTCAATGTTATATAAAAAACCATGGAACTTCGTCCATATAACTAAATGCACAATATCATAACAAATAATTTACATGATTTCAAACATAACGACATAATCAAAATACAACAAAAAGTTACTATTAAGAGATTTAGGAGAATATTGTGTGAAACCCCTTATCTCAAACTGTGAAGAAGAATTTAAACGTCGCCATACTTTTAAATGTAACCATATTCTACCAACTAAATCGTTATCATCCTAATGACGCATGATCACCTGAACATCATTACAATATACAAGCACTACTATTTTTTTGCCATGACTAACCAACTTAGTGTTCTCTCTTTAATCTTCTCAATATTAAAAAATAACTTCGACTATTATAAATCATAACCCTTAACATTTGTAAAGGGTGTGTATAGGAGCTAAATATACCTACACGATTGAAATTATCAAACAAAGATATTCAAGTGTCATACAAAAGTCAACTTGGGTCCTAAAGGGAAATAACCCCGACTTGGCCCATAAGGTGGGAAAAGCGGCACTCAATACTCAAAATAACCCTGGGTTAAGTCATTTAACCCCAGGCATGATTGAATATGCATCCAATCTTTCAACACACATGGATAAATGCAAAGAAATATATCAAGTATTGAAATCATAATCAACTTCTACCAATTAAGAAATGATCAACCCACAAATATGCCGACTAGAAGTGAACTTGTAGACACCCCATTCTGTTACCCCTTAACTCTCCTTAGGTCCCTAGTACCTCCCTTCATCACTATAAACCCAGGTCACGTCCCGAGTACTGACCTGGAAGCCATCGGGCACCCCCCCGGCTCAGTTTAACCCAAAAGTCAAACTCCTCATCTCGATCGAGACTCAATGAATCTTCGAAGGGCACTGAATACCCTTTCCAACGGTCTACCCCGTACGCGATTCCGACTTACCATGCGGACGAACGCGCCATTTGCGTCCGAAACCTGACCCAGAGGCCACCGGGCGCTCCCGGGCTCTGTTTGACCTATGTCAACTCTTCAGCTCGACCGAGGCTGAATGAATCTTTTAAGGGCACTGAATAGGCTTTCCAAAGGTCCATCCCGTGTGCAATTCTGACTTTCCATGCGGACGAACGATCCGTTTGACTCCGAAAATCCACCAAGCGTTTCTCAGGCCCGGTTGACCAAAGTCAACTATCCAAACCGGGTCAAACTCTTTGGAATGTCGAAGTACATCTCCTAACCTTTCCAACGGTATGCCCCGTGCTCGATTCGGACTTACCATGCGGACGAACGCGCCGTTTGCGTCTGCGCGATTCCCCGTCCAATGGACCGACAAACACTTCCGAGCCACATTTGACCCAAAGTCAACTCCAAAACTCCGGAGCGGTCCAAAGGAATTTTGAAGGTCTCTGAAATACCTTTCCAACGGTATGCCCCGTGCACGATTCTGACCAACGATTTGCCCTCGGTGGCCAATTTTCTGAAAAAGCCTGAGGCGCACTGCCAAATGGAAGGTCCCAGATCCTGCCTATCGGCACCTGCCTATAGTCAGTGCCATTATAGGGTCGATCGGTAGTCCCTTGGGGTTATAAAATGAGGCCTTGGCCTCATTTGCAAGAGGAGCCCAGATCTGATAGAAATCTCTCTGAACGAATCCCAGAAACCTCTCTCGAAGGCAGCGTGATTTCAACTTCCAAATCCCTCTTTTACCTTCATTTTTCATCATCCTTTTCATCAAACTTGGTGAATTAACAACTCTCCATCATCATCCAAGCTCAAGGGCTGCTCTCCAACATTCAAGATCAAACTTAAGATCTTCAAGAAGGTCCAACTTTCTCAAACTCTCTCTCTTAAATTCTATTGAATTCCCAATAACTTGTTTTCTTACTTAGCACTTTTATAATCTCATCTCACACATCCTAATATATTTTTTTTATTTAGTATTATTGCACATCTCTTATTTTCATATAAATAAAAACCTCAAAACAAGAAAAGAGGGTTTGCTCATAAATTCCAAGTAGGGATTCTCACACTTTTTCCACATTTTTCTCACAGCTAAAACACCTTTTCTACACACACACACACGCTTACAAATAAGAGATCCCACATTTGGATTTATGGGATAAACCCCACCCCTTTTCTTTGTATGCGAACTACGTGAACTTTGATGGCTTTATAGGCTATGTAGGCGTCTCGGGGTAAAACCCGAGACTCGAGTCCTTTCTCTCACTTTTTCTCTCATTTCCTATTTTCTCTAAATCCATTTTTCTTATATTATATATATCCTTAGTCTTAGTGACACATTACTCCATGTGCGTTATCGTTCCCTTATAGCGATCAACGTAGGGGTAACCGCGTAAATCTTATTTTTCTAATATTACTTTTATAATCTTCCTATGGATGACTCGCTTTATCTTTTCCATGATACAAGCCGAGGATTCCTACCTCCATTCTATATATATACACATGCACACATCTCACGGGGGGAAACATAAAGGAAAATAGCAAATATCCATGAGAGATCGAAAGGGCGGAATGGGTTCCTAACACCTTCCCATTTCGTAACTAAGCCTCCGAACCCTTTTCGAATCATTTTGGTTTCGCACGCACCAGTATGTCTTTGGAAGCCATCCTTCGGGGTGGCTTCCCCTTTTTCTTTTATCTGTTTTGAGTAAAATAGACTGGCGACTTTGAATCTCTCTACATTTTTCACACCTCACAAAATCGACGCCGGTCGAAGCGCTCTCCCGAGAGGGGACGCGCGGGACCCGAAGGATTCCTCCTCCCTCTGTGGCAGGGATCGACAGGGATGGCCACAGTGGCGACTCTGCTGGGGACTTTTATTTATTTTGAGGGCTTGACTCTATTTACATGGATGCTATTTTTGTTTATGCTTCCCCCCCCCCCCCCATATCTGCATGTTCCCCTTTCTCACATGTATATCCCATGCTTATGCTTATGTTCACACACTTGTAGAAAATCCTCAATGTACACCTCACACCACATTCACTTAGGATCACGTATATTCCAATGTTGCACGCATCACCTATCCATATTTAGCGTACCTTTTGGGGTACTTGTACATTGTTTCCGGTTTGGCATAATCAAAGAAAGGTATTCTCATCATAAGCTACTAATAAGAGAATTATGCATAATTCACACGACATCACCAAAGAGCATTGATATTGACCAAATTTTACCCAGTAACTGGAGGGTCACTTCGTGATGGGCGCTGGTCCGAAAGGTCGCAGTTAGCCTAAGCGATATGACTCTCACCTTCCATTGGCCAAGTACCTTCGACGTATATCGAACGGTTCCCCCGCATCGTACCGCTTGACCGAAGTCATGACGGGAGGTATATCGCAGGGAATTAATTCACGTACGCCGAGTATATCGAATTCTCTCTCACACGTACCGTCCTCACGAGGTATATGGTGAGGCAATTCATGTACACTCAGGTATATCAAATGGCTTGTCCACGCGTACCGATTGCCCGCAAGAGCAAGACGTATATCGTGGAAGTCACGCCAAAGGGGGGAACCCATGCCGATTCACCCAACCAACTACATACCCGCATATAGGTGTTAAAACTAGGACACGCACTTTAGATTACCGGTTTCGACCCGAAACTCTGCCGAAATTCCGGGTCGATCTTCCACCCAATTTTTGCGCATTTTTAAAACGGGACTCTGTCCGCGAGCCTGGTTACAAGTCTCAAACCGTAGCTTTGCATATATTAAAACCCCACTTTTCCAGGCTCAGGTCTCGTCCGGCATTTCATTTAGGAGAATTAAACACAGGTGAGAACATAATAATCATAATAATCATGCTGAGTTCCGTCTCCAAAAACATTTCTCCCTTCCTTATCAAAAATCCAAAAAACATTTCTCCCTTTCTTATCAAAAATCCAAAAACATTTCTCCCTTTTTATAAAAAATCCAAAAATAGTTCCTTCCCTTTTCTCAAAAATAAATCTCATCCTACGCCTTCTCAGGTTGATCGTACGCCCTTGGCCTGGTTCCCTATTGGCTTAGGTCTTCAGTCAAATCACCCCGGAGTTTCGTCCGTTCCTCTACTACTTCTTTCGAGTTCGGAATCCATCCATCTTCCATGGAGAATGCGGATCAAGCACCAGTCATACAACCGGATCTGCCAACAGTCCTAGCTCAGCTCGTGGCCAAGATTGACAACCTCCAAGTTGAGGTCCGAGAAATGCAACAAAACCAAGGCCATGTTCCCTCGTGCTATGGGTCCACCCAAGCCCATCTGGGTCCCGGAAGAATATCATCACGCTACACGTGCCCCTCCGCCTGCCCAGCTTCCAATGAAAAAAATTGCCCAGCCTATGGCTAACTTGCCTCTGGTTGCTGATCCAAAGGAGGAGGAGTTGAACAAAGTCAAAGAGGATCTCAAGATGCTCACCAAGAAGTTTGACCAAGTCAGGATCTCTGGGAATTACATGGACTACAACCAAATGTCTCCTTATCCTAAAGCAAGGTTACCCGAGAAGTTCAAAATGCCAAATATCGAGAAATTTGGAGGGACTGGTCCCCCGATTGTTCATCTTTGTAGTTATCAATGTTCCATGACTCTACTAGGGGCTTCGGAAGAAGTGATGGCCCAATTGTTTCAGCAAACTTTGAAAAACAGTGCTCTCCGATGGTTTTTATCTCTTGAGGAATCCAGAATGCGTAGCTGGGAGGATGTAGCCCGAGAATTCATGTCGCAGTACAAATACAACGAAGAGCTTGAGGTCACCCGCCGTGATTTATAGTTGCTCAAACAGAACTCCGATGAATCAGTCAGTAACTTTATAGCTCGATGGAGGGAAAAAGCGGCTACCATGGCTAATCGGCCGTCTGAAGAAGAACAAGTCAGTATAGTGAAGAAGAATTTCTTATCCCATGTCCGAGCAACCATGGGAGGACAGTACTACCCCCATTTTCGAGCTCTCAGAGAAGCAGGAGTAGAAATCGAAGAAGGTCTTGCCAAAACAGAAGTTGAACCAAAGAAGGTGTTCAGACAGTTCACCCACAGAAAATATGACAAGCCTATCAGTGCCGCAGTCTCAACCATCAACAATATCTCTCAACCAACCACATCATGGGCACCAAAAAGCCGCCCTGCTCCTGTCCGAAGGGAATAAACTGAGCTCCATGCTCCCCTCTCTAAAGTTTACCAAGCCCTGTTAAGACGAAACCTTATAAAGCCCCTAGATCCATGTCCATTACCCAATCCACTTCCCAGAAATTTAAAGATCGATGCTCATTGCGCCTTTCACCAAACAGCTGGCCATACCACCGACCAATGCTTCCACCTTCGAAACATAATCCAAGATCTCATTGATCAGGGTACTATCGCCCCACCAGCCAATCCTAAACCAAACACTACTCATAACCCACTCCTAAATCACACCAATGCCATCTTCTTGGAAGAAAACCCAGATTTCGATCCATCAACTCAAATCACACCCTTATACCCTCCTAAACCCCTTCAACTTTGCCCATATTTCCTCCTACACCCTACTAGCCCCGCTGATCAGGCGCTATCACTCCTTACCAGAGTGTGCATCACTGTCCGAACCTGTTCTGAAAGTGGAGGTATGGAATTATCAGAGGTGTTTAACCAACTCCTAGAGTTCGGGCTGAAATTGCCCTCACAGATGATTATCGACTGCCAGAGGTTCCGTACGTTGTTTTTGGAAGCACGGAAATGGGCCTGAGAATCAGATAGGTGGATGGTACCAACCGACGAAATATGCTTAGATGATGTTGTCCAGATTATGACGGAAGCATTCAGGCAAACCAACAACATTTGCAGTATCACCGAGTTACTTGACGCTTTGAAGCTGCAAGGGTACCTAGTCCCTTCACCCTTACATATCCCCACAGAATGGGAAGACCTATATGAAGAACCCGTTGAAGTTATGGAATGCAATGACTTCATAAGGGAAAATAGAATTATTGCCACCGGATGGGGGGAAGAATTCGAAGTTTCAAATGAAGAACAAGCTTCAGGAGGAAATGGCCCAATAGTTGACTTATGAGGGATGATATCATTTGAGGAACTCCTCGGAGAAATAAATAAGGTGGCAGAACAACCTGAGATTGATGAGGAAATTGGATTTAAGTTTTTCCCTTCTTCAGTAAATCACATGACCAGATCTGAGAGACATTACCAAATTCCAAACTCGCTACCAACCAATGATAAGGGGAAGGGCATTGAAAACCTTCCTATGCCAGAAATGACCCTCGAGGAGAGCAAGATCCTCGATCAATTGAAGAAAACTCAAGCTAACATCACTCTATGGGGGCTTTTCATGTCTTCCCAGCTACACATAAATGCTTTGATCAAATTACTCACTGGACCCATAGTTCCTCCCTCTATCACACCAGAAGAAGAGGCACTACACCAAATCCTACGAATGGTCACGCCCAGTGGGTCACGGCCCAAGTCCGTGACCAGGTGGTCGCGGACTTGGGCCATGACCCACTCAATATTTTGCGTGACCATATTTATTATCACACTAAATTATCGATGCTTTAGAAGTGGTCACGGACCAAGTCCGTGACCACGGTGGTCGCGGACTTAGGCCGTGACCAGGTCGTGACCATCTTGGCGCCAAACTCGCGCCAAAATTCCCTCCAAGCTTGGTCGCGGAGGGGTCATGGCTCAAGTTTGTGACTGATGGCATGACGAAGAAGATAGTACACACATTGGGGGTCACGGCTTAGGGCCGTGATAATTTCTTGGTATGGGTCACGGCTATGGGCCGTGACCATACATCATTCAAGCAATAAGGTTGATGAAAAAGGGTTGCGTATCACTGATTGAGGATCACGGCTATGGGCCGTGACCATTTATTGGTGTGGGTCACGGCTATGGGCCGTGACCATGCTTTAATTCAAGGTCTGAAACTAGTCTCGCATGGGGGTCACGGCTATGAGCCGTGACCATCCTTCAATTCAAGGTCTGACATTGGTCGCGCATAGGGGTCATGGATGTAGGCCGCGACCATTGGCCATTCATGTAGCAGCAGCAAGGTTATGGGTTGCGAGGTGGGTCGCGGCTGATGGCTGTGACCATGTAATTCCTAAAAAAAATGCACTTTAACATTTTACCCCTTTCATTTTCATTTACCCGCTTCTCTCTCTCTCTCTCGTCAAAGACAAAGTTGTGGCTTCTCTCTCTCGTCAAACACCGGTGGGTTTTCTCTCTCTCTGGTGCCGACCCCTACTACCACCGGTAAGGTTAGCTTACTTTAATTTCTATTTTGATTTGTTTGATGAGATACATATATTTAAATGAGGGTTATTGGTTTTTTTATTTCGGTTTCATGAGATACAATCATATATATCTATTTTGATTTTTGTTTGATGAGATACAAATACAGATACTTTAATTTATGTTTTGTTCTTTTATGTGTGTAATTGTATGTGTATGTATGTATAGATTTATGTCAAAAAAATATTAGGGTTTAAGTAAACCCTAGATTGTATGTGTGTATGTATAGGTTATGTCAATAAACCCTAGATTGTATGTATGTATTTTTTTTGGTAAAATATTATTCAAAACTCTAGACATTATATTTTTTTTGACAAAATATAATTAAATTGATTTATAATAAGTAAAAAAAAATTACATCCGCCTTTTTGTGGGTTATATATATGCATAGATTTATGTCAAAAAAAATATTAGGGTTTAAGTAAACCCTAGATTGTATGTGTGTATGTATAGATTATGTCAATAAATCCTAGATTGTATGTGTATGTATTTTTTTTGACAAAATATGATTAAATGATTATCTTGTCATACGAGTCGCAAACACGTGTGCACATTGCTATAGTGAGATATTGTTGACTTGGTTGTTGGATACTATGTTGAATTTATTGAATTGATACTAGTGTCGATAAATGTACATGTTATTAAATTTGTTGGGTGTGCTCTTGATTTGCCTATGAAAAAGTATATCATGTATCTTGTGATTAGTGTGCATTTTTTACGTTTATGTCAAGATATTAGGAGGCTACAACTTGACATGGAACAAATACACCACCGCCGGCTGATCTCGGCTCCACCGTCGGTTGAATCTCCACTCCACTGACCGCCATAGAAGGTTCCTATATCTACCTCTCCCACACGTACAAATGCACAACGGAACACACGCACGCACACCTACATCAATTTCTGTATGTCGGGGTTAGATCCAGACATCAAGGTGGGCGGTCGGCACCAGATCTGCATTGGGTTTGTGCCGATTGTAGCTGGACAAGGGTTTGGTTGGTCGGGGTTGCTGGTGGTAGGGTTTTGGTATGGTGGTGGTTGGTTGGAGGGAGTGCGAGGGGCAGAAGGTAAAGGTGAGGTGGTAGTTGAAATGAAGGAGGAGGAATTGATGGGATTGTGATGATGGGAGATTTTTTTATTTATTTTTACTTTTTTTTTTATTTTAATTTTATTTTTGGGTTGGGATATTTTTTTTCTCTTTTAGGTAAAAAATGGAGGGAATCCTGTTTCTAGGCTTAATTACAACAAATTAATATTTAAGGGGGTGAATTTGTCGGGTATTTTTTTTAAGGGGTGTCCCATAACTCTTATGGTCCTTATTAACTTTTATGTTGTTTTATGCGCTTTTAAGATTTTGACATCTAAATGTGCAATGTTTACTAGTTCAAGTTATTTAGAAATGTTTCTCCTCAAATTATTAATGATGAAATTGATTATTTACGATTAAGTCGTAAATGTTGTCTCCTAAGTAACATGAATTCAATTGTTTAATAAAATATGAAATGATAATAATTTTAAGAAACATTCACAACATTACATTGTTATGTTTAATGTGTAGCTGATGAGAGAAAACATTTATTGTTTCAGGTGTTTGTTTTCTTTGCTTCCAGAAACTTCTCGAGAAAATGCCATGGTTAAAGTGTGAGGTGCACTGTCAACTCAATTCTTTTGGTGGATGCTCAAGGTTTGATTTATTGGCTTAATTCTTCAATTATACATTACATATATATTTACTCTCTTTGTCTTTAAACTGTTCGCTGGTTTGTTATTTTATTTTCAAGAAGTTAGACTTAGGCATAAAAAACATGCCATCGAACACCTCGCACGGGACCAATGTGACTCGTAGGAACCGGCCGCGTAGTCATGGCGTTCCCGGTTTGAGTGTACGACATAAATTTGCAAAAAATTACACTTAAGAATAAAAACATGCCATCGCAGGGTGAAAACATAAAACAACAACAAAATGGTCCCGTAAGAGTCACGAACACCTCCTAGGGGACCAATGTGACTCGTAGGAACCGATCGCGTAGTCACGGGGATCCCGGTTTGAGTGTACGACGTAAATTTGCAAAAAAAATAGACTTAAGCATAAAAAATTGCAATTGATGGGTGAAAACATAAAACAACCACAAAATGTTCCCGAAGTGTCACGAACACCTCTCACGGGACCAATGTGACTCGTAGGAATCGATCGCGTAGTCACGGGGCTCCCGGTTTGAGTGTACGACGTAAATTTGTAAAAAGTTAGACTTAAGCATGAAAACATGCCATCGAAGGGTGAAAACATAAAACAAACACAAAACCGTCCCGTAAGAGTCACGGGCACCTCGCACGGGACCAATGTGACTCGTAGGAACCAACCGCGTAGTCACGGGGCTCCCGATTTGAGTGTACGACGTAAATTTAAAAATAATTCGACTTAAGTATAAAAACATGCCATCGAATGGTGAAAATGTAAAACAACCATAAAACGGTCCGGTAAGAGTCACGAGCACCTCATACGGGACCAATGTGACTCGTAGGAACCGACCGCGTAGTCACGGGACTCCCGGTTTGAGTGTATGATGTAAATTTGCAAAAAATTTAGACTTAAGAATAAAAACATGCCTTCGAGGGGTGAAAACGTTAAACAAACACAGAATGGTTCCGTAAGAGTCACAAACACCTCGCACGGGACCAATGTGACTTGTAGGAACTGACCGCGTAGTCAAGGCACTCCCTCTTTGAGCATACGACCTAAATTTGTCAAACGTTAGCCTTAGGCATACAAACATACTTTTATAGGGTAAAAATGTTAAAACAACCATAAAACGGTCCCGAAAGAGTCACGAACACCTCTCACGGGATCGATGTAACTCGTAGGAACCGACTGCGTAGTCACGGCGTTCCCGGTTTAAGTGTACGACATAAATTTGCGAAAAATTACACTTCAGAATAAAAACATGCCATCGAAGGGTGAAAACGTAAAACAAAAACAAAATGGTCCCGTAAGAGTCACGAACACCTCGCACGGGACCAATGTGACTCATAGGAACCGGCTGCGTAGTCACGGCGTTCCCAGTTTGAGTGTACGACGTAAATTTGCGAAAAATTAGACTTAAGAATAAAAACATGCCATCGAAGGGTGAAAACGTAAAACAGCAACAAAACGGTCCCGTAAGAGTCACGAACACCTTCTAGGGGACCAATGTGACTCGTAGGAACTGATCACGTAGTCACGGGGATCCCGGTTTGAGTGTACGACTTAAATTTACAAAAAAAAATAGACTTAAGCATAAAAAATTACCATCGATGGGTGAAAACGTAAAACAGCCACAAAACGGTCCTGTAAGAGTCACGAACACCTCTCATGGGACCAATGTGAATCGTAGAAACTGACCGCGTAGTCACGGGGCTCCCGGTTTGAGTGTACGACGTAAATTTGTAAAAAGTTAGACTTAAGCAAGAAAACATGCCATCGAAGGGTGAAAACGTAAAACAAACACAAAACGGTCCCATAAGAGTCACGAGCCCATCGCACGGGATCAATGTGACTCGTAGGAACCGACCGCGTAGTCACGGGGCTCCCGATTTGAGTGTACGACGTAAATTTAAAAATAATTTGACTTAAGCATAAAAACATGCCATCGAATGGTGAAAATGTAAAACAACCATAAAACGGTCCGGTAAGAGTCACGAGCACCTCATACGGGACCAATGTGACTCGTAGGAACCGACTGCGTAGTCACAGGACTCTCGGTTTGAGTGTACGACGTGAATTTGCAAAAAATTTAGACTTAAGCATAAAAACATGCCTTCGAGGGGTGAAAACGTAAAACAAACACAAAATGGTCCCGTAAGAGTCACAAACACCTCGCACGGGACCAATGTGACTCCTAGGAACTGACCGCGTAGTCAAGGCACTCCCGCTTTGAGCATACGACGTAAATTTGTCAAACGTTAAACTTAGGCATACAAACATACTTTTATAGGGTAAAAATGTTAAAACAACCATAAAACGGTCCCGTAAGAGTCACGAACACCTCTCACGGGATCGATGTAACTCGTAGGAACCGACCGCGTAGTCACGGCGTTCCCGGTTTGAGTGTACGACGTAAATTTGTGAAAAATTACACTTAAAAATAAAAACATGCCATCGAAGGGTGAAAACATAAAACAACAACAAAACGGTCCCGTAAGAGTCACGAACACCTCGCACGGGACCAATGTGACGTATAGGAACCGGCTGCGTAGTCACGGCGTTCCCGGTTTGAGTGTACGACGTAAATTTGTGAAAAATTAGACTTAAGAATAAAAACATGCCATCGAAGGGTGAAAACGTAAAACAACAACAAAACGGTCCCGTAAGAGTCACGAACACCTCCCAGGGGACCAATGTGACTCGTAGGAACCGATCGCGTAGTCACAGGGATCCCGGTTTGAGTGTACGACTTAAATTTGCAAAAAAAAAGACTTAAGCATAAAAAATTGCCATCGATGGGTGAAAACGTAAAACTTCCACAAAACGGTCCCGTAAGAGTCACGAACACCTCTCATGGGACCAATGTGACTCGTAGGAACTGATCGCGTAGTCACGGGGCTCCCGGTTTGAGTGTACGACGTAAATTTGTAAAAAGTTAGACTTAAGCATGAAAACATGCCATAGAAGGGTGAAAACGTAAAACAAACACAAAACGGTCCCGTAAGAGTCACGAGCATATCGCACGGGACCAATGTGACTCGTAGGAACCGACCACGTAGTCACGGGGCTCCCGGTTTGAGTGTATGACATAAAATTAAAAATAATTTGACTTAAGCATAAAAGCATGCCATCGAATGGTGAAAACATAAAACAACCATAAAACGGTCCGGTAAGAGTCACGAGCACCTCATACGGGACCAATGTGACTCGTAGGAACCGACCGCTTAGTCACGGGACTCCCGGTTTAAGTGTAAGACGTAAATTTATAAAAAATTTAGACTTAAGAATAAAAACATGCCTTCGAGGGGTGAAAACGTAAAACAAACACAAAATGGTTCCGTAAGAGTCACAAACACCTCGCACGGGACCAATGTGACTCCTAGGAACTGACCGCGTAGTCAAGGCACTCCCGCTTTGAGCATACGATGTAAATTTGTCAAACGTTAAACTTAGGCATACAAACGTACTTTTATAGGGTAAAAATGTTAAAACAACCATAAAACGGTCCCGTAAGAGTCACGAACACCTCTCACGGGATCGATGTAACTCGTAGGAACCGGCCGAGTAGTGACAGCGTTCCTGGTTTGAGTGTACGACGTCAATTTGTGAAAAATTACACTTAAGAATAAAAACATGCCATCGAAGGGTGAAAACGTAAAACAACAACAAAACGGTCCCGTAAGAGTCACGAACACCTCGTACGGGACCAATGTAACTCGTAGGAACCGACCGCGTAGTCACGGGGCTCCCGGGTTAGCGTACGACTTAAATTTGCAAAAATTAGACTTAAGCATAAAAACATGCCATCGAAGGGTGAAAACGTAAAACAGCCACAAAACGGTCCCGTAAGAGTCACGAACACCTCGCACGGGATCAATGTGACTCGTAGGAACCGATCGCGTAGTCACGGGGCTACCGATTTGAGTGTACGACTTAAATTTGCAAAAAGTTAGACTTTAGCATAAAAACATGCCATCGATGGGTGAAAACGTAAAATAGCGACAAAACAGTCCGATAAGAGTCATGAACACGTTGCACGGGACCAATGTGATTTGTAGAAATCGACCGCGTAGTCACGGAGCTCCCGGTTTGAGTGTACGACGTAAATTTGTAAAAAAATAGACTTAAGCATAAAAACATGCCATTGAAGGGTGAAGATGTAAAACTGCCACGAAATGGTCTCGTAAGAGTCACGAACATCTCGCACGGGACCAATGTGACTCGTAGGAGCCGATCGCATTGTTACGGGGTTCCCGATTTGAGTGTACGGCGTAAATTTTCAAAAATAAGATTATGAAATCCCTACCTTATAACGTCATCATGATCTTATGAATTTCAAATATATATTTAAAGACTTTCTCGCAGGTTAGTCAATTCCACTCAAGAGCATATCCATTATTGAATTCAACATACAAGATCACCTTCCTTGAGACCAACACTGTCGTAACTAAAAACAGTTAACCGTTCATATTATAATAGTTAATGATCAAGTGTACGTGGCAAACTTTTAGTCTGGCAATAAAACTTAGCACAATATGGTGGTCTTGTACAAGCCCAAGTACACAGTGATATTCTTGACAGTATATAATGTCAACAAGTTCAACTGTTCGACAATCAATACTAACTGTTAAATTGAAAGACTCGAGAAATTCTTGACAGTATCCCCCTACTAGTGCTACTGCTCCTGCCCCAAGCCCCTGCTCCTCTTGCTTATGCTGCTTCTACTACCTAAACACCTGCTTTTAAGATTTAAACCCCTGCCCCTCTTACTTATATGGAGCTTGAGAAACTGATACCAAGAATTTCAAGTTACTCTAGAGTTCGACATAAAGTGATTCAACATAATGTAAAGATGGAAAGACATATATATATATATAAGTTATATATATGCTGTTATAAATAACTGTTATATATAACAGTGTTATATATAATAGTTATATATAACTGTTATATATAACAGTGTTATATATAACAATATATAACTGTTATTATAACAGTATATAATTGTTATATATATAACTATTATATATATAACAGTACATAACTGTTATATAACAGTTATATACAGTTATATATATAACAGTTATATATAACAGTATAATGTCCGGTTAGTTAAAAATGAAACATCCTCATCGTCCAATTCAATCGCTTTTATATAATGCCCAATCGCCGTATCAAAATCCTTCTTCTTACAATCCTCATTCCTAGCCTCCTTATCCTTCTGCGCCTCCGCTTTCCTCTCTTTCCTCTCTCTAATTTCCCTCTCCTCATCTGATACTTGTTCCAGTTTCGGTCCCGGCTCAGGTTCAGGCTCAGGCTGCTTGACGGGCTCGTCATTTCTCTCCGGAATTGAATCGTTCATCTCCATATCGTCGGGCATACGGGTGGAAAGTTTGACGTTGAGTAAAACCCCAAGCGCCTGCATAACTCTCTGATCCTTTAGGTAGAGATTTAAGATGGTGGGGTTTTTCTGAATCTCCTGCATCATTTTAACGAAGTCCGATTGTTGAAGATATGTTCTTGTTGAGGGATCGGATGTTAGTTTAGCCCACATCTCGGGGCCAAAAAATGCGTCCCCGAAGAGGTTTGAGGCGGCTGGGGGGGAGCGTGATTTGGAGGCGGCGAATTGGGCGTCGGCGAGGCCGGATTTGAGGGGTTCATTGTTGGGGTCTATTTCGAGACCTTTTTTGTAAGAGGAAACGGTGTCGCCATAGTTGTGAAGGCCGGGATGAGCGGCGCCGAGGCGGGAGTAGCCTTTGGACCAGTCCGTTTTAGTTGGACGGTTTTTTGAGCGTCGGTTAAGGCTTGTGTGTATTGGTTTAAGCAGGCGTAGGTGGCGGATCGATTGGAGTAGAGGACATGATTGGTGGGGGAACATTGGATTGCTTATATGAAGAATCTGATTGCGTCGGTGAAGTTTTTGGCGGCGAAGGCCGCGTTTCCTTTGGCTTTTGCTTCGTCAGCCATTGAAAGAGATTGGTAGTACTAGACTTAGGCTTAAAAACATAGCGTTAGTGGGTGAAAAGTGAAAACAACCCCCAAACGTCCCCGTTAGGGGCACCAACATCTCGCACGAGACCAATGTAACTCGTAGGAACTGACCGTGCGATCACGGGACCCCCCGGTTTGAGAATACGACGATAATTTTCATATTTCAAGATTTAGGGTTAAAAACATGACGTTAGGGGGTGAAAATCCGAAACAGCCCCCGAACGGACCCGTGAGTGGCACCAACACCTCGCACTGGACCAATGTAAATCGTAGGAACTGACCCTACAGCTGCGGGTCTCCCAGTTTGAGAGTACGATAGTAATTTGCATATTTCTAGACTTAGGCTTCAAAACATGACGTTAGAGGGTGAAAACTCGAAACAGCCCCCGAACAACCCAGTGGGTGGCACCAACACCTCCTATGGGACCAATGTAACTCGTAGGAACTGGCCCCGCAGCCGCGGGACTCCCGAATAGAGAATACGACGGTAGTTTGCATATTTCTAGGCTTAGGCTTAAAAACATGGCGTTAAAGGGTGAAAACTAGAAACAGCCCCCGAACGTCCTCGTGGGTGGGACAAACACCTCCTACGGGACCAATGTAACTCAAAGGAACTGACCACGCAGCCGCGAGGCTCCCGGTTTGAGAATACGACGGTAATTTGCATATTTCTTGACTTAGGCTTAAAAATATGGCGTTTAAGGATGAAAACTCGAAACAGCCCCCGAACGGCCCCGTGGGTGGCACCAACACCTCCCACTGGACAGTTGTAACTCGTAGGAACTGACCCCGCAGTCGCGGGACTCTCGGTTTAAGAATACGACGATAATTTCATATTTTTAGACTTAGGCTTAAAAACATGGCGTTAGAGGGTGAGAACTCGAATCAGCCCTCTAACGACACCGTGGGTGGCACCAACACCTCCCACGGGACCAATGTAACTCGTAGGAACTGACCCCACAACTGCGGGTCTCCCGCTTTGAGAATACGATAGTAATTTGCATATTTCTAGACTTAGGCTTAAAAACATGACGTTAGAGGGTGAAAACTCGAAACAGCCCACGAACAGCCCCGTGGGTGGCACCAACACCTCCCACAGGACGAATGTAACTCGTAGGAAGTGACCACGCTGCCGAGGGACTCTCGGATTGAGAGTACGACGGTAATTTGCATATTTCTAGACTTAGGCTTAAAAACATGACGTTAGAGGGTGAAAACTCGAAATATCCCCCGAACGGCCCCGTGGGTGGCACCAACACCTCCCACGAGACCAATGTAACTCGTAGGAACTGACCCCGCAGCCGCGGGACTCTCGGTTTGAGAATACAACAGTAGTTTGCATATTTCAAGACTTAGGCTTAAAAACATGGCGTTAGAGGGTGAAAACTTGAAAAAGCCCCCGAACGTCGCCGTGGGTGGCACAAACACCTCCAACGGGACCAATGTAACTCAAAGGAACTGACCCCACAGCCGCGAGACTCCCGATTTGAGAATACGATGATAATTTGCATATTTCTTGACTTAGGCTTAAAACATGGCGTTAGAGAGTGAAAACTCGAAACAGCCCCCGAACGTCCCCATGGTTGGCACCAACACCTCCCACGGGACCAATGTAACTCGTAGGAACTGACCCGATAGCCGTCGGTCTCCAGGTTTGAGAGTATGATGGTAATTTGCATATTTCTACACTTAGGCTTAAAAACATGGCGTTAGTGGGTGAAAACTCGAAACAGCCCCCAAACGGCCCCGTGGGTGGCACCAACACCTCCCACAGGACCAATGTAACTCGTAGGAAGTGACCATGCTGTCCCGGGACTCTCGATTTGAGAGTACGAAAGTAATTTGCATATTTCTAGACTTAGGATTAGAAACATGACATTAGAGGGTGAAACTCTAAACAGCCCCCGAACGGCCCCATGGGTGGCACCAACACGTTCCATGGGAGCAATGTAACTAGTAGGAACTGACCCCGCAACCGCGGGACTCCCGGTTTGAGAATATGACGATAATTTGCATATTTCTTGACTTAGGCTTAAAAACATGGCGTTAGAGGGTGGAAACTCGAAACAACCCTCAAACGTCCCCATGGGTGGCACCAACACCTCCCACGGGGCCAATGTATCGTAGGAACTGACAACATAGTCGCGGGACTCCCGGTTTTAGAGTACGATGATAATTTGCATATTTCTAGACTTAGTCTTAAAAACATGACGTTAGACGGTGAAAACTCAAAACAGCCCCCGAACGGCCCTGTGGATGGCACCAACACCTCCCACGGGACCAATGTAACTCGTAGGAACTGACCACGCTTCCGCGGGTCTCCCGGTATGAGAGTACGACAGTAATTTGCATATTTCTAGACTTAGGCTTAAAAACATGACGTTAGAGGGTGAAAACTCGAAACAGCCCCCAACGGCCCTGTGGGTGGCACGAACACCTCCCACGAGACCAATGTAACTCGTAGGAACTGACCCCGCAGCCGCGGGACTCTCGGTTTGAGAATACAACAGTAGTTTGCATATTTCAAGACTTAGGCTTAAAAACATGACGTTAGAGGGTGAAAACTCGAAAAAGCCCCCGAACGTCGCCGTGGGTGGCACAAACACCTCCAACGGGACCAATGTAACTCAAAGGAACTGACCCCACAGCCGCGAGACTCCCGATTTGAGAATACGATGATAATTTGCATATTTCTTGACTTAGGCTTAAAACATGGCGTTAGAGAGTGAAAACTCGAAACAGCCCCCGAACGTCCCCATGGTTGGCACCAACACCTCCCACGGGACCAATGTAACTCGTAGGAACTGACCCCATAGCCGTCGGTCTCCAGGTTTGAGAGTATGATGGTAATTTGCATATTTCTACACTTAGGCTTAAAAACATGGCGTTAGAGGGTGAAAACTCGAAACTGCCCCCGAACGGCCCCGTGGGTGGCACCAACACCTCCCACGGGACCAATGTAACTCGTAGGAAGTGACCATGCTGCCCCGGGACTCTCGATTTGAGAGTATGAAAGTAATTTGCATATTTCTAGACTTAGGATTAAAAACATGACATTAGAGGGTGAAACTCTAAACAGCCCCCGAACGGCCCCATGGGTGGCACCAACACGTTCCATGGGAGCAATGTAACTAGTAGGAACTGACCCCACAACCGCGGGACTCCCGGTTTGAGAATACGACGATAATTTGCATATTTCTTGACTTAGGCTTAAAAACATGGCGTTAGAGGGTGGAAACTCGAAACAACCCTCAAACGTCCCCATGGGTGGCACCAACACCTCCCACGGGGCCAATGTATCGTAGGAACTGACAACATAGTCGCGGGACTCCCGGTTTTAGAGTACGATGATAATTTGCATATTTCTAGACTTAGTCTTAAAAACATGACGTTAGACGGTGAAAACTCAAAACAGCCCCCGAACGGCCCTGTGGATGGCACCAACACCTCCCACGGGACCAATGTAACTCGTAGGAACTGACCACGCTTCCGCGGGTCTCCCGGTTTGAGAGTACGATGGTAATTTGCATATTTCTAGACTTAGGCTTACAAACATGACGTTAGAGGGTGAAAGCTCGAAACAACCCCCGAACGGTCCCGTGCGTGGCACCAACACGTCCTAAGGGACCAATGTAACTCGTCGGAACTGACCCCGCAGCTGCGGGACTCCCGGTTTGAGAATATGACGATAATTTGCATAGTTCTTGACTTAGGCTTAAAAACATGGCGTCAGAGGGTGAAAACTCAAAACAGCCCCCGAACGTCTCCGTGGGTGGCACCAAAACCTCCCACGGGACCAATGTAACTCGTAGGAACTGACCCCATAGCCGCGGGTCTTTCCGTTTTGAGAGTACGATGGTAATTTTCATATTTCTAGACTTAGGCTTAAAAACATGACGTTGGAGGGTGAAAACTAGAAACAGCCCCCGAACGGCCCCGTGGGTGGAACAACACCTCCCACGAGACCAATGTAACTCATAGGAACTGACCACACTACCGCGGGACTCCCGGTTTTAGAGTACGATGGTAATTTGCATATTTCTAGACTTAGGTTTAAAAACATGACGTTAGCGGGTGAAAACTCGAAACAGCCCCCGAACGGCCCCGGGGGTGGCAACAACACCTCCCACGGGACCAATGTAACTCGTATGAACTGACCACACAACCGAGAGACTCCCGATTTGATAAAACGACGGTAATTTACATATTTCTAGACTCGGGCTTAAAAAATGGAGTTAGAGGGTGAAAACTCGAAACAGCCCCCGAACGTCCCCGTGAGTGGCACCAACACCTCCCACGGGACCAATATAACTCGTAGGAACTGACCCCGCAGTTGCGGGTCTCCCGGTTTGAGAATACGACTGTAATTTTCATATTTCGAGACTTAAGCAAAATATGGCATTAGAGGGTGAAAACTCGAAACATTCCCAGAATATCCCCGTGGGTGGCACCAACACCTCCCACGGGACCAATGTAACTCGTAGGAACTGACCCCGCATCCGCGGGACTCCCGGTTTGAGAATACGATGATAATTTTCATATTTCTTGACTTAGGCTTAAAAACATGGCGTTAGAGGGTGAAGGCTCGAAACAGCCCCCCAACGTCCCCATGGGTGGCACCAACACCTCCCACGGGATCAATGTAACTCGTAGGAACTGACCCCATAGTCGCGGGACTCCCGATTTGGGAGTACGACGGTAATTTGCATATTTCTAGACTTAGGCTTAAAAATTTGACGTTAGAGGGTGAAAACTCGAAACAACCCCCGAACGGCCCCGTGGGTGACACCAACACCTCCCACGGGACCAATGTACCCCGTAGGAAGTGACCACGCTGTCGTGGGACTCTCGATTTGAGAGTACGATGGTAATTTGTATATTTCTAGACTTAGGCTTAAAAACATGACGTTAGAGGGTGAAAACTCGAAACAGCCCCCGAACGGCCTCGTGGGTGGCACCAACACGTCCCACGGGAGCAATGTAACTAGTAGGAACTGACCCCACAAACGCGGGACTCCCGATTTGAGAATATGACGATAATTTGCATATTTCTTGACTTAGGCTTAAAAACATGGCGTTAGAGGGTGAAAACTCGAAACAACCCTCAAACATCCCCGTTGGTGGCACCAACACCTCCCACAGGACCAATGTAACTCGTAGGAACTAACCCCAAACCGCTGGACTCCCGGTTTGAGAGTACGACGATAATTTGCATATTTCTAGACTTAGGCTTAAAAACATGACATTTGAGGGTGAAAACTCGAATTAGCCCCCGAACGGCCCCGTGGATGGCACGAACACCTCCCAAGGGACCAATGTAACTCGTAGGAACTGATCACGCTGCCGCGGGTCTCCCAGTTTGAGAGTACGATCGTAATTTGCATATTTTTAGACTTGGGCTTAAAAACATGATGTTAGAGGGTGAAAGCTCGAAACAGCACCCAAGCGGTCCCGTGCGTGGCACCAACACGTCCCACGGGACCGATGTAACTCGTAGGAACGGACCACGCAGCCGCGGGACTCCCGGTTTGAGAAAATGACGGTAATTTGCATATTTCTAGACTTAGGCTTAAAAACATGGCATTAGAGGGTGAAAACTCGAAACAGCCCCCGAACGTCCACGTGGGTGGCACCAACACGTCCCACGGGACCAATATAACTCGTAGGAACTGACCCCGCAGTTGCGGGTCTCCCGGTTTGAGAATACGACTGTAATTTTCATATTTCGAGACTTAAGCCAAACATGGCGTTAAAGGGTGAAAACTCGAAACAACCCCCAAACGGCCCCATGGGTGGAACCAACACCTCCCACGAGACCAATGTAACTCGTAGGAACTTACCACGCTGCCGCGGGACTCCCGGTTTGAGAGTACGACGGTAATTTGCATATTTCTAGACTTAGGCTTAAAAACATGACGTTAGAGGGTGAAAACTCGAAACAGCCCCCGAATGGCCCCGGGGGTGGCACTAACACCCCCCACGGGACCAATGTAACTCGTATGAACTGACCACGCAGCCGAGAGACTCCCGGTTTGAGAAAACGACGGTAATTTGCATATTTCTAGACTGAGGCTTAAAAACATGGCGTTAGAGGGTGAAAACTCGAAACAGCCCCCGAACGTCCTCGTGGTTGGCACCAACAGCTCCCACGGGACCAATATAACTCGTAGGACCTCACCCCGCAGTTGCGGGTCTCTCGGTTTGAGAATACGACAGTAATTTTCATACTTTGAGACTTAAGCAAAACATGACGTTAGAGGGTGAAAACTCAAAACAGCCCCAGAATATCCACGTGGGTGGCACCAACACCTCCCACGGGACCAATGTAACTCGTAGGAACAGACCCCGCAGCCGCGAGTCTCCCGGTTTGAGAATAGGACGATTATTTGCATATTTCTTGACTTCGGCTTAAAAACGTGGCGTCAGAGGGTGAAAACTCGAAACAACCCCCGAACGGCCCCGTGGGTGGCACCAACACCTCCCACTGGACAGTTGTAACTCGTAGGAACTGAGCCCGCAGTCGCGGGACTCTCGGTTTAAGAATACGACGATAATTTCATATTTTTAGACTTAGGCTAAAAAACATGGCGTTAGAGGGTGAGAACTCGAATCAGCCCTCTAACGACACCGTGGGTGGCACCAACACCTCCCACGGGACCAATGTAACTCGTAGGAACTGACCCCACAACCGCGGGTCTCCCGCTTTGAGAATACGACAGTAATTTGTATATTTCTAGACTTAGGCTTAAAAATTTGACGTTAGAGGGTGAAAACTCGAAACAGCCCCCGAATGGCTCCGGGGGTGGCACTAACACCCCCCACGGGACCAATGTAACTCGTAGGAACTGACCACGCTGCCGCGGGACTCCCGGTTTGAGAGTACGACGGTAATTTGCATATTTCTAGATTTAGGCTTAAAAACATGACGTTAGAGGGTGAAAACTCGAAACAGCCCCCGAATGGCCCCGGGGGTGGCACTAACACCCCCCCACGGGACCAATGTAACTCGTATGAACTGACCACGCAGCCGAGAGACTCCCGGTTTGAGAAAACGACGGTAATTTGCAGATTTCTAGACTCAGGCTTAAAAACATGGCGTTAGAGGGTGAAAACTCGAAACAGCCCCCGAACGTCCCCGTGGGTGGCACCAACAGCTCCCACGAGACCAATATAACTCGTAGGAGCTCACCCCGCAGTTGCGGGTCTCCCGGTTTGAGAATACGACAGTAATTTTCATATTTTGAGACTTAAGCAAAACATGACGTTAGAGGGTGAAAACTCAAAACAGCCCCAGAATATTCCCGTGGGTGGCACCAACACCTCCCACGGGACCAATGTAACTCGTAGGAACAGACCCCGCAGCCGCGAGTCTCCCGGTTTGAGAATAGGACGATAATTGGCATATTTCTTGACTTAGGCTTAAAAACGTGGCGTCAGAGGGTGAAAACTCGAAACAACCCCCGAACGGCCCCATGGGTGGCACCAACACCTCCCACTGGACAGTTGTAACTCGTAGGAACTGAGCCCGCAGTCGCGGGACTCTCGGTTTAAGAATACGGCGATAATTTCATATTTTTAGACTTAGGCTTAAAAACATGGCGTTAGAGGGTGAGAACTCGAATCAGCCCTCTTACGACACCGTGGGTGGCACCAACACCTCCCACGGGACCAATGTAACTCGTAGGAACTGACCCCACAACCGCGGGTCTCCCGCTTTGAGAATACGACAGTAATTTGCATATTTCTAGACTTAGGCTTAAAAACATGACGTTAGAGGGTGAAAACTCGAAACAGCCCACGAACGGCCCCGTGGGTGGAACCAACACCTCCCACGGGACCAATGTAACTCGTAGGAACTGACCACACTGCCGCGGGATTCTCAGTTTGAGAATACGAAGGTAATTTGTATATTTCTAGACTTAGGCTTTAAAACATGACGTTAGAGGGTGAAAACTCGAAATAACCCCCCAACGGCCCCGTGGGTGGCACCAACACCTCCCACGGGACCAATGTAACTCGTAGGAACTGACCCCGCAGCCGCGGGACTCCCGGTTTGAGAATACAACAGTAGTTTGCATATTTCAAGACTTAGGCTTAAAAACATGGCGTTAGAGGGTGAAAACTTGAAAAAGCCCCCGAACGTCGCCGTGGGTGGCACAAACACCTCCAACGGGACCAATGTAACTCAAAGGAATTGACCCCACAGCCGCGAGACTCCCGATTTGAGAATACGACGATAATTTGCATATTTATTGACTTAGGCTTAAAACATGGCGTTAGAGAGTGAAAACTCGAAACAGCCCCCGAACGTCCCAATGGTTGGCACCAACACCTCCCACGGGACCAATGTAACTAGTAGGAACTGACCCCATAGCCGTCGGTCTCCAGGTTTGAGAGTATGATGGTAATTTGCATATTTCTACACTTAGGCTTAAAAACATGGCGTTAGAGGGTGAAAACTCGAAACAGCCCCCGAACGGCCCCGTGGGTGGCACCAACATCTCCCACGGGACCAATGTAACTCGTAGGAAGTGACCATGCTGCCCCGGGACTCTCGATTTGAGAGTACAAAAGTAATTTGCATATTTCTAGACTTAGGATTAAAAACATGACATTAGAGGGTGAAAAAACTCGAAACAGCCCCCGAACGGCCCCATGGGTGGCACCAACACGTTCCATGGGAGCAATGTAACTAGTAGGAACTGACCCCGTAACCGCGGGACTCCCGGTTTGAGAATACGACGATAATTTGCATATTTCTTGACTTAGGCTTAAAAACATGGCGTTAGAGGGTGGAAACTCGAAACAACCCTCAAACGTCCCCATGGGTGGCACCAACACCTCCCACGGGGATAATGTATCGTAGGAACTGACAACATAGTCGCGGGACTCCCGGTTTGAGAGTACGACGATAATTTGCATATTTCTAGACTTAGGCTTAAAAACATGACGTTAGACGGTGAAAACTCAAAACAGCCCCCGAACGGCCCTGTGGATGGCACCAACACCTCCCATGGGACCAATGTAACTCGTAGGAACTGACCACGCTGCCGCGGGTCTCCCGGTTTGAGAGTACGATGGTAATTTGCATATTTCTAGACTTAGGCTTACAAACATGACGTTAGAGGGTGAAAACTCGAAATAGCCCCCGAACGGTCCCGTGCGTGGCACCAACACGTCCTAAGGGACCAATGTAACTCGTCGGAACTGACCCCGCAGCTGCGGGACTCCCGGTTTGAGAATATGATGATAATTTGCATAGTTCTTGACTTAGGCTTAAAAACATGGCGTCAGAGGGTGAAAACTCGAAACAGCCCCCGAACGTCTCCGTGGGTGGCACCAACACCTCCCACGGGACCAATGTAACTCGTAGGAACTGACCCCATAGCCGCGGGTCTTTCCGTATAGAGAGTACGATGGTAATTTTCATATTTCTTGACTTAGGCTTAAAAATATGACGTTGGAGGGTGAAAACTAGAAACAGCCCCCGAACGGCCCCGTGGGTGGAACAACACCTCCCACGAGACCAATGTAACTCATAGGAACTGACCACGCTACCGCGGGACTCCCAGTTTTAGAGTACGATGGTAATTTGCATATTTCTAGACTTAGGTTTAAAAACATGACGTTAGCGGGTGAAAACTCGAAACAGCCCCCGAACGGCCCCGGGGGTGGCACCAACACCTCCCACGGGACCAATGTAACTCGTATGAACTGACCACACAACCGAGAGACTCCCGATTTGATAAAACGACGGTAATTTACATATTTCTAGACTCGGACTTAAAAAATGGAGTTAGAGGGTGAAAACTCGAAACAGCCCCCGAACGTCCCCGTGGGTGGCACCAATACCTCCCACGGGACCAATATAACTCGTAGGAACTGACCCCACAGTTGCGGGTCTCCCGGTTTGAGAATACGACTGTAATTTTCATATTTCGAGACTTAAGCAAAAATGGCGTTAGAGGGTGAAAACTCGAAACATTCCCAGAATATCCCCGTGGGTGGCACCAACACCTCCCACGGGACCAATGTAACTCGTAGGAACTGACCCCGCAGCCGCGGGACTCCCGGTTTGAGAATACGATGATAATTTGCATATTTCTTGACTTAGGCTTAAAAACATGGCGTTAGAGGGTGAAGGCTCGAAACAGCCCCCCAACGACCCCATAGGTGGCACCAACACCTCCCACGGGATCAATGTAACTCGTAGGAACTGACCCTATAGTCGCGGGACTCCCGATTTGGGAGTACGACGGTAATTTGCATATTTCTAGACTTAGGCTTAAAAATTTGACGTTAGAGGGTGAAAACTCGAAACAGCCCCCGAACGGCCCCGTGGGTGACACCAACACCTCCCACGGGACCAATGAACCCCGTAGGAAGTGACCACGCTGTCGTGGGACTCTCGATTTGAGAGTACGATGGTAATTTGTATATTTCTAGACTTAGGCTTAAAAACATGACGTTAGAGGGTGAAAACTCGAAATAGCCCCCGAACGTTCCCGTGGGTGGCACCAACACGTCCCACTGGAGCAATGTAACTAGTAGGAGCTGACCCCACAATCGCGGGACTCCCGATTTGAGAATACGATGATAATTTGCATATTTCTTGACTTAGGCTCAAAAACATGGCGTTAGAGGGTGAAAACTCGAAACAACCCTCAAATATCCCCGTTGGTGGCACCAACACCTCCCACAGGACCAATGTAACTCGTAGGAACTAACCCCAAACCGCTGGACTCCCGGTTTGAGAGTACGACGATAATTTGCATATTTCTAGACTTAGGCTTAAAAACATGACGTTTGTGGGTGAAAACTCGAATTAGCCCCCGAACGGCCCCGTGGATGGCACGAACACCTCCCAAGGGACCAATGTAACTCGTAGGAACTGATCACGCTGCCGCGGGTCTCCCAGTTTGAGAGTACGATCGTAATTTGCATATTTTTAGACTTGGGCTTAAAAACATGATGTTAGAGGGTGAAAGCTAGAAACAGCACCCAAGCGGTCCCGTGAGTGGCACCAACACGTCCCACGGGACCGATGTAACTCGTAGGAACGGACCACGCAGCCGCGGGACTCCCGGTTTGAGAAAACGACGGTAATTTGCATATTTCTAGACTTAGGCTTAAAAACATGGCATTAGAGGGTGAAAACTCGAAACAGCCCCCGAACTTCCACGTGGGTGGCACCAACACGTCCCACGGGACCAATATAACTCGTAGGAACTGACCCCGCAGTTGCGGGTCTCCCGGTTTGAGAATACGACAGTAATTTTCATATTTCGAGACTTAAACCAAACATGGTGTTAAAGGGTGAAAACTCGAAACAACCCCCAAACGGCCCCATGGGTGGAACCAACACCTCCCACGAGACTAATGTAACTCGTAGGAACTGACCACGCTGCCGCGGGACTCCCGATTTGAGAGTACGACGGTAATTTGCATATTTCTAGACTTAGGCTTAAAAACATGACGTTAGTGGGTGAAAACTCGAAACAGCCCCCGAATGGCCCCGGGGGTGGCACTAACACCCCCCACGGGACCAATGTAACTCGTATGAACTGACCACGCAGCCGAGAGACTCCCGGTTTGAGAAAACGACGGTAATTTGCATATTTCTAGACTCAGGCTTAAAAACATGGCGTTAGAGGGTGAAAACTCGAAACAGCCCCCGAACGTCCCCGTGGGTGGCACCAACAGCTCCCACGGGACCAATATAACTCGTAGGAGCTCACCCCGCAGTTGCGGGTCTCCCGATTTGAGAATACGACAGTAATTTTCATATTTTGAGACTTAAGCAAAACATGACGTTAGAGGGTGAAAACTCAAAACAGCCCCAGAATATCCCCATGGGTGGCACCAACACCTCCCACGGGACCAATGTAACTCGTAGGAACAGACCCCGCAGCCGCGAGTCTCCCGGTTTGAGAATAGGACGATAATTTGCATATTTCTTGACTTAGGCTTAAAAACGTGGCGTCAGAGGGTGAAAACTCGAAACAACCCCCAAACTTCCCCATGGGTGGCACAAACACCTCCCATGGGACCAATGTAACTCATAGGAACTGACCCCATAGTCGCGGGTCTCCCAGTTTGAGAGTACGACGGTAATTTGCATAATTCTAGACTTAGGCTTAAAAAATGACGTTAGAGGGTGAAAACTCGAAACACCCCCTGAACGGCCTCGTGGGTGGCACCAACACCTCCCACGGGGCTTATGTAACTCGTAGGAACTGACCACACTGCCGCGGGACTCCCGGTTTGAGAGTACGACGGTATTTTACATATTTATAGACTTGGGCTTAAAAACATGACGTTAGAGGGTGAAAACTCGAAACAACCCCCGAACGGTCCCATGCGTGGCACCAACACATCCCACGGGACTAATGTAACTCGTAGGAATTGACCCCCCAGCCATGGGACTCCCGGTTTGAGAATACGATGATAATTTACATATTTCTTGACTTAGGCTTAAAAAAATGGCTTTAGAGGGTGAAAACTAGAAACAGCCCCCGAACGTCTCCCTGGGTGGCACCAACACCTCCCACGGGACCAATGTGACTCGTAGGAACTGATCCCATAGCCGCGGGTCTCCCGTTTTGAGAGTACGACGGTAATTTGTAGATTTCTAGACTTAGACTTAAAAACATGACGTTGGAGGGTAAAAACTCGAAACGGCCCCCGAACGGCCCCGTGGGTGGCACCAACACCTCCCACGGGACCAATATAACTCGTAGGAACTGACCACGCTGCCGCGGGATTCTCGATTTGAGAATACGAAGGTAATTTGTATATTTCTAGATTTAGGCTTAAAAACATGACGTTAGAGGGTGAAAACTCGAACAGCCCCCGAACGGCCCCGGGGGTGGCACCAACACCTCCCACGGGACCAATGTAACTCGTATGATTTGACCACGCAGCCGCGGGACTCCCGGTTTAAGAAAACGACGGTAATTTGCATATTTCTAGACTTAGGCTTAAAAACATGGCGTTAGAGGGTGAAAACTCAAAACAACCCCGAACGTCCCCGTGGGTGGCACCAAGACCTCCCACGGGACAAATATAACTCGTAGGAACTGACCCCACAGTTGTGGGTCTCCCGGTTTGAGAATACGACTGTAATTTTCATATTTTGAGACTTAAGCAAAATATGGCGTTAGAGGGTGAAAACTCGAAACAGCCCCAGAATATCCCCATGGGTGGCACCAACACCTCCCACGGGACCAATGTAACTCGTAGGAACTGACCCCGCAGCCGCGGGTCTCCCGGTTTGAGAATAGGACGATAATTTTGCATATTTCTTGACTTAGACTTAAAATATGGCGTTAGTGGGTGAAAACTCGAAACAGCCCCCAAACGTCCCCGTAGGTGGCACAAACACCTCCCATGGGACCAATGTAACTCGTAGGAACTGACCCCATAGTCGCGGGTCTCCCGGTTTGAGAGTACGACGGTAATTTGCATAATTCTAGACTCAGGCTTACAAAATGACGTTAGAGGGTGAAAACTCGAAACACCCCCCGAACGACCTCGTGGGTGGCACCAACACCTCCCACGGGACCAATGTAACTCGTAGGAACTGACCACACTGCCGCGGGACTCCCGGTTTGAGAGTACGATGGTAATTTACATATTTATAGACTTAGGCCTAAAAACATGACGTTAGTGGGTGAAAACTCGAAACAGCCCCCGAACTGTCCCGTACGTGGCACCAACACGTCCCTCGGGACTAATGTAACTCGTAGGAACTGACCACGCAGCGGCGGGACTCCCGGTTTGAGAATACGAAGATAATTTACATATTTCTTGACTTAGGCTTAAAAACCTGGCGTTAGAGGGTGAAAACTCGAAACAGCCCCCAAACGTCCCCATGGGTGGAACCAACACCTCCCACGGGACCAATGTAACTCATAGGAACTGACCACGCAGCCGCGGGACTCCCGATTTGAGAATATGACGGTAATTTGCGTATTTCTAGACTTAGGCTTGAAAACATGGCGTTAGAAGGTGAAAACTCAAGACAGCCCCCGAACGTCTCCCTGGGTGGCACCAACACCTCCCACGGGACCAATGTAACTCGTAGGAACTTACCCCATAGCCGCGGGTCTCCTGTTTTGAGAGTATGACGATAATTTGCATATTTATAGACTTAGGATTAAAAACATGACGTTGGAGGGTGAAAACTCGAAACAGCCCCCGAACGGCCCCGTGGGTGGAACCAACACCTCCCACGGGACCAATGTAACTCGTAGGAACTGACCACACTGCCGCGGGATTCTCAGTTTGAGAATACGAAGGTAATTTGTATATTTCTAGACTTAGGCTTTAAAACATGACGTTAGAGGGTGAAAACTCGAAACAGCCCCCGAACGGCCCCGGGGGTGGCACCAACACCTCCCACGGGACCAATGTAACTCGTATGAACTGACCACGCACCCGCGGGACTCCCAGTTTGAGAAAACGATGGTAATTTGCATATTTCTAGACTTAGCCTTAAAAACATGGCGTTAGAGGGTGAAAACACGAAACAGCCCCCGAACGTCCCCGTGCGTGGCACCAACACCTCCCATGGGACCAATATAACTCGTAGGAACAGACCCCGCAGTTGCGGGTCTCTCGGTTTGAGAATACCACTATAATTTTCATATTTTGAGAATTAAGCAAAATATGGCGTTAGAGGGTGAAAACTCGAAACAGCCCCAGAATATCCCCGTGGGTGGCACCAACCCCTCCCACGGGACCAATGTAACTCATAGGAACTGACCCCACAGCCGCGGGTCTCCCGATTTAAGAATACGACGATAATGTTCATATTTCTAGACTTAGGATTAAAAATATGGCATTAGAGATTAAAAACTCGGAACCGCCCCCGAACGTCCCCGTGGGTGGCACCAACACCTCCCACGGGACCAATGTAACTTGTAGGAACTGACCCCACCATCGAGGGTCTCTCGGTTTGATTATACGACTGTAATTTGCATATTTTTAAACTTAAGCAAAACATGAGGTTAGAGGGTGAAAACTCGAAACAGCCCCCAAACGGCCCCGTGGGACGTGGCACCAACACGTCCCACGGGACAAATTTCACTCGTAGGAACTGACCCCGCAGTTGGGAACTCCCGATTTAAGAATACGACGATAATTTTCATATTTCTTGACTTAGGCTTCAAAACATGGCGTTAGAGGGTGAAAACTCGAAAAAGCCCCCGAACGTCCCCGTGGGTGGCACAAACACCTCCAACGGGACCAATGTAACTCAAAGGAACTGACCCCACAGCCGCGAGACTCCCGATTTGAGAATACGACGATAATTTGCATATTTCTTAACTTAGGCTTAAAACATGGCGTTAGAGGGTGAAAACTCGAAACAGCCCCCGAACGTCCACGTGGGTGGCACCAACACCTCCCACGGGACCAATGTAACTCGTAGGAACTGACCCCATAGCCCCCGGTCTCCCGGTTTGAGAGTACGACGGTAATTTGCATATTTCTAGACTTAGGTTTAAAAACATGACGTTAGAGGGTGAAAACTCGAAACAGCACCCGAACGGCCCCGTGGGTGGCACCAACACCTCCCACGGGACCAATGTAAATCGTAGGAAGTGACCACGCTGCCACGAGACTCTCGATTTGAGAGTACAACGGTAATTTGCATATTTCTAGAGATAGGTTTAAAAACATGACGTTAGAGGATGAAAACTCGAAACAGCCCACGAATGGCCCCGTGGGTGGCACCAACACCTCCCACGGGACCAATGTAACTCGTAAGAAGTGGCCACGCTACCACGGGACTCTCGATTTGAGAGTACGATGGTAATTTGTAGATTTCTAGACTTAGGCTTAAAACCATGACGTTAGAGGGTGAAAACTCGAAACAGCCCCTGAACGGCCCCGTGGGTGGCACGAACACATCCCACGGGAGCAATATAACTAGTAGGAACTGACCCCGCAGCCGCGGGACTCCCGGTTTGAGAGTACGATGATAATTTGCATATTTCTTGACTTAGGCTTAAAAACATGGCGTTAGAGGGTGAAAGCTCGAAACAGTCCCCCAACGTCCCCATGGGTGGCACCAACACCTCCCACGGGATCAGTGTAACTCGTAGGAACTGACCCCATAGTCGCGGGTCTCCCGATTTGAGAGTACGATGGTAATTTGCATATTTCTAGACTTAGGCTTAAAAATATGACGTTAGCTGGTGAAAACTCGAAACAGCCTCCGAACGGCCCCGTGGGTGGCACCAACACCTCCCACGGGACCAGTGTAACTCGTAGGAACTGACCACACTGCCGCGGGTCTCCCGGTTTGAGAGTACGACAGTAATTTGCATATTTCTAGACTTAGGCTTAAAAACATGACGTTAGAGGGTGAAAACTCAAAACAGCCCCCGAACGGTCCCGTGCGTGGCACTATCTAACTCGTAGGAACTGACCCCATAGCCGCGGGTCTCCTGTTTTGAGAGTACGACGATAATTTGCATATTTCTAGACTTAGGCTTAAAAACATGACGTTGGAGGGTGAAAACTCGAAACAGCCCCCGAACGGCCCCGTGGGTGGAACCAACACCTCCCACAGGTCCAATGTAACTCGTAGGAACTGACCACGCTGCCGCGGGACTCCCGGTTTGAGAGTACGACGGTAATTTTCATATTTCTAGACTTAGGCTTAAAAACATGACGTTAGAGGGTGAAAACTCGAAACAGCCCCGAACGGCCCCGAGGGTGGAACCAACACCTCCCACGGGACCAATGTTACTCGTATGAACTGACCACACAGCCGCGGGATTCTCCGTTTGAAAAAAAGATGATAATTTGCATATTTCTAGACTTAGCCTTAAAAACAAGGCGTTAGAGACAGCCCCCGAACGTCCACGTGGGTGGCAGCAACACCTCCCCCGGGACCAATGTAACTCGTAGGAACTGACCACGCTGCCGCGGGACTCCCAGTTTGAGAGTACGACGGTAATTTACAAATATATAGACTTAGGCTTAAAAACATGATGTTAGAGGGTGAAAACTCGAAACAGTCCCCGAACGGTCCCGTGCATGGCACCAACACGTCCCCGGGACCAATATAACTCGGAGGAACTGACCCCGCAGTTGCGGGTCTCCCGGTTTGAGAATACGACTGTAATTTTCATATTTCGAGACTTAAGCAAAACATGGCGTTAGAGGGTGAAAACTCGAAACAGCCCCAGAATAACCCCGTGAGTGGCACCAACACCTCCCACGGGACCAATGTAACTCGTAGGAACTGACCCCGCAGCCGCGGGTCTCTCGGTATGAGAATACGATGATAATTTGCATATTTCTTGACTTAGGCTTAAAAACATGGAGTTAGAGGGTGAAAACTCGAAACAACCCCCAAACATCCCCGTGGGTGGCACCAACACCTCCCACGGGACCAATGTAACTCGTAGGAACTGGCCCCATAGACGAGGGTCTCCCAGTTTGAGAGTACGACGATAATTTGCATATTTCTAGACTTAGGCTTAAAAACATGACGTTAGAGAATGAAAACTCGAAAGAGCCCCCGAACGGCCCCGTGGGTGGCAGCAACACCTCCCCCGGGACCAATGTAACTCGTAGGAACTGACCACGCTGCCGCGGGACTCCCAGTTTGAGAGTACGACGGTAATTTGCAAATATATAGACTTAGGCTTAAAAACATGATGTTAGAGGGTGAAAACTCGAAACAGTCCCCGAACGGTCCCGTGCATGGCACCAACACATCCCACGGGACCAATGTAACTCGTAGGAACTGACCACGCAGCGACGGGACTCCCGGTTTGAGAAAACGACGGTAATTTGCATATTTCTAGACTTAGGCTTAAAAACATGGCGTTAGAGGGTGAAAACTCGAAACAGCCCCCGAACGTCCCCGTGGGTGGCACCAACACCTCCCACGGGACCAATATAACTCGTTGGAACTGACCCCGCAGTTGCGGGTCTCCCGGTTTGAGAATACGACTGTTATTTTCATATATCGAGACTTAAGCAAAAGATGGCGTTAGAGGGTGAAAACTCAAAACAGCCCCAGAATATCCCCATGGGTGGCACCAACACCTCCCACGGGACCAATGTAACTCGTAGGAACTGTCCCCATAGTTGTCGATCTCCCGGTTTGAGAGTACGATAGTACTTTGCATATTTCCAGACTGTATGCTTAAAAACGTGACGTTAGCGGATGGAAACTCGAAACAACCCCCGAACGGCCCCGTGGGTGGCACCAACACCTCCCACGGGACCAATGTAACTTGTAGGAACTGACCCCGCCGTCGAGGATCTCTCGGTTTGATTATACGACTGTAATTTGCATATTTTTAAACTTAAGCAAAACATGACGTTAGAGGGTGAAAACTCGAAATAGCATCCGAACGGCCCCGTGGGACGTGGCACCAACACGTCCCACGGGACCAATTTCACTCGTAGGAACTGACCCCGCAGCCGCGGAACTCCCGGTTTGAGAATACGACGATAATTTTCGTATTTCTTGACTTAGGCTTCAAAACATGGCGTTAGAGGGTGAAAACTCGAAAAAGCCACCGAACGTCCCCGTGGGTGGCACAAACACCTCCAACGGGACCAATGTAACTCGTAGGAACTGACCACGCAGCCGCGGGACTCCCGATTTGAGAATATGACGGTAATTTGCGTATTTATAGACTTAGGCTTGAAAACATGGGGTTAGAAGGTGAAAACTCAAAACAACCCCCGATCGTCCCCGTGGGTGGCACCAACACATCCCACGGGACCATTGTAACTCGTAGGAACTGGCCCCTAAGCCGCGGAACTCCTGGTTTTAGAATACGATGATAATTTGCATATTACTTGACTTAGGCTTAAAAACATGGCGTTAGAGGGTGAAAACTCGAAACAGCCCCCAAACGTCCCCATGGGTGGCACCAACACCTCCCACGGGACCAATGTAACTCGTAGGAACTGACCACGCAGCCGCGGGACTCCCGTTTTGAGAATACGACGGTAGTTTGCATATTTCAAGACTTAGGCTTCAAAACATGGCGTTAGAGGGTGAAAACCCAAAAAATCCCCCGAACGTCCCCGTGGGTGGTACAAACACCTCCCACGGGACAAATGTAACTCATAGGAACTGACCCCGTAGCCGCGGGACTCCCGGTTTGAGAATACGACGATAATTTGCATATTTCTTGACTTAGGCTTAAAACATGGCGTTAGAGGGTGAAAACTCGAAACAGCCCCCGAACTTCCACGTGGGTGGCACCAACACCTCCCATGGGACCAATGTAAATCGTAGGTACTGACCCCATAGCCCCCGGTCTCCCGGTTTGAGAGTACGACGGTAATTTGCATATTTCTAAACTTAGGCTTAAAAACATGAAGTTAGAGGGTGAAAACTCGAAACAGCCCCCGAACGGCCCCGTGGGTGGCACCAACACCTCCCACGGGACTAATGTAACTCGTAGGAAGTGACCACGCTGCCACGAGACTCTCGATTTGAGAGTACGACGGTAATTTGCATATTTCTAGAGATTGGTTTAAAAACATGACGTTAGAGGGTGAAAACTCGAAACCGCCCCCGAACGGCCCCATGGGTAGCACCAACACCTCCCACGGGACCAATGTAACTCGTAGGAAGTGACCACGCTGCCACGGGACTCTCGATTTGTGAGTATGACGGTAATTTGCAGATTTCTAGACTTAGGCTTAAAAACATGACGTTAGAGGGTGAAAACTCGAAACAGCCCCTGAACGGCCCCGTGGGTGGCACCAACACATCCCACGGGAGCAATGTAACTCATAGGAACTGACACCGCAGCCGCGGGACTCCCGGTTTGAGAATACGACGATAATTTGAATATTACTTGACTTAGGCTTAAAAACATGGCGTTAGAGGGTGAAATCTCGAAACAGCCCCCAAACGTCCCCATGGGTGGCACCAACACCTCCCACGGGACCAATGTAACTCGTAGGAACTGACCACGCAGCCGCGGGACTCCCGTTTTGAGAATACGACGGTAGTTTGCATATTTCAAGACTTAGGCTTCAAAACATGGCGTTAGAGGGTGAAAACTCAAAACAGCCCCGAACGGCCCCGAGGGTGGAACCAACACCTCCCACGGGACCAATGTTACTCGTATGAACTGACCACACAGCCGCGGGACTCCCGATTTGAAAAACGATGATAATTTGCATATTTCTAGACTTAGGCTTAAAAACATGGCGTTAGAGGGTGAAAACTCGAAACAGCCCCCGAACGTCCACGTGGGTGGCACCAACACGTCCCACGGGACCAATATAACTCGTAGGAACTGACCCCGCAGTTGCGGGTCTCCCGGTTTGAGAATACAACTGTAATTTTCATATTTCGAGACTTAAGCAAAACATGGCATTAGAGGGTGAAAACTCGAAACAGCCCCAGAATAACCCCGTGGGTGGCACCAACACCTCCCACGGGACCAATGTAACTCGTAGGAACTGACCCCGCAGCCGCGGGTCTCTCGGTTTGAGAATACGATGATAATTTGCATAGTTCTTGACTTAGGCTTAAAAACATGGAGTTAGAGGGTGAAAACTCGAAACAGCCCCCAAACATCCCCGTGGGTGGCACCAACACCTCCCACGGGACCAATGTAACTCGTAGGAACTGGCCCCATAGCCGCTGGTCTCCCAGTTTGAGAGTACGACGATAATTTGCATATTTCTAGACTTAGGCTTAAAAACATGACGTTAGAGAATAAAAACTCGAAACAGCCCCCGAACGGCCCCATGGGTGGCAGCAACACCTCCCCCGGGACCAATGTAACTCGTACGAACTGACCACGCTGCCGCGGGACTCCTAATTTTAGAGTACGATGGTAATTTGCAAATATATAGACTTAGGCTTAAAAACAGGACGTTAGAGGGTAAAAACTCGAAACAGTCCCCGAACGGTCCCAAGCATGGCACCAACACATCCCACGGGACCAATGTAACTCGTAGGAACTGACCACGCAGCGACGGGACACCTGGTTTGAGAAAACGACGATAATTTGCATATGTCTAGACTTAGGCTTAAAAACATGGCGTTAGAGGGTGAAAACTCTAAACAGCCCCCGAACGTCCCCGTGGGTGGCACCAACACCTCCCACGGGACCAATATAACTCGTAGGAACTGACTCCGCAGTTGCGGGTCTCCCGGTTTGAGAATACGACTGTTATTTTCATATTTTGAGACTTAAGCAAAACATGGCGTTAGAGGGTGAAAAGTCGAAACAGCTCGAGAATATCCCCATGAGTGGCACCAACACCTCCCACGGGACCAATGTAACTCGTAGGAACTGTCCCCATAGTTGTTGATCTCCCGGTTTGAGAGTACAATAGTACTTTGCATATTTCTAGACTGTATGCTTAAAAACGTGGCGTTAGCGGGTGAAAACTCGAAACAGCCCCCGAACAGCCCCGTGGGTGGCACCAACACCTCCCACGGGACCAATGTAACTTGTAGGAACTGACCCCGCCGTCGAGGGTCTCTCGGTTTGATTATACGATTCTAATTTGCATATTTTTAAACTTAAGCAAAATATGACGTTAGACGGTGAAAACTCGAAACAGCCCCCGAACGGCCCTGTGGGACGTGGCACCAGCACGTCCCACGGGACCAATTTCACTCGTAGGAACTGACCCCGCAGCCACGGAACTCCCGATTTGAGAATACGACGATAATTTTCATATTTCTTGACTTAGGCTTAAAAATATGGCGTTAGAGGGTGAAAACTCGAAACAACCCCCAAACGTCCCCATGGGTGGCACCAACACCTCCCACGGGACCAATGTAACTCATAGGAACTGACCTCGCAACCGCGGGACTCCCGGTTTGAGAATATGACGGTAATTTGCGTATTTCTAGACTTAGGCTTGAAAACATGGCGTTAGAAGTTGAAAACTCAAAACAGCCCCCGATCGTCCCCGTGGGTGGCACCAACACATCCCACGGGACCATTATAACTCGTAGGAACTGCCCCCGCAGCCGATGGACTCCCGGTTTGAGAATACGACGGTAGTTTGCATATTTCTACACTTAGGCTTAAAAACATGGCGTTAGAGGTTGAAAACTCGGAACAGCCCCCGAACGTCCCCGTGGGTGGCACAAACACCTCCCACGGGACCAATGTAACTCGTAGGAACTGACCACGCAGCCGCGGGATGCCCGGTTTGAGAATTCGACGGTAATTTGCATATTTCTAGAATTAGGCTTGAAAACATGGCGTTAGAAGGTGAAAACTCGAAGCAGCCCCCGAGTGTCCCAGTGTGTGGCACCAACACCTCCCACGGGACCAATGTAACTCGTAGGAACTGACCCCGTAGCCGCGGGACTCCCGATTTGAGAATACAACGATAATTTCATATTTTTTGACTTAGACTTAAAAACATGGGGTTAGAGGGTGAGAACTTGAAACATCCCTCTAACGGCACCGTGGGTGGCACCAACACCTCCCACTGGACCAGTGTAACTCGTAGGAACGTACCACGTAGCCGCGGGACTCCCGGTTTGAGAATATGACGGTAATTTACATATTTCTTGACTTAGGCTTAAAAACATGGCGTTATAGGGTGAAAACTCGAAACAGCCCCCGAACGTCGCCGTGGGTGGCACAAACACCTCCCACGGGACCAATGTAATTCGTAGGAACTGACCACGCAGCCGTGAGACTCCCGGTTTTAGAATACGACGGTACTTTGCATATTTCTAGACTTTATGCTTAAAAACATGGCGTTAGAGGGTGAAAACTCGAAACAGCCCCCGAACGTCCCCGTTGGTGGCACCAACACCTCCCACGGGACCAATATAACTCGTAGGAACTGACCCCGCAATCGCGGGTCTCCCGGTTTGAGAATACGACTGTAATTTCATATTTTTAGACTTAGGCTTAAAAACATGGCGTTAGAGGGTGAAAACTCGAAACAGCCCCAGAACATCCCCGTGGGTGGCACCAACACCTCCCATGGGACCAATATAACTCGTAGGAACTGATCCCGCAGTCACGGGTCTCCCGGTTTGAGAATACGACGATAATTTTCATATTTTTGGACGTAGGCTTATAAACATGACGTTAGAGGGTGAAAACTCGAAACAACCCCTGCACGTCCCTGTGGGTGGCACCAACACCTCCCACGGGACCAATATAACTCGTAGGAACTGACCCCGCAGTCGCCGGTTTCCCGATTTGAGAATACCAGTATAATTTGCATATTGCTAGACCTAAGCAAAATATGGCGTTAGAGGGTGAAAACTCGAAACAGTCCCAGAACATTCCCGTGGGTGTCACCAACACCTCCCATGGGACAAAAATAACTCGTAGGAAGTGACCCCGCAGCTGCGAGTCTCCCGGTTTGAGAATATGACGATAATTTGCATATTTCTAAACTTAGGGTTAAAAACATGGCGTTAGAGGTTGAAAACTCGAAATAGTCCCCGAACATCCCCGTGGGTGGCATAAACACCTCCCACGGGACCAATGTAACTCGTAGGAACTGACCACACAGTCGCGGGACTCCCGGTTTGAGAATATGATGGTAATTTGTATATTTCTAGACTTACGCTTGAAAACATGGCTTTAGAAGGTGAAAACTCGAAACAGCCCCCGAACGTCCCCGTGGGTGACACCAACACCTCCCACGGGACCAATCTGACTCGTTGGAACTGGCCCCGAAGCCGCGGGACTCCCGGTTTGAGAATACGACTGTAGTTTGCATATTTCTAGACTTAGGCTTAAAATCATGGCGTTAGAGGTTGAAAACTTGGAACATCCCCTGAACGTCCCGTGGGTGGCACAAACACCTCCCACGGGACCAATTTAACTCGTAGGAACTGACCACGCAGCCGCGGGACTCCCGGTTTGAGAATACGACGGTAATTTTGCATATTTCTAGACTTAGGCTTAAAAACATGATGTTAAAGGGTGAAAACTCGAAACAGCCCCCGAACGGCCCCCGTGGGTGGCACCAACACCTCCCACTGGACCAATGTAACTCGTAGGAACTGACCCCGCAGCCGCTGGACTCCCGGGTTGAGAATAGGATAATAATTTCATATTTTTAGACTTAGGCTTGAAAACATGGCTTTAGAGGGTGAGAACTCGAAACAGCCCTCTAACGGCATTGTGGGTAGCACCAACACCTCCCACGGGACCAATGTAACTCGTAGGAACTGACCCCACAACCGCGGGTCTCCCGGTTTATGAATACGACGGTAATTTGCATATTTCTAGACTTAGGCTTAAAAACATGACGTTAGAGGGTGAAAACTCGAAACAGCCCCCGAACGGACCCGTGGGTGGCACCAACACCTCCCACGGGACCAATGTAACTTGTAGGAACTAACCACCCTGCCGCGGGTCTCCCGGTTTGAGAATACGATGGTAATTTGCATATTTCTAGACTTAGGCTTAAAAACATGACGTTAGAGGGTGAAAACTCGAAACAGCCCCCAACGGCCCTGTGGGTGGCACGAACACCTCCCACGGGACCAATGTAACTCGTAGGAACTAACCCCGCAGCCGCGGGTCTCCCAATTTGAGAGTTCGACGGTAATTTGTATATTTCTAGACTTAAGCAAAACATGGCGTTATAGGGTGAAAACTAGAAACATCCCCCGAACGGCCCCGTGGGTGGCACCAACACCTCCCACGGGACCAATGTAACTCGTAGGAACTGACCCCACAGCCGCGGGTCTCCCGGTATGAGAGTACGACAGTAATTTGCATATTTCTAGACTTAGGCTTAAAAACATGACGTTAGAGGGTGAAAACTCGAAACAGCACCCGAACGGCCCCGTGGGTGGCACCAACACCTCCCACGGGACCAATGTAAATCGTAGGAAGTGACCACGCTACCACGGGACTCTCGATTTGAGAGTACGACGGTAATTTGTAGATTTCTAGACTTAGGCTTAAAAACATGACGTTAGAGGGTGAAAACTCGAAACAGCCCCTGAACGGCCCCGTGGGTGGCACGAACATATCCCACGGGAGCAATATAACTCGTAGGAACTGACCCCGCAGCCGCGGGACTCCCGGTTTGAGAATACGACGATAATTTTCATATTTCTTGACTTAGGCTTAAAAACATGGCGTTAGAGGGTGAAAGCTCGAAACAGTCCCCCAACGTCCCCATGGGTGGCACCAACACCTCCCACGGGATCAATGTAACTCGTAGGAACTGACCCCATAGTCGCCGGTCTCCCGATTTGAGAGTACGATGGTAATTTGCATATTTCTAGACTTAGGCTTAAAAATATGACGTTAGCTGGTGAAAACTCGAAACAGCCCCCGAACGGCCCCGTGGGTGGAACCAACACCTCCCACGGGACCAGTGTAACTCGTAGGAACTGACCACACTGCCGCGGGTCTCCCGGTTTGAGAGTACGACGGTAATTTGCATATTTCTAGACTTAGGCTTAAAAACATGACGTTAGAGGGTGAAAACTCGAAACAACCCCCGAACGGTCCCGTGCGTGGCACCATGTAACTCGTAGGAACTGACCCCATAGCCGCGGGTCTCCTATTTTGAGAGTACGACGATAATTTGCATATATCTAGACTTAGGCTTAAAAACATGACGTTGGAGGGTGAAAACTCGAAATAGCCCCCGAACGGCCCCGTGGGTGGAACCAACACCTCCCACGGGTCCAATGTAACTCGTAGGAACTGACCACGCTACCGCGGGACTCCCGGTTTGAGAGTACGACGGTAATTTTCATATTTCTAGACTTAGGCTTAAAAACATGACGTTAGAGGGTGAAACTCGAAACAGCCCCTAACGGCCCCGATGGTGGAACCAACACCTCCCACGGGACCAATGTTACTCGTATGAACTGACCACACAGCCGCGGGATTCCCGGTTTGAAAAAAAGATGATAATTTGCATATTTATAGACTTAGGCTTAAAAACATGGCGTTAGAGGGTGAAAATTTGAAACAGCCCCCGAATGTCCACGTGGGTGGCACCAACACATCCCACGGGACCAATATAACTCGTAGGAACTGACCCCGCAGTTGCGGGTCTCCCCGTTTGAGAATACGACTGTAATTTTCATATTTCGAGACTTAAGCAAAACATGGCGTTAGAGGGTGAAAACTCAAAACAGCCCCAGAATAACCCCGTGGGTGGCACCAACACCTCCCACGGGACCAATGTAACTCGTAGGAACTGACCCCGCAGCCGCGGGTCTCCCGGCTTGAGAATACGATGATAATTTGCATATTTCTTGACTTAGGCTTAAAAACACGGAGTTAGAGGGTGAAAACTCGAAACAGCCCCCAAACTTCCCCGTGGGTGGCACCAACACCTCCCACGGGACCAATGTAACTCGTAGGAACTGGCCCCATAGCAGCGGGTCTCCCAGTTTGAGAGTACGACGATAATTTGCATATTTCTAGACTTAGGCTTAAAAACATGACGTTAGAGAATGAAAACTCGAAACAGCCCCCGAACGGCCCCGTGGGTGGCAGCAACGCCTCCCCCGGGACCAATGTAACTCGTAGGAACTGACCACGCTGCCGCGGGACTCCCATTTTGAGAGTACGATGGTAATAAGCAAATATATAGACTTAGGCTTAAAAACATGACGTTAGAGGGTGAAAACTCGAAACAGTCCCCGGACGGTCCCGTGCATGGCACCAACACATCCCACGGGACCAATGTAACTCGTAGGAACTTACCACGCAGCGACGGGACTCCCGGTTTGAGAAAACGACGGTAATATTCATATTTCTAGACTTAGGCTTAAAAACATGGCGTTAGAGGGTGAAAACTCGAAACAGCCCCCGAACGTCCCCGTGGGTGGCACCAACACCTCCCACGGGACCAATATAACTCGTTGGAACTGACCCCGCAGTTGCAGGTCTCTCGGTTTGAGAATACGACTGTTATTTTCATATTTCGAGACTTAAGCAAAACATGGCGTTAGAGGGTGAAAACTCGAAACAGCCCCAGAATATCCCCATGGGTGGCACCAACACCTCCCACGGGACCAATGTAACTCGTAGGAACTGTCCCCATAGTTGTCGATCTCCCGGTTTGAGAGTACGATAGTACTTTGCATATTTCTAGATTGTATGCTTAAAAACGTGGCGTTAGCGGATGAAAACTCGAAACAAACCCCGAACGGCCCCGTGGGTGGCACCAACACCTCCCACGGGACCAATGTAACTTGTAGGAACTGACCCCGCCGTCGAGGGTCTCTCGGTTTGATTATACGACTGTAATTTGCATATTTTTAAACTTAAGCAAAACATGACGTTAGAGGGTGAAAACTCGAAACAGCCCTCGAACGGCCCCGTGGGACGTGGCACCAACACGTCCCACGGGACCAATTTCACTCGTAGGAACTGACCCCGCAGCCGCGGAACTCCCGGTTTGAGAATACGACGATAATTTGCATATTTCTTGACTTAGGCTTCAAAACATGGCGTTAGAGGGTGAAAACTCGAAAAAGCCCCCGAACGTCCCCGTGGGTGGCACAAACACCTCCAACGGGACCAATGTAACTCGTAGGAACTGACCACGCAGCCGCGGGACTCCCGGTTTGAGAATATGACGGTAATTTGCGTATTTATAGACTTAGGCTTGAAAACATGGGGTTAGAAGGTGAAAACTCAAAACAGCCCCCGATCGTCCCCGTGGGTGGCTCCAACACATCCCACGGGACCATTGTAACTCGTCGGAACTGGCCTCGCAGCCGCGGAACTCCCGGTTTGAGAATACGATGATAATTTGCATATTTCTTGACTTAGGCTTAAAAACATGGCGTTAGCGGGTGAAAACTCGAAACAGCCCCCAAACGTCCCCATGGGTGGCACCAACACCTCCCACGGGACCAATGTAACTCGTAGGAACTGACCACGCAGTCGCGGGACTCCCGGTTTGAGAATACAACGGTAGTTTCCATATTTCAAGACTTAGGCTTCAAAACATGGCGTTAGAGAGGGAAAACCCAAAAAATCCCCCGAACGTCCCCGTGGGTGGCACAAACACCTCCCACGGGACCAATGTAACTCATAGGAACTGACCCCGCAGCCGCGGGACTCCCGGTTTGAGAATACGACGATAATTTGAATATTTCTTGACTTAGGCTTAAAACATGGCGTTAGAGGGTGAAAACTCGAAACAGCCCCCGAACGTCCACGTGGGTGGCACCAACACCTCGCATGGGACCAATGTAAATCGTAGGAACTGACCCCATAGCCCCCGGTCTCCCGGTTTGAGAGTACGACGGTAATTTGCATATTTCTAAACTTAGGCTTAAAAACATGACGTTAGAGGGTGAAAACTCGAAACAGCCCCCGAACGGCCCCGTGGGTAGCACCAACACCTCCCACGGGACCAATGTAACTCGTAGGAAGTGACCACGCTGCCACGGGACTCTCGATTTGCGAGTACGATGGTAATTTGCAGATTTCTAGACTTAGGCTTAAAAACATGACGTTAGAGGGTGAAAACTCGAAACAACCCCTGAACGGCCCCGTGGGTGGCACCAACACATCCCACGGGAGCAATGTAACTCGTAGGAACTGACCCCGCAGCCGCGGGACTCCCGGTTTGAGAATACGATGATAATTTGCATATTTCTTGACTTAGGCTTAAAAACATGGCGTTAGAGGGTGAAGGCTCGAAACAGCCGCCCAACGTCCCCATGGGTGGCACCAACACCTCCTACGGGATCAATGTAACTCGTAGGAACTGACCCCATAGTCGCGGGACTCCCGATTTGAGAGTACGATGGTAATTTGCATATTTCTAGACTTAGGCTTAAAAATTTGACGTTAAAGGGTGAATACTCGAAACAGCCCCCGAACGGCCCCGTGGGTGGCACCAACACCTCCCACGGGGCCAATGTAACTCGTAGGAACTGAACACAGTGCCGCGGGTCTCCCGGTTTGAGAGTACGATGATAATTTGCATATTTCTAGACTTAGGCTTAAAAACATGACGTTAGAGGGTGAAAACTCGAAACAGCCCCCGAACGGTCCCGTGCGTGGCACCATGTAACTCGTAGGAACTGACCCCATAGCCGCGGGTCTCCTGTTTTGAGAGTACGACGATAATTTACATATTTTTAGACTTAGGCTTAAAAACATGACGTTGGAGGGTGAAAACTCGAAACAGCCCCCGAACGGCCCCGTGGGTGGAACCAACACCTCCCACGGGTCCAATGTAACTCCTAGGAACTGACCACGCTGCCGCGGGACTCCCGGTTTGAGAGTACGACGGTAATTTTCATATTTCTAGACTTAGGCTTAAAAACATGACGTTAGAGGGTGAAAACTCAAAACAGCCCCGAACGGCCCCAAGGGTGGAACCAACACCTCCCACGGGACCAATGTTACTCGTATGAACTGACCACACAGCCGCGGGACTCCCGATTTGAAAAAATGATGATAATTTGCATATTTCTGGACTTAGGCTAAAAAACATGGCGTTAGAGGGTGAAAACTCGAAACAGCCCCCGAACGTCCACGTGGGTGGCACCAACACGTCCCACGGGACCAATATAACTCGTAGGAACTGACCCCGAAGTTGCGGGTCTCCCGGTTTGAGAATACGACTGTAATTTTCATATTTCGAGACTTAAGCATAACATGGCGTTAGAGGGTGAAAACTCGAAACAGCCCCAGAATAACCCCGTGGGTGGCACCAACACCTCCCACGGGACCAATGTAACTCGTAGGAACTGACCCCGCAGTCGCGGGTCTCTCGGTTTGAGAATACGATGATAATTTGCATATTTCTTGACTTAGGCTTAAAAACATGGAGTTATAGGGTGAAAACTCAAAACAACCCCCAAACATCCCCGTGGGTGGCATCAACACCTCCCACGGGACCAATGTAACTCGTAGGAACTGGCCCCATAGCCGCTGGTCTCCCAGTTTGAGAGTACGACGATAATTTGCATATTTCTAGACTTAGGCTTAAAAACATGACGTTAGAGAATAAAAACTCGAAACAGCCCCCGAACGGCCCCGTGGGTGGCAACAACACCTCCCCCGGGACCAATGTAACTCGTAGGAACTGACCACGCTGCCGAGGGACTCCCAATTTTAGAGTACGACGGTAATTTGCAAATATATAGACGTAGGCTTAAAAACATGACGTTAGAGGGTAAAAACTCGAAACAGTCCCCGAACGGTCCCAAGCATGGCACCAACACATCCCACGGGACCAATGTAACTCGTAGGAACTGACCACGCAGCGGCGGGACTCCCGGTTTGAGAAAATGACGATAATTTGCATATTTCTAGACTTAGGCTTAAAAACATGGCGTTAGAGGGTGAAAACTCGAAATAGCCCCCGAACGTCCCCGTGGGTGGCACCAACACCTCCCACGGGACCAATATAACTCGTAGGAACTGACTCCGCAGTTGCGGGTCTCCCGGTTTGAGAATACGACTGTTATTTTCATATTTTGAGACTTAAGCAAAACATGGCGTTAGAGGGTGAAAAGTCGAAACAGCCCGAGAATATCCCCATGGGTGGCACCAACACCTCCCACGGGACCAATGTAACTCGTAGGAACTGTCCCCATAGTTGTCGATCTCCCGGTTTGAGAGTACGATAGTACTTTGCATATTTCTAGACTGTATGCTTAAAAACGTGGCGTTAGCGGGTGAAAACTCGAAACAGCCCCCGAACAGCCCCGTGGGTGGCACCAACACCTCCCACGGGACCAATGTAACTTGTAGGAACTGACCCCGCCGTCGAGGGTCTCTCGGTTTGATTATACGATTCTAATTTGCATATTTTTAAACTTAAGCAAAACATGACGTTATACGGTGAAAACTCGAAACAGCCCCCGAACGGCCCTGTGGGACGTGGCACCAGCACGTCCCACGGGACCAATTTCACTCGTAGGAACTGACCCCGCAGTCGCGGAACTCCCAGTTTGAGAATACGACGATAATTTGCATATTTCTTGACTTAGGCTTAAAAACGTGGCGTTAGAGGGTGAAAACTCGAAACAGCCCCCAAACGTCCCCATGGGTGGAACCAACACCTCCCACGGGACCAATGTAACTCATAGGAACTGACCACGCAGCCGCGGGACTCCCGGTTTGAGAATATGACGGTAATTTGCGTATTTCTAGACTTAGGCTTGAAAACATGGCGTTAGAAGGTGAAAACTCAAAACAGCCCCCGATCGTCCCCGTGGGTGGCACCAACACATCCCACAGGACCATTGTAACTCGTAGGAATTGCCCCCGCAGCCGATGGACTCCCGGTTTGAGAATACGACGGTAGTTTGCATATTTCTAGACTTAGGCTTAAAAACATGGCGTTAGAGGTTGAAAACTCGGAACAGCCCCCGAACGTCCCCGTGGGTGGCACAAACACCTCCCACGGGACCAATGTAACTCGTAGGAACTGACCACGCAGCCGCGGGATGCCCGGTTTGAGAATTCGACGGTAATTTGCATATTTCTAGAATTAGGCTTGAAAACATGGCGTTAGAAGGTGAAAACTCGAAGCAGCCCCCGAATGTCCCAGTGTGTGGCACCAACACCTCCCATGGGACCAATGTAACTCGTAGGAACTGACCCCGCAGCCGCGGGACTCCCGATTTGAGAATACAACCATAATTTCATATTTTTAGACTTAGGCTTAAAAACATGGCGTTAGAGGGTGAGAACTCGAAACATCCCTCTAACGGCACCGTGGGTGGCACCAACACCTCCCACGGGACCAGTGTAACTCGTAGGAACGTACCACGTAGCCGCGGGACCCCCGGTTTGAGAATATGACGGTAATTTACATATTTCTTGACTTAGGCTTAAAAACATGGCGTTAGAGGGTGAAAACTCGAAACAGCCCCCGAACGTCGCCGTGGGTGTCACAAACACCTCCCACGGGACCAATGTAATTCGTTGGAACTGACCACGCAGTCGCGGGACTCCCGGTTTTAGAATACTACGGTACTTTGAATATTTCTAGACTTTATGCTTAAAAACATGGCGTTAGAGGGTGAAAACTCGAAACAGCCCCCGAACATCCCCGTGGGTGGCACCAACACCTCCCACGGGACCAATATAACTCGTAGGAACTGACCCCGCAATCGCGGGTCTCCCGGTTTGAGAATAGGACCGTAATTTCATATTTTTAGACTTAGGCTTAAAAACATGGCGTTAGAGGGTGAAAACTCGAAACAGCCCCAGAACAACCCCGTGGGTGGCACCAACACCTCCCATGGGACCAATATAACTCGTAGGAACTGATCCCGCAGTCGCGGGTCTCCCGGTTTGAGAATACGACGATAATTTGCATATTTCTTGACTTAGGCTTATAAACATGACGTTAGAGGGTGAAAACTCGAAACAGCCCCTGCACGTCCCTGTGGGTGGCACCAACACGTCCCACGGGACCAATATAACTTGTAGGAACTGACCCCGCAGTCGCCGATTTCCCGATTTGAGAATACCACTATAATTTGCATATTGCTAGACTTAAGCAAAATATGGCGTTAGAGGGTGAAAACTCGAAACAGTCCCATAACATTCCCGTGGGTGGCACCAACACCTCCCATGGGACAAAAATAACTCGTAGGAAGTGACCCCGCAGCTGCAGGTCTCCCGGTTTGAGAATATGACGATAATTTGCATATTTCTAAACTTAGGGTTAAAAACATGGCGTTAGAGGTTGAAAACCCGAAACAATCCCCGAACATCCCCGTGGGTGGCATAAACACCTCCCACGGGACCAATGTAACTCGTAGGAACTGACCACACAGTCGCGGGACTCCCGGTTTGAGAATATGATGGTAATTTGTATATTTCTAGACTTACGCTTGAAAACATGGCTTTAGAAAGTGAAAACTCAAAACAACCCCTGAACGTCCCCGTGGGTGACACCAACACCTCCCACGGGACCAATGTGACTCGTTGGAACTGGCCCCGAAGCCGCGGGACTCCCGGTTTGAGAATACGACTGTAGTTTGCATATTTCTAGACTTAGGCTTAAAAACATGGCGTTAGAGGTTGAAAACTCAGAACATCCCCCGAACGTCCCGTGGGTGGCACAAACACCTCCCACGGGACCAATTTAACTCGTAGGAACTGACCACGCAGCCGCGGGACTCCCGGTTTGAGAATACGACGGTAATTTTGCATATTTCTAGACTTAGGCTTAAAAACATGATGTTAAAGGGTGAAAACTCGAAACAGCCCCCGAACGGCCCCCGTGGGTGGCACCAACACCTCCCACTGGACCAATGTAACTCGTAGGAACTGACCCCGCAGGCGCTGGACTCCCGGGTTGAGAATACGACAATAATTTCATATTTTTAGACTTAGGCTTAAAAACATGGCGTTAGAGGGTGAGAACTCGAAACAGCCCTCTAACGGCACCGTGGGTGGCACCAACACCTCCAACGGGACCAATGTAACTCGTAGGAACTGACCCCACAACCGCGGGTCTCCCGGTTTGTGAATACGACGTTAATTTGCATATTTCTAGACTTAGGCTTAAAAACATGACGTTAGAGGGTGAAAACTCGAAACAGCCCCCGAACGGCCCCGTGGGTGGTACCAACACCTCCCACGGGACCAATATAACTTGTAGGAACTGACCACGCTGCTGTGGGTCTCCCGGTTTGAGAATACGACGGTAATTTGCATATTTCTAGACTTAGGCTTAAAAACATGACGTTAGAGGGTGAAAACTCGAAACAGCCCCCAACGGCCCTGTGGGTGGCACGAACACCTCCCACGAGACCAATGTAACTCGTAGGAACTAACCCCGTAGCCGCGGGTCTCCCGATTTGAGTGTTCGACGGTAATTTGTATATTTCTAGACTTAAGCAAAACATGGCGTTATAGGGTGAAAACTAGAAACATCCCCCGAACGGCCCCGTGGGTGGCACCAACACCTCCCATGGGACCAATGTAACTCGTAGGAACTGACCCCACAGCCGCGGGACTCCCGGTTTGAGAATACGACAATAATTTGCGTATTTCTTTACTTAGGCTTAAAAACATGACGTTAGAGGGTGAAAACTCGAAAAAGCCATCTAACGGCCCCGTGGGTGGCACCAACACCTCCCATGGGTCCAATGTAACTCGTAGGAACTGACCCCGCAGCCGCGGGACTCCCGATTTGAGAATCCGACAATAATTTGCATATTTCTACTAGGTTACTGATAATTTTAACTCATATATGCAATTTTTCAGCTTGATTAATTTTTTTTGTAAAACTACTTGGTTACTGATATTTTTTTTATGTATCCTATCATTAGAGGATTTTTGCACGCGGAACAAACGAAGGAGGCAATGGTCTACAGCATGAAGATTGTTTATATGTTTTGGACATTCAGGATTTTGGTTTTATTTGTTACAGCCGTGCGGGCTTTTATTGTTTAGTTTTATGTCCGTGCTGGCTTTTATAATTTGATTGTTGAATTTTATGGCCGTGCGGGCTTTATAATAAGCAGGTTTTTCTTTTACAGGTTTTGGAATGTCAAGAAATTAGAGGAAACTCTGCCCAATTTTTTTTTGGTCTGTGAATTATTAAGACGTGTAATATTTATAAGTTTGTATATATATTTGTTTATTAACAACGTTCATGATTCGCAATTTTTGATTTTTTTATTGTTTTTCCAATAATAAATATTTGTAATACCTTGTACGCGTCCAACGTTACACGTAGCAACCGACGGTGCACTCACAGGACCCCCAATGTTAGGATTGGACCAAAAAAAATATATATTTTTTTAAATTATAGTTAAATATGGTCATGGACTTTGTCCATGACCATTTTTATTTTTTTCGTCGCGCATAAAAATGGTTGCGGCTAAAGTCCGTGACCATTTTTTTTTTCACGGTTGTGGGTCGCGGACTTTGGCCGCGACCAATTTGTCACGGTTGTGGGTCACGGATGAGGGCCGCGACCAATTTTTATTTTTATTTTTTTGTCACGGTCGTGGGTCGCGGACTTTGGCCGCGACCAATTTGTCACGGTTGTGGGTCACGGATTAAGGCCGCGACCAATTTTTTTTATATTTTTTTTGTCACAGACGTGGGTCGCGGACTTTGGCCGCGACCAATTTGTCACGGTTGTGGGTCATGGATGAGGGCCATGACCCGTCACGGTATGGGTCACGACCCAAGTCCGCGACCAACTGCCATGACCCCTTTCTGCCGTGACCATTTTTTGGTCACGGACTTGGGCCGCGACCCACGAAAATTGACCAAAATGGTCATGCCCGAAATGGTCACGGCCCAAGTCCGCGACCCACAACTTTGGTCAGGGATTTTGGCCGTGACCAATCACCAGCTTTGGTGTAGTGAGGTGAACCTGGTCGGATCCTTGACCTCTACCCGAATGCTGTCCTTTTCTGAAGAAGAAATCCCTAAAATTGGGCCAAATCACAATCATGCACTCAACATCTCCGTCGAAGTTATGGGGAAGGTTGTACCACTCTCTCTCATTGACAACGGATCCGCTTTGAATGTCTGCCCGCTGAGAACCTTCAAATGTTTAGGTCTAAAAGAAAGTGACCTCGCTCCAACATCCGCTGCCGTGCGTGCCTACGATAATACCCGTCGTGAGGTGATGGGATCCATAAAACTTATAATAGGGGTTGGACCTATAAACCCTGTCGTCCAATTCCAAGTCATCGATATCCCGGCCTGTTTTAACCTGTTGCTCGGACGACCCTGGCTCCACAGTATAAAGGGTTTCTCTTCCTCATTCCATCAAAAACTGAAGTTCTTCGTCGATGGGAGAGTCATCACCATCTTGGGTGACGACGGTAACGCCGAGGGTGCAAGCACCAGCAGTCCAATTCTTGACATACAGCACGGGTCAAATGATATACTCCTATCAGGTTTCCGAGTTGAACTATCCCTACTCCCGGCAGGGGACGATTTCAAAGAAGGGGTTTTTCCAGAATATGACCCTCATGGCAATGTCAATGTGATTCAGATGTTCAGAAACATGTACTTCATGCCCGGACTGGGGCTGGGACAAAGGCAGCAAAGGATACTTGAGCCCATCGAACTGAATAAAACTTTCCCTCCTTGCGGCTTGGGATATCAACCGTCAGAACCAGAGCTCAGAATGATCCACCAGACTCGATCAAAGAGAGGTTTAGACTTCATCCGAACTATCTCGGGAGATTCTTTAAATGGACGATTCATCAAGGAGGGAGAGGATTTCCCCTTTTGCGGTTTTCCAGAACCATGGTATGACCATATAGATAAGAAGATGAAGCCTGGAATGGAGATCTTCTTCGAAGATAGCTACCCATGGGCCGAAAGTTACCAATACCAGGTGCCACCGCTTATCAAAGATACTGAAGAAACTAAGGAAAGTTACTCCGAAGATTCCTTCAACCTGTAGACACTGGGGCTGACACTCTGCATGGTTCATTCAGGCACTACATCAAGGGACCCATCCCGTCTCATTAAAGCTGCTGATACACCTCTCCTCAACTAGCATGCTGCGCCAGTTCTACCTCTTGAAATCTCCCTCAACCCCAATGTTTACCCTATTTTATCTATTGTTGTCCATCCTTGCTCAAATGTAATCAAGACCTCTTTTGATGAGGTTGTCAATGTTGTTTTTCCCATCAATGAAATAAACGAAGATTTTGAGTATCTTGCTGTGCCTTAAATTAATTATGTGGATTTTAATCAAACTTTTGATGATGATGATTTTGCAAATGAACAATTCTTAACTGATCTAAATAAGGTTAATAATAAATAACATAACCGCGTTCAAGTTAATGAAGAAGAGACTGTTGTTATTAATCTCGGTTCTAGTAGCCAACTACGCGAGATTAGGATATGGGACACCCTTGACGAGCATGAGCGCGCATAACTCGAAGAATTGCTAATGTCTTCGCATGGTCCTACGACGACATGCCCGATATTGATCCCGAAATAGCTCAGCACGAGATCCCCATTCTCCCAGATGCCAAGCCAGTTAAACAAAAGTTGAGAAAGCTCCGCACCGAATGGTCGCTTAAGGTCAAAGAAGAGGTGATTAAACAGTTGAATGTGGGTTTCATTCGAGTAATCGAATATCCCAAGTGGCTGGACAACATTTTACCTGTACCAAAATTAGGAGGAAAGGTTCGAATGTGTGTGGATTACCGAGATTTAAACAAAACTTCTCTGAAGGATGATTATCCACTACCCAACATCGACATGATCGTGGACAACACAGCCAGTCATGATCTAAAGTCATTTGTCGACGGATTTACCGGATATAACAAAATTAAGATGCATGCCGACCACCAAGAGAAAACCGCATTCATCACCCCATGGGGAACTTTTTGCTACACCGTTATGCCATTCGGTCTCAAGAATGCTGGAGCTAGCTACCAAAGGGCTGCCACAACCATCCTGCACGATCTGATCCCCAAAGAGGTCGAGGTTTATGTGGATGATATGATTATCAAGTCCAAAACTAGAGAAGTTCATGTTCCCACTCTCCGGTAGTTCTTCGAATGACTGTGGCAGTATCAGATGAGACTTAATCCACAGAAGTGCGTCTTCGGCGTTATGAAGGGAAAAATCTTAATATTCATGATCAGTGAGAAGGGGATAGAAGCAGATCCCGCCAAGTTGAAGGCCATACTTGAGATGACACCTCCCCGAACAGAGAAGGAAGTCTGAGTCTTCCTGGGGAAATTACAATATATCAGCCGGCTCATCATCCATCTAACCTCCATATGTGAACCAATCTTTAAGCTCCTCCGAAAGCATTCAACTAAGGTTTGGAATGAGGCCTGCCAAGAAGCTTTTGATCGAATCAAACAATACCTAACCCAACCTCCAGTTCTCATGCCACCACATCTTGGTCTCCCTTTGCTCTTATACCTAACCATAACAGACACTGCAGCTAGGGCTTTGCTAGCCCAGTACCTCGAGGACTCCCGCAAAGAAAGAGCCATCTATTACGCTAGTCGCAAGTTGGCTGGATACGAGGTCAACTACACTGCTTTGAAAAAATCATGTGCCGCACTTGTCTGGGTCACCCAAAAGTTGCGACATTACATGCTCGCCTTCCTCATTAAACTAGTATCCCGAATGGATCCCATCAAATACCTACTCGAAAAACCCGCCTTGTCCAGTCGAATGCCCGATGGTTGATGCTCCTAACCGAGTTTGATATCGTGTACGTCACACAGAAAGCCGTTAAAGGAAGATCCATATCTGACTACCTCGCCGACTACCCTATAGAAGAAGCAGATGTTTGGATCTCCGAATTCCTAGATGAAAACATCCTCTGCACCACTCAAGACTGCCCCCGATGGAAAATGTTCTTCGACGGTGCTGCCAAAAAAAATGGATATGGCATTGGGATACTTCTGGTCGCCCCAGATGACTCCCACACTCCCATCGCCATTAAATTGGATTTCCCTTGCACCAACAACATGACAGAATACGAGGCATGCACAGTGGGTCTCCAGGTTGCTCTCGAGAAATGTATTCAATACCTCGATGTATACGGGGATTCTGCCCTTATCATCGGTCAAGTGCTCAGAAAATGGAAGGTCAAGGACAAAAAGCTTCAACCCCTTCATGCCCAATCAGAAGAGTTGGCCTCCCAATTCTGAGATATCACCTTCCATTACCTACCCCGAGCAAAGAACAACCTAGCCGATGCTCTCGCTACTTTGGCTTCCATGGTCGACATGCCCGAGGGAATAACAATGACCCCCTTCCTAGTTTAAAAACAAGATAGATCGACCCATTGCTACCATATCGAGCTTGTCTCCACTGAAGATCCCGAACTAGCCGATTACTGGTACTATGATATTTGGTGCCTCCTCAAACACGGTAGGTATCCCGAGTGTTCTAACAAGAATAATAGAGCTACCCTTCGAAGGCTGGCCGCTTAGTACATCATCTGCCATAAAGCACTACTCAAGAGGAATTTTGATGGACTCATTTGCACTGTATCGCTGGGGATGACATTGAAAAGATAATGTAGAAAATCCACAGTGGGGAATGAGGACCTCACATGAACGGTCACATGCTTTCCAAAAAGATCATCCGACAAGGCTACTCCAGGGCCACCATGGCCCAGGATTGCACTGCCTATGTTCGGAGGTGCCCTAAATGCCAACAGTTATCCAATCTCCAACATCTACCTCCGCGGGAATCATATAACATGACTTCTCTCTGGCCGTTCTCCACCTGGGGTATCGACATCATAGGAAAGGTTACACCAAAAGCGTCAAACGGGCATGTGTTCATCCTGGTTGCCATCGATTACTTCACCAAATGGGTCGAAGCTGAGTCATACGCAATATTAAATGCCACGAAGGTGGCCAAATTCATCAAGTAGAATATCATCTGCCGATATGGGGTCCCGCACGAACTAGTGTCGGATAATGGTTTGCACTTTGAGGCAGAAGTCACATAAATAGTCAGCGAATACGGGATTCAGAGACATAAATCTTCTCCCTACCGACCTCAGACCAATGGTGCAGTTGAGGCCGCAAACAAAAACCTCAAAGCCATCATCAGCAAGATGACCAAAAGTCGTAGGTATTGGGCCGACCGGATCCCCTACGCCCTCTGAGGCTATCGAACCTCAATTCGGACCTCTACTGGGGCTACCCCTTAATCCATGGTTTACGGCATGGAGGCAGTCCTACCTGTGGAGCTGGAAATACCCTCGTTACGTGTCATGCTCGAAAGTAAGGTTAGTGAAGAAGACAGTTGCTAAGGCCGTATTGATGAGCTGACCCTCCTAGATGAACGGAGATTAAAAGCTCTTTACCACATACAAGGATACCATCGCTGAATAGCGCGATCATTCAACAAGAGATTCAAGGACCGCGGTGTCCGAGAGGAGGATTTATCCCTCAAAGAGATAATCTAACCCATATGGAACCCCAGAGGAAAGTTCAAACCCAATTGGACCGGCCCATACATTGTGAAGAAAATCTTATCCGGCGGTGCCGCCATGCTCACTGACCTGGATGGGGAAGAGATGGCTCGTCCAGTCAATCTGGACCGTCTCAAGAAGTTCTACCCCTAGTCCAAAATCTCGGCGTGCTACGATTCTTCTCATCCCCCTTCTATTCTAAAAAAAAAAAAAAAACTCTCTCCATTTCCCTCTACCCAGAACTACGTGGGCCTGATCCTCTGCAAAAACTATTTTCAAACTATTAAGAACTTTTTCAAAAACCCCAGAGGTACGTAGGCAGCTCATACTCCTCAAATGAGCACGACCCCTTCTTTTTCACAAAATACCATTCTTTTCTTACCCCCGAGAACGACAGTTCATTCTAAACATCTACTTGAACAAAAGGATTATGTATGCCTTAGCGATTGGTGTAAATAATTCAAAATACAAAATTCATCGAAAGGCACAGCTGGATGACCAGAAACTTATTTATTTCATTAATAAGAAACTACAGCACATATTGCATAAAGAAAAATGAACGGATAACTCCCTTCCCCCCTACTACCATAAAAACCAGACAAAATCCCCCACATCTGTTACATAAATAAACTCCCCATGAGTCCTACCCACAACTACCCCAAGAGCCTGCGCCCTCATCATCCACGTCCTGAGGACCCCAATTTTCTCCTGCCTGTATGGAGTGCCGCAAACACTCCATGGACTGATGAGCCTTAACCATCTTCGAAAAGACCACAACACCCCCTTCCATGGAGTCAGATAAAACAAACCACCTTCGATCGGTCTCTACTGCCAACATCTTGCTGACTACTTCCCTCCACAACCACTTCATATAATCTTTCAGGACATGGCAAACCTTCCCAACAGACTGAGAGGGACGGGTCGACGAACGCCAATTTTCCCACAGAGATCCTAGCAACAGACGCAAGCGCTCAGTCAAATCTTCTACTGGAAATAAATTTGAGGTCCGAGGGGGCACGACCTGCGCCCAGACAGAAGTCAAACTCCTCGTCTCTACCATGACTCAATGAATCTTCGAAGGGCATTGAATACCCTTTCCAACGGTTTTCCCTGTGCGCGATTCCGACTTACCATGCGGACGAACGCGCCATTTGCGTCCGAAACCTGACCTAGAGGCCACCGGGCGCTCTCGGTCTCTATTTGACCTATTTCAACACTTCAGCTCGACCGAGGCTGAATGAATATTTTAAGGACACTGAATACCCTTTCCAACGGTCCATCCCATGCACAATTCTGACTTTCCATGCGGACGAACGATCTGTTTGACTTCGGGAAGCCACCGAGCATTTCTCAGGCCCGGTTGACCAAAGTCAACTCTCCAAACCGGGTCAAACTCTTTGGAATTCAAAGTACATCTCCTAACCTTTCCAACGGTATGCCCCGTGCGCGATTCAGACTTACCATACGGACGAACACGCCGTTTGTGTCCGCGCGATTCCCCGTCCAATGGACTGAAAAATGCTTCCGAGCCACATTTGACCCAAATTCAACTCTCGAACTCGGGAGTGGTCCAAAGGACTTTCGAAGGTCTTTGAAATACCTTTCCAACGGTATTCCCCGTGCGTGATTCTGACCAACGGTTTGCCCTCGGTGGCCAATTTTTCGAAAAATCCTGAGGCCCACTGCCAAATGGCAGGTCCCAGATCCTGCCTATCGGCACCTGCCGATAGGCAGTGCCATGATAGGGCCGATCGGCAGTCCCCTGGGGTTATCAAAGGAGGCATTGGCCTCATTTGCAAGAGGATCCCAGATCTGATAGAAATCTCTCTGAACGAAACCCAGAAACCTCTCTCAAAGGTAGCGTGATTTCAACTTCCAGAACTGTATCTATATAAACTAGCAGATTGCCCGTGCCTGAAGGCACGGTGAAACATTCCAAAGTATGTAATCGTAAAACGGCTAAAATTTCTTAAGTGCATAATTGTAAAATGGCAAAAATTTTGTTCCCCGAGAAAACAAATTTAATTTAAAAAAGGCGATAATCTTATTTGTTTAAAGGACTATCGAAATGTATAAACAATTTAAGTAGTTTTATTACAACACAAATGTGAAAATAAGTTATTAAATTTGGATAGAGTTTCCTTTATTTATATCACTATTCACCTTGTTATGAAAAAAAATAATCCACAACAATACTAAACATCATAATGATAATGATCACAATTATACCATTATGAAACATCACTATAATACAAAAAATTTGTTTACAACGCAAAGTGTTTTAAAATTTTGGACAGAGTATCCTTTGTTTATCAAACTATCCCCCATGTTAAAAAAATAATCCAACAAAAACAATACTATTACAATTATACTATTACGAAAAAAAATATCAATTGAACATCTAGTCCAATGTACACTAAATTTGTGATCAACAATTTCTTCCATGGGTCTGAGGGAGTTTATAGCTTCGCCTTCTTTGGTAACTTCAATATCGTAATCTGATAAAGCATCCCCTTGTTTTAATTATTCGGTAGGTTCTTCTTCCATGTTAACATCCTTCTCGTCTACTTTCACACTCGACGAAGAAGCTTCGCCACCACCAACCTCAGAATTCAAATTATCGGTATTAAACAGAAGAATCTTCATTACTACTGGCTTCAACTATGGGATTTGGGTTGTCAAGCTGACTGAGTAAATGATTTAATCCTTGCTCTTTTGTGCCATGAGCATGAATAACAACATCAACTACAATCAAACACACAAAGTTTGTTCCAAATTTTGTAGAAAAAAGTATATAAGCTTCACGTAAGTAATTTGAATAGCAGGGATGCTTTTTAATAGAAGGGGGAAATGGGAGATTAATGCTGTATAGACCCTTCTACAACTTATTTTATTCCTTACCCCACCACCACCCTTACCCCTTCCCCCCCCCCCCAAAAAAAAAAAAAAATAGTTTCCAAAACGATCCACATCCACAATCAAGGATCGGTTTGGAAAATTTTGCACAATATGTGGAAGTGCCTCTAGCGAGGACCACTCTTATATGGGAGCTAAAAGTCAGAATGTGAAATTTTCTAAAGAAAAGGATTGGGATTATGAAAAAAAAAAAATTCAATGAAAAAATGCACACCCTACTGAATGGGTTTCTAAGTTAGTTCAATAATGTCTAACAATAAATATCTCAATATATTCTGATCAATTGCTCTAATCTGAGACTGGGGTCCTGAGGTTGCCAGTTAACATGATTATGTACCTAATCCATACATGCATGTATGTAAACATTTATCAAACGTGCACATATATACACACACAAACACATACAATATACAATATATTGTAAAAAAATCCCAAGCAATCGTATAGTTGCCATAACTCGGAAAAAAAATTCCTTAAGCTATTATAACCCTTTGAAATCTCCCCGTTTCACTAAAAAATGCTTAAGAGTCACAAAAGGTTTCATGCAACTTTTTCATGATATGGTGGATTATTTGCATCAATATTTTAAAATTTCTTACATATTACTCTATGATATAGATATGCTTATAAATGTATTATATATACATACATTTAGTATGTATATGAACAATGCTACACTTACCGGCCCTTGAAAATATTTGTTCTTGTCTTTATCAAAATACTGAAACCTACAAAAGAAATTTATGTTAGAAAATACAAAGATAGAGATTAAGAATCACAATACAATTTTATACACGAACTACTGCATGATTCAGAAATCCAATTACAAAAGAGAGGCATAACACCCAAAATGGGTCATTTTGTAAGTATAAATCAGAAATCCAAGTGAAAAATAGAAATCCAAGTACAAATCTGACCCGTGAAGGTCATTTAGGAAATAACTTTAGCACCCAAATTTGGACTACTGATCTAAGTGTGAAGATTTCAACACTAACAACTCAATTCTATATATTGTAGAGAGAATGAAACCTTGAGGAAGTATCCATAATTGTAACAGGGATTCGATCAGTGTAAATATCGTCAGGCAATCTCGATTTTCAAACTCGATTTTCCACTTCAGCGGTAACGGGCCATGGTTATACGCAACTATCTAAACTGCAAACATAATAGAACTATATAAGCATCAGGAAATAATAACTTTAACATGTGATATATCTTGACAAAATAAAAATTAGAACTTTCCAAGCATCAGTCCACAAAACATTTATCCTTGTCATCCAAATAAAAAGGAAATAAAAAATTATACATAATAAAAAATTGTTATGTACTATAAGAGGAATTATACTGGCCGAGTCTTAATAAATTACATTTTAAAATTTGTTATGTACTATTAAAAGAGCAAATCAATAAATTATGGTTGGGTCTTAATAAAATATATATTAATAGCAATACAAACACCATTACGTACTATAAGCACTCATAGATTAATATTATTTTGCATATTGATAGCCATACAAACACCGTCAATTGTTAAAATAGACAAAAAAACATAAAAAATAAGTACTTGAAAAGCATGCAACCTATCTCAAGCACATATTTTTCCAATAAAGCTTTTACAACTCACCTCAAATCCTTATTTGGGAGGAATAAGAGAGAATATAGAGCATACCTGCAAAATAGACAAAATAAATTAGTTAAACATCTGACGTGTAGGATACAACCAATAGTTACAATGGTTGTATCTTTATTAGTATAACATTGACATTTGATAAACGGTTAATTAGTAGAACAATTGCTACATCATGGCCCGGGCCATCATCATCTTACAGCGTTGAAGCCAAAGATAGGAGGATGTAATATTAGTAGCAACACAATTTGTATTTGTAGTACAATTACGACAAAGCAGGGGTCTGCATTTCACAATAGCATCAATAGCGGCTAGTGTATCTCCTACTGTTGCAGGAGCAAGTGTCATGGATCAGTTATTTTTAATTCCAGTCTGAAGGTCGGGGTAGTTTCAGCATGTGTATGTGTTGTAATGAACTTATTGGTCGAAAAGGGCTAAAATCTCTCGATTACTACTCAAACAACTCTCATATGTACATAATGGTATCCTTAATTATCTACTGGATTGGAACCTTTAACAACTTTATAATATAGTTTGGCACCCTCTACAATTTGAAAATTAACACTTCTCACTCGTACAAACAGTCCTCACTCGTACGATATCATTATTTCACTAATTTAGTCCACCATCAATTATCTACTGGAATTAACATATACTGCTCTTTAGTGGAGAATAACTCCAATTTATTTCATCTTTCTTCTAGTCATTCTATATCCTGAAATCAGTTACTCTCTTATTTGTTTAGTACATATGATTTGAGACAACTTATTGATTCATTTACTCTAAACAGCCGTTCGAAATGAGCCAATATTTCTTCAATCAATTACTTTAACTCTAGAGTGAGTCAAGTTTGTATCTTATAAACTCTTGAGACTTTATTGAATATACACAAATTTCATTAATTCAATTCTTGATAAATAACAGAAGATGAATTATTGCTAGTCTAGAAATATTCTTTCTCGCTTTGAGGAGAAGCAGGTTGTGCATTATGTGTAGGTCAATGTTGTGCATTATGTGTAGGTCAATGCCACCCTCAATTAACTGTTCTTACATATAAATATTTCACATGTTCTGCCAAATGAACTAAATGAAAAATTTGACCAGCTTGAAAATAAAGTAAATTTTTCTACCATATTAATTTTTTCCTGCCATAGTTGATACCCGTTCTTCCATATGAAAATATGTTTTACTTGGTAACAGGTTTAATAACTTTATGTTTCAATTGAACTTAAATAGTATATAATTACTCTCACAACTCATACATCCCACACCAATACCTGCCTTCACTTCTATTATCACGATTAACCTCAAAATACATCCCTCAACAATAGCACACATTTATATAATTCTACCGAAAGCGATTTAGTGATGAGAACTATTTAAAAATAACATACATGCACATAATGAGAACTAATAAGAACTGCTTAAAAATAGCAAACATGTACCCCTCAACAATAACATACATGTACATAATGAGAACTATTTAAAAACTCAACTATATAATTCAAACAATGGATTTCTTCAAAATAATCCAGAAGACAAAATGGCAACAAATGATATTGGAGATTTGGCATATAGAGGAAAAATTCAATTAATGATCTTTGGCAACATAACATCAAGTGAACTACTTAACATACGCTAAAAGCCACAAAACTGTTAAAATCAATGCAAATGTAAAACTAAATAGTTAAGAAATATATTAGTTTGCCCTCGTAGTTGTAATTTTAGAGATTTCAAATATGAAAGAAGAAAAAATAATCCAACTTGCCAGCGGTACACAAAAAATCAGGGGTATCAATAAGCTATGATTAAACTTTGGAGGTGATGGATTGGAATGCTAAGCTCAATAACACTATGACAAGAAGAAATAGTTGTAGTAGCTTTATTCCAAGAGAGTAAATGAATTTTTAGTAGAAACTTGAAAAAATTATTCTTTCAAACCTATGGATATCTTCAATTTTATCATTAAACCAAACTTTGAAATACTATATTTCATTAGTTTTATGATAACAAACAGTATCACATATGTTAGTGGAATATTCCAAAATTACAATATAATATATATATAAGAGTATACATGGGTTTTTGTTCCTGAAAAATGCTTACATACATGAATAACATCAGCCATGTCCTGAAAATCAAAATAACGCACAGTATGTACTTGCTTCTTTGTATTCTCCTTACTCTTAGTAAAGACACACATTGTACAATAATTATTGGATTCTTTCTATTCTCCTCACTCTTAGTGAAAACACAATCTGCATAAAACCATTTTTTTTAATATCTCGGTCTAACACCATCATATTCTCTTATGCCAAGGTTTTAATGTATCGTGTAAATTTTTAATTGGATTCAAAGTACCACATAGCCTCTACCAGTTACACGAAATGTAAATCATGACACTAATTGAAAGTCAAGTCATAATTGAAATCATGACAAGAACTAATTGCTAATAGAAATGTAAATTTCATAAAATATATTATCCTCAAATTTTTGCATAGTATGTTTATAAAGTTTGAAAATTCAACAACCAAACCTTCTAAAGTTGTTATAGAGACAAAAATAACAAACGAAGAATACAGAGTTTGCCCAAACCAAATGTTTGGTATCACTATTATCCTTTCATGGAAAGCTTACCATTTCAACCTTCTTAGTAGACAATCCCACAATAAAAGAACCTGTGATTGAGGTAATTTACAACAAAACAATATCCATTTCCAAAAATAATTTAGGTAGTTTACAAAGTTAATATCATTAAATCACTATAATTCACTTCAGCGCTAATTTAATAGCACACTTGACCAAATAACAATAACCGAGCCTGTTAAAATCTATTTAAGTTCCTAAAATATAAGTTAATAAACAAATTTGAACATAGGGGAAACAAAAATAAATCACAACCCAAACTGTCATCAATAAAGTGTGCGGTGGGGAGAGAGAAACAAAGATAATACCATTGTTTTAAGGATTATAACGATCGAAATGGGGAGGGGAAAGCCTGCCTCGAGAGGGTTGATGTTTATGTCACTATCTGTGGGGCTATTCAACATGTAAAATTAAAATGGTATATAACAAATCAGAAATTATGATCTTAAAAGCGAAATTTTTTTGTTGTGAAGTTCACAATGACTGCTTAGTTTTAATATACCCTGTTGTGAAGTTCAAATTCTGAATACGTTTCTTAGTTTTAATATATCATGAATCATTTCTCAATGGACTAAAGGCATAAATCATTTCTGAATCATTTCACATTGAATAGGTACCTTAGAAAACATTCTCTAGCACCAGTGTCTCCAATTAAAGGGAACAATGGAAAGGAACTTTATAAAGGTAAATAATGGTTCTGGTGTCTTACATTAATAGTGTTGTCGAACAATAAAATTCACCATTATTCTTGGGCCATTTCGAAATCGGTTCCAAGATCCTGAAAATTCCCAAACTTGTTGATACCAAGTCTTTGAAGAGATAAGAGTTTATTAACAAAAAAGGTGCTAGTCCTTTTAGGTTACATACCATTTTCTTTTAAGGCCTTAATATAACAAATAAATTATAATCAAAATAACAAAAAAGGGCATTTGTAAAATACTAACATTGCATTAGAATAAAAATAATAAAACAAACTGAAATTAAAGGGTTATTTCTATCATACTAACATTACATTGGAATACAACTCCATGATTTGAGTCCCTAACATTTTTCAAATACCATCTTAGAACTCGTGAAGACAACAATGGTCATAGGGTTATTTCATCGAACACTTTCTATGCCCTACAGAAAATGAAACAAAAAATGGATAGGTATACCTTTGAGTGAGTGATAAGAGATATATACATATTTTTGCTAAATGACTTGCACAAAAAAATATGTTATTTCTAACTATTAAACAAACTAAGTATAAGATTATAACCCTAGGCCTTCATAGGAACTTATTAAACATAACCTTTGATAATCTTAAGTAACACAAAAAAGTATCCTCAGAAACTATCAAGTGAAACAACCTACACAACATCAACATAAAAAAAACAGGATGCGATTTTCTCATACCTACACAAAAAGAGATGAAATACAGAGAAAAAAGCATCGGATGTTTAAATAAATATAGATCTAGAAAAAAATGGATCTAGAAGAAAATAAAACGATAATAAATCTAGATCTAGAAGAAAATAAAACCACAACCGATTACCTCAAGGCTCTTCAAACCGAAAGTTGTGTGGTTAGAAAGATGGGGGAAGGTTCTACTTTGAGGTTATAGAATCGAGAGATCGAGAGAGAGAGAGAGAGAGAGAGATGAAGTTTAAAGTTTGAGAGGGTGAAACTTTCTTAGTTTCAGTACTTTGAGACTAACGTGAGTGATCAGAGGGTGGAGCGAGTCAGAGGGTGGCCTGTGAAGGAAATAAATTTACGCGGTTAAATTTTCTGTCGTTGGATCTATGGGGAGGTGGATCAATCTGAACCCCTAATTGTCTTAAGTTTTTATGGAATAGTGCTAATACTTCTACTCCTTATTATATATACATGACTCAACATTTGTATGTATTAGACCTCCACTATAAGGAGGACACATGTTGACAATCAATCAGATATCTATTGTAAATTCCGTTTAGATTCTTAGCTAGAAACCCAAGCACTCCAAGTTATTTCTTTGATAGTAAAGCAACTCGTTCTAAGAAAACTCCCTATTTTCCGGTGGATATAGGTAAGGTTGACATGCTGAACCACGTACATATTATGTCATTATACTTTTATGCACAACGCTTATGTTGGAAATTACCAGTATTGTATATTTGATTCCCCTATAATTTGGCGCCTTTGATGGAAAATAAGAAGATTTAGGCCATAAGGTTTGCCAAACCTACGACTATGAGTGTTGAGTATTGTCATCATTCACATGGAGGAAATTATATCCATCTTAAAATCAAGAGTAAGAGGACATACCATTCTTAATATAAGTCCCCATAATCTGCTAGTGATGCCATATCTCGAGGAAGACCTATTCATTGCTCATGTCCTAGTTGGTATGATCACCGTTATGAAGCCACTTTAAAGTCAATTATCAACAACCTAGTGTTATGACTAGTTAATCAATACAAGGACTATCTACATGAGAGTGACACATATATTGTCCTCTTAAGGAGATAACTAAACAAACATATGGACATAAATAAGTCTCTTATGGACCTAAATCTCTTATGTACCTTATCTTCATCATAGGACGAGAATATGTTACGCAAGAAGTCCTCTCACAATGACATTAAGGTCTCTAAATATAGATCCACTATGTCAAAAATAAAAAAATGGTCTTGGTAGGGTGGTCATAAAATTGCATTGTGACCATTGTGCTTACAATCCAAAACCATGACCATGCCATCCAAACCATGACCTAGCCTCTAACCCCATCTAGGGGTGACCTAAATCATCAGTTGATCATGGTTGGTAACTTTCCACAATCGTAATGATGATGGTCATGCTCCACAAACGTGACCTAACCATTACTATAATGGTGGGAAAAGTGTCATGTGTGGGTTACGGTTCACGACCGTGACCAAAAAAAGATGAACATGATAATTAAGTGTGAAATATGGTCACAATTCGCAATTATGACCAATACCTTGACATTTTTTTAGATCAAAATGATCACAGTATGTTGATCACGCATCACAACCATGTGTAATACCCCGTAATTTTTAAGAATTTTAAAATAAGGGATTAATTAAAATTAAAATATGGGAAATTTAAATGATAATTAATATGGATTAAAATAAATATTAACTAGCGAGATAAGGGTTAGTATTTATTGATGAGAATAATATTGAATATTACTGAGCGAATAAAGTAATATATGATAGTAAATTTATGAAAATTGTCACGAGTGAGAAATACTACTATTACGGTAATTAAGTCGGGATGCGCGTGTCAGTCGTGTTGGGACTAAATTAATGGAATAAAAAGTAAATTATTTATATCTCACCCAAATGATCATTTAGAGTGCGCCAGTGTGTCCGAAAGGATCGATATAGTCAGAAAACCCTACCTAGGGGTTTAGTTTTGGTCCCGGGATAGTTTAGGCCAAATCGGCATCTCGGGAGGGCGTTTTGGTAATTTATATTTTTGGAGTATAATTAATGACGAAAATTGGAAGGATAAAATATCATGTACATGGGTTAGAGTAGGGTTATCAGTTTTTATACACAGAGAGGTGAAGGGAGGAAGGAGGAGGAGAGGTTTCTAGGGCTAGAACCACCATTAATGCACCATATATACCACCAAGACCACCACCACGTAGATCAGAGGGCGAGGATCGCAACCATACTAACTAAGACAACGAATAAGACCTTCTTTCTTGAGGCAAGTGTTTAATCCTGGCAAAACTTTAGCAATATAATCATGTTCATGTTATTATAGGTGTATAATACCCATGTATTGTTCATAATCTTGATGAAATTGGAGAGTTAAAATGATCAATTGAAAATCTAAAATTGAATTAGGTTGAATCATTCATGTATGTAGATTAAAGGTCATGAATTGATGATTAATTGTGATGAACTAATCTAGATTTATTATGTCCTTAAATAAAAATTTGAAGAACTAGGGTTTATTTAATTAATTTGGGGATTTCAGAATTTATCAAGATTTATGCATGATAAAATGATCCTAGGTTTCTTAGAATATATATATATATATATATATATATATATATATATATATACATGTTAGAATGCCAATAAGAATTAGTTAATTGGTGTTTGGGTTTGATCTGTAGAGGTTTTAGGATAAAAATGGTGGGAAAACACAAGTGTTAGAGGTTGAAGACGAAGCAACCCAGGTCACGTGAACTCTCATTCGAGCGAGATGGTTGTCGTGTGAATAGGTCATTCAAATGACCTGCTTATCTCGTTTAAATGAGATACGATCCTCGTTCGAGAGACGTGTCAAAATTCTGGAAAAAAAAATTGTGTTCAAAATTTGTGCGACATAGTTAATTCGAGTGAGACTAAATAATGTACGATGAGTTTCAGTATAGTGCAGAATAATTGGAGTTTATTTGGGTATGATACTTTAAGGTATGTGGAGAGGTGAGTTATCTTTGGAAATTATGAGAGAGAGAATATTCATAATTTAATAAATATATCGTAAGTAGTAATGAGAGTAATACAAGGTAAGAACTATAATATTTGGGTTGTGTGTATACCTAATGATCTTGATGTGTTGTGTGAATGCCTATAGTAATACTTATTATGTGTATGACATACCTACCATACTTTGTATCACGAGAGGTCTTAAAGAGAGGATAATTTTATCTTGATGAGCCTTCAGGGGGATTTTAGATTGGTGCTTCAGAACATGGAACCCAGGTACCGGCTATCTGTGATAATGATAGTGTTGACGGTTATATGTGTGCGTAGGTTTGTGCGTATCCCATAGGCTTGGAACTATGTTCGCCTCCAATATGTGTGACTTGTATTTTATGGTTCGAGAGTGATTCCAAACCGATTGTCCTTATTCGGTACTAGATGTACCGGGACTTGATAGTAGAGTATGCACGCGCCACAATTAAGTCTAGGGGTGTCGTATTAGTATTTATTTATAATAGTGTGATGGAAAATAAATACTTGTGATTTAATTTATCGTGTTAATATGTAGATGAGAATGTTAGTGGAATTGAATCAAGTAGGTGAATACTTAACCTTATTATGAGTTTTTTACTTGGGATAGTAAATGCATAAACATTTAATAATAATAGTGTGTGGGGAATACGAGATATTACTACGGGCGAGGGTTTAGAAGGTTTATGACTACGACCTAGTTAGGTGTGATAAACATAATTAGAACAGTTTTGAGGTACGTTAGGCGTGCATAATAGTCAAGAGGTGAGAATCTTAAGTGAGTGCTCGAAAAGCTAACATGCATATAATATTTGCTTTACTACAATTTTAAAATAATTGCTAAATTATTTTAAAATCTTTTACACTCGGGCTCTGACCCGTCTCTTGCAAATATTTTTTCTCTTGTATAACTATTTTAGGTGTCCAGCCAATGGGGTGCCAGGCTTAGACCGTTGGACTATTTGACGTGCTGCAGCTAGTGTGTCAGGTCCTCATATTTAGACGCCTCCATCCTTGTAACCTTAGTTTCATGCTTAGTCATTTCAGTTAGGGCATGTGTCACCTATTTCCAGTTTCTATTTATGTCAGATAGATGTTGCACTCACTTTATTTCAATACTCAGTTTTTCAGTTGGATTGATATTATTATATTTTCTCGGTTTTGAGATATTTTCTGAAATGTTTATTCCAGTTTCATTTGATTCAGTTAAATGGTGTATTATTCATTACTATTTTTATCCATGAGAATGGTGAATGTCTTATCAATGTATATTGTTGGACTTTATTTAATGGAGTAATTGTTTTTGACACTAGCTTAATTAATTATTAGGTGATTAATAAAATAAATGTTTTCGATAGTGATGCTAAGAATGAACCAACTAGATACTTTGAATTAATTTAATAAATGACTGATCACTCGGTATTTAATTAGGTGGGGGGTCACACCATGACCTAATGCCGATGATTATTTTGGTTCACAGTCCAAAATCAACACTATGTAGAATAAATCGTGACCCCCTAATAGAAGCCAAATTGGTTACAGAATGGGTCACGAGCCTAAACCCTGACCCAATATGGAGTATCAATAGAACCCATTAGGATTTTATTTTCATTTCACTTCCATTCTCTCTATATCTTTTGCAAGCTCTCTCTATTTCTCTTTCTCTCTCTCTCTCTCTCTCTCTTTGATCGACTTCATCCACCACCACCGACTTTGTCCACTACTAACACCGACTCTGTCTCACTCTTTCACTCAGGTAAAATATATCTTTCTCGATATATATATATATATATATAGGATCCCTCTATTCCCACTCCACTAAACAATTCCCCCACTCCACTCTCATTTTCAAAGACCAAAATATCCTTATACATTAACTTTTTCATTCATTCAAAATTCACATTTATACCCAAAATTTATATTCACTTTCTTATCCCAACTAAAACAAACATTTTATTTATTTTTTATCAAAGTTTTATTTGTATTAAAAATTATTTTTTTTATAAAAACTGCTTATAATAAAAAAATGTTTTGTTTTAAATTATATAAAAAAATATTTTAACTTTTTATAACTGTTTTAAAAAATAAAAAAATCATTTCCACTATCTTAAAAACATTAATTGATGCCTTTAAAAATAAAAAAAATCATTTCCATTATCTTAAAAATATTTTTTGACAAAAATAAAATATTTTGGCTGTTAAAAATATTTCTTTTATATATGATGATTAAACTTTGGTTCGCCACACATATATATTATTTATGCACCGTATAAATACTACAGATCCATCTATTCTCACTCCACCCCAAACTTCCACCACTCCACTTTTATGTTCAAAGACTAAAATAGATGGATAATTCCATAAATTTTTTTTCATTAATCCAAAATTCACATTTATATTCAAAACTTATATCCACTTTTTTATCCCAACTAAAACAAACATTTTGTTTATTTATTAACAGAGTTTTATTTATATTAAACATTGTTTATTATAGAAAACTGTTTTTTCTTTAAATTGCATAACAAATGGTTTCTACTTTTTATAATTGCTTTTAGAAATAAAAAGCCATTTCCACTGTCTTAAAAAAATTAACAATTGTTTTTGAAAATTGTTTATAAAAACTAAAACAATGTTCTATATAATATAAAAATAATTTTTTTAATAAAATAAATTGTTTTAGCTATTAAAAATCGATCTTTTATATATATAAAAGTATACATTTTATTTAACAACGTAAACAAAAATCTATTTTTTTTTACGTATTTAAATAAAATGTATACTTTTTTATATATAAAAGACCGATTTTTAATAGCTAGAACAATCTATTTTTGTAAAAAAATTATCTTTTATATTATATAGAACATTGTTTTAGTTTCTATAAACAATTTTCAAAAACAATAGTTAATTTTTTTTAAGACAGTTGAACTGGTTTTTTATTTTTTAAAACAGTTATAAAAAGTAGAAACCATTTGTTATGCAATTTAAAAAAAAAGGTTTTCTACAATAAACAATGTTTGATATAAATAAAACTCGGTTAATAAATAAATAAAATGTATGTTTTAGTTGGGATAAAAAAGTGGATATAAGTTTTGGATATAAATGTGCATTTTGGATTAATGAAACAAAATTAATGGAATTATCCATCTATTTTCATAAAAGTGGAGTGGTGGAAGTTTGGGGTTGAGTGGGAATAGATGGATCCGTAGTATTTATACGGTGCATAAATAATATATTTTTGTGGCGAACCAAAGTTTCTTCATCATATATAAAAGAAAGATTTTTAACAGTTAAAATATTTTATTTTTGTAAAAAAATGTTTTTAAGATAGTGGAAATGATTTTGTTTTTATTTTTAAAGGAAGCAATTAATGTTTTTAAGATAGAGGAAATGATTTTTTTTTTTTAAAACAGTTATAAAAAGTTAAAATATTTTGTAATACAATTTAAAACAAAAACAATTTTTTTTATAATATACAGTTTTTATAAAAAAAAATTTAATACAAATAAAACTTTGTTAATAAATAAAAAAAATGTTTGTTTTAGTTGGGATAAGAAAGTGGATATAAGTTTTTGGTATAAATGTGAACTTTGAATGAATGAAACAAAATTAATGATTAAGGGTATTTTGGTCTTTGAACATGAGAGTGGAGTGGGGGAATTGTTTGGTGGAGTGGGAATAGAGGGATTCTATATATATATATATATATATATATATATGTGTGTGTGTGTGTGTGTGTGTGTGTGTGTGTGTGTGTGTGTGTTATATGTACATGTTTATGTTTATGTATGTGTACTGACAAATGTTTGGTAATAGGTTTTTGAACTTGGTAATTTGAAATTATGGATATATATATATATGTGTGTGTGTGTGTGTGTGTGTGTGTGTTATATGTACATGTTTATGTTTATGTATGTGTACTCACAAATGTTTGGTAATAGGTTTTTGAACTTGGTAATTTGAAATTATGGTTTTGATTTGTATTCCAATCAGGGATGACAATTTATTAGGGTTTTGAATTTTTGTTGCAATCAAGGATGAAAATATTGGCTTTAGAACTTAATTTCTATTGCTGAAATTTAAGGTTCATGGGTGATATTTACACACACACACACACACACACACACACACACACACACACACACACACACACACACACACACACACACACACACACACATTATAACATAAATATATTGCTAAATTTGTATTGATGAAATGTATTGTTGAATTTGTATAACAAAAATGTATTGTTGAATTATGGGTGATATTTATATGCACACACATATACACATATTATAACATTATAACATAAATTTTTACTATTTTTCATTTTCTCTCGTTGTTGTTGGAATTGAGTTTTTGTGGTTCAATTTGTTATGGTTTTCAACTTGAGTAGGTGATACTATTAATGTGTACTTGCAAGGGATCATTGTATATGTTCTATGGTTTAACACTAATCAAAATGAAAATTAACGTAATTTTAATGAGGCAATTAAATTGGTTGTTGATTAGTATCTAAAATTCAATATTGGGAAAATTATTTATATTTTTAAAAATGTAAATCAAACTCTACTTAGCCCTAATTTTACATCATGTGATTGAATAATATGATGAAATTTTAGATTGAATAATATGTTAGCATGCGTTCTTCTCATTCCATGGACGCATGCGATTGGAGAAGAATTAATGAAGCTCAACTAATTCTAGTTACTTTATTTATTCAGGTAATTTTACTTATCTTTTATTTTATATAACATACTTTTATATATAGTTATAACTTTTTAGTTGTTGTTTGGGTCAAAACAAATTGGTGAAAAGGCTTGCACATTGGTGGAGACATAGTAATTTTATGATTAATTTAATTAAAATGAATTAAAATTGTATTTGTTGTGTATGATTGATTATTTGAAAAATAGTAATTAGTTGATGCTGATATTGTGCGGATGAATATTAATGCATATATATATATATATTTTTGGTTAACTTTTATGGCCGTGTTCACCCATTCCTAAAGTGGATTTTTTTTGGGTGAACACAAATTTGTGAAAGGGCTTGCACATTGGTGGATACATAGTAATTTTAGGATTGATTTATTTGCACTGAACTAAATTTTAACTTGTGTTTGATTGATTAATTGAAAAACAATAATTATTTGATGGACTCATAGTAGTTTTATGATCAATTAGAGCCTTTAATCCAAGTATTGGCATGTTGTCCCACATGAATTTTTTTTTATATTTTTCGTCTTCTCTTTCACATTAGAAGACAATAGTCATATTCACACCCTCCTTTTATATATTTTCTCACGAAAATTGAGTCACGGTAATAATTACTTTCAACGAATGACTGAGTGGTTATAATTTGAACGTACTAAAATATATTTTATTAGTTCATTCTATGTAGAGTAAACTCCTATTTACAAGTATGAAAATATGAAAATTGAATAGTTTAATTAGCATATAAGTCATGGAATTGATCTCTCACAACTGTACTAGTTCGATTGTATTCTATTTTACCGGCCATAATGCTGGGATGAGGCAATAGAGAATATATTTTTCATTCATATCCCCGAATGTTCACTGCCGTTAGTGACACTATTAGAAAAGGGAGAAAAAATATTCATCCATTTTGGATACAATTTCGTAAATAGAGCATTCACCCAAATTGTGGTTTCTCATAACATATGAAAATTAAACGCGAGCTTTCAAAAAACTTGAAGAATAATGGATTTTGAGTTCCTATCATAATAATTATACAACAATCGTAGATACTCTTTTCCCTAGTTGTCCACATGAAACATTTCACAAATTTAGAAAAAAATAATACCAATTAGATGGAAATCAGACAACTCGAACACGTTTTAAAAGCTCTTGAAAAGGTATATACATATGTGTATATATAGTCTTAAACATGATCGTCTTACATTATTTGCTAATTTTTATTTATTTATTTCTAGGAAATGTTGATAATAAATAGAGATGATCAACTAAATAACGAAACTCCTCCTCCGACACAATTCTCTCCTAATCCACCAGTTGAATTGTAGACACTTGTGGGTATGCAATACTATAAGTCACTACAAGTTAATTCTACAACTCCATTTACACTACCTATGAATCATCAAAATCCATAAACTGCTATTATTTTAACTCCCCCAAGTCCCTTTATCGAGGAATCCCAAGAACAATATAATAAACACATTGGATTCTCCAATGCATGGAATTATATTGGTAAAAAAAAGACCTTCAATTTTTTGAATCCCGTCGTTTATCACTCATAAAGATGATTGTGGGTGTTGGGGATGCAAACAGCTGGAAGAACGTTAATCGTGCCATAAAGGAAGATGTGTGCGATGAACATTGTAAGACTTTTACATTCCCACCTGGTTCGATGACATCTACTATTTGTTGATAGATTAACAATTGAAAGCCTACCGGGAGAACCTCCAGAAGGTTTAATTCCCGACGAGGATATCGTGTTTCAACATTTTGGGGTTAAAAGACAAAGATCCACAAAATGTTGAAATTATCATCCCCCAATGGAACGACTTTTCGGAGAAAGAGGACATACAGGAAAAGCATGCCCATAGGGAGAAAAATAAACAAAATGGAGCAAGGAAGTTGATTCCGACAAACTTGGGACCAAATTATATGATGATTTGAAGGAGTAATAGGTGGAAATGGGGACTCCGAAAGAATGGAAAGACCATAATCGGGTCAACTTGTACTTATATGCCAGACGGGATGACAAATAAAAAAATTCTTAGACAATTTGTCTCTTCCTCTGGCGAGTTTAAATTTAGTGCTTATATATATATATATATACTTTACAATAAAATAATATTGAAATTATAATCCTAAATATAATATTATACATAGGAAAATATTGAACACATGACGAGAAGTCAACCTGAGTGTAACCCCTATGACATTGAGTCAGATGCCCTATCCAAGGTATTTGGGAAGGATAAAGGGTAAGGACAAGAGGTGTGGGCTCCAGGATTCCAATGACCAAATTACAACACCCTACACCTATATTGGACGAGCTCTCTTTGATGAGGAGTCACGTGTCAAGCTAGGGAGAAGAACATGCTAATATAAAATAGGAAGCGTCAGGTTTTAAGAAGGAAATGAGCAATGTTACAATAACCTGGTACACCAAATGACTAATATCAAGGAATATTGCCAATATTTTATTCAACAACAAGGCAAATCTAAGTTTTCACCTCAAGGTTTCCCCTTTCCTATGCCTCAAGGTTTCCCAACGTCTCCTTTAATATTCCCATCTCATCCACCTATTCCAAACATCATCATCGATTATTTATTGTGACTATGGAGAGGAGTATTATGTGAGGTACTAGAAGAATAGTAGGGTTGTTGTCACGTGTAAGCTCAGTTTTATGATTTAGGGAACACCTGTGCACACTCAATCTTTTCAAGTATGTGAGGCTAAGATATTGGTTGATGCCATATATCTAGGTTATGGAGAGGAGCCTCTGCATTTTGACCATAGTGAAGGGCCTACGCTACTAGTCCGTAGCAATACATATATTTTTTGGCCAAATTATTTTCCAGTGAAGATTAGGCAATGAACAATGTTTGAATTTGGGAAAAGTTTGTAATGTTCTTTCATATTTTGGGACAAGTTTGTTCTTATTTTAATTTAGTGGGGCATGTGATGACATCATAATTTATTTTCATTTCCCGAGGTTTAATGATATATTAATTTATTCAGTTTTATTTTAAATTGATTGAAGCTTGGGTTGAATGAATTTGATTGAATTATCAATTGAGAGTTCTTATATCCAGCATGAACTTAATTTCAACTTGTTTATATAAATGAATTGAATTTTGAAGTCTCTTTAACGTGTTTCCCACAATAGATAGAGTGGATGGGAGAGAGTAATAGAGTCTCTAATAATCATGTAAAGGGGATTGGTGAATTTGTTAAATATGTAGATGGAAATATTGACAGTGATAAGATCCCATGTCCATGAACGCACTATATGAACGGAAAATTTAAATCTTTAGAAGACATTGAGTTATATTTTCTAAGGTGGGGTATGTTGTAAGACTATAAGGTATGGACATTCCATTGGAAAAAGAATGTTCCATATGTTCTAGAAGAATTACCCGTACCCAATCAGGTGGAAGTGGTGAATGATTCTCAAACAAATTATCCTTTGACAGACCTAATTAATGATGCTTACGGTGTCTATTCCCATCAAACTAAAATCCTATGGATTCGGATAATGTTCTTTATGACCAAGTCAATGAAAAATTGATGATGAAATACCCAGAGATCGGGATTGCATATGGTTCAAAGTCGATGCGACTAGAAATTTGTATACAAATTACGACGAAGATCCCTAGGTATTTTATGCAATGACTGGTTTGCATAGTTTGAAGAGACAGTTCAATTTTTTAGGCAACAATGTAACCATAATTCTTAAGTGGGCTAAAGATATTCTCCTAAAAGAGAACATGTTACCAGATATTTATCTGACCATGGAGAAGAGGTAGAAAGTTTTGGGTTTGTAGTTCAAAATTCATGCATGTAAATATGATTAGATATTGTACTACAATGAACAAAAATTATATGACGAGTTTCTTGTATTTAATGAGACAAGATATACTATTTGTGAGAATGGAAAAATAAACCCATAAAATTTTTAAGTTCTCGTAAGTTACATATAAGGTATTAGAGTATTTTCATCTCGAGCCACGGTTTAAAATATTTTTCACTATACCTGGATAGCAGAGTCCATGACATGGTATGATGGAGCCGAAGTTGATGGGAATCGGATGCATCATCTCGTTGATTCACTCATATGGTAACTTTCAATCACAAGACACCCGAAAATTTCTTAGAAATAATGCAATGTCCATCCTGGATTCTCAACAATTGGTTTAACCATTTGGCTAATTCAAGCACTAATTAGAGTTGTTGACCTTTTGTCATTCGCCTTTAGGTCTCCTTCCAACACTGTGCATCAGAAAAGAGTTTACATTTTTGTCATTATTGATACTTGGACCAAAGTCTCCCAGTAATGATATTGATATTTTCTTAGCCTTGTTAATTAAAGAAATTAAAAAGTTATTGGATGAAGGCGTGAGGGCCTTTGATGCTCATAAGGTTAAAGAGATCACACTTTAAACAATGGTGTTTAGAGTGATCCATAACTTTCTTACCAATGGGAACTTATCCAGTTGCAATGTTCATGGTTACTATGGATGTCCCATCTATAGGGAGAAAACTAATTCCACTTGGCTACATCATGGGAAGATAAGTTATGTTGGTCATCGTAGATTTCTTTCGATCATTCACTCTTTTAGAAATGATAATTCTAAATTTTTATATGTCGATCACGAGCATAAGACACAACCTTCTTGTCTTTCTAGTTATCAAATCTACGAGAAAGAGAAGGCTACAAATTTGGGGAATAAGTTTTTAGGAAAAAACTCCCAATTTGAAGGCCATAAGAGAAAATCTAGAGAGGATCCAAAATAATCTAATAAATTAAGGCATGGTCTAGACAATCAATATTATTTAACTTTTTGTATTGGAAAGAACACCATGTAATACAAGTCATGGATGTGATGCGCATGAAGAAGAATTTTGCAAAACATCTGATTGGAACATGTCTAGGTGGATCTCATTTAAAGTATGGAGAGAGGATGTGTCACGATCTAAAGGAAATAAAAAAATGTGGTTAAAAATCGATCCTATAATAGGAAAAAAATTTGATTCTCGAGTGTGCTTTCACTTTTACTACTCGTGAGAAAATATCCCCCTAAACACATTGTTCAACTTGAAGACTCTGACACGCAGGGTTGTAAACTACCAAATAAATGACCTGAAACAGTGAAAGTCTCATGACTGACATGTCATCATTAAATTAATCACTATATTGTTTAGGCATTGCTTTTCTGAGCACAAAGATTTCCGTAGGAAAATTATGCATATTATTTTGTGCTTGAAAAAATAGTAAACATAATTCACATTAAGGGTGCGAAAGCAACCTTATCCGAGGCGACTTGTGTCTATAAAAATATTTTCCTTTATCGTTCTTTGACATCATCGTCCACCTGGTTGTGCATTTAGGTAATGAGGCTTTATTATGTGCACCAGTCAGGTATCGATGGATGTATCCTTTCGGGCGCTTGATGAAAACATTAAAAGATTACGTTAAGAATACATGGTATGTTGGAGGGTCAATTGCAGAAGAATACATAATATAAGAATTATCATTATATGCTCGGGAACATATACGGTATAAATGAGGATTAATCCAGTATGCATAATCCACTTGTTTAAATAACGGTTCGGGTTTGGTAGTTATTTACATTTTGTAAATAATTATAAATTATTGTCAATACATTTTGTGATATTTGTGACTTTATTTCATGTGAGTACCCTTGTACAGTTTCTTAGGGATCTAAATGGTCGAATTCATCTGAAATTTCAAGCCTAACAAGGTTTCTATCCTAGTCTTGTTATGAAACTAAGAATTCTAGATGTGTTGGACCAGTTAGACATCCAAGAAACTACTCAAGGATACTCACACTAAATTGCTCAAAAAATCTCAGTCATGCAATTAGCATCTTCTACTCATATATTTAGTTATCTTTCACTTATGTCCTCGTTGCACACATTTTGTTATATCCTTTATATTTTACTAGTCTCATAAATGCTATTTTGCATATTTTAGTGTTCTTATTTTATTTGTACCTTGTACTTTTATCACTAATCCCACTCTTTTTATTATCATATATATATATATTCATAGCTATTTTCATAAGTTAAAAACCCAGAAAAGGGGGCTTATATCACAATTATCAATTTAGAGTATTCTCATAATTTTCTACAGTTTCAACACATGTAAGGACAAATTTTCGATAGAGTCAATCTATATATATTGGCTTAATTCTGGACAAAACATTTTGAGTCATAGGATAAGATTTTTATATTGACCTTTTCAAGCCTATAGCGTGTTTAATTGAAGGCATAGTGACAAAGTTTCAGAGATTGCATTATCATGTCGTGTTTCATGCCACGATTTATCATTGTGTTTTTGAGGATCTATCAGGTATGAATGCATATACGTTTTGATCCTTGGAATTTTATTTTGGGTGTTTATTTTTATAAAATCTCAAGGGCAATTATTAAAAGATTTTTTTATTTAAAGTAGTTCGAACGACTTTATAGGTTTTATTCGGACAAATTTTTCAGTCTGTTCAAATGAGCTTCAAATGATATTTCTCTATTATCTTAACAAACATCGTTCGAAGCTCGTTCGAAGTTTGTTAGAACGAGATTGGCTATTCATTCGAACAAATTTTGAGTTGGTTCAAACGAGATTGTGTTTTTTTCAAATGAACCCTTATTTTCGTTCGATTGAGTTTCTCAAAAAATGTTCCATTTCGAAAAATGTGTTTTCTATGTAAAAGGGTTGAGGTATTTGATTTTAGTGAGACTTTTGGAAAAAATTATTTTCCCATACATATCCAAAATCTCCCAAACCCTAGTTTCACCCAAACCTTTTAAGATAAGAGTTTCATTGTAATATATGCTTTGAGATATTATTTGTGGTAAACATAGTATGTTTCCACTTATCATCTTGTTTGAGAAAAGTTTCATGGGGTGGATTCCATACCCAATTTGTTGTTTACACACAATGGACTCCATGGTATGGTGTTGTGATGAATAAGCGGTAGTTCTGTGTTTTATATCCATAGATAATTATTGAACTTGGATCGATGGATACCTAGGTGTGTGTGGAGTCACCCATTATGGCAGCTTCACAGGTGGACTCCTGCGTATCACTATGCGGAGGTTGAGGAATAAAAAGCATCAATGCTTGCGAGAGCATCGAGTATGTGTTGTAAGTCTATTGTCATATCCTTGTAATTCCATACATAGTGAACTTGCATGACTAGGCCGTCCGAGGTTTTTTTTAGTTATGGATTTTTCTCATACATCGGCGTGTCATGGTTTGTTACTTTATTTTATTCTTGTTCACACCTAGATGCATGTTTTAGGATAAGATAAAATTTGGTAAATTATTTATCACAACAATTGTTTAAAATTGGAGCTTAAAGTTAAATAGCTTAAGTTTAGTATTTAATTTGAAAAAAATTAAAAATTGAATTTTGTTTAGACCATCCTCCATATACCCGCAACTTCAACAAATTTCACATATATTTTCAAAAATCAAAAGAGACACCCTCGATTCGGATTATGGGTTAGACCCCAACCTTGTCCATCTTATGAACTACATGGACTTTGAGGACAATTTTGGGCTGCGTAGGCATCCTCGAAGTTAGTTTGGGATTCATGTCCTTTATTACCATTTGGAACATTTTGAAATATTTGCAGGTCTAGTTATATAAGTAACATTTTGAAAATTTTGCATATGCTTCGGGGAAGGAACACATTGAAGATTTGAATATTTATTTGTGTTGGATTGAAGTAATTAATTTGATTTCTTGATAGTTTATATTATTTCTTTTTTATTATTGTATTATTTAGTTCTGTAATGAAATTGTATATAGGATTGAAAACATGTACATGAATTTTTATGGAAGAAAACATATAAAAATTATTTTTTAATAATATATTCAATAGTGGTCACAGTCCATAACCGTGACCATATCCGTGAAAACATTTTAATGGGTTAAAAGGTTGTCACGGTTTGAAACCATAACCACGGGACTTGTGGAAATTATAGGGAGTCACAATTAATGGGTTAAAAGGTGGTCATGGTCAAGAAACATGACCAACCTAAGTTCACATAAGGTTGTTATGGCAGGTTGTCACGGTTCTGGACTGTGACCAAGTAAACACAATCATAGTTCACAACCCTGACTAAGCCCCTTGCATCAGGATTATGAAAGTGACCATAACCATGTATTGTAGTCACAGTTTTGGACCGTGACCCCCCAAAAGGTCACCCTTAATATTCTCACAGAATGGTACCGTGACCCATGCGCTTAGTCACGGCCCAAAATTGTGACCATTTTTGGTCTTTGGCATAGTGAGCCCCCGCGAACACCATATTCGTTGACATGAAGAAAGATGCATTTATATTCATTGAACTAACGACTTATTAGATGCATTTATTAAGGATGTCCTGATAGTCACAAGGATGCCCTTTTTGACTTTCTGCCCCCATCGAGCAGGATACATGTTAGGATGACTCACACAATTCATTAGGTAGTGTTTGGATAGGTGACTCTATAAAAATCACATACTCACGCTAATGGACTTAGTTAGGAAAGCTTAGACCATGGATCATCCATACTATTTGTTGAAGAGAAGGAGGCTAAATATCCATTTGGGAAGTATCAATCCCAAAAATTAACAACAAGGATTGGAGTAGTGTTCATGCCCATCATATTCATCATTATAAGAAGTTTATGTCCTTATATTATCACAACTATGCCTTAATGTGCCATATTTTTCCATCAATACTGTGTGAGATCGACCGTAATTTATTTGAGAATCTAGGACCTAGGTTGGTCTCTACCTTTAGTGGGTTGGCTAAACAGTTTACAGCTTGATTTATTTCGCTATTAATACAGTGTAGGAGGTGGATTCCCTAGTCTCCCTTCAAAATAAGTAAGGGGAGCCTTTAAGAAAGTATAAATAGAGATACTGGGAGTTTTTTTTATCAAATTGAAAACTTCAATGATCAGTTAGCCATGTTTTCATTTAGGATAAGACTTCCCCATTTGGATGACTTATACTAATCACTCACAAAGAAGTTGAATCCTCCATAGACGATCTAATGACTCATATTGGGTAGTATGCCCAGGTGGAAGACAAGCTCCATAATATAGATGATCAATTTGATCGGTTTACGAAGGCAAAAATATAGAGATCAAAGAGATTAGGAAATACCAAATCAAAATTTATCCTAGCTAAGACGGGGATTGAGAAGGATGCCCCTAAATCAAAGCAAACATATAGAATAATGAGAATGCTTACCATGACATAGGCACCTTTTTATATGAGTCAATTAATAAGCTCCTACCCTAGATTGAGGATAATCCTTACTACACTTTCGGTGGATTAATTTTATATATGAAATTTTTGAGCAGGCTAGTGAGCGATTATGAGCCTTACCGATAAAAAAATGATAACATTTAGCCAAACAAAATCACTCAGTTGTGCTACGTTCGAATTCTTCAAGTAAGAAGACTTTTTGTGAATCGCTAGTGTAGACACCCCATTATGTTACCCCCTAAACTCTCTTTAGGTCCCTAGTACCTCCCTTCATCACTACAAACCCAGGTCATACCTCGAGTACTGACCTAGAAGACATCGGGAACTCTCAGGCTTCGTTTGACCAAAAGTTAAAATCTTTAACTTGATCGAGACTGAATGAATGTTCGAAGGGCACTGAAACCCCTTTTTAACGATCCGTCCCGTGCACGATTCCAACTTACCATGAGGATGAACGACCTGTTTTCCCCTGAAACTCAATCAGGAGGCCACCGAACGTTCTCGGGCTCTGTTTGACCTAAGTCAACTCTTCAACTAAACCAATACTGAATGAATCTTCGAAGGGAACTAAAACCCCTTTCCAACGGTTCATCCTGCGCACGATTCTGACTTACGGTAGGGACGAATGATCCATTTTACTCCGAAAGGTCATCGAATGCTTCCAGGGCTCGGTTGACCGAAGTCAACTCCTCAAACCGGATCAAACTCTTTGGAATGTCGAAGTACATCTCCTAACCTTTCCAACGATTAGCCCCGTGTGCAATTTAGACTTACCATGCGGACAAACGATCCGTTTGCGTCCGATGATTCCCCGTCCAATGGACTGACGAATGCTTCCGAGCCATATTTGACCCAAAGTCAACTTCCAAACTCGGGAGTAGTCCAAAGGACTTTCGAAGGTTATGATCAACGATTTACATTCTGTGGTCAATTTTCCGAAAATGCCTGAAACACACTACCAAACTGTAGGTCCCAGACCCTGCCTATCGACAGTGTGCCTAAACTTACCTTCCGATTGGAAGGAACAGGGCTATGCCGATCGGCAATGCCCTGGGCCTATAAAAAGGAGGCCTGACCTCACTTGCAAGAGGAGCCCAGATCTGATAGATATCACTCTCAGCAAATCCAGAAAACCTCTCTCTAAGTCAGCACGATTTCAACGTCTAAATACCTTTCCAACCTTCACTTTTCATCATCCTTTTCATCAAACTTGGTGAATTCACTACCCTCCATCATCATCCAAGTCTAAGGGCTGCTCTCCAACATTCAAGATCAAGCTAAAGATCTTCAAGAAGGTCCAATTTTCTCAACTCTCTCCTTAAATTCTCATAAATTCGCAATAACTTGTTTTGTTACTTAGCACTTTCATTATCTCATCTCACACGTCCTAATATACTTTTTATTTAGTATTATTGCACATCTCTTATTTTCATATTAATAAAAACCCAAAAAATAAGAAAAAGAGGGTTTGCTCATAAATTCCAAATCGGAATTCTCATACTTTTCTTACACTTTTCTCACAACTCAGACACTTTTTCTACACACACACACACACACACACAAATAAGAGAATCCCCCGATTGTATTTATGGGATAAACCCCACCCCTCGTTTTGCATGCGAACTACGTGGACTTGATGCCTCTATAGGCTACGTAGGCGTCTAGGGGTAAAACTCGAGACTCGAGTCCTATTTTTACTTTTTCTCTCATTTTCTATTTTCTTTAAACTCCACTCTCTTATATTATATATATACATATTTTTCTTCTTAGTGGCGTATTATTCCACATGTGTTATCGTTCCGTCATGACGGTCAACATAAGGATAATCGCATAAATCTTATTTTCTAATATTTTTATACCTTCCTATGGATGGATCGCTTTACCTCTTCCATGGTGCAAGTCGATGATTCCTATCTCCACTATGTATACACATGCACACATATCACGGGGAAAATAACAAAAAACCATGAGAGACCGAAAGGGCGGAATGGGTGCCTAACACATTCCCATTTCGTAGCTTAGCCTCCGGGCCCTTATCGAATCATTTTTGGTTTCATATGCATATGTATGTCTTTGGATGCTGTCCTTCGGGATGGATCCCTTTCTTTTGTCTGTTTTGAGTAAAATAGACTAGCGACTCTATCTCTCTACATTTTTCACCTCACCCAAATGATGCCGGCCGAAGTGCTCCCAAAAGGGACGCGCGGGACCTAGAATCCTCCCTCACGCGCCCGCTCGCCGCGAGGATCGGGGGATGGCCACAATGGCAACTCTGCTGGGGATGTTCTTTTGAGGGCTAGACTCTATTTACATGGATGTTATACTTGTTCATATTTTCCCCATTTTTTCATGTTCCCCTTTTCGATGTATCTCCCATATTTATGCTTCTATTCACACATTTGTAGAAAATTCTCCATGTACACTTCGCACCAAGTGCACCTAGGGTCACATAGATCCACATGTTGCATGCATCATCCATCCATAGTTGGTGAACCATTGGCACTTGTAATTTGCTCCCTGTTTGGCATAATCGAAAAAGACATTCTTATAGGATACTAATAAGAGAATCATGCATGATTCACACGACATCACTAAAGACCATTGGTATTGACCAAATTTTTACCCAGTACCTGGAGGGTCACTTCGTGATGAGAACTGGTCTGGCAAGGCACAGTTAGCCTAAGCGATATGACTCTCACCTTCCATTGGCCAAGTACCTTCGACTTATATCGAATGGTTCCCCCCGCATCGTACCGCTTGACCGAAGTCATGACGGGAGGTATATCGCAGGGAACTCGTTCACGTACGCCGAGTATATCGAATTCTCTCTCACACGTACCGTCCTCACGAGGTATATGGTGAGGCAATTCACGTACACTCAGGTATATTTAATGGCTTGTCCACACGTACCGATTTCCCACAAGAGCAAGACGTATATCGTGGAAGTCACGCCAAAGAGGGGAACCCTTTCCGATTCACCTAACCAACTGCATACCCGCATATAGGTCACACATGTTAGATTGTCGATTTCTACCCGAAACTCTGTCAAAATTTCGAGTCGGCCTGCCGCCTGAATTTTCGCGAATTTTTAAAAACGGGACCCTACCCGTGAGCCTGGTCACAAGTCCAACCATAGCTTTGCATATATTATAAACCCAATTTTTCTAGGATCGGGTCCCGTTCGGCATTTTATTTTGCATTTAGGAGAATTAGTACAAGTGAAAACATAATAATTATAATAATCATGCTGAGACCGTCTCTAAAAAGAAAATTCTCTTTTTTTATCCAAAATTCAAAAACATTTCCCCCTCTTTATCAAAAATCCAAAAATATTTTATCTTTCAATCTCAAAAAAAATGTCAAGAATATATTCATCCCTTTTTTTCCAAAAATAAATCCCATTTTACGCCTTCTCAGGTTGATCTCAAGCCCTTAGACTGGCTCCTTATTGGCTTCAGTCTTCAGTCAAGTCACCCCGGAGTTCCGTCTGTTCCCATATTACTCCTTTCGAGTCCGAAATCCATCCGATTTCCATGGAGAACACAGATCAAGTACCCATTGTGCATCCAGATCTGACGCCAGTCCTAGCTCAACTTGTGTCCAAGATTGACAACCTCCAAACTGAGGTCCGAGAGATGCAACAAAACTAGGTTCCCGTTCCTCAAGAACCTGAGACCCTATTCCATCGTTCTATGGATCCACCCGAGCCTATCTGCGTTCCCTAAGAGTATCAGCACGCTCCACGTGCCCCTCCTGTTAATGGGCCGCTACCTGCCCATCTTCCTATATCGAACCTTGTCCAGCCTGGGGCTAACTTGCCTATGATCATTGATCCGAAGGAAGAAGAGCTGAACAAAGTCAAAGAAGACCTTAAGATGGTCACTAAGAAGTTTGAACAAGTCATAATCTGAGGAAATTACATGGACTACACCCACATGTCTCCTTATCCTAAAGTGAGGTTACCCGAGAAGTTCAAGATGTCAAATATCGAGAAATTCAGAGGAAGCAGACCCCCGATTGTTCATCTCCGAAGTTATCACCGTTCCATGACTCTACTAGGGGCTTCTGAAGAGGTGATGACCCAATTGTTTTAGCAAACTTTTAAGGATAGCGCCCTCCGATGGTTTTTTCTCTCGAAGAGTCCAGAATTCGTAGCTGGGAGGATGTAGCCCAAGAATTCATGTCACAGTACAAATACAATGAAGAGCTTGAGGTCACCCGCCGTGATTTAGAGCTGCTCAAATAGAACCCTGGGGAATCAGTCAGTAACTTCATCGCCCGATGGAGGGAAAAAGTAGTAACCATGATCAATCGGCCTTCCGAGGAAGAACAAGTTAGCATAGTGAAGAAGAACTTATTACCCCATGTCCGAGCAACGATGGGAGGACAATACTATCCCCACTTTCGAGCTCTCAGAGAAGAAGGAGTAGAAATCGAGGAAGGTCTTGCCAAAACAGAAGTCGAACCAAAGAAGGTGTCCGGACAGTTCACCCCCAGAAAATATGACAAACCTACCAGTGCTATAGTCTCAACCATCAACAACATCTCTCAACCAACCACCTCATAGGCGCCAGAAATCCTTCCTATCCTGGTCTGAAAGGAATACACCGAGCTCCATGCTCCCCTCTCCAAAGTTTATCAAGCCTTGTTAAGAAGAAACCTTATCAAACCTTTTGATCCCTGTCCATTGCCAAATCTATTCCTAAGAAACTTCAAGGCAGATGCCCATTGCGCCTTTCACCAAACTGTTGGACATACCACCGACCAATGCTTTCACCTCTAAAATATAATCCAAGGTCTAATTGATCGGGGTACCATCGCCCCACCAGCAAATCCTAAGCCAAACACTACTCACAACCTACTTCCAAATCATGCCAATGCCATCTTTCTAGAAGAGAACCCAGAATTCGATCCCTCAACTCAAATCACACCCATATACTTTCCTAAACCTCTCCAAATTTGCCCATATTTCCTTCTACACCTACTAGCCTCGCTGATTAGGCATTGTCACTCCTTACCAGAGCATGCATCGCTGTCCGTACCCGTTGAAAATAAAAGCATGCAATTATCAGAAGTGTTAAACCAACTCCTAGAGTTCGGGCTGAAATTTCCCTCACAGATGGTCATTGATTGCCAGAGGTTTTATACACTGTTCTTGGAAGCACGAAAATGGTCTCGAGAGTTAGATAGTTGGGTAAACCAACGATGAAGTCAGCCTGGATGATGTCATACAGATCATGGTAGAATTATTCAGGCAAACCAACAACATTTGCAGTATGACCGAGTTACTTGATACTCTGAAGCTACAGGGGAGCCTAGTCCCTTCACCCTTACACATCCCCACAGAATGGGATGACCTGTATGAAGAAGGCATTGAAGTTGTGGAATGCATCAACTTTACATGGAAAGACAGAATTGTTTCCACCAGATGGGGGGAAGAATTCGGAGAATCGAATGAAGAACAAATTTTTGAGAAAACTGGCCCGGTAGCCGACATGTGTGGAATTATATCATTTCAATAACTCCTCGAAGAAATAAACAAGGTGGAAAAACTACCTGAGAATGATGAGGAAGCGGGATTCATGTTTTTCCCTTCTTTAGTAAATCACATAACCAGATCAGGGAGGCATTACCAGATCCCAAACTCACTAACAGCCATTGACAAAGGGAAGTGTGTTGAAAACCTTCCTATGCCAGAAATGACCCTCGAGGAGAGCAAGATCCTCGATCAACTGAAGAAAACTCAAGCTAACATCACTCTATGGGGGCTTTTCATGTCTTCTCAGCTACACAGAAATGCTTTGATCAAGTTGCTCACTGGACCCATAGTTCCTCCTTCTACCACAACAGAAGAACCGATAAATTTAGTCAGATCCTTGACCTCTACCCGAATGCTATTCTTTTCCAAAGAAGAAATAACTAAGATTGGGCCAAACCACAATCATGAACTCAACATCTCCGTCAAAGTTATGGGGAAGGTTGTGCCACTCTCTCTTGTCGATAATGGATCCGCCTTGAATGTCTGCCCACTGAGAACCTTCAAATGTTAGGCCTGAAAGAAAGTGACCTCGCTCCAACCTCCGGTGCTGTGCGTGCCTACGCTAATACCTGTCGGGAGGTGATGGGATTCATAAAGTTTGTAATAGGGGTTGGCCCTATAAACCCTGTCGTCGAATTTCAAGTTATTGACATCCCAGCCTGTTTTAACCTATTGCTAGGATAACCTTGACTCCACAGTATCAAGGGCGTGTCTTCATCACTCCATCAGAAATTAAAATTCTTCGCCGATGGACGGGTCATTGCCATCTTGAGCGACGACGACAATGCCGATGGTGCAAATACCAGTAGTCCAATCCTTAAGATACAACACGGGTCAAATGATATGCTCCTATCAGGATTTGAAGTTGAACCACTTCTACTCCCGGCGGGGGACAACTTCAAAGAAAGGGTTTGTCCAGAATACAACCCTCATGGCAACGTCAATGTGATTCAGATGTTCAAAAACATGCACTTCATGCCCGGACTGGGGATAGGGCAAAGACAACAAGGGATACTTGAGCCCATTGAACTAAAGAAGGCTTTCCCTCCTTGTGGTTTAGGGTATCAATCGTCAGAATAAGAGCTCATAATGATTCTCCAGTCTCGATCAAAGAGGAGATTAGACCGCGTTCAGACTATCTCAGGTGATTCCTTGAATGGATGATTCATCAAAGAGGGTGAGGACTTCCCTTTTTATGGATTTTTGAAACATGGGTATGACTATACAGACAAGAAGATGAAGTCTAGAATGGATATCTTTTTCCAAGACAACTACCCACGGGTCGAAAATTCCTAACACCTAGTACAACTGCTCATCAAAGATACCGAAGAGACTGAGGATAGTGCCTCTGAAGATTCCTTCAACTTACAGACTCTGGGGCTGACACTCTGCATTGTTTATTCAGGCACTACATCACTAGATCTATCCCACCTAATTAAGGTTGTTGATACACCTCTTCTCAATTGGCATGCTGCACCAGTTCTACCTTCTGAAATCTCCCATAATCCTAATGTTTACCCCTTTTCTTCTTCTGCTGTCTATCCTTATTCAAATGTAACCGAGTACTCTTTTGACGAGGTTCTCAATGTCGTTTTTCCTATCAATTAAATAAACGAAGATTTTGAGTATCTTGTTGTGCCTTACATTAACTGTTTGGATTCTAATTAAACTTTTGATGATGATAATTTTGCCAATGAACAATTCTTAATTGATCTAAATAAGGTTAATAATAAACAACATAACCGCGTTCAAGTTAATGAAGAAGAGACTGTTGTTGTTAACCTCGATTATAGTATCCAACTGCGTGAGATTAGGATAGGGACTACCCTCGATGAGCATGAGTGTGCACAACTCGAAGAATTACTAAAATAATTCGTGGATGTCTTCACATGGTCCTACGACGATATGCCTGGAATTGATCCTGAAATAGCTCAGCACGAGATTCCCACTCTCCCAGATTACAAGACGATCAAACAAAAGTTGAGAAAGCTCCGCATCGAATGGTCACTTAAGGTCAAAGAAAAGGTGGTCAAACAGTTGAACGTAGGCTTCATTCGTGTGATCGAATATCCCACGTGGCTAGCCAATATAGTGCCCATCCCGAAATCAGGAGGAAAAGTTCGGATGTGTCTAGACTATCGGGATTTGAACAAAGCCTCTCCAAAGGATGATTATACGCTACCAAATATCGACATGCTTGTGGACAACACAGCCAGTCATGCTCTCAAGTCATTCGTCGACGGGTTTTCCGGATACAACCAAATCAAAATGCACCCAAACCACCAAGAAAAAACCGCATTCATCACCCCATGGGGAACCTTCTGCTACATTGTCATGCCATTTGGTCTCAAGAACGTTGGGGCTACCTACCATAGGGCTGCCATAACCATCCTGCACGATCTGATTCACAAAGAAGTTGAGGTCTATGTGGATGATATGATTATCAAATCCAAAACTAGAGAGGGTCATGTTCCTGCTCTCCAAATGTTTTCGAATGACTGCAATAATATCATATGAGACTCAATCCACAGAAATGCATCTTCAGTGTTACAAAGGGAAAACTCTTGGGATTCATGGTCATTAATAAGGGGATACAAGCAAATCCCACAAAACTGAAAGCTATACTTGAGATGACACCTCCCCGAATAGAGAAAGAAGTCTGCGTTTCCCTAGGAAATTACAATACATCAGCCAGTTCATCAGCGAGCTAACCTTCATCTGCGAACCTATCTTCAAACTCCTCTAAAAGAATTCAACTAAAGTTTGGAACGAGGCATGCCAAGAAGCTTTTGACCGAATCAAACAATATATGACCTAACCCCCGGTACTCATGCCACCACAGCCTGGTCTCCCCTTGATTCTATACCTAACCATAACCGACACTGCAGCTGGGGCTTTGCTATCCCAATACCTTGAAGATTCCCGCAAAGAAAGAGCCATCTATTATGCCAGTTGCAAATTGGTCGGGTACGAGGTTAATTATAGTGCTTTGGAAAAGGTGTGTATCGCACTTGTTTGGGTCACCCAAAAGTTGTGACACTACATGCTCACCTTCCCCATCAAACTTATATCCCGAATAGACCCCATCAAATACCAGCTTGAGAAACTCAACTTATCCAGCTGAATGGCCCGATGGTTGATGCTCCTAGTCGAGTTCGATATCGTGTACGTCACGCAGAAATCCATGAAAGGAAGAGACATCTCTGACTACCTCGCTGATTACCCTGTAGAAGAAGTTGATGTCTGGATCTTCGAATTCCCAGACGAAAACATCCTTTGCATTGCTCAAGATAACCTTCGATGGAAAATGTTCTTTGATAGCGCTGCCAATAAGAAGGGATATGGCATTGGGATACTTCTGATCACCCCAGATGACTCCCACACTCCCATCGCCATCAAGTTGGATTTCCCTTGCACCAACAACATGACTGAATATGAGGCATGCACACTAGGTCTCAAAGTTGATCTCAAGAAAGGTATTCAATGCCTATATGTCTACGGGGATTCCGCCCTTATCATCGATCAAGTGCTCAGAAAGTGGAGAGTCAAGGATGAGAAACTCCAACCCTTTCATGCCCACTTAGAAGAACTAGCCTCCCAATTCCAATATATCACCTTCCATTACCTACCTCGAGCAAAGAATAACCTAACCGATGCTCTCACTACCTTGGACTCCATGGTCGACATGCCCTAAGGAATAACTATGACCCCCTTCCTAGTTCAAAAACAAGACAAACCAACCCACTGGTACCACATTGAGACCGTCACTACAGAAGATCCTGAGCAAGCCAATTGTTGGTACTATGATATCTGGTGCCTCCTCAAGCATGGTAGGTATCCCGAGGGTTCCAATAAGAAAGATCGAGAAACCCTTCGAAGACTCGCCGCCCAATACATCATTTGTCATAAAGTACTACTCAAAAGGAACTTTGATGGAACTCATCTGCACTGCATCGCATGGGCTAATATTGAAAAGATAATGCAGAAGATCCACAGCAGGGAATGTGGACCCCGCATGAATGGTCACATGCTTACCAAAAAGATCATCCAACAAGGCTACTACTGGACCAACATGACCCAGGATTGCACTGCCTATATACGGAGATGCAAAAATGCCAACAATTCTCCAACCTTCAGCATTTGCCTCCACGTGAATTATACAATATGACCTCTTCCTAGCCATTCTCCACCTGGGGCATCAACATCATAGGGAATGTTACACCGAAGGCTTCCAATGGGCATGAGTTCATCCTAGTTTCCATTTATTACTTCACCAAATGGGTCGAAGCGGAGTCATACGCAGTGTTGAACGCTAAGAAAGTGGCTAAATTCGTCAAGAAAAACATCATCTGCTGGTATGGGGTCCTGCACGAGCTAGTATTAGATAACGCGTTGCATTTTGAGGTAGAAGTCATAGAGGTGGTCAATGAGTATGGGATTCAGAGACACAAATCTTCTCTTTACCGACCTCAGACCAACGGTGAAGTTGAAGCCACCAATAAGAACCTCAAAGACATCATCAGCAAGATGACTGAAAGCTATCGGGATTTGGCCAATCGGATCCTGTATGCCCTCTGGGGATACCGAACCTCAATTCGAACCTCTACTGGGGCTACCCCTTACTCTCTGGTTTACGGTATGGAAGCAGTCCTACCCGTGGAGCTGGAAATACCCTCATGGCGCGTCATATTTGAGAGCAAGGTCAGCGAAAAAGACTGGTACCAAAGTCATCTTGACGAGCTGACCCTCCTAGACGAAAGGAGATTAAAAGCACTATACCACATACAAGGGTACCATCGCCTAATAGCGCGTTCATTCAACAAGAGAGTTAAGGACCGTGATGTTCGAGAAGGGGATCTAGTCCTCAAAGAAATCATAGAACCCATCTGGGAACCGAGAGGGAAATTCAAGCCCAATTAGAGAGGCTCCTACATTGTCAAGAAGATCTTATCCGGTGGTGCCGCCATGCTTATGGACTTAGATGGGGGAAGAGATGTCTCGTCCCATCAACCTGGACCATCTCAAGAAGTTCTACCCCTAGTTCGAAATCTCAGCACGCTACGACTCTTCTCGTCTCCCTTCTATTCTAAAAAAAATCTCTTCATTTCCTTCTACCCAGAACTACGTGGGCCTGATCCTCTACAAATAACTATTTTCAAACAAAGTATAAAATTTCAAAACCCCAGAGGTACGTAGGCAGCTCATACACTGTACATGAGCACGTCGCTTTCTTTTTCACAAAATACTATTCTTTTCTTACCTCCGAGAACGACAGTTAATTCTAACATATATTTGAACAAAAGGATTATGTATGCCTTAGCGATCGGTATAGATAATTCAAACAACACAAAATTCATCGAAAGGCACAACAGGATGATCAAAAACTTGTTTATTTCACTAATAAGAAATTACGATACAAATTACATAAGAGAAGGAACGGATAACTCCCTTCCCCCTACCCTCCTAAAAAAGCCAAATAAAATCCGTACATTTATTCCCCATTACAACATAAACCATCCTACCCATAGCTACAAAAGGAGCCCGGTCTGTCATTATCATCTGCATCCTGGGGTCCCCAAGTTTCCCCTACCTGAACAGAGTGTCACAGACACTCCATGGACCGATAAGCTCGAATCGGCTTCGAAAAAACCACAACATCTCCTTTCATGGTGTTAAAAGAGACAAGCCACTTTTGTTCAGTCTCCACTGCCAACATCTTGCTAACTACTCTCCTCCACAACCACTTCATAAATTTCCAAGGATATGCCAAACTCTCCCAACAGATTGCGAGGGATGGGTCGACGGACGTCGACTCTCCCACAGAGAGCCAAGCCGTAGGAGCAGACGCTCGGTCAAATCCTCTACCGGAAAGAAATTTAGTGTTCTAGGTGACACGACCTGTGCCCAAACCAAATGGTGCAAAAGAAGCCAAGGAAAATAAAAAGAGGTTTGGATGAGACCAACCAGCCGCACATACGGGTATTCTCCTAGATTCAGAACAGGCAGCAACTATCCCCAGCAAGGCACTAACCAGTTCAGATTTTGAGCCCTAGGCTCCACAAGCCAATTCTCCCAGCTCTCAATATCCAGGCCAATGCTGAAGAAGTGACGTGAAAAGAAGTTGGGTACAATCGATAAAGGATATACTGGAAGAGTCACTAGGCGGAGTCTTTCAGATAACCACATGAACAGGATCACTGGGCTACCCCGCAGGAAGTTAGAACGACCTTCTCGCCTGGAATCCAGACCATTCAGGGTCTCCGCCAGTATCATCGCTGCAGGATTATGACGGTATGACATCCATGAAGTAATGGCTGCAAGTTATGGCTCCACCAGCAGTTGCCAAGTCACCAGAAGCAATTTTGAAACCAGGCCCAGAGAAACGGCTCCAGTATAGCCAGCATCACCTACTTCCTGCAAATGCACGGACTGTAACACTGTCGGGAGGGAGATCATTCTTCCAGAAACCAGTGATCTAGTCACCGAAGGCAAAATATGAAGAAGCCCGACCAGCAAATCCTTGGGAGAACGGGAAAATTCGGGTAAAGCCGCAGTAACACTAGGAATTATCCCCAGCATGGCAGAAAATTCCTCGTAGGTAGGACAAACATCATCCAACCCAAAGCGGAATACATGGTCTTTAGGGCACCAAAATTGTACAGCCGCTATCAGCATGTTCCACTCAATGGACTGATTACACCACAAAGGGACTCGACGCATGTTGAAAGCATCATAGTCGATATTATAAGAGCACATCACTTCCAAGGCTTCGAGGTAGTTAGCAAACTCAATGCTAACAGGGAGAGCCATCTTATAGAACTAAGAGATAGTAGGTAAGTAAGTAAGAATGTGAAGGTGTGATGAAAACACTCCACCCCTACCCCTTTTTATACTTGAGAACCCTCACAAAAGACATAACCCCTACAGAAATCGGAGGGAATCCTACCCCACAAGGTACAAGAAGTTGAAGAGGGCACTAATCAAAAGATTTGAATTGATGGGACTGGACTTGACTGCCGATAGACAGGGCAAGGGGCTTGTCGATCGACAACCCCCCATTTTTGGAAAATTTTCCTTTTTCCTCTTTTGTCAAAATCAGAAGCTCAATAAAAATAAATTGATATTCTCAATAAAATTTCAAAATTCCTCTTCCACCCCTATATAATTTCTCATTTAAAAAACAAAAACTTTCCCCCCAAATCCCAAAAATATCTCTTTTTACGGTCTCAGCAGCAAAGTAAAAAGCGCATGCGCATGCATTCATTCATCATTAACAAAAGATAATAAAAAAAAACCATTGCATTGTATATATATATTCTTTTGTGTTATATTAATTTTGCAGGAAATAAAAGAAAAGAAAAAAACAACGGGACTCAACCCGAACCCACTTTTTCTCTCTCTCTCACCTACCCTTCACCTCTCTCTAAGTGCTTCCACCCCTACGACGTGCTCTCTTTCCCCTACGGTGAGATGACGCACCACTGCTACCAGAGCCAGAGTCCTCCTCGGATGAAGCAGACAGCACCAAGAAAGAAGGAACCCGGACTGCATCCATAATATGGGCAGTCACCGAAGATATCCAGTCTCTGATGTCCCTCAACCAAGTGGTCGACACCCGGACTTGCTGCAAGAAGAAGGAAAAATTAGTATCAAAGAGGGATCAAAACAGAAAAGAAATCAAAAAAAGGAAAAGAACAGAAAGGTATACCGCAGGACGTAGGACCTCCTCTGTCAAACCCAACTCCTCCAGATCCATCACGTGAGGACGGTGTAATATAGGCACCATCCCTCCATCAGCCTGCCAGATGTTGTACGAAGGGGTATGCAATCGAACAAAAGGAACCTCTGAAATTGCAACAGACGCCGACGGACCACCGCCACTGTGGGAAGACCCCACCACCCGACTCGAACCCGTAGGAGGGAAAGGCATGGCATCATATGTGTTGGGCGCCATCAACCAGCTCGTCACAAAGTCCATATAGTCATACGGCATAGCCGTATCAGTGTATAATAGGTAGGACTCACCGATCATCGCCGCGATCTTCGCATCCTTCGACAACAGCCGCTCCCGCCTCATAGACGTAGGAGGCTGCGCAGGTCGCACCACCACCTCCTCCTCAGCAATTTGTCCAACCACCCGCTCCTCGAGATATCAAGAATGGCCAAACTGATGCACATTCACCCTAGTCACCCCCGTATCCTGAATGGCTATTCCCCAAGGGTAAAAGGTCACCCCAAAATTCCCAGCAGGTATAAGTCAATACAAAATCAGAACATGCCAAAAACCAAGGCTAAAAGGGAAAGAGTCTTACCTACCATTGGTAAGCCAATTCAAGACCTGACGCACCGCCTCCATTGAGAGAGATCCCTTCGACTGCCGATTGGCCTTGCGCCATCGATATAATCGACAAAAGTCCCCAACAGTCTCGTCCTTCAAGGCAATCAATTGGGTATTGCATCCAATCACCTCATAGAACCACGTCTGCCAAAGACATGAATTCACAATAAAAAATATATGCATAAGGAAAATGCGAATGCATTAAAGGAAAATGCGCAAAATTAAAGGATACCTAGAGGAGATACGTGGCTCTAGTAAAAGTTTGTCGGCAGCACATGCTGAATGCATCCAAAGAAAAATAGAGGGTCACCAAAGTCATAATCCCCCAATCATAGAGAGGGATGTTCGAAAACATCCTCAAATACGGCAAAAACCACAAATGGATGATGTCGCCGCTCGACGCCACCATTAAACCTCCTAGCACCAGAAAAATGAACAACCGGGCCATCTGGCTCACCTACAGCCCGTCCTCCACATCAACCACCCTTCTCAGCAAGACATCCTTCAGTAAGGATAGCCGGATGGAATCCTCAGAAACTATCCTCCCTACGTCACCAAGGGCTGCCCTCACCACCTCCGGCCTCACCCTGAGAGAGCGATCCACCTCTATCTGTTCCCCATCGTAATCCATCCCCAGCAGTTACTGCATGTCTATGGGAGTCACGGTCATCTCCCCAAAAACGAAATGGAAGGTGTGGGTAGTATCCCACCATCTCTCCCCCAAAGAGCATAAGACCGCTGTCGACCGAAGTGTCTCATCCAGTGCAAACGCCAACCTCCCAAAACCCGCTGATGATACCACCCAATGCACCATAGGTGGAAGATGCTCCCAGATGTCCTTAAGCCCCGTCATCCCATGGGAACGCATGTTCTTCAAAGAGATATCAGACTGTCAAAAGAAGAAACCTTATCAAAATTCAAGGAGGAAGGAAAAATCAAGAATGCCAAAAGTCATGTTGCTTACATAACCACTGGGGATCACCACCTTAAAAGACCGATGACGCGATGGCTCCCATAGTAAAGTCCGCTCATCCGTAACCGACTCGAATGCGTCAAAGGAGTTATCGCTCCCCAAAGCAAGAGGCGCGCTGGCCCTCCACTCCACATTCGCCCAGTCATCAACAGTCAACCATTCCCTATGCGCTGTAGTGCTCGCAAAGGCATCCATTTCTTAAAGATCAGAACGCTAGAACGATTTGCAAAGGAAAATTTCAGATAGAAAGAAAGCAAGAAGCTGTGAAAAATGAGGGGAATTCTCCCCCTTTATATAGGATGCCAAGGTTCATGCCGATCGGCATTGATCCCCCCACCCATCGATCTACACTGACCCCTTACCTTCCTGAGGTAGTCCAAAAGTCTGTGCCATTGCCAAATGGAACCCTCTGTATCATGCCGACCGGCACCCCCTTAAAATTTTGTACAAAAATTCCCAGAAAGCCCTGAAAAATTCTCACAAAAGTCCTAAAGATCCCAGGAAGGATTTAGAACATTTTCACTAAGAAAATTTCGCACTCCCTCAAGCGGAACCCCTATTTCCCCATCGGAACTCCCAAAAACCATGTAAAACTCCTCCCGCCAACGTCCCCAGAGGATCTCTAAAGATCACCCCCTATGCCCCAAAGGTCATAATATTCCTTATGCAATACATCCAAACCCTGGGCCTCCTAATCACCTCCCTAGTGGAATTTTGGCTATTCCTTTAAAGGATGCAAAAGATTTCCCCAAGCAATTGGCTCCCTAGCCCAAAACAAAACCTTAAGATAAATCTACCCAGTAAAGTTCCCCAAGAACATCTCTACTTAAGCCCGCAGAATTGACTTTGATCCGTAAAATTGGTCATCTCACCCTTTAGCCCGCAGAATTGGCTTCGACCCGTAGAATTGGTCATCTCAACTTAAGCCCGCAGAATTGGTCATCTCTACTTAAGCCCGCAGAATTGGTCATCTCAACTTAAGCCCGCAGAATTGGCTTCGACCAACTGAATTGGTCATCTCTACTTAAGCCCGCAGAATTGGCTTCGACCCGCTGAATTGGTCACCTCATCTTAAGCCCGCGGAATTGGCTTCGACCCGCAGAATTGGTCATCTCTACATAAGCCCGTAAAATTAGGTTTGACCCGTAAAATTGGTCATCTCATACTTAGGCCCGCAGAATTGGTCATCACTACATAAGCCACATAATTGGCTTCGACCCACAGAATTGGTCACCTTCTCTTCAAGCCCGCAGAATTGGCTTCGACGCGCAGAATTGGTCATCTCATACTTAAGCCTACAGAATTGGCTTTGACCCACATAATTGGTCACCTTTACTTAAGCCCGCATAATTGGTCATCTCAACTTAAGCTCACAGAATTGATTTCTACCCACCGAATTGGTTATCCCCAGCACACTTCGTAGGTCCTTAGAATCGGCCTCGACCCTCTAAATTGGTCATCCTCGCTCCCTTAGGTCCTCAGAATCGGCCTCGACCCTCTAAATTGGTCATCCTCCCTCAAAAGCATCATGCGGTGTCTATTTGACGGCTATCGTTTGTTCCAAACTCACCCATCGAGGGGCTCTATAGACACCCCATTCTGTTACCCCCTAAACTCTCCTTAGGTCCCCAGCACCTCCCTTCATCACTACAAACCCAGGTCATACCCCGAGTACTGATCTAGAAGCCATCGGGCACTCCTAGGCTCCATTTGATCAAAAGTCAAAGTCTTTAACTCGATCGAGACTGAATGAATCTTTGAAGGACATTGAAACCCCTTTCCAACGGTATGTCCCGTCCACGATTATAACTTACCATGCAGACGAACGACCTATTTTCCCCCGAAACTCAATTAGGAGGTCATCGGGCGCTCCCGGGATATGTTTGAGCTAAGTCAACTATTCAACTCGACTGATACTAAATGAATCTTCGAAGGGAACTAAAACCCCTTTCCAAAGGTCCATCCCTTGCGCAATTTTGACTTACGATACGGACGAACGATCCATTTGACTCCGAAAGGTCACCGAATGCTTCCAGGACTCGGTTGACAAAAGTCAACTCCTTGAACAGGATCAAACTCTTTAGAATGTCGAATTACATCTTCTAACCTTTCCAACGATCCACCCCGTGCGTGATTTAGACTTACCATGCGGACGAACGATTCGTTTGTGTCCGACGATTCCCCGTTCAATGGATCGACGAATGCTTACGAGCAATATTTGACCCAAACTTAACTCCCGAACTCGGGAATGGTCCAAAGGACTTTCGAAGGTCTCTAAATTACCTTTCCAACGGTATGCCCCATGCATGATTCTGATCAACGATGTACGTTTTGCGGTCGATTTTCCAAAAAGGCCTGAAAGACACTGCCAAATAGTAGGTCCTAGACCCTGCCTCTCGGCAGTGTGCCTAAACGCACCTGCCGATTGGCAGGAACAGGGCTATGCCAATCGGCAATTCCCTATGCCTATCAAAAGGAGGCCCGACCTCACTTGTAAGAGGAGCCCAGATCTGATAAATATCACTCTCAGCAAATCCAGAAAACCTCTCTCGAAGTCAGCGCGATTTTCACATCCAAATACCTTTCCAACCTTCATTTTTCATCATCCTTTTCATCAAAGTTGGTGAATTCACTACCCTCCATCATCATCCAAGTGTAAGGGCTGCTCTTCAACATTCAAGATCAAGCTCAAGATCTTCAAGAAGGTCCAATTTTCTCAACTCCTAAAAAACAAGAAAAAGAGGGTTTTCTCATAAATTCCAAACGGGAATTCTCATACTTTTCTTACTCTTTTTTCACAACTCAAACACTTTTTCTACACACACACACACGAATAAGATAATCCCCCGGTTGGATTTATGGGATAAACCCCACCCCTCATTTTGCATGCGAACTACGTGGACTTTGATGCCTCTATTTGCAACGTAGGCGTCTCGGGGTAAAATCCGAGACTCGAGTCCTATTTTTACTTTTTTGCTCATTTTTTATTTTCTCTAAACTCCACTCTCTTATGATATATATATATATATATATATACATATATTTGTTCTTAGTGGTGTATTATTCCACATGCGTTCTCATTCCTTCATAACGGTCAATGTAAGGATACTTGCGTAAATCCTATTTTCTAATATTTTTATACCTTCCTACGGATGACTCGCTTTACCTCTTCCATGGTGCAAGTCGATGATTCCTATATCCACTATGTATACACATGCACAAATATCACGGGGAAAATAAAGGAAAATAACAAAAACCCATAAGAGATCGAAAGGGTGGAATGGGTGCCTAGCACCTTCCCATTTCGTATGCATTAGTATCTCTTTAGATGCTGTCCTTTGGGATGGCTCCCTTTCTTCTTTGTCTATTTTGAGTAAAATAGATTGGCGACTCTATCTCTCTACATTTTTCACCTCACCCAAATGACGCCGGCCGAAGCGCTCCCGGGAGGGATGCGCGGGACCTAGGATCCTCCCTCACGCGCCCGCCCGCCGTGAGGATCGGGGGATGACCACAGTGGAGACTCGGCTGGTGATGTTATTTTGCGGGCTAGACTCTATTTACATGGATGTTATACTTGTTTATATTTTCCCCATTTTTGCATGTTCCCCTTTTCCATGTATCTCCCATACTTATGCTTCTATTCTGACCAAATTTTTACCCAGTAACTGGAGGGTCACTTCTTGATGGGCGTTGGTCCAGCAGGGTGCAGTTAGCCTAAGCGATATGACCCTCACCTTCCATTGGCCTAGTACCTTAGACGTATATCGAACGGTTCCCCCCGTATCGTACCGCTTGACCGAAGTCTTGACGGGAGGTATATCGCAGGGAACTCGTTCACGTACGCCGAGTATATCGAATTAGCTCTCACACGTACCGTCCGCAAGAGGTATATGGTGAGGTAATTCATGTACAGTCTGGTATATCAAATGGCTTGTCCACACGTACCGATTGCCCGCAAGAGCAAGACATATATCGTGGAAGTCACGCCAAAGGGGGAAACCCTTTCCAATTCACCCAACCAACTGCATACCCGCATATAGGTGTCAAGCCTAGGACACACATGTTAGATTGCCGATTTCTACCATAAACTCTGTCAAAATTTTTGGTCGGCCTGCAGCCCAAATTTCTGTGCATTTTTAAAAATGAGACCTTGCCCATGAGCCTGGTCATAAGTCCAACCATAGTTTTGCATATATTACAAACCAAATTTTTCCAGGCTCGAGTCCCGTTCGGCATTTCATTTTGCATTTAGGAGAATTAATACAAGTGAAAACATAATAATTATAATAATCATGCTGAGACCGTCTCCAAAAAAGAAAATTCTTTTTTTTATCCAAAATCGAAAAACATTTCTCCTCTCTTTATCAAAAATCCAAAAATATTTTGTATTTCAATCTAAAAAAAATGTCAAGAATATATTCATCCCTTTTTTTTTCAAAAAATCCCATTTTACGCCTTCTCTGGTCGATCGCAAACCCTTGGCTTGGCTCCTTATTGGCTTCAGTCTTCAGTCAAGTCACCCCAGAGTTCCGTTCGTTCCCCTATTACTCCTTCCGAGTCCGAAATCCATCTGCTTTCCATGGATAACACAGATCAAGTACCCATTTTTCATCCGGATCAAGCCCTTGGTTATTAAGTTGATTCTCATAACTGAGCTTTTTAATTTCCAGTGCATTTGCTCTTGTCTTAGTGCTTCTCTTACATTGCTAGGCCATTTCTAGACACCTTATTTTTTAAGCAAGAAGTTGAATATGTTTATGCTTATTCATCATCTCATTCTTCTCCTAGAGGTATTTCACAGTCCTCCTCTTCAGTCCACAGCTTTACATGCCCTCAAAGTCTTTTAGAACACACTTTGAATGAGTTTGAATACCTTCCTCTAGCTCCTTTAAATGAGGCCACTTCTTCAGATGACAATGCTCTTGATAGAGCTATTGCCTACAGGGTTAGACATTACAATGAATGGGATACTATTATTACTCTTTTTCCATAACATTATATGGAAGATAACCCTAAAGGTGTGGAAAACCCTCAAAATTATGATTGGAGAGAACTCGTTATTTTGGTGCCTGATACGATGCAAATATTGCGTATTTCATCCCTTGAACCTACGCATTTTATCCTCCTCGGGTATCTTATTCCCTATATTTATGCTCGTTAACCAGACAACCACGGATTTCTACGTTAACATGCTTTGTAGGGGTTAATTGAGCTTTAATAGGTATTTGGATGCTAAGTGTGAAGTTCGGACGCATTTCGCTCAATTTTGGAACGCGATCGCACGTTCAAGGGCATTTTATTCTTTTCATAGCTTGGGCACCTATCCCAACATCTCACAGAAGTTGTATCCCTCCTCGTAAGCTTCGCGTGTCCGTGAACGGTGTGCGAATTCGATTCAGAATGAAGAAGTTACGAGAGTTTTAGCGAACGAGAAAGGCAAACATCCCAAAATAGCAAGCAGCTTGGCTCACCCCTGCTTGATCGATCGATCGACCAAAGGGTTCAATCGATCGATCATTCAGTTTTGCCAAATCGTGGGGAGAGAGTGGGCTTCAATTTTGAGCATCGATCGATCGAGCCCAAGGGATCGATCGATCGATCCCCAGTTTCCAGGAGCTATTTTGGGCTTTTCTTTTATTTTCTCTTTTCTTTTCTAATTTTATTCCTTTTACTATATAAAGGAATTTTGATGTAAAAACAGATATAATTCATTTTAGGTAGGATAGGTTAGGGTTTTGGAGGTTTGGGAGCTCATTTCTTCATTTTTTCTTGGATTGACACCCATATGGGCTTGTAATTTGTGCTACCATCTTCCATCTCCATTAATATAGTTGTATTTCATTATTTCTTGCTTTTTAGTGTAATTTCCTTGCTTTCTAATTTAGGTTTACATGCTTTATTTACATGCTTTGATTACTTGCTTTCTAGGTAGATTTACCACGTTTATTTACCGCTTTATTTACCGCATTTTTAACATGCTTTCTAGATAATTTAAATTAGGTTGTGTTTGAATTGAACTCACTCGGGAAGACGTGTTGCTTTGCTTTGGTGATGGTCTTTACGGGCCTATTTCGGGTGCCTTTTCCTAGTTATTGCATCTAGGAGATTTGACGGGGCATATCATGTATGTCCCGTGCTTACAACTTTGCGTGCGCAATTTTCAGGATATTTGTTGATGCCAAAATCATATTTGGCTTTTATACAGATTTAGAGGCGTGACAACCCTTGGTTCAATTAACTGTCGAAATGAGATGCATTTGTATGTATCCATTTTATACAAATTAACTCGGGTGAGGGATATTCGACGCAACATATAGTTTTTACCTCTTTGTTAATCTAGTTTCAATACAATCGCCTAGATTAATATTTCCCTTTTATGCATCTTTTCCTTTTTAGTTTGTAATCACCTTTTACACTTTTATTTCGGAATATTAAATCACATAAATTCTAGCAACTCGTCCCTGTGGATTTTTGATACCCGACTTACCTCTGTGCTTGCCTCATAAGTGTAGTCGTAACTTAGGTTTGTTTTATTGAGTAGGCAAAACGAAAATAACTATTGTGAAACTTACACACGCACGCATTTCGCACTAGATCAAACACGCGTGAAAAGTGTGTTCGTGTAAGGACACAGTCGTTGTTTTTGTTTCACCGCAATAATACAAAAACCTAAATTATGACTACACTTGCGAGGCAAGTCTAGCAGTAAGTCGGGTATAAAAAATCCATAGGGACGAGTTGCTAGAATTCAATTGATTTAATACTCCTAAATAAAAGGGAAAAATGTGATTACAAACTAAAAAGGAAAAGATTCATAAAAGGGAAATATTAATCTAGGCGAGGGAAAATAAATCTAGATTAACAAAGCAGTAAAAACTATAGGTTGCGTTGAATTTCCCTCACCCGAGTTAATTTGTATAAAATGGATACATGGATCGACGAGTTATTTACCAATGCATCTCGTTTCGATAGTTAATTGAATCATGGGTTGTCACGCCCCTAAATCCGCATAAAAGTATAATCTAATTTTGGCGTCAACAAATACCCCGGAAATTACGCACGCAAGGTCGTAAGCACAGGACATACATGATATGCCCCGTCAAATTCCCTAGGCGCAATAACTAGGACAACGCACCCAAAATAGACCCGTAAACACCATCACCAAAGCAAAGCAATGCATTAACTCGAGTGAGTTCCATTCAAACACAACCTAATTTAAATTAGCTAGAAAGCATGGTAAAAACGCGATAAAGAAACGCGGTAAATAAATGCGGTAAATCTACACTAGAAAGCGATTAATAAATCATGTAAACCTAAATTATAAAGAAAGGAAATTACACTACAAAGCAATAAATAATGAAATACAACTATATTAATGGAGATGGAAGATGGTAGCGCAAATTACAAGCCCAAATGGGTGTCAATCTAAGAAGAAATGAAGAAATGAGCTCCCAAACCTCCAAAACCCTAACCTATCCTACCTAAAACTAATTATATCTGTTTTTACATCAAAATTAATTTATATAGTAAAAGGAATTAAATTAGAAAAAAAAAGAGAAATGAAAACAAAGGCCCAAAATATCTCAAAAAATAGGGGATCGATTGATCGATCCCCTGGGCTTGATCGATCAATGCTCAGAAATCTAGCCCACTGTCTCCCACGATTTGGAAAAATAATAGGGATCGATCGATCGACCCCTTTGTTCGATCGATCGATCAAGCAGGGGTTAGCAAAGCTGCATGCTGTTTTGGCTGTTGGCATTTCCCGTTCGCTTAAATCGTCGTAACTTCTTCATTCTAAATTGGAATCATGCACCGTTTATGGACACGCGAAGCTTGAAAGGAGTGTTAAAACTTCCATGTAGATGTTAGGCCAGGTGCCCAAGCTGTGAAAAGCCTAAAATGCCCTTGAACGTGTGATCACGAACGAAAATCGATCGGAATGCATCCGAACTTCACACTTAGCATCCAAATACCTATAAAAGCTCAATTAACCCCTGCAAAGAATGTTAACGTAGAAATCCGAGGTTTTCTGGTTAATAAGCATAAATATAGGGAATAAGATACCTGATGAGGCTAAAATGCGTAGGTTCGAGGGATGAAATACGCAATATTAGCGTCATATCAGTGCCCATTGTTGAGGATGAGACTCCCCGATTCAACACCCCCTCTACCAAGCCTTGGTATCTTCCATATCAACTTCCTAACTACACTTCAACCCTTGGTTCTCTTTATTGAAAGATGTTTATCTCCATCACTTTTAAACCCTATATATTTACCCTTCACTATCTTCAGTTCCTGAAAGTGGAACTATATGGATGCTGGAGGTTTTTCCTTACTATCCCTCTGATGCCTCAAAGAGTATGGAGGGAAACCTATTGAGTGTTCATCTTTTCTCAAGGTCTTCCTCCTTAAGAGATTACTGTTTTGATGGGATTCAACGCCAAAATCCCCATGTTCATACCTCCTCCCTTCTTTGAGAAATGATTTATACCCTAATGACATCATAGTTGGGGATAATTTCAATTTGGATGCCTTTAAGGATTTATTTGATAACCATAAATTTGATCTTACTGGTGATAACACCTTTAATGTGATACCCCTAGCTTTCGATAAATTATTTTAAAGACTTGAATACCTAATTAGAAGATGATCCTCGAACCAACACCATGTGGTTCACATATCCCTCTTATTAGATAGACATGCCTAAGTTTAGGAGTAATTGCATATTGTTTCTTCTGTCTCTTTTATTATTCTTCATCTAGACATTGCCCTCAATAACTTGAAATGAGTTAGTGCGATTCTAAAGCATTCTGAAGGAGTCCTTCTTACAACTAGAGCTCAAATAGTCTTCCTTTTGACTATCCTCCCTATATTCCTAAAGCTAGTGGAGGGATTTACCCATGAAGGATGCTTTTGAAGTTATTTAAGAATCTTATATAGATCTCATAAATGAGACCGGAGCCCTTTTATTTGACAGTCAGGTTTTGATAAGATATATATTGACCCTGCCAATGTTCGTCTCGATGATAATGATTTTAACCCATTTCTAACCATTGTTGAAATTGGTATGAGGGATACTAAATTGGTGTAAAAAGCTAGCCATACTAAGGTTGTTGAACCAGGAGGATTTTGTTTTGATACTTCCTAAAGATCAAAAGTAGGAACTTTATCAATATGTGAGGGACACATATCATAAAATTTTAGCCTATATGTTCCCCCACTATTATGCCAACATCTGTTTAGCCTTGAAAGCTAGAAACTCCATTAGTTGTGACCTTTTTTTTTTGTCATTTCAATATGGATTTCATCAATATTTTTTGTAACATGTTTTGACTATACTTGTTGGAGTTAGGAAGCTAACTGATTTAAATTTTTTATTGTATTAAAAATCAATTTCTTTGCTTAATTTGGTTTATTCATTATACTAATAATTTCAAATCAGTCAATGTTCTTAAAATATTTTCTATAAGTTTTTTTAATAATTTCAAATAATGATAACTTCATCCTTCAAAGAGTCAAAATAAATAAGGTTTCTTCGAACTGCGAATTAGGATTTTTTTAACCGAAGGGGGGTGAAATTGGAATCTCTCTAGGTAAAATATAATCTTACTTGTTATTTAACCATGAAATTTAGCTAACTATGATTTAATCACAATTTTACCACACAAAGGTGTTGTGCGTTTGTTCCACTAACTTATCGCTGATAACTTGGCGGGAATTATTAGACATGTTGCCATGTTAACTAGTCGATATGATATAAGTACTATTTTGATTCAAATTGAAGCCATTTTTGGATTTTTTTAAAGCTCATTGCCCTTTCTAACCCTCTTTTAGTATTTTCTATTTCCAAACCCTTGAGTTTCCATGACTTCCAACTCCGAATCTTATTTTTAACTTTTTGAAGAGTTTATCAAATGGTGTCTAAGGATGTGGAAGCTTATATCAATGGGAATAAATTGTTTATCCTTGGTGAAGTGATGGTGCCTATTGATGCATCGGTAGAGGACGTTTGTGTTACTATTGGTATTATCTTCACAAAGATATCCATTTAAAGCACCTTATCTATTGTCCCTGATTTGATGATCAAACCTTTCTTTTCCAAAACCTATTAAGGCTCTCACCGTATTAATGTTTAGGGTTTGTATAAAAACTCTTTATTCCTACTAGAGAAAATGGATTAACACAATGTGTGTCGAGAGAGGCATAAATATGGAGGCAATGGGAATTTTCCAAGCCGTGTCTTTAACCAAGATATATATCATATATGAACCTTATGTTACGTTGAATGCAACCTCATTTTAGAACCCTATTTTTAACTTCTTTGAGTATAAGTTTGGTATAGTGTCACCCACTGTTCTCAACATTTATTGATGACTGGATTTTTTTGTTAGTGGCGAAGAGGTTCACACATAATTAGAATCTTCCATTTCTCTTAAAGAGGAAAACTCACAGTTACCTTTTACTTCTTTCCAGAATAAGCATTAGAAATTCATTGGGCCAGTTAACAACCAAAAGTATTAATATTTCCTTCCTTTTTGGCTATCTATGCATGTCTTTTGTGCCAAATCCCAACGTGTGATGTTGTAATTTCTCTCATTGCTAATTCTATGGTTGCTAGCCGAAAACATGCTTTAGTTCCTTTCTTTTAGTATTATCTTTATAGGAGTTTTTATGAGCTTATTGGGAACATTTTTAATTTCAACTAAGGGGGTCCCATGTGGGCATTACATATGTGTCACCATGCTTATTTTCTTGAGATTGTCCATTAGGCACTAGGAACAAGTTCCATAACTATGGCATATGATATTATAGATTCTTATGTGCCAATAAAACCTTCGAAGAGTATTTGACAATGTTTAATAGTCTGTCCAATATTCGAGATATCAAACTACTTAAGCCCAGGATATAAATTTTTCCTAGGCACATGCCTAATTAGATTGTTCCTATTTTTGGAATCTGATCCTGACAAGACTATTTATGAAAAGTGGGGAATTTTTTTTATTACTAAATACTAGTTTTGTATACCCCCCCCTCCCCTCCCAAACCATGGAAGTAAAATCCATAGGGAAGTTTTATTTTTCTGCCCAATTCTCAAGGCAATTTAGCCTAGTCCAAGCTATCTCGGTGCCTAGATTAGGCTTGGTCTATCCTCTTGTTTTCACTAGGTCCTCTTGTGTACCGAAATACGATATTTTTAGATTCTTGTTGAGCTATTAAGAGGTAATTTGAATGTTTAGTTTGAGGGCCCGTACTTTTTTTAGGACTAGCCTTATTTTTGACAATTGACAGTTTAACCCCGTGGATGCTCACATAAAGCCTTCTTCCATGCTTTCAAAAGATCTTGCCTTCACTTAGGGAAAAAAAAATCATAAATCTTCTAGAATTTTCCTTTTTTTAGTGCTGATATTGGACCATTTAATTACGAACCAATTGATTTTCTGGTGTAACTCTAGTTAAAGAGCTGCCAAGGATAACTTTTATCTCAATTCAGGAGAGTTTTCCCATTGGGGAAAAAGTCTTAACTAGATCGTCATCTTCAAAGATTTGGATAATTGTCCTACCATAGGACAATGAGGATGAGTAAGTGATGGATTTATCTCAGGGGTGAAATTCTTCTATGATGAAATCAATAATTAGAAATATGTGAGAGTAATAAGAGGAAGTGCCTTCGAAGCACACTCTTGTAACACCTTAAAATTTTTCTTCTAATCAGTACAAATCTTCATACCACTATATCCCTTATATTGATCCTCCATCAAACCATCTGTTTGGAGAGCTTCGAGGAAGAAAACCAATGGAAAGAGATTCGATTCCAAGGCATGGTAAACTACTCTCTTCCTTGACCCAAATGTGGTTGAAGGTATTTCTCCTACTAAAAATTCTATCACACTCTGATGCCATTTTTTAATGCTTTCAATGGGTCATTGATTAATCCTTACTTTTATTTTTTAGGCTCCCAATCGACCAGTATTGAAGATTATATGATTACGAGGGACTATTTACCTCTTAACCAACCTATTTTTAAGATGGAACTCTTGAGGTTTTGTTTCTTTATATTTGGGATCAATATGCCAATCCCAACCATGCCAATTCAGTTGTTAAAGATATGGTACCATAATTTTTTTCCCAATAAAACAGAGCCCTTTAGGTCATTTATTTCCCTTCCTGACTCACGATACAAAAATGAATCAATTGCACAATCTTCTGTAGCTTACTTTGACGTCATGTCACATGAAGAATTAGTTAGTTTTCATGAGAAATTACACTACATTATCTCTCACTCCTCCTCTTATACAATGTCCACTTCCCCTGTTGACGTTGATCAATAGTTGAATTCCTTTTCTGGGCATAGTCCTTCCAACTCGATATTCCATATACATTACCTTAATCTTTTAAGGTAATTTAAATCTTTACAATAGGTCCTTTTAAAGTGTTGGATGATTTTATGTTCTCTTTTGTGCTTCATAGGATTTTTTAGAATCTTTCTAGAGATGGATTTGTTAATGCTCATACTACCTAGCAATTATGAGTTTTACTTCCTTATTAATGCTTCACCTATCATTGAAGACCCAATTTGAGGAAGAAGAGTCCCTCTTAAAAGCTGGATAGGATAATTTCTTCTCAAAAGTCTGAAGATCTTACTCTCCTTGAGGATTTTTAGTATAAGAAAGATTGACAAGTAATAGTACTTGCATAGAGGTGAGAGATGAAAGAGAATATAGGTAAGATGAATGCTGAATGGACCAAAACTGAGGAAGAAGTAATTTACTTGTCTTTGAAGCTGGACTCTATGGTGGTAGACCTTGAAGCCTCTTTATTCAAGTTACGTTATTTTTCTGATAAGAAATGATGATACCATATATAGTATCAACAAGTAAAATAGTATGAGCTCAATCCAAAACATCTTTGCAAGTGCAATAATGAGGTTTAAATAGGTGTATAAGTGAAGAAAGAGATGAGGTAAAGAGGAACAAGGCTACAATATAAGTCGTTTAGCCATTGACCTACTCCACTGTGTAGGTGAATGTGAATGTCACTATGAAAATGGACTTTAATGGCCTTAGTGATACAATTCTCACTACAATCTCTCTATAATGTAACAGGATAAAATCTTTGGCTAGAGTTTTTAATATTTTAATCCCTTCTTCTAGTGAAGAAGAAGGGTTTATATAGTGCCTGGGGTGTACAATGCACCCCCGGGCATGCAAAATACATATCCTTAGCGGAGTCACAAATAAGATCTTGACACCTATTCCTTAGAATGTATAAGAAATGATTATGCAAATATCCCCCCATGTGTATATATGATTCGGTTATAATTATCTATCCATGTGGACTGGCCATACTGAAGTCTTGCATCACATGTGAGGGAGATTTCGTCTAGAGCATATCGTCTAGGCTGAGTATGAGACTCTCATATTTCTGTTTGATCATATGATGGAGAATTCTGAAGTGTGGTCTCGACTGGGTAGGCATCTGGTTGATACGAGCTTGTAGCAGGACAAATAAAGTCTCGACTATTTGGGATGGCAGACGAGGCAAGACTTGAAGGTGGTCAGGGCTTTTGGAAGGTCTCGGCTTGAGAGGATGGACAAGATTGAGTCTACTGATGCTACGTTCCTCGTAAAAGTTTTCTTTGTGAGATCGACCTGAGCCAAGCATGTCCTAGGCTGAGACGTGGTTACACTAGGGTATATCAATCACCCCGTAGCCCTTAGCCTTCAATGTGGGTAGGAGGTTGAGGGCTAAAAGTGTTTGATGACAAAGAGTTGATGACACATTTCTGACTGACAGCTGAGTTGTCATTCTAATGTCAAATACAAGTAGATGATGGTGACACTTGGTAGTTAGACTGTGGCACAACAGGTTTAAGATGACACATGTCTTTGTTTCCATAAGCTAGCATCTTTACCCAAGTATAAGCGACAGCTGAGTTGCTTAGGGGTTTCATGCTCTAAGGATTCTTCTTCTTGGGACTTATACCCAATGACTTACATGTTTAATAACCACATTTAACATTGTTCTCTCTCTTATTTAGAAACCCTTCTCCTGCCTATAACTTTTGTGCCAACTGTTATTAACGTTCCTAGCATTTTCCTTCTATTTTTTCTATGTGATATGTTTTATGAGCCACTATTTCCTCTCAATAGCTTGTACTCATTTAGGTAAATCATTTCCATCAATCTCTCTTTGATTAACGTTAGCATTTGCCTAGTTTTCCATTTTTTCCTTTTTCGGTGAGCTGTTGCATTTTTTGGCGGTGGTTTTATAGTTGTGCCTTTAGTTTTCTTGGAAGATAAAGGCAATAAGAGGTACCACATGGTTAACTTTTTGAGTTTTCTATCCATTTTCATCCTGGTTTAGATATTTTGGTGTCTCATCGATCATCTTCTCCGGCGAAAACCATAAACTGTGTTCTTGCTTTTTTTACGTTGAAAATGATTATGTTACTCCAATTTAATCTTATAGTCAACTTTAGTCAACCTTCAACTGGTTTGGATGTTAAATACTTTATATGAACTAGCCGAACAATATCCAACCCTTAGGGAAAGATACTATAGGGAGATACAAAGGATATGTAAGGACATATTTTATTAGTCCTGGTTTACATTAGTATATGTAATATACCACTACAACCATCGAAGAATTATTGAAGACCTATCATGCATCGAGACGGATCCGAATATCAACGTTTTTCAACACAAAAGCCTCTGCGAGTTTAATTTTGGAAAGGTTGTGTTTAAGTCCCTTAACGGTTCATTTAAAGTGTTGGGATAATTTTTCTAAAATATTTTTAAACACTTGAGGCGTTATTTTTCGTCAATATATTTTTCTAAGTGTTGAGGTGGACTTTTGAAATTAAAAATAAAAATTTATATTTTCTCTCGATCATTCGAGCGACCTGCTAATGTTGTTCAAACGACATATGTGTCTCACGCGAAGCCTCGTTTGAGCGACATGTGTCATCGTTCGAGCGACATAAAGATTTCATTTGATCGGTCTGTCGACCCAAGTTTTTTTTATATAAAGTATGTTGAATGAGTCTTTTTTCGTTAAGAAGACTGGACATTTTATAATACATGAAAACTGCAATTTGTAGAATACTTTTGTCTTCTTCTTTTAGGGTTCAATCTTTGTTTTTCAATTCACAAAAATTCCAATACTTTTGTGAATTATTTTGGAAACCAAGATACATCTTGTTGAAGTTTTCTCTTATAGAGAGGGTAAATCTACGGCTGACGACTGAGTGTCATTTGGGAGTACTTGTAGGTATTCCTTGCTGAGTTGGACTACGTGTTCTTATGGGCTACTGCGGTTGATTGATTACTGACTCTAGGCTACGTGTCTATGTGAGTATCTGCATGATATTGATTGCAGATCTCATTATATATGTAAGTCGCGATTTATTTTACATAGTGAAATAAGTTTTTTTCCCTTTTGGATTCTTTCCTGAAATCTGCGTGTCAACAATTTATTTATGTTAGTTTGAATTTACTCACGTAGTTGTATGTTTTAGGGCTGAATTAAATTGGTTTAAAAATTGAATCTAATTAAATAAGTTTACAATTGGAATTTGCAAATTCGGTATAATCAATATCACATAGCATTCTCAAATTGGTATCAGAGCAGGTTTCACTAATTTCTCGTGAATTCATTTTTTTCGCAAAATTTTGTGATATTGATTTCTTTTTGAAAAATCTGATGTTTAAAAATCGCAATATTTTTGAATAAAAACTTATATAATCGGTTGCCAATTTTTGACGAGTCTAATTATGCTTACTGGAAAGACCGTGTGATATTGCATTTAAAAGTTTAACACCCCGCCTAATTAAATACCGGGTGGCCAGCCCCATACCAAATTAAAACATAATATACAGTTGGCTCATCCTTAGCATCACTGTCGAAAAACATTTACAACTCACCCAATACCCAATTAAGCTAGTGTTAAAAACTTTCCAAATTTTAATTCAACAAAATTCATTTCTAGTTTAAGAATAACACAACACATTTTATTTTACAACACTGATAACCAAATAGATAACATAAAAGAATTTAAAAGCATTTGGAATAAACATTCCCACATAATATTAATCCATTACAGTAATCCCAAAAATGTTAAATGTATTAAAAGACGCGAATACAATAGTATTTGACCCCGATAGAAAAGAGATAACTGAATCCTTTAGGCGACATGCCCTGACTAAGAATACTGTGAATCAAAAAGATAATAGGCGTTTAAGCAAAACTCCATAGATCCATAGCCTGTCATAATCCGCTAAGGTTGGCGTCCATGTTGCTGGACACCTGATATAGAGATACAATAGAAGAGAAAATATGCAAGGAAACGGGTCAGAGCCCGATTGTGTAAATGATTTTTAAAACAGCAAGTATTTAACAAGTGCAATAAAGCATTTATTATGTACATGTTAGATCCAGCTCTCACTTGTTATTCTTACCTCTCAACTAGAGTGCACACTTAACGTTTCCTATTAGCCTCCTAGTTAATGATTCCTCTTTAACAATTCCATAATATAATTCCATTCCCATATCATAACCCTGTATGTCCCATACCATACGTTATATAATCATTCTTATACATTTTTCATTTATATGAATCGTTGCTCATTAACATGCATCCTTTCTCATTAATATGAATTAAGCTTTTCAATTCTATAAGAATAAACATTCATTAACTTAATTCCATTCTTTTCTCAATTCGCCTTTATCAACAATTATCACACAGTAGATGACTTAACCACAATATAACCATTCAATCATTTAATTCATTACATATATATATATTCATATATAATACGGCACCCCGAGTCACAGCTGCGGTGCAATGCATTACTCTGCTATCATGTCCCATCATCGCTGGTCGCCGAATAGTTGACAAAAGGTTCGGTAAGGATTCCTCGAACCATAAACAACAACACAAACATTGGAGGCGAACATAGTTCTCGTATCCATGGGTCACGCACATACCTACGTACCCACAATCAGCGGACTTATCAACTCCCCGATAAGTCTTTCATAGACCTATGTTCTCGAGCGACAAATCAAAGATCCCATGGATTCATCAGGATATGACTGCCCTCACACGCAAACCTCCCACTGATAGCAAGTAAGCTAGGTATGTCATACACATAAATCATCAATCAATCAAATAGGCATTATCATACCTATAATATAATACCAATAAGGTAATATCACTACCCTAAGATAATTCCCATACGTAGCATTATATCTCTTTTAAATTCCACGTATTAAAATATCATATCTTTACTTCATAATTTAATTATCCTCGCATCCTATAACATCTCTCCACTCCCGACGTCGTTAAGGTTCATGCGCGGAGCGTCTCGCAAAGCGAAATCCAAACAAGGAACCCCTCCAATACACTACTACTTAACTTTGTCGATCGAGGAGGTCCGTCAACTTTAAATACGTGATTGGGATAACCTCATACCCTCTTTCAACCAAATGTGTTCTAAACTCCCATCTCTATCTAGGAGTCATACTGCTAAGCGCTCGTATTACACTTACTCCTTGCACAATAAATAATGAGCTTAAACTCAGTCCTTGATGTTCATATTGTAATCCTAAGGCTACCCAGGTGTTACATTCAATCACCACTACTGGACCTATCCTTAATCCTCAAGCAAACCAATTATAATCCAACAAATGAATCTAGCAACCGAAATTTCTTTAATTTAATTATCATCATTCTAATCAATTTAAATCCTAATCAAATTAATTCAAATCTTATCAAGGGTCTACTGATATTTTCTAAGTCCCATAATATCCAATTAATAATCACCAAAGATCCACAAAAGTTTTTGGATAAGAACCAACATTAAAAAGAAACAGCATCATGAATTCTCATATTTTAAATACTCAGAAAAATCAGATCCAAAAATTATTTGAATCATCAATCCGACTTCAGATTTGGATTCTACACAAAAAATTGAGTCAGGTATGTGTTTTGAGTTTTTCTTAAATCTCATCCAAATGCACTCGAAAAGGAGATCTAAACATTCCAAATTGGCTCTTCTCATTCCACTCGTTTTTGCCTCTTTTTCCAGAAAATTATCAACATATTATCTTCAAGAACACAAAATGATTTTCAGAATTTCTTCCATAGATTGATGAATATTTCTTGGATTACTAACTACCTACAACATGATTTTAATTCCTATATATTTCATACTTCCATAAATCCATTATTACTCCATTTTTATCTTCCAAACATGAAAAATCATCTCTTTTCATAATTATTCTAACATGGACAATATACGAACATAAGTTGCAAATATCAAACACTTGCCTTTAATGAAGATCTGATCCTTTGGGGTTGAATAACATAGGTGGTTCTCCCTTTTTCCGGCCACTTTCGGTGGTGGTTGGTGGTGGTGACCTTTGGTCTTTAGTTCTCCTCCTTTCCAAGCAAGCTTTTCTCTTCCCAAGCAACCTTTCAATCTCTATAAGAAGATGACCTTTCAATTTTGTGTAGAAGAGATGAATTAACCCACATTCAACTAATCTCCAAATACTTATAATAAGACAAAACCCGAAATCACTATTCATCCCCCTTGTAAAAATAACCAAATTGCCCTTTTGGGTTGTCTTTTCATTTCCAAATGACCCGAGACCCAAATCCAACATCCAAATAGACTTTTCTGACTATTTCAACCCTTTTGGACGCAACGACGCAGTCGAAATGACTATAAGGTCGATAGAAAATAAATTTCCTTTTTAATTTAATAAATTAGTCCCGACACGTCCCATACCGCGTCTGACTAAAAAATCTAAATTACCGAAATTATATCACACCATCATAATAATGACATCATATTCATATATTACCTAAATATCTTTAAGTAATATTCAGAATCATCCATTTTAATATCCACAATTCGGATAAAACCCAAATGAATTAATTTATAATAAAATCCAATTAATCCATTAATTTAAAATATAACCCATTTTAAAAGTCATTAAAATCACGGGGTATTACAAAAAGCAATTGATGAGCGTGTTTGGGTTGTTTGTGAAAGAGGTTGGAATCCTTCCACTTTCACCCCAAATAATGTTACTAATTAAACCCCATTGCAGACTGGACTGAGGATGAGTTTAGATGGAGTACTTTTAATTCTTGTGGGCTAAGTGCAATTTCGGGTGCCGTCACTCCTGAAGAGTTTCGACGAATCATGACGTGCACCACATTGAAAGAAGCATGGGACATTTTAAAACTTACCTATGAAGGTACTAATGCAGTCAAAGAGTCTAAACTTTAAAATTTAACTACTCAATTTGAACCAATAACTATGCTTGAATTTGAGTGCTTTGATGATTTTTTCGCACGTTTATCTGATATTGTCAACACTAGTTTCAATCTTGGTGAGCCCATACCTTATGCATGAGTGGTTAAATAGATTTTAAGATCGCTACATAAACTTTTTATCCCTAAAGTTCCTGGTTTGAATTCCTTAGGTAATTTGAGCAATTTAAAATTAAAAGAGCTCGTAGGAGACCTCCAGACATATGAGATTGATATGCTTGTTGATACTATCAAGCCTAAGGATAGATAGATATCACTTGGATCCCATTCTAGGAAGGGAGATGAAGCTTCCACGAGAGACATGAAAAATAAAGGGAAAGTTTATGAGTCTGAGTCTGAGGGTGACTTTGATTTTTATATGGCATTGCTTTCGAGTTTTTTTAAAAAAATTCTCAAATTTATTAAAAAGAAAATTCTTCCAATAAAAGATTTTTTGAGAAAAATAAAAAGAAGAATGAGGCCAAAGAGAGCGGTGAGAAAGAGGGCGAGAAAGAGAAAGAGGAAGAAGAGATATGTTTTGAGTGCGAGGGCAAGGGGCATAAGGCGTTTGAGTGTCCCACTAGTGATAGTGAGGAAGAGCTGAAGGATCCCGATGATGAATCTCCACATGGGATGTGTGTTGCCTTTTTAGATAGTCACGTGAGCATACCTATTATGTCCCACGATGATGATGATACTTCTTCATGTGAGACCCCCGATGATGATAGTTTGAGTGTTTCCAGTGAGGGTGAGAGTGAGTGCGCCAGTGAAGGGATAGCGAGCACCAAATTGCGTTTAAAGATTTATATGTCGAGACCATAAAGACTAAAAAGTTGATCAAAGATCTAACTCTTGGGGTAATAGATTTGGAGACAGATATTGAGAGTTTGAGGGGATTTGAGGCGTCAGCGAGTAAACCTGCAAAGGTGAAGGTTTCTTTGAGTGAGCAGTTGATAGTCGTAAATCGAGAGAAGAGTAAGCTTATAGCCCATGTGTCACAATTAGAGAGAGATCTTGAACATTCCTGGGAGGTAAAGTTAACTTTAGAGGATACATCTAAGAAGGTAGGAATGATGTTCCTCGGTCCCATTTTGGATAATGTTGAGAGACTAAGAATAGGTCATGACGGTGCGTCCACTTCCCATATTGCACCTGAGTTGGTTCTCGAGTTTATGATTCATCCATATGGCTCTCAACCAAACCCACCTAGGCATCCTGTTCCATTTAGGAGAGTGCTCCGTAGATGTTTTGAGATAGGTATTACTAGGTTTGTGTATGTTTGCACCCATTGCAAAAAGAGAGGAGGCCTTAGTAAATTTTACTTTAAGTTGGGTAATGTGTCACGGTTTGCTACTCTACGTGTTTCTACGACACATGATCCCACACATGATATTTTGAATGATCCAGATGATTACACGAGAGAGTTTTCACATATTAGGGAGAAAGTTAAGTTTTTAGTCAAGACTTCACATGATTTGATGGATGTTTTTCATAGGATGTCACCACGTTTGGAAAACTCCACCACACCTAACGGTTGAGGTTTAGACTTGTTTGCTAGCATAGGATGGTTTTAATGAATATATTTTATGCTTATTGCTAGTGTGTACCATTTTTATATTTATATTTTTCGCAAAATCCAAAAAGATTTATGTTTTTGCAATTTTTTGAAAAAATACAACAAGATTTTTTTTTTTGGGAAAAAAATTAAAAAATACAAAAAGATTTTATTATGATAAAAATTTTGGAAAAAGATACAAAGATTTTTGTATATTGTTTACACCGTTTATGGATGGACATTTAGGATGACCTAGTCACAACATCATTCCATATCCATGTGACTATTTGATAGTGTTTTGATATGCGCTATCATTTCATTTTTGTGCTTTATAATGTTTGGAGTCATTAAGATGTAATTTGAGATTACTACCTACATGTTTGACTCATAGTTTTCTTTATTGCACACTTGCATGGATTTGTTTGATTATTTTACTTGTCTATTAGTCGACGTGTTTCTATCTCAATCCTGTCTTTAAAACAAACCAAATGCGATAAACTTGACAATGAAAGTAGTGCATGTAAGAACCGTTTACTGTGAGATATTAAATTGTAAAAAATGATGAATGTTCGTGGGAAAGGGCTGCGAGAGTACAAAATTAACTTGTCATGAAAGCCATCATTTAAAAGACCTAAAGAAAAAAATCAAGGCAATAAAAATAATCATATGCCAAAAAAATTGGGGCCAAAAGGATTTCTCTAAGGAGAGAAAAATAGATCACCTAAAAACATGCATTATTATTTATGAGGGAGTTTTGTTGGAAATATGTAAAAAAGTGGTTTGCACGTCCTGGCAAAGTCTTGAAAAAACATTACTTAGGTTTAAACGTTATTGGTGTGGAAATCATTTTAGACTTTGATGTATCGATTAGATTGAGTCGATGTCATATAAATTCATATTTTTTAAACCTAAGGATGATTTTGAAATCATTCGTTAGGAGAATCCGTATTCATCGTGCATATATGTTATGTTTGATAGCATTAATTTTTCTATCGAATTTTTTCACACCCATACATTCTGTTTCCACGATTTGGTTACCTTAGTGAAAATTCATGGTGTGTGATTTTTATGAAAAAATTGAAAAATAGAAAATTGTGCGTGGAATGCTTTTGAGTATATCTTGGATGATCATAGTTGTTTGCTTTGCTTGTCGTGACACTCCATGTTTATTTTATTTATTCTTTTCCTTGTCTATTTCAGACAAATAAAAAGGGGGAGAATGAATTATGATTTTATGGGGGAGTTTTCATTATGGGGGAGAATTGAGATTTGAGCTTTGTTTGATTTATGTTTATCTCATTTCAAACTCGATATGACATGAAGGTATTTTCTTTGTATCATGTGTGTAGGAACAATATTGAAGATCATATTTTGCACAACCTGATGATGACAAAGAGATTTGAAGAGTCGAAGAAAGTTTTTAATCTTAACATTTTTAGTACCTTTTCAGTTTTGGGTTCATGGGAGGGTATTAGATTTGTATAGAAATTTTGATTTGATAGTTTGGATATTTTTAATTTTTACCGGCATAGACATAGAGGGTGATTTGAAAGGACATATTTTATTAGTCTTAGTTTACATTACTATATGTCTTATACCGCTACAACCGTCGAAGAATTATTCAAGACCTATTATGCATCAAGAAGGATCCTAATATCAACGTTCTTCAACAGAAAAAGCCTCTACGAGATTAATTTCAGTAAGGTTGTGTTTAAATCCGTTGACACTTCATTTAAAGTGTTGGGATAATTTTTCTAAAATATTTTTAAACACTTGAGGTGTTATTTTTTGTCAATATATTTTTCTAAGTTTTGAGGCGAACTTTTGAAATAAAAAATAAAAATTTAAAAGAATGCCCAAAATATTTTGTAGCCATTTGAATGCCTAATTTTTTTTTGTAGACGTTTGAATGCCCAAAAAATTCATCTGAAATCATTTTAAAAGGATGTGACTTGATCCCAATACATTAAAAAAATACCATCTCCCAAAATAATTTTCAAACAAGTTCAAAAGATCTCTGAGACGGTTTAAATCATTTAAACAGTTACGTATATGTATTTATCCATAATCAATTAACAAATTGAAGAAATAATATAGTTTTCAAACTTAAAATGGAATCCACGGTTTTTGAAGTCTTAAATGAGTGGCAGTGCATGATCTTCAATCTTTAAAGTTCATCTAACCTAAACTAGATTATGCCTCACTCATAATGAATCAAGGCTATTTGACCTAATGGACTTAACAAATCAAACGTTTTGACATGTGTGTGTATAAAGATAATAAGATGGAGTATCATTTAGGTAAGTTTATTAAGGAATATCAAGCTAATACTCCCAACACCAATGAGTTAGATGTGAAAAATATCTCACCGTTGTCTAATGAATTGAAACCTTATGGTTTTTCCCTAAGAGGAAGATCCCCACCATATTAACTTTTAATAAAACTAAAGATCCAATCAACCACCTGAAGACATATAGGTCATTTATGACACTGTAACACACACCAAATGAGGTGTTGAGTACAATATTTCCAAAAAAATTTAAGGGGAAAATTAATGAACTTCTTTGATTGGATCAAGATAGGCACCCTAAAAAAATTCTTCAAGATGGTTAGGTTAATTGTAGGCCACTTCAATGGGAACCAATAAGATGCAAAAGCTAACAACTTCTATTAAACTCAGAAGATGAGAGATCCTCAAAAGTACGGAAATATTACATTCAATCTCTATATGTACACAACCTCAATGACATAATATGCATTGCAACTTACATTTTAAGGTTAACATAAGAGAATTTGTTGAATGCAGAATATCAAATATTGATAAGGTTGTATGGAATTCCTCTTTCCTCCCAACCCTAACAAGGTGAGAAGAAAGATGTGTCCTCCCTCCTAAAATAAATATACCTTGAGAAAGCAGACTATAAAGAGAAGACATGGAAGATGTTCTAAAGGCTAAACACTTCACTCCTTTGATTGCATCCACTGAAGAGACGTTTCAGTCGTAAAATCGTAAAACCTTAAAGATGAACCTCGAGCTATGAGAACCCCTAAAGAGAGGGAATATAAGGCCAAGTCATGTCGATCCAAAAGCACCATGGACATAAGATCAACAATTATTAATGTCTTAGATAATCCATATAAGTGGTCATCATAAGATGATACATCAAGATTTTTTTCTCGAGGGAACAAAAACTTGTGAAAGAGGTAAAGGCAAATAAAGGCAAAGACAAACTAACTTTATTAGATTTTGTCTGGATATCAAGAGGAATTTTCAGTGGAGGAACTTCTTACTCTTCTCTAAAGTCCTACCTTGGTATTATATCTTCTATGTTACACTAGTTATGATCAATGAACAGATTCAAATGCTACACATTGACATTGGGAGTTCAAAAAATATCATTTTCATGGATGCATACAAATCAATGGGATTGGCAATCAATAATATTCAACCCATTATTAATACTTTGGTAACATTAGATAGAGATAATTCAAAAAAATAGATACATCACCTTGCCACTCATTTCATGGGATTGATATTGTTGCACCACAACACAGATCCATTTATTAGTGTTGGATATAGTTAGCCTATAATGTCATATTGGGATTGTTCCTCCTATAACCAATTCAATGCCGTGGTATTAATAAGAAGAATGATATTTTTATTTGTCAACACTTTTGGAATGAAAAGGTACATGGAGACCACAAAAGATATAAAATCTATAATTTTACCTTATGAAGTAAGAAGAGGTTGTTTAAGGCCCTTCAGGCCTCCATTTGTACAATCGAAAAGCTAGTTGAATTCTTAAATCCCCCGGTCAATACATCAAAAGCCATTTCATATTCCTTTTATACCTCAACCAAGGTGTTATAGTAGGAGACAAGTGTGCAACCTCAAAATATTTTACATTTGGAGTTTTAAATTTAAATACCTTTGATCCATGTGACAAAGAAAATGAACAAAGGGGAGAGTCATCTCAAGACCTCAACTATGTTTTCCTCGATCAGGCTAACTATAAAAAGATGGCAAGGATCGGTGCAGACCTTAGTTCCTCTAAGAGATATGAGTATTTAAATATTACAAAAAATGGATATGCCTTTTACTGGTGTCCCTCAGATATTGGTGTAAACCCCTCTATTATGGTTTACCGCCTCAATGTGGACCTTAACTACATGTTAATATGACAAAAGAAGAGTTTATTTACCCAAAGAAGAACTACATTTCTCTAGATAAGGTTTAGAAGTTACTTGAGGCAAAATTTATTTATGAAGTCTAGTATCTAAAATGGTTGTCCTATATTGAGATTGTCCCAAAACTAATGAGAAATGAAGAATGTGAGTGAATTTTAATGAACCTAACAAGGCATAAACCATATAATTCTATCATTTCCAAGGATAAATACCTTAGACAAATCATCTATTGGGCACAAACTCTTATCCTTCATGGATGCCTATTATTATTACAATTAGATCAAATTCCCACCACTAACGAAGAAATAATCATTTTTAGCATAGAAACCACTTATTAATAATGGGTGATGCTTATTGGTCTAAAAAATACTAAGACCACCTACCAAAGAATTGTCAATGTGAGGTTCAAATATCTAATCTGATCAACCATGGAATCTACGTCAATGGTATATTATTTAGTAGGGTAAAGTCTCAAGACCACATCCTACACATGAGAAAGCATTTGACATGCTTAAAAGAAATAATATGATACCTAATAAAAAAAAAAGGTGTGATTTTGGGGTCTCAAGAGGCATTATTATCCTTCATGGTCATGAGGCAGGGTATTGGAGACAACCTCAAAAATACAATAACTCTATTAGAAATGCATTCCCCTAGAAACGTGAAATAAGTGCAGTGACTTATGGGGAGAGTGACAACATTTGATTGGTTTGTGTTAAAGCCAGTCAACACATGTTATCATTATTCAAGATCCTAAATAAGGACTTTAAGTGGACTATTAGGGCCGAATATTCCTTCTAGAACTTTAATAGGTACATTTTATCCCCACCTCTCCTATCCAGGACCATAATAGGTGAAGAGTTGTTTCTATACCTTAAGGCATCTGCAACCTCTATAAGCTCGACCCCATATTGTCCAGACGACCCTAAACTTGAACTATTTTTAGAGTTGTAAGGATATCATGCCTATGCCCAATGTTTATGAAGTCCAAGGACCCTTCACTAAAAAAAGATTTAGGAATTTTAAGGATTCCATCCTTTGTTCCTAAAGTCTTAATGTCAACATATAGGGTTTACAATTTTTTAGTGTTTTATGTCTTTCACCATTAACTATGATAGTTTTAAGTTCTAAGCTCCCTTAGCTCAAAATTTTAAGGGATTTTGATGATTGAAGCCTTATTTCCCATAATTTAGATCCCATTTTACCAAACTTTCGTAGTTATAAGTATTTTATCCTTAGCTCCAATGGTTATAAGGTCCTAGAACCTTTAGCTTTATAAGTTTTGAATTTTAATGAATTCATCCTTAGTTACACAAAGTTTTGAGGCTAACAGATCCTGCACTTACCCAAATTACAACGAGTTGTAAGGATTTTATCCTTATATTTAAAGGTTTCAACATCTAAAGACCCTTAAATTTGTAACCGCTAGGAACTTGAAAGGAATTTAGACTTAACTCCATGAAAACACTATGATCTTAAAAATGGAAATTATAGTAATTATAAGGAGTTGGGACTTAATTTGGAAAGTTATAGAGGACTGATTACCCTAGATCGCAACATTCCAAAAATTAATTTCAAGTCTTTGACCCTTGGCTTACAAGACAATCTCAAGATTCAAAAATGATCTTTAATACTTGGTTTTCAAACCAATAAACCAAATTATTTCCACTTATATTCCATGAAAGAAGAAATAGAGGCTTATAACAATTTCAAGTGTGATCTTAAATCTCAATCTCCCTAAGGAAATCAAGACTCATAACTAAGGTTAGAAAATTAGATTAAAAATCCCAGGCAATCATTATAATATAAGCCTTATCTGTAGATCAAACCCTTTAGCCAAGAACCATGGGCATTGGATTGTTATCTTCAGTCTTAGGCTTCCTAAGGAAACCTCAAACTCATAATCGAGGTTAGAAAATGAGTAAAAAACCCTTAGCCAACCATTCTGTTATATGCCTCATCAGTAGATCAAACCACCAAGCCAACACCCACGGGACTTGGAGACTCAATAATTTTTCGTATTAGAAGCACATTACAAATGCCAAACCTCAGACATGTTTATTAAGTTTTGAACTGCACAATATGATCCTCAGCACCTTCATAAAATATTTGGCCATCCTCTAAGAGAGTTGGAAAAAGTTATTCATCCATCACCAGGGACCCATTAAAGATCGTAAATCTTAGGAATGTTCTATCAGGGGTTCAACGGGATCATTCCCCTTCAGGAATAAAACTTATATGCCTTTTTTGAGACTCAAGCAAGAGGACTGGGGTTAGCTTGTTCATAATTTATATACCTTTATAACCTCATTTCCCCAATCTCAGTGTCAATAATACTCGCAAATAACGCAAAAGATATCATCCACTTAATATGGCGGGTTGGTGAAAATTAAACTAACTATTTTGTCCAAACCCCACTAACTTTGTGCAACCTTCTCGGTCACATTAAATTGCATTTAATGATATCATCAACAACCATTCATAACTTGAAACTTATCCTTAAACACTCCATTTCGATCACTGTAGCATACTTACCTTGATAAGGCTGTTAATGTTGCGTCAGTCACTTCTCACTAAGTTTTGAGTGGATGCCTATATAAGGAAGACTTTGGGAACGTCATAGGACATTGAGTCCAATTTGTCTTGGGGCATATACCAAATAGTCCCTCGAACTTTTTTTAATACATGTTTAGTCTAACCCTTTTATTTTGCACCAAAAAGTTCTTCATTGTGCCAAAAAAGCTTTAGCATGCCGCTGGCGCGGACCTTTAAATATAAGAGAATAAGAGACTTTTTGGTACAAAATAAAAGGCTTAGACTAAATGTTTATTAAAAAATATTTGAGGGACTTTTTGGTATTTGATCCATTTGTCTTTATGTATAAAGGAGGTCATCACAATGATGTTACATATTTATAAGGGGGTTTTGGGGAAAGGTCCTCATAATTCTCAAAGTGTATAAAAATAGGGCATTCACATAATTTTTATAAATTTAGTCCTTGTACTAAAAACATGACTAAAAGACGATGAAAAATGGTGCCGCTGGCGCGGACCCAAAAAATGAACTCCTAACTCTAAAAGGACTACACATATAAATGCTATTGTACCACAGGGACTAGATTTATAAATTTGAAAAGCATTATCCTAAAAATAAATATAAGAAGGAACGTGGCCTTTACCTTAATTCTCTATATTTATAAATTAAAATGATCACTTCCCTACTGACTATTGTGTTATGGGCCTAACACTTGTATTCCTGATAGTTATTTCAGATTCGTGAGTCCTAAGTGATTCGAAATCACCTAGAATAGTCAATAGAGGTACCAAACCAACTTATATCTTGTGTTATGATTAATTTTTAACATATACACACCTCGACCCTCCTCTCACACGTTCTTGTAGTGAGTCTGTGGTCTCAACTAATTTTAACACTCTAGTAGGGGATTAAATAAATTAACCCTGTCCATTTCATAAAAAGAGATTAAATTATTTATAAAAGCTCTACTGATATTTGGACACTATACTGGTTGCAATATTATTACACATGACTAATATATCATGTATACCGCGAATTTGACGGATTGAACTAGAGAAAATCTAGTAATGATTTAAATTAATTATTTGAGATACCACCCCATATTATGACAAGTGGCACCATAAATATTGAACATTTGGCTCCACAGAAAACAAGACACGTGTCAAGCTCACTTGAGAACTTTTTCTATAAAAAGAGGGTTTACCCTCATTTAGTTGGATGATGGTCTTGGTAAAGAGAGAGAATCTAAATCTTCTCCCCCACGAACCTCTTGAGCTCTGTTATGGGTTTGATGGTGACGAGCGGATTTTTATGGTCTTATCAATGAGTTTTATGTATTTTACATGGTATATGGACGTTTGGAGGAGGTTAGATGGATTCGGCACCCCCGCGCACCAAAATCACCAAAACCACCCAAGAACCGATTTTTGGCGTATCATACGGACCCTCGAACTACGCATACTTTGATTCCACAAAGAGATGGATATGCATGCGAAATAACGTTGCTCAAGTCTAAAATACGCTAAATGCAATGCCTCCCAAAATCTGGACTACTCTCTTACATTTGATGACTTCGCTGGGTAGGTATTCCCAATTCCGATTGTGTAACGCCTCGTGCATACGCGGAGAACTTGGTGGAGGTGAAGCGTTTTTCTTCTTCAAGGAAGATAAGTATTATCACTTAGACTCTTTATTACTGATGCTAAATATTCTACGTATCCTTTATTATGATGAATATGACAAATCATATTTGTTAGAATACACATAAAATATGTTAGCATTTATCTTCAATCAGAATATTTGAAATATTCCGATGAAAAAAATATATGCATGAGTGATTCTGTGAAGAAATTATTATTTTTGTTTTTCAGCATTAGTTTGGTTAAAAGTTTTTACTAGCCATAATTTTGGCGAGATAAATAAAGATATTTTTTGTTTGTGTGTAGTCCATAAATAAGATTTGTGCAGACTTTAATAGTTTGTGTGTGTCAGTTATATTAATCAGACTATTTTCTATCAAAGCCGAAAGTGAAAAATAAATAAAGGTCTCATCTATTAAAGGCCAATGACAACTACATCTAAGAAATACAAATATAAAGTCTTTGACAAGACTATTTCTGGACTGTCAGATAGCAAAAAAAACATACACGCCATATGACTATACATAATGATATTACAGAAGTTATCTCTCTCCGAACTCCAGCTAGAAATTTACGGCCTTACACAGGCGAAGAATAAAAAAAAATATCTGCCAATGGGAACTGCTAGTTCAAAAACCTATTCGAAAAAATAGAATATAATAAAAATATTTACAAAATAGTCCAACAGAAACAAAAACCCAAATTGCAATCAAAGAAAAAAATATATAGACCCACTTCTGATTGGGACAAAACCAAGGAACCTCTTCGAACCTCGAAACCCGAAACCCGATGATCAGAGTTTTCTCCGAGAAACCTTGGAACCCTGAACAACCTCGGATCTTCGAACAACTTGACCACCGAACAACCTTGGGTCTTCGAACAACTTGACCTCCGAGAAACCTTGGATCTCCGAACAGGTAATCCAAACAAAAATGCCCGATCGCCGAACAGGTAATCTGAGCAATCTGATTTTCGAGGAATTTCACCCGATGAACCTTGGAAAATCGATCAACTTCAGTTAAACCACCAAACCACAGTCTTCGAAAAAAATGTGGGCGACCTCGTATGAAACTCCGAACACTTATCTCCAATCCACCTCAGAGAAAACTCCGAGCACTTCGATACCCAAACCTTGATCTCCGAGAAACCATTGTGGAGGAACTTAAACCGAAAATGAGAACTTGGGTATAATGTTTTTGTTGTGATGTGAGATTTTATTTGAAAATATACGGATTATTTGGGACTCCAAAGTCCCAAGTTAGTGGGATTTCAATTTGTTTAAAATTAAAAACACCGAGATATCACTCGTGGTACCTATTTTAAAGCATGTGTACAATACAGTGGTACTAAACCACGTCTGAAATATTTTTAAAATTATGCATAATGTTAATTATACCGACAATGAACAGTTGTTAAGATTATTGATATGTGGTATTAGAAAAAAGTTCAAATAAAGCATATCGCCAATTTTATTAGTTTTGGATGTTATGGAATTTAATTTATGCGTATTTTATTTACACACCCCGAAAAATACTCTTCAAGGCTTAAAAATATATGTAGCCTCGCACAAATTCGAGTAGAAAAACATTTATTTCTGAAAAAAAATCATATATGCCTTGGTACTCCACAATTATTTTATGGTGGCTCGGGAGAGCTATTTAAAAAATCCAATACGAGTATGTACTCAAGCAATCTTGAGATTATTCACATCTAAAGTTTCGAACTGCTATAAATTTTAAATATATCAGCATAAAATAAATGCCACACTTATAAACTTGATATAGTTCCAGCATATATCTTTGGCATTTGCTTGTTGTGTACATCAGAGGTTATTACTCGGGCTCACATAATAATTTCTTTATTGACACGAAAAAATCCCCTTTAAGATTTAAACTAAAAAATGCATCTTTGGATTTGAGCAACTCTTTTTTTGAGCCATATTATTGTTTAAATTTTCACCCGGAGAACCTTATTGCTTAAATTTCGCCTGAGGCACCATATTGCTTGAATTTTCATGCGAGGCACCACATTCCTTAAATTTTTCCACTAAGAAACCACACATACCTTGAAATTCCGTAACTTTTTTAGGTTGCCTCGATGAAGACCATTTAAAGAATTAGTACGTGAATATTTGAGCGACTTTGTTAAAATGATGCCTTCCAGCATCCTTGACAAAATAATAATTATGAGCAATAATGTTAGAATGACATCTTTTGAATAACCTTATCAAAAAGGATATTTTTAGAGTGACCGTGGCAAAATAATATTTTATTTTGGAAAACATAGAAAATTATCTCAAACCTGGAACTCAAGCTACCTCATTGATAGTTCCTAGAGCGGCCTCAGTCATAGTATCCATAGTTGCCTCAGTCATGGTAACAGTCTGAGTAACGCCATACATGATCACTCGAGTAACCTTCTGAACAACGTCCTCCATGGTCATTCCGAGATATGATTTATTCGCATTGGGATGTAAATTACATGAAAATTCAAATCTGATATTTATTATTCACCTCAAGGTGACTCAACATGCTTATTGACTGAATTATTCTATATATGAATTAATATACCACTTCTAAGTTTGCTCATCTTTAATAAAATAATGGGATCATGAGATCAATAGCCACATGATATAAATGCACTCTATCATTCTATGCTATGAAAATGAGATTGAAAAAGTATGAAATATATGCTGTATCATATCAAACTAGCATCATGAAATTACACAGAACAATATGTTTTACAATTCCTCAAGTCATGATTTTGAGTTTATTTCATTCTCTTGACATAAAATAAAGGGGGCAACATATACCCCACATGATTATATATGGCATTATAATATGCCTCACAAGTTACCAATGGTTTTTGTGCCAGAATCAAAGATGATTTTTTTTCTTAGCAGATATTGAACGCACATGAGCAAATCAAGCTCGAGCAATTACATCAGGCCTTATAGATGTCAACCACAAATGCTCAAGAGATTTTTTTTAAATTTGGGGATATCACCCAGTGAAATGTATTTAATTGTATTCATATGGTGTTCTAACCGATGTATAAGTTTTTCTTTACTTTGCTTTGTCTTGAGATATAAGATAAAACAAACTAAAGAGGGGGGGAAAGTATTGTATGATGTAATAGTTAGTTGCATTGGATCCCAAGTGATAAGCGTACTCAGATTTGGTCATAGAATGCCATCATTGTCGAGGCATCACTAAAACTGACTTCGAACTAGTTCAGTATATCCATCGGTTGGCTCACATCTAACACTGACTACATGACATTATTTTCAGTGAAGTTACATGGGGAAGAAAATTTCCCTGAAAACCTAGAGCATTGATATAGAGTTTGCATACAAACCTTTCCAATGTTATGGTAAGTTGCCGAAAGTGGTGCATTATAGCTTTGATAAACCTTACTGATGTTGTGGTAAGTCGCCCAAAGTAGTGCATTATAGCTTCGAGAAACCTTACCGATATTGTGGTAAGTTACCCAAAGCGGTGCATTATAGAATCAAGAAATCTTACCGATATTGGGGTAAGTCGCCCAAAGCAGTGCATTATAGCTTCGAGAAACCTTACCGATATTGCGACAAGTCTCCCAAAGCGGTGCATTATAACTTCGAGGAACCTTATTGATATTTTGGTAAGTCGCCCAATGCGGTGCGTTATATATTAGAGAAGCCTTATCGACATTATGGTAAGTAGCCCAAAGTGGTGCATTATGGTCATGAGAAACCTTAACCTATATGGTAATCTCGAATTTCTTAAGGGACCTTTATGACTGCTCGACTAAGCAAGTTGGGTAGATTTAAAGCCCCAGTTTGCCTAAATCACCTTTATGGTCGCTCGACTAGGTAAATTGTTGTCGTTTAAAAGTCTTAGTTTACTTAAAGGCCTATATGGAACCTTGACTAAGTAAATTGGGCATTCTCGAAGCCCCAGTTTGCCTAAAGTACCTTTATAGTGACTCGACTAGGTAAATTATTATCGCTTGAAAGTCCTAGTTTACTTAAAGGGTCTATATGGAACCTCGACTAAGTAAATTGGGCATTCCTGAAGCCACAGTTTGCCTAAATCAACTTTATGGTCACTCGACTAGGTAAATTGTCATCACGTAAAAGTCCCAGTTTACTTAAAGGGCCTATATGGAACCTAGACTAAGTAAATTAGGCTTTCTCGGAGCCCTAGTTTACCTAAAGCACCTTTATGGTCGCTCAACTAGGTAAATTATTGTAGTTTAAAAGTCCCAGTTTACTTAAAGGCCGTATATGGAACCTCGACTAAGTAAATTGGGCATTCTTGAAGCCCCAATTTGCCTAACGCACCTTTATGGTTGCTTGACTAGGTACATTGAGGACACTTAAAAAATCTTGACAATTGGTTTTCATTGTTAAGTCACATATTTGGGTGGAGTTTGAGAAAAAATCTTGACAAGTTTTTTTCATTGTTAAGTCACATATTTGGGCGGCGTTTACAAAAAATCATAACAAGTGGTTTTCATTGTTAAGTCACATATTTGGGTAGAATTTGCGAAAATCATAACAAGTGGTTTTCAATGTTACGTCATATATTTGGGTGGAGTTTTATAAAAAATCGTAACATGTTGTTTTCATTGCTAAGTCACATATTTGGGTGGAGTTTACGAAAAATCTTAACAGTTGGTTTTCATTGTTCAGTTACATATTTGGGTAGAATTTGCGAAAATCTTAACAAGTGGTTTTCATTGTTAAGTCACATATTTGGGTGGAGTTTTACGAAAAATCTTAACAAGTAGTTTTCATTGTTAAGTCAAATATTTGGGTGGAGTTTGCGAAAAATCTTAACAAGTGGTTTTCATTGTTAAGTTACATATTTGGGTGGAGTTTTACGAAAAATCTTAACAAGTGGTTTTCATTGTTAAGTCACACATTTGGGTGGAGTTTGCGAAAAATATTAACAAGGGGTTTTCATTGTTAAGTTATGTATTTGGGTGGAGTTTTACAAAAAATCTTAGCAAGTTGTTTTCATTGTTAAGTCACATATTTGGGTGAAGTTTGTGAAAAATCTTAACAAGCATGTTTTCATTGGTAAAGTCACCTCATAGGTGTGAATTTGTGAAAAAACCTTGACAAGTGGTTTTCATTGTTAAGGAGTGATATTTTCCTTCTTATTCTTCGTTTGAACTCATAGTGTTTCATTCGCATGAAAATAATGATCACGAGGTTCTTCAAAAATAACCCATGAGATCAAAGCCTAAAATGTGAGATATGAGATAGAAGTATATCATCAAGCCAAAATGAAATATGATATAATTACCCAAGATCCACAATTTGATCGAACATGTCAAAACTGACTAAAAGAATGGGGGAAACCCTCAAAATACTCGTCCAAAATAAAAAACATAAGCACCAAAGATATCCCTCAAAACTATATGCAAACGTTATATGCACTTATACGCATGCTATAGATCGAACGTGATCACATGATGGATAAGACAAAGTTGAAACAAAGTGAGTGATATTTTGTACACCCAAATGATATATCGCAACCAAAGCATCACCACCCCAACTATGCATATGCGGGGCCAAATGTAGTCGGGACTTAAATAAATTAACCCCGCCCATTTCATAAAAAGAGATTAAATGATTTATAAAAGCCCTACTAATATTCGGGCACTGCAGTGGTTGTAATATTATTGCACGTGACTAATATATCACGTATACCACGAGTCTGACGGATTGAACTAGACAATACTCTAGTAATAATTTAAGTTAATTATTTGAGATACCACCACATATATTGTGACAAGTGGCATAATAAATATTGGACACTTGGTTCCACAGAAAACATGACACGTGTCAAGCCCACTTGGGCACCTTTTCTATATAAAAAAAGGTTTCCCCTAATTTAATAGGACGGTGGCCTTGGGGGCAAGGTAAGAAGAGGGAATCTAACTCTTCTCCCCCACAAACCTCTTAAGCTTCGTCATGGGTTTGATGGTGACGAACGTATTTTTATGGTTTTATCAATGAGTTTTACGTATTTTTCACGGTATATGGGCATTTGGAGGCAGTTAGCCGGATTGGGCACCCCCCAACCCCGCCCTAAAACCACCAAAGAACCGAGTTTTTCAGCGTATCGTACGGACCCTCGAACTACGCAGACTTTGATTACGTGAAGAGATGAATACGTAGGTGCAACAACCTTGCTCAAGTCTAAAACATGCTAAATGTGATGCATTCCCAAATCTGGACTACTCTCTTAGAAGCACCAACAATTATCCTCTCCTTGAGCTTATTATAGTAATCAACATGTTTTATACTTTAGATTATTTTCAATAGTTGTGTCTTATATTCATTTTTTAGAATCCTTACTAATTCATTTTCTTAATATTTTCAATTTTCCTAAAAGGGGGTGAGATTTCCCAAAGGGAGATAAGATTTGATCAATGGAGAGATTCATTTTCTGACAAAAAGGAAGATAAATATATGATTAAAAAGGGTTGAAGATTTGTTTTCTTACATTGGAATATTTATATTGTACTTCTAGAGAATGAGAGATTATGCTATAACATGTTGATTTTAATATTTAGTGATGTACTTTTATCAAAGTGATCTTTGAATCCTTTTATATCATTACCATTTCTTCACATACAATTTTAAATTTTATCAATGTTATGTATTATACTATATCAATTTCAATCGTTTGGAATATCATTTCCTAGTTCACTTATTTATAAGATGTTTCATCATATTTCTAATCACATTATTTCTTGATTTTATCCCATTTCCTTCATCGATTCTAAGACAAAAAGGGGAGAGATAACTCCTCATAGAGAAGAGATATTTCCTCTGAACAAGTGAGAGAATATTGAACCAAGACTAAGTGTTATTATAAAATTTTATGGATTAGTTTATGTGGAAATTAAATATTTGAAGAATAAACATAGTAAAAATTATTTATATACCTTATATTTTAGAGATGTTAGTTAAACTAAGTATTTTATCTTAAGTACTTGATGAATGATTTACATTATCATATTGAGTATTCATCTTATTACTTATGTTTCATTTTCATTTGATTATGCATTGGTATTTGATGTTCTTTCTGCGCATGATAGGAAATAAGTTTTAAAAGTACCAAATTATTGGGGAATATCAAGATTGATCCGAGTGTCTCATTTTTGTATTTTTGACTTTGTCCTTGATATGTTGTGTCATAGGTGATAGATTTGATTTATTTATTTGTAATTTTTATTTGTGTGTTTTGAATGTAAAATACAAAGGGTTATATATTAAGAGTGAATGTATACTCATGTTCCCTCCAGTTATTTGATTGTCTTGCTCTTGTGAACCAAAACACAATTTGATTCATAAATTAGGTTGATCTGGAAATATTCGTGTATAAGATTTCATGACTAGACATTTCCATCTTCACTCGAAAGCTACCTTATGCCATAACCAATGAAAAATCATCTTGATAATAAAGGTAAAGACTTATATGACTTAGAACCACCATTCGTTTAAAATAGCTAAATTTTATTTTCTTAAATTATAAAATGTGTTTTTTTTATATTTAGAAGACTGTTTTGGTTTCAATAACTCCTAATAATGTTGCCTCAGCTTGTGAGAATGAAGTGAATCATCGTTGCCCAACGAATTTTTTGCACTTTAAATGTGATTTTTTTAACTTCCCTACAGGAGCTTTGCTGAGGAGAAGGACCCATTTTCTGCAGTAAATTAACCCTTACTCGATTCCAACATGTAGTGACAATACAATCTAAAAGGAGCCAATAAAATCTAACGAGATAGTTTTCACCTTTTTGTCTTGAAATTTTTGTAGATTGACCCAAATATTTGTGGCTGATGGACTATAACCTCCTATTAAGTCATGTCTAATTAGTAACTTATGGAATGTTGTTCACACAACTTAATATTGTTTATTTAAGTAACTATTTTCTTCACTCTTTGGAGAGGTTGAGAGGGTTCATTTTTAAGAAAAAAAAATTCAGAGATAAAACAACTTGTATACTACTATTCTTAAGAGTTTTTTCTCTTTTGGTATTTGATTAATTTTATTTATTTTTTTCATTCCGAGTTTAAAGTTATTGAAGTTTGATTATTTCTTCTTACGAATTTGAAAAAATATTTTTCGTCTTTGTTCTTAATGGACTTTAAATTTTTGATAACTCAAATATACTTGTGAGATTATGGCGAGTGAGCCAAGCACCTTTATACACACCCTTCAACCTTTAGGACTCTCACCTCCTAGGCAATTGGAAATAAATTTTGTGGCTTCGCTTGATTCTACAAAATTTCAATTTCAACTGTAAAAAGACTTTGATTCATTTTGCTTTTGTAGACATAGGTTTAGACCAAACCCCATCATGATTATAAAGCGACCTTTATTTATTGGAGCCTTCTTGAGCCGAAAGATATGGCCTGAAAGAGAATTAGTGTAATTTATGCAGAAGAAGATAGTGTAAGATGTATTTCCATCTTTATAAGACCCATCATAGATCATTTTTCACTTGTTCAGCCCGTGGTTTTTCCCGTTGTGATTTATTTTCTCATACATCTTTATATTATGTTATTTCTTATCTTTTTCACATATCAATTCATCGCCTTGAATATAAGAAGATGAAATTGGATATCAATCATTTTGGTAAACTATGTAACATATAAATATGAAATTTTTAATTTTCCCATATAATGAATTAAAGGAAAATATTATGTCACTCTCACTAATGATTTTAATTTGGGTAGTCGAAGTAAGCCATCTTTCTCTGGCTTTTTCCTTAGTCCAATACACTATGTGCACACTCTAAACTTTGGGATATAGTGAGAAAATGTTTCATATTCTAGTCGAGTGCATGGAAAAAGGGAGAATGCAGTGAAAACTAGCCTTTTAGCTCCCCACTTTTGGTCTCGATAGCAGACTTTTATTGTAGATGTAGCAGACTTCAAGTAATATGAAACCAATACAATGCAATGGATGATGCAAGTGGTAATATTATGTGTCTATATATATTAATGTGTATTTTATGCAAGTTATTTGGAAGAACCTATGTGTAAAGGGATTCATACAATAATGTATGGGGGACTAAGTATAAACATTTATGTTTTTAAGGAGAAAAAAAATAATGTTTCGAGATGATCCCTAACTTTCATATAGATCAATTATGAACAATTATAGTAAGAAATACATGTAATGTACAAATAAAGATATGCGCTCAAATGGAAAAAAAAAATTTCATTCTCGATGGGGTCACCACTATGGTATTGTCAACTTATAGATCACATTAGAGTCCGCTAATTTTATCTTTTGGCTCGGGTTTCCAGGGATGCATTATTACTAGTTTAGTACAATTTGTTGCGATATGATAAAAATGAATGCCTGATTTTGATCAAATTCAATAGTTTTTCTATAAATAAACAACCAAAAGAGGTTAAGTTGTGCTTCAAGGGCTCACATTTGGGTATATATGCATACGTCTATAGTAATTCATCATGTAGTGTTCCGAGATCTTATTACTATAGGGGAATGTGTTAAGAACCCCATTTTTCTTTATATGATGAATATACTTGTGTTTATTTGCGCCTGCTTATAACTTCTTATCTAGGAATATAGAGATATCATATGTAGAAACCTTAATATTCACCATGCTTAAATATATAAATTTAGTTAGACCCAAAGAATGAACGGACTGATAAGTGCCTCTTTGTGTGTTCTTTTTGGAGTGATAGTGAGTGTTGTGCAGGAGATTGAGATCATGAGCCAAAACTCAATATAGATCTTATATAGTTGTGTCTTACAAGATGAAGTTGATGTATTTGGGTATGAAAAGAATTTCATGGTGTAGATATCTAGATAGTTGGGGTTGTGAATGGATGGGTGTGGATGAGAGGAGTTATTGTATGATATAGTTGTATATCTTTTGTATATAATATGATGTCTCTCGGAGATATCGAGATATATTGGTGGGAAATACATTATAGGAATGTATGGTAGTGGTAATATATTGGCATGGCATATTAAGGGGCTTGTGCTCACAAGCATGAACTCAATTTTGTGTCTACATACTCATCTACTTATTGGAATTTATGGGTTTATTTAGGTTGACAAAATCCTATTTTAGTCAACTTTGTGTTCAATTTAAAATGGGATTTAATATTGGGAACACACTTATTTCGAGATTATTCTAAGTTCTAGCACATTCTCCTCCGCGAGGAGTATAATGTGGTATACTCGTATATACAAAGCCATAAATTAATGGATTAGAAATTATTTTTCAAATTACCCATTTGTAACACGAAACATGGTTGAAGTGTAATGGAAAAGATAAAGTCCCATATAGATAGAATTTTAGAAATGAGTGTAGTAGATTATGACCTGATTTCGCTAATAAGTTTGGTGTCCTTGAAGTTTTCCAACTCTTTGAACAATGGAGGAACTCCATGGGTTTGGATTGACTTCTAAGCTAACATGTGCATGGCTTGGTTCAGCAGAACATGGGCTAGGGGCAGGGTCGTGGATTTTGGGCTTTGTCTTAGCCGAAGTATTAACTTTTGCGGCTAAATATTGGGTTTTTTACAATTATTTAAGTCCACCATAGCAGTTATAATTAGTTATAACACCTCCTAATTTTCGTTTGGGTAATTATAAATTAGGACCTTGCTTTATCTTTTGTAGTTTATTTTTACAAACATTTTTTCTATTAGAATCAGCCCATTTTGTTCACATAAAAGAGAATTCTTCTAATGTTGGTTCGTTTGATTCTCATAATTTAAAGTGTTGCTATTACAAGGAGTTAATTGTTGCATCTTGTGAGATGATTGTCATTGAGTCCATGGAGCACTGTTGTAGGGAAAATTTTGTAGTGAGGAAAAAGTGTTGAACACTTTCATTAATCATTTTTTCTCTCCATATAGTCACTTTAAGTCTATGTGTGTTCATTCATAGGTCACGAATATTGCATATTAGCGCCCTTTAGTCTTACGCATTCTATCATAATTGTGTCTGTTAATTCATATTTTTGTACTCATTTATTGGTTAACCTTGATTTTTGATATATGTGTTGTGCACGATTGATCTGAGTTTTTGATGGTATTGTAATGCTTAATGGAATAATACGTTGCATTTTGAGAAAGTTACGTCATTTGAGACAACTTTAGGGGCAATTCCATGATTTAAACATTATGTCCCGGTTAGCGGGACTGCATGGAAGTGTATTTCGTCAAGTTAGATTAATATGGATGCAAACGGAAACATTATTTTGAGTTAAAATATTAAAGTTATAGTCGTATTCATTTGATGCAATGATTCCCTTTTGAGAGAAGATTGGTCCTAAAAATAAGGGATCGATGGATCGACACCCTGCCATCGATCGATTAATCATTTTGATTTTTACTTAATCTACAGACATTAGAAACTCTTCCCATTAATTGATCAATCGGCGAACGGTTTATCTATCAATAGTACCATTTTCTCAAAATATATGAGACCAATATGCATTTATCAGAACCATAAATCAATCGATGAAAGGTTGATCGATCGATCATACCAGATATTTGGCAATTTGGGCTATTTTTTTCCTTTTCCTTTAATACACTTACCATATATATGTAAGTTGTAATGTATTTCATTATTCATATTTATTAGTTTTATCTTACATTAGTTTTAGGTTTGGGATCTCATCTCTTGTTCTTATCCCAATTGTGTTGTAAGTGTACTATTCATTGTCTTCCTCCTTTAATTTAAGCTTCCATTGTTATTTTTTTTTACCTTATTAACTTAGTTGCTTTCGATATTTATTACTTTTTTATTTCTTTCAATAAGAGAGTAGTTATCTAAGTACTAGGGTGATTCATTATAAACTGAGGTGTAACCTCTATTAATAGCGTTAATTCAACAATCAAAGTGCTATCAACACTTGGAATATAACAAACTCTTTTGTATAACCTCAAAAAATAATGAATACAAATGACTATCAATAATGGACCTCCAAAGTGTGACACCCCGCCAATTCTAACCTTAGGTGATCAGTCCATTATTAAATTAATAGAGAATTAAGGTAAAAGTCATTTTCCTTCCTATATTTAGATTTTTAGGACAATGCTTTTCAAGTTTATAAATGTAGTCCTTGTGGTGCAATAGCATTTATAAATCTAGTCCCTGTGATACAATACCTTTATTTTTTTTGGTCCGCGCCAGCGGCACTATTTTTCACATTTTTTCATTGTATTTTTAGTAAAGGGACTAAATTTATAAAATTATATGGAGTGTCCTATTTTTATACACTTTGAGCACTATGAGTACCTTTTCTCAAAATCCCCTTAAATTAAATATGAATCATTAACGGTGTCATTATTAGCATCACCGTCGAAACATATTTATATTACTAATACCCTAATGGTTCGGTGTCCAAATTTTAATCTTGTTATTAACATGCAAAAAATTTAAACTAATAAATCACATTCACCATTCCAGTAAACATAGTAATGAATGATAAAACAACGAGATGAATAAATTTGCCTGGAATAAGCACTCTAGACTGAAATACAAATACAATCATCCATAATATAAATTCAAACCCAATACTGGAAATAAAATAAAAGTACAATATCTCTGAAATAACCACTAGCTAGAGATGGGTGACATGCACAACTGAGATAGAGAAATGATGAACAAGAACGGATAGAAATGGAGGCGTCTACTACTGAGGTCCTACAACGTCCACAACAGTTGTAGTACGTCAAAGATGAAGGAACTCCTAAGCCTGATGTCCCTATGGCTGGGCACATAAAAGGGTTTTAGAAAAATGGATTTAAAACGGGTCAGAGTCTAAGTAAAATAGTTTGAAAATATTTTGCAAGTATTTAAAATGCATTAAAGAGAAGATATTTTCTACATATTAACTTTATGTGCCCTCACTTCAGATCCTCACCTCTCAACCAATATGCACGCCTAACATATACTTCTAAACCAACCTAGTTACGCTACCCCGCCCAACTATTTTGAATTAAGTCTCTCCCTGCCAAATATTTCATTGTGCCCACCTGTATTGCCCACAAAATACATTATCAATTTCTAACTCTCTTTGTCAGGAAAAATCACCAATTAAATATTAAGTTCCCACATACTTTAATTACTGTAAATATCACTATCTATCTTATCTACTAATGCACACATAGTAGAATAAATCACGCGTATATATATTTACATCACTCTTATAATATATACGAATACGACGTACCTAGGTGGAGACCTGCGATGTGGGCATACTCTGCTATCAGGTCATGGTACGTCATGTACCAAGTAAACGACATCTGGTTCAGAATCGCTCTCGAACCATATATTCAAAACTCACACAATTTGGAGGCAAACATAGTTCCCAATGGATTCATCAGGATAAGGTTGTCCACGACACGGAACTTTCCGTGATAGCAAGCAACCTAGTTATGTTCACACAAGAGAATTCACACAATAATAATTCTCATTATATATTCCCGAGTATCCCCCATTAATAGAAGTGTGCCAATTATTCTTTAAAGTATTTCAGTAGGTTCCCTACTAGTATAAGTCATAGGTTTTCTCACCTTCACCGTGACTCATTCTCATTCCCCGAATTCACTACATTACGAATTACAGCAATTAATCTTGGCCTTAATTTATCTCACTTATGACTAAGTCCCAATCCTACCATTAACCTACTTGTAACCAAAATATCTCTCACAATGTTTTAAAAGTATCCCATAAGTTCCCCCACTCATCGATTTCAAGTTCAAGCAAAAATATGGAAAATTGTCAAAATCTAGGAAACCGAATCGATTCGCCCCTGGGTCGAACTTATTCGAAAACTGTCAGGTCTTCTTCTTCCTCTATACAGTTGCATTTTCTCCATTTTTCTTACCCAAAACCTCGTCGTTCTTCACCAAAATTACAACCAAGATTCCAAAACATTATATACACATATAAGGGTGATTTCCAATGTAAATATATCATCAAACCATCAAGAATCCTACCCAAGAACTGATTATTTCATAATTATTCTTCCATGCCTATAGATCATTAAATCCATATTTTTCCATTTATATTATCCCATATATTCTGATTTCGTCTACAAATCATATAGGAGTTTAATCTACATGCAAATCCAACCTAACATTTAGAATTAAGTCTCCAATTTTAAGTCAAAATCATTTATTCATGGGTATTATTTAATTCTACTCTAACATGGATAATATATGCACTCAATTTAAAAAGACAAACACTTGTCTGATATTGTAGTTCTGATTCTCTGCAAAAAGGTGTTGGGGGTGGCCTTCCTCTCCTCCCAATCTACACTCCGGTGGTGGTGGTGGTGGTGCAAAACTGTTGTGGAATCCCTTGAAACTCCTTCTCTTCCTCCTCTAATGGCCTTTATGTATTTTTATAACTTCTAGTACTAACCCCCTCAACATAACTGATGATATAAACCTCTAAAATTCGTAGGTACCTTTTCATCAAAAGTTCAAAAGACGAAATTACCCCTCTAGGGTGCTGGTTTGGCCTAAAAATACCACGGGACCCAATCCAAACCCTCGAGTACACTTTTCTGACTATTTTGACTATTTCAGACACTTTGGAACACTTCAAATGACCATTTGGATGACCCATGATTAAATTATAGTTTATCTCAAAAATATGATTCCCGACATGACCGACACGCATGCACCGACTAAATTTACCGTAACTGACGTATGTCTCACTCACGACAATCATAATACGTTCTTATCAATTTATTACTCATTCACTAAGTAATATTCTATATAAATAAATAGTAACCCTTGTCTCGATAATTAATAATTATTTTAACCCGGATTAATTTTCTATTAATTTTCCATTTTAATTTAATTTATCCCAAGATAAAAATCATTAAAATTACGGGGTGTTACATACTCCCCCTCCCCCCTAATAACAGAATTTCATCCAGAAATTCGAAAAAAATATGTGGTATAAATAACTCTGGATAATTATCACGCATCTCATCCTCGCGCCCCCAAGTAGACTCGTCGGCATTATGGGGCCCCCACTGAACATGTACAGGTGGAACTACCTTTGACCTCAGTCTCCTCTCACTATAGGCTAGGATAGAAATTGACCTATCCTCGTATGAAATATTGGGATACAAATCAATCTTCTCCAATGAAATGTGAGTGTGAGCTAACTCATCCCGGAGATATCGCCTCAACGAAGAAATGTGAAATACATCATGAATCCGATGCAAGTGCTCAGGAATCCGATTCTATATGCAACTGGCCCAATCCGCTCAATGATAGGGAATGGCCCCACATACCTTGGTGCTAACTTCCCTTTCTTCTCGAACTTCATTATCCCCTTCATAGGAGATATAAGTAGTAACACATGGTCCCCCACATTAAACTCCAAGAAGAACCGCTTGGAATAAACATAACTCTTCTGTCTATCCTGAGCTATCCGTATACGACTCCGAATCAACTCAATTTTGGCCGAAGTATCCTAAATTAACTATGGTCTGAGAAGCTTGTTGTCCCCTACCTCCAACCAACAAGCGGGCGAACGACAAGGTCTACCATACAACACCTCGAATGGTGTCATGCCAATCGTAAACTGATTAGAGTTATTATACGCAAACTCCACCAGTGGAAGATACTACTCTCAACCTCCTTTAAAATCAAGGATACACATCCGTAACATATCTTCCAACATCTGATTCATCCTCTTTGTCTTCCCGTCCGTATGTGGGTGATAGGTCGTACTCAATCGCAACTCGGTACCCATAGCCTCCTGAAAACTCTCCCAAAAATGAGACACAAAGATCTAGTCCCTGTCGAACACAATATCAATTGGCACCCCATGCAGTCTCACTATCTCAGCGATAAAAATCGTGGTCCCGTTGTATAATCCATCTGGAATGATAGAAAGTGGACTTCCTTGGTCAAATTATCCACTATCACCAAAATGGAATGTGATGTAGGCAATCCGGTAATGAAATCCATGGAATTGTTCTCCCATTTCCACATAGAAATATCTAACGGCTATAGAAACCGTACAGGTATCTGATGGTTCACCTTCACTATTTGAGAAGTAATACACCTCAAGACAAACTCTACAATGTCTCTCTCTATCTCAATCTAATAATATTGTCGTCGCATATCCTGGTACATCTTATCCCCTCCAGGATGTAACGCAAACCATGAATCGTGCGACTCTATCATCACCGCGTGTCGCAAGTACTCTCCCTTTGGGACAATCAATCTCATGTTACAGTGTAAGCCTCCCTCTGAACACATGGAGTACGACTCTTATCCCCCGACTAAAAGCTATCGAATCTGATCTTGACAGAACAAATCCGCCTGTACCACCCTCGTAACAATATGGGGGGTGACGGTCATAATCGACATAAATGATATGTCAACTGAATCCTGATGTCCTAGCTCCTTCCATTTCGCCTTCCAAATTCCAGCTACATCCCCCACTGGCCCGCGACTCAATGGGTCTACCACCACATTAGCCTTCTTTGAGCGATAATGGATATCAAACTGATGATCTATCACAAATTCTAGCCACCAATGCGGATGCATATTCAACTCGCTCTGAGTGAACAAATATTATATTGACATATGATCTATCAATAGGCAAAATCTCTCCCCCAAAAGGTAATGTCTCCAAATTCGTAGCGCAAACACGACTGTCGCTAACTCCAAGTCGTGGGTGGGATAATTCCTCTCGTGAGGCTTAAGCTTGCGGGAAGTATAAGCTATAGCCTGATCCTCCTTCTATAGCACACCCCAAGTCCCTGAAAGGACGCGTATGTAAAAATAAGTAACTCCACTCCTGTCGTGGGCAGTGCGAGCACTGGTGCTGAAGTCAACTTGTCCTTAAGATCATCGAATTCCAACTGAAGAGAATCATCCCAGATAAAGGGTACCTCTTTGCGAGTCCAATTAGTCAACGAACCCGTAATCTTCTAAATCCCCGAATAAATCGTCGGTAGTACCCGACTAGCCCCAAGAAACTGTGCACCTCCCTTGGTGTCGTGGGGTGTCCCCACTCCCTCACCGCTGACACCTTCCTCGGATCCACTAATATCCCCCTGGCGGATATAATATGAACCAAAAAATATACCTCACATTTCCAAAATTCGCATTTCTCAAACTTTGCGTACAACTGGTGCTCGCACAATGTCTGTAAAACCTGACGCAAATTCTCGACATGCTCCTCCTCAGTCTAAGAATAAACCAGGATGTCATCAATAAGGACAATGAAAAATTGATCCAAGAATTCTCTGAACACCTTGTTCATCAAGTCCATGAACACACTTGGCAAGTTGGTTAGTCCAAATGGCATAATCCAAAAGTCATAAGACCCATATCTAGTCAGAAAGGCAGTCTTCGATACATCTTGCTCCCAGATGCACAACTGGTGATACCCTGATCTCAAGTCTATCATAGAGAAGTAGACGACTCCTATCAACTGGTCGAGTAAGTTTTTGATTCGAGGCAATGGATATTTATTTCGTGTTGTGACTTTATTCAACTCCCAGTAACCCACGCACAGGCATAGAGATCCATCTTTCTTCTTCGCAAACAACACTAGGGCACCCCAAGGTGAGGTACTCCTACGGATAAAGACCTACCCTAAAAGATGCTCGATATAGTCTCATATCTCCCTCATCTCCATAGGAGTCATAAGATTAGGATCACGAGCTATCGGTCGAGTGCTCGATGCTAAATCAATAACAAAGTCTTTCTTTCGGCTAGGCGGTAACCCTGATATCTCCTACAATACGTCAACGAATCCACACACAAGTAGGATTGAATTTAGGGAAATCACTACCCCTGAGAGGTCTCCTCCCCTATATAATACAAGTGAGTTAACGATCCTCCTTTAGGACGGGGCATCGCCACTAAGAACATCTCCTGGTCGGGAATCGCAAACACAATTCTCCCACTATAAACAATCAATCATGGCCCTGTACGCTACTAGCCAATCCATACCAATAATGGCGTCATACTCCAACATATCTAACAAAAGCATATCGACGGGCAAAACTAGCCTCCCGATGTCTATATTCACACCCCGACAAATGAAGAAGATAAGTGTCTCGTTACCTAGTGGTGAGTCTAAACACATGACTGTACTATCGATCATGTCTAACAATCTTGCGGCTTGTGAAAATCTAGTGGCTATAAACGAGTGTGAAGCCCTAGTGTCAAATAAAATACGCCCCAAAGTCCCATGTGTAAGAAACTTACACTCAACTACGGGTAGAGCCTGTGGAACTGTAGCCTAGTGGACGTTATACACACGTCTGTACTGTAACTGCCCCAGTTGAGGTGGGGCTACTATTGTGACTCGTACTGCAGGCAGTGCAGGTACTAGTGCTGGTGTTGAGAGGGCAGCAAAAAAAAATAGGCCTCTAGGGCACCTAGCTAGAGTCCTATTGTTGTGGAACTCTGCCCTTATCAGGGGCTTGTGGCAATTATTGCCACATATGAAACATTTGCCCCTGAAATTTCCTCTCCTTTGGACCTTTTAGCAACTACTCCCTCCCCCTTAGCCCTGATGACCCTATTAAAAATGCTATTGGCTAGTCTGGCCCAACTGACCTTGATGGCCATGCCTGAATCCACCCTGCCCCTTCCTGAAATCTCCTAAATGAAAACGTTTAGCAGCATCCCCCTGATGGGAACCCTTCTAACCCTGTCTCATTTGAATCTGAGTCGGTTGTGACTCACTGGCACTATTACCCCATGTCCTACACTACTGGTTGGACTCCCCTGAGCACTTTTTTCCTTTCACATGGAAGCGATGGTCCTAACAGTGCAGTAAAGTTGCATTCAACACATCTGTATACGACATCAAAGTGGGATTACCCAACAAATGTTGTTGGATTCTCCAAGTAAGACCATCCATAAATAACTGTATCATCTTCTCTTCCGTGCTCACCTCTTCGGCAACAAAATTTTCCAACCTAGTAAATTCTTCCTCATACTCAGCTACTGTCCTCCCTTCTTATAAAACCTCTAAGAATTTTTTCTTGATCTCTATCTAAATGGCGGATGGAAAGTACTTGCGATCGAACTGCTTCCAGAATTCCTGAATCGGCATGCTATCTCTCTCATGTGCAGTGGTAATGGACTCCCACCACTGTAAGGATGCCCCCACTAGATTAAAAGTAGTTAGTATCTATCTCTATACATCAGTGCACTCATACATCCATAAATGCCACTGGATGTCCTTCTTCCATTAATAATCAGCAACGACATTGGAGGTCCCTTGAAACTCGGGAGGATAAGCCTTCTGAAAGGCATCTCTGACTCGCTCCCAGGAAGAAGGAAACAAATGTGTCTGATATGGAGCCACAACCTGAGGCTGGGGTGGCAGCTGTGGTGCCTACTGAGCAAAATTAGTCAAAGCCGCATTAACTGCTCGTGCCACAATGGCTGCAACCTGGACAGCATTCATAGTCCCTGGCACCTGTTCTGGATGTGGCTCGGGTTGTGCATCTGGGGTGGCTCATGGTGTAGGCATCTGAAAAGAAAGAGATTTTCCATAAGTCCACAATTCGATATATCTCAAAATATCTAAAGATGTAAATGCGTAATCATGAATACAACAATCCTAATAGTAGGTCTCTATATCAAAGAATGCTACTCTGGAAACTTAACAAGTTCCAACACATCCTAAGGACACTAGAACCTGGTGCTTTGATACAATCTGTGACACCCCACCTATTCTAATATTGGTTGATCAGTCCATTAATAAATTAAACAGGAATCATTAATGGTTTCATTCTTAGCATCATTGTTGAAACATATTTATACTACTAACACCCTAATGGTCTGGTGTCAAAATTTTAATATTGTTATTAACATGAAAATTATTTAAAATAATAAATCACATTAACCATTCCAGTAAACATTGTAATATATGATAAAACAACGAGATGAATAAATGTGCCTGGAATAAGAACTCCAGACTGAAATCCAAATTCATCCTTCTATAATAAATCCAAATCCAATACTGGAAATAAAATAAAAATGCAATGTCTCTGGAATAACCACTACTAGCTAGAGATGGGCGAATTGCCCGATTGAGATAGAGAAATGATGAACATGAACTGATAGACGTGTAGGCATCTACTACCGAGGTCCTGCAACATCCACAACAACTGCAGCACATAAGATGAAGGAATTCCTAAGCCTGTCGTCCCTGTGGTTGAGCACCTAAAAGGCTTTTACAAAAATGAATTTGAAACGGGTCAGACCCCAAGTAAAACAGTTGGAAAATATATTGCAAGTATTTAGAATACATTAAAGAGGAGATATTGTATACATGTTATCTTTACGTGCCCCCACTTGAGATCCTCACCTCTCAACTAATGTGCACGCCTAACTTATACTTCTAAACCAACCTAGTTACGCTATCCCGCCTAACTAGTTTGAATTAAGTCTTTCCCTGCCATATATATCATTGTGCCCGCCTGTATTGCCCATACAATACGTTATCAATTTCTAACCCTCTTGGTCAGTAAAAATCACCAATTAAATATTAAGTTCCCACATACTTAAGTTACTTTAAGTATCACTATCTATCTTATCTACTATTGCACATGTAGTAGAATAAATCACACGTATATATATTTACATCACTCATATAATATATATCAATACGACATCCCTAGGTTGAAACCTGCGATGATGGCATACTCTTCTATCAAGTCATGGTACATCACGTACTAAGGATATTTGGTTCAGAATAGCTCTCGAACCATACATTCACAATTCACACAATTTGAAGGCGAATATAGTTCTAAGTCTTTTGGCTACGTACACACCTAACGTACCCAAATAACTGGTCACTCATACACACAAGTAGTTCTCAATACCTAACTTCTATGTTCTGAGGTACAAGTAAAAATCCCATAATGGGCTCATCAGGATAAGACTATCCACGACACGAAACCTCCCCTGATAGCAAGTAGCGTAAGTATGTTCACACGTGAGAATTCACACAATAGGTATTTCACACAACCTATATATATGTAGAATAAGTATAGGTCTACACACAACCTATAATATATGTCCCGTACGTAGAATATATAAATCCCAAATATCCTACGTATTATCAAATTTTGATTATACTTCTTATATTATATTCTCGAGTATCTCCCACTACTCGAAGTGTGAAAATTATTCTTTAAAGTATTTCAGCAAGTAATTCAGACCTGCCCTACTGGTATAAGTCATAGGTTCTCTCACCTTCACCGTGACTCATTCTCATTCCCCGAATTCATTACCTTACAAATTACACCGATTAATCTTAGCCTTAATTCATCTCAGTTATGAATAAGTCCCAATCCTACCATTAACCTACTAATAACCAAAATATCTCTCACAGTGTTTTAAAAGTATCCCATAAGTTCCCCCGCTCATCGATTTCAAGTTCAAGGCTAAAATAGGGAAAATTTTCAATATTTGGGAAACATAATTGATTCTCCCAAGGGCTGAATCGACTAGCCTGATTGAATTGATTCAAAAATTGTCAGGTCTTCTTCTTCCACCACGAAATTGCATTTTTCTTACCCAAAACCTCATGGTTCTTCACCAAACTTACAACCAAGATTCCCAAATATTATATACACATATAAGGGTGATTTCCAATGTAAATATATTATCAAATCATTAAGAATCCTACCCAAGAACTGGTTATTTCATAATTACCCATAAAACCCTAATTTTATGATCTTCCATGCCTATACATCATTAAATCCATATTTTTCCCATTTATATCATCCCATATATTCTGATTTCGTCTTCAAATCACATAGGGATTTAATCTACATGTAAACCTGGGTATTGTTCAATTCTACTCTAACATGGATAATATATGCACTCAATTAAACAAGACAAACACTTGGCTGATATTTTAGGTCTGATTCTCTGTAAAAAGGTGTTGGGGTGTCCTTCTTCTCCTCCTGATCTACACTCCGGTGGTGGTGTTGCAAAAATGTTGCGGGAACCCTTGAAATTTCTTCTCTTCTTCCTCTAATGGCCTCTCTGTATTTTTGTAACTTCTAATCCTAACCCCCATAACATAACTAATGATATAAACCTCTAAAATTCGTAGGTCCCTTTCCCTAAAAAATCCAAAAGACCAAAATACCCGTCTGGGATGCCGGTTTGACCTAAAAATGCTCCGAGACCCAATCCAAACCCCCGAGTACACTTTTCTGACTATTTTGACTCTTTCAGGTACTTTGACGCACTCTAAATGACCATTTGGATGAACCATAGTTAAATTACATTTTATCTCATAAATTTATGTTCCGACACGACTGACACGCGTGTTCCGAATAAATTTATCATAACTGTCGTATTTCTCACTCGCAACAATCATACAACTTTCTTATCAATTTATTACTCATTCACTAAGTAATATTCTATATAAATCAATATTAACCCTTGTCTCGCTAATTAATATTTATTTAAACCCGAATTAATTTTCTATTAATTTCGCATTTTAATTTAATTTATTCCAATATAAAAATCATTAAAATTACGGGGTGCTACACAAAACAGCCACCTAGTGGGAGAAAGAAGCAAGTACTCTAGACACACCCCATAAGGTAGCGTAAACACCAAGGTAATCATTTTCAAAGATCAGCATGTATTAAATTCTTATGTTCTTGGTGAAGATTGAACAAAAGAATTCATGGCCAAAACATATTAAAGCTCTTGTAATAAATATATCTCATCATTTTGCAACAACTCTCTCCCAAAATCACTTTCTCTGTGTGATATCTTCTCTTAAAGGATATATGGGGATATATACTTAGTCTATAAAATACACTCGAGTAATACGAGGGGCATTAAATTCTAAGTCAGACCCCTATGGCTCCGCATCATTAGCATTAAATACAAAGTTATGCCACCATGCTTCCATGTCACTATCATTAAATGATGGGAAAAGGCTTAAGTGACTAGATGTGTGTCAGGAGGCTGCCCACATGTGGTAGCGCGCCAAATCGCCAACCAATCCTCAAACCACCAAGGTAAACTCAAGTTTGGAATGGACATATGGTAGTTCACGCATGATGTCATGGGATATTTGTGGGGAAATCTTTGTTACTTTATACAAAGACCACCTATACCAAATCAATGGACAAGGAAACTCATGGTTGCTTGGATGGTTTTCCATCGGGTGGTGCTCCCTCAGGTGATGCTTTATCACATGAGTTTGTGTTTTATCTAGTGCATTTAAAGAGGTTAAGTCATTACTTAACCTTGCCTTGCTTCTCAATCCTCTAAAATATTTACCTCGTAGGTTCCCTAAGTGAGGTTGGTCGATAGAGCATGAAAGTTATCCCAAGTCCTGCCAGACCTAGTCACTCGTGGATATCGAGTAACCTCAATAAAAATTACAATATGCATCATAAATAAAAAAACATAAGTAACAAAAAATACAAAGGTTCTTCGAACAACTCCCTCGAAAAATCTTCCTCCTTGATCCTTTTATCGTTTGCACTGATTTTCTTGATTCCTTTGTGCTTGCTCCAGCTTCCTCTCTCCTAGTTTGAGCTGGCTTAAAAGCAAGCTTGCTTGACTCCTCACACTCCTTTGTAATTCCATTAATATTTGTTAAATCCTTCTCAATTATTTCATCTAGTATATTAATGAGGGGGATTATATCTAATCAGGAGTTTATCTTTAAGCCCCCTACATTTCCCCCTTCGTAGAGAAATTTGTTACGCGGGTAACACTACTAGAAAAATGACAATTAAGGATAACAATTTTCCATCCCAAAAGACCGTTTGTTATCCCCAATATTATTTAGGACAGGCATAAGGATTGAAAGAGCCATCCTATTAGTTGGGCATCATAAAAGGCTAAAAGGACAACAGTGGCTGACCTTTTTGAGTTTTTAGGACAACGGGAAGCCTTATTTTCATCTCCGTCCTTTTAAATCCATATACTACTATATGTTTATAAAGACAAATATTTTTGTCATTTGAAACAGGGTATTAGGGACAAAAGCAACTGTCCTAAATTGATTTTGGCGCATAAAATGTCGCGCCAAATTAATATTTTAAAAGACAATTGTAGTTATCCTATATATATATATATATATATATATATATATATATTATAAATTGTATTGTAGTGAGCCTAAATTCAATTTGTAATATAATAACAGTAAATTAAAAAACCAAAAATGCAAAATCATATTATATCAAAATTTAACTTTTAAAATAATAGCAAAACCAAATAGTATATAATCACACTTTATAAAATAAACACCACCACATACTTTCTTATTGTCATTTCCACTTCCAAGTTAGTTACATCGATACATAGTGAAGCTTGGTTATCTAATCCCTCCTCTCGTATCATACGAGCAGTTTTAATCCTAGCTTCTACTAGAGTTTATCTCTTGGCCGTCATGACTCTTTCTTGTATCTCATTTTCTAAATCTGCACGCATCATATCAATTTCTTCTTGATGACAATTCTCTTGCCCCTCAACCTCTTCCCGATAACGATTCTCTCGCTCATTGGCCTCCTTCTCTAGTAGAGCAATCTCATTATGATAATAATGAGATGATGTGGTTGAACATGAGAACTTGGTTTAATACATGCTCCCATACACAATGCTTGTCCATGTTTGTCCAGTCCTATCACTTCCTCAAGTACATCTTCCGTCACTTCATCATCATCATCCTTCCCTTAATCCCATCATACTGGGTCGCCCATATGGATTCTCCTTTTCCATTCTAATCTATTATATGCATTATTATCATTCAAGTTTAATTCTTTAAGGTCTCTCCTAATAATTTCCACCCACAATAGCTTAGGGTGACCACTTTTTCTTTTACCCTCCATTTCCAACAATCTTCCTCTTTTTACAGGGGCATCTACTGGTCAACGCAACACATGACCGTACCACCTAAGTATAATTTCTCTTAATTTATCGCTAATGAGAGTTACTCATAACTTTTTTCTCACGTATTGGTTTTTAATCTTGTCCTTTCAAGTAATTCCTATCATCCACCGGATCATCCTCATCTCACTAACATGAAGACTTTGTTCATATTTTTTCTTTAACACCCAAGATTCTTCTCCACATAGGATCGCTGGCCTAACAACTATTCTATAAAATTTTCCTTTTAATTTATTAGTTATCCTCTTATCGCATAACACCCCACTCGTTTGTCTCCATTTCATCCAACCAGATGATATTCTACTCGTAACATCCTCATCAATATTCCCACTACTTTGTAACAATGAACCTACATAACAAAATTTATTAGTTTGGTTTATCATCTTTTCTTCAATCTTTAACATTGTGTTATTCGACGTCTCATTATTAAGTTTACATTCCAGAATTTCTGTTTTATTTCTACTGATTCTTAGACCCTTAAATTCTAAGGATTCTCTCCAAGTATCTACTCTCATCTCTAAGCTTTCCTTTGAAGTGTCTACGAACACTATATCATCCACAAAAAACATACATTATTGGATATCTTCTTGTGTGTCCTTAGTAATCTCATCTAAGATTACGGCAAATAAATAAGGACTTAAGGCCGATCCTTGATGTAAACCTACTTTAATTGTAAAGCCAATAGTTTCTCCACATATAGTCTTTACTCTAGTCTTTGTGTTATCATACATATCTTCAATAACTTTAATATAACTCATAGGTATTCTTTTCCTCCATAAAGCCTGCCAAATTATATCCCTAGGTACTCTATCATAAAAAAATTCTAGATCTATAAATACCATATATAAATTTCTATTCTTACTTCTAGATTTCTCCATTACCTGTCTTAATAAGTAAATAACTTCCATGGTTGATCTCCTTGGCATAAATCCAAATTGATTGAGTGGTAGCACATCCAATTGTCTTTTAATCATTTCTTACAAATTAAGAAAAAAAAACTTACAACATAATTAACCTCTTTTAGTAATTGCAATTTGCAAATATCCACCAAAATAAAATTAAGAATGTTACTAAGTTTACATTGCATTTATCAACGTATTTATACCTTTATACCAACTGATCCATCATCATCGTCATCATCATCATATTTGAGATCCTTTTTCTTACGTTCCCATCCCCAAACACTTAATTTGTCGATGGGTTCCTATTTTGACTTCATCTAATTTATATTAAAATAGAAAACATGTTAAGAAAATCCAAAAAGAACACATATATAATCATATTAAAGTAAGAACATAAATACTAACTTATTGTTTTATTACGACAATTGAAGTTTTCCCAATTTTATAGTGTGAACACAAATATACTCGGTTAATTATATCCCTATCTGCCACTCATTGCAAGTGAAAATAAGTAATGTTAATGACATTTCAAGTTACTTATAATTGTTTGTATATCCTGCCCACTAATACAATTTTTTTTTAAATGACAGATTTTCATTTGTTCTTACATGTAATCTAACCCGTTTAATCATCAATAATTAAAAAATGCAGTATAAATTCCCTTCCACCAATTCAAAATAGGTCCCACCCTCCCCCATAGACCCATGCCATGAGCCCAAACATCCCCACACCCCACCCGAACCAAAAATAACTCCCACCTTCCCCACCGACACAATGTATTATTTTTAAAACATTTCGATAGAGTTTACTTTTTTTTTGCATGTAATTCAACCTGTTTAATCATCAACCTTAACATCAATAATTAAAAAAAAACTTATAAATTCGCTTCCACCAATTCAAAACAGCCCCCACCCTCCCCCATACATCTCGCTCGAACATAAAACATCCCCTACACCCCACCCTTACCCAAGCTAGCCCCCACATCCCATCTGAACCCAAAACAACCCTACACCCCATCCGAATCCAAAACTGCCCCACCCTCCCCCACAGACCCGAACCCGAACGCAAAACATCCCCACACCCCAACCGAACCCAAAACAACCCCCACCCTCCCTACCTATACAATGTATATATTTCTTTAAATCGACAGAGTTTTCTTTATTTTTACATGTAATTTAACCTATTTAATCATCAACATTAACACCAATAATTAAAGAAAACATATAAATCCCTTCCACCAATTCAAAACAGATCCCACCCTCCCCCACACATCCTGCTCGAACTCAAAACATCCCCCACAGCCCACCCTTACCCAAAATAGCCCCCACATCCCACCCGAACCCAAAACACCCCCCACTCTCCCCACAGACCCGTGCCCAAACCCAAAACATTCCCACACCCCACCGAACAAAAAATAACCCCCACTCTCCCCACCGATACAATGTATTATTTTTAGAAAATTTGGATAGAGATTTCATTATTTTTACATTTAATCCAACGTATTTAATTAACAATAACATCAATAATTTTAAAAACCTATAAAATCCCTTACACCAAATCAAAACCGACGCCACACATCCTGCGAACTCAAAACATTCCCCATGCCTTACCCTTACCCAAAACAACCCCCCATCTAACCGAACCAAGAACAGTCCCCCCCCACCCACCCACCCACCCAAAGCCAAAACAGCCACCACCCTCCACCACATACCCTACCCCAACCCAAAATAGGCCCCACCCTCCTTCACGCACCCCTCCCGAACTCAAAATATCCCTTCCCCCTCCTAAACCAAAAACAACCCCTACCCTCTGTTTAATCATCAACATAATATCCACTATTTTTTAAATGTAAGCCAAAGAGTTCTAAGAAAGAAAGAGATGTGAAACCTTTGATGATTCTTGACCCCAGAGTTTCACTAAGACTTTCCATTGATTGGGTTGACTTGAGGGCATGTAGTTGCTAAAAATTCTACATCCATGTTCAATTCCATATAACATTTCCTCTTGATCTCATACGTAAAGGATCTCCAATGAATCCCAATTTTATGCCAACATAGGTTTTGGTAATTGTCTGGTGCATTTGTGTTAATCTAAGAACAAAAATGCATTAGTTAGATATATTAATGATTCTAAATAATCAATTTATTAAAACATGATTAATTTAATATTACTTGCACTCGTTCCCAAACAAAGTCGAGTTTTCGTTGATCCATTTTAGTTCAAGAAGGCAAAGTCAAAGGATTCAAATCCCCTTGACGTGCATAATAGCCGAGTTGACTCGCCAACTTCTTTGTGTCTGGTCCAACTGGTAAGAAATCTCCATCCGAACCAATTATCTTTTTCTCACCATTGCCCTATCATTCCATCATTTGGAACTCCCTCCAACTTTCCTCTTACCACTAGCATCACTTGTACAAAAGAAAGGACTAAGAAGATATAAATATTTACAAAATCATATTGTATATATCTTTAAGTATATACTCTCATGTGAGATGAACTGTGACTCATTTTCCACTGCACGGGAGGGTGTACCATCGATACTACCACATGAAAAAACATTATTAACACAAGCCCATAAGAAGCAACGAAAATGAGTATATTGTTTTCAGTGAAATATTTGAACTCCTAGAGAAATAAAAATTTATATACATGAATCCGAGATGGGGGTGACTCATGTACCTCTCTGCTAGTAGATGAGAACCTAACCATAATTAATCCATTACAACAAAATGATATATATGATTAATCATCATATTGATAAAAATAATATGATAAAAACAAGAGAAATATATGTCATATATCATAGTGCTTACATATATTCATATTAATTAACAATTTATCAACCCTCATTCTTCATCCATATAATGCTCACAATCATCACCATCAGTCATAAATGTATCAATTATGGATCCATTTATATCTTATCTCACCCAAGGCATGTTTTGATCATCTGCCAACTATTGCGTACTAAATGACTCTAATGGATGGGCATATAAGACTTCTTCCATGGTTAAATAACTATAAAACCTATCTTTAGTCATCATTTGAACAACTACATGCCGTGTGATTCTAAAAGATCTTGCACGTACCATACTTGTTCTACTTCGAATGGTAAGATTAAAGTCTCATCACTCGATCGATTGTCTTAATTTAAGAAGTGGTTGAAATTTACTAATGTAAATTTGAACTCGTTTACTCGTTTCCCCAATTTATATTCTATCCAATTAGATTTGAATAGTAAAAACTTTTTTCCATTAAAATACTGAATTTGAATAATGTCAGTCAATTCTCCATAGAAAGTAACACCCCTAGATAGAGGATTAGAGTCTCTTTGACTAGCATATCTCTTTTGTTTTGCTTTTAAAATAACTCTACTATTCTGAGATTTTTGACGTATAACAACTTCCTTTTTTTCAAATTGAAACCCTTGAATAATATAAGGCTTGAAGCTCAATGCATACTCCAGAGGACCTAATGCCGAACTCTATATTTCACTAGATAATTAGTGATGTTTTGACAATCCATCCGCCTAATATTTCACTGAGTAAGAAACTACAATCTAGAAATATCATTAGAATAAACAAATGAATAAACCTACTTACATAATCCTTAAACCATGTGTGGAAATGTGTCATTGTGAAGGCCTTGCACTAAATGTTGTTGTGAAATGTGAGGATATTGTTTTGTAAGTTCAACAATGTGTTTTCTGAAAATAGCATATGCATGTCATGTTAAAAAGGGAATTCGATAATTTATATTTATATAAATAATTACTTATGGTTAATATATAACTTACAATAAATGGTGCAACCGCGTCAATGTTAGTAAACACATACTGATGAATTGGTATACGAGTTACTGAATCGAGTCAAAATTTTAGGCCTTTCCTCACACCATGCCTAGAGTCATTTCCTCCACTATCATTTTTGGAAGGTCGACTAGACTTAATTTCCACATTATCAGCCATATACCTCAAACAAAAAGTGTTTCATTCTTCCATAAGAACCGATTTAGCAATTGAGGCCTGGTGATGAGGACGATTGTGCACGAAACGTTTTGGAAACACCTTTCAATTGGATACATCTAATGGTAGATGACTATACCAACAATTAGTAACTCATCAGCTAAATGTATAGGCAAATGCTCCATCACATCAAAGAATCCTGACGAGAAAATTTTCTTAAGGGTGCAAAGTGTAAGAGCCACGCGATCTTTGGATTTTTCTAAATAACTATACTATTTACACTTGAGCAAACATTGAAAAGAAGTTGTTTAGTTTAATTAAAGCTTTGACAACATGTGTTGGTAGTACCTCCGTAGTGCTATCGAAAGTAGTTGTTGAATTAGAATGTGATTGTCATGACTCTTAAGTCCCCATAACATCGCTCTTGGGGCTGAACACATCTCAAAATACTTGATGAATAACCATCTGGTACTTTAATATCCTCCAACACTTTTAGAAAAAATATAATTCTCTTTGTTACTCATTGTAAACTCAACTCGAGCTATGTACTCTAGACTTTTCCCTCGTACTTGGGGATGTAGTTGTCATCTGATGTGCATATCTTGTAGGTCATTTTTTCCTTCAAACTGTCTTTTCTTTGATCTTTAGTGCCCAACAATGTAAATAAGATATTTTCACACACATTCTTTTCAATATGCATAACATCGAGATTGTGGCAGATCAAATTATGCTCCGAATATGGAAACTAAAAAATACACTCTTCTTTTTCCAATTGAATGTTGTCTTCGCACCACACTATTTGGTCTTCTCACACTCATTTTCTAATTGTTCTCTTATCCTGTTTCTAAAAACATCTTCCTTCTTGTATTCAGGTTCAATGTCGAGATCATTTAACTATTGTAGCACTTGTGATCCTAATAATTTCAACGAGGGAGGTCTGAAATCAACATTGCCATTAAAAGTTGTCTTCTCTTTTTGAAACTTATGGCACAATAGTAAGAATCGATGAGGACCCCAATAACAATACTTTTTACCATTGTATAATCGAGTCTCTTGATGACTTTGTTATAATAAGGACAAGAAAATTCACCATTCGTACTCCATCCAGATAGCATGGCATATGCTGAGAAATCATTAATTGTCCACAATAACTCTGCTTGCAATTGTAAAAATTTCTTACTCGATACTTTGTAAGTAGTCACTCCATCACTCTATAACTCTTTAAACTCCTGAATCAATGGTTGTAAAAATATATCAATCATATCACTCGGCCCTTTTGGCCCATGAATTAGAATCGATAAAATAAGTTTTTTTTGCTTCATACACAACTATGAGCCCACGTTCAAGGGCATGAGCAGAACCATCCAAGTGTTATGAAACACACTCATATTAAAAAAAAGATTGAATCCTTGTTTCTAACCCAAGTCTAACATTGTGACTATCACTCGCAAAAGATGGGTTACACTCATCAAATGTTTTCCAAGCACGAGAGTATGCCAGATGCATTTGCAAACCATCATTAATGCAATCCTCGATGTACCATTTCATTAGCGAAGCAATATGGGATGACTAAAACAATCTTTGCAATCTTGGTTTTAAAGCAAAATACCTTACTTGTTTTCATCTACTTTTGTACCCTGATTACCTTATTATGCTTTATCGTCATCACTGGCAACATTTAATTTATATCTAGAATCCCCACAACTGGCACACTTCTCTAAAGTCTCGTTTTCATTTCTAAATAACACACCACTATTAGGGAATGCATCCCACGTTTCATACTTGAACCCTAAATCAGTAGTGAGCTTATTGACGTGATAAAAGGATTTCGGAACTCTAGCACTAAGGAAAGTCCTCTCAAATAGTCTTAGCAACATTGTGAAAGAACTATTTGTCCATCCATTAAGTTTATTTAAGTGTAAGAGTTTAACTACAAATGAGAGTTTAGTTGTGCCCTCTAGAAATTTTTTATACAACTCTCTTTCTTCCTCTTTTAGGAGTTTTAAGTATTTTGGCAAGTTACCATCAGGCACAACATCTTCTATTATGTTTTCATCACTACAAGAATTTTCCTTTATCTGTGGAACTCCCTGCCCTCTTGAACCATTGCAATCATATTTTCCCCCAAGATCGATTCATATGATACATCATCAAGTGACACATCATTACTGAAATTGCATGTGTTGTCATCCAATGCATCGATCAACTCTCCATGATAAATCAAATCCTTATAACTCATGTCAAACCCATTCATCTCTATGTGACCCTTCACAGTGTTTAGGTTATGGTAGACTCGATTTACACATTTACTATATGGGTATTTGATACGTGAGACTGCATATTCTTATTCCGATATGCAAAGCTAATAAACCTTTCAACCTCATCCACATATTCTTTTGAATTCTAATCACATGATCCCGTCCAACCCTTATCCATATCAACTCTTAAGACGCAATCCGATAAATCCTTCATCACGTAAAAAAGAATAAATTAGCATACATATAAAAGATATACAATTTAAACATAACAAGTGTGCACATTTTATCTAAAGAAAACGAAAGCTATAAAGTCTATGGACATTTCTACAAAATCAAAACAACTCATTTTGAAATAAAATTCTTTCGAGGGGTACCCTTGAATGTTTTGTACAAATATTGAAACAACTCCTTTATATTACTTCGACCCGTTTATTTTAAACTACTAAAAATACTCATCATCCAGATACTTTTTTAATACTAAAAAAATTCAGCATTTAGATAAATGTCAACATTAAAATTTCATCATCACTAAAACAAAGATAAAAGTGATGCAATTTTTTAGCAGAGACATAACTGATTCATTTTCTTAAAAATTTCAAATGGGCAAAAGGTATTTCTAATAATTAAATTTTTAACATGTATTTTATAAACAAAAATTCTAACAGACAAATTTCTAACAGGTATTTTTTAACCCAAATTTTTAACAGCCAAATTTTTAAACCAAATTTCTAACAAGTATTTTTTAAACCAAATTTCTAATAGCCAGATTTCTAACAGATAGTTTTTAAAGGATGTTTTTGAATGAACCCGCAATAACTTTTACCAAACCCCAATTACTGTTTTTTTTAAAGAAGAAGCTATTAAAAAGTCCATATTGTCCCTTTTAACAGCCCCAATCAGCCTGCGCAATTTAACAAGTCACGTCCAAACATTCAACAAGTCCAAACATTCAACAAATTCGATAATCAGTTGAAGTACCTGAAATTAAAATATAATATCTGTAAACAACTCCAATATAACTCAATACATAAACCAGAACCAAACCACGATCTTTAATAACTGAAAAAAAATACTCCAACACACATTATAAAGAAAGTCGATTGAAAAAAAGAAGCGGGTTAAATTTCAGTATCAATTATCAAATTTGTATGAGATTTGAAGGAAGAAAGACCAGAGATAAGGAACTTGACAGTGGTCTTTGAATATTTTTTCTCATGCCATGATTCTCATGAAATTTGTTTAATTTGATGGAAGAGAGAGATTGGGAGAGCATGTTCCCAAAAAAGATGGTGAATTTTCATCCGGAGATATTCTTTGGAGTTTGTTGTCTGTCAGTTTTAAAGATTTTTTTTATAAAAACCCATTTGATGGGGCGATTAAATGGTTACAAGCCCATTTGTGTGGGGCTTTACATGGTTGGGGCTGTTAAAAGATTATATGGGTTTATATAAAAAGACCCTTTTTAAACCATGACTGAGCTGAGGTAATCGACGTTGTTGAATGAGCCAACTATTTGGATCTTATGTTATTAATTGATGACTTGTATCCATTTTCAATTATTGATGCCAGTAATTCGTACATATTTGGGCCACTGAGTGGTACTAGTAGATCTACTACTGAGTTCGCTAAACATGCCACCGATTACCAAAATGGTTTTTGTTGATTCTTGGGGAAGTTGGTATAACATTTTAGTGACATCAAAAAAAGAAAACAACATGAAAAAAAATAAAAAGGACAAACCTTTAACTGAGCAATGTCAGACAGATATAGGAGGAGAGGTGCTAGCCTGAGTTGGGAAGAATGGCGCCAGACTGAGATGATGAAAGGGGGAGTGAGTGGAGAGATAAGGGGTGTTAGTATGAGCGGCTGATGAGAGAAAGGAGTGAGTGAGATGAGTTTTTTCCTAGTTTTAGGGTTATATCTTTATTTGACTCGACAAAAATGAAAAGTGAATATTTACAAAGAACACCCTGAAATTGCTTTCCTAAATGGAATTCTATCCGAAGAAACATATGTAGAACAAACCAAAGGGTTCATTGATCCTAAATACCGTAACCATGTCTTTCGTCTGAAAAAGGCTTTGTATGGCTTAAAACAAGCTCCTAGAGCTTGGTATGAACGCCTTTCCCACTTTTTGTTGGATAAGGGTTTTAAGAGAGGAGGAAATGACCAGACTCTCTTTGTCAAAAATTTTGACAAAAACATTATTATAGCCCAAGTCTATGTAGACGACATCATTTTCGGGTCAACTTCAAACTCTGAAGTTAAATCCTTTTCTGCTAGTATGCATAAGGAATTCCACATGTCCCTTATGGGGGAGCTACAACTTTTCTTAGGATTTCAAGTGAAACAGAATTCTGATGGTCTTTTTGTATCTCAAACCAAGTATGCCTTAGACCTTGTTAAGAAATTTGGCTTAGAAAATGCTAAAGTTGCCAAAACGCCTATGAGTACTACTGTTAAATTATGTAAAGATGAAACTGGTAAGTCAGTTGATTCCACGCTCTATCGTAGTATGATTGGTAGCCTACTCTACCTAACTGCCTCACGACCAGACATAATGTATGCGGTATGTCTGTGCGCTGGTTACCAGAATAACCCTAAAGAGAGCCATTTATTGAGTGTAAAACGTATAATAAAGTACATAAAAGGCACTCTTAACCTTGGACTTAGGTACACTAAGGATACCTGTAGCACCATCATAGGGTAGACTGATGCTGACTGGGCCGGTTGTACTGATGATAGTAAAAGTACATCAGGTGCCTGTTATTATGTCGACAATAATTTAGTTGGTTGGAGTAGCAAAAAACAGAATTGCACATCATTATCTACGGCTGAGTCCGAATATATAGCAGGAGGAAGTTGCTGTGCTCAATTGTTATGGATCAAACAGATGTTAAGTGATTATGGGATTAAAGAAGAACAATTACAATTGTATTGTGACAATCAAAGCGCCATTAACATATCTAAAAACCCGGTTCAACACTCGCGAACTAAACATATTAAAATAAGGCATCATTTTATTCGCGAACTTGTTGAAACTAAGGAATTAGAAATTCATTACTTGCCTACTGATCTGCAACTTGCAGACATGTTCACTAAACCTTTAGACTATAACAGATTTTTGTATTTGCGAAATTCTATAGGCATGGTATGCGCTGATTAAACTCTTAAAACCTTAAGTTTTACCCTTTGTCCATTTGAGACAAAATGGGAGAAAAATTTGATTTTTATGAGTTCCTTTTTGTTCACATTTCATCTAAACTGCTTGATCTTAGTGTGTATATTTGCAGGAATCTCTTCTACTGATTATCTACCGCTTCTAGTGTAAAAGTTTGTAAATAGTTGAGTTATGTAATTTTTGATTTTCTAGGAATTGGGTAGATAGTATCTTTTGTATAGGACTAGGTTTTTTTTTTTTTGGGTCCCTAAGAGTTTTAAGCTAACTCAAAGGAGATTTTGTCTCATATTTCCAAAGCGGGAGATTGAAGCACCTTATACCTTTGACTTGCTTAAGTCTACATTGTATAAGTGCTCAACTAATTTGGAAATATTGACAAAATTGGTAGTCCTAGAAACCAAAAAGCCTCAGAACCTAACTCTCTAATCCTCTTCAAAGATCAATGATGGTACTAAATGAATCATATAACACACAATTAGAAGTGCATACATGTGTTAATATTTCCTTAAATTGAGTGTGTGTTTAATTCCCCTTTAATTGGTGCTTTAATAATTTTTTGGGAATTTTTAAATAGTTTTAAACCTTTTTAAACATTTTTTTAAACATTTTTGAATAAATGTTTTTATTAATAAAATGGGTTAATATAGTTTGTGGGGTTAATATACTATTTTGGAAACTTCATTTTTCACTGAAATGTTTGGTTGGGTACGATCTCAAAGCGCTAGAGACTTCAGGGTGATGTTTTGTAATTAGTTTGACGCGCGTGTGAGAGCCACTTACCAGCCAACACTTGTCATCCTTTTGGTGCATTAGTTTGTGTTTGTTATGTAAGAGGATAGCCAATTACATTGGTGATCATTGGATCTTTCCTTATCAAGGGTCTGCATGCGTTCTTAGTTAATCCCAGTGCAAACCTTTTGAACCAATCAGAACCATCTTAATCCACCGCTGTTTTATAACCATAGGATCAAGTCAAACCCTGCAAGACTTCATCACAGCCATTGATTTGCCTCGATCATCCAGAACCTTCCCCAGGCACTATATATACCCTTCACTTCTCAGCCTTAGAGAACTTTTTGTCATTCGTCTTTCTGAGAGAAAAAATAAGAGATAAGAGAGAAGTGAGAGAGAAGAGAGAAAAGAAAAGAGAGAAGAGAGAGAAAGAAAAACCTGTTAGCCAAACCCTAACCCTAACCCTAAACAGTTCACCTTCTCTGAAACAAATCTTTGCATATTCAAACCCAAACACAACCTGAGTGTTTGAGAGAGAGAGAGAGAGAGAGAGAGAGAGAGAGAGAGAGAGAGAGAGAGAGAGAGAGAGAGAGTGGTTTGTTCATATCGTTGTTGTAACCTCTTGATCTTTAGATATTGTACACAACTTAAACATTTGTGTGAAGATCTAGTTTCTTTTTCATAGAAACGTTAGATCTACATACTATATGTTACATTTTCACTAGATCTGCATTTTTTGTACTTGATTTAAGAAAATCTTACTGATTTGGTTTTTAAAATGTTTTCTGGTTTCTTTTCTTACGAAACTTGATTCTGACCTAGTTGGATTCGCACTTGGAGGGTTTTCAATCTCATAAATGTTTTCAAAAGAGATTGATTAAGTTCTTATCCGATTTTTGAAGCAAGATCAATGGAATCTGGGTTATCTTTAAAGGTCAAAAGGATTTGAGTTCTGTGAGAAAGAAATAAATTAAAATCACTGCATATAGACTGTATATGTAATTTTTATAGGACTGTTTGTAAATCTAAGTGTGTGTGAGTTCATGCATGTGTATAGGAATCACTTCACATCACTTAACACACTACTACACTGGAAGTGTTGTGTTTAAGATCTGAAAACATTGAGTCGACGTAAAGAAGCTAAAGCAAAGGAAGTTAGAAAACTAGAGAACATCATCAACAAATCAGATCTATCAGAAGTTAGAAGGAACCAAGGGGGTATATTCATAAACTTAGAATATGTTAATTTGTGTGCTTGCATGTTGTATTGTTTGTAACTGATTTTTGTTATTAGTGGATTTTTGTTTTTGTGACTTAGAAGTCACCGTGGATGTTTCCTCTGTTGGGAGAGGTTTTACCACGTTAAAATCATTGTGTTGATTATCTTCATCTACTCACCTCATTCTCTAAGTGTGCTGAATTTTTGAAACTGCCTTAGTTTTAAAAACTGATTACACAATCTTAATTACTCTCGTACATAAGTTTCTTTGTAAACACATCTTGTTTATAATTTTTATTTCCAAAAGAGAAGGGTTTCTCCAACAAACATTCGGAGTTGCTTATACAATTTAACCTTGTGTTAAACGACATTAGCGACGTTTTTCAATTGGTATCAGAGCCCTGTTACTTCAAAAGATCTTGTGTTTCTGAAATCGTTTTCTGAAAAACCTAACTATGGACGAGAAGAATGAAAGGTTTGGTAATCTGTCCAGACCTCCACTCTTTGATGGAAACAACTTTGCTTACTGGAAAGTAAGAATGGTTGCCTTCATCCAAGGGACTTTAGGAGATGATGTCTGGGACATTATCGAAAATGGATACACTTATCCTACAAAACCAGCCACTGAAGGAAGTGATGAGAGGGTAAAGAAAATCTTAAGTGAATTTACCCAAGAAGAAAAAACTATTTCTCGTAATAATAATAAAGGCAAGAATGCCATTTTTATGTCTATTAATGAGTATGAGTTCAAACGAATCTCATCTTGTGCCACTTCTAAGGAAGCTTGGGACACATTAATCACTGCCCATGAAGGAGACTCAAGAGTTAAAGCTGCTAAAACTCAAATGCTTATCCAGCAGTACAACTCTTTAATCATGTCTGACTCTGAATCTTTTGATGATTTTTACATGAACTTAACTGATATAGTTACTAAGTTGCATGCTAATGGTATAACTTATGATAGGAATGAAATTGTCTCTAAAATTCTAAGGTCATTACCACAAAAGTTTGACAGTAAGAGGTGTGCTATTGAGGAAATGAATGATTCAAGTGACTCTGATGAAGAGGAACTTGAGTCATCGAATGTACTTGGCCCTTGCATGTCTTTTTATGCTAAGATCATTTACAATGATGATACTCATGTGTGTGATAATGATGCTCCTACTTCTGCTTGTGTGAATACTGCTTTGATTGGCCTAGATGCTTTATTGTCTGAAAATGTTGATAGTTCTAGTTCCGTGTGTGTGAGTCAAAGTGATCTCGATAATGACGATGAAAATGGGTGCGTGAGTACTAAAACTGAATTGTTAGGGGTCACTACACACACTTCACTTAGCGACTCATACACAGATGACCTCCCAGATATCCATACCTTGTATGCTAAAACTCTTAAAAAAGGCACTAGATTGGAGAAGACTGTTGGAGACCGGACTAAGAAATTAGATGATCTAAGTCTTATTGTAAAGTTGAATGCTGAAGAGTACACTAACCAGTGTCTGACTCATCAATCTGAAATTGAAACTTTTGATCAAAAATTAAAAGAGTTGACTAAAACTAATGAAATCCTGGAAATGAAATATAAGGGAACATTATTAGAATTGGAGGAAGCAAAAACAAAGACAGCTACTGTTTTCAAAAAGTTTTCTAAGTTTGAAAACAATTCAAATTGCTTTACTGACTTTGTTGTTGACTCCAAGACCAATTCTGATGATAGAACCGGTATTGGATTTTGCCCTAAGAACAAACCACAAACTACTAAACTTGAACCTATTAAGTTTGTGTCTGGGGGAAAAAGACCAATTGAAACATGTCCCGACTTTCATTTGATTAAAAATGAATTTGATCAAAAGCAACAATAGAAAGACATTAGAGAGTCTAGTACTTCTAAGGCTGACACTGCACTTAAGACTAAATACGTCTGTCCTTTGATCAGAAAGGTTGATTCTACCTATAAGACCATACCTCCTAGGAAGAACACTTCTGAACAGAATGCTGTCAAACCTATCTTTAGAAGTTTTCCTAAGGAAATTCATCCCTCAAGAAATCAATATTGCTCCTACTGTGACATTTATGGTCATTCCTTTGAAGGTTGTTATGCTAGGCGTCTAAATACCCCTATTTACAACACTTTTGTCTACAAGAACTTTAACTATTCTAGGTAAAGTCATAACAATTATGTCCTTCCAAGACAACCTGATAAGAACTCTAACTACAGAAATAGAAAGACCAAAACTAAGAGTTCATTTAAGACAAAGGCTCCCAGAAACTTTCCTAAACCAAAATCTCAACTTTTTCACAACAATCAGTTTGCTGCTCCAAATGTTTTTCGACAAAAAACTGTGTCTCGAAAATTTTATCAAATGAGGGCAAACTTGCACAAAATTAAAACTAGAGCTATTTGGGTTAGAAAAGAGGATCTTTTACCCCAAATGAAGTGTAACATTGCCATCAATGCTTTAAAAGCTGAACACACTTCATCTGGTTGGTATTTAGATTCAGGATGCTCCAAACATATGACAGGAGATGAAACCAAACTTTTAAACAAAACCAGATTTGCTGGTGGGAAAGTAGTTTTTAGTGATGGTGTTTCATCTCAAATCATAGGTAAAGGAACCCTAAAAGAAGATGGAATGCCTGTTCTCGAAAATGTTCTGTTAGTTAAAGGCCTTAAAGCCAACCTCCTAAGTATATCACAATTTTGTGACTCTGGCCATACTGTCACCTTTTCAAAGAACAATTGTAAAATTCTAAATGATAAAGGTGAATGAATTATTACAGGATTTAGAACACCTGGCAATTGTTATACTACCAAGACTAGTTCTGAAACCTGTAACATTGTCAGAATGGATGATAATGAAATCTGGCATAATCGTATGGGTAACTTAAGTTATGATATCCTTGGTAGATTGTCTAGTCAAGAGATTGTTAGAGGTATTCCTAAAATTAAACCTATTTCCAGTGTTGTCTGTGGTCATTGCCAGGAAGGAAAAATAGTTAAGACTTCGCATAAAAAGGTTAAAGACATCATCACCTCTAGACCTTTAGATCTCATCCATATGGACCTTATTGGTCCCTCTAGAACTGTTAGTCTTTGTGGACATAGTTATATCCTTGTCATGGTTGATGATTTCACACGATTCACTTGGGTTGCTTTCTTAAAACATAAATCTGACACGTTTCAGAATTTTTTGAAAATTCTATTAAGAATTGAAAATGAGAAGGACACACAAGTCAATCGCATTCGTAGTGATAGAGGGGGAGAGTTCATAGACACAGGAATAGTTGAATATTGTGACTACAACAGTTACAAACATGAATTTAGTGCACCTAAAACTCCTCAGCAGAATGGAATTGCTGAAAGGAAAAACCGAACTCTTCAAGAGATGGCACGTGTCATGTTGCATGCCAAATCCCTACCTAAATACTTTTGGGTAGAATCCATTAGAACTGCCTGTCACATCACTAATAGGGTCTATCTTAGGAAAAACTCTAAACAAACCCCTTATGAGTTGTGGTACGGTAAGAAGCCTAATCTGAAATACCTAAGAACCTTTGGAAGTCAGTGTTATGTCTGTAAAGATAGAGAACATCTGTCTAAATTCGAAACTCATGGTGATAAAGCCATCTTCTTAGGATACTCTCCAAACAGTCGTGCTTATCGTATATACAATCTTCGTACTAAGGCTCTTATGGAATCGATAAATGTAATTGTAAGTGACACTATTGTCGAAAATAAGATATCTGAATCACCTATTGTGGTTGAATCTGAAAATGATTTCAAAACTGATTCAGCAGAAATAGATGACTCATTACCTATTGAGAGTCCAGAAGTACCTGGCTGGGTATCCAAAGATCATCCCATTGACAACGTGGTCGGTAATCCTAATGAGCCAGTTCGTACTAGATCCCAGTTAAGAAATTATGCTAATTACGCATGTTTCGTCTCCCTTGTGGAACCGAAAAATGTTAATGAAGCATTGAATGACACACACTGGATTTTTGCTATGCAGGAAGAACTTTTACAATTTGTCATTCACGATGTCTGGTATCTTGTACCTCGGCCTCAAAATAAAAATGTTATTGGAACACGTTGGATTTTCAAGAACAAATCTGATGAAAATGGGGTAATCCTTAGAAACAAAGCTAGACTAGTTGATCAAGGCTACTCTCAAATAGAAGGGATAGATTTCAGCGAGAGTTTTTCCCCTGTCACTCGTCTTGAATCTGTTCGACTTCTTTTCGCCATAGCGTGTTACTTAAAATTCACACTTTATCAAATGGACATCAAATCTGCTTTCCTAAATGGAATTCTGTCCGAAGAAACATATGTAGAACAACCCAAAGGGTTCATTGATCCTAAATACCCTAACCATGTCTTTCATCTGAAAAAGGCTTTGTATGGCTTAAAACAAGCTCCTAGAGCTTGGTATGAACGCCTTTCCAACTTTTTGTTGGATAAGGGTTTTAAGAGAGGAGGAAATGACCAGACTCTCTTTGTCAAAAATTTTGACAAAAACATTATTATAGCCCAAGTCTATGTAGACGACATCATTTTCGGGTAAACTTCAAACTCTGAAGTTAAATCCTTTTCTGCTAGTATGCATAAGGAATTCCACATGTCCCTTATGGGGGAGCTACAACTTTTCTTAGGATTTCAAGTGAAATAGAATTCTGATGGTCTTTTTGTATCTCAAACCAAGTATGCCTTAGACCTTGTTAAGAAATTTGGCTTAGAAAATGCTAAAGTTGCCAAAACGCCTATGAGTACTACTGTTAAATTATGTAAAGATGAAACTGGTAAGTCAGTTGATTCAACAGTCTATCATAGTATGATTGGTAGCCTACTCTACCTAACTGCCTCACGACCAGACATAATGTATGTTGTATGTCTGTGCGCTCGTTACCAGAATAACCCTAAAGAGAGCCATTTATTGAGTGTAAAACGTATAATAAAGTACATAAAAGGCACTCTTAACCTTGGACTTAGGTACACTAAGGATACTTGTAGCACCATCATAGGGTATACTGATGCTGACTGGGCCGATTGTACTGATGATAGTAAAAGTACATCAGGTGCCTGTTATTATGTCGGCAATAATTTAGTTGGTTGGAGTAGCAAAAAACAGAATTGCACATCATTATCTACGGCTGAGTCCGAATATATAGCAGCAGGAAGTTGCTGTGGTCAATTGTTATGGATCAAACAGATGTTAAGTGATTATGGGATTAAAGAAGAACAATTACAATTGTATTGTGACAATCAAAGCGCCATTAGCATATCTAAAACCCGGTTCAACACTCGTGAAATAAACATATTAAAATAAGGCATCATTTTATTCGCGAACTTGTTGAAACTAAGGAATTAGAAATTCATTACCTGCCTACTGATCTGCAACTTGCAGACATGTTCACTAAACCTTTAGACTATAACAGATTTTTGTATTTGCGAAATTCTATAGGCATGGTATGCGCTGATTAAACTCTTAAAACCTTAAGTTTTACCCTTTGTCCATTTGAGACAAAATGGGGGAGAAATTTGATTTTTATGAGTTCCTTTTTGTTCACATTTCATCTAAACTGCTTGATCTTAGTGTGTATATTTACAGGAATCTCTTCTACTGATTATCTACCGCTTCTAGTGTAAAAGTTTGTAAATAGTTGAGTTATGTAATTTTTGATTTTCTAGGAATTGGGTAGATAGTATCTTTTGTATAGGACTAGGTTTTATTTTTTTTGGGTCCCTACGAGTTTTAAGCTAGCTCAAAGGAGATTTTGTCTCATATTTCCAAAGGGGGAGATTGAAGCACCTTATACCTTTGACTTGCTTAAGTCTGCATTGTATAAGTGCTCAACTAATTTGGAAATATTGACAAAATTGGTAGTCCATCCTAGAAACCAAAAAGCCTCAGAACCTAACTCTCTAATCCTCTTCAAAGATCAATGATGGTACAAAATGAATCACACAACACACAATTAGAAGTGCATACATGTGTTAATATTTCCTTAAATTGAGTGTGTATTTAATTCCCCTTTAATTGGTGCTTTAATAATTTTTTGGGAATTTTTAAATAGTTTTAAACCTTTTTAAACATTTTTTTAAACATTTTTGAATAAATGTTTTTATTAATAAAATGGGTTAATATAGTTTGTGGGGTTAATATACTATTTTGGAAACTTCATTTTTCACTGAAATGTTTGGTTGGGTACGATCTCAAAGCGATAGAGACTTCAGGGTGACGTTTTGTAATTAGTTTGACGCGCGTGTGAGGGCCACTTACTAGCCAACACTTGTCATCCTTTTGGTGCGTTAGTTTGTGTTTGTTATGTGAGAGCATAGCCAGTTGCATTGGTGATCGTTGGATCTTTCCTTATCAAGGGTCTGCATGCGTTCTTAGTTAATCCCAGTGCAAACCTTTTGAACCAATCAGAACCATCTTAATCCACCGCTGTTTTATAACCATAGGATTAAGTCAAACCTTGCAAGACTTCATCACAGCCATTGATTTTCCTCGATCATCCAGAACCTTCCCCGGGAACTATATATACCCTTCACTTCTCAGCCTTAGAGAACTTTTTTTCATTCGTCTTTCTGAGAGAAAAAATAAGAGAGAAGAGAGAAGTGAGAGAGAATAGAGAAAAGAAAAGAGAGAAGAGAGAGAAAGAAAAACCTGTTAGCCAAACCCTAACCCTAACCCTAAACAGTTCACCTTCTCTGAAACAAACCTTCGCATATTCAAACCCAAACACAACCTGAGTGTTTGAGAGAGAGAGAGAGAGAGAGAGAGAGAGAGAGAGTGGTTTGTTCATATCGTTGCTGTAACCCCTTGATCTTTAGATCTTGTACACAACTTAAACATTTGTGTGAAGATCTAGTTTCTTTTTCATAGAAACGTTAGATCTACATACTATATGTTACATTTTCACTAGATCTGCATTTTTTATACTTGATTTAAGAAAATCTTACTGATTTGGTTTTTAAAATGTTTTCTGGTTTCTTTTCTTATGAAACTTGATTCTGACCTAGTTGGATTCACACTTGGAGGGTTTTCAATCTCATAAATGTTTTCAAAAGAGATTGATTAAGGTCTTGTCCGATTTTTGAAGCAAGATCTCCGTGGAATCTGGGTTATCTTTAAAGGTCAAAAGGATTTGAGTTCTGTGAGAAAGAAATAAATTAAAATCACTGCATATAGACTGTATATGTAATTTTTATAGGACTGTTTGTAAATCTAAGTGTGTGTGAGTTCATGCATGTGTATAGGAATCACTTCACAACACTTAACACACTACTACACTGGAAGTGTTGTGTTTAAGATCTGAAATCATTGAGTCGACGTAAAGAAGCTAAAGCAAAGGAAGTTAGCAAAACTGGAGAACATCAACAACAAATCAGATCTATCAGAAGTTAGATGGAACCAATGGGGTATATTCATAAACTTAGAATAGGTTGATTTGTGTGCTTTCATGTTGTATTGTTTGTAACTGATTTTTGTTATTAGTGGATTTTTGTTTTTGTGACTTAGAAGTCACCGTGGATGTTTCCTCTGTTGGGAGAGGTTTTACCACGTTAAAATCATTGTGTTGTGATGTTCCACTTCCAGGTGTTGAACCTTCACAATTCCGCCAACAGGTGCTTCAACGGTGTCTCTTCATTTAAGATTGCCATCTCAAAATGATAGAACACACTACACCAAATCTGCCGAATTGTCACGATCATTGACCTTGACAAGTTAGACTTTTCAAGGTCAATGACCGTAACAATTCTGGGGGTGACAATTTTTTTTGTCACGGACTTGTCACGGTCAATGACCGTGACAAGTTCGTTAGACTTGTCACGGTCCTTGACCTTGACAAGGTTTGTCACGGTTCAGAACCGTGACAAACTCGTGGCAATGTTTAAAAAATTGTCACGGTCAATGACCGTGACAAGCCCGTGACAACAATCCTTTGTCACGGACTTGTCACGGTCAATGACCGTGACAATTCTGGGCAGAATTGAAAAAAAATCTGCTGGGCAGTTTGGCCACTGCCACTACCCATCAGTATATTTGTACCTGTTATAGCAACATTGTACCTGTTCAAACATCATATATCCAGATAAAATAGAGATAGTGCAAATATACATTCAAAATAGAGAAAATATGCATCACCATATAATCCAAATATAATTCAAATGTAATAATTTAAAACAATTCAATTCAAACTTAAATCAATGTCACTAAATGTCTGGGGTATGGTTAACGCTGAGGAGGTGAGTAGGCCACATAATATACGAATTAACACATCCACTAATATACGCCGTGCCACGTTGTTCTCGCAACCACAATTGGGAGTTCTCCTTCCCGGGCATCACATGCGTGCCGAGCACTCTGGACTCGATGTCTTGAAGCTCACGTCCATGAACTAGTGCACCCTGGACAATATTCGGGTCGCTCAATCCCCGCCCTATCCCCTGGCCATCAAATATGTCCATTATAAACACGCTCGGCCAACCAAGTGTCGACATCGGTCTGTTGAAGGGAGCCAAATATGGAAGTGGATGATCAAAGTCCGCACGTCTCGGCGATGAAATAGCGAGGTCCACATCCTCATCCTCGTCCTCCCACACCTCCTCCTCTTGCACTTCCTCCTGCACCTCCTTCTCCTTCCCTTTACCCTTACGGTTTTGCCCAACGAATGCTTCACGAATGAGTACATATCCTGGACCGTCGCCTCCAAATGGGACAGCTTCGCATCATGTGAATCCACCGTTCGAGCCAACCTAGTGTCACTCGTCTCCAATCCGATGATCCTATATTTGGCCACCCGCGAGCTCACCTCCCTTGTCCTCCCCTTACGATCAGAGCTAAGCACTTGGCTGAGTGCGTCTGTGGACAAAGATGCCTTGTCGGCATCAGACTGCGACTCATGCACTTCCTTAAGCTTTGCCTGAAACAACAAAAAGCACATGATTAGTAAAATAAGTAAATTAAAAAATTATAACGTAATTAACAAAAAGTAAACTATCGGATTACTTACAATCGTGGCCGCGATGCTTGGGGACACCTCCTTGTCCTTCCCCTTCTTCGTCCAAAGAGCCACATAAGTATCGAGCCTATGTGGCCTACCCCCAGGGCCACTCCCTGTCCCCTGAAATAAAATAAATTAATATTAGTATCGGCCCCGCTCCACCTCGGTGTAAGACGTCCGGTCAGAGTAGAGCACGTCTGTCTTTTTTGTCCGATTTTCCCTTCCCGATTGGCGAGATGCCAATTATCGCTCCCGATCTCATTGTAAATTAACCTTTGCCATTGTGACAATGAGATCGGCTCCTTCGGCGGGACGGATTCACTCCATTGGATAATGGACTCTCGTGTCTTCCCAAAGTACCGGTTCCGCATATTTTTCTTCCACGTCTTGTGTTACTCCCTCAACTGCTCCAAGAGGGAATCGCGTAGCTTTGGATCCAGGTTGAATTGTTACTGTCCAACAAATACAATATTAGTTGCAAATAAATATAAATATAAAATGAAATTGATATCGAAATTGAAATGGAAATATTCATATAAATATAAATATATTACCTGTAGTGCCACCCAAACAGCTAACTTGAGCTCATATGGTACCTCCTTCCAACTAATGTACCTCGGGCCGATGATCGTCTTTACCAGCTCGAGGGATCTCGCTAATAGCCCCGACTTGTTCTCGATGGTCATACCTAATTTGCCATATTTGGGGAGACTAGGAGCCGAGGAGCCCTCGTCGCCTCCGCTACCACCGAGCCCAGACGACATCATCATAACTAGCATCATCATCCTCGCCTTAATACCTGAAGGAGACATTTGCTGTAAAAAATGTTATTAGTACATATCAAAATGAATTAAAACAAGACATGCAAATATGTACAATTACTATAAATAAAAATGAATTGTTACTATTAAACACCTTCCCCCCACCCACCCACCCTGCCCCCTCCCCCCCACCCTGCCCCAAACCCTACCCCACCCCGCACCCATCCCTTCCCCCTCCCCCCACCCTGCCCCACCCCTACCCCCCCTCCCCACCCCATCCCCACCCACCATACATGAACACACGCACATACACACACACGAACAGCCCCCCCCACCCTGCCCCACCCCTCCCCACCCCCTAATTCTTACAACAAGATACTCAATATTATAAAATATGCCTCATATATTGCAAGCATCTGCACAATTAATTTTATGTAAAGAATGCAAGGTAACATGTGTGGTGGTTAAACCCAACAATACACCACCAAAGTAATGTGAAGTAATAGTGAATCATTATTGGTTATTATTAAAACTAACATGTCACTTCTTTCATATTTGTCTTGTACTTATTGATGCACAATGTATACATGTCTCATGATAATATAGAGCAGAGTATATTTTCTCCACAATTAACATCTTACATGAGTTAGCACCATAATCGGAATCCTTAAGCGTGTATGTAAAGTTATGCAAAAGGAATCTTTATTTTTAGGGTTAATAAAATATGTGTCCCTTAAGTTTGGTGGTGGGTCCCTGATGTTTTAATTTTCCTAATCGAGCCCTCAAATTATCATATTGTTTTAATTTTGTCCAAATTTTAATATAAAATTAACTCCTCTAATGAACTTGGCACATGTCGCTCACGTTAGGAACCTAATTAAGACTGAACCAACTTTAGGGGACAGTTTTACATAAATCACTATCTAATGTAATTTTAATGACATTTTTCCATATTTTAATTTTATTACAATAAAAATAGAGATTTTTTCAAATTTCAAATTCATATTTATAATTAATCAACAACACACACACACGCACACACACACACACACGCATAGCTCCCCCCCACCCTGCCCCGCCCCCCATCCACCACACACGCACACACACACATACACACACGCACATATATACACCCACCCACCCACCCACACATATACACACACACACACACACACACACACACACACACACACACATATATATATATATATATATATATATATATATATATATATATATATATATATGTATGTATATAAATGGAAGAGAGAGAGAGAGAGAGAGAGAGAGTAACCTGAAAGTGGAGAGAGAGCAACAACAGCAATGTAGAGAGAGAGAAAAAAGGAGGGAAGAAATAGCGGGGGAAAAAAGAAGGGGAAAGGGTTTTTTACTGCAATATTTGACTGTGACAATAATTTGTCACAACCTTGTCACGGTCAATGACCGTGACACAAAACACGTGTTTTGTGGCACGATCATTGACCGTGACAAGGCTAAGGGCTAGAAGGGTGTCAATTTACCCATTTTGGTGTAGTGACAACTCATTCAATATCATCCAAAAACCTTCACTATAGACTTCTTAAGGCTGACCAAAGCTGTAATAGGGTATAGACTCCAAGGCTTGGAACAGTTGTAGAAGAGGACGTGAATACTCAAATGGACACTCTAGACAGAGACATGATCAGCCAACCCCTAAGAAACCTTAGAGATCAGCCCAAGGATGGGTTTAACTTTAATTGGCTTATGAATCATTTGAAAGTCCTTAAGGATGTTCACACAGTGACTCAACGTGAACTATATCTGAAGAACGTTAAGCCCCAACATGTTAAGGAGGGAGGATTAAAGTTGCTTGACCAAATCATTGAAGAATTAAATAATAAAGTCAAGGAAACCAAATAAGCTTTGGCCAAAGAACTGAGTGACCATAAGGCAGAGTTAAAATGAAGATCTGGTGTTCTAACAAGGCTCACTGCCATTTCAAAAGCTCAACAGGATTGTGTTTGAGATGCTATTTCGCTGCCTGAGGGATATTTCACCTCTCCGAACTTATGGTTTCTCATAGGCTAGGAATATTTTTGTTTTTCTTATATTTTTGGGAAATAGTACCAATTTATAATATAACTCCATTTAAGTTAAAATACAAGAAGATATATTTGTTCGGGAAACTCTCATTTGTGTACTCATGCTCATTTATTTACTTTCAACAATTGTGTTCATAGCATAAACTGTTATTCAAATTTATGTATGGGCTTATTTTAATCTTTAAATACATCTTGGAAATTCACGAACAAGTTCAAAAGAAAGATAAAAAGGATAAAATTACAACCGCCTTTAATCATGGTAAACTTTCAACCACTCATTATTAATTTTAAACTACTTGTCATCCTTTATCTTAGAGATGAAACAGTACCTAAATCTTGTGATTCTTTAACAATAAATGGTACATCCCAATAGGCATCAAAATTAGGCAATGTGAGTCCTTTAATATGACTAACAACCTTTTTAGAACGAAATCTCTATCCCTAAATTCTCTTAGCTTGACGAAATTATTATAATCTCCAAAGAGTTACTTCGTGTACATCTGGAAGTGATGCTCGCATTATCTTTGTGTTCAACCAACACTTCTAGTTAAACATTCTGTCTTGACGGAGTATGATTCTTTGTAAGGCATATATAACCGAATGTACTTTTAACTCAACTGGTAAAATTGCTTCAGCTCTATAAACTAAGAAAAAGGTATAACCAGTTACTTTCCTTTTGGTCATTAGATAAGCTCATTGTACTGCTAGATTTTTATCAACCTATGCTTTAGGAAATTCCTTCATCGTGACCAAGATATTATTTGTTGCTTCAGTTTGACTATTAACTTTAGGATAGGCTACTATTGAAGTGTGGTGATTATAAGGACATAATTTTATAAATGTCCGTTCACAATTGAGTATGTCGTATACCTCTACAAATGTCAAAGAATGTTCAAGATCACATATGCATCAAAGACAATTCTGAATATCAAGTTCTTCAACAAGAAAAGCCTCCGCGAAACAAATTTTGGTAAGGTTGTGGTTTTAGTCCCTTAACGGTTCACTTAAGGTGTTGGGATATTTTTTCTAAATTTTTTTTCTAAGTGTTGGAGTGGAGTTTTTCGTCAAAATATTTTTTCTAAGTGTTTAGGCAGACTGGAATAAAAAATTAAATTACGCTCCAGTCGTTCAAGCGAGATTGCCACATCATTCGAGCGATAGAGGCATCTCACGCGAAGTTGTTTGAGCCACAACTTTCATCGTTCAAGCGACAACCCTATGTCATTCGAGCGATGCGCCGCTTTAGATTTTTTATAAATAGAGTATTCTAACTTAGTTTTTTATCAAAAGACCTGATAATTTTCAAGAGACGAAACTGATTTGGCATAATACTTTGTCGTCTCACTTTTAGGGCTTTAATCCCTTTTTGTTTTTAATTCACAAAATCTCAATAGTTTGTGTGAATTGTTTTGAAACCCAAGAACACATCTTGTGTCAAGTTTCTCTTGTATATAGGATCTCTACTACTGATCTAGGTGCTCTTGAGAGGAGTACTGGGCTGAAGACGATTGCGTGTCAAGAGGGAGTGCTCGTGAATGTTCTTAGGCTGAATTGGAACTGCGGTTCTGAATGACTCTAGGTTGCGGTCTATGTGGGTTTTCTGCGGTTAACTCATTACGGATTTCATTGTAGTTGTAAGTATTATAGTGAAATAAAGGTTTTACCCGAAAGGTTTTTTTCCTAAAATATGCGAGTTAGTAATTTTGTTTGTGATGGTTTGTCACACACACGTAGTTGCATGTTTAGAGGCCGATTTAATTTGATTTAAAACTTGACTCCAATCAAATAAGTTTGTAGTTGGAATTTGTAAATTTATTTAAATCGATATCGCACAACGTATTTTACAAATTGGTATCAGAGAAGGTTACACTAATTTATTGTGGATTCCTATTTTTTCACAAAATTTGTATGATATTGATTTGTTAAGAAAATTCGAGTTTTAAAAAATTGTCGCAATGTTTTCGAATGAAAACCTATATAATCGGTTGACAATTTTTTATGGCTCTAATTATGCTTACTAGAAAGCCCGCATGAAATCACATTTAAAAGAAATCAATGAGAGCGTTTGGGTCATTTGTGAAATAGGCTGGACTCCTCCCACTATCACTGCGAATAGTGTCACGAATTTAAAATCTGTGCCAAATTGGACTGAGGATGAGTTTAGGTGGAGCACTTTTAATTCACGTGGGCTTAATGTAATTTCTGAACACGTCACCCCTGACGAGTTCTGATGTATTATGTTGTGCACCACGTCTAAAGAAGCATGGGATGTTTTTCAACTCAACCACGAAGGAACTAACGCAGTCAAAGAGTCTAAAATTCAAAATTTAACTACTCAATTTGAAACAATTAACATGCTTGAGACTGAGTGTTTTGACGACTTTTATGCACGTTTATCTGACATTGTCAACACCAGTTTCAATCTTGGTGAGCCTATACTTGACGCAAGAGTGGTTAAAAAGATTTTAAGATCGTTGCCAAAACGTTTTATCCCTAAAGTGATTGTTTTAAATACATTAGGTAATTTAAATCGTCTGAAATTAGAAGAAGTGGTAAGAGACCTCTAGACATATGAGATTGACATGTTTCCAGACACTGTCAAGCCTAAGGATATAGGGATAGAACTTAAAGCCTAGTCTAAGAAGAAAAAGAAAGTGAGTTTTTATGAGTCCGAGTCTAAGGACGAGTATGATTTTGATGTGGCTATGCTTGCAAAGAATTTCAAAAAAATTCTCAAGTTTTCAAAACAAAATTCTTCTAATAAAAGATTTTTTGAGAAAATTAAAAATGAAGAGAAAGAGAGCGGTGAGAAAGAAAGTGAGAAAGAGAAAGAAGAGAATTGTTTTGAGTGTGAGGGGAGAGGCCATAGATCATTTGTGTGTCCCACTAGGATGAAGAGAAAGGGCAAAAAGATTTCTATTCCAGCCACTCTTAGCGATAGTGAGGAAATAGGAAAAGATTTTGGGGATGAGTCATCACTTGGGAAAATTGTTGTTTTTCTTCTTGTCACGTGAGCACACCTAGTTTGTACCATGATAATGAGGATACTTGTGCGTGAGAAACACCCGAGGATGATTTGAGTGTTTCTAGCGAGTCTGAGAGTGAATGCGTTAGTGAGGGTGATAGTGAGCTCCAGGTCGCATTTAGAGATTTATACGCCGAGACTTTAAAGACTAAAAAATTGAATGATAACTTGAGTCTCATGGTGATATATTTGGAGAGAGAGATAGAGAGTTTAAGAGAGTTTGAGGCAAAAGCGAGTCAACTCGAGAAGGTGAAGGTTTCTTTGAGTGAACAGTTGATAGCTTTAGGCTGGGAAAAGAGTGATTTAACCAACACGATGTCTAGCCTGACGACACATGTATCTCAACTCAAGAGTGATCTCGAACATGCTCGGGAGGTCAAAATCCCTTTAGAGAATGCATATAAGAAGGTTTAAAAGATGGTTCTCAGTCCCATTTTGAGTATAGGTGAGAGTTTAGGAATAAGTCATGATGGTGCGTCCACTTCACATGTTGCACCCGAGTCGGTTCCCGCTTTAGTGTTTGATTCATTTGGCTCTCAACCCAACCGACCTAGGCATCCCGTACCTAATAGGAGAGTGCATATGAGACATTTTGTGAGAGGTATTCCTAGGCTTGTTAATGTTTGAACACACTGTAAGAAGAGAGGACACCTTATAGAGTTTTTTTTTTATGGTTGGTCATGTGCCACGTTTTTCTACTACACGTGGTCAGACACATACACCCACACCTTATACTCTAGATGATTATACAAAAGAATTTGTACATATTAGGGAGCAGTTAAAATTTTTAGTCAACTTCACGTGATTTGATGAAAGTTTTTCATAGGATGTCACCACCTTTGAAAAACTCCACTGCACCTAACGGTTGAGGTTTAGACTTGTCTGCAAGCATAGGCGAATTTGCGTGATGATATTTTCGCCTATTGCTAGTATGTATTTTTTGTATTAGATTTTTTTGAGAAAAATTTGAAAAAGGGAGAAAGATTTTTTTTAATAAAAATTTTGGAAAAAGTAAAAAAGAGTTTAGTATTTTGTTTTACACTATATATGGATGGACATTTAGGATTACCGGGTCACAATTTCATTCCATATTCCGTGACGACTTGATAGAGTTTTGACATGCATCATCATTTCATTTTTGTGATTTATAATGTTTGGAGTCATTGAGATGTGATCAGTTGTTACTACCTACATGTTCGACTCGTAAGTTCCTTTGATGCACACTTGCACGGATTTGTTTGATTACTGTACTTGTTTATCACATATTGGTAGGAGTGTTGTCATCTGAATTCTGTATTTAAAATGAACCATATGCGATAAAACTTGACAAAGGAAGTAGTGCATGTAAAAATCGTTTACCGTGTGAAATTTAATTACAACAAAATATGATGAGTGAATCACGGGAAAGGGCTGTGAGAGTTCAAAATTAACTCGTCATGAAATTCACCGTTCAAAAGAGCCCGAAAAAATTTAAAGGCAATAAAATGATAAATATGTCAAAAAGGGGCCACCTCAAAAAGAAAAATATAAGTATTATTATTTATGAGGGAGTTTGGATAGAAATAAATGAAAAATTGGTTTGCACATCCAAACAGTGTCTTGAAAAAACATTCATAGTTTTAGACGTTATTGGAGTGGGAATTATTCCTGACTTTGATGTGTTCATGGATTGAGTCGATGCCATTTAAATTCAACACTTTAAACACCTAAGGATGATTTTGAGATTCATTAGATAGGATTACACATATTCATCGTGCACATATGTTATGTTTGTCTACTTTGATTTGCCTATCGAATATGTTCACACCCATTCATTTCGTTTCCATGATTTGGCTGCCTTAGTGTAAATTCATGGTGTGTGATTTTTGTAAACTTATTTTTGCATTTTTGTATGAAAAAATAAAAAATAAAGAATAGTTTATGAAGCTTTTGAGATACTCTTTGCTTGAGTGTAGTTTGGTTCATATTTGCTATGAATTTTTGTCATGACAACTCCATGTTTCTTTTGTTTATTCGTTTTCTTGTCTATTTCGGTCAAATAAAAAGGAGTTTTTGTATTATGGGGGAGATTTGAGTATTTATTGATTTATTCTTATATTATTTCAAACTCGATGCGTCACGAAGGTATTTTCTTTGTCTCATGTGTGCAAGTACAAAATTGAAGATCATTATTTTTCACACTCTGATGGGAAAAGCTTAAAGATTTGAAGTTAAAGATTTTGGAGAAAAGTCTTGGACTTGCACGTTTAGTACCCTTTCAATTTTGGGTTCATGGGAGGGTATTAGATTTTTATAGGCATTTTATTTTTGTAATTCAGATGTTTTTTATTTTGTACTGGCATAGACATAGGGGGAGATTTGTAAGGACATAATTTTATAAATGTCCGTTCATAATTGAGTATGTCGTATACCGCTACAAACCGAAGAATATTCAAGATCACATATGAATTAAAGACAATTTCGAACATCAAGTTCTTCATTAAGAAAAGCCTCCGCGAGAAAGTTTTTGGTAAGGTTTTGTTTTTAGTCCCTTAACGGTTCATTTAAGGTGTTGGGATATTTTTTCTAAAAAAATTTCGAAGTGTTGGAGCGTAGTTTTTCATCAAAATATTTTTTTAAGTGTTGAGAAAGACTGAAATAAAAAAATTAATTTACACACCAGTTATTAGAGCCAGATTGCCACGTCGTTCGAGCGACAGAGGCATCTCGCACGAAATCGTTCGAGCGACAACTTTCATCATTCGAGCGACAACTTTCATCATTCAAGCGATAACCCTATTTCGTTCGAGCGATGCGCTACATTAGATTTTTTATAAATAGAGTTTTCTAACTTCGTTTTTTATCAAAAGACCTGATAATTTTCAAGAGACGAAACTGCTTTGGCACAATACTTTGCCTTCTCACTTTTAGGGCTTTAATCCCTTTACGTTTTCAATTCACAAGATCCCAATAGTTTATGTGAATTATTTTGGAACCCAAGAACACATATTGAGTCAAGTTTCTCTTATAGAGAGGATCTCTAGTGCTGATCTAGGTTCTCTTGAGGGGAGTACAGGGCTGAAGACGACTGCGTGTCAATAGGGAGTGCTCGTGAACGTTCTGAGCTGAATTGGAACTACGGTTCTGGATGACTCTAGGCTGCGATCTATGTGGATTTTCTGCGATTAAATCATTGCGGATTTCATTGTAGTTATAATTATTATAATGAAATAAAGATTTTACCTGAAAGGTTTTTTTTCCTGAAATCTGCGAGTTGGTAATTTTGTTTGTGATGGTTTGACACACACACGTATTTGTATGTTTAGAGGATGATTTAATTTGATTTAAAAATTGACTCCAATTAAATAAGTTTGTAGTTGGAATTTGAGAATTTATTTAAATCGATATCGCACAATGTATTTTACAGTGATTGATCGAGTATTTGTCTGTGAGTAAGGTCACCTCTTTTTTGATGAATGGAGTTCCATTATCGGACAAAATGACATTGGAAAAGCCAAAACGGAAAATTATGTACTCTTTGATAAATTGGGTCACCACGCCTGCTATTGCTCTCTTCATGGGTATTTCCTATGCTCACTTTGTAAAGAACTCTATTGCCACGAGTATCCAAAATTTCCCCCTTTAGGGAGGTCTGATTGTCCCCACAAGGTCAAACTCCCAAGTTTTAAATAGAAAAGGAGTTTCCAATAAATGATGGTTTAACGAAGGAGCATTGATCAGATTTCCATAAACTTTGCACGATTTGCACTATCAAATAAACTTAGCTATATATTTCACCATAATTGTCCAACAATAGACCAAAGTCATAAGTTAATCATACAATTTGGATCTTCTAATATGAGCTGGATTATGGGATTGCTTATGGACTTCATCTGGTTCCTCCTTCATGATGCATCTTAAAGGCCTACTAAATTATCCTATGCGATAAAGATGATCCTCTCGTACATAAAACCTTGGGGATGTTCTTCTAATCCCCATTGTGTCAATCTTCTCAGTAGGTTCAAATCCAATTTTATGAAATCAATGTTAGCCTATCTCGAATCTCTTTGGGTTTTTACAAAAATGTACTCAGTTTCCTAAAAGAAAAGTTGACACATAACACATTCTCTTTGTATTGTTGTTATATCCTGCCTCATCATTGGCCAATAATACCCCCTCTTTGCACTCTTAGATATAGAGAAATCTTATTAGTCTCATAATTCTCCGTGCGGTCTATCTTTAATTTTTTTGCATGCTTCCTCTGGGTCGATGCATCTTACCATCCATCCTCTAACATTTCTAAGGTACAAACTTCCTGCCATAATGAAATATTACGCTAACTATTTGAGCCCCATATTTCCTTCTTTATACCCCAACTGCTTTTATATTTTTTCCCCTCCAGTCAAAGTCATCCTCACACTACACCAAATCCTTCATATGGTCATGACCTGGGGGTTATAGTTGAGATCTGTCACTAGATAGTCACGGCCAAAAGCTGTGATCACATTAAACTTTGTCGTGACTAATTCCATGATCCAGTAAGGTCATGGATCCTTTTGAATTTGGTCAAAGCCCATGTTCGTGCCCACTACGGGTCACAGACCATAGCCGTGGCACGTGCGTGACCATTACGGCACCAATTTCGTACCAAAGTTCCATTCAAGCTGGTCGCAGATGGGGCCACGCTCTAAGTTTGTGACCAATAAACAAAATACATGATGCCATGGTCACAACTTTGGGTCGTGACAATACCAATTTAGGAGTCGCAGATTTGGTATGTGACGATGTGCTTATTTCAAGGCTGATGTGTTAAAATTTAAAGGAGTCATGACATATGGTCACGGATCAGGGCTATGACCAGCATCTTTATACTAAAATCCCAAAACCAATTTTCACATTTCTCTCAAAAATTTCCAAACCCTTCAACTTTCCCTCTCTCCGGCGATTTCTAAGATTTCCAATCTCAATCTCGCATTTCAATCTAAATCTCAATATCAATCTCAAAGGTAAAGACATTATCTTCCAAACCTTAATCTTTTGTATATAAATCTCTGTGGATGTGTTTATATCTATGTGTGTATTTCTGTGTGTATGTGTGTATATATATATGTGTGTGTGTTTATGTATATACATGTGTATGTATATGTGTATATGCACATGTGTGTGTGTGTGTATTGTGTATGTATATGTGTATATTGTATATGTTTGTGTCTTATGTATGTATGTGTGTATACTATATGTGTGTGTATTGTGTAATGTTTGTGTGTGTGTGTGTGTGTTTTAGAGACAATTTTTTAAAAAAAGAAGGAAAAGTAGGTATATATAATTATTTGGGTAAAAATTAAAATAAATACAAAATTAGGTATACACACATATTGTATATATTGTGTATGTTTGTGTATTTGTGTGTGCGTGTACTGTGTATGGTATATGCTATTTGGTTGATTAGAATCTTATATGTGTATGGTTTTATACGGTTCAATTTTGGGTCTTATACAATGATTTATTATTTGGATTTCACATCGGTGAGATCCAACATGCACGGGATTCACGCCTTCATATATAATAACTAATAAATTAAATAGAAAAGTGCTCTTAGGTCCATTGAAAACAAATTTTAAACACTAAAGGAATTTTGACAAATTTCAAACACTTACGCTATTCAATCATATTATGTTTTCCCTATCATAATGCTGGGATGAAGATGTACAATATGTATTTCGCGTACATAATCCTGATAGAACATTGACCTTGATTATGCTATTAGAGAAGGCAGAAAAAAATTCACCCATGATGGATAGAATTACGTACAAAGAGAATTAACTAAGACTGTAGTACCTCGCGACATATACACGTCACACTCAATCTTTCCAATAGGCTAAAGAGGATGATATTTCGAGTTCATGTCACTAACATCTATGAATCCATTATAAATATGCTTCCTCTTAATTGGCCACGTGCAAAAATCCATAGGTTTTTAAAACAAATCCTGACTGGATGGAGATCAGACACATTTAATTTATATTAAAGTCTTACCATGAAAAGTTAGATTATAGTATATGGTTAAAAAAATTATTTTGTTAGTTATAATTTCATACTGAACTTTGAAATTATGCATCTATTATAGATACACATTGAACTTTTATTATTTTGTAGATAATGTCGGGTGGTAATGGACATAATGCTCCAACCGACGAGATGAAACCACCCCAAGGAGAATTATCATCACCAATTGGTGAGAAATACACAACTCCACCTATGATTCACTCCACTACTCCGAGTTGCAGTAGGCAAGGTACTCCCAGTAATCCAACAGACATGCTCAACGCTCCTGAAATTGTCGGGTCGGTTGAGAAGAATCCCACTGGGTTCTCTCTATTGGAAAATAACCCCATAGGGGATAAGAATCACGTTCAAAAATTTAAAGCCCAGTGTTTATCCTTGGAAAAAATGAATGTGGGAGTGGGGGGAGATGACAATTGAAACCTCGTAGATAAAGCTGTTAGAAATAACATCTACGAGCAACTCAACAAACGATTTTCATTTTTTGCGAACTCAAAAAATAAGGTTCTTTCTCAGGTTGATGAACAAATTTGAACATATCAGAGAAATCTTAGGCAAATGCATTTCCCTAAGGGAGCATCGAGATCCGACATTTTGGCTCTCAAAGAAAAAGTCTCTTCGAACGGTGAAATGTCAGTCGGTCAATGGAATAAATTTCTGATAAATGAGGTGAAGGACTAAAAAATGATGCAAAGTGAGAAAAACAAGCAGAATAAGGCAAAAAAACTGATGTCCATCGGCTTGGCTCAAAATCTTACGAAGATTTGAAGAATGAGTCATCGAGCAAGACAAAAGGCAACCCAGATGAAGGAAAAGTACCAAATCGGGCCAACTTGTATGTGCATGCAAGATGAGACAAAGATAATAAATTCCCTCCTCACTTGGCTAAGACCCTATAATCAATAGAGTCTATGAGTAGTCAGTCATATTTAAGCCCGTTCAACCACCTTGACAACAATGCCCTCGCACAGACATGGAGAAGGACCGTAGAGGGAGGATGAGAGGTATGGGGTCGCATATGTCAGAAACAAGATTCAAACACACCGCACATCTCATGGACGAGATTTCTTCTGTTAAAAAGCATGTCTCGTCTAATGATGAACGTCATTCTATGATCGAAGGGGATGGAATGGGGATTCAAAATGAATTGGGTGGAGTGAGTGAGAAAGTTTCACAAAGTGTGTCCTTTTTAATCGGTCATATGCCCCTGCAGTCCCCAATGCATCCCGATTTACCTTTACCTCCTCAAAATTTCCCTCCTTCTCCATTCCCCTCACAGATGTCGATTCCCCCTTTAACATTCCACTTCTCAGCTTCCCAGCATGTCACAGCTCTTGGATCATCGTCAATAACCCATGATGACTATGGTGAGAAATACTATATGTAGGACCTGAGCGGTAAAACTGTCGTTGGGGTGTTCACGCTCATCTCCACTCAAGTGGAAACTTTAGTATATAGTCGGCCTTCGCAAGAGGGTGAGTGTCAGATCATGGTTGATAAAATATTTATCGGTTTCGAAGATGCTCCAGTGCACTTCAATAGTGGAGAAGTGAATGTGTTGAAATATGATTTAAACTTTTTTATCACATGGACAATTTGTCTTTTGATGAAGATGTAATAATATTTTTCTTATGTTGTAATATTATCACTAGAAACATTTATTTAATTTGAGTTTAAGTGGTTGTGTAGTATCGTTGATTGGTGTGTTCTTGTATTTGAGTTTGATTGTTTGGTGCATGGTTGACACTATATTAGTGTTTTACTTTGATTCACACTATATTATTGCATAGTTTGTTTGATTAGTGCATTGTTGACACTATATTAGTGATTTATTCTGCAACATGATATTTATTTTATCATGTTAACACAGGACTGCAATTTGAAGATTGTTAAATTAATTTTTCACAATACAAAGAGTGGATGGGGGAGAATGACCGAATAGGTAATAGTTATGTTAAAGGTGTTCAAGAATTTATTATCTATGCTTTTAAGAACCTTAAAATGAGAAGATTCAGTGTCCGTGAATCCATTGTATGAACGGAAAATTTAAATCTAAGATGTTGAGTTACATTTAATAAAGTGGGGAATTTGTCAATATTATAACAAATGTACCTACCATGGTGAAAAACATGCACCTTATGTTCCCAAAGAATTAGCGGTAACCGACCTCATAACAGAAAACCAATGAGTGGAAGTGGTAAATGATTCACCAACACATCTTCCATTAAACGACCTAATTGAAGATGCTTATGGAGTCCACCATAACCAAAATCACCAACCTTTGGAGACAAATAATGCTCATAATGAATAATTTGATATTAAACTACCAAGAGATCGAGAATATATATGGTTGAAAGCCGTTGCAGTTTGAGAGCAAAACCAAAATTTGCAAACTGTTAGACATTGGTTTACAAACATGTCGTCAAAGGGTGAGAACGTAAAACATCCATTAGACGAGCCTATGAGGGGCACAAACACCTCGTACAGGACCAATATAACCCGTAGGAACTGACCGCATTGTCACGGGACTCCCGATTTGAGAGCACAAGAAAAATTTGCAAACTGTTAGACTTAGGCCTAAAAACATGTCGTCGGAGGGTGAAAAGGTAAAACAACCACTAAACGTCCCCGTCAGATGCACGAATACCTCCCATGGAACCAATGTAATCTATAGAAATCGACCGTATAGTCACGGGACCCCTAGTTTGAGACTGCGGCCAAAATTTACAAACTATTAGACTTAGGCATAAAAACATTCCATCAAAGGGTGAGAACATAAAACAACCATTAGACGACCCCGTGAGAGGCATGAACACCTCGAATGGGATAACTGTAATCCGCAGGAACTGACCGCGTAGTTATGGAGAATCCATTTTGAGAGCAAGACTAAAATTTGCAAACTGTTAGACTTAGGCTTAAAAGTATGCCGTCAGAGGGTGAGAACATAAAACAACCACTATACGACCCTGTGAGAGGAACGAATATGTCGCATGGGACCAATGTAATCCACATCAATCGATCGTATAGTCACGGGACCCCCGGTTTGAGAGCACAATCAAAACTTGCAAACTGTTAGACTTAGGCTTAAAAACATGCCGTCAGAGGGTGAGAACGTAAAATAGCCACTAGATGGCCCCGTGACAGGCACGAAAACCTTGCACGGGACCAATGTAACCTGCAGAAAATGGCCACGTACTCACAGGACCCCTAATTTGAGAGCATGATCAAAATTTAGAAACTGTTATACTTAGTCTTAAAAACATGTTGTCAAAGGGTGAGAACATAAAATAGCCACTAGACGACCCCGTGAGAGGTATGAACACCTCGTACGGGACCCATGTAACTCTCAAGAACAGACTACATAGTCATGGGACCCCCAATTTGAGAGCATGACCAAAATTTGCGAACTGTTAGGCTTCGGCTTAAAAACATGCCGTCAGAGGATGCAAATGTAAAACAACCCCTAAACGGTCCAGTGATAGGCACGAACACCTCACGCAGGACCAATGTAACTCGCAGGAACTGGCTGCATAGTCACGTGACCCCCAATTTGAGAGCACGACCAAAATTTACAAACTATTAGGACTTTTGTGGGTCAAATGTAACCCATAGGAACCGACCGCATAGTCACCCAAGGGGCCAACGTAACCCAATGGGAACTCGCAACAACTAATCGATTAGACTCTCAATTCGAGGATAAAATGCTTTTTTTTAATTAAAAATAGTCACGGCTTTGGGTCGTGACTATTTTATTTTTGAAATAAAATGTGGTTACGGTCCAAAGTCATGATTAACTTTTATTTCAATGATAAGGTAGTCACAACCCAAAGTCGTGACCATATTTTATGTAAAAATAAAATGGTCATGGCCCAAAGACGTTACCACCTTTTAATTCAAAAATAACATAGTCACGATCGACAACCTTGACTATTTTATTTTAAAGATAAAATGTGGTCACGACTTTGGGCCCTGACCATGTTTTGTTTAAACAAAATAGTGGGTTGTGACATGGGCAGTGACCATGTCCATGACCATCCTAGTCTATGACCAATGTTGGTGGTTAAGGATTTGGGCCATGACCACTGATGTTGGTCACGCTATATTTGGTCACGAACCAAATCCACGACCCACCACCAATGGTCACGGATTTGGGCCATGACCATGCGCAGTATTTTGTGTAGTGTCTGTTGGAAATATTGGAAGAAAAATTAATGGATATATTCTTTATTGGATCACCATAATTATTAACTTTCCATTCATAGCTACATTTTGTGAAATGGGGGCATAGGAAACAGCAAGCATGTTCATTATTCTAAGATTACTTTCCACTTTGACTTGATGAAACCAACTGATCAACCTCTGGTTTACTATTATATAAGGTGCCAAGATGAGGTGCTTCAATGTGTATTCTCCATTCAATTTCTTGACTACTAGGTTATAATTCCTTTTGATGTAGTGTAAATCGACGCCTCTTTGAAGAGCCTCCAGTAATCCCAAAAATCAAAACCTCACACTTTGCCTCATTATTGGAACAAAAGAAGTCCAATTTAAATGATTGAAAAATATCCTCCTTTCCTCCTTAAAGGATAACCATTGATCCTCATTTTATTTGATCCAACTAACCATCGAAATCCATAATCCACTTTATAATATTGGTGTGTAAGAAGTTGTCTTGTAAATTGCCACGTGGAATGTCTTCATGAGGTGGATTAAATATTCCATAAGGAAAAATTTCAAGTAAATCTTCAAAATCTTGACTCTTGATTGTGCGAGGGACTATACATTTCAAATCATACTTTGAGAGGATGAGGGACCACTTTGCTGCCCTACCAATAAAAATGGTTCGTGCCAACAAAAACTAAGTGGGATCACATCTTATCACAATATTTATAGTGAAAGATAACATAAAATGCCCAAGTTTTAGGGCAATAAAGGCCAGTGACAAACAATGACTCTCAACACTAGTGTTTCTTGCTTTCTAGTCGTGAATAATTGTATTCAGATAGTAGACAAGTCGTTCTTTCCCATCAATATCTTGTGCCAACAATGCACCAATGGACCTCAGGGTAGATGTAAAATAAAGCTACAATGGTACTCCGTCTTTTGGAGGAATCATTGTTTATGTTGAGGTGAGTAATTTCTTAGTCTCATAAAAAGCTTTTTGGTGAGGTTCGTGCCACTTGAACTTTTCAGCCTTGCGCAACAAATCCATCAACGGATGAGCAAAGTCCGCCAACTCTAGGATAAATCTTCTCAGGTAGGAAATCTTCTCAATGAACCTATTCAACTCCTTCATTTTTATTGGGCAAGGAATATCAAGTAAAGCTTTCTTATTATCTTGGTCCATATAAACTCCAAGCCGATCCACCACAAAACCTAAGAAGTTTCCACTCATTACACCAAAAGTGAAATTGAGTGGATTCATATTCAATTAATATTTTCTACACATGTAAAACACTCTTCTCATATTAACCAAGTGAGACTCCTCCTTCTTTGACTTGATAACCAAATCATCCACATAGGACTCCAAAATGTCACAAAAGTCAAGAAAATGGCTATTATCGTTCTCTGATACATTGCCCCCGCATTTTTCAAACTAAAAGTAATGACGTTGTATATAAAATTACTCATTGAAGTTCTAAAAGTGTTTCTCTATTCATAGGTTGGATCCATCTTGATCTGGTTATAACCCACATTACCATTCATGAAGTTGTACATTTTATGACCTACCGTTGAATCTATCAAACTATCAATGGATGACAGAGGGAGCTCATCCTTAGTGCTAGCTTTATTATGATCTCTAAAGTCCATACAAATACGTATTTGATTTTTATCTTTCTTCCCCACTGGAAAAAAAATATAGGAAAGACAAATTGGATGTTGAATAGGCTCATCAAATTAAGCTACCAATAATAATTGCATCTTTTCCTTGATCTTGACATCAAGCTCTAAATTGTCATTGGTATTGGCAAAGGCATAATGTTCAACTTATGTTAACTCACTTATTGATCTAACCCCTCCATCTATGTCTATTTCCAAGTAAAAAAAATCTTTATACTCTGAAATAAGCCTAATCAACCCTCATTTTCTCTCAGCATATAGGTCCATTGTAGGGACAAATTTCCAAGTAGAGTTAATGTGTATGTATTAGCATTAATCTAATTTGAGTCATAGATAGATTTTTACTTGTCACGATTCCCACATAATCTATGATGTGTTGTTTGAAGACGTAGCGGCTAACCTTCAAAGATATATCATGCCGTGTTTATTAGTGCACGTTTCACTTCTTCATATCATTTTGCATTTCGAGATACTCTCAAGTATGAAGGCATAAAATTTATAGGACTCGGAAAATGTTTTAGGATATTATTTTATTTAAAATTATTTTAAAATGTTTTTACTTTGTTTTCTGAAGAAACTTCATTTTTTCTGAGATAAATATGTTGTAGAGATGTGTAGATCTTTCACTTATGTTTTGGAAGATCAAACGACATCTAGAGCCATTCTAACGACATGTGGAAGTCGTTCAAATGATATGTAGTTCTCATTCTAATGAGATTTCCATATCGTTTGACCAACGTGCCAATATTGTTCTAACGACGTGCCGGCTTATAGTTTTTATTTAAGGCGTGTTTAACTCAATGTTTTGAAGGGTGCAGAACCAAAATTACGGAACAAATAATTATATTTTTCTGCACTTATTTACAAAGTTTTTTCAATTCTAAAAGCATCCCTTGTGTTTCAAGATCTGATCTTTCATATACATATGCTATAGGGATCTTGTGTTTCGCACCATCTGGAGTTTGTTCTCTTTGAATATTGTTTAGTCGAGTTTTGCGATGAAAAAGTGGAGGATTTTGTATTTCGAATCATAAATGGTTACCAAAGCTGTATTGGTGGATATCGAGGCACACGTGGAATCGTGTATTGTGGACCTGGCGTGAAAGAATTTATGCGTTGTACTTTAGAGGAGAGGTTGAAGCATAGAAAAGCATAAAGGCTTGTGGCGTATCGAGTCATTGAGTAAGTCTACTATCTATACTTTATAATACTATATTATAGTGATTGTTTAGCTTGAGTCGTACGAGGTTTTTTCCCTTAGTGGTTTCCTCGTACATCAGCGTTCTATGTTTTGTGGATTTGATTTATTTTAGTTGCTTAATCACCTAGATGCATGTTTGACATGATAAAATTGGGTTAAGTTAAATTGGTTCACAAAACTAGTGCAAATTAAATTGGAAAAAGTTTATTTTTTAGGAAAATTTGTTTTCACCTAAAGCACACATAAGAAAATGGGGTCTATAAATTGGTATCGGAGATAGAAACCTTTTCTTATTGTGTATGTTCCCTTATGCTTGTAGGTATGAATTTTTGAAATTTTTGATGCTTTTAGAACTCCTACTTTTTATGGAACTAATTATGCCTATTGGATGCAAATGAAAAGTGAACTTAAGGCTATTAATTAGCGTGTTTGATTAATGGTAGAAAAAGGGTGGTCACCACAGGTCACGAGAGATGAAGAGGACTTGGACTTTATAAATCTAAATATTTAAATGTTATTTCCTCGTCTATTACCCCAAAAAGTATAATCGTATTATGATGCGTGAGACGTGATGCGTGAGACGTCGAAAGAGTCTTGGGATGTTCTTGCACTCACTCAGGAGGGAACTAGCACGATTAGGGTGTCTAAAATTCAAAACCTCACTACCCAATTTGAGATAATTAAAATGTGATAGTGAGATATTTGATGAGTTTAAACTATATTTCCCCATATTATCAACTATTCGTTTAACTTGGGAGAGAAAATACTCGACAACTGAGTCCGTAAAAAAATCTTAAGGTCGTTGTCTAGTAGATTCGATAAAAAAGTGACTATTTTAAACTCCTTGGGTATGCTTGAATCAACAAAACTATAAGAGATTGTAGCTGACTTATAAACCTATGAACTTGATATGTTTACAAAGAAACAAAAGGGCATTTCTTTGAAATCTCGAAAGGAGGAGACTGCTGTTTCGATTGATGATTCTGACATCGACTTCGAAGATGTATCTTTATTGGCAAAGAAGTTCAAAAAGTTTCTTAAGTTCCAAAAGCAATAGAAAGATGGAAAAGGACTTGATAAATTCATTAACAACAAGGCTAATTGCGTCCCTAAGAATCGAAGTGATAAAGATAAGAGGGATGAGTCGGACAAGTGTTTTGGTTGTGAGGGTTATAACCATATGGTAGTGGAGTGCCCCGCTAGACTCAAGAAGGAGGGAAAGAAACAAATAACATATAATGTCACTTTAAGAGATAGTGAACCGAAAGAGGGAGAGATTTCACCCATTGAGCATAACATTATTACGTTTATGGCATATCATGTGAGCGATAATGATAAATCTTCTCATGAAGATACTCATGTGAATGACACTTCTGAGGCCATCTTGTGTGAATCCCAAGAGAGTGAGGCTGATGCTAGTGCCTAAGAGGAGATATATATGGGAAAGTTTAAAGTTTCCTTCAATGATTTGTATGAGGAACCGTTAAGGTAAAAAGTCAAACTTGAAGTTTCAGGCTAAGTTGAAAAAGAATGATGTAGAAAATAATGATGCATTGATTGAGGATCTTAGGGCACAAGAGAAGACTCTTCAGGAGAAACTAGAATATATTGAGGGTGAGAGTGATTATCTTCGTGGTTTGATAGAGGCTATGAAGAGAGAGTTTCTAGAGTTTTACGAGTCTAGGAATTTTCTTGAGTCTAGGATTAGTGAGCTTGAGGAGAGATTGAGAAGTCGAGTAAGGTAAAACTTGATTTTGAGGCAAGGCCAAAAAAGTTAGTTAGGATTTTAGTTACCGTCAAAATCAAGGATGATAAGTGTGGTATGGGCTTCAATGATCGTATTGCACCCATTTAAAATCCAATACCAATCGTGTGAGATATCCAACTAGGAACGTTTAAAGAGGTCCACATTTAGGTCACATTTCACTTCGTGTTTTCACTTGCACTCATTGCGGTAGGAAGGTTCACCTTACACATTATTGCCATGACCTTAAAAATGCTCCTAGGAAGTTTAGGAATAAATTCATTTCGGTTCCCAAAACCTCCACGCATCTTTACACACCTACTTGGGTTAGGAAATCGAACTTAGAGGCTTTAGGAATTCAAACTTAGAGGCTTTAGGAATTACTTTATAACTCTCGTTTGGTTGCACTTGATCCCTCTCATGCTAAATCTAGAGGATTATTGTGTTAGCCATGTTTATCATATGCTAGTCTTTGCTTCATGATATATATCTTGCTAGTGTTATGACATGTGTATCTCATTGTATTATATTTTTCACTTATTTGAAAAATACAAAAAGATTTTATTTATGATTATTTTTCTGTAAGGACATGATTTTATAAATGTCCGTTCTCAATTGAGTATGTCCGTTCTCAATTGAGTATGTCGTATACGGATACAACCATATAAAATGTTCAAGATCACATATGCATCAAGACGGTTCCGAATATCAAGTTCTTCAAAATTCAAGCCTCCGCGAGATAAATTTTGTAAAGGGTGTGTTTTAATCCCTTAGTATTTGACTTAGAATATTGGGATATTTTTTATGAATTTTTTTCTAAGTGTCGGAGTGGACGTTTAATGTTTTTTCGTCAAAAATATTTTTCTAAGGATTAAGAAATTTTTTAGAAATAATTTTTTTTCACGTTGGCTCATTCGAGCGATAATGGCTGTCATTCAAGCGACATAGCCATGTCGTGCGAAGATCAGTCGAACGATATGTGTCATCGTTTGAGTGTGAGTCCTGTTTCATTCGAGTGACGTGCCACCTTAGATTTTCTATATAAAGGTTTTTCCAACTTCGTTTTTTCAGAAGACCTGCAATTTTGATCAGAGACGAAACTACTTTTGCAGAATTCTTTATCTTCCCACTTTTAGGGTTTTAATCTCTTTTATTTTCAATTCACAAGATCCCAATAGTTTGTGTGAATTGTTTTTGAACCCGAGAACACATCTTGTATCAAGTTTCTCTTGTAGAGAGGATCTCTACTGCTGATCTAGATGCTCTTGAGGGGAGTACTGGGCTGGAGACGACTGTGTGTCAATAGGGAGTGTTTGTGGGCGTTCGTGGGCTGAATTGGAGCTGTGGTTCTGGATGACTCTAGGTTGCGTGTTGATGTAGGTTTGCTGAGGTAAACTTATTACATATTTCATTATGATTGTAAATTGCAATTTAATTCATAGTGAAATAAAAGGTTTTTCCCTTCGGGGATTTTTCCTGAAATCTGTGAGTTAGCATATTTGTGTTTCTGATGGTTTGACACACACACACACACATGCACACATATAGTTGTATTCTTAGAGACTGAATTGATTTGATTTAAAATTGAGTCTAATTAAATAATTTTATAGTTCGAATTTGTGAATTTAGTTTGAATCAATATCGCACACGGCGTATCACTTTTTACAAATTGGTATCAGAGCGGGTTACTCAAATTTGCCGAGTATTCCTATTTTCCACAAAAATTGTGTGATATTGATTTTTTTTGAAAAATCATATTCTAAAAAATAATCGCAATTTTTTTCTGATGGAGCACTTATGTAATCAAATGCCCCCTCTTGGTGACACGAGTCGGAATTTTGATGATTTAAATAGTTTGAATTTCACATTTACTAAAAGAATTGATTTTTTGGAAAAAGAAATTGTCGTTTTAAATCCGCTATGTATCTATTACAAACGTTTCAAAATCAAAGAGATTTTTATCGTGAGAAATTTATTTATTTGGACCATGAATTTAATGCTTTAAAATTGCCCAAAAAGGAGAGTGATGATAGAGTCCTATTTTTAGAAAAAGAATTGGAGGACATTAAAATTTCTAGAATTTGTGTTTGTGACAAATTGGATAAAAATATTTTACTCGACGAGTTTGTGGCACGTCAGGAGACTCTTAGGAATAAATGTGCCTATTTTAAGAATGAACGTGATAACCTTATAAGAATTATTGAAAATTTCGAGAAGGAGTCCCTAAAATTGAAAGAGTCTAATTCTTTGATTGAGTCAAAAGTTCTGGAGATAAAAAATGATTTGACAGACTCGAGTAGTCTTGGTAGCAATGTTAGTGTCTCATCGTGTTCTCATGTTTAGGGTCAATAAATTCCAATGACGTTAGAAAAGGTCAACCCGTAGGTGTCGCTCCACCCGATTACATATGTTCACACTGTGGTAGGAAAGGTCACCTTAGGTGTTTTTGTTTCGATCTTCAAAAAAGTCCTAGAAAGTTAAAATCTAGTGTTCCCATAGTTCCCCAAACCCCCATTCATTGTTGCACACCTATTTGGGTTAGGAAATCACATTTAGAGGCCTAGATGTTAGACTAGTTGATTCTCGGTTGCTTGCATATGCTTCTTCTCTTGTTATATCATATAGATGACTGTGTTCGTATGTTCGTCATACGCTAGTTGTGTTGCATGTTATATTCTTGCTAGTGTTATGACTTTTGTACTTTTTGGATTAGTTTTTATTTTTGAGAAAACTTTTGAAAAATACAAAATTATTTTATATTGATAAAAGTTTTGGAAAAACACAAAAAGAGTTTTGTATTTTGTTTACACCGTATATGAATGGACATTTAGGATGATCGCGTCATAATTTCATTCCATATGCATTTGACTGTTTGGTAGTGTTTTGATATGCGTCATCATTTCATTTTTGTGATTTACAATGTTTGGAGTCATTGAGATGTAATTTAGTGTTATTACCTACATGTTAGACTCGTGAGTTCCGTTAATGCACACTTGCACAAATTTGTTTGATTATTGTACTTATTTATCACATATTGATCGGAGTGTTGTCATCTCAATTCTGTCTTTAAAATGAACTATATGCTATAAAACTTGACAATGGAAGTAGGACATGTAAAAATCGTTTACCATGAGAAATTTAATTTCAACAAAATATGATGAGTGATTCACGGGAAAGGGCTGCGAGAGTTCAAAATTAACTCGTCATGAAAGCCACCGTTTAAAAGAGACTAAAATGTTTTTAAGGGTAATAAAAACATATATATGCCAAAAAGGGCCCATCTCAAAAGAAAAATATAATGATTATTATTTATGAGGGAGTTTGGATGGAAGGAAATGAAAAATGGGTTTGCATGTCCTGACAACATCGTGAAAAAGCATTCATAGTTTTAGACATTATTGGTGTAGGAATCACTTCTGACTTTGATGTCTTGATGGATCGAGTCGATGTCATTTAAATTCAACACTTTCGACACCTAAAGACGATTTTGAGATTCATTCTATAGGAGTACACGTATACATCATTCACATATGTTATGTTTGATTGCGTTGATTTGTCTATTGAATATGTCCACATCCATTTATTTTGTTTCCATGATTTGGTTGTCATAGTGTAAATTCACGGTGTGTGATTTTTGTAAAATTATTTTTGCATTTTTTTGTTTGAAAAATTGAAAAATAAAAAATTATTTGTGGAAGCGTTTGAGTTCTCCGTTGCATGGGTGTAGTTTGATTCATATTTACTATGCATGTTTATTTTGTTTATTCTTTTCCTTGTCTATTCGGACAAATAAAAAAGGGTGAGAATGAAAAATGGGGGAGATTTTATTATATTGATTGATATATTTTTAAATCATTTCAAACTCGATGCGTCACGAAGATATTTTTTTGTCTTATGTGTGTAGGTACAAAGATTGAAGATCATTATTTTGCACACCCTGATGAGAAAAGCTTTGAGATTTGAAGATTTTGAAGTTGAAGATTTTGAAGAAAAGTTTTGAGACTTGCAAATTAGTAATTTTCATTTTTGGGTTCATGGGAGGGTATTAGATTTGTTTAGGCATTTTGATTTGATAATTCAAATGTTTTTATTTTGTACCGGCATTGACATAGGGGTTGATTTGTAAGGACACGATTTTATAATTGTCCATTATTAGCTGAGTATGTCGTATACCTCTACAACAGTCAAAGAATGTTCAATATAACATATGAATCAAGACGGTTCCGAATATCAAGTTCTTCAACACTCAAGCCTCCGCGAGATAAATTTAATAAATGGCGTGTTTTAATCCCTTGGCATTTCAATTAGAATATTGGGATATTTTTTATGAAATTTTTTCTAAGTGTTGGAGCGTTCCTTTTGCATTTTTACGTCAAAAATATTTTCTACGTGCTAAGGCAAATTTTCTAAAATAATTTTTTTTAACACTGGCTCGTTCGAGCGACAGTGGTTGCCATTTAAGCGACATAGCCATGTCACACGAAGATCATTCGAGCGATGCGTGTCCTCGTTCGAGCGTGAGTCCTGTTTCGTTCGAGCGATGCGCCACCTTAGATTTTATATATAAAGGTTTTCCCAACTTCGTTTTATTCATAAGACCTGCAATTTTGAATAGAGACAAATCTGCTTTTGCAGAATTCTTTATCTTCTCACTTTTAGGGTTTTAGTCCCTTTTGTTTTCAATTCACAAGATCCCAATAGTTTGTGTGAATTTTTTTGGACCCAAGAATACGTCTTGTATCAAGTTTCTCTTGTAGAGAGGATCTCTACTGCTGATCTAGGTGCTCTTGAGGGGAGTATTGGGCTGGGGACGACTGCGTGTCAATAAGGAGTGCTTGTGGGTGTTCCTGGGCTGAATTCGAGCTGCGGTTCTGGCTAACTCTAGGTTGTGTGTCTATGTAGGTTTGTTTATGGAAACTTATTGCAGACTTTATTGTGATTGCAAATTGCGATTTAATTCATAGTGAAATAAAAGGTTTTTCCCTTAGGGGATTTTTCATGAAATCTGTGAGTTAGCATATTTGTGTTTCTGATGGTTTGACACACACACACACACACACACACACACACACACACACACACACGTAGTTGTGTGTTTAGGGACTGAATTAATTTGATTTAAAAATTGACTCTAATTAAATAAGTTTGTGGTAGGAATTTACGAATTCAGTTTGAATCAGTATCACACACGGCGCATCACTTTTTACAATTTTAAAAGTGTAAAAAGATTTTTGATTTCATATATTTTTTAGAAACTACAAAAATATTTTTATTTTTGAGTAAAAAATATTTTGGAAAAACATAAAAAGATTTTTCATTTATTTTTCTGTCATTAGTTTTCATGTGTTAATTTGGCATATTGGTGTGGTTAGACCCCCATAAATTCATTACCCATGTGGCCAGGACATTTGGTCATGATTATTGATGCTTCGAATGATCTTAACATTTGACTAATGGGATTGTTTCAAAGTTTATTTGCATTTGGTTTCGACTCTATATATATGCCATCGCACACACATACACGAGTTTATATGAATGTTTGACTTCGGATGCATATTTGAGTTTGGTGAGACGTTCTCCTCTCAATTTTATCATCTATGGGTAATTATACTTAGGAGGTGGTGTGCATGTAAGAACCAGTTTCCGTGAGGATACATATTGATTATATTGAAAAATGATGGGCGTTCACGAGAAAGGGCTGCGAGAGTATAATAAACTCGTCATGAAAGCCACCGTTTAAAAGATCCCGAAAATAATTAAGGAAACAAAAAGAATCATAGGCAAAAAATGGGGCTAATCGAATTTCTCTAAGGTGAGAAAATAGAAACCTCAAAAGAGCTTGAAAAATAAAATATGAATATATGAGGGTGTTTGGATGAAAAATACAACGGGTTTGCACCACGAATTCTAATGTTGAAAAATCGTGTCATGACGCTATTATTTGTAGAATCTTTAAAATTTTGAATTTGTGTTCATGTTGTTAGTTCATTAATCTCAATATATTAATTGTCACATATGGCTAAAACTTAGTTTGATGACATTTAGCTATCAATTAGAGCTTCTTGATCGTTTTAATGTGTCCAAATTGTGATTCATTTATTGTAGTTCAGGCCCATTCATTCCGTATGCATGTTTGAACTCATTGATACTATGTTAGCATGAAACTCACACTTGTTTTATTTTTTTGTTTTAAGCCTGTCTTACTACTGTTTCATATTTCCAGTTGTTGTTTTCATGAAATTTTTTCACTGGACAAATCATGAATATTTATAGAGCTGGAAAACAAAAGTTTTCGAATTCGTTCAAACGACTTCTGGATGTTGTTTGAAGATTGGATCGTGCGATGCTAGAAACAGGATTTTAAAAGTATCAGGCATGGTCGTTTCTTAGGTAATTTTTAGGGTCATTAGATAGATGTTTTGCGTGACCACACATTATTTTGGGTCGTTTCTTGCATTGATCGAATGAGACATTATCTCGTTTAAATGACATTGCATTATCATTCGAACGACCTATGTTGACTTTTTGACTGTTCGTTTTGTTTTTGTACTAGCTTTGTATATATGATGATATTACACTGTTTTGGTACATTTGGTTAGTTTACATGCAGTTGATCCTGGTAATTCATGCTTGATCCTTATACTGCATTGACTCGTATAGTCACATCATGCGTGATATTGATGATTTCATTTGTGTGACAGTTGTCTAGCCACGATTTGGTACTTGTGATTATTATTAGCTGGCTACATATGTTTATCTAGATTTCCTTCATATGATTATTCTCATTATAGATAGTCGTTTATCTGTTTCTCTAGTTGCCTATTAGAGACAAAAAGGTGGAGATTAAGATGGTATGTGATGTAGGGGAAGTTTTGTTTGATGATCACATTTGTTGATCATGATTTGATCATATTATTTACATATTGGTATCATTGATTTGATTTGTATTCTTTATGTATACTTTTTGATATCACATGTTTAACAAATGGTTTGAGTGGAGATACACCACCTTTCCATCCCCTAACTACACTTTCTTTCAATTATGTTTGAGAAATGAAATTGCCTTCCTCTTTCTTTCGCTCCTAGCTTCATCTAACTTCGTTCTAGAAAACTTGCTAAGGACACTATGTCATTACACCTAGTGTTCCTTAGAATCAATCCTTGGCCTCATTCTATCTCTCACCTGTTGAGAAATAATTTGAGGTTTAAGAATGGCATTATGTACTTCCTCAACCCTTCGCTCAACATCTACCATCTCTTTATCTTTGTTGTTCATGGGTCCCAACCTCTCTCTAATCCTTGGAACTATAACTCCCTCTGTATGTCGTGTTAAAACACATGTATCCTCAGATACTCGTTGTAAAAGTCAATAGACACGAAGTGTGACTCCTATTTTATAAAAGTCTTATTGGTTGATCGAATTACTATTTCAGACCCCTTTATACTGGCTTTGGCACATAGATTGTATGTCCAAGGAACTAAATCGTGGTTTTGTGTATGATCTGAAAAATGATTTATACGCTCAAACCCTCAATATCTATATACCTATATTTTGGTACCCATAACCAAGCATAAAATTCTTGAAATTGGAAATTTTGAAAATTCACTACATGAACCTTAGGAAAAAACCCAAATTATGGAATTACGCTAAAGTTTTAAATATTACAAACTATATCCTAGAGTTTTTATTTGATTTTCAAAGTTTCTAAATGAGTTATAAACCGAAAATATTTTCCATATTCAACTTTAAAACTATTCTAATTTATAAACTAGCCCTTAAAAATACATTATTTAGATTTAGAAATTACACAAAAGCCATTAAAGTTTGAAAACGAACAGAAATTAAACTAAAAACTAAACCAAAACTTTCCAAGGACCATAACTCAAACCCTTAACTTCATCCTCACCAGCAAAGCTGATGAGAATGTCACCAAGCAACTATTAAAGCCAATGGGAGCCAAGGTAACACATGTTTTCATGTGTGATCCAAATATCTTTGGAGATATCTTCCATTAATCTAGCTCAATCTCTGCCTTTTTTTACCAATCAACCCTCCTCAACATCAGCTATAAATGGCATGCCTTAGTACAGAGAAAATCATTGGATCAGTATCATAAAAACTAACTCAAAATTTTGTCATTTTTGGGTATACCTATATTTTATGCATAGGGCTCAGTTCTTTTGATACTATTAGTTTAGATAGTAGTTTATGAACCATTTATGCTTTTACATGCTTTACTTGATGTAGAAATACGCACCTAAGGGACAATTTTTAGAAAACACCATGAAAGCTTGAGCTTTAATGGTTAATTATGTGTTCCTAACTTTGAACATGTTTTGATGTGAATATAATTGTCCTTAGACCTGTAGGAATGAAATTATAATGTTTAATTTTATTATCGTATACCTATATATCTCAAAATCATGTTTTTATATTTCTACAGTTAAATCTTCAAAGTTAGAATTATCCCTTATACTGTGAATCAGAACTTCAAACCAAAAATATTTAACTCCAAATTCACACAGAAGCAAAACCATATTATTGCCATAGCTCGAATTTCACTAGAACTCCACAAATTATAAATTGAAATATTCAAAATTTTACAATTCATGCAGATGAGGCTACAGTACACCTCAATTCATAAAAGTTATATTTTCGAATTCCTTGTGAAAAAATTGAAAGAATGGATTTTGAATCATCTCAAATGGTATTATGTATTCGATTTAATTAAAGTAAAAGTTTGTAATCCTAAAGTCAAAATTACGAAGGTTGAAGATGAAGTGATCAATACGCGCGCGAGTGAGGTCAAAATCACTGCATGGTAACTTTGACTAAGCGCGTGAGGGAGTGTGACAATTCAGAATTTTTTGAAATTTTTCCCAAAATCTTTACTCTATTTTTCTGGTCAAAATGGTATAATTAAACACCTTGTTTAGTCAACCAGAAAGCAAATTTGAAGTATCATCCAAACTTTGATTTTAAAACTTTAAACTATTTTTTTCACATAAACCTTTGAGGGTTTTCAATTATTGAGTTATCAACCCAAACTTTACCCACTGATTTTTGAAACTATTATGAAAAAAAGAGTCTGTCACCACTAAACTTAAAACCTAAGGAACTATAGGGAATAAATTTAAACTTTTATTTACATTTTTAGCCTTTAAAAGTTATATTATATGCAATTTCAAGTACATGCATCTTAAATGTTTTAAAAAACCTACTTTACTTAAATACTTTTCACTTTTCAGTAATTCTCGGACCCCTAAATCAACCATACTTATATTTTGAAAAGCCCTAAACACAAGTAGGTGATTTCTTAGTCTATATTGTTTTCACGCAACACTTTTGACTATGCTTATTGTTGATATCATTATATGATAGTCCCTGTTCATATAATTCTCATTGATGAACTCATTTGAGTAGTTCAAACATTAACGTACAATTGACTAGATTTTAAAAACTCTATGTCGATTTATGAAATTATATCATTTAATATGATTCATTTTGAACATGTTCTATTATAACATACATTATGACCAAGGAATAATCTTTCGTTATACATATGATCGTATTATTTGGCATGTAGTACTCAGATGATTGAGGGGCTAGTTATTGCTACCATATGGAATGTCTATGATTGACTTAACACCATTACTTTTATCTCCAATTTATTTGTAATATTTATGACTATTTCCCCAAAACCTCTGAATGGATAATTATGGGTTATTTGTGTAGAAACCTTCCACAGCCATTGATTGTTATAAGCCCTAATATTTTTAATTATAGCAATATCATTATATTATTATTCTTATATCACCCTCTCTATTGAATCTCATTTCTTATGATGCCTCTAATATTACAAAACTATGATTGTATTTTACAAACAGTATAGAATGAGTATTATCTACTGTGAAATTTTTCTTATTCCTTAAAAATTCCATATGGACCCTGAGCGTAAGGAAGGCAACATTCTCCCCGACCCTTCACAATTTAATGCATCATCTCATGTATCTCTAGTAATCATTTACTCATGGAGAATCAGTAGAAATTTCGAAAAACCCGCCATAATTTCATAGGTTACCACTTGAAGCTGATGCAACGTTCTATTTTTTTTTTCTTTTTTTGATTTGTTTTGTTTTATTTACTTTTTATTAACGTGGGAACATTATTATTAGCTAGTATGCATGTAATGAATAAAGTGCATAGTCACTACACTTATCCAATGTAATGTAATACATACTTTATTATCTTATTTATGGTGTATTTCAATCTTTTTTTTCTTATCAAATTCTTAGTCACCCTAAAGAAAACTCGGGATGTGAAAAAATGGTATCAAAGCGAGGACCAGGTTTATCACTCCTATGAAGGACTTATTTAGGGAATATAGTTATTTTAATTTCGTAACTTATTTATATTATTCGATACTAAACACTTGTCTTCAAGCTATGAACGCTTGGGATTGTATCTATTTAAACCCTAAAGGGATCGACCAAGTTTTTGCTATCCAGGCCATCCAAGATGAAAGGTATAGTAAGCTATGTAAAACAATTTAAGAGATCGATAGAGAATTGTCAATTACGACCCCAGACATCAAACACTAATTTTTGACATGAAGATTAATGGGAGAAGAACAAGCTATAAAATAAGGTCGCTGATTTGAGAAAGATGAAGAATTTCCCTAATAAGAAATTCACTTAGCCTGGAATTTAGCATCAGCAATAGAACTTTGTGCAACTCCACTTGTGTCTCCCGAGAACTTCAGGCCATATTTTCCATATCTCAATCCCGAGACATCATCTTCAGGATCTACTACTAGAGGTTCGAAAGAGGATGAAGGAGAAGAAGGATCTCTAGTATCTCATGTGGGATGAGAACCTTGAGAAGATAACATAATTGAATATAAATAAACTCTTAAAGATCACGTGCGGTTCGTAATGCGAAGAAAGGCGGTGAAGGGAAAGCAGTGTGTTACCTTAACATAATTAAAATATTATGATAACCTTGATAAATCTAGGAGTACTAATTTTACTACGTGTGTGTTAGAACTAAAGCCCCTATATTTTGTACGCTTAGGGATTGGTTGTACTCGCGAAAAAGTCTATCAATACAACTGATCGTGTTATACATCAGTCTTGGTATATATTTCTCTTTAATTTTGATTTAATGTTATAGAATGATAAGAACACATAACACCAACATGTCAGCACAAATAGTACTACAATCAGAATCAACTTGAAAAAATCCACCCACTGCTATGGACAATATAACTCAGTGTCTTTAATAACTCGCCAAGATTAATCTAGCACGTCCAAATCCATTTCTTACACCAGGGATCGAAATGTTAATCGAAACTAGCAGAATGAATGCCTCGAATTTTTTTTAGCGCCAATGACCTCCATCATTTCATGGAAACCCCGAAGCTTCCGAAGAGAAATGATGGTTTAGGCATACACTAAAAGTATTAAATGGCTTAAGAATAGTACCTCAACCTAGAGTGGGCATATTAACGTATCTCTTCAAAAGTAAGGGAGACCATAGTGGCAATCAGTAAAATGTACCCAAAATGTAGAGAATTGGACATGGGAACAGTTTGAGGACATGTTTTTCCAAAAATATTTTTTCGAAACTTTACGTGACCCATTAACTATAGAATTTCTTGGATTACAGCAACAACATATGATAATAACACAATACGAGGCTCGATTTATCGAATTATCTTGCCATTCTCAAGAATATATAGATAGGGACATTAAAAAGTGCAAACACTTTGAAGGCTGATTAAAAGCGAATATTAAAACCTCTCCTAGTCCCCCATAACTTAACTAATTTAGAAAAATGATCAAATTAGTAATCTCATTGAAAGAGGCCTAGACCCAAGTGGAAGTTCTCGAAACATCGCCATAATTTCTCAAAATAATCTTAACAATAGCTCTACAAATATTCCAATTAGAAATCACCCTTTTTAAAACCTAATGCAGGTCGATCATACAGTCAAATTCATCATCAAAATAGTGGCACTATAATTCGTTGTCGTGAATTTAATTCTCCTGGACACATTAGACCTCAATGTCCCAAACTTTGTAAAGTCAACTTTAATCCAAGACCATCCACAAATATAAGAAGGAACAATAAACCCCAACGACCTCTAGAAAGAAACCTAGTTTCATGAGGAAAAGCAATACATGAACAAACTCCAAGAACTTCTAAAGGACCAATAACCGGTAACCAAACATAGGGTCAAACTTTTGCTCTTAGATCACAATTTGATAGTCACGATATGATTGAAGGTAATATTTCTTTTAATAATCTTACGACTCATGTACTAATTGATTTGAGATCTTCTCATTCATTCATTAATTCCAAATTTATAATCATAGAAAATCTTACTTCTTCTTCCATAGCATATCCTTTAGGCATAAGTATGCCTACTAGTATTATAGTAAAAACACATCAAATTTGTAAAAAAATAGAAATTAAACTTGATATAGGAACAATTATCATTGATTTTGTTGTATTGGATATAGTAGGATTTAACATCATTATTGGGATAGATGCGTTTTTAGCGTACAACGCTTATATCAATTGTTACTCTAGGAAGGTGATCTTTAGAATTTTCCAAACCAAGAAGTGTGAATTTCAAGAACGTCATTCCAAAAATACTTGCCAGCTATCTTCTTACTCTCTTTCCATTCTTGATGACTATGATGTATTTCATGAAAACTTACCCGACATTCCTCCGCCAAAGGAAGTAAAGTTTGTAATTTGTTCCCCAATATTTTTCCTATTTCCATACCACCTTATCGATTGATCCCCTTATAATTATGGGAAATTAGAACTCAATTACATGAATTGCTAGCCAAAGGATTCATTCGACCCCTATGAAAAACAAAGACGAATCATTTTGATTGTGTATTTATTATTGTAGACTGAACCAAATTACCATAAAAATAAATAACCGTTACCCAAAATAGGAGACTTGTTTGACTAGTTACACGAAGCAAAGATATTTTCAACGGTGTTGATACCAAATTTAATCTGCTGACATGGCCCAATTGAATGAAGACACGTGGTAATCTACATGGCAACAACAAACACTTTCGATGAACTCACACGCTCCGAGGAATAAGACTACAACGAGGAAGACTATTTCCCCGAGGAACACTGCTTCCTCGAGTAACTCATACGCTCCGAGGAACGAGACCTCACCGAGGAACTCTTAAGTACCGAGAAGCTTAGACGGTCCGAGCAACTCAGGCGGTCCGAGCTGTACCTGGAACAAAGTGTTAATAGCTGGATAACCAACAGTTCAACTATTTTATTAAATGCTTATCATTCAGATGCACACGCTTAAGGGGCATTAAATGTATTACCCTTTCATATGTACCTCATTTAATGTATTACCCTTTCACATTACAGCCTCAGGGCTATAAATAAATTGTACAATCCTCATTGTAAAGGGACCCCTGGACCGAAATTTCTTGAGAGAATTTGTAATCGAGAATTCCCAAACACTCAGCAATAACACAACAGTGGACGTAGGCCATTCTTATAAGGCCGAACCAATTTAAAATTCTTTGTCTCATTTATTTATCTGTGATTGAATAATTAGAGTGATCTAATTTTTTACATCAACAGATTGGCGCCGTCTGTGGGAAACGACTGGTAATATCGTTTTTCACCAAAAGCGATCCATCACAAATGGCTAATATTCCAGAATCCAACAATCGAAATGTTGGGACCCCTCAAAATCCATCTGCTCCGCCAAATATTCCAGATCTGGCTGGAATAATGACAAATCTGGCTCAGGGCCAAATCGTCATGCAAGAAACAATGCGACAACTCATACAAACCCTCCATGGCGGTGCACAAACCCATTCAGGACTGCGGAGTATTCAAAGAAACACCCATGCACCATCCTCACGTACTAGGCGTACCAATTCATATCGCAATGAGGAATCTGAAGGTTTTTCTTATCAACCTGGACGAACTTCGTTAGTGCGAGCCACACATACAGAACAATGTATCACTCTTTCTCCAGAAAGGACTAGTGCGTTAGAGAGGTTAAGCAGGGTATCACCTTTTGATCGATTAGGACTTAGAAGAAGTAGAAGTCCTCCTAAAGTCGTATCGAGGAGTTTTCGATGACCATCAGATTTAAGGGAAGGATCTGCCCAGTCGCGAATAGCTTCTCATCAAGATAAATCTCAGGAAGCAACATCAACGCGATCAGCTACTCGAACCAACAGGCCCGAGGAAGGAAATGATACTTGGAAAGGCTCTATTCAGAGGCTGTAGGATAGATTAGGGGAAATGGCTAAGGCCAAGAACCCTCTACAACGAACCTTTATTCGAGGAACACCTTTTGTCCAGGCCATTGTAGATTTTCCAACACCATTAAAGTTCAAAGCACCTGTTGTGGCTCCCAAGTATGATGGAAAGACTGATCCTATCCTTCATATATAACAGTATTAGGCTGCAGCCGACATCTATGTTGTTCCAGATGAGATGCGATGAAGGGCATTCTCGGGAACTCTTATCGGATCTGCTCAAATATGGTGTAATAATCTTCCTCGGAGTAAGATCTCAACTTTTCTTCAACTGGCCGAGTTATTCATTGGGAATTTCTATTTTGGGGCAAAACCAGTTAAACGAGTAGCACATTTGTTAAGTGTTAGACAAAAGGCTGGTGATAGTACCAGAGATTACATAACTCGTTTTAATAACGAGAAAATAGAAGTCATTGATTATGATGAGAAGACAGCGATTACCGCCTTAATGAGTGGACTACTGCCAAACAAGTTGTACTACACCTTGGCCAAAGATCCACCTAGGACCATGTCAGACCTGATGGGAAAAGCGTCCAAGATTATGAATGCCGAGGAGGCTATGGCTGCGAAGAAGAATATGGATGCTAAAGACACCAAGGTGGAAGGTGATAAAGCTAAGAAGAAAGAGCACAAGAACAATGGTAATGACAAACATTCAAAACGTAGGTCGATATGGGATGTAATGAAGAAATATGATAATTATACTCCTTTGAAGAAGGATATCAACCATGTTCTAGAAGAAATCAAGAACAACGAGGAACTAAACTGGCCAGAGAAAATGAAGGCAGACCCTAACAAGAGGAATAAGGCAACGTATTGCGAGTTTCATAAAGATCATGGCCATATGACAAAGAATTGCATAGCTCTTCAGAATGAGATTGAAACACTCATCCGACGAGGAAAGTTGTCAAAGTATGTTGATCGTGGAAATGAAAGAAGAAACAACGACCGAACAAGAGAGAGGTCTAGATCTCCTCATAGGGCAGAGGATAATAAGAAAAGAAACCATGAAGTTGATCCAGAAGACGACCCTGATCTTCCCAAGAGACCAAGGCAGCCAGAACGAGAGGTATTTTCAATACGCTTTGGGTCATTTGACTATAATGTTATAACATGTGGAGATGCAGGAGGAGGAGACCTTACTGCAGAGAGAAAAGCTTACCTTGGTGAGGCTCAAGCTTGCTCGTACATTCAACGAATAAATCTAGCTGAGGAGGATCGCCCGAGAAAGGTGAACAAGGAGAAATTGGTCATCGGTTTTTCAAAGAACGACCTTGCAGGAGTTTTGTATCCTCATGATGACCCATTGGTGATCAAAATGAGGATGAAGGAGGTTATGATTTCAAGAGTACAGGTCGACAATGGTAGCTCTACAGACATCATGTTCTACTCGTGCTTCGATAGTTTAAATCTAAAGCTATCTCAACTGGAGCCTTACCACAGACCCCTCATCGGTTTTGCTGGCGAGAAAGTATTTCCACTTGGGACGATCAAGTTGGATATATTCATTGGTACGTGGCCTGATTGTCGGACAGAAAGAATACGCTTCTTTATGATGGATAAGAATGTTCAATCATCATACAATATCAACATGGGAAGAGTAGGATTGAAGAAGTTTGAGGTTGTACCATCTACAGTGCATCAGTGGGGAATGCTATTATTCATCCATCGAGCAAGAGGAATTGGAGGAATCAAGGAAAAAGACTACTAATTATCAAGTGGAAGAAGGGACATAAATTGAAACATTGGATCCTAGAGATGAGTCGCAACTCGTGAAGGGTCAAGTGGTGGAAGCTACTGAAAACATGATTCTGGACGACGAACACCCTGAGCGAACTACTCAAGTAGGTTCATCGTTGGAAGCCTCATTAAAACAGGAATTGATAACTTTCCTTAGAAGCAGAAGACAAACTTTTTCATGGAGTCATGAAGATATGCCTGCGATAGACCCAAATTTCTTATGTCACGAGCTCAATGTGAATAAGGAGATTAAGCCTGTGAAGCAGAGAAGAAGAGTATTTAGTCTCGAAAAGAATCAAGCTATACAGGAGGAAGTAGAGAAGCTCCAGAAATCTTACTTCATTGAAGATGTTAAATATCCAGACTGGTTAGCCAATGTGGTGATGGTAAAGAAGAAAAACAACAAGTGGAGGATGTGTGTAGACTTCACCGACCTCAACAAAGCATGCCCAAAGGATCACTTTCCACTGCCCCGAATTGATCAACTAGTGGATGCTACCTCGGGACACGAGTTGCTGAGCTTCATGGATGTTTATTCTGGTTACAATCAGATCAAAATGAAACCTGAAGACAGGGAAAGTACTTCTTTTATTACCCCTAGGGAAACTTATTGTTATAATGTTATGCCTTTTGGTTTGAAAAATGCAGGTGCGACATATCAGTGGCTGATGAACAAGGTTTTTGCTTAACAAATCAGTTGCAATATGGAAGTCTATGTTGACGACATGCTGACAAAGAGCAAGAAAGCTGCCGATCATCTAGTTGACTTAAGTCAGACTTTTGATCCACTGGATAAATATCAAATGAAGCTGAACCTGACGAAGTGCATATTTGGAGTAAGAGAAGGCATGTTCCTCGGGTACATTGTCAATCAACGAGGCATTGAAGAAAATCCTGAAAAGATCAAAGCTCTATTAGGACTGCGATCTCCAATGACAAAGAAGGAAGTATAAAGTCTCACAGGACGAGTAGCAGCACTCAACAGATTTGTGTCACGAGCAACTGATAGATGTCTCCCATTCTTCAAGACACTCAGAAAGAATTTTGAGTGGAATGATGAATGTGAGAAGGCTTTTCAAGACTTGAAGAAATACTTGGGAGCACCTCCACTGCTATCCAGGCCAGTGATGGGAGAAAAGTTATACTTGTACCTTGCAGTGTCCGAGAATGCAGTTAGCTCGGCGTTGATCAGAGTGGAGAATGGAGTGAAAAAACCAATTTACTACACAAGTAAGGCCTTCCGAGGAGTAGAGATTAGATATCCAAGGCTGGAAAAGTTAGCACTGGCGTTGATTGAAGCGAGTAGGAGAATGAGGCCATACTTACAGGCTCATACCATAGTAGTATATACTGATATGCCATTGAGGCAAGCCCTTCATAAACCAGAAAAATTAGGGAGATTGATGTACTGGGCAATAGAACTCAGTGAATATGATATAATTTATGAACCCAGATCATCGCTAAAAGGGCAGGCTGTAGCAGATTTTATAGCGGAGTTCACCTATCCTGATACCCCCGAGGAACAAAAGTTGCTCGCTGATCAACCTGTGGATGTTACAGGATCAACAAACGCTAGCTCAAACCAATTCCGATTGGTAAAAGGGCAAGTGGATGTTACAAGATCATCAAATTTGAGCTTAGACCAATTTCGATTGGTAAAAGAGCAAGAAGAGATGATCAATGAAGAGCGAGAAATATCAGGGGAGGATGAAAAGAAGCAAAAAATATTTCACCGAGGAACTCTGACTGATCATAAATTTGAAGACGAGTTACTTATATGGAGGCTATATGTAGATGGCTCATCTTGGAGTGCAGGATGTGGCGCGGGGATAGTTTTCAGCACTCCGGACGAAGTCGACATGGAATACGCCCTGTGTTTCCAATTCAAAGCTTCCAACAATGAGGCTGAGTATGAGCCCATGATTGCAGGACTTAGTTTGGCAAAAATTATGGAAGCGCAGCAGGTTATTGTTTTCAGTGATTCTCAATTAATTGTAAATCAAATGATTGGGGTATATGCAGTTAGAGGAGAATTAATGATCAGATATCATGCAAAGGCGAAGAAGTTAGTATCAGAATTTACTGATATTCAGTTGGTCAGGATACCAAGAATGAAGAATGCAAGAGCAGACGCCTTAGCTCGACTAGCATCAGCTACTTGTACCGAGCTCCAGAGAACAATCACAATTGAAGTTTTAGCTAGTCGGAGCATAGATGAAGATCTGACGATGAACTTTATTACCCTTGATTTAGGACCATCTTGGATGGATCCCATCAGGGCATATATTAAGGAAGGAGAATTACCAATTGACAAGCTCGCGGCCAAAAAATTGAAATTTAAAGCTGCTCGGTACGTATTAAATAATGGTATTTTATATAGACGAGGAATTCTGGCAGGTTTGCATAGATGTGTACATCCCTCCGAGGTGAAATAATTGATTGAAGAGATCCATGAAGGATGTGGAGCACATGTAGCAGGTCGGACGCTTTTACAACGGGTGATAACGCAGGGATACTACTTGCCGACGATGAGGGCTGATTGTATAGCCTACGCAAAGAAATGTGACAAGTGCCAACGCTTTTCCTCCATCCGAAGAATTCCACAAGCATTGTTGACACCCATAACTTCCCCTTGGACATTTGCCATGTGGGGCATTGATTTGGTTGGCCCACTGCCAACGACCCGAGGAAGGTTCAAATACCTCATCGTCGCAGTGGATTATTTTACTAAGTGGGTAGAAGCTGAGCCACTCATTGATATAATGTACGAGAAGGTGTACCAATTTGTTTGGAAGAATATCATTTGTCGATATGGTCTTCCTCATGCTTTCATCACAGACCATGGAAAATCATTTGATAACGAGAAGTTCGCTACCTATTGTCATCAATCAAATATTTTGAAGGTCCACTCAGCACCAGGCCATCCTCAAAGCAATGGACAAACTGAAGTGACAAACAGAATGTTGCTGAATGGTTTGAAGAAAAGATTGGATGATGCGAAAGCAAACTGGATCAACGAGCTACAATCAGTACTTTGGGCTTACCGAACTACACCCCGAGTAGCAACAGGAGAATCACCATATATGCTGGCATTTGGAAGTGAAGCTGTTATACCCGTCGAGTTGGGCCTCCCAACACACAGGGTACTAAATTTCAATTCCCCTGTTAGTGACATAATGAGAAGACTGGATTTAGACATGCTCGAGGAAGTTAGAGAAGAAGCAGCCATTAGAAATGCTGCTTACCAGCAGCGAACAGCTTTGTTCTACAACAAAAGGGTGAAGAAGTGCGAACTGAAAGAAGGAGATTATGTGCTGAAGAAAGTCATTCAAAAGCACGATAAGATGGAGGCAAACTGGCATGGACCATACCGAGTTACAGAAGTTGTTCGACCAGGAACTTATCGAATAACAACTTTAGAAGGCGAGGAATTTAAGAATGCCTGGAATGCAGAGCACCTGCACAAATATTATCAGTGATGAATAAAATGAAGATATTCTGCCAAATTCTTTCTTTTTATTGAAAGTTTTTTGGGGAAGAGTGCTACACACTACTCGAGGCAAAACTCGGCAAAGCTCAGACTACTCAAATTTTTTCTCGAAAATGCCAACTAAAGTTGGCCGAGAAACCTATATTCCTCCGGGAAGTAAATCTACCAATATTCCTCCGGGAAGTAAAGCTACCTATATTCCTTCGGGAAGTAAAGCTACCAATATTCCTCCAGGAAGTAAAGCTACCTATATTCCTCTGGGAAGTAAAGCTACCAATATTCCTCCGGGAAGTAAAGCTACCGATATTCCTCCAGGAAGTAAAGCTTCTTGTATCCACCGGGAAGAAAAATTTTTGTATTCCTCCGGGAAGAAAAACTTTGTATTCCTACGGGAAGTAAAACTATATGTTTCTCGGGAAATAAAAGTATTCCTAAAAATGCCAACTTATATCGGTTAGGAAGTAAATATATTCTCGAAAATGCCAACTTGAGTTGGACGGGAAGTAAAATTATTTCAAAAAGACTAACTATGGTTGGTCGGGGACGAAAACAGACCAACTGTAGTTGGTCGACAAGGAAAACTTACCGACCTTTGTTGGTCGGAATCACTTAAGAGAAAAATCTACTAACTATGGCTGGTCGGGGATAAAAACCCACTAACTGTAGTTGGTCGATAAGTATAATTTAACTTTATTATTAAGTTGGTCGAGAAACAAAACTTTATTATTAAGTGATCGAGCAACATTTTTTATACTTTATTATTAAGTGATCGAGCAACATTTTTAATACTCGTAATTATTACTAAGTTGGTCGAGAAATAAAATATTATTTTTGCCAAATGACTACCATAAATTCAAGCTATTCGACAATAAGTTGATCGAAAATATTATTATCTTTAACAGATACACATGCATAGATGTAAAGTATTACAAGACAATAGCAATTAAGATTGCGAACAAATAAAATGAAAGTCTTTCATTAAATTCAAAACAAATTACATTGATTGTGAAATGTATAAAAACTTATTACATTGATATTCCTATTCTACTGGTCTTTTCCCCTCTGCTTTTGACACATGTTCCATGCCAGCAGGCGGATCATTTAAAGCCAGAGGAGAATTTATGAAGTTGAGGTCTTTCAACATCCTGACATTCATCACGGATGGACGATCTAAGAGATGCTCGGGACGAGATATCTCGGCTTGTGAATGGAGATTGTAGTCACCGAGATACTCTGAAATCAAGCTTCGAGGAATGGCCCGTGCAGGGATCCAACTCATATCCAATTTGAATGGTGGCACAGGTAAGTCGAGCAACCCGGGATCGTGGTAGTCCCTTAGGTAATGACCCTGTTCGAGCTGCAACACACCTAAGCCATTCAACCAGCCTTGCTTGTAGCCCTCATTGTTGGCATTCTGGATACGATCGTCCAAGTGGTATAGTGCTTCGTTGTATCCAGCCATCCAGAACTCCCTGGGATGTTTGTGGAACTGATATGTTAGTCTGTCCAGCTGCTCGTGGATATTTTTGACAAAGAGCTCTTTGTTCTCCAAGGTAGATTTTTGCTCAGAGAGCTGCTCTTCCAGGTCTCTGATCTTCTTTGACATTTCAGCCAATGCCTGGTTCTTCACCATCAGCTGGAAGGCCTGGTTTTCTAATGAAGACTGAGTCCTCTGTTCCTCGATAGGAATTCGAGCTGCTCTTGCTCATCCCCAAGGAGTTCTTTCTCGTCCACGAGTTGATGTAGAGGGGCCAGCTCTCTTTAGGGTTTCCAACTCGTCCCTCAAGTTGGCATTCTCGACCTCTAAGAACGAGAATCCCTCATCAGTCACTGGGATTAAGGCTTTTGAAGAAGAGGCTGCAGACTTCAACTGTGATAGCTCTTTCTGCAAGTTGTTGTTCTCTTGCTCCAGTAACTCGACAATCTGTCTACATTCCTTGACCTCACCCCTCAAGGTTCTCTCCCTCACATCGTACCCAGAAAAAAGCTTCTCGTAGCCCTTGTCGGCAATGATCTGCTGGTACTTCTTCTCGTAACCCTCATGCAACAGGGCAGTTGATTCTTTGTATTGTAACTGAAGGTCTTCGAGGGTGCCTTGGAGATCCTCAATCATGTCATAATCGGCCACATTATTGGCCACAACTCGATCAAGAAGACACTTCAGATATTGGTATGCTTCAACTGCCTGTTCTGAAGCGTCTTGGCCGAGGATGTCGACAACTTGTGCTGCACTCAGGTCTGTGTGACCAGCCTTAAAGTATTCATTGCATTGTCACAACAGCTTTGTATCATGGGAAGATAACAATTTCATCCTGGCCAGAAACTAGCAGAGAAAGAAAGAGCAATCATCAATAAGAAGTACAAGCATAATATGAGTAGAAGATAGACAATAGTATGCAAAAAAGTCCAAGTTTTATTAGATCATAAAGTTCAGAGTTACATATGCTGGGTTACAATTGACCAAAGAAAAATATAAAGATAAACTCGAACAACTCTACACCTTTTCCTTGTCTTCCAAAACCTTATCGGGAGGCTGGGACGAGGAAGTAGGTTGCTCGGAGGGAATGGATAGTTGCTCGGGGAGCACAGACAGTTGCTTGGAGGAAGTAACAAGCTGCTGAAGTTCCTCGGTATCAAGCTGAATGGCTGGGGGATGATCTCCCATCACCATAGAAGACTCTTCGGAGGCAGTTTCGTCCTCTTCTAAGTCTTCAGGAGTTGGAGGGGGACCAGGGATGTGTTGCTGAAAGAGCTCAAAATTTTCATCCACTTTCATCTCCTGAAGGGCAGCAACCCATCCATACCTAAAGTATTTGAGGCTGCCATAGTCCAATTGCGACACCATGGCAGCCAACCCCTTATTCCACCCCTTGTCCCAGCCATCGCTGAAGGACTTCTTCACAGCCATCTTCCTCTTCAACTTCTCCGAGGAAAGCTTCTCGGACAGAAGGTTTTCAGCAGTCTTCAATTTACTTTCAACCTCCTCCTTCTGCTGGCTTACTTCCTGAAGTTGGCCCAATTTTTCCTCAGCAACCCTGAGCTTATCTTCAAGCTCTCCAGCAGTTTTGAGCTTCTCTTCGAGATCCTTATTTTCCTTCTCTAGGGCATTTATTCTCTTCTCCAACTCCATGGAGGCATCAATAGCTCTAGCTTTCTCTTGCTCGATTGAGGCAAGCTTTTTCTCCCAGACATCCTTGTCAGTAGCATATGTCTGGCGAGAATCGTCCAAAGACTTGATAGCTTCTTCCAGGGCTCCCTCCACACTGGACGAGGAGCAGGAAGCTTTAATTGCTTCATCCTTCTTCAGAATTATATTAAAGCAACTCGTCAACTGTGAAAGTAAAAAGAAAGCAAGTCAGAAATAGAAATGACAAGGGAAATATGAAAAGTTCAAAGTAAGAAGACTTACAGAAGCAAGATGATGAGCAGCTAACGAAGTGACCATGTCCCGAGTAAGGTTTTCTTTAGTACCTTGGACCTTGGGAATGATCCAGGACTTTACCGAGCTCATGGTAGAGCTCGGGGGAACAAAAGTTGGAACCCCAGTTCCAGTAGCTGGGGGCTGAGCAATGGTGCAGCCAAATTAACCGAGGAGCTCTTCTTCAGCCTCCTCGGGGGAACATGAACATATTCAACCAAGGAAGAACCCTTGGTCGGTGATATTACAATCACCTCTCCAGGAGCAGCAGACCTGCTCGGAGCCACTGCGGGCTTCTCTACAACCTTCACAACAGCAGTAGCCGAGGAAGGCGCATCAGTTTTCTTTGTCCCTTTTGGGACATCAGTCTTACTTCTTTTTGCCTCACCAGAACTAGAGGCAGGTTTCTCAAACAAAGTGGGAGGTCTTCTTCTCTTCATCCTTTCGCTTAAAGGGACGTGAGATTCAGGCGAGGAGCTGGTGGAAGCTGGTACTGGCTCTGCATCACTTATTACTGGACGAGCAGTAAAAGAGGTTGTGTAGCTCTTGTACTGCAGCAGATATGAGGCTGATCTAATGTACTCTTCGGCAACACTCTGATGCAGACTCCAGATAAGTTTCAAATGCCTTATATTGACATCTGCTTCTTTTGGGCACTTTCTTTTGCTATCAACTGCAAATAAATAAACATTGCCATCAGTAACACATTTTATCAAACATAAAGGAAGCATAATTTCAAAATAAATAAAACGAAATAAAAATAACCTATCCCATTGCCATAAGGAGGGCATCTGGGACCCTGGTAAACCCCATCTCCAGCTAATGGAGGGTGTTGCCAATTTTTTATGACAACCCCGTGCTCAAAATAATCCCTATTGGCATCAGGGAGATTGACTACTAAGTCCCTATTCAAAATTCTAGTTTTTAAATAAAAAATATTATCATTAACTGCCCATCTATAACAAAACATAATCTCGGGAATTCCTATGCGAGTTCCATGGATCTGATTTAGTCTATGCACCCCATCAACTATTCTCCATGTGTTGGGGGCTATTCTTGCAGGAACAACGTCAAAGTAATGACATAATTCCATACACAAGGGATTTGGTGGAAAAGAAAATCCACACTCAGCAATAAAGAGGATGGGGGAACCAATGTCCCTCAGCCAAATGGAAATAGTCAGAAGGCTCAGAAAGCTCTTCCAAGACAACCTAGGAGTGAATAGAAAAATTAGAATGAAATTTATCAAGAGATTCAACAGGCTAAACCATGATGAATAAAGAAAAATGAAGAAGAAGTAAGAAGATCTTACAGAAAAAGAGTGGATCTGTTGACGACGAACGATGGAAGAAGATGAATACACTGGAGAGAAAGAGACGACGGAAAACTCGAAGATACAAATTTGAAAAGGTAGAAGACGATGTGAGTATCTGTGAAGTTTAAATACCTTGCCTTGGGAAATGGTAAAGTAATGATTACAAAAATAAACAATAATGCTACCGGCGGCTAGAGGAACAAAAAGGGCGCGGTAATCGAGGCGAGAAGAAACGATTACGCTACCGGCGACTAAAAGGACAAAAAGTACGCAGAGATCGAGGCGGTTATGAAAATTCAAAAAAGCCTGATTCTACGAATTTGGAAAGAGAAATAAATACAAGGGAAACACTCCTAAAAATCAGGAAGACTATTTAAAGCTATCATATTCCGAGAAAGAATGTTCCACACTCCTCAAATTTTAAACTATGAAACATTGGAGGCTTCTGATGATACCAAATTTAATCTGCTAACATGGCCCAATTGAATGAAGACACGTGGCAATCTACATGGGAACAATAAACACTTCCGAGGAACTGACACGCTTCGAGGAACAAGACTACAACGAGGAAGACTATTTCCCCGAGGAACACTGCTTCCCCGAGGAACTCTTAAGTACCGAGAAGCTTAGGCGGTCCGAGCAACTCAGGCGGTCCGAGCAACTCAGGCATTCCGAGCTGCACCTCGAAAAAAGCGTTAATAGCTGGATAACCAATAGTTCAACTGATTCATTAAATTCTTATCATTCAGACGCACACGCTTAAGGGGCATTAAATGTATTACCCTTTCATATGTACCTCATTTAATGTATTACCCTTTCACATTACAACCTCAGGGCTATAAATACATTATATAATCCTCATTGTAAAGGGACCCCCGGACCAGAATTTCTTGAGAGAATTTATAATCGAGAATTCCCAAACACTCAGCAATAACACAACAGTGGACGTAGGCCATTCTTATATGGCTGAACCACGTTAAAATTCTTTGTCTCATTTATTTATCTTTGATTGAATAATTAGAGTGATCTAATTTTTTACATCAACAATCGGGATATGACCAACTAAGAGTTAGAGAAGAAGACATGACAAAGAAGACATTTAGGACTCATTATGGACATTCTGAATTCCTAATAATGTTTTTTGGACTTTTTAATGAGCCACCACCGGACTTAATTCACCGAGTATTTCAATTATTTTGGATCAGTTCGTAGTTGTATTCATAGAAAATATCCTTATATATTCTGAAAAATAAATAAGGACATGAGAGTCATCTACAAGGAGTACTATAAAAACTTCGATGTCATCGATTATATGCCAAGAAAAGTAAATGTGACTTTCTTATGAAAGAAGTAAATTTTTTAGGACATGTCATCACTGAACTCGGAATCAAGGCAGATCGAGTGAAAACTATAACTGTTATTAAATGTCCATAACCCACTATAGTAACAGAAGTTCGTAGTTTCATCGAATTAGCTGGGTATTACCGAAGATTTTAAAAGGATTCTCCACCATCGCATCACCTTTAACGAAGCTATATCAAAATGATATACTCTTTGAATGGGACCAAGAATGTACCCAAGAATTTCGTACATTGAAAGAATTCTTAACTACTATCGCTATACTCACTATACCTTACAGTGATGTTAGTCATAATGTATACACCGATGATTCTTTGCAAGGACTAGGTTGTGTACTTATGCACTTAGGGAAAGCAATAGAATATGGATCTTGATAATTAAAAATTCACGAGCGATATTTCCCAGTTCATGACTTAGAGTCAGACACAATAGTCTTTGCATTAAAGATTTGGCAATGTTATTTATACGATGCAGAATTTAAAATATTTATTGATCACAAGAGTCTCAAATATATATTTACATAGAAGGATCGTAATTTATGCCAATGGTGATGGATAGAGTTTTAAGAAGATTATAAATTTGATTGCAATACCATCCAGGCAATGGCAATGTCGTAGAAGATGCCTTAAGTCATCAAACCAGTGAAAGATTAGCTGGAAATGCTGCTTATCAAATCATAGCTACTTTGAATTTTACAAATTGCAAAGAAAACCCCCTCATATTCTTCATAACATTATAGTGTATCCTACGCTGCAATAGAAAATAGTAACACAAAAATCCACATATGATTTTCTCAATAACCATTGTTAGAAAATCGAAGAATGAAAACCAATTAAAGATTGGACATATAATCCTGAAAGCAACATATGATTTAGGAATCGAATATATGTACCTTCTAATTTCATGTTGAATGACTAACTTTTATAAAAAGTCCATCACTCTAAATTTATTATACATCCTATAAATACCAAAATGTATCATAATCTCAAAAGACATTATTGGTGTACACGAATGGAATAAGACATTAGAACTTTTATTGCCAAATGTCTCACCTATCAGCAAGTCAAGATTGACCACCAACACCCAGATGGATTATTATAACCTCTTCCAATTCCTACCTGGAAATAGGACCATGATACTATGGATTTTGTCAGTGGACTACCCCCTATAGCCCAAGCTTACAATTCAATTGGGGTGATCGAAGACTGGTTAACTAAATCAACACATTTTCTTAAATAACATACCACTGATTCATTCCAAAAACGTAGTACCTTATGTATTCAGGAAATCATCAGCTTAAATGCAGTACCTTTGTCCATCATATAAGACCGTAACCCTAAATTTGTAGGACATTTTTGGCAAGCCTTACAAACAACCATGGGTACCCAGATACATCTTATCACTACATTCCATCCTCAAACGGATGGACAATCCGAACGATTAATTCAGATACTCGAGGATATGTTACATGCATGCACACTAAATCTGGCAAGAAGCTGGAGCGATCATTTAGCCTTGGTAGAATTTTCCTATAACAACAGTTATCAAGCTAGAATCCAAGCCACTGCATATGAGACCTTATATGAAAGGAAGTTTTGTTCTTCACTTTGTTGGAATGAATCAAGAAAAAACTATATTTTCAGCCCCCCCGAAATAGAAGAGACTACATAATAGAAATGCTTAATCTGGGAAAAGCTTAGAGTTGACAGAAAAATTATTCCGATCATCATAAGCAACCCATTGAAATCAAAGAAGGGGATCAAGTTGTCTTAAAACTATCACCACAAAAAAAAAATTAAGATTTAAAAGAAAAGGCAAACTTACACCACGATACGTAGCACATTTCTCCATCATTGATCGTGTTGGACCAATAGCCTATTGATTGACTCTGCACCCAGATTTATCATAAATTCCCGATGTATTTTAGGTCTTTCATCTTGGAAATACGTTCCCGATCCGAATCACATCATCTCATGGGAAGGACTATCGATACAACCAAATTATAATTTAAAAGAATGACCTCTTCAAATTCTATATTCCCAAGACCAGATTATTCATACCAAGACCATCGCTTAGTTAAATTTCTTTGGGAACACCATGGAGTGGAAGAAGCTATATGGGATATTGGGGATGTTATGAAACAACAATATCCTAAACTCTTCGATGGTACTTTCGAGGAAGATTTTTTTTTTGGGTAGGGAGAACGGTAAGATATGAAAAATGATAAAGAAGCTCAAGCCCTATATATATATATATATATATATATACTTATAATTTGATACCCTTAACCAATAATAAAATACTAGAAATTGACAACTTTGAATATTAACTATATGAACCTTAGAAAAACCCAAATTAATGAATTACCCAGAAGTTTTAAATATTATAGAGAATAAAAGTTTTTCCAACCAGTCAACCCTCCTCGACATCACCTATTAAAGGCACACCTTGGTACGAGCAAATCATTGGGTCAGTAGGATAAAAACCAACTGATTTTTTTTGGGTATACGTATATTTTAATCACAGAGCGCAACTCTTTTGATTATACCTAGTTTCTATAGTATTTTAGGAACCATTTATTGTTTTACATGCTTTACTTTACATAGAAATACACAGTGAAAGGTCAATTTACAAAAAAACACCATGAAAGCTTGAAGTTTAATGGTGAATTTTGTGCCACTTACTTTGAACCAGCTTTGAAGTAGGAATAATTGTTCTTAGATCTGTAGAAACTCATCCATAATGTTTAATTTGATTATAGTATACCTTCATATCTCAAAATCAAGTTTTTATATTTCGACAATTAAATTTTCAAAGTTAAAATTCTCCATGTATACAATGAATTCTAACCATAAACCAAAACCATTTTACTCCAAATTCACACACAAGCAAAACTATATCACTGTCATAGCTCAAATTTAACTATAATCCCATGAATATGGAACTAATTTTTTTTCAATTTATAGTTAATGGAGATAAGTCTCCATTACACATCAATCCATAAAAGTAATATTTTCAAATTCCTTGTAAAAAAATTAGAAAGAATGGCTTTGTAATCATCTCAAATGGTATTATGTACTGCATTTAATTGAAGGTCAAAATTGGTAACCCTAAAGTTAAAATTACGAAGGTTGAAGATAAAGTGGCCAACGCACTCATGAGTGAGGTCAAAATCAGTGCGTGTTAACTTTGAGTGAGCGCATGAGGGCGTGTGACCAATAAGAAATTTCTGAAAATTTTCCAAAATTTTTAGTTTATTTTTATCATCGAAGTGGTATATTAAAACACCTTGTTTGGTCAACCAGAAAATAAATTTGAATTATAACCCAATTTTTAATTGTAATCATTTAAACTATTGTTTGCCTATAAACCCCTGAAGTTTTTCAACTACTGAATTTTGACCCCAAACTTTACCCACTGATTTTTTCCACAAATATGAACAAAAAAGTATATTACCGCTATTCCTGGAAAACTAAGGAACTATAAGAAATAAATTCAAACTTTTATTTTCACTTTAAACCCTTAAAAGTTATGTTATATACTAAGATACTTTTCACATTTCAAACTTTCTCAAACCACCACCTTAAATGAAATCAACGAGACTTATTTTTCGAAAAGCCCTAAACACAAGTTTGTGATTTCTTATTCAGTATTGTTTTCATGCAACGCTTTTGATTACTCATATTGCTGATATAACTATGTGGTAGTGCCACTTTATCTGATTCTCATTGATGAACTCATTTGAGTATTTTAAACATTTATGTACAATTGACTCGATTTTAAAAACTCTATGCCGATTTATGCAACGATATCATTTAATATCATTCATTTTGAACTTGTTCTATTATAGCATAGATTATGACTAGGGAATAATCTTTCGTTATACACACGATTGTATTATTCGGCCTATAAGACTCAGATGGTTGAGGGCTTATTTATTGATATCATATGGAATGTCTATGATTGACTTAGCACGGTTACTTTTATCTCCAATTTGTTTGGATTGATTTATGGTACGTATTACTATTGCCCTAGAGACTCTAAACCGATAATTGTGGGTTATTTGTTCAGAAACCTTCTGTAGCCATTAACTGTTCTAAGCCCTGATATTTCTAGTTGTAGCAATATAATCATATTATTATGCATATCTCACTCTTACTGTTGAATCTCATTTCTTATAATGCCTATAATACTACAAAGCTCTAATTTTGTTTTAGAAAGGTTATAGAATTAGAATTATCTACTAGGCAATTTTGCTTATTCTTTAAAAAAATTAAATGGACCCCGAGCATAAGGAAGGCAACATTCCCTCCGACCTCACATAATTTAATGCATCATCTTGAGTATCTCTATCCATCGTTTACTCATGGAAAATCAATAGCAGTTCCAGCAAACCCGTCATAATTTCATATGTTACCACTTATAATGTAGCCTTACGGTGTACTTATTTTTCTTTCTTGACTTTATTTTATTTTATTCACTTTTTATGTAACCTGGGAACTATGTTATTACTCTGTAAGGACACAAATTTCCAATTGAGTCCTTTGTAGTTTTGGCTCAATTCCGGAAAAAAACGTTTGAGTCATAGGATAAAGTTATTGACCATCCTTTAAGCCTATGATATACTAAAGTTGAAGACATAGCGGCCAAGAGTATAAAGCTTCATCAAACACCGTGTGTATTGTGCCTCGTTTCAACGTCATCAACATGGTTCCATTGATCCTAAGGTATGAATGGTTTTTAATATATATATATATATATATATATATATATATATATATATATATATATATATATGAGCTTGGAACAATATTTATATGGGTGTAAATTATGTTTAAACTGTTGTTTATTTTCAGAAAGTTTCATTAAAACTTTAATATAAAGTTTCTGGCCTAAAATCAAATTTCTATACTTTCTGGAAGTTCATTCGATATTATCGTTCGAACGAGTTGTTGTTCGAATGAGAATGTTGTTTGAATGAGGTTTGTCAATGACCTGCCTCTGAAACTTAGTTAGAAGTATCGTTCGAATGAAAATCTCGTTCGAACGAGATTTGGCGGGAACAGTTTAATTGGCAGTTTTGAGCAGTTTTTTCACGTTTTCCACTTCTTTACCCCACTAACTTTTGACAGAACTTAACTAGTGCGGGAACTAACTTTTTCGGTTTAACTTTTTCATAACGTTCCATCTCTTAGAGAGAGTTTTAGAGAGTTCCAATTCCAAAAGAAAAAGTTCAATGTTTAAGTGTTTTATTTTCAAGAAAAATCTTCAAACACTTGTGTTACACCCATTTGTTTAGTTTATCCAAGTTCCTTTATATATAGATCTTGCTTGGAGTGTTTGGCACCATTGGTTCACTTTTCTACCTAACAACAAAAGAGTTTGGGTTTGCTTTTACAACCCCGAAAGAAGAAGCTTGTTTGCTGTGACATACCCACTTGGAGAAAGGCTCCTTTCTTGGGTAGCGGTGACCAAAAAGTCCGATCGGTGGATTCCGATACCGTGGTGGAGCTCCGTGGTTATCCGCTAGAAAGAGGTCTGTATAAGAAGGAGCGTCGGGGCTTGAACGGAGTCAAGTCGAGTGTTGTAAGTCTTTCGTGTCTTGTACTTGTAAAATCGTATTTAGTAGATTTGAGGCTAGGGTCGTCCCAGGTATTTTACCGTTGTGGGTTTTTCCTCGTACATCGCGGCGTAGTGATTTATTGGTTTATTTTATCTTTTGCAAAATTCACCTAGAACGCATGCTTAGGTAAAAAGATAAATTTTATTTAAATCTCTACTTATTTAAATTGGTGCTAAAATAATTTGGGTATATATTATTTTAATTCAAGTCGTCATTTAATTTGATAAAATTGGTTTGGCCTAATTTGGTAATATTGAAAATATGACTTAGGCAAATTTCTAGGACTTGGGTTGAATTAAGTTGAGTTAATATGATAAAGTGAAAAATTCATTTGTTAATTAATTTAATTTCACTTTAAGATGTGTTTAATTTTAATTTGCAAAGAAATTAAAATTAGTCAATTTGTTTAATTGAACCATCTCGTTTTTGCATCTTTAAAAGGAAATTGAAAATTACTTTTTGTAGTAAAGATTTTAAAAATTGGGGGCCTATCACTTTTCAAATTGGTATCAGAGCCGGTGTGATAATTTATCGCGTCAAAGATCCGTTTTTTCGACTTTTTAATTTTTGTGCTCCTTGTATTTTTAGGTGATTCATTTTTTACTCTCATTATTTGTATCTCTCGATGGGATGCCTTAATGATAATTTGTTCATTTCTAATGATAATGAAGTTTTTGCTATTTAAGAGGAATTTAATGGGCTTAATAAGTGTAATGAAAAATTAAAAGAACTAAATTTGAGATTTGAAAAAAGAATTAAATTTCTTGAAGATGAAAATTCTTGTTTTAAATCTAAAGTTGAGTTTTTGCGAAATTCCCTATCTCAAAAAGATATTTTTCGTGAAAAGCTCATGGACATAAATCACAATTTTAATATTTTAGAAATGTCCTAGAAAGAGAGTGATAGTCGTGAAAAGACTCTTAGGGACAAGTTTGCTCACATTGAGGGGGAGCGTGATAACCTTCTAGGAGTTATAGAAAATTTAAAGGAGTCCCGTTTATTTGAGGAGTTTAATTTATTACTTGAGTCCGATATTTTAAAAATGAAAAATGATTTACTTGACTCGAGTAGTAGTTGTAATGATTCTAGCTCATCCTGTTCAAATACTTCCATTGCTAAAGCTAAGACCATTGTTTGTTTTAGAGGGTCGAATTTTTCCAAAGACTTTAGGAAAGGTCACACCGTAGGTATCATTACTCATGTTTTCACATGCTCGAATTGTGGTAGGAAATGTCACCTTAGATCATTTTGTTTTCATCTTAAAAGAAGTCCTACGAAGTCTATGTCTAGCATTTCATTAGTTCCCAAATCCCATCATTTTAAATATACATCTATATGGGATAGGAAATCATTTTTAGACGCGCTAGATATTAGATTTGTTGATTCTCATTTGCTTTCACATGAAACCTCCCTTGCTAAATCTAAAGGTTGAATGTGTTAGTTTTGTTTGCATACTCTAGCTTTTTGTGCTTCATATTATATATCATTACTAGGCGTATGCATGTTTAGTCATTTTTTAGTCTATGCTCCATGCTTAATCACGTGCTAGAATTGTGATCTTTGTTTATCTTTTATATTATATTTCCTTCATTTTTGTTTGCATTAAATGAAAAATACAAAAAGATTTTTGTTTATCATTTGAGTTTTTATCTCTTGGTAATTTAAGATTAATGAAAAATACAAATGATTTTTGTTTGTCTTTTGAGTATATATTTTTATTTTTGGTTAAAAATTGTCAAAAACTCAAAAAGATTTTTTTTTTGTGTATTTTAGTTTGACACACTCTATGTGGCATACACTTGTGTTAGAATCCCATCTTTTTCACTCCCATGTGGCTAGAAATTTTGGTTTAGATTGTCAATCCTTAAAATGTTCTTTACCATGCTTATATGGAGTAATTGGATTTTGTGTTGATTAAATGGATTCTATTTTTATATGCCTCCTTTACACACATGCACGAGCTTTTTGAACCTTAACTTCACATGTTATATTTGAGCTTTGTGAGATGTTCTCCTACCAATCTTGTCATCTACACACTTGTGACCTAGGAGGACTAGTGCATGTCAAAATTCGTTGCACGTGAGATTTGTGTGAGATATAAAAAAAGATAAATATAAATGTGTACGGGGAAGGGCTCCGAAAGGAATTATTATCCTTTGCGAATAGTAAGCCACCGTTTGTTTGGACATAAAAGAAATACGTAGTCTAAAGGCCTAAAAATATAATTATGGCATTAAAAAGAAAAATAATTGTCAAGGCCTATTTTTGTTTGATATATTCATTCAAATATATATGCTTATTGAGGGAGATTGGATGGTATATCAACGGTTTGCACAATGTTCGTTTATCCTAGTTGTACTTTCAATGTCATGACTCTATTGGTTTGTAGAATCATCAAAAGTCTAGGCTTGTATGCATTGTGCATGTTTCTTCATTGAGTTTAATCTATATTGTCACATGAGTTTATGTTCAAATGTGATGAATTTTGCAATCAATTGAGAACTCCGTGAACATGTTTTAAGTGACTGGGTTTAAATTTATCTGTTTTGTTTTATATGAAGCAAAGGGAGAGTTAATGATTAATTACCACGCCAAAGCAATGGAGTTGGTATCAAGTTTTGTTGCTATTAAGCTGGTCAGAGTACCAAGACTGAAGAATGCAAGAGCAGATGCCCTAGCCCAATTAGCATCAGATACATGCACTGAGCTACGAAGAACAATCCCAATTGAGATTCTAGCTGGTCGGAGCATAGACGAAGATCTGGTCATGAACTTCATTGCTCTTGATTTGGGACCATCATGGATGGATCCCATCAGGGCCTATATTGAAGATGGAACTTTGCCAATTGATAAACTAACGACCAAGAAATTGAAGTTCAAAGCTGTTCGTTATGTGTTAACTAATGGTATTTTATATAGACGAGGAATTATAGAAATTTTGCAAAGTTGTGTCCACCCCTCTAATGTGAAAAATTTGATTGAAGAGGTCCATGAAGGGTCTTGTGGAACCCATGTAGCAGGTCGGACACTCTTGTAAAGAATCACAACGCAAGGGTATTACTGGCCAACGATGAGAGCCAATTGTGTAGCCTATGCCAAGAAATGTGATAAATATCAACATTTCTCTTTTATCCGAAGAACTCCTCAAGCATTGCTAATACCCATCACGTCTCCTTGCCCATTCGCCGTATGGTGAATAGACTTGGTCGGGCCGCTTCCAATGACCCGAGGAAGATTTAAATACCTCGTGGTCACTATAGATTATTTTACTAAATGGGTAGAAGTTGAGCCTCTTATTGATATGGCGTATGGCAAGGTGTATCAATTTATTTGGAAGAATATCATTTGTAGATATGGTCTTCCCCATGCATTCATCACAGATCATGGAACTCAGTTCGACAATGAAGAGTTTGCTACATATTGTCATCAGTCAAACATATTGAAGACTCATTCTGCATCAGGCCATCCCCAGAGCAATGGACAAACTGAGGTAACGAACATAAAGCTACTGAACGGGTTAAAAAAATGACTGGATGATGCGAAGGCAAACTGGATTAACGAGCTACATTCTATGTTGTGGGCTTATCGTACTACACCGCGAGTAGCAACAGGGGAATCTCCATACATGCTGGCATTTGGAAGCGAAGCTGTTATACCTGCCGAGTTGGGCCTCCCCACACACAGGGTGTTGAATTTCAATTCTCCTATTAGTGACTTGATGAGGTGATTAGATCTAGATATGCTCGAAGAAGTTAGAGAAGAAGAAGCAATTAGGAATGCTGCATACCAACAACGAACAGCTCTGTTTTACAACAAGAGGGTAAAGAAGTGTGATTTGAAGGAAGGAGACTATGTGCTAAAGAAAGTAATTCAAAAGCACAACAAACTGGAAGCTAACTGGCATGGACCCTACAGAGTAACAGAAGTTGTTCGACCAGGAACATACAGAATTGAAACCTTGGAAGGAGAAGAATTTAAGAATGCGTTGAATGTAGAGCATCTACGCAAGTATTATCAGTAGTTGGGATTCCTATGTAAATGCAGTTTTCTTCAGTATGAATAAAGTGTACCCAGTTCTCTCTTTTTGTTAAAATTTTTTCAGAGTATTAGTGCTACACACTGTGCATCAATTTCAGAATTAATCTCCTCCAACTCCGGTTGGTCGGGAATCAATATCCACCAACTCCGGTTGGTCGGAAAAATTAATCTCCTCCAACTCCGGTTGGTCGGGAATCAATATCCACCAACTCCGGTTGGTCGGCAAATTAATCTCCGCCAACTCCGGTTGGTCAGGAATCAATATCCACCAACTCCCGTTGGTTGGAAAATTAATCTCCTCCAACTTCGGTTGGTCGGGAATCAATATCCACCAACTCAGGTTGGTCGGAAAATTAATCTCCTCCAACTACGGTTAGTCGGGAATCAATATCCACCAACTCCGGTTGGTCGACAAATTAATCTCCTATAACTCCGGTTGGTCGGGAATCAATATCCACCAACTCCGGTTGGTCAGCAAATTAATCTTCTCCAACTCCTGCTGGTCGGGAATCAATATCCACCAACTCCGGTTGGTTGGTAAATCGATTGCAATCAACTCCGGTTGGTTAAACTAAGCAGGATCTTGGGATGTAAGTCATTTCATTGCTTGGAATCAAAGAATGATAAGTCACTATAATCAAAAAGTAAAACATATCAAAATACGCATGTATTCACAAACAAAGATATTCTGCAAAATACTTAGAAGAAAATAAAATAGCAAGAGATAAAAAAAATTTCTTCATTCAAGTCAAGAAGGATTACATATGCTGTGAATACTACAAGTCATTACACCAACGACCCTACTCTATTGGTTTTTTCCCTTCTGCCTTCGAAACAGGTTCTACTCCAGCAGGAGGATCGTCTAAAGCATATGGAGAGTTTATGAAATTTACATCTTGAAGTATTCGAACATTCATCACTGATGGCCGATCAAGTAAAAGCTCTGGGTGAGATATGTCAAAATTTGAATGAAGATTGTAATCGCCAAGGTACTTTGAAATCAAGCACTAAGGAATTGCCCAAGCAGGAATCCAACTCATGTCAAGCTTAAAAGAAGGCACGGACAACTCAAGCAATCCAGGATCATAATAATCCCATAAGTAGTGACCCCGCTCTACTTTTAGCACACACAATGCATTAAGCCACCCTTGCTTGTACCCTTCATTATTTGATTGTTGAATCCGATCATCAAGATGGTAAAGGGCTTCATTGTAGATAGCCATCCAAAATTCTCTGGGTTATTTGTGGAACTGGTAAGTTAACCTCTCCAGTTTCTCGTGGAGATTCTTCACCAGGATTTCCTTATTTTCCAAGGCAGAGCTTTGCATGGAAAGTTGCTCGTTGAGGTTCAGATTTTTCTTGGACATCTCTTCTAGAGCTTGGTTTTTTGCCATCAATTGAACTACCTGATTTTCCAAAGCTACTTGAGTTCTTGCATCTTCAATAGAGATCCGACCAGCCCTTTCTCATCCCCGAGAAAAAGATCTTGCTCGTCCGCGAGTAGATGTGGAAGGTCCAACTCTTTTCAAAGTTTCCAATTCATCTCGCAAGTTGGCATTCTCTACTTCTAAAAAAGAGAAACCTTTGACATTGACAGGGACCAAAGCTCTCGAGGAAGATGCTGCAGATTTTAGTTGGGATATCTCCTCTTGTAAAATATTATTTTCCTCCTCCAATAGTTTAGCAATTTGCCTCTGCTCCTCAACCTCAATCTTTAGAATGCTCTCTTTCTTCTCGTAGGCAGCGATGAATTTATCATACCCTTTTTCAGCATTTAACTGTTGATATTTCATCTCGTACCCTTGGTGAAAAAGCAGGGAGAACTCTTTGTACTGCTGCTGGAGTTCCTCTATAGTTCCTTAAAGATCCTCAATCATCTCATAATAAGCTACATTATTGGCAACAGCTCGGTCGAGAAAGCACTTCAGATATTGGTAGGCCTCAACTGCTCGGTCATAAACACCTGATCCGAGGATATCAATTATCTGAGCCTCATTCAGATCTCCATGACCAGCTTTGAAGTATTCATTGCATTTCTTCATTAATTCTGTGTCATGAGTTGATAATAGCTCCATCCTGGCCATAAACTAGCAAAGAGAAGCCATAAAAAGGATCAATAATGATAAAGATAGGGCAAGAAGAAGAAATTGATATGAACAACCAAAAGTTTGAATTTTTATTCATCAAAAGGTAAATACAAAGCTCAAGGTTACATTCAAAAGGAATAACAAAATTAAAACCCGAGCAACTTTACACCTTCTCCTTGTGTTTTACAACTTCCTCGAAAAGCTGGGTTGAGGAGGTTAGTTACTCGGAAGATAGTGGCAGTTGCTCGACTGAGGTACTGGAGGGATGAAGTTTCTCGTATAAAGTTTGAACAACCGGAATAGGAGGAACTTGATCTCCAATCATCATGAAAGATTCCTCTAAGGCAGCTTCGTCCTCTTCTTCTTCCCTAGGAGAGGGAGGAGGGCCATGAATGTGTTGCTTGAACAATTCTGAATTCTCAGTAATTTGCATCTCTTTCAAAGCAGCAACCCATCTATCCCTAAAGTATTTGAGGCTAGCATACTCCATTTGCGAAGTCATGGTAGCCAAGCCCTTGTTCCAGCCCTTATCCCAACCAACACTGAATGATTTTTTGACAGCCTTTTTCCTCTTTTCTTTCTCTGAGGAGGTCCTTTCCCTAAGGAGCTCCTCGACAGCTTTCAACTTCCCTTCCACCTCTTCCTTCTGGCGATCAACCTCACGAAGTCTACCAACTTCCTCTTCAGCAGTTTTGAGCTTATTCTCAAGCTCTTCAGCATTTTTGAGCTTCTCCTCAAGATTTTTATTATTCTTCTCAAATTCTTTCATTTTTTTCTCCAACCCCTTGGAGGCCTCCACATCTCGATCTCTCCCTTGCTTGATGGACTTGAGTTTCTTCTCCCAAGCCACGTTTTCTTCTTCATAATTCTGACGAGAGTCCTTTAAGGACTGAGTAAGACCAATAAAAGCTTCCTCTACACCTCCCGAGGAGCTTGAAGCTTTAATAGCCTCATCCTTCTTAAGAATACTGTTGAAACATGTTACCAGCTGAAGAAGGAAATAATTTTGAGTCAATACAGGGACATATCAGTGAAAAGTGAAAACTTAAAACTTAAACTAATAATACTTACTGAGGCAATATGTTGACCTGCTAAGGCAGTGACCCTGTCACGAGGAAGAGTGTCTTCAATACCTTAAATTTCTGGGATAATCCAAGACTTCACAGAGCCCATGGTAGAGGTCAGAGGAACAAAAGTGGGAACACCACTTTAAACATTTAAAGGTTGAAGGACTGGCCCAACAGGTCTCTCAGATGAACTTTTCTTCAATCTCCTCGGGGGAGCAGGAACAGTTTCAACTAAAGACGATGTCTTTGTTGGAGATATAACGATAACCTCACTTTGAGAAGAGATATCAACAACCTTGCTCGGAGCCACAGGGGGCTTCTCAACAACTTTCTCGGTAGCAGCAGGAGGAGGCGCATCAATAATTTTTGTCCCTTATTCTGGGACATTCTGTTTACTTTTCTTTGCCTCCACATTGGCAGAGTTTGATTTGTCAAAGAAGGCAGGAGCTCTTCTTCTCTTCATTATGTTACTAAGGGGAATATTCGATTGAGGGGAGAAACCTTCCACACCAGTTTCAGAAGCTGGTACTTGGTCGATGTCAACCACCACTAGACGAGCAGTGAAGGATGAAGTATAGCTCTTGTACTGCAACAAATAAGGGGCTGATCTGATATGTTCGTCAGCAACGGATTGGTGTAAACTCCAGATAAGTTTCAAATGCCTTAAATTAACATCAGTTTCTTTGGGATAATTTCTCTTGTTGTTAACTGCAAATAATCAAAAATCAAATATCAGTGAAGCATTTTATCAAACATGAAGAAAACATAATTTCAAAAATAGAACAAAAATAAAAACAACCTATCCCATTGCCATAAGGAGGACATCTATGACCTTGATATACATCATCTCCATTTAATGGAGGATGTTGCCAATTTTTCATTACCACTCCATGCTCAAAATAATCCCTGTTGGCATTAGGAAGATTGACAACTAATGCCGTATTCAAAAACCTAGTTTTCAAATAAAAATTACTATCGCTAACAACCCAACCGTAGCAATACATTATCTCTGGAATCCCTAAAAGGGTTCCATGGAGTTGGTTCAACCTATGAACTCCATTAACTATTCTCCAGGTATTTGGCGCTACTTTTGCAGGTACAACGTCAAAATACTGACAGAATTCTAAGCAAAAAGGATTTGGAGGAAAAGAAAAGCCATATTCGGCCACAAAGAGACTTGGGAACCAATGTCCCTCAGCTAAAGAAAAATAGTCAAAAGGTTCCAAAAGTTCTTCTAATATGACCCATAAACGAATTGAAAATTCAGAGCGAAATTTGTCAAGAGATTCAACAAGGTAAACTATGATGAACAAAGTAAATAAAAGAAAAGGAAGAAAATCTTACATGAAAGGAGTGAATCAGTTGACAACGAACGATGGGAGAAACGAACGCACAAGATAGAGAAAAAATGAATAGTTCAAAGATACAGATTTGAAAAAGTAAAAGACAATAGGATTTTCTATAGCGCTTAAATACCTTACCTTGGGAATGGGTAAAAATAATGATTACAAAGAAAGACGTTTGCATTACCGACGCCTAAAAGTAAAAAAAGGGCACGAAAACCGAAGCAGTTAGAAAAATTCAAAATATTCGTGAAGTCTGATTCTATGAATTCAAAGAAGAAATAAATAAAAGGAAAACACTCCTAAAATTCAGGATGACTATTTAATCCCGCCATATTTTGAGAAGAATGTTTCACACTCCTCCTCAACCTCGAACTGTGAAACATTGGAGGCTTCTGTTGATACCAAATTTATTCTGCTGGTATGGACCTATTATTTGAAGACGCGTGTCATCCTAGGTGGAAACTGTAAATGTTTATACCGAGCAACTAAAAATCAACGAGGAGCCCAGGGCCCCGAGCATCTCAAGCATGTCGAGCTACTTAGGCGGTCCGAGCTACTAAGTCGGTCCGAGCAACTCAAATACTTGTGGCGTATGCATAAAGGAAAACCGAAAAATAACTACGTATTAAATGTACAGTTATTATCGTACAGATGTATACGCCTACTGGACAACTATGCATTATTCTTTCACATGTAGAGCCTCAAGGCTATAAATACATTGTAATCTCCCCATTAGAGGGACACGCTGAATCTCTTGGTCAAATCGTTTATTGAGAATTCCAGGGAAAACAATCAGTAATACAAAAATTGTGGATGTAGGCCATTCTCTTAAGACTGAACCACTTTAAAAATCTATTGTCTTATTTCTTTACTCATTTTTATCTGTGATTAAAATAATTAGGTCAAAATCTAATTTTTTACATCAACACTGATAAAGATGAATCCCCAAGAATAGAAGATGAAATGTGATAGTTGAAGTCAAAAGAATTTCATATGGAAACTTTGTTCGTTACATATATAGGTTGTCCACTGCATACTAGCCCTAGGAGATGAATGTTTAACGAGTTGGTAGATGGTACACTAGCGTAAAAAAATAAAAGATTATCTGGTGGTGGGAGACGGGGTTCTATAAACTGTGATATGTACATTATCTCAACTATAAATAATCCCCCTATATATGTTACTGTAAAAGATATTCAGAACGTTTGTGTTAAAAATCCTTTGAGGTGATAATACTCAAAATTGTTGGAAGCACCACTGGGGTGATTGGAGACCTCTTTGCTGAAGACCGCCTTGAAGTTTAGAAACTAAATGGACATCATGGATTCTAGTCTAGTTAATCTTGTTGGATCCAATTCGAGAAGAATAAGCATGGAATGTCAAAAGCCAAAAAAAAAAACTATAGCTTCTCATTGTTGGAAGAGGATGTCAAATTTATAAAATATGGTTGCTAAAAATTCCAATTCGCCACTGCTTGGGAATTATGTAGTGGGAATTGTGCCAGATCTATTAATTTTTTCTTCATTTAGTTTAGTTACATTCCCTCCAAAATCTCATTTTTTGTTCAAAGGTTGCTTAAGTGATTTATTCACTAGGGATTTCAAATTCAGAGATTTTAGTGAAGATTTTTTTTTAGTATCATATCACGTGATGTTCTTGGTGAAGATTATGTGGGTCACTTAACTGTGCAATAGCAGTGTGGAAATACTTGGATAATTTGTTGGGCATTAAACATTATTCTTTTGCTCTTAATTATATTATCATCTTTCTGTGACTGAAAAAGGTTTCTTTAAATTATTTAAAAGCTCTTCTAAGGGTTATTTTATTAGTGTAGGAAATGCTATAAATTTGATAGTAGAGGAGAGGGTGTAGCTTGATAAAAGGGCGACAATGGTATGATTACTCAAGGATTTCTAAGAGGTGGTGGTGGGATAAGATTCTCTAGTTTGCCAACATCTTCAAATCAAATAAAAAATTCCACACCATTTTTCTCGTATGACTTCTTACATGGCTTGTTGTATCAGCTTCCCGAAAGAGCTAAAGTTTTATTCAAGGAAGAGAAGGTGGTAACACCTTAAATTAAGTTTTCATGAGCAATAGACTTAGATTAGAGGTCAAATTTTATGTGTGTTTTTTCCTGTTGTTTTATTGTTTATTTCTTGTAATGCAGTTATGTAAGGCTTCCTGTGAAAATATTTCTATTCTAATTTCAAGGTATAAAATTGTAATTTCCAAACACACTCTTAACTTTCAAACCTTGGGTGTGTTTCATTGCAAACATGAAATATGCGTGAAAAAATTTCATTTGAATGAGAAGTTGGAAATTGAACAGAAAAAAATACGAGTTTTTGGCCTTACCTTATCTATTTTTCATGAAAAATTAATTTTTTGATGGGCGAGTAAAAGTTGTTTTTTAATAAAAATGATGTTTTCAATGCTACACTTATTATCTGAATGAATATTGTTCTTATATAAAGTATTTGGAATCAAGATATTATAAAGACAAAATAAGAGTCCAAATAATTATTTTTCATGAAAATATTTTTTATACTAATCAAACACATCCTTAATAAAATTGGAGAGATGTTTCCTTTCAATTTGTCTCTTCATAAAATCTCGATATACATACCCAGGGTGGTTTTTAAGGGAAATAAGTTATCCATCATCACCGTGACATTCTTTTTAAGACTTGAACAATCAATGAAGGCTTGGGCTAGCAAAGGATATTTTAAAGGTTTGACTCGGCCATTTTCCTTAAAAATGCTAGGATGGGTCCATGTTGGAACCAATCGTTCTATCCTGGCTAGCGTTGAAAATTTATTTCTTTTAAATCCATCCCAGTGTCCTTAGGCCCAACTTGACAACATCAACTGGAATGGGCATGTGACGTGTCGCCCTTTTGTGGTCTATATGGCCGAGTAAAATCTTTAAATGTTCTAAATTATGCTCGGGCATTTAAAAATTTCTAAAGAATTACTTCAATATAATATGATCACATATAGTTATTTAAATTATATTCAGCCATTAAATAAATTAAATTCTTTTTATTGATTTAAAAAAACTTATTAAGAAAAATAAAAATTAGTTTGGAAATTGATGCGCGTTTTTTAGATTAAAACAATCCAGACCCATAGGATACCATGGTTAATTGCTATGACTTACATTTAGCTTTCCCATTTATTTACAGAATGTGATTCTTTATCTAAAAAATTGGTGATTGTTGGGTAAACCCAAATTGTTTAGTTAAATGAATGTTTTGTATTATTTAATGTGATGACATTTTTATTTTGTTCGTAGTACTGGTTTGGTATTAATAAATGGGGTTAGCGCACCTCACATTTTTCTTTGTATATTATATATCTCTATTATGTACTTCCTCTTAACTTTGGTTAGTGATTTATTTATTAATATAGAAACTTATATTAGAAAAACAATATACAAAATTGTAGCATTATGGGATGGGGTATTGGCGATAAATATTAGAGATGATTTAATTGTTACAGAGTAAGAACAATGGAAAGAAATCTTATTTTTCTTCAAATATTATGATAATGTGAAATTAAACTTAAGATTCATTTGGTGGCTCAAAGGAATCATTGAAAATCCATTTTTACCGACATATTTAAAACTCGTCCAAAGTAACTAGTCACAGTGTTTTGAATGCATTCCCATTTAGCTCGGATCTATTTTGATATAATATGTTTTCTTTCAAATGGGTAAGTGGGATTATATAATGCTAGAGTTTGGCTGGTGAATGATAAAAATAATATGTTTATATATGTATACATGTTTACAATGATGGGAAATATAAATTAAAGGAATTGTGTCAAAAAATTATTATTTGTAAAGTGGAGACTTACAGTAAAAATTATTTGTGGCTTTCCACCATGGACTGGAATAGATAAACATCTTTTTTGAGAAGTTTGTCATTGTTACGTCTTTATTTCCACTATATTTTTTTCAATTCAAGTTTAAATTCATTTATAGGTGTGGCACTAAAACATTTGGTATGTCATGTACATGTGGCTGCAATAGTTCAATTACTTTTAATCACTTCAATGTCTATCATACTTGGTAAAATATAAAGAACAACCACTATGATGTTTAGTTTACAAGTATAGATAAATATCAATATTTTCGAGATTGATTAGTTCAATAACCATTATGAGAATACCCGCTAGAAATCCAAAAGATATTCTAAATTCTTGTGACAAATTATGAATTCAGAACAAATAATGAGAGAAACCGTAAGGATTCAAATATTTAAATATAATGGTAAACTAACATGAGTTTTAATGAAACTATAATATGTCAATCGTAAATATAAAACCTAAAATCTCTATCGAATATTATTATTTCAAAAACGCTGAATTACATTAATCTAAAAAATTTAGGAAACAAACCTGAGAATAATAATAAATTCCGATAAGATCTATAGCACATACATTAAAGTAAGAAACTCCGTTATGAAGAGAAAGACATCTATATCTAATCTAATTATAATATATAACTAAAGTTGACAACGGAATAGGGTGACGATATTTGTCGCATCTACAGAAAGCCACGTGTACAATAGTAATTAAGGGGTAATCTTAATTCAAAATTCTCTCTCTTCCATTTCATAGCCTTCTCCTCATTGTTCCTCCTCAAAGATTCCACCATGGATTTTGATTTTCTCCTTTTTGTCTCTTCCTCTTCCATCATCTATTAAATTCCTAACTTTTCATTTTTTTGACATAAGTCTTTTCATTTTCCAATCCTTATTATTTGCAAGAAACACTGATTTTCAGGCGTCTTCTAGCGCTGGCAAGAAACCCTAATTCGTTCGTTCAAATCACTAGATCTCAAAACCGTAACCTCAGTCAAAGAACAAAATGAAATACTACAATAAAACAAAAATCCCCAACAAAGTTATAAAACCCAAAACACAGATACAGAGTATTGAATTATATTATATAGGTTTTTACGGTCTAGTCCTTTGACTAAACATTTTGGACAAAAAATCAGTGAAACAAATTTTAAACGATTAGGTCCAACATATAAATACTGTAAATCTAAAAAAATCATAAACCTAATCGGCTATTGGAAGTTTCTCTGCAACTAACCACTATTCTCCGAAATCGAAAAGTTAAATGCAATCGAAAATAACATCAATCTTGATGCTTTTTTCGTCTGTCGAATAATCGATTACAGTGTTCTTAATCTATTCTACCTGTATCACTTGGCTCTATCATTTGTAAGTTTATCTTTATCAGCATTTGGTTTTTCTATTTTCGATCGATTACAATAGGTCAATGTACATTGTTTTGATTCAAGAGACTCATTGTAATTTCGTAATTTATGTGATTGAATAGCTATTTATACGTTTTATATGTATATGTTTTGATTTTATGTTTTTTATGCATTTATGTTTGGATTCTTCATATATAAGTTATATTTATCAATATTTGTAATTGTTAGTTGAATGTGCTGAATGAATATTATTGATGTTTCATTCTAATTTTAAGAGTACTTGATTTTGAGTTGGTATTGAATCACATATTGATGTAGGTCCGCGGCAGCGGAACTAACCAGTTCGACATCAGTTTTCAAACTACACGCAGTGTTTATAAAGTAGACGTTTATTGTTTTTTTGAAAATATGCATCTACTTTATTGCTTCATGTATAGATTTTTAAATAGTGCCTGTAATTTTATATTAATTATATATAAACATTTTGATATATCATGCATTAAATTATTACACACATTTTTAGAATTGTTGACCTTGAAGTAAATATTTTTCGTGTCTCTTTTATTGCAGGACATTATGGTAAGTAGTATAATATCAAGGTGTTATTATTTGGATAATATGACTTGTATTGAAATATTTCAAGTGCAATGAGTTGTGTATTAGGTTTACTAATTTGAAAAGTGGGAGTTTTTCATTGAGGTATTCATATTGGTTTGTGACAATGATGTTTGTTGTATGTTGCGATCCCAATTGATCGTGAAAGCTAATTTCATTTGGATATATGCCTTTGATTCATTAGCATTGCCAAGTAATACATGTCATGAACGGGTTGAATGCTCTAATCGAATTTTTGAAGGGGTTGACCGCAGTAATACAAGTTCTGAGAGGATTGACAGTGGTGATATAAATACACAGAGGTTAGAGTTTATATCATCAGGCACTGCAAACGATTTTAATAGTTGCATTAAAAATGACTTTTATCCTGGAGATGTGGAGCCAAGTAAGCCGAAAGTCTAACTTGCGAATGATTGGAAGACTTATATAAGTCATGAGCAACAGTGTTTTGAAGGAGGTATAGTGGAATTTCGTGATAAATTCCGAAAGTATACCGTTGAGGTTGGGTTCAAGTATGCGTATTTGAAGAATGATAAAACTTGAGTGATGGCTGAATACTCTAAAAAGAAGACTGAGAATTGCATGTGTAGAATTCATGCTTCATTATCTACAATACATGGATACTTTTACATATGTGCAATGAATAATGAGCATACATGTAGAGGTATCTTTCGTAGTCCGTCAGCCAAAATGATAGCCTCCATATTGGTTTCAACATTGGTTGCTGATGATCTTAGAGATAACCCGCTATTGAGACCAATTGATGTAGTTAGAGATATGAAGAAGAATTATGGTCTTGATATAGCTTATCAAAATGCATGGCGTGCGAAAGAGATGGCTGCTATTGATATACATGATGATGAAAAGGTTGCTTACGCATTAATAAATAATTATCGTGACCTTCTATTGCAGTATAATTCTGGGTCGCATTGCATCCTTGACGTGGAACATGATAGTAAAAAATTCAAGAAAATATTTGTAATGTTTAGAGGATGTATTTATGGATTTCAATACTACAGACCTATTTTATTTCTTAATGGTGCCTTTTTGAAGAGCCGTTACCGTTGAACAATATTGTCAGCAACTGCAAGGAATGGGAACAATGGTAAATTAATTCTAAATGTTTTATTTTGTGTATAGCATTGACATTTTGTTTGTTCTATTCCAGATCATCAAAATACAAGCATAAAAATATTAAGTACCTTTGAATGTCTTTGTTTTACTTCACGTGTACTTTTTATTTTTCTGCGTGTATTTTGATGATATGTCTTATTATGTGTAATACTAACTAAAGTACACGTATAGTACATGTCAACTACATGTGAATATTTTTGTTAATTTCACATGTACTTTTTATTTTTATGCGTGTACTTTGATGATGATGTTGTTATGTTGAATATAAACTAAAGTACACGTATAGTACATGTCAAGTACACGTGAATATTTTTATTAATTTCATGTGTCCTTTTCATTTTTATGCGTGTACTTTGATGATGATGTTGTTATGTTGAATACAAACTAAAGTACACGCATATTACATGTCAAGTACACGTGAATGTTTGTGTTAATTTCACGTGTGCTTTTAATTTTTATGCATGTACTTTGTTGATATGTGTTGTTATTTAGAAATAATAAAGCCAAGTACACGTTAAAAATGTAAAGTACCTTTGAATGTCTTTGTTTAGTTCACTTGTACTATGCGTGTACGTTTATGTTAGTGTTGTTATTTGAAACTAATTCAAAGTACAAGCTAAAGATTGGAAAGTAAACATGCATGTATTTTTATCTTTATCACATGTACTATACATTTTTATGTTTTGTCTTGTTATTTATATACAATTTAAATTAAACACGTAATATATTTCCCATGTGTTTTAAGGTCTGCGCCAGCAGCATCAATTTACGATGTGTTATACATGGATATGTTATTTATTTTAATTTTGATATATTTTTCTATTTCGTGCCTTTTTCCTATTGCATATGCTGTTGTAGATTCTGAAATCGAAGATAACTGGATGTGGTTTCTTGTCAATTTGCATAGTGCAGTAATTGAGCAATATCGAAACATAACATTTATATCAAATCTAAATAATGGATTACTTGAAGCTGTTTCGAGGGTCTTCCCGTCGTCTGCACATTCCTAATGTATACATCATGTACAAGGGAAGATAAAAAAGAAAATTCGTGGGAATGGTGCTGGATTTGGAAAGAAAATTGTTAAAGATTTTTTATCTTGAGCATATGCTGTCTCAGTAGCTGTATTTCACAAGAATATTGAAGCATTGAAGAAGGAAGAAGGAGCTGCTATTGCTGATTTCATTGATAGATTGCCTCCCGAGAATTGGTCCTGTGCATATTTCCCTAGTAAATGGTATGGTGACATGGCATCTAGTGTTGCGGAGACATTCAATTCATAGATATTGGAGGAAAGGCATTTACCAGTAATGAATATGCTTGATAAATTGAGAGTGAAGATTATGAATTTCAATGCAAAAAACTTGTTGAGTCTGACATTTGGACAAATGAGCTATGTCCTTTTTTTCAAAAGTTACTGAATGAAAATTTGAATAAAATCCGACATTGGACTATTAGTCGCTCAAGTCAAAACGTATTTGAAGTTCATTCAGAAGTGCAAGCAACATATGACTTAGGAGAAAGGACTTGTTCTTGTAAGAGTTGGCAGATTAAATTTTTTCCATGTTCTCATGATGTTTGTGTTGTACGGAGGAAAGGGACTAGTATTTATGATTATATTAAGGAGTACTATAAGGTATCTTTCTATAAAAAATCATACTCGATACCTATAGTTCCTCTTCCTGATTTGATTTCCTTAAACATTCCTATACCTGAAAATCCATCTGTTCTTCCACCAATTACTAAGAGATCGACTGGCAAGCCAAGAAATTAGAGAATAAAGTCTTCTGGGGAGATCACAGTAAGGGAAGTTACTTACTCTAGGGGTAGTAAAACGGGTCATTACAGGTCTCCTTGTAAGGAACCCATTTGCGTATGTTTAAAATTGCTGAATTCATTCATTTTAACCATTTGATTGAATAGATTAATTAATAAACCATTTGTTTCACATAAATGAATGTAATTTTAGTTTTTAGTCTCATTTTTTAGTTTGTTTTTTGTGTAGCTATACATGTATTTTTTATAAAATACACGCGATCATTTTTCCTGATGTTCACGTGTACTTTGCATTTGTATACGCATGTTATGTACAGTACACTCGCATTTTGACGATCAAAGCCATTTTATCAATGCGTGTACTTGATGAAATATGCGTGTACTTTACAAAGTACACACAGAATATATAAAGTACACGCATTTAAAAATGATTTGGTCACTTCAACCTTCGTGTACTATATAAAAGCGTGTGTGTACTTTATTAATTACATTTAATTTAGATTTACATGATGAAATAAACGTGTACTTTTTTATGTACACGCATAATATAAATATAATATGCGTGTACTTGATGAAATATGTATGTACTTTATGAAGTACACGCGTAATATATAAAGTACACACTTTTAAATATACGTGTACACGCATGCTTTTATAAAGTACACGCATATTGATATGACTAAAGTCTAATTCAATATACGAGTACATTATGTATTCTGCATGTAATTTTATCAAGTAGACATATATAAATGCATGTACTATTTGCAAAATGGTTTTGGACATTACAATATGCTTATACTTTATAAAAGACACTTATTGCACTCATATTCTTAAATTCCTGTGTGTATTATGGTCCACGCCAGCGACATTATTATACAAGTATTTCAATAAGAGTGTACTTTATAGACTATGCGTGTACTTTATAAAGTACACGTGTAATATATAAAGTACACGCATTTATATAATTGTTTGGGACAATATCTTGTACGTGTGCTTTATAAAAACTTGCGTGTATTATAATTTAGAATAGATAGAATCATATTTTAACATACCAATTTTTTTACAATAAATGATATTAATATTTACATTTTTTACAATACACGTGATCATTTTTATAAAGGTTCACGTGTACTTTACTATATTTGGTGTATGACATAAGTGAGAATACATGCATGAAAGAAATAAATTTTTTATGAAAAATAAAAAAATAATGTACAATTTTTCCACATAACAAAAGCTGAAAAAACTAAAAAAGGCTTCCATTAGGGAAGTTTGTCAAAGGCATCTAGGGTGTCAGGAAGAGAGTCAATTAAATTCGACCAGTGTCGAATTTCTTCTTCTATGACAGCAACAATGCCTTCATGGAGAGCCTTCTTCTCCTTCAACTTGGCGATTTTTATGGGAACTTCTTGTGTATAGAAAGACATGAGGTCTTCATGTGTTTGAGGAGGGTCCTCATCCACATCAAATAAATCTATGGGATTGGGTGAAAGTCCAGAGTAACCTTCCCTCACATATGTTTGAAACTGCTCAAAGGCATTTCATATGAGGAAAGATTTTTCGTAATTTGCCTTATTTTTTTTATTTCTTTCATTTCTCGCAAGAGTATCTCGAAACTTTTCTGCTGGACTAGTCATTATGTAATCTTTACCCTAGATGTAATGGTTAAGAAAGGAACAAATATTACTCTTTTATAGGAAAAGTTAAAGCTATTTATTTCTTTGGCCAGAAGTAGTTGGGAAGAGAGTAGTTGAGCATTAATAAATTGATTTTGGTTATTATGTCCTTCTGAATAAATATATAAAGTAGTTTTTAATTAAAAATAAAAAATTATTACATTAACCAGTGCGTGTACATATGTTTATATTGCATGTACTTTGGAAGAATTCATGTGTGTACTTAGTAATTATCACTTGTAGTTTTAGTTAAAATGCGTGTACATTGTTTCATAACACTCGAGTACATTATTTGTCTATACCTTACGTGGATTGTGGTCCACGCCAGGGGAAATAAAATATTTTGGTGTAATAAATATTGTAAACAATAACCAATATAACACAAAACAAATTACAAATATGGTTTGTATTTGAATCAATTTATAGAAGTTTTTTTTCCTTTCGGGGGAAGAAATATTTTGATAGAAGAATTTCCCTTAGTACATATGCTCTATGTTTTAGCATGTCAGGGTCTTCAAATAATTTTTTTATTTTCTTGTTTTTGCTAATTTGTTCAATGTAGTACATGCAGAACACCCCACAGTCAAACTTGAAATTAAAATAAAATAAATATACAAATTAGTATGATGTGAATGAATTTTTTTGAAAATATACAAATTAGTAATTTTTAGAAATGAAGTTTTGAAAATATTGTATAAAATTTATACAATACGTGTACTTTATAAAATTTATAATATACACATGTACTTTCATCATAATTTGCATTTACTTTAGGAAGTAAACACGTGTACTATATATATATTGTACTTTATAGATACCTGATCTGTTTTTTTCAATGCTGATTCATCAAGCATTTTCTTCAACTCCAAAATTTCGTCATTAAGGATTTTATTATTGTTTTCTTGTTATACAAAACGAAGGTTAGATTATAAGCAATACTTGAAGAAAACTGCATTATTTTTAATCAAATAATGCATGTACTTTGCATTATTTCTAATATCAAATAAAACTGCATTAAAAATACTATCAAATAAAATTGCGTGTACATTAGGAAAACTGCGTGTACATTAGGAAAACTGCGTGTACTCTGCATTATTTATAATCAAAAGTACCTGTTGAGTTCTTTTTAATTCTGACTCCTCAAGATTCTGCCTCAATGTCATCTTTTCTATGTCAGCATCTTTATATTTTTGCAATGTATCATCGCACTTTTTTTTGAGATCTTCATTACTCAGAGACAGATATCCATTTTTTTTCCAAAACTCGTGTTGATTCGGCCTGTTTTTTCAATGATTCATCCGATTCTTTAATTCTATCTGAGTCACTCATTGTGACTTGATCAAGCTTTTCTTTTAAAGAATTGTTTAACTCAACTAGTTGGGCATTTTTCACCTCCAACTTATTTAGTAAATCTTTTTCTTTCAAAAGGTTGGAATTCTCCACCTTTAACTTCTTCATTTTCTCATTGGCTTTAAAAAGTGATTCACGATCTACCTGCAACTGTACATTCAAAATGGCACTCTCCACCTCCAAAGAGGCCACCTTCTCAAGTGCACCATTAAAGTCTTCAGCTTCTTTAGATAGTTGATTATTTTTTTCCAACAATTCCCTTTTCAAAACAACAATTTGTTCCTCCAAATTAACCTTTGGTTGATATTTTCCCTTCTTTTTCTTTGGAGTCACAATGTTTTTAAGGGAAATATTCCAACCATGTGAAAACTCATTATCATTAATATCTTCAACAACTTTTTCTGATGATGAATCAGCATGCATAGGACTTTCTGTAGAAATGTTCAAAGAGTAACTTGGCCCTTCAAATTGAGATTCCTTTTGTACAGAATTGTCCTTACAAGCTGGTTTATTTGTAGACTTCTTCAAAGTTGTTATTGCGATGTCATTCTTCACAAACCATTGTCTCCAAGAAGACAATTTCCACCTCAGGAATTTTGGCGTCTTATCTTTAAATTCTTCAACAGGAGAACTAATTTCAAATTTCTCACATGCCCAATACTGTGATCATACAAAAAATAAAATGAGATTAATAATTGTATTACCTAGGCATTCATAATGGAAACTACAAGTGATTTGTTCAAAATACACGCAAAATTAAACGTGTACTTTGCAAATTTTACAATTGAATTTTAAAAGTAGAAGTGATTTTTACAAAGTTCACAAGTACTTTGTCAATATAAGTTCACGTGTACTTTCTAAAGTACATTTATAAGATTGAAAAAAATATAACAAGTGTATTTTTAAAGTACACTAGTTATTTTTACAAAATATAGTACACGTGTACTTTGTAAAATAGAAGTGTACTTTCACGTGATATAAGACGTGTATTTTCAAAATACACGTGGTATATGACATGTATTTTCAAAATACACGTTAAATTATCACGTGTATTTTGAAAATACAAGTGAAAATATCACGTGTATTTTGAAAATACACTTCTACTTTATAAAGTACACTTGTATTTTACAAAGTACACATGTATTGTAAATATAACCAGTGTACTTTTACAATACACTTGTTATATCACGTGTATTTTCAAAATACACATGAAAATATCATGTGTATTTTCAAAATAAAAGTGAAAATATCACGTGTATTTTCAAAATACACGTGAGTTTTATTAAGAACACGTGAGTATTGGTATGTAAAATTTGAAATATCAGGATGTTTTTTTGCTCACTAGAAGGAAAATTACACATCCAGTAACTGTGCTAGGTTTTGAACTTGCTGATTTGTCAAGTTAATGTATGAGAAACTCATACACATCAGATGCCCAATCATACTTAGTCACTTCCTCAATATTTTCGTTGTATTTCAACCAAAATTCTCCAAGGGTGAAGTTTGAGTTGGAGAAAAATAACGTGTTCAAGAAGTGAAGACACACAATTTTTACAAAATCGGCAATGCCTTCATCTGTCTCCAATTCAACTGATTTCTTCAAACCATTCAATATTTCTGACTTTCCAATTCTTTTTGCGAAGTATCGTGCTTGTAAACCAGAATTTTGAGGAGTATTTGGTCGCTTTTTCAGTTCTATTGATTTTAAACCCTCAACCAGTGGTATGCCAAATATTTCACATACATCTATTGGCATTATTGCAATCCTACTCTTCATATGGAAACTTTTGGTTTTCGTATTGTACTGGTGGATAATTGATAAAATATTTGTATCCGTCTTCTTGTGGTCCACTTCTACTACTTTCTCACTGTAGTAAGCATTGAAAAGCTCCTAAAATAGATTCTTCTTAAGAAGTTCAATATGGCTATTATTTATTTTATCTTTAATCTGATGCAAATCATGGAGAAAGCTAACAATATTTGATCGATATTGGTCATTCTTCTTTGCAGGACATTTAGATTTCAATGCCACACTAAAACTAGAACTAGAACTGGAACTGGAACTGGATGAAGAACTACCATTAGAACTGCTCTTTTTTTATTTCTTTCCTCTTCTTTCCTTCATCTTCATCCCCATTATATTGATCTATAAACAAAATTTAAATTACTAACCTATAATAACATGTACAAAAAATAAAATACATGTGAATTAGAACAAAACATAGACTAAAACAATAAAATACAAGTGTATTTAATAAAAGTACATGTAATATTCTCACAAACAATTTATACAAGTATCAACAAAATACATGCTAAAGGCGATAATATATATCGTCTGTTTCATGGTAATACCTAACAGAGGTTGTTCGACAAGTCAAAAAATCAAGATTATCTATTCCTAACATATTGAGTAAAGAAGTGATACAGTAGCTGCATGCTAAAAGCTCCAACATTATCAAAACCGCAATACTTCTCAATTCGTTTAGCCAAATCCTTCACTTTTGATTCAGTTACTTGAAGATGTTGCACATCAAAAGGGCTGTAAATGTCTTCATAGTAGTAGTAAAAACCAAGTAACCTTTTAGCTCTATCATTAATGCGAAGGATAAAATAAATTTCATCATCATTAGTACTATTGACTGTCAATGTGAAAGGTTTTGTATTGTTAAGATCTTCGAATGTTCAAGTAGAAGTTTTGTAGTTGAACATGCTTGATCGTATGATTCCTAAACAATAACACAACAATATAAAATAGTACACTCATAATACACATTAGTACATGGATATTGGATTGAACAAATTGAATTTCAATGTGCGTGTACTTTATGAATTTTTTGCATGTACTTTCAACAAAGTACACGCAAAAAATGTAAAAGTACACGCAATAATACTGATTATAAGATAATAACATATCATTCAAATGCCGCTGGCGCGGACCAAAAACACTCCTAAATATTAACACAATAATAGTACTTCTTACAAGCTCATGGAATATCATTCAAATGCTGCTGGCGCGGACCAAAATAACATAGGATTGATCAAATATGGATTTGAAATATATATTTTATAGAGTACACATATAAAACATAGAAGGACACGCATATTGAATTGATAGTACACGCAAAATACACATAGTACAAGCAAAACAGGACTTATACATGTACATATTTCAATCATGTATATATTTCTAGTCCTTGATAAATCCTCGATAAATGATGTATACATGAGGAAAAGTACAATGATGAAATACATATATCTAACATGCAAAAAGTGTGTTTGTAATTAAAATGAGGGAAACACATATATTTTTTCATATCATGAAGAAGAAGAATGTGATTTCATTAGTCCATGTGTCTAAAAATTTATACATATGAGAACACAAAATACACAAGGACGAACAAGTGATTAGAGAATGTATACATACTTATTAGTGGTGTTTGGAAGAATTTGATTTAGAATGTAAAATGCTCGGTAGAACTTCAATGATTGGGGTTTGATTGAAGAGAGTTAGGGTTTTGATCGAACAGAGTTAGATTTTTTATCGAAGAGAGTTAGGGTTTTGATCGAAGAGAGATTTTTTACAGAGAGAACTTTTGGCGCTTGGATTTATGAATACTGCGTGTTTGTTTTAATTACGGGCTATTTATATGTTGGACCTAATCGTTTAAAATTTTTTGGGCCTATTTTTTTTGTCCAAAATTGTTAGTCTAAGGACTAGACCGTAAAAGCCCCTATATTATATGTGAGAATTGTGATTGAAGAAGAGGAACCTGAAATATAGCTCGAGCTAGGAAGTGTTCAAGCTTGAGAGTAAGTTGGTGCTATAGTTTCCGTTGGTAGAGATCTGCTAGGGTATTGTACCATTCTAACAACCCCGACATTGCATCACCAACAACAATATTAATACGATCAGAACTTCATCATCGCACAAAGTAAGTCAGCTCTACCTATTTTTTCTCTCTCTAATTTAGATCTTTTTTACTTTGAAATTAGATTTCAAATTCAGAATATTTTGATTTCAAAACCATCAATGTAATGGATTTAAGGTTGTCTATAATTATATTTTAGACACATAACCATCTATTTTTATTGATCACTGTTTCTCTATTTCTAATTCTTTTTATTCTCTATTTTTAGGTTTGAAGTTAAGATCTACAAATGAAAACCATAACGTTGGGCCAAATCTCACATTTGGTTCATTTATGATATTTCACATTTTGTGAGTGATGTTAGCTATTGAATAGACATACTCTTTTTATTTTGGTTCTTTTCTTAATTTTTATGTTTATTTACTGTCTGTTATAATGTCTATAAGAATTGAAGATGTTATGTACAACCAGGTATATCACTTTGTTTCATTTATTGCCTTTTGTTTTATTATTTTTATTCCAATGTATTGTGAGTATTTTACAAATGTTGTGTTTTACTATTTTGATTCTAATGTATTTGTTATGTTCAAGCCTTCTCTTGATTTCTCCCATCAAACTACATTTAGGTGGAATATACATGCATATAATGTAATGCTGGTATTTTCTTGAATGCTTACTATATTTTCAGAGCTTTATGTCTTACTAACAGGTACGGATGTCATTTTGATATACCCTTTATTTGGAGTTTTTCCAAGTGTTGAGATCTGATTTCAATAAATTTGGGAAAGCTTCCTAGATATAAACGATTGAGTTCACAACCCCAAATTCAAAGTGAATGGTTTGACTTTTGGAGAATTTTGGTTTCTGTTAGTTCTTCCAATATTATTTTTTGTAATATATATATATATTGGCCTGTTGAATCATAAAGGAAAGTTGAATACAATATCAAATAGATGTTGCATGTTAATACATTACCTTATTTGAAATACCAATGACATTTAAATAATCAAATGGTAATGTTATTTTGAATTTGAATTTTTTTCTAAGATTATGATAGTGTCATTCATGCAATTTTATATATTTCTTTAATATTAATTTTTATTTATTTAAAATAATATTACCATAATCGGCATCATCTTAAACAACATAACTTTTTTATTAACGCTAAAAAGTTATTTGGGTTTGGCCCATGTTGAACTTAATTGTTTTCTTTTCTAAACGGTTTGACCCAAAAATGACTTGACTAAAAATATTAGGTGCATGTAAATGCATTTTTATATGTAACTTTGCTGATGTAGTTTGGCGAGTTATTAGGTTGAAGAGATTAGTACTTTATTTAAACAGTCTCAAGTTAGTATTTTTTTATTAATGTATTCTCTTTTGATTTCGTGTATTTCATTTGGCCCAATATTTTTATACATTCACATTCATGGTTCCCAACTTAGTCTTTTGAATTGCTATTAATATGTAGAGTAGAGAAACAATGTGGTTACTGGTGTACGGGTTATTAGAAATCACAAAGGTCATTTTCTTGCTTTTTTCTCAGTTAATTTTGGCACTAGGACAACATAACATCGGGGAAGTTGTTGATATTTTACTATGCTCTTTTGGGTATCAAAGGAGTTGATAAATTTGAATAAGGTAAAAATGTAATGGAGTTTTAGTTTTTTTTTATAAATGACCCTCATATGTCTATGTTTTCTTTATATTCTGTTTTGTAGATATTTAATGTTTAAGAGATCAGGTAAACTCATTCATCTCTCTCTATATCCCCCTGTTTTTCTATGTTAAACACAAAATGTTTTTTTTAAGATTTCATTTGGATATTTGGGATTGAATAATTGTATTATAAAATGAGTTCTTGGTTTTGAAATACGGTTTAAAGTATGGTTCATCATATGATTTTTTTTTCTTTTTTTACTAATACTTTTATATCGACTTATGTTATTTATTCTGTTTGGTTTTTTAATATGATTAGAACCTTGATTTCTTATCCTAATTCATTCATTCAAATATCTAGGTAACCTAATTCAGTGTTTGTGTATGGATTTAATTTTTATTGAATAATTTTTTTATGATTTTACGAACACTTATTTGATATTTTTAATGTATAGAAAAGACGATCCCGCATCGTGGGGTATGCATGCTAGTATGTAATCTTAAAATGCAGGAAACATCTAATTTCGTGACATGTGACAATTATTAATGTATTAAATTCATTCCTATACTCTTTTGAAATCTCCAGTCTCTGTTCTCTCTACCACGCGTCCCTTATTGACACCCCTTACTCTCCAAACTCGACCTACAACCTTTGTTACACAGGAACCCTTTTTCCCATTTATTTTTTCTCTCTTTCTACAAATGTGTCATATTTACTACCCTTTCCTATTCCCATTTATTTTTAGGGACTTTTACATATCACCCCTTCATATAAGATATACATATATGTAGGTCCAACTTAATATTAAATCAACATCTCGGCCCTTTATCCAAAGTATCATAGTTGGTCAACCAATTTTAAAAGATGGAAGATCTCGACCCTTCCCAAGATACCCTCGATTCCCTTATACCTTAACAAGTAATATATAATTTTCTATATATGTTATAGAATGGAATATCCCTGTTTATCTTTTTCAATATAGATGATATATGATTCCATTAATAAGATACCATGGATGAAATACCAAATTTAAAATATTTAATAAAGAATCAACTATAAAATACCGTGGATGGAAATGATAGTATCTGCTATGGCTGTACGAAAAAATGATGCCATTAATAAGATACCATGGATGAAATCATCTATCCATTGATGAAATATCTGTGTAAGCTACTTAACAATCAGAAAAGTACAATTTGATTGAAAGCTCTGACAAATAGTATCATTAAAATCGTATTGTATTCTTTTTTTTGGTAAACAATCGTATTGTATTCATACACAAACTAATCCATGGTATAAGTAGATACTCTCATTTATTCAAAAGATGCCCTCCTTTATTCTAATACCAATCAGTCATTCAAATATAAACCAATAGGGATTTGAGTTTCATGGATTTACGCAAGGATGTGATGATTACTTTGCTTCGTCAATATTTGCAGTTCATTGTATTGTTTGGTGAGATCACGCACAAACAAATGGGGCCGAAATTTATGGAGTTTATTCTGAGGACCGCAATGTTTAATAATTTTGAGGTGGGTTTAATTGTATGAAAACTTTTAATTAGGGTGAAATATATAGTTATCTATTATTTTTATCTCTCTCACTACAATTTTCTCCTTATTTACTACCCCTCCCTCTTCAAATGCTTGTTGAAAGAATACTATTCTTTAAAAACTCTTGAACTGCCAATGCACCTTCTCTCCACTAGAACATGTTATACAATTTCCTATTCTACATTCCTTGTCGACCAAAAAAGTCTTGGATCCTTAAATTCAGTTCAAGTTTATCAAGTTTGTTTCTTTGAAATCTCAATCCCTCGCAAAGTATCTATTCATTTGTTTTTTTAAGGTTGAACAATGGATACTTTATTTGTTGGAAAATAAATTAATTCCCTTTGGATAAATGATGTGTCTTTGTTATATTTATTCACCGTTTTTATACGATCGTATGATTGGATACTGTTTGTTTATGGAAACTTAGTTATAGGGGTTGTGATGTGGTTTTTGTTTCAGATCCTTGAAGAATTCATGAATGTCATTTGATGCAAAAAAGTTTGTTGGTATAAAAAAATTACCCCTTGATTATTTTTTTTAATCTTCATTTGATATTTGTTGGGATTATGAATCTATGTTTTTATTGTGACTTGATATTAGTAAGTTATATATCAAGGGGGATTTTGGTTAGAGTGGGTGCAAAATATTTTCTCACCCCTTCCAACCAATTTTTCTGAATGAAATATGTGCATTTTTGAGTTGTAGATTAGAGAATCATACACACAAATATTTTGATAGACACTCAGATACAAGTTAACCCTTAAATTTTGAGTTTAGTGTGATTTCTAATAATGGATAAAAAAATAGTATAAATGTAGTTTTTATGAGGTAAAGTAAAAAAGTGAGGTGTTATAGAGCCCGTTTGGTTCGCTACTTAGAAAAATCGATTTAAACGATGTTTTTAAATACAATTTTAAAATTCAATTTTTTGTGCTTATAATTATTTGGGTGTGTTTGGTAAACTTGTTTTTAAATACAATTTTTTGAAAATTTGACAAAATTGGTAATCATTTATGTTTATATTGCACATATATATGTGTGTGCGTGTGTGTATATAAACATACAAAAAACTTTCATACATACATGATACATGAATGTATACATATATGCATAGATACATATATACATACATACATCATAAATTATATACATGTACATTTAATATCATGTATTTTTAGGTATATTTAATGAGGTGTGTTAGGAAGTTTAACTCTCTCTCTCTCTCTCTCTCCATATATATATATATATATATATATATATATATATATATATATATATATATATATTGCATGTATAATTCTCTATAAAATTATATACATACATGAATTGATAATATTTTTTTAATACATATGTACTATATGTATATTTTATATTATTCCATACATTAATAATACATGTATAAAACTATATATAAGATTCATGTATCTATTCATAATATTAATATTATTTCATACGTAATTTTGTGTACATACATATACATTTTTTATTTATAAGAATTACACACATATTAATGTATTATGTATGTATATTATATATTAAGGTATAACTGCATTAAAATATTAAGAATGAATAATTTTGAGTTGAAAATAAAAAATAGAAGTTATAAAACACCCTAAACGTGTTTTCTGAAAAACTTGATTATAACACGAAGATATTATAATTTTGTGTTTAAAAACAGGTTGTTAAATGCAATTTTTTATCAGAATTGTATTCAAACACAGAAAACAGAATTATAGTTGCAAACCAAACCGACCCTTAGTTTTTTAGGAGGATTTTACATGTAGATGTTGTTCATTAGGAATGAAAATGATCACCATATGTTTGACAATGAGCAACAGTTTAATGTTACGAGCATTTTTTTCTCTTACTCTAATCAACCTACCTGTGGAGACTCAAAAATTACATTCGTTACCTAAATAAATCTGGCAATGAACAAAAAGTGTTCATTTAATGGATTGAATTGTGTAACTTTGAAAATTTACTTTCAAGCTAGATATCATACAAATAATATTTAGGTTTATACACTAAAAAGTTAATTATGTGACATTTTTTTATTAAGATTAATTTTTTTCAGATAAAGCAAGAACTGTAGTTTTTGTGATATTTTAATGTTATATTAGTGAGTAATGTATTCAGATAAAAATAAAAATATGCTCTTATAATTTTGAGACAAGGTTTAACTTCTCAAACTTATAAATTCCCAAAGATGGAGATCATAAAAACGATTAAAATTTGATATGTTTTGGATCATATAATATAAGGACAAATTTTCAATCGAGTAAATTTGTTTGTAATTGGCTTAATTCTGAGAAAAATATTTTTGAGTCTTAGGTTAGGGTTGGTGTTTTCCCTTTAGGCCTTTGGCGTGTTTGGATGAAAACGTAGCTACAAAGCTTCTGAGAATTATTTCATCAAGCCATATCTCGTGCTCGTTTCCGTCTTAAAGTTTCGAGTATCTCAGGTATGAATGAGTATTTATTTTGAGCCTTGATTATTTTATTATTGAGTATTAAAATTTTACAAAATGTTTCAAAATTTTTTTAAAGAGAATTTTTGAAAATTTTGCTATTTCATTAGAAGGACTAGAAATGTTGTTCGAACGAGTTTCCATTGATCGTTAGAATAAGGTTCCTTCGTTTGAACAAGATCTGGAACATCGCCTTGTGGGTATGCTCTTGAATATCATTCGATATTTTGTTTGAAGCTTTTCGAACGAGAATGAGTACTTCATTCGAATGAGTTCACGTTTTTTTTTATCTTTCCAAATATTTAATCCCTATCTTTTTGCAACAACTTTCTCTATAAATAGAAATATAAGATTAAAATTTTAGAAGATCCGTTTGAGAGTTCTTTTTGTGATAAAATTCTTCCAATTTTTTTTTCAATAACTCTAGTTTTCACCCTAAAAGTTTAGGATCCATGATTTATCTTCCATATGATTTAAAGATCCTCCAAGTTTATTCGTTACATCTTTGTGAGATTTTTTTCATGCAGTGGACTTCGTAATCGGTTTATGGTGTTACAATGAAAAAGTGATGGATTTCGTGTTCCAATCCATAGACGGTTACATAGCCTGGATTGGTGGATACCGAGGCGTGTATGAGCTCGTGCATTGTGGCAACTTACGTGGGCAAACTCCTGCGTTGCACTTTGGAGGAGTGGTTGAAGATTGAAATCATCAAGGCTTCTAAGGATCGAGTCATTGAGTAAGTCAACTGTCAAATTTTATAATTCCGTATCAGAGTGTTGGTTAGATCGTTAGAGGTTTTCCCTTTATAATTATCCTAGTACATCGGCGTGTTGTGGTAGATTTATTTTTAATATTCGCATTTCACCTAGATGTATGTTTTAGGTTAAAAAGAAAAAAATGGATAAATCGTGTTTTTCAGAACAAAGGTTTAATATTAGTGCATATCTTTTACATGGTTAGTTTTTTAATGTTTTAATCTTTAAAATTTGAAAAACATAAAAAATGGACTTTCTGTAGTTCGGACCATCCTTGCCTACTAGCAGGTGCATTGATGTTCTCATATAATCATATAGCAAAAAAACATTTTGATAATATGTGGATGCTAATTTCTTTGTCAATTTCATTTTCAGGAATGATTGAGATGTGATAACAACATGAATATAAAATATTTTAAAATCGGCAGGGTGCTAAATAATTAAGAGTATCGATGCTTCTTCCCATGCGCGGTGGTCCATGTGCGGCAGCTCGTGGTGGGTGTGTGATAATTTTAATTTTTTTTAAATAGTAGTTGGTTGATGATGGTAATAAGTAGTTGTGATATTCATTGTAATTTTGTTTTGACCCTTAAACAATTATGGAGGAAAAAATCTCATTCTCTTTTTACTTTAACATCATGTAGAGATTTTTTGAATTTCATATAGTCTTAATCGTGGATAGAATGGAAAATTATGCACAAATACCATTTTAGCTTTGATGATTGTAAAAACCCCATTCTTGTACTCACCATACATATCCATTAGGGCTCCAACAATATCCCTTCGATCCTCGGATCCATGGTCCTCATTTGAACCCTAAATCGAAAGTGGTCGGAGTCTCCTGAGCGCCATTTGACTTTGGTCAACTCTTGGACCCGAGGGTATCTCAATGAAATTTCATATGACTCTTAATCTTCTTCCTAACAATCTATATCGTGCACAAATCGGACTTATGGTTCACATTTACCAACCTTTTTATTCTGAAAGGTCATCAGATGATTCCCAAGCCCCGTTTGACTTTGGTCAACTCTCAGACTTAATAGTATCTCAATGCACTTTTATAAGGATCTGAATACCCTTCTTAACTGTCCATATCGTGCATGAATCGGACTCACGGTTCAAATTTAGTTGCCTTTTTATTTAGAACCCTAAATTGGAGGTCATCGAATTCTCTCGAGATCCTTTTGACTTTGGTAAACTCTAGAACCCAGTATTAATTTAGCTCACTTTCTTAGAGCTCATAATCCTCTTTCTAACGATCATCTCCATTCACAAAATAAACTTACGGCTTGCATTTTATGACCATTTTTTCAGAAAAATATTTTATGACTGCTTATAGACATCCCTTACCCTTTCTTGTAGGTAAAGGATACTTTCCTTGGCCACTATGTCTGGTAGGCCTACCTATCCATAAACACCTAGGGAAAGCCTAGTCTTTTTGTCCCTTTAGGGTTTCCTAGTCAAGGAACCCTGACCTCATTGTCCAAGACCTTCCGCCTCAAAATCTATGGACAACCTTTTAATACATCACTTTTCAAACATTATCTAAATATTCCTTTATACCACTCATACCTAATTTTGCCTCCTATTTCGACAACATCTCACCACCATCAAAATCATCTCTCATCACCTCAAAAATAAAACTCTAAGCCCTTTATAAGGTCTAAATTCCTTCTTCTCATGCTTATTATATTAGTATCATTTCTTACAATTTATTATTATTAGCACATATTTCTATGTAGTATTTATTTTCTCATCACTAATCACTTTTTATTATTTATATACCCGCAAAGTCTATGTTCATAAAATTAAAAAAAAAAAAGTTTTCTTCCATTAGAGTTTTCATCCATTTTTTAATATTTTCACTACTTGTTCATGCCTTTTCACTAATCAAAATATAAAACTTTAGTTTTAAATTTATGAATTAGATGCCACATTTACTTTCTTTTTTAAACTAAGTGGACTTTGATGCTGGTTTTCAGTTACGCGGGTGTCCTGGATTTATCTTGCGATTCGAGTCCTCATTTTTTATATTTTACTTTCCTCCTCTATTTCCTTTAGTATTTTCATAAATATGTTTGACAATCTATTTTTTCTCTTTATGCGGTCCTATTGACATGCATATTCACTTGTTTATAGTGACTTACGATTAATGCATCGCTAATAGATTATTTATTGTAATATACTATTATCTATTTTTATTCTTTAACAATCTTGTTGACATGCGCATTCACTTGTCCATAGTGAGTCACAATCTGGTGCATCACTCATAGTGTATCCCTTTTATTTATTTTATTCTCCTTTTGGAGGTCCCGTTGACATGCATATTCACTTGTCCATAGTGAGCCATGATTCGGTGCATCACTCATATTTTGGCTACTTTTATGTTTTTTAATCTATTTTAGTCATACTCCCTTAATTGATTTGTTCTCATCTTTTGCATGACGCCGGCACAAAGATGTCACTCTTTTCACATTTCCCATGCATATATACACCTTTCACCCTACACGTGTTTTATACATTGGAGAAAAAGGAGAATATTTTCATAGTCCATGAGAGATCAAAAGGGAGAAATAGGTCCCTAACACCTCCCCATTCAGTAACTTAGTCCTCGAGCCAGTGATCTATTTGGTTTCGTATGTATTAGTTAGTCTTTGATGTCACATCCTTAGGAAACGGCTACATATTTTTCCTATTTTGAGTAAAATAGACTGGAGACTTCAATCTTTACATTTTCATATAACCTTTGACGATGGACGCTTTATTGTCCCTTGGAGCCCGCAAACATGCCTTACTCATTTGTATACATTTCATGCTTCACATTCGCTGGCATATATCTTTCGTGTCTTACTCCATTTATCAACATTTTCACATACTCCATGTCAGTTGTAGATATATATTCTTGTTCCCACTTATATATTCACATGTTTCACATGTCATGTGCTTCACATCATGAGTATCTACCCCATGTTTCCTTATATATATTTTACATCGTTAGCGCACATATCTCCATGTTTTCCTCACTTACACATATCCAAATGTTACTAACACTTTGTACATATATTTTTTTCACTTGTGTATATCCAAATGTTTCACACCTTGCATATATCACCATGTTTTGCTCGTATGTACATGCTTTATGCTTCATTTTACTTGCCCATACTTTTTACACCTTACTGCATTTTCTGTATTTAGCTCTTTTATCACGTGTGACTCATGCTTTATTTTGGTACTTAGTATTTATAAATGTTCCTCTTAGCATAAATACAAGTTTTCCTAAATATACTAAAAGATGGTGCATTTTGCACATTACATCATGTGAGCACTACATATTAACCTTATCTATGTCCCATACTAGGGAGTCCTTTTGTCATAGGTTGTCGGTTCTGTGTGGCACGGCTAACTTAAGTGATATTACTCCCACATTCCATTGGCTAAGTACCTTCGATGTATATCGAATGGTTCCCCTGCATTGTACCGCTTGATCGAACTCACGATGGGGGGTATATAGCTAGAAACTCGTTCATATACATCGAATATATAAAATTTACTATCAAATATACCGTGAACATGGGGTATATTATGAGGCAGTTCACATATACTTAGGTATATGAAATGGATTTTCCACAAGTACCAACGAATGATTGCCCTTATAGTCAAGAGATATATCATGGAAGTGATGCCAAAGGGGTCACCCTTACAATAACCTCTTATGTATAAACATCATATAGGCATTTTCCCTAAGACACTCATACCTAGATTATCGGTTTCAAGAAAAAAATTTGTCAAAATTTCGAGTGATCTTACTGCCTAAATTTAGCGTTATTTTGCCCATTTTAAAATTAGATTATGTCTATGAGTCTGGAAACAAGTCAAATTGTGTCTTGAATTGTGTACCCCATCCTTTCCCAGACACGAGTCTTGTCTAGCATTTCACTTGCACCCTAGGAGAAACATATTCCAAATAAAACTTTATAATTACAACGACAGTCAGGTATCTTCCTCCCTCCCTTATTCAAAATGCCAAAAATATTTTCTCCCTTTAAAAAAATATATACTAAAAATAATCTTTTATAATAAAAAAATTCCCTCTCAGTTTCAATCACACTCCTTGGCCTGGCTCCATATTGTCTCAGATCCGCTATCAAACTACTCCAAAGTTCTACACCCTCTTCATCCACTTCAAAAGAAACCAAACGGTCTTACCGAAGATATCTCCTGGAAAAACCAAATCAGAATGAAAATGCCCAACCAGATATGATGGTCATATTTTATCACCTTTCCAAAAAGATTAATATAATATAAGACGATGTCCAAGAAATACAAATAAATAGGGGATAGATCCCCGAGGTTCCCAAACCTGGTGTTAAATTTCCCTGTGTTATGGGGATAAAAATGCTTGAACCTATATGTGATCTAGAAGAGTATCGGTAAGATCCTCCCCTCCCCCCCCCCCCAACATATTACTCTAGTAAATTGGCCACCACCTACTCATCTACCAATGCCAAACCTTTCCCATCTTGGGGATAACTTACCCATGCTTATCCCCATGGACCCCAAAGAAGAAGAAGAACTGAATTGAGTCAAAGAATATGAAGCTCATTTCAATGATTTTTTACTAGGTTAAGATCTTAGGGAACTACATGGATTACACCCATCCCCTTACCCAAAGGCCATTTTTCCAGAGAAATTAAAAATGCCCGATATCGAGGAGTTCGGAGGCAGTGGAAATTGTGCATCTTCACAACTACCACTTCTACATGAGCTTACTTGGGTCCACAAAAGAGATATTGGCTCAGATGTTCCAACAAACTCTCAAATAAAGTTCCATTCGTTGATTGCTCTCACTCGAAAAATCTCAAATTTATAGCAGGGAAGGTGTGCCAAGGGAATTCATGGCTTAATACAAGTATAATGAAGAGTTGGATTTAACTCACTGAGATCTTGAACTGCTTAAGAAAAACTCCAGGGAATCTGTTAATAGTTTGATTAGTAGGTGGAGAGAGAAAGCTACCACTATGACCAATCGTCCATTTCAGTAGGAACATGTTAGCATTATGAAGAAGAATTTACTTCCACACATCTAAACCTCGAAGGGTAGCCATTATTTCCCCCATTTCAGAGACCTTCGGGAGGCCGGGGTCTTGATCAAAGAAAATGTCACCATCAAGAGAGCTGAGTCTGAATCGAAAAAGATAACTGAATAGTTTACTTCAAAAAAATGACAAGCCAACTGCTACCAATGCCATTACCAATGACATTTGCTCTCAGCATGCCACCTCTTGGGAACCAAAAACCGCTTCGCAATAACTCGAAAGGAATATACTGAAATCAATGATCCTCTTTCCATAATACATTAAGTTCTCATATCTTGAAACCTCATTAAACCCTTGGAACCTCGTCCACTACATAACCCACTTCCCAAGAATTTCAGACATAATTCTCTTTGTGACTTCCACTAAATCATCGAGCACACCACTGATCAATGCTATCACATGAGAATTGTTATCCAAGGCCTCATAGAAAAAGGCATCATCGCCCCACCTTAAAATCCTAGGTAAAACACTACCTAAAATCCTTTACTAGTGCACCAAGATAGTGTGAACAACATCCTCATAGACGAAGACCTAGATTTTGAACCTTCCACCAGAATCTGATTTATCACAAAGCCTACTTCATCCAATGACTCTCCCAAATCACTTATAGCTCTCACAATTTTCACATCCTTCCTCCTACATCTTGGGAATGCCCTCGATCAAGATATTTCCTTCATGACAATGGATTGCATCACTATCCAAACTTGCTTAGAAATAAGCAGTATGAAACTTTCAATTGTCTTGGAACAACTCAGAAGTTTTGGGATGAACTTATAGTATGAAATGACCCTCGGAGAAGACAATTATGAGAAGATCAGCGATGTGTACATGGAAGCCTAGTAGTGGGCATGGTAGTCCAACGATTGGTTTGTAACTCTAGAAGAATTCAAATTAGAGAGCATCATTCAAGATTTATCAGAAGGATGTCTAAAGAAGAATTAAATACGTGAAGATCTCAAACTTCTTACAATGTTAAAACTTAGAGAGTACCTAGTCCCTTCCTTCAAGCACTTCTCCACCACATGAAAAGATTTATATGATGAAGAGGTTGACATTGTATAATGCCTCGACTTTCCCTGGAAAGATAAAATTGTCACTAGCGGATGTGGGGATAACTCTGATCCCTTAAGTAACTCAGATAATGAACCCGATAGTGAAAACCCTAATACCCTCAGTTTGTGGAATGTCCTCCTTTAAAGAGCTACTGCTGGGAATAAATGAGAAATAAATTGTATTGCGGTATTTGATGACACTGGGTTTCTATTCTTCCCAGTAGTTATGAATTATATGACTCGATCGGGCCAATACTACAGAGATTCATTCCTCCCACATGCACCAATGGATAATAAAAAAACGGGTTTCTCACGAGATCCCAATGCTCAAAATATTGGCTAAAGAGAGAAAATTCCTCGAGAAACTTAATAAGACCAAAGCTAATATCACCCTGTAGGGAACATTTAAATTCCATGATTAAGATTATCATTAGGCCTAAAGTTTCGCCCTCTACCTCCCCTATAGAGGCAGTCCACATAGTTGTAACTCTAACTGCTATTAGAACTGTCTTCTTTGCGAATAAGTAGATTCCCAAATTTAGCCCAAATATTATCTGTGCCTTTAATATCTTAGTGGAATTCATGGGGAAGACAAAATATTTGGTGGTTATTGATAACGGTTCTGCATAGAATGTATGTCCATTAATAACTCTCAAGTGCCTATGATTATAAATCAGCGATCTCATTCCCACATCTGTCGCAGTACATGCCTATGGAAATACTCGACGAAGGGTTATGGATTCAATATCTCTCACACTAGGGGCTCCTTGATATTCCTTAAAAGATAATTCCATGTTTTTAATATTCTGACATATTTTAATTTGCTCCTTGGTCGATCATGGTTGCACAATATCAGAGGAGTGTCTTCTTATTTCTATTAAAAGCTCGAATTCTTTGTAGATAACCTAGTCATCATCACTAATTGAGATGATAACTCCCATGACATCAATACAAGAAACCTAGTCTTGAATATCCATCACATCGCAAATGATATGTTTTTCTCTGACTTCAAGATTGATGTTCTTACTCTCTTGGCAGGGGATAACTTCAAAGATGGAGTATGTTCGAGACACAACCCACATGGCAATGTCAATATTATGTAGATGTACTGGGTCATCGTTAGCAAGGCATTCTTATGCCGGTGGTTCTGAAAGACGCCTTCCCTTCATAATTTTTGGCATATTAACCATCTCCAGTTGAGCTCATGGCTCTCCATCTGCCATACCAAAAAAGAGTCTTAAAGAGGAAGTAAGTCATCTCTGAAGACTCGATAAATGGAAACTTTATCAAGGAAGGTGATGACTTCCCATTTTATGGATTCCCCTAACCATTGTCTGATGTTTCCGAAAAGAATATGAAGCTAGGATTTGAGATCTTTTTTGAGGATAAAATTACTTAGACTGAAGGCCTAAAGCAAGATGTTAAACCCTTGACCACCACTATAACATGTACTTTATAAGACCGAACCTTTTGAGATGGCTAAAATTTGAGTCCCTAAACCCCACCTTTTCGTATGGGTAAAATTAGCAGTCTTAAAGACTATTAGTATTTAAAACCTCTTTTGTTACCTGCGCCAAAAACTAATCCTAAAGAGACTACATATTAGTAGCCATCTCAAATAGTATACCTTATGAGATGGATAAAACTAATTTGGGCTCCCCTTTAGCAATTTAACTCACCCACTTCTAACTTTTCTATTAACCTCTTTTGACAGTTATCCTAAGAAAACAAAAAAAAAAGTAAAAAAAAATCAAAACTCCCACCCCTCCTCGACTTCATTTCTTCACTGGGACAATTTCCCTCCACCCTGATCTCATCGCCTAAGCCTCCCTTACTCGCCCTCATCCCTCATTCAACCTAGCATCTTCCTCGCTAACTCTATCCCTAGCCTTAACCTCACTAACTTTATACCTAGAACTCTCCCTTATCACTGGTTAAGTTCACAATATAATGTAAGTCGTTATTTTTCTTTCTTTGTTGTGGTGGGGTTATTGTGTGTCGGTGGCTAGCTAGCTAGGGTGTCAAAAATGGTTTTTTATGGTTAAAGACATCAAATTAGTTTTTGTTATCTATTAATTTTAATTTCCTTGTTTGGTTGTTGTTAAAATGAATAGAAGGGTAATGGAAATGTAATTGGTTGGTTATTGGGATAGTTGGGGTTTTTGTTATAATAAAAATTACTTATAATAAGATAATAATAATAATAATAATATTAATAATAATAATTTTTTATTCCTTAAATAATAATTATGTTCTTTCAGTGGTAATCACATGTTTTTCAATGATGGGTATTTCACCGGTTTGATTAACATTTAATTATTTGATCTAATCCTGAGCATCCAAGTTGTAGTATCGTCGAATTAATACAGATAAAAATTAATTTTAATTCTTGTTTATTGATTAATATCATTAGTTTTTGTATTGGATTAATTTGTGATGGTGATAATATGTTTATGGTGAGCCAATTGAAAAACTGAATTATCAATTGGTTGCTGTAGTATAGTTTTAAGATTAATTTATGTGAATATTTGTATACTTGCTTGTGTGAATTTTAGTTAAAATTATTGATATGTTTGCTTATGTGAATTAATTAATGTCCCTTGAAGTAGTTTGTGCCATTAATTTGATTTACTATTTGATTACGATTTTATTTTGTGATCAGTGAGCACGATTTTTCTACTGTGATCGATTTCTTAGTGTGATATCTGAATATATCTCGGGTTCTTCTACTTTTAGTATAAGAGTTTTTGACTTGTCTTCATTTTTTTTATTTGTTAGATATATTTGCGTTCTCTCCAATTTTTGTTCTACAATATATACTTATTTATGAATCCATCGAAGTTTTTCTTTATATTCATGTATCTCTGTGCCCATTTATATAACTTTCAATTACCATTTTTCGAGGGGATTTTTACACCTTTATTTTGTTTAATCTTAAAATAAAAAAACATACTTTCTCTCTTCCCTATAATGTGTGTTCTATCTCCATTTTCAGTAAAATTTTCATCATATTCTTTTAAACTTACTGAAGTGGGAATCTTTTACACATGCGATTTGTTTTAATCTTTAACTCTTCTGTCAGTATATAAAGCTAATTATTTCATTATGTTATTGTTTTTTATGGATTTTTAGTTGTTGTTGGTTGTGGTTGGCTACTTAGGGGTTAATTGAATGTTAGTCAGAGATGGGTTCTTAGTGTGTGCGTGTGTCACCCTTGTTGGTTCTAGTACTATGCTTATAATTTTTTATTTTCATGTTTATGGTTGGTGGTAAAATGCATCGTTCTTCTCGTGATTCTTGTGATGAGGCACTTGGGGCGAGCATTCCCCCTAAAATTAAGGCCTCAATTGTACGTCACTCGTTACTCCCTCTTTGTTGGCCGAGTCATGTCGATTACGAGCATTTTTTTTCTTCTCGACTTCTATTATAGATCTATTATCCGGGAGCGGGTTGTCACCTTATCTGATTTTTCTATGACTGACCTCCCTTAGTGGTTGTTGGGTTATGCCCTAGGAGGAGCGCATATCCATGTATGATCTTCTCCCTATGATTTTTAGACCCATTGCGCCAACACCCATACTATGTTCTATACTGACCTTAAGTTATATTTTCTCATCCATAATTAGACCACGTTTTCATGCTTTCTTCCTTATGGTAATGCCACTTAGATCATAGACTAGCATGCCCGATTTTTGCATGATATTAGTTTTGGTGTCATCATAAATCTTCCTACTATGGCCATCCTCGATCGTTGCCTGCGGGCGGGAGCGCGAGGAAAAAGGATCCTCGGGTCCTGTGCATACCTCTCGGGAGCGCTTCGACTAGCGTCATTTGAGATAAGGTGTAAAAATGTAGAGAGATTCAGAGTCACCAATCTATTTTCTCAAAATAGATAAAAAAAGGGGACGCCATCCCGAAGGATGGCATCCAAAGACATACTGGTGCATACGAAACCAAAATGATTCGAGAAGGGTTCGGAGGCTAAGTTACAAAATGGGAAGGTGTCGGTCACCCATTTCGCCCTTTCGGTCTCTCATGGGTATTTGATTTTTTACTTTATTTTCCCTGTGATATGTGTGCATGTGTATATATATAATGGAGATAGGAATCCTTGACTTGTATCATGGAAGAGATAAATCGGGTCATCTGTAGGAAGGTACAAAAGATAATATTAGAAAATAAGATTTACACGATTACCCTTACATTAATCGTTATAACAGAACGATAACGCGTATGGGGTAATACGCCACTAAGAACAATTATATAGAATATAAGAAAATTGGATTAGAGAAGATGGAGAATGAGAGAGAAAGTGAGAATAGGACTCGAGTCTCGGGTTTTACCCCGAGACGCCTACATAGCCTATAAAGGCATCAAAGTCCATATAGTTCGCATACAAAACGAGGGGTGGGGTTTATCCCATAAATCCAAATGAAGGATCTCTTATTTGTGAGTGTGTGTGTGTGTAGAAAAAAGTGTTTTAGTTGTGAGAAAAGTGTGAGAAAAGTATGAGAATCCCTATTTGGAATTTATGAGCAAACCCTCTTCTTCTTATTTTTTGGGCTTTATTTATATGAAAATAAGAGATGTGCAATAATACTAAATAAAAAGTATATTAGGATGTTGGAGAGCAGCCCTTGAACTTGGATGATGATGGATATTGGCTAATTCACCATGTTTGATGAAAAGGATGATGAAAAGTGGAAGTTAGAAAGGGATTTGGATGTTGAGATCGCGCTGTCTTCGAGAGAGGTTTTTGGGATTCGCTGAGGGTGAGTCTTATCAGATCTGGGCTTCGCTTGAAAATGAGGTGAAGGCCTCCTTTTATAGGCCCAGGTCATTTCCGATTGGCATAGACCTGGTCCTGCCTATCGGCACCCGCCGATAGGCAGTATGGAACCTGCCGTTTGGTAGTGTGTTTGAGGACTTATCGAAAAATTAGCTGCCGAAGGCAAACCGTTGGTCAGAATCGCGCATGGGGCAGATAGTTGGAAAGATAATTTAGATACCTTTTAAAGTCCTTTGGACCGCTCCCGGGTTCGGGGTTGACTTTGGGTCAAATATGGCTCAGAAGCATTTATCAGTCCATTGGACGGGGAATCGTTCAAATGCAAATGGATCGTTCATCCGTGTGGTAAGTCCGAACCACGCACGAGGCTGTTCATTGGAAAGGTTAGGAGATGTACTTTGACATTCCAAAGAGTTTGACCCGGTTTAGGGAGTTGACTTTGGTCAATCGGGCCCTGGAAGCATTCAGGGACCTCTTGGAGTCAAATGGATCATTCGTCTGCATGTTTTGTTGGAATCGCGCACGGAGTGGACCATTGGAAAGGGGTTTCAGTGCCGTTCAAAGATTCATTTAGATTTGGTCAAGGTGAAGAGGTTAACTTTTTGGTCAAACGGAGCCTGGGAGTGCCCGATGGATTCTAGGTCAGTACTCGGGACATGACCTGGGTTTGTAGTAATGAAGGGAGGTGCTAGGGACCTTAGGAGAGTTAGGGGGTAACAGAATGGGGTGTGTATAGAGCCCTCGATGGGTGAGTTTGGAACAAATGAGAGGCGTCGTATAGACACCACATAATGCTTTTGAGGGAGTATGATTTATTTAGAGGGTCGTGACCGATTTTGAGGACCTGAAGGGTGTGCTAGGGATGACGAATTTTGTGGGTCAAATCCAAATCTGCGAGCTTAAGTGATGAGGGTGACCGATTCTGTGGGTCAAAGTCGATTCTACGAGATTAGGGTGAAGATCTAATAATCGAGGTCAATTCTGACCTAAGAGTGGTGACGACCGAGGATTGAGATCAATTATGATCTAACTCAAGTGATGATCCAAGACTGAGCTCAATTCTGACCTAAGAGTGGTGACGACCGAGGATCAAGGTCAATTATAACCTAACTCAGGTGATAATCTAAGATTGAGGTCAATTCTGACCTAAGAGTGGTGACGACCGAGGACCGAGGTCAATTCTAACCTAACTCAGGTGACGATCCAAGACCGAGGTCAATTATGACCTAAGAGTGGTGACGATCGAGGACTGAGGTCAATTCTGACCTAACTCAGGTGACGATCCAAGATCGAGTTCAATTCTGACCTAAGAGTGGTGACGACCGAGGACTGATGTCAATTATGACCTAACTCAGGTGACGATCCAAGACTGGGGTCAATTCTGACCTAAGAGTGGTGATGATTGAGGACCGAGGTCAATTCTGACCTAACTCAGGTGACGATCCAAGACCGAGGTCAATTCTGACCTAAGAGTGGTGACGATCGAGGATCGAGGTCAATTCTGACCTAACTCAGATGACGATCCAAGAGCAAGGTCAATTCTGACATAAGAGTGGTGACGACCGAGGACCGAGGTCAATTCTGAGCTAACTCGGGTGACGATCTAAGACCGAGGTCAATTCTGACCTAAGAGTGGTGACGAATAAGGACCGAGGTCAATTCTGACCTAACTCAGGTGATGATCCAAGACCGAGGTCAATTCTGACCTAAGAGTGGTGACGACCGAGGACCGAGGTCATTTTTAACCTAACTCTAGTGATGATCCAAGAGCGAGATCAATTTTGGCCTAATAGTGGTGCGGATCAAGGAATGAGGTCAATTCTGACCTAACTCAGGTGGCGATCCAAGATCGAGGTCAATTTTAACCTAAGAGTGGATAAAGATTGGATTTTAATTCTGCTGGAGTAAGTACCTTGTGATTTTGATCTGAGATGGGGAGCTGATAGCTGGAGAAGCTTTTGTTTATTTTGGAGGCCTCGCAGGGGGGAACAACCAATTTTGGTGCTGTAAAAATTCCGCTGGGGAAGTGATCAGGCAATCCTTAGAGATCCTTCGGGGCTTTTTCGGGAGGAGATTCACTTGGTTTTTGAGTATTTCGTTGGTAAAGAGGGGTTCCGCTTGAGGGAATGCAAAATTTGCCTGGTGAAAATGTTCTAAATCCTTCCTGGGATTTTTAGGAATTTTTCGGGGCTTTCTGGTATTTTCTGGGAATGTTTGTATGAAATTTAAGGGGGGTACCGGTTGGCATGGTATGAGGGGTGCCATTCGGTAGTGGTACGAACTTTTGGGCTACCTCGGGAAGGTAAGGAGTCAGTGCCGATTGGTATGGTGGAGGTCAGTACCGATCCGCATGACGCTTGGCATCCTATAAAAAGGGGGTGAATCCCTTCAGTTTTTCACAGCTTCTTTGCTTTCTCTTTTTCTGCGATTCCTCCGCAAATCGTTATAGCATTCTGATCTTCAAGAAATGGCTACTTTTGTAAGCACCGCAGTCCACAGGGAGTGGCTAACCGCCGATGACTGGGAGAATGTGGAGTGGAAGGTCAGGGTGCCTCTTGCTTTGGGGAGTGAGAACTCCTTTGATGCGTTTGAGCCTTTGCGGACGAGTAGACTTTGCTGCGTGAGCCATCACGTCATCACTCTTCGAAAGTGAATCTTGGCGGTTATGTAAGTGACTTGACCTTTGGCATTCCTTTCTTTTTGGTTATTTTTCTTTCTTTCTTGACTTCTGATGAGATTTTTTTTCTTTTTTTCCAGTCTAATATTTCTTTGAAGAACATGTGCGCCCGCAGGATGACGGGGCTCAGGGATGTCTGGGAGCATCTCCCACGTGTGGTGCGTTGGGTGGTATCATCAGCGGGTTTTCTGAGGTTGGCATCTGCGCTGGATGAGACGCTTCGTTCGACAGGAGTCCTATGCGATTTGGGGGAGAGGTGGTGGGATACTACCCACACCTTCCATTTCGGCTTCGGGGAGATGACTGTGACTCCCATAGATGTGCAGCAGCTGTTGGGGCTGGATTGTGACGGAGAGCAGATAAAGGTGGATCGCTCTTTGTGGGTGATACCGGAGGCAGTGCGTGCGGCACTTAGTGATGTTGGGAGGATAGTTTCTGGGGATTCTATCCGACTGTCCCTGCTGAAGGATGTTCTATTGGGTAGAGTGATTGATGTGGAGGACGGGCTATAAGTGAGGAAGATGGCCCGATTATTTATTTTACTGGTGTTGGGAGGTTTCATGGTGGCGTCGAGCGGCGATGTCATCCCTTTGTGGTTCTTGCCGTACTTGAGGATGTGTTCGAACATCCCTTTCTATGATTGGGGGAGTCTGACTTTAGAGACCCTTTACTCTTCTCTAGATGCATTCAGCCGGTGCTGCCGGTAGACCTTTACGTGAGCCATTTACCTTCTTGAGGTATATTTAATTTTGCGCATTTCTTTCCACTCATTCGCATTTTCCTTTCATGCATTCGCATTTTCCTTATGCGTCTCTTTTTGTTTGTGAATTCAAACGTGGTTCTATGAGGTGATTGGGTGCAATACCCCACTGATCGCTCTGAAGGACGACACTGTTGGGGACTTCTACCGATTGTATCGATGGCGTAAGGCCAATCGACAGTCGAAGGGATCTCTCTCTCTAGAGGCGGTGCGTCAGGTCTTGAATGACCTGACCAGTGGTAGGGTAAGACTCTTTCCATTTTCAGTCTTGGTTTTTGCACCTTCTGATCTTGTATTGATTTATGCTTGATTGGAGATTTTCAGGTGGCCTTTTATCCCTGGGGGACAACCATTCAGGATGTAGGGACTGTCGGGGTGAATATGCAAATGAGGCGTTTGCTGGCGCATGAGTGTGGCCATTCCTGGTATCTTGGGGAGAAGGTGGTTTGCCAAATTTCTGAGGAGGAGGTGGTGGTGCCACCTGCGCAGCCTTCTACGTCTATGAGGCGGGAGCGACCGCTGTCAGAGGATGAGAGGATCGCAGCGATGATCGATTAGTCCTATTTGTTGTACACTGATACGGTTGTGCCGTATGATTATATGGACTTTGTGACGAGTTGGTTGATGGAACCTAACATATATGATGCCCTGCCTTTTCCTCCCACGAGTTCGAGTCGGGAAATGGGATCTTCCCATAGTGGCGGCAGTCCGGCGGCATCTGCGACAGCGACCTCGGAGATTCCTTTCGTGCGATTGCACACTCCTTCATACAACATTCGACGGGTTGATGGAGGGATAGTGCCTATGGTGCATGGTCCTCATGCGATGGATTCAGAAGAGTTGGTTTTAACAGAGGAGATCCTCTGACCTGCGGTATACCTTTATGTTCCTCTCTTTCTTTCTTTTATGTTTTGATAATCTATGCTTTGATACTGATTTTGCTTTTCCTTGCAGCAATTCTGACCACTTGGATAAGAGACATCAGAGACTGGATATCCTCAGTGACTGTTCATATTCAGGATACGGTCCATGTTCCTTCTTGCTTGGTGCCATCTGCTTCATCCGGAGAGGAATCGGGTGCGGGTAGTGGTGGTGCATCGTCTCTTCGTAGAGGAAAGAGAGCACGTGGTAGGGGTGGAAGCTCTTGAGAGAGAGAGAGAAAGAGAATATGGGTTCGGGCTGAGTCCGGTTTTTTTTCTTTATCTTTTTCTTTTTATTTCCTGCAAAATGATGTAACACAGAAAATAGATAGATGCAATGCAATGGAGTTATTTATTATCTCTTATTAATGATGAATGAATGCATGCACATGTGCTTTTTACTTTGCTGCTGAGACCGTAAAAATGAGTATTTTTGGAATTTTTTGAAGGAAAGTTTTTTTTAATTAAAAGGGGAAATTATATAAGGAGGAAAAAGGATTTTGAAATTCTATTGAGAATATCAATTTATTTTTATTGAGTTTTCTATTTTTGACAAAAGAGGAAAAAAGGAAATTTCTAAAAATGGGGGGTTGTCGATCAGCAAGCACCCTGTCCTGCCTATCGACAGTTCAGTACAGTCCTATCAATTCAAAGCTTTTAATGGTACCCTCTTCAGCCTTTTGTGTTTTGTGGGGTAAGAATCCCTCAGATTTCTGTAGGGATTATGTCTCTTGTGAGGCTTCTCAAGTATAAAAAGGGGTAAGGGTGGAGTGTTTTCATCACACCTTCGCATTCTTACTTATTGCTCTCCCTGGTAGCATTGAGTTTGCTAACTACCTCGAAGCCTTGGAAGCAATGTGCTCTTATAATGTTGACTATGATGCTTTCAACATGCGTCGAGTCTCATTGTGGTGCAATCGACCTATTAAGTGGAACATGCTGATGGCGGCAGTACAATTCTGGTACCCCGAAGACCATGTATTCCGCTTTGGGTTGGATGAAGTTTGTCCTACCTACGAGGAATTTTCTACCATGCTGGGTATAAATCCCAGTGTTGCTACGGCTTTGCCCGAATTTTCCCATTCTCCCAGGGATTTGTTGGCTGGGCTTCTTCATATTTTGCCTTCGACGGCCAGATCATTGGTTACTGGAGGAATGATCACCCTCCCGACGGTGCTGCAGTCCGTGCATTTGCAGGAAGTTTATGATGCTGGTTATGCTGGAGCCGTTGCTCTGGGCTTGGTTTCAAAATTATTGTTGGTGACTGGGGAACTGCTGGTGGACCCACAACTTGTAGCCATTACTTCGTGGATATCATATCGTCGTAATCCTACGGCGGTGATACTGGCGGAGACCCTGAATGGCCTGGATGCCTGGAGAGAAGGTCGTTCTGACTTTTTCAAGGGTATCCCCGTGATGCTGTTCATGTGGTTGTCTGAAAGACTCCGCTTGGCGATTCCTCTAGAATATCCTTTGCCGGCTGTAACCAACTTCTTTTCGCTTTACTTCATCAGCGTTGGCTTGTATGTTGAGAGCTGGGAGAATTGGCTTGTGGAGCATGGGGATCGGAGTTTGCGTTGGTCATTGCCTTGGTGGGGGCAGTTGCAACCTGTTCTGGAGCTAGGAGAGTACTCATATGTACGACTGGTTAGTCTCAGACAGACCTTTTTTTTATTTCCTTTGGCGTCTTCTGCACCAATTTGGCTCGGCACAGGTCGTGCCACCTCGGACCTCAAATTTCTTTCCGGTAGAAGATTTGACTGAGCGCCTGCGTCTGTTGCGTGGCTCCTTGTGGGAAAATCGGTGTCCATTGACATATCCCTCTCAGTCTGTCGGGAGATTTTGGCGTGCCCCTAAATATTATATGAAGTGGGTATGGAGGAAAGTAGTCAGCAAGATGTTGGCAGTGGAGACTGGAAAAAGGTGGCTTGTTTTATTTAACACCATAGAAGGGGGTGTTGTGGTCGTTTCGAAGATGGTTCGGGCTCATTGGTCCATGGAGTGTTTACGACACTCTATTCAGGCAGGGGAAGTTTGGGGACCCCAAGATGTAGATGATGAGGGTGTAGGCTCCTCTGGTAGCTGTGGGTAGGACTCTTTGAGAGTTTATTTGTGTAATAGGGAATAGATGTGGGGGTTTTATTTGGCTTTTTATGGCAGTAGGGGGAAGGGAGTTATCTGTTCCTTTTCTTATATAATCCATGATGTAATTTCTTATTAATGAAATAAGCAAGTTTCTGATCATCCAGCTGTGCCTTTCGATGAATTTCGTATTTTTGAATTATCTATGCCGATCGCTAAGGCATACATAATCCTTTTGTTCAAGAATTGTTAGAATGAACTGCCATTCTCGTAGATAAGAAAAGAATAGTACTTTGTGAAAATGAAAGGGTCGTGCTCCTATAAGATGTATGAGCTGCCTACGTACCTCTGGGGTTTCTGGAATTTTTTTTTTCTTTGTTGAAAAATGGTCTTTTGCAGAGGATTAGGCGCACGTAGTTCTGGGTAGAGAGGGATGAAGAGAGTGTTTTTTTAGAATAGAAGGGAGATGAGAAAAGTCGTAGCACGCCAAGATTTTGGACTAGGGGTAGAATTTCTTGAGACGATCCAGGTTGACTGGACGATCCATCTCTTTCCCATCTAGGTCAGTGAGCATGGCGGCACCACTAGACAAGATTTTCTTGACAATGTAGGGGCCGTTCCAATTGGGCTTGAATTTCCCTCTGGTGTCCCAGATGGGTTCTATTATCTCCTTGAGGGATAAATCCCCTTCCCGAACACCACGGTCTTTGAATCTTTTATTGAATGATCGCGGTATTCAGCGATGGTACCCCTATATATGGTAAATAGCTTTCAACCTCCTTTCATCTAGGAGGGTCAGTTCGTCGAGACGGCATTGGCACCAACCTTCTTTGCTAGATTTTCTTTCGAGCATGATGTGCAGCAAGGGTATTTCCAGCTCCACATATAGGACTGCTTCCATGCCATAGACCAGAGAGTAAGGGGTAGCCCCAGTAGAGGTTTGGATTGAGGTTCGATAGCCCCAGAGGGCGTATGGGATCCGGTCAGCCCAATCCCTACATCTTTCGGTCATCTTGCTGATGATGGCTTTGAGGTTCTTGTTGGCGGCTTCAACTGCACCATTGGTCTGAGGTCGGTAGGTAGAAGATTTGTGTCTCTGAATCCCGTACTTGTTGACTACTTCTCTAACTTCTGCTTCGAAGTGAAATCCGTTATCTGACACTAACTCGTGTGGGACCCCATATTGGCAGATGATATTTTTCTTAAGGAATTTGGCCACTTTCTTGGCATTCAATACTGCGTATGACTCAGCTTTGAAAAATTTTGTGAAGTAATCAATGGCAACTATGATGAACTTTTGCCCGTTTGTAGCCTTTGGTGTAACCTTCCCTATGACGTCGACACACCAGGTGGAGAACGGCCAGGGAGAGGTTATGTTGTATAATTCTCGCGGAGGCAGGTGTTGAAGATTGGAGAACTGTCGGCATTTGAGGCACCTTCAAACATAGGCGGTGCAATCTTTGGCCATGGTGGTCCAGTAATAGCCCTATTGGACGATCTTCTTGGCAAGCATGTGACCATTCATGTGGGCCCCGCATTCCCCACTGTTGATCTTCTACATTATCTTTTTAATCTCAGCCCCTACGATACAGTGTAGATGAGTTCCATCGAAGTTCCTCTTGAGTAGAGCTTTATGAAAGATGATGTACTGGGCGGCCAGTCTTCCGAGGGTTATTCGGTCTTTCTTGTTAGAACCCTCGGGATACCTACCATGTTTGAGGAGGCGCCAGATATCATAGTACCACCAATCGGCTAGTTCGGGATCTTCGGTGGAAACAAGCTCAATATGGTAGCAGTGGGTTGGTTTGTATTGATTTTGAACTAGGAAGGGGGTCATTGTTATTCCTTCGGGAATATCGACCATGGAGGCCAAGGTAGCGAGAGCATTGGATAGGTTATTCTTTGCTCAGGGTAGGTAATGGAAGGTGATATCTCAGAATCGGGAGGCTAGCTCTTCTAAGTGGGCATGGAAGGGTTGGAGTTTTTCGTCCTCGACTTTACACTTTTTGAGCACTTGGCCGATGATGAGGGAAGAATCCCCGTAGACATTAATGTATTGAATTCCTTTCTTGAGAGAAACTTTGAGGCCTACTGTGCATGCCTCGTATTCTGTCATGTTGTTGGTGCAAGGGAAATCCAATTTGATAGCGATGGGACTGTGGGAGTCATCAGCGGCGATCAAAAGTATCCCAACGCCATATTCCTTTTATTGGCAGCGCCGTCAAAGAACATTTGCCATCGAAGGTGGTCTTGAGCGATGCAGATGATATTTTCATCTAAGAGTTCGGAGATCCAGACATCTGCTTCTTCTGTGGGGTAATCAGCAAGGTAGTCGGAGATGGATCTTCCTTTAATGTCTTTCTGCGTGATGTACACGATATTAAACTCGATTAGGAGCATCAACCATCGGGCCATTCGACTGGATAAGGCGGGTTTCTCAAGCAGGTATTTGATGGGAGCCATTCGGGATACAAGTTTGATGGGGAAGGCGAGCATGTAATGTCGCAACTTTTGGGTGACCCAGACAACTACGACACACGCCTTTTCTAAAGCAGTGTAGTTGACCTCATACTCGACCGATTTGTGACTGGCATAATAGATGGCTCTTTCTTTACTGGAGTCTTTAAGGTATTGTTCTAGCAAAGCCCTAGTTGCAGTGTCAGTTATGGTTAGGTATAGGAGCAAAGGGAGACCAGGTTGTGGTGGCATGAGCACTGGAGGTTAGGTCAGATATTGTTTGATTCGGTCAAAAGATTCTTGATAGGCCTTATTCGAAACCTTGGTTGAATCCTTTCGGAGGAGCTTGAAGATTGGTTCACAGATGGAGGTTAGTTGGCTGATTAATCGGCTGATATATTGCAATTTCCAAAGAAAACCTCGAACTTCTTTCTCTGTCCGGGGTGGTGGCATCCCATGTATGGCCTTCATCTTTGCAGGATCTACTTCTATCCCCTTCTCACTGACCATGAATCCCAAGAGTTTTCCCTTTATAACGCTGAAGACACATTTTTGTGGATTGAGTCTCATCTGATACCATCGCAGTCGTTCGAAGAACTTCCGGAGAGCGGGAACATGACCTTCTCTAGTTTTGGACTTGATAATCATATCATCCACATAAATCTCGACTTCTTTGTGAATCAGAACCTGCAGGATGGTTATGGTATCCCTTTGGTAGGTGGCCCTAGCATTCTTGAGACCAAATGGCATAACGGTGTAGCAAAAGGTTCCCCATAGGGTGATGAATGCGGTTTTTTTCTTGGTGGTTTGGGTGCATCTTGATTTGGTTGTATCCGATAAACCCGTCGATGAATGACTTGAGAGCATGACTGGCTGTGTTGTCCATGATCATGTCGATATTGGGTAGAGGATAATCATCCTTTGGAGATGCTTTGTTTAAATCTCGGTAGTCTACACACATTCAAACCTTCCCTCCTAATTTTGGCACATGTACTATGTTGGCTATCCATATGGGATATTCGATCACATGAATGAAGCCCATGTTCAACTATTTGACCACCTCTTCTTTGACCTTGAGTGACCATTCGGTGCAGAGCTTTCTAAATTTTTATTTAACCGGCTTGTAATCTGGGAGAGTGGGGATCTTGTGCTGAGCTATTTCAGGATCAATGTCAGGCATATCATCATAGGACCATGCGAAGACATCCACGAAATCCTTTAGCAGTTCTTCGAGTTGTGCGCGCTCATGCTCGTCAAGGGTGGCCCTATCCTAATCTCGCACAGTTGGCTACTAGAACCGAGATTAATAACAATAGTCTCTTTTTCATTAACTTAAACGCGGTTATGTTATTTATTATTAACCTTATTTAGATTAGTTAAGAATTGTTTATTTATAAAATCATCATCATCATAAAAAGTTTGATTAGAATCCAAATAATTAATGTAAGGCACGACAAAATACTCAAAACCTTCATTTATTTCATTGATAGGAAAAATAACATTGAGAACCTTATCAAAAGAGGTCTCGATTACATTTGAACAAGGATATACAACAAAAGAAGAATTGGGGTAAACATTGGGGTTAGGGGAGATTTCAAGAGGTAGAACTGGTGCAGCATGCCATTTGAGGAGGGGTGTATCAGCAACTTTAATCAGATGGGATGGATCCATTGATGTAGTGCCTGAATAAACCATGAAGAGTTCCACCCCCAATGTCTATAAGTTGAAGGAATCTTCGAAATCACTTTCCTCAGTCTTTTCGGTATCTTTGATGAACGGTTATACTTGGTGTTGGAAATTTTTAGCCCATGGGTAGCTATCTTGGAAAAAGATCTCCATTCCAGGCTTCATCTTATTGTCGGTGTGGTCATACCATGGTTCTGGAAAATCGCAAAAGGGGAAGTCTTCGCCTTCTTTGATTAATCGTCCATTCAAGGAGTCTACTGGGATAGTTGGGATGCAGTCTAATCTTCTCTTTGGTCGAGACTGGTGGATCATTCTAAGCTCTTGTTCTGATGGTTGATACCCCAAGCCACAAGGAGGGAAAGCTTTCTTCAATTTGATGGGCTAAAGTATCCCTTACTGCCTTTTCCCTAGCCCCAGTCTTGGCATGAAGTGCATGTTTCTGAACATCTGAAGCACATTGACATTGCCATGAGGGTCATATTCTGGACAAACCCTTTCTTTAAAAGTGTCCCCTGACGGGAGTAGGAGTGGCTCAACTCGGAATCCTGATAGGAGCATATCATTTGACCCATGATGTATCTTAAGGATTCGACTGCGGGTTCTTGCACCCTAGAAATTTTTGTTGTCGCCCAAAATGGTGATGACTTGCCCGTCAGCGAAGAACCTCAATTTCTGATGGAGTGAGGAAGACACACCCTTGATACTGTGGATCCAAGGTCGTCCGAGCAACAAGTTAAAACAAGCTGGGATGTCTATGACTTGGAATTCAACGACAGGGTTTATAGGGCCAACCCCTATTACAAGCTTTATAGATCCCATCACCTCCCGACAAATATTATCGTAGGCACATACAGCGGCAGAGGTTGGAGCGAGGTCACTTTCTTTTATGCCTAAACACTTAAACGTTCTTAGTGGGCAGACATTCAAGGCGGATTCGTTATCGACAAGAGAGAGTGGCACGACCTTCCCCATAACTGTGACGGAGATGTTGAGTGTGTGATTGTGATTTGGACCAATTCTGGGAATTTCTTCTTCAAAAAATGATAGCATCCGGGTAGAGGTCAAGGATCCGACCAGATTTATCGCCTCTTCTGGTGTAGTAGAAGGAGGAACTATGGGTCCAGTGAGCAGCTTGATTAAAGCATTTTTATGTAGCTAGGAAAACATGAAAAGCCCCCATAGAGTGATGTTAGCTTGAGTTTTCTTCAGTTGATCGATGATCTTGCTCTCCTCGATGGTCATCTCTGGCATAGGAATGTTTTCAACGCCCTTCCCCTTATCATTTCCTAGTAGTGAGCTTGGAACCTGGTAATGTCTCCCTGATCTGGTGATGTGATTTACTGAAGAAGGGAAGAACATGAATCCCATTTCTTCATCAATCTCAAGTTATTCTGTCACCCTGTTTATTTCTTCGAGGAGTTATTCAAATGATATCATCCCACATATGTCCGCTACTGGGCTAGTTCTTCCTGAAGCTTGTTCTTCACTCGAATCTTCAAATTCTTCCCCCCATCCGGTGGCAACAATTCTATATCTTCATGTAAAGTCAATACATTCCACAACTTCAACGGCTTCTTCATACAGGTCTTCCCATTCTGTGGGGGATATATATGGCTGAAAGGACCAAGCGCCCTTATAGCTTCAAAATGTCAAGTAACCCGATGATACTACAAATGCTATTTATTTACCTGAATAATTCTGCCATAATCTGGACAACATCATCTAGGCTGACTTAATCGGTTGGTACCACCCACTTATCTGAATCTCGAGCCCATTTCTATGCTTCCAAGAATAGTGTACTGAACTTTTGGCAATCGATGACCATTTGTGAGGGAAATTTCAGCCCGAACTCTAGGAGTTGGTTTAACACCTCTGATAATTTCATACTTACATTTTCAGAACGGGTACAGACAGCGATGCATGCTCTGGTAAGGAGTGACTATGCCTGATCAACGAGGCTAGTAGGGTGTAGGAGGAAATATGGATAAATTTGAAGAGGTTTAGGGAAGTATATGGGTGTGATTTGAGTTGAGGGATCGAAATCTGGGTTTTCTTCTAAGAAGATGTCATTGGTATGATTTGGGAGTGGATTGTGAGTAGTGTTTGGCTTAGGATTGGTTAGTGGGGCGATGGTACCCCAGTCAATGAGATCTTGGAATATATTTCGGAGGTGAAAGCATTGGTCGGTGGTATGGCCAGCAGTTTGGTGAAAGGCGCAATGAGAATCGGCCTTGAAGTTTCTTGGGAGTTGATTTGGAATTGGACGTGGATCCAAGGGTTTGATGAGGTTTCGTCTTAACAGGGCTTGGTAAAATTTGGAGAGAGGAGCATGGAGCTCAATGTATTCCCTTCGGATGGGGGTAGGGCAGCTTTCTGGTGCCCATAATGTGGTTGGTTGAGAGATGTTGTTGATGGTTGAGACTGTAGCACTGACAGGCTTGTCATATTTTCTAGGGGTGAACTATCCGGACACCTTCTTCGATTCAATCTCTGTTTTAACAAGGATTTCCTCGATTTCTAATCCCGCCTCTCTGAGAGCTCGAAAGTGGGGATAGTATTGTCCTCCTATCGTCGCTTGGACATGGGGAAAGAAGTTCTTCTTCACTTTGTTAACATATTCTTCCTCAGATGGCGATTAGTCATGGTAGCTGCCTGTTCCCTCCATCGGGTTATGAAGTTAATGACTGATTCCCCAGGTTTCTATTTGAGCAGTTCTAAATCACGACGGGTAACCTCAAGCTCTTCGTTGTATTTGTACTGCGATACGAATTCTCGGGCTACATCCTCCCAGCTACGGATTCTGGGTTCCTCGAGAGATAAAAACCATCGGAGGGCACTATCCTTCAAAGTTTACTAAAATAATTAGGCCATCACTTCTTCAGAAGCCCCTAGTAGAGTCATGGGACGATGATAACTGCGAAGATGAACAATCGGTGGTCCACTCCCTTCGAGCTTCTCGATATTTGGAATCTTGAACTTCTCGGGTAACCTCGCTTTAGGATAAGGGTACATGTGGGTGTAATCTATGTAATTCCTAGAGAATCTGACTTGGACGAACTTCTTGGTGATCATCTTGAGATCCTCTTTGACTTTATTCAACTCCTCCTCTTTTGGATTAGCAACCATAGGTAGGTTAGCCACAGGCTAGGCAATGTTTGGCATCGAAAGCTGGGTAGGCGACGACCCATTGATAGGAGGGGCACATGGAGCGTGCTGATATTCTTCAGGAACCCAGATAGGCTCGGGTGGACCAATAGCATGAGGGAATTAGGCCTCAAGACCTTGAGGAATAGGAATCGGGTTTCTTTGCATCTCTCGGACCTCGGTTTGGAGGTTGTCAATCTTGGACACGAGCTGAGCTAGGACTACCGTTAGATCCGGCTGTATGATTGGTACTTGATCTGTATTCTCCATGGAAAGTGGATGGATTCCGGACTCGAAATAAGTAGTATAGGAACGGACAAAACTCCGGGGTGATTTGACTGAAGATCGAAGCCAATACGGAGCTAGGCCAAGGGCTTGCGATTGAGCTGAGAGGGCGTAGAATGGGATTTATTTTTTAGAAAAGGGAAGAAATTATTTTTTGATTTTTGATAAAGAAGGGAGAAATGTTTTTGGATTTTTGATAAAGAAGGGAAAAATGTTTTTGGATATGGAACTCAGCATGATTATTATGATTATTGTGTTCTCACTTGTATTAATTCTCCTAAATGCAATGCCGGACGAGACTCGAGCCTCGAAAAGTGGGGTTTTTAATATATGCAAAGCTACGGTTGGACTTGTAACTAGGCTCACGGATAGGGTCCCATTTTAAAAATGCGCGAAAATTGGGCAGCAGGCCGACTCGAAATTTCAGCACAATTTCGGGTCAAAATCGGCAATCTAAAGTGCGTGTCCTAGGTTTGACACCTATATGCGGGTATGCAGTTGGTTGGGTGAATCGGCATGGGTTCTCCCCTTTGGCGTGACTTCCATGATATACGTCTTGCTCTTGCGGGGAATCGGTACATGTGGACAAGCCATTTGATATACTTGAGTGTACGTGAATTGCCTCACTATATACCTCGTGGGGACGGTACGTGTGAGAGTGAATTCGATATACTTGGCATACGAGAATGAATTCCCTGCGATATACCTCCCGTCATGACTTTTGTCAAGCGGTACGATGCGGGGGAACCATTCGATATACGTCGAAGGTACTTGGCCAATGGAAGGTGAGAGTCATATCGCTTAGGCTAACTGCGACCTGCCGGAGCAGCGCCCGTCATGAAGTGACCCTTCAGTTACTGGGTAAAATTTGGTCAATAACAATGCTCTCTAGTGATGTCATGTGAATCATTTATGATTCTCTTATTAGTATCTTATGATGAGAATGCCTTTCTTGATTATGCCAAACGGGGAGAAAAGTACAAGTACCAAAAGGTACACCAAGTATGGATGGGTGATGCGTACAACATGTGGATATATGTGATCCTTGGTGCACGTGGTGCGAAGTGTACATGGAGAATTTTCTATAAGTGTGTGAATATAAGCATAAGCATAGGATATACATGGAAAAGGGGAACATGTAGATATAGGGGAAATATAAACAAATATGTCATCCATGTAAATAGAGTCAAGCCCTCAAAATATACATATATCCCCAGCAGAGTCTCCACTGTGGCCATCCCCGATCCTCGCCTGCGGGCGGGCGCACGAGGGAAAAGGATCATTGGGTCCCGTCCATCCCTCTCGGTAGAGATTCGGACGGCATCATTTGAGATGCGGTGTAAAAATATAGAGAGATTCAGAGTTGCCAGTCTATTTTACTCAAAACAGACAAAAGAAAAAGGGGATGCCATCCCAAAGGATGGAATCCAAAGACATACTGGTGCATACGAAACCAAAATGATTCGAGAATGGTTGAGAGGCTAAGTTACGAAATGGGAAGGTGTTAGGCACCCATTTCTCCCTTTCGGTCTCTCATGGATATTTGCTATTTTCCTTTATTTTCCCCGTGAGATGTGTGCATGTGTATATATATAGTGGAGATAGGAATCCTCGACTTATATCATGGAAGAGATAAAGCGAGTCATCCGTAGGAAGGTACCAAAGATATTATTAGAAAATAAGATTTACGCGATTACCCTCACATTGATCATTATAACGAAATGATAACGCGTATGGGGTAATACGCCACTAAGAACAAGTATATAGAATATAAGAAAATTGGATTTAGAGAAGATGGAAAACGAGAACGAAACTGAGAATAGGACTCGAGTCTCGGGTTTTACCCCGAGATGCCTACGTAGCCTATAAAGGCATCAAAGTCCACGTAGTTCGCATACAAAACGAGGGGTGGGTCTTAGCCCATAAATCCAAATGGAGGATGTCTTATTTTTGAGTGTGTGTGTGTGTTGAAAAAAGTGTTTTAGTTTTGAGAAATGTGTGAGAAAAGTATAAGAATCCCTATTTGGAATTTATGAGCAAACCCTCTTTTTCTTATTTTTTGGGTTTTATTTTTATGAAAATAAGAGATGTGCAATAATAATAAATAAAAAGTATATTAGGATGTGTGAGATGAGATAATAAAGTGCTAAGTAATAAAACAAGTTATTGCGAATGTAAGAGAAAGTTAAGAAAGTTGGACCTTCTTGAAGATCTTGAGCTTGATCTTGAATTTTGGAGAGCAGCCCTTGCACTTGGATGATGATGGAGATTGTCTAATTCACCATGTTTGATGAAAAGGATGATGAAAAGTGGAAGTAAGAAAGGGATTTGGATGTTGAAATCTCCCTATCTTCGAGAGAGGTTTTTAGGATTCGTTGAGGGAGATTCTTATCAGATCTGGGCTCCCCTTGAAAATGAGATGAAGGCCTCCTTTTATTGGCCCAAATCATTGCTGATCGGCATAGACCTGGTCCTGCCTATCGGCACTTGCCGATAGGCAGGGTCTGGAACCTGCCGTTTGGCAGTGTGTTTCAGGCTTTTTTGGAAAATTTGATGCCAAGGGCAAACCGTCGGTCATAATAGTGCATGGGGCCGATCGTTGGAAAGGTAATTTATAGACTTTTGAAAGTCCTTTGGACCGCTCACGGGTTCGGGAGTTGTCTTTGGGTCAAATATGGCTCGGAAGCATTTGTTGGGCCATTAGATGGGGAATCGTTCGGACGCAAATAGATCGTCTGTCCTTGTGGTAAGTCCAAACCACGCATGAGGCGGTCCGTTGGAAAGGTTAGGATATGTAGTTCAATATTCCAAAGAGTTTGACCCAGTTTAGGGAGTTGACTTTGGTCAACTGGTGACCTCTTGGAGTCAAATGGATCGTTCGTCCGCATGGTAATTCAGAATCACGCATGGAGTGGACCATTGGAAAGAGGTTTCAATGCCCTTTGAACATTCATTGAACTTTAGTCGAGCTGAAGAGTTTGACTTTTTGGGCAAACGGAGCCTGGGAGTGCCTGATGGCTTCTAGGTCAGTACTCGGGACATGACCTGGATTTATAGTGATAAAGGGAGGTGCTAGGGACCTTAGGAGAGTTAGGGGGTAACAAAATGGGGTGTTTACACCTACCTTGATTCTTAATGTTATGGCATATGTATAGAATAGTGGGAAGAAACCCATCCACTCTACTCTTCCTTATGGGGTACTTATTACTCATATTTACTTAGATGCCTAGGTCCCTCTCCTTCCCGACGAGGAGAAGATGAGTTCTTTGTCCTCCATTGACATGAAATCTCTTCGTCAGCCCGAGAGACATCTTACCTCTGTTCCCACCACGTATCATCACCATAGTTCTTCTACCCCTTCCACTTTATCACCTTCTGCTTTGGGTCCTACCTTAGATGAATCGGTTTCTTTACCACCCTATTCATATCTTTCTTCGGAGGTCTCTAAATTTGTTAGGGCATTGGATTCACAGAGAGAAGCCATCTCTTCCTTGCAGCAAGAGGACAGGCGAAGGTATAATGCTGAGTTTACTTAGTCTCAACGGATTCAAACTAGTTTGAGGTTGCATCTCTCTTATGGAAGTGAGAGTTGGGTACGAATGGAGTCTTTGATGACCTCTCATTTGGAGGAGATTCGACGATAGGAGCAGCGGGGTGATGGTAGCCCATCCAGATCTGGTCAGGATCTTTTTGATGATGATGATGATCCTTGTCCATCAGATTGCTGATTTCTGTTCTGAGAGATTTTTTTGGAGACTTGTGTACTCATGACATTTTATTTAGTATGTGCGAGAGAGATATTTATTTTTATTTTTGTATTTCTTTTATCATGTACTCTTTTGGATATACTGTTTTTCTGTACTTCATCTGGATTACTTTTGATATGATTAAGCTCTATGTATATGTTATCTTTTACCATACTTGTTGATACGTACCAGTAATTCATCTGCCCTTGCTTGATTTTATTTGTCACTTGCTAGTTAGATGGACACTTTTATTCATTTTGTCACATACTTTTCGATTATATATCTTCATGCCATTTATGTTAGTCATTTGTGTATATTATGTTGATGTAAAAAAATAGACCAAGTCTAATTATTTAATCACAGATAATATATGTAAATAAAATAGAGAGAAAAAGGTTTTTAAAGCGGTTCGACTATAAGGAAAAAGCCTACGTCCACTATTTTTCTTATTGCCTTGTATTTTGTTTAGATTTTCGTACTTTTGAATGGCTTGAACTTGCTATTGTTGACAAAATTATAATGTATTTATAGTCTCATAAGGAGATAGAGAGGTGGAATGTAAAGGGATGGAATGCCATTATAACTTAAGCATTTACATCAGTACATGGTGTTCACAATGTACATGACTGTTGACGCTTTGTTGACCCTGTTGGTCGGTCTTCTTATTGTTAGTCGACATTCTGCATGTTGGTCGGCCTCCCATATGTAGGTCGGCGAGTATAATGATAGATTCTTGCCATGTTGGATGACACACGTTTGTTTTTTATTGGTCCACATAGGTGGATAATTTTTTGTATCAACAGAAGCCCCCAATGTTCCATGCTTGATGTTTGCTTGAAAGTATAGAGCATTTAGCCTTGGTAGTAGCTTAGGCTATATTCTTGATTCTTGGCTAGTTACCGACTTCCCACACTTGTAAAATTTTATTGGTATGGCTAGTAGCGTGTATTGATGATGGCATTATTGTAAATATTTCGAACTTTAGCGAACAGTCTTAGGGATAATACGTCTTTTTCTGTCTCGTCGCCAAAATTTCAATCGACGTTTCTCTTTAATCATTGCGCTCACTGATTTTCAAGGCAATCTATAAAAGAAGGTACATTTCCAGTTGTATCTTACCTCAAACCTTCTAAGTTTTTGCTGCAAATTATTGAGCTTTCGTGCAATCATTCTTCCCGTCTTCTAGTTCTTGTTGAATCCTTAAGTTTTTGTAAGAATTCTTTCTCTTTCTTTTTTTCTTCATATAGAATCATGGTTTATGTTCTTGTCTCTCTAGATGGGTTTATAAAGGAATGGAATATACCGGACTGGGTAGACTTATAGTTCCCTAATCCCACTATAGATGTTTTGTCTTTATCTGAAGGTCATTAGATTCCTTCCTTATTTATAGCTGAATATGGCTTCACTTTTCCCCGAAATCATTTTTGCCTAGAGTTTTGTCAATACATTGATATTGTACCTACTAGAATAACCCCCAACACTTGGAGAATAATTAATAGTGTCCATAGGCTTAACCAAATCCATGGGAACCATATCGGTATCCCTAAAATTACGTTCTGTAACAAATGGGTCACTAGTGATAGTTTATATTATTTGAAAACTAGGTCTGTTAATAAAGCTCTAGTCGTCAATCTTCCTGATTCCAATAGGGATTACTTCGATCATGGAGTTATTGATAAAAATTGGCAATATGTACCTCTTGAAGGGGAAGAAGTATTTACTGGACCAAGATTCCCTAAAGAGGGTCATCACATAGATCGTCAAGCTTATATGCTTATGTTGTTGAATTATCTACGAAAATGTTAATTAACATTGGTTATTTATTTACTCGCAGTTGATAGGAAGAGGAAGTGTCCCAAGGAGGGTGATATTAAGCTTTACGAGCTCAAGTTTCTCTGGGGCCTTCATAAAAAAATTGGTGAAGAGCATACTAGGTCGGCCTTATACTTGCTGAAATACAGGAGTTCTATTACCTCTTTTATTGCCCGACCTTCTATTGTTGCTCCTACCATTCTGCTTGACCTGGACCAGGACCCAATGTCCACTTCATCAGGCAGTAGTGAACTTATTGTTGGACCTTCTTCTTCTCTCGAGCCAGACTTTCCACTTTTCACATCCATGGGTAAAAGAATATTTCCAAACCTTCTTGGAGATGATGCTGCGGTTGGCACCCACAAGCCTGTGCATGGTGGGGCTAAAAAGAAGGATGATGTTGGTAAGAAGCCCACAGGAGATGATTCCCTCCTAAAAATATTGAGGAGAGGTCCTATTGCTAAGTAGGTTTTAGGAACTGTTAATGCCGACCAACAGATCTTTGTCGGTGTTACTCAATCTGCTGTTGTCTCTTCTGTAGCCATAGGTCTTGGCTTGGCTGGGAAATTAATTAAGTTTGGTACTGTTCGAAACCATAGGGGTGTTCCTTCTTATTTTCCCCTACTTAAAATTTCTGAAAGGGCTGCTCAAAGCCTTGTTATGGTGAGAATTATTCTTTTTCTCGTTCGTACTTTGTACTTTGTCTTTGACTTCTTGTACTTATTTTTCCTTTCTTTTTTTTCGTTCTTTGATGATTTTAACCAGATGTTGGAGAAGGAGGATGCTCTTCGTTCTTCTTCAACCGATGTTGAGGATGCCTTTGCTGGTCTCAAGAAGTCCTTGCTTGATTCCTAGCAAGACTTAGAGAATGAAAGGAATATTTGAGATAACAAAATAAAAGCTGCTAAGGAAGTTCAATAGAAGGCTGAAAATGCTACTGCTAAAGCTCGAAAGCAAGTGGGTGAGCTAGCTAAGGGCCTAACTGCTGAGAAGTTCAAAAGTAAGAAGGCTATGGAAAATTCCTTCAATAAAGGCTGGGATAAATCCATCACTGATGCCTCTGCTTAGATTGAGTATGCAAATAAGAAATTTTCCAAGTATGGTTGGTCGGCTGCTCTAAAGGAGGTTGGCACAACTAGAGACTCCGAACTCTTCCAAAGGAATGAGACTGGATCTCCCCCCATCATGTATGATAAAGTTGAAGATGTTGTTGGTTTGGGGGAGTCATCTCTGATGGCTGAGTCTTCAGCTGATCAACCTAAGAATGTTGTTGAGTTAGTCCTCCCATCCACCGAGAAAGTCACCCAAGCTGGAGTTAAAACTGACTGAGAGAAGGTGTAGATTTTCTCGACAATTGGTCTCTGTATTTTTTTCCTTTCCTTTGTTTCTTTTCTACTGTACTTGTAATTTCCTTTCATATCAATAAAAGGAATTTTTTCTTCATACTATTAGACATTTCTTGGTTGTTCATTCTTTCTTGATTGCTGTCATATATTCCTTTTCTTATTTTTGATTGAATATATTTTTATTTTTCTAGTTCATGGCCAAGATGGAACAACTCTCTTCCAATGATTCGGATCTACTCAAGCGCTGCATCGGGTTGTTTAAGGCTGGTCATATGAATTTTTCCAAGGAAGATTTATTAAACTTTCTTGAGGAAGATGCCACTAATCAAGCCAAAGATGCGTATATTTAACTCAAATTTCTTCTTGATTAGGTTGTGGCCAATAACGTGGCTTACATTGAAATGATTAAAGAACTTCAAGAAGAGCATAATGAATCTAAACCTCTCATTCACGCTGATTATGAGGCCAAGTACAAGGCCTTAAGTGGATCTCGGGGATTTGAGGAGAAATCAGAGAAGCACATTTCTTCTTCTAAGAAGAAGGAATTCCCTCCCAGGTGTGAGGTTGATGAAGCTAGAACCATTGCCAAGTTATTGGAGGAAGAAAATAACAAGTTAATGAGTGAACTGGACTCCTTGAAGGCTCCTTCTACAACTTGTACTATTGATGAAGGGGCATCATTCTTAAAAACTGAGAATGCTAGGCTAATAGAGGAACTAGAAGCTTTGAAGAAATCCAAAACTGCTTCTACTTCCCAACCAAGATCTAGATCTAGCCGACCTATAACTGATGAGGCCATAACTCAACAAATGCTTTCTAATTAGGTTTCACAGATAAATGCTAAGAACTTATCCATTGCTGAGATGTCTCAAAAGATCTAAACTCAAGACGAGCAACTTTCCACCCAGACTCAATTATAAATTAAGAATGGAGTGTTAAAGAAATTACAACACCAGGTTGAAAGATTAAACTTTCAGTTTAACAAACAACCCATAGAAGTTTATATGGAAGGGTACAATGAAGCCCTTGGACGATTTGATGATCATTTAGTGAGGATTAGCGAGAAGGATATAAATGGGGCTGAGCCAATTGCCCAATAATTATGAAGGTTGAACAGGACAACAAATTATGGTAATGGGCTGATCCTAGGTTCTTGTATTGTAACAAATGTCCCTTCAAGCTTAACGTGATCTTGATCCCTGTAGAAACCATACCTCAGTCCTTGATCTCTAAACATTTAGGGGATTATGTCCTGCACGATGATCTGGAAATAGTTTGGCCCCCTCATTTGTTAAATACTCCGAGCAGCAGTAACAGGATAATTCTTCATGATTTTAACTTTATCAACTCTCCATACACATTGGATGATCCTCCAGCAGGCATGGAACCAGCTTTAAGCTCCTCTGAAGATGAAGGAAAGTGTCCAGTAGAATAATCTTGTGAATAATTTTTTCTTGTATTTCATTTTTACATAATAGTTTCATGTAATCATCATTAATATAAACGAAAAGCAATTTATTAATCTTGTTAATTTCTCGATGCCTGAATGACTTTGTTATTTCATTAGTTCTACTGATACACTTAGGCATTTGCATATATTTAGTATTAGTTACTAATTAGATTATCATAGGTTCTAATTATATACTTAGATTTCTAAGTTTAATACCAGTTACCATTGATGTGGCCACGGGTTCCACTAATGCACTTAGATGAAATCCAAGTTTAGTACTAGTCACCCATGGTATTTTCATATGTTCTACTAATGCACCTAAATTTTTAGGTTTAACATTAGTTACTAGTGGTGACCAAGAGTATGTGGAATATGTGTCTACATTCTTATTTAGTAATCTTCACAATGTTCTTCCTCCATTTTGCTCAGTTTGGATAAAGCTTGTGGATTTTTATACAAAGTTTTATCCCTGATTTTTCTTGACCAAGTACTGAGGACTTGAAATCCTATTTTGACTTTGGGTTTGTGTTTTGCCGATCAAGTATCGCCTTTTTAGAAAAAGTTCGACCAATTACTGAATTCCTGCCGACCAAGTATTGGGGGATGCATATCATCAATATTCCCCAAACAAATCGAAAAAATGGAAAAAGAAACTTTTTATTGATACTGAAGAAAATTTATTACAAAAGATGTTTCTTGCTACAATACTGGTGGTACTTCCAAAGATGCTCGACATTCCAAGGATTTTTTAATTCTTCCCCCTCCAAAGTTTTAGTTCGATAAGTTCCTAGTCGAACAACTGCTTAGACACGATAAGGCCCGTGCCAGTTGTCCTCAAGCTTGCTAGTCTTCTTAATCACCTTTTTAAGTACATAATCCCCCTCTTTTAAGTTGGTCGGCTTCACCCTCTTGTTATAAAAGCGTGTTGTTTGTTGTTGATAGGCAGCATTCCTCGAGGCTGCATCTTCTGACACCTCTTCCAACATATCAAGGTCTAGCCTTCGCCTCAAATCACTGACAGGAGAATCAAAATTTAACACTCTATGAGTTGGAAAAACTATCTTAGCGGGTACAACTGCTTTGATCCCAAATGCTAGCATGTATGGTGTTTCCCCTGTTGCAGACCTAGGAGTTATTCGGTAAGCCCATAATACCGAGTGTAATTCATTTATCCATTCCCTCTTTGCATCATTAAGTCTCAACCTAAACCCATTGAGAAAAGTACGATTAGTCACCTCGGTCTGCCCATTGCTTGAGGATGCTCTAGAGCAGAATGCAACTTCTATCTTAGACTGGACGTAATACGCTGCAAACTCATTGTTATCGAACTGTGTACTATGATCTTCAATAAAGGCATATGGAAAACCATATCTATAAATTATGTTTTTTCAAAAGAACTGGTACACCTTCTCGTAGGGAATATCCACTAATGGCCCTTCTTCAACCCATTTGGTGAAGTAATCAATAACTACGACCAAGTACATGAATCTTCCTCTAGTGGTCAGTAATGACCCGACTAAGTCTATTCCCCAAATAACAAATGGCCAAGGTGAAGTAATGGGAGTTAAAGCAGTATCTGGGGTTTTGTGAATATTAGAGAACTTTTGGCATTTGCACATTTCTTTGCAAAAGTTGTACAATCTACCTTCTTGGCTAGCCACGAACTGTGTGTTCATTCGTTATAGTAATGATCTGCCTACCACATGAGCTCCATAAGATCCCTCATGAAATTTTGCTATCAGATCTTGAACGGGATTGGGTGGATATAACACTGCAAAGTAGTTGTTAACCTTCTCTCGTATAGTACTCCTTTGTCTAACACATACCTCGTTGCTTTATACTTAAGCCTTTTATCCTCAATTGGATCTGCTGACAGAATTCCTTCCTGAATATAAATTCTGATGGGATCCATCCAGGAAGGTCCCATATCTATTGTAATGAAATTAACAATAAGGTCTTCATCAATGCTCTTACTTGATAGGATCTCAACGGGGATTGTTCTCCTGAGTTCAATCCTAGTTACTGATGCAAGCTGAGCAAGTGTGTATTCTCAGGCATTAATTAGTCTTGGAATTATTCTCATCCGAATAGCTGGTAATTTTGTTATGATCTCCAGTGCTTTAGTGAGGTACCTTGTCATCAATTCTCCTTTGGCTCCGTATAAATTTAAGATCTAATTGACCTCCAATTGAGAATCACTATGTGCCATAAGTTTCTCGGCATTTAGTGTTTGAGCCAAACTTAATCCCACAATTAATTCTTCATACTCCGCTTCATTTTTTGAGGCATGGAATTGGAATCTAAGTGCATACTCAATATCAATCTCGTCAGGGGTATTGAGTATAATAACTGCTCCACTTATTGTAGCATGATTAGGCATAAATTCTTCCCATTTATCCCCATAATTTAGAAGGTTTTACAACTGCGCAAAATGTAATTCAAGTGGATTATATCATATCTTTGATAATGGCAACTTTCTAATGAGTACGCCGAGTTTCGTGTGTTCGTCATCTATTTTGCGGGTGTTCAGTGTATAAACCAAGTTCCATACCAAAAGCTCCAAGGAAACACAAGAAAGAAAGGTTTCTACGAAGACTGACAGAAGGGAACCGAACCACTCATTGGCAAAGCTTCTATAAGGGAAGGAAAAATGAACTGAACCGAATCAAGGGAAAAATGAACCGAATCCACCTTGGATGAACTTCCTATGAGGGGACGAAAAGATGGAACCGAAGCGAAGATGGCAAATAATGAACCGATCCCATGTTCGAAGAATTTTCTGTAAAGGCTACAAAAAGATGGAACCGAACCGAACCAGTTACTTGGATCAGTTCTGTTATCGTATTTTCGTATTTATCCACTTGTAAAAATAGAGTCCTAGTTGGTTCAAACCCTGGTTTTTCATAGTTAATAAATAGTAAACTCCTCCCAAACGTGTGTGTGTGGGGGGGGGGGGGGGGGGGGGGGCTTCTATTTCCTGAAGGAAGCTTTGTAATTCATCTAGAAGGAGAAGAACAACAAACCCTAGTTATTTTCAAGTTGCAATTCAAGTACAAGTATTCCAATTTCTGTTTCAATCTTAGTGCTAGTTGTTTGTTCACTTATAATTTCATCTTTCCTTATCTTCATTACTCAATAAAAATGTTTGCATGCCTTCATATCATGTTGTTTTCAGATTTTCATATGTCCGTCTAGATTTTTAAGGTCGGGATGCATGAACCCAACCTGATGTGATAGTTGTATGTACGTAAAATTAATCCTCTAAATTTAAAGGTTTGATTATGAACGTATTACATAGAAATACGACAATTGTAGATCTTTAGATCTCGTTTTCTTCCGAGTAACCAGGATGCTTTAGAGTACAATTCGAGTGTAACTAGTGAAATACCGATTTACTTGTCCTCAGATTAAGTATGATGCGGGATTGAACCTCATATACGTAATGCTTGGGAGTACTAAATTCTGGGTCAAATTAATCATTTAAATTTATGATTAGTTTTCTATCATCAATACACTAGGGTTGGGGGATTATGTTCCCGTCCTATTTTTCTCATCATATAGTTTAAAGTTTTAAATCAGTTTTCATCCTTATTTTAGGTAATTCTCTTTCATAATTTCGTAATTTCATCTAGTGTAATCATTCCACAAACCAAATCATTTTTCTTTCCCCTTAGAGTAAAAGTTAGGATTTCCTTGTCTATCCAACGTCGTTACAATTTCATTGTCCTATTTCCCTGTGGATACGATCATGACTTACCGGGTTTATTACTAACGCGATAGGTTTGCACTTGAGCCTAGAAGAGAACACACATTAGAGACACTTTCTGAGTCGCGTCAAGTTTTTGGCGCCGTTGTCGGGGAATTAGGTAGACTTAGGATTAGATCGAGCCAATCTAAAACTTTGACCAAAAATTTCCAAAAATCCAAAAACATAAAAAATTTCAAAAAGCACAAAAAGATTCATCATCATCTCTCACAAGCTGTTAATGCAAAATTCAGAACTCACTCCCACACCCCATAATACTCCAATTAGTATTCACGAAAATCCAATAGTTGAGTAAGTCCCCGATAGCCCCCACACTCCTAACGCCCAACAGTTCTGGATTCCACCTCCCACACCGTCACATTCAATCTCAAACAACACTCCATTTTCATTCTTAGGTCACACCTCCGAGCATACCTCGAGCACACCAAATGATAGCACTGAGTCTTTAAGAGAGAGAGAGAGATGTCGTAACACGGTAGTGCAGTCGTCGGTGAGGAAGAGGCCCCATACCGCCCACTACGAGAAATCTTATATCCCGAGCGCACTATCACTCTGGGATGCATTATACTCCCGTATAATGCCGGGCAATTTTGTTTCAAGAATGGGATGATCGAGATGTTACCTCATTACCATGGTATGGATTCTGAAAAGCCATACCTCCATATCAGGGAATTTGAGGATGTGTGTGCTACTCTTAATGATCAAACATTCACACAAGAGGTGATCCGCCTCAAACTCTTCCCCTTCTCGCTAAAAGATAAGGCTAAGACATGGATATGGTCTTTACCTCCAAGCTCAATCCCATCTTGGAACGAGTTGCAATCTATATTTCTCAAGAAATTCTTCCCACCACATCGAACTATCTCCATAAAGGCTCAAATTCAAGCGTTCAGACAATCTGAAAATGAGCCATTTCATAGATGTTATGAGCGTTTCAATGAGTTAGTTACTTCATTCCCCCATCATGGATTTGATTCAGCGCAAATTATTTCATTTCTCTATAATGGGATGAATCTTAACTCTAAGAAACTCGTTGAGACCATGGGTAGTGGTCCCTATGTCGACTTAGATGCCCACGATGCTGAGCTTCACCTGAGGTATGTCGTCGAGACTACCCAATCCTGGGATACGTATGATCCTACTGCTCAAAATTGAAATCGTCAAGTGACCACCACTCCACCGACATCCAGTCTATTTCACGTAGATAAGAACTTTATGACGGATAGTTGATTGGAGAACCTTAAGAAAGGATTTAGAGACCTATGTGAGGTATATGGAAGAGGATCAACTGGATCCATCCCAAACCCAGTCGAGAAGGTGTGTGCAATTTGTGAGGTGGGACATTCAACTGAGGAATGCCCAACTATACCCGCCTACAAAGTGATGCTTCAAGAACAAGTTAGTGGTATAGGAGGATTTAAGGGTAATTTTGTTGCACCGCATGGGAATTCTTACAACGCTTCATGGAAAAACCATCCTGGTTTTCGCTATGGGCAACAACTTACTGCGATGAACCCTACTTCACATGTTGACCCCCTCTGCCACAACACTTTTAATAAGCTCCACACATGCAAGGACATGTGCAAGCACCACCACCTCAATGAGTATATATCCCGCCACCGCGGAGAACTCTCGAGGATATTATGAATCAATTTATCAATAGCCAGACTGCAACCAATGCTAGATATGATCGCTTAATCAGCGACATAAATGAAAATTTTTCCAAGATACAATCCTCATTGAGTGTCCAAGAGAAGGGCAAGTTTCTTGCCTAGCGCCAAAGACCTCCCCAAGGTCAAACTAGTGTTAGCTCCACTTCTACTGAACATCATGAGCTATGTCAAGCTGTGACCACTCTTTGTAGTGGGAGAGTCGTTGATTTATCACCTCCCCCACATGACACAATGAAAGATAAGGAGATTTCGCCCGACACGAAAGAGGGCAAAGATGTCCCTTGAATAAGAGTGACAAAGAAGACACTAGTGAGCCCGAGGTGGTAGTGAAACCACCCTCCGTGGCACCATTTCCTCAAACGTTGATTCCTTCCCATAAAAGAAACTCACGTTATGACGTGCTAAAGCAAGTAAAACTGAACTTACCTTTCCTCGATGCCATTAAGCAAATTCCAGCTTATGCAAAAGTCATCAAAGATTTATTGACGGTTAAAAGAAAGATGAAGGTAAAGAAGAACGTCTTTCTAGTACAGAACGTTAGCTCCATTCTACTGAACGATCTCCCGCCTAAATTTAAAGATCCCGGTGCACCCACCATTTCCTGCATTATTGGAGAAAATAAAATCAAAAAAGCCTTACTTGATTTGGGAGCAAGTGTCAATATCCTCCCCTACTCCATCTATGGGCAACTTGATTTGGGCGACCTTAAGCCCACAAAGGTCACTCTCCAATTAGCGGATCGAACCGTGAAGATCCCAAGAGGCATAGTCGAGGATGTGATCGTCCAAGTTGACACTTTCTAATTCCCGGTAGACTTCGTCATTTGGGACACGGAGCCCTCCTTCACCTCGAGCAACCATGTTCCCATAATCCTTGGGTGCCCGTTCTTAGCTACGGCTAACGCAATCATCAATACTCAGAATGGGCCAATGCAATTGACCTTTGGGAATATGACCTTAGAGACCAACATCTTCCACATAGCCCAACATACCGAGCAAGAAGATGATCTCCACGCGGTGAGCTTATTAGATGAGATAGTAGAGGAGTACTTTGAGGATAATTATTGTGGAGACGCCTTAGGGTCCTGTTTAGTGTCGATACATGAGAGTGAGGGTACGTACACCAACTACGAGAGGGAGGTTAAGGAGTTGAGAGAGTTACTCGATGAGAGAGCGTCAGACGAGGACGCGAGAGATGTAAATTAGGTTTCTAGATTCGAGGAGTTACCTCCGAGGGATACACGAATGGTTCCCTCCAGCGATAAATTTCCAACCCTTGAATTGAAGAAACTTCCCTCCCATATTAAATATGCATACCTAGGAGAGGATGAGACATTTCCTGTTGTTGTCTCCTCTGGCCTAGACGAAGAGCAGGAGGGTAAACTGTTGAAAATTCTGAGAAAGCACCAAAGTGATTTTGGTTGGTGCATTGATGATTTGAGGGGGATAAGTCCTTTGATTTTCACTCACAAGATCCATCTCGAAGAGGATGTCAAGTCCTCAAGAGAAATGCAAAGAAGGTTAAATCCCAATATGAAAGAAGTGGTGAGAGCCGAAATCATCAAGTTATTGGATGCCGGAATTATCTACCCAATCTTGGATAGCAAGCGGGTGAGACCTATTCAAGTCGTCCCGAAAAAGTCAGGAATGACAGTGATTGAGAATGCTAAGGGAGAGTTAGTTCCCCAATGTACCACCACCGGGTGGCGCGTTTGCATTGATTACCAGAAACTCAATGCGGGAACTAGGAAAGATCATTTCCCCTTACCATTTATTGATAAAAGGCCTGAGAGAGTAGCGGGCCACCCTTACTATTGCTTCCTTTATGGTTATTCCGGATATAACCAAATTGAGGTATATGTACTTGACCAAGAGAAAATGACTTTCACTTGCCCTTTTGGTACGTTTGCCTACAAACGTATGTCATTCGGCTTATGTAGTACACCCGTGACGTTTCAAAGGTGCATGTTGAGTCTATTTAGCGACATGATCGAGAGTGGACTCGAAGTGTTCATAGATGATTTCAACGTTTTTGGCACCTCTTTCGACCTTTGTCTAGAAAAACTGGAACAAGAACTTGCCCGGTGTGTGGAGAAGAACTTAGTGCTAAATTGGGAGAAATGCCATTTCATGGTCACCGAGGGAATAGTTCTTAGCCACATAGTATCATCCAAGGGATTAGAAGTTGATAGGGAAAAAATAGATGTCATAGTTGATCTTCCCCCACCAAAATCACTCAAGGACGTGCGCTCTTTCTTGGGCCACGCGGGGTTTTATCGAAGGTTCATTAAGGACTTTAGCACCATCGCTAGACCCTTAAGAAACCTACTCATGAAGGACACCCCATTGGAGTGGATGGAAGCCTGCCAAAGCTCGTTTGAAAAGCTGAAAACCATGCTTGTGTTCGCTCCCATCATGCAAGTTCCCAATTGATCTTTACCATTCGAACTTATGTGTGATGCTAGCGATTATGCGATAGGGGTTGTTTTGGGCCAAATAAAAGATAAGCAGGTCATGTCATCTACTACGCTAGCCAGACTCTTATCGGACCACAACACAACTACTCTACCACGAAAAAGGAGTTGCTAACGGTAGTATTTTCCCTTGATAAATTATGGTCATACCTTATCGGTTCTCCCATTACTTGCTTCACCGACCACGCGGCTTTGAAATACCTACTTGCAAAGAAAGATGCAAAGTTGCGTCTCATAAGGTGGATCCTACTCCTACAAGAGTTTAATCTCTCCATTAAAGATAAGAAAGGAGTAGAAAATGTCGTTGCCGACCACTTATCACGACTTTCGTCCGACATACCTAGTGATCCCATACCCAAGATGAATACTTTCTGGATGAACAACTTTTTGCAGCCTCTTTTTTGCCTTGGTTTGCGGATATAGTGAACTACCTTGTGACGGAGCCATCCCTCCCAACTGGACACCGCAAGATAAGAAGAGGTTTATCACTTGGTCGCGCATGTTTTTCTATGACGATCCCTTCCTTTTTAAATATTGCGCTGACCAAATCATCCGACGATGTGTACCGGATGACGAGATCCCGAAAGTCATCCAGTTTTGTTATTCGGAAGCTTGTGGAGGCCACTTTTGACGAAAAAGACGATCGCAAAAATTTTGCGATGCGGCCTCTATTTGCCCACAGTATTTTGGGATGTGAAGGATGCTTGTAAATCCTGCAATAGGTGCCAACGGATGGGAGCTATTACTCGAGGAGACATGATGCCTCTTACCACCCTACTCATTATTGAAATTTTCGACTATTAGGGTATTGACTTCATGGGACCTTTCCCCCCGTCCTTTGGTTTCCTATACATCCTTATCGCGGTAGACTACGTTTCTAAATGGGTGGAAGCTATAGCTACCAAGACAAATGACAACAAAGTGGTGATTAAGTTCCTGCAGGAACACATACTTTCCTGCTTCGGTGCACTGAAAGAGATAATTAGTGATAATGGCAAGCACTTTTGCAATAGGCAATTCGCGAAGCTCATGAGAAAGTATGGCGTATTTCACAAGGTCGGGACGACTTATCACCCAAAAACGAATGGGCAGGCCGAACTAGAGAATCGGGAAATCAAGAACATTCTTGAAAAGATCGTCAATCCTACCCGGAAAGATTGGTCACTTAAATTGAACGATTCGCTATGGGCCTATCGCACCGCATATAAAAATCCACTCGGCATGTACCCTTTTTGCTTTGTGTATGGAAAACCTTTCCACATTCCCATGGAATTAGAACGCAAAACGTATTGGGCAATTAAGGAGTTAAACTATGCCATGGATAAGGCCGGTGAAGCTCGCAAGCTTCAAATAAATGAGTTAGAAGAGATACGCAATGATGCATATAATAATGCTAAAATTTCCAGAGAAAGGATGAAACTCGCTCACGATAGCATCATTCAACCCAAAGAGTTTCTTCCTGGGAAAAATTTCTTCTTTATAACTCTCGGCTTCATCTCTTTCCGGGCAAGTTGCGGTCACGATAGTCTGGCCCGTTCGTTGTGAAGCATGTTTCCCCTCACGGAGCTGTTGAGTTAGATGATTTAAAAGGGGGAAATACATTCAAAGTAAATGAACAATGCCTAAAGCCATATCTAGAGGCGTGTGTGAAAGAAGTCGACACCGTCTGGTTGTCGGACCCCGTTTTTGGGGTAGAGTGAGCTGCTAGAGTGAGGTTGTCGCACCACTGATGCATATGTGGTGAATTCTTGTGTATAGTAGTTAGGTTTCGTTAGATTAGGGTGAGTCCGTAGGTAAGTCACGTAAGTATAGGGGTTAGATCACGCATTCCAACACGTTATTCATGAGGGCATCGAGGAATTCAAGTGGGAGAATAAGTGCAAGAGTCTAAAAAAGTGGGAGAATAGGATTCCTGAGCTACAGACTGAAATAAGAGGTTCTTTCACAGATGGAACCGAACCGAATCCCTCAGCCGGATCGGTTCGGTTTGGACAAATCGAAAAAAAAAAAAAATCTCTAGAACCGAACCGAATCACCCCTGAATCGGATCGGTTTAGTTCCTTCGATTTTCCAACTTCCCAAGAACCCCATTCAACCCCCCAATCCCCTCTCTTCCCCCCATTCACTCCCTTTTCCCTCCAACACATTCACCCCATTTTCCCTCCAAATTTCCCCACCCACACCCCTCCCCACCACCTATATATACCCTATCATCCCTCCTTTTTCCCTCACACCTCCTACTCTCTCTCTCTCTCTTTACAAACCCTAGTCCTCCCCCTCCTAAGTTTAAAATTTTCTAATGGCCAATCCCGCTCTCCCGCCAAAATATCTGTTAAACGAAGTTCTGCCCAACGACAATGGGCAATACCGCTCCTATATGGAGAGAGTACGGTGTGACCGCTTCTTCAGTTTTGCCATTCAATTTCACATTGAGCGGGTGGTCAACTGGGACGAGCTCCCCCGCCCCGTCACAGCCCTTTTTCGTATGGGCAATACTTTCACGAGCCTCATCCGGTCGTATGGGCAGACGAAGTACGGACTTTCTATGGCACTCTCGTCCGCACGGGCGACTTTGCGTGCCAATCCTTTGTTGACGGCCACCCTATTCCATTAACCATAGACATCCTCGCCCGCAAGCTTGCGAAAAAATGCGTTCCCCACCTAGACATATACGGCTACCCAGCTAATGCCCCCACCATTCCCAAACAGCAGTGCATCGACCGCCTCGCGCCCGGCGACATTTGGGAAAGGGGAACTTTCCTCGTGGGTCATCTTAATGACAAAGCACACATCACGTTCCATATCGTGTGCGCCAATCTGCTTCAAACTTCCAATGACTCGGTGATGCGCCCTCGCCAAGCGACCCTTGTGTACCACCTATTAGACCCCGATTACATCCTCAACGTGGCCAGGATGCTTTACGCGGATATAATTTTTGTAGCCTGGGAGAACAAAGGTGCGGTCCCCCTCCCATATGACCACCTCATCACGTCCCTCTTAGCTGATGTTGGTATCCAGCCACCCCAAGCTTTCCCCCCTCTCCCGGAACCCATTGGAAATACATCCCGCACGAGGAGTGCCTAGCAAAGGGCTGTCGATCGAGCAGCCCGGGAGGCGATCAATTTAGCGGAGGAGGAAGAAATTCCATTCGAAGAGCTGACGACGGAAGACGTTGAAATAGAAGGGGCTGAAGAGGAAGAATACAATGAAGACGATGACTAGGATTTCGAGCCCTCGGGTGCTGATTTCGATAACCGACTGGCAGTGGTGGAATCCCATTTGGACGAGTTCATCACCCAATACAACCAAGATCAAGCCGCTTATCGCCAAGACCAAGAGGCTTATCGGAGAGACACAAGGATGATGCACCAACTCCAAGCCCACCTCCATGAGCTCAACTTTGGCGGTCCTCCACCAACTTTCTTTTACGACCCTTATGACCTGCGCGTACCTGGGTCCTCCAATCAGCCCCCGTAATAAAGCCCATGATTGTTCTTGCTGTGTTTGTTGTTGTTTGTATTTAACATGGTTGTTTACTTAGTGTTGCTTGTGTATTTTTCCCTTATCATATGTCATACAGTTGTTCTTTCTTTCTATAAAAGCAGCATTTCTGTTTTATTTGTTTGTTCTATTCTTCCGCACTTTTAATTCGTTTTGAGTTAGATTTTAGTCCTTTTTGCTTGAGGACAATGCAAAAGTCTAAGTTAGGGGGGGTCATAAGTGCGTATTTCTAAAACTTCACAAATTTTCAAAAATGCCCCGAAATTTCCAAAAAAATCATAAAATTTTTAAAAATCCAAAAATATTTTTTTCAAAATAAATAAAAATTGGAATTCAAAATTTTCAAAAATATCATTAAAAGTCGGTTTAAAGTCTCAAGTTGTAAAATTCAACATGCACAAAGCTGAAATTGACTAAAGATGGAAATCAAGCGAAAATTGACGAATTAACGAATAACTGTGGAGATTAACAAACCCGGTGAGATTCGAGCCTATCACTTTTTGCAAGTTTTTAAATCAATCAGAGTTAATTGTTAACTCAAAGTTCTTTTCAGCGCCTAAAAAGTCATCGAGGATCTCAATCCTTTCATTTTGATCGGTTATGAAAAATGTGTGTGATATTACTTTGAAAAACGTGCCAAAAACTAAACTTAAATCATCTCAAAACGCATATGGTAACGCAATTGCTATTTTGGACAATGAAGTAGGCCCTCGTTTGTCACCCAAAAATATTGGCCAGAAAAAGATATGAAAAATCACCCCTTTTGTAACCCACATTGAGCCAAAAAGATTTTCCCTTTCGTTTGACAACCCGAGAAACCCAAGTACCCCGGAATCGTGAAAATGGAAAAATTCAGAATTAAGTCCGAAAAGTGCATATAAAGGGGCAAGAAAAAAAAATAGATATGCTCAACAAAAATAGCAAGAAAAGAAGTGAAAAATAGAAAAATAGAGAAAAAAAAAGAGAAAATGCGCAATAGCCCGGGAAAAGCACAAATGGACATCATAAATGACTTTTCCAATTCCAACCTTCCCTACCATTTTCATTTGACCCAATATACCTTAAAACCCAAAAAAGTCCTAACCGAGTCCGAATTGAAAAATTGGTTATCGCGTGGAGAGCTAATACACCAAAAGATAATAAAAAGAGATTGAATGCGCGAATAAGAGGCAATGTTCCCGTTTTGAAAAATCGTATTTCGTTGAAGAGATCTTATCACTATAAAAATTTCCGTCTTTCTACATGTGTGTGTGAGTTTGCATCCAATATATTTACTCTTTATATCACGCATACCAAGAGAATAGACACAATCCGAGTGAATCATTTGAGAGAGCATTCCATGAGAATTTGAAAGCAAAACGAATTTTTGGATAAGTAACGTAATGGTCAATCGGTGGAAATCCTCAGTTAAATTTCTGGCTTTGCACACACGCACTATGATTTGAGACTATTGAACATGACTTGATGATGACTATTTTCTGGAAAAGTTTGAATAATACAGTTTTTACGTATTTTAAAGTTTATTTGAGTCGAATTTTGTGGGTATATTCTCTGCAAACCCTCATGAGACGACACTCGTCCTACTAGGGTAACCTAGGGGTTTAAAGTCTTGTTGCATACGCTAAATACAATCGCGTACCCGCGAAAGAGGTATCCTATCCCTTTTTACAAGCTAGACCTTATTGTGATTCTTTTACATTGCTTGGGACGATCAACGTTCGATGTTAGGGGGGTTTGATTAGGCATAAATTCTTCCCATTTATCCCCGTAATTTAGAAGGTTTTACCACTACGCGCAATGTAATTCAAGTGGATTATATCATATCTTTGATAATGGCAAGTTTCTAATGAGTACATCGAGTTTCATCTGTTCGTCATCTAATTTGCAGGTGTTCTCTGTATAAACCAAGTTCCATACCAAAAGCTACAAGGACACAAAAGAAAGCAAGGTTTCTACGAAGACTGAGAGAAGGGAACCGAACCCTATGGAGGAATAACGAACTGAATCCCTAATGGGTAAAGCTTCTGTAAGGGAAGGAAAAATGAACTGAATCCACCTTGGATGAACTTTCTATGAAGGGATGAAAAGATGGAACCGAACCGAAGATGGCAAATAACGAACCGATCCCATGTTCGAAAGAATTTTCTGTAAAGGCTATAAAAAGATGGAACCGAATCGAACCAGTTACCCAGATCGGTTCTGTTATCGTATTTTCGTATTTATCCACTTGTAAAAATGGAGTCCTAGTTGGTTCAAACTCTGGTTTTTCGTAGTTAATAAATAGTAAACTCCTCCCAAACGTGTGTGTGGGGGGGGGGGGGGGGGCTTCTATTTCCTGAAGGAAGCTTTGTAATTCATCTAGAAGGAGAAGAACAACAAACCCTAGTTATTTTCAAGTTGAAATTCAAGTACAAGTATTCCAATTTTTGTTTCAATTTTAGGTCTAGTTGTTTGTTCACTTATAATTTCATCTTTCTTCATCTTCATTACTCAATAAAAGTATTTGCATTCCTTCATATCATGTTGTTTTCAACTTTTCATATGTCCATCTAGATTTTCAAGGTCGAGATGCATGAACCCAACCTGATGTGATAGTTGTATGTACATAAAATTAATCCTCTAAATTATAAGGTTTGATTATGACCGTATTACATAGAAATATGACAATTGTAGATCTTCAGATCTCGTTTGCTTCCAAGTAATCGAGATGCTTTAGAGTACAATTCGAGTGTAACTAGTGAAATACCGATTTACTCGTCCTCAGATTAAGTATGATACGAGATTGAACCTCATATACGTAATGCTTGGGAGTACTAAATTCTGGGTCAAATTAATCATTTAAATTTACAATTAGTTTTCTATCATCAATACACTAGGGTTGGGGGATTGTGTTCCCGTCCTATTTTTCTCATCACATAGTTTAAAGTTTTAAATCAGTTTTCATCCATATTTTAGGTAATTCTCTTTCATAATTTCATAATTCCATCTAGTGTAATCATTCTACAAACCAAATCATTTTTATTTCCCCTTAGAGTCAGAGTTAGGATTTCCTTGTCTATCTAACGTCGTTACAATTTCATTGTCTTATTTCCCTGTGGATACGATCCTGACTTACCTAGTTTATTACTAACATGATAGGCTTTCACTTGAGCCTAGAAGAGAACACACATTAGAGACACTTTATGAGTCGCGTCATAGCACATGAAGATCCATCCACGTGTAGATTCTATACTGGGATGCCATCATCAAAGCCTTGGTCTGATAGTGTCCCATAGTGGAATACCTTTTTTTTACTCATCATATCTTTGAGCCATCTCCTGTATCCTGGTAGATTGTTTCGGTATGTCGGCAATAACTTCTTGTGAGCTCTCCCCTACTAGGGTCTGCTCGGAATATTGATTGGTGATGACTCTGGTTTTTATTGAGGTTTTCTCTATTTGAACTCTCTATTGGTCGGGGACCTCTGAATAAGAGAATTATGGAATGAAGTCTTCCACAACTCGCCCCTTTAAAGAGGACCTCGGATCATACATAATGTAATATTATCCCAATTCTACTACCCGATACATTATTCTATCAGACTTCTCAGGTTTATGAAGAGCTGGCTGAAGAGGCATGTCAGTGTACACTACTATAGTATGTGCTTGGAAATAAGGCTTCATACGCCGGGATTCCTCTTTAAGCACCAAAGAAAGTTTCTCTAGTTATGGATATCTGATTTTTGCACCTCGAAAGGCTTTGCCAGTGTAGTATACTGGCTTCTCAACTCCATTATCTTTTCGTATCAAAGCAGAACTTACAACCGACTTAGAAATGGCTAAGAACAAATACAATTTTTCTCCCAAAACTGGTCGAGAGGACAATGGGGTGATCCTAGATAATTTTTCAACTTTTGAAAATCTTTCTCACATTTTGTTGTTCCATTCAAAGGTCTTCTTCAGCACCTTAAAAAATGTGAAACACCTTTATGTTGCTCGGGACATGAATCTATTCAAAGCATCTACTCTCCCAGTGAGCTTTTGAACATCCTTCTTCCAAGTCGGATACTGAATTTCAATCAGTTCCTATATTTTATCAGGATTAGCCTTAATTCCCCTCTGATTCACTATGTACCCAAGGAACATTCCTTCATGCACACTGAACACACACTTAGTCGGATTCAACCTCAAAGGTTTGGCTAAGGTTAGTAATATGATTATAAGCTTTTTTACTCTTCGCTAGCATATCATCCACATACACTTCCATTTTCTTGCCTATTTTATCTTCAAAGACCTTGTTTACCAACCTCTGGTAGGTGGCACCTTCATTTTTCAAACCAAAGGGCATCACATTATAACAGTAAGTTCCTTGGGGAGTAATGAAAGAGGTATTTCCCTATCTTCAGGCTTTCTTTTAATCTGGTTGTAACCAGAATTGGCATCCATAAAACTTAATAGCCCGTGTCCGGATATAACATTCATAAGATGGTCAATCCTGGGCAAAGGAAAATGATCCTTTGGACATGGTTTATTCAAATCAGTGAAGTTTACATACATTCTCCACTTAATATTTTTCTTTTTGACCATAACAATGTTGGCCAACCAATATGGATATTTCACATCTTTAATGAATGAAGCTTTTTGAAGCTTCTTGACCTCATCCCGAATAGCTTAATTCTTCCATGGGCTAAACACCTTACACCTTTGTTTCACTGGGTTGATGTCCTTATTGACGTAGAGTTCATGGCAAAGGAAATTAGGATCAATCCCAGGCATATTCTCATGGAACTAGGCGAACACATGCTTTCTTTATCTTAGGAACGCCACTAGATCCAGTTTAAGAACAAATCTATCATTTAATCCACCTGTGTAGTTCGCCTTGGATTGTTGTCATATAAGATGATATTATTCATTGCTTCCATAATTTGGCCTTTCACTATCTCTTTCTCCTCCCTTGGATCTAAGGTTTCAACCTTAGATTCGCTTTTGGGCTCAGTAATGTCCACTTTGTAAGTGGTGGTCTTTTTCTTTATTTGCTCAAGATCTTCTTGCTCAGCAGCGGAGTAATAATATTCTCGAGCTAATTTTTTTATCTCCCTTCACTACAACTACTCCGAAGTTGGTCAGAAACTTTAAAAACTGATGGAATGTTAAAGGAACTACTTCAAACTTCTTCAACTCTACTCTGCCCATGATGACATTATAGGTTGACTGCACATTCTTATCCATCACAAAGAAACAAATTTTCTCTGTCTGACTTGCTGGCCTGGTGCCGAGAAACACCTCATCTTGATTGTGCCCAAAGGATAAACTTTTTCACCACAAAACCGATTAGGGGCCTATAATACGAATTTAGCTGATTGAGCTTCAACTCCACCTTTTGAGAGAAGGAATAAAACATGATATCTATCGAACTACAATTGTTAATCGACATGCTGGAAATGATTATATCTGGATATCTGAATTTGACTACTAAAGGGTCGTCTTGGGGTTACTTAATTCTTGAGAGATCATTTCTGGAAAACCCAATCACTAATTTTTCTTTATTCACCTTCCTCGGCCTCTCTTCCTTGGCTAAATTGATCCTCTGGATGTAATAACAAGCTAAAGCCTCTTTGAGGTAAGCTTTTCTCTCTGCAATGTGATCTCTACCTCTCATATCTCCGCCTGTAATCATCTAACAATCAAAGGAATCAAAACTAAGTGTAAATACCTCACGTTCAGGTTGTTAGGTTTTTTTTAAGGAAATGGGGATCATCTTCAGGATCATCTTTATGATTTCTTTTCTTTTCTTCCCTAGACCTGCATGGAGACTTTGACCTTCGCAGAGCTCCTCTGTCGTCTTGTCGATTAAAAAACTTATCCAGTTTTCCTCGTCGGATGAGGGTTTTTATCTCATTTTGCAGAGCAATACAGCGATCTATAGTATACCCACGATCCTTATGAAATTCACAGTATTTGGATCTGTTCCTCTTCCTAACAGGTGCTCTTAGCTTCTCGGGCCAACGTACCTCCTTGTTGTACTAAATTTCTCCAAAACATTGTGAATGCCCATCGTTAATGGAGTGTAATTGTTGTATTTCTAGAGCTTGTCATCAATCTTATTTTACCTTAAATCCCTTTGCTCCTTGTGTTCCTTCTTATCTTTTTTTTTATTTTTCCCTCAGACTTCATGCCCGAGACTTATTTCGCTGCGATGTCTTCCTCGAAGTTCATTATTTTGGTTACTTTGGCCATTAATTCAGTCATATTCTTAGGAGGATCTTTGGCAAGAGTGTAATAAAGCTTCTCAGGGAGCAGTCCACTCATGTTGTTTTCTCTTCGCAATCAATCACCTCCAACTTCTCATTGTTAAAGCGAATGATGTAATCCCTAGTGCTTTCTCCTACCCGCCGCCTCATGCTGAACATGTGAGCTACTCTTTTTACTAGTTTGGCTCCAAAGTATAAGTTACCAATAAATAGTTCGGTAAGTTAGTTGAAACTAAAAATGTATGCTCGAGGAAGTCTGTTGTACCAAATTTGAGCCAAACTTGTGATTGTACCCGAGAACTCCCTGCATCTCATTTCGTCAGGAACATCATAAATATTAGATGTCGCTTCATAGTGCTCTATATGAAGAACATGATCTTTTTTTCCATTATACTTGGGTGTAACCACGGGCGCTTTGAACTTTGAAGAGTAGGAAAATCCACAATAGCTTATACAAAAGGAGACCCTTTCACAAAGCTTCGTTGCAAAGGGTTCTTTGCCTTTACTATCTCTCCCAACCTATCTTCCAATCGGTGAATATATCCCTTCCACATTTTTTTCCAAAATTAGATTTATGCATTGTAGCTTGACTGTTATGACTAACTATTTGTAATGATCTCTCCTCCTGTGAGGTCTGCTCGGTATGGATGGATCGTCGAGTGTATGATTTGTATTGGCTAAGCCCTTATGTTGATCGGCTGGTCATCGAGTATTCCTTGACAATGCCCTGGGAACACTTTTATTTCATCTTGGTCCTAGAAGATCAAAGGGAGATGCTCTACTTAACCTTTATAAAGAACTTAATCTTTCAGGAGTAAAGGAATTGGTCATCATAAGGTTCTGAAGTTCTAAGAGAAGAACTTGCTCCTAGGCAGTAGGAAGTGTCTCTGGTAGTCCGGGATTGGCTGTGCTTGCTGGTTTTTGGAGGTGGCGGTGGCATATTCCTATTCCTGTGACTAGATAAGGAGAGAGATCTAGCTTGTAGTGTTTATGACAATTAGTGTCACCCCCTAACCCCATTAGGATATAATTAACTAAATAGTTTACAAACCACAATTACAGTTTATTTATTATTTTAGTAATACATATTGAAACAACTTCAAGGTTAAAATGCGTAATACTAAAAATTCAATCGTTTTGAGGAGACATAATTTCAACAGAACCCACATATCATTTAAATTAATTACAACTAGTACAGTGTATAAAACAAACTAATAAGACCCTACTTCTATTTACTCAATCTCCTAGACCTGGCAGTGGCATCTGGAAAACTTGAAAATGTAAACATATAAAACCATGAGTTTAAAAACTCAGTGAATGTACTACAACTATCTATAGTAAAAGTACTATATTAACATCTCAACATATCAATATATACATCTCTGTGCCAAATTAGACCATATACATATCCGGAGTTAATAAACCCCACATCTCCGGCCCGTAGGCAATAATCATATCTATAGGTTTTAATAACCTAACATCTCTTGAATTGCATAGAAACTCAACATATCTTGGCTTTTAATAAGCCATAACATCTCAACATCTCTTGGCTTTTAATAAGCCATAACATCTTAACATCTCATGACTTTTAATAAGCCATATCATCTCAATATATAATACAAACACATCATATCCCAAATCAACTCAGTAAGTACACTCACCTTGTGTTGTCAACTATGTATTCACGTTTCCCTCGGGTGGAGCTAAACTTGTTTGATTTGACCTTATACCTGTTAATCCAACTAAATCATTACTGAAACTCAATCATAAGTATTATCTCAATATAATTATGTAAATTTAAATGAGTACACAACCACAATATGATTCTACTCAAGTCATATTCCATGAAACATATGTAAAGACGAAACGATGGTATATATGTTGATAAGGTCATGAACATTCAACCCTAGAAAATACCTCATAAGGAATTTATAACTAAACTGAAGTACACATAAAATTATACTCCTTAATATATATACACATGAAACATGTACTCAAAATACCCTTGGGAAGGAGCAGATAAAAATATTCTTTCATGGGATATTCAGTATGGCCTGAAATTATTGTCCTCCATACTTAACCTTCCCATATTCATTAATTACACACATACAGGTATCCAACCTTATCAATATGAAAACATATATGAATATAATTTCCAACACAAGTGACGGTGCAATTTTTAAGCTCCCTAGGGCAAGTTATGACTATTTCTTTACAACACAAAGAATCTGCCCTACAAGATCCTCTATTGTTTCTTAAACTTCCAAGAATTTTCATAATTTTTCTCGAGCATAACTTTACATGATTTTCAACACACTTTCAGTAGACATACTGAATAGTACAAAATTAAAGTTTCATAAAATTTGGACTTCATTTTCTAACTCAAAATCTTGACCAAACTCAGGGCATACCGAAATGAAATATACAAACAACAACTATATACCAACTTGAAACCATCACTATGGCCTAACCATAAGGATTTAAATTATAATTTTCGGATATGATATGAATATATGAGTCTATTTTCATATCCAATTGGAATTTTGGAGTTCTAGTAAGCACACAAAGAGATATGCAAGTTTGAATACAAAGGGTTTCAATACAAAGCAATATGACCTACACCACTTATCTCACATATGAACCAATACATATTATCACAAAGGAGGATGGAATTTTAATCAATACTTCAGGATTTATATACTTTGAAATAAGTAAAATAGAAGATTAAAACATATTAATACATAATTTTACCCTAGAAACACCTTAAGAATTTTCTTGGAATTCTTTTCCTAGCTTTTAACGAAACCCTTTCTTCCTTAACTTCTACTTTCTCTTTCCTCAAGACAAAAACCCTTAAAACTGAACTTAGGCTGAAATTGGCTGAAGAAATATGTTAGAAGAAGAGTTTTAAGTCAGCCAAGGATGCCTCCGAATCCATCCAATCAAATTAAAACAGTTGGTTTAATAAAAGACAATTTACCACTTAAGGGAATTGACAGATTTGCCCCTTGTTCGTAATTTTGGCCTAACTTCTTACTCAAACATCTGTTTGATGCAACGTTTGTTGTGTTACCATGCTAAGTCACGTGTCTACAACTATGTAGTTTTCACTTCAAGTCAATCGTATTGATATAAGGGTCAAAACTAGTCTTAAACAGGAACATTTCTATCGAAAATAACCAAATCTTGTGTTCGTAAATAATTCGACATTTCATGATTTGTGAAAGTAGAATTGTACTAACCATAATCACTTAACATTAGATATACTAATAACAGATTATGCATATCACATACGATAAGTATGATTTAAATATAATTTATCGTAATTATATACGGGTTGTCACAACCGCCTCCCCCCCCCCCCCCCTCGAGAAAATTTTGTCCACCAAATTTAATACAAATGTCACTCACCAAACAAATGGGGATATTTTTTCTTCATGCTATCCTCTGTTTCCCAAGTTACTTATTTAATTCCATGGCTCATCCACATAACTTTAACTAAGGGAATAACTTTATTCCTCAATACTTGCTCCTTACGATCAAGAATTTCCACCGGTTCCTCGATGTACTACAAGTCTTCTTTCAGTTCAATAGGTTGGGTTTTGTGTTCATGAGATGGAACTGTCATATACTTACGAAGCATCGATACATGGAACACGTCATGAAAAATATATAACTCTGGAGGTAATGCTAATCTATATGCAAGGGTTCCAATTCTTTCCAACACTTCATATGGTCCAATGTATCTTGGACTTAGTTTCCCCTTCTTTCCAAATATCATAACGCCTTTCCACAGTGAAATACGTAGGAATACAAAATCCCCCTTCTAAAATTCTAATGGATACTTCCTCTTATCTACATATAATTTCTGCCTGCTTTGCACTATCTTTATCCGTTATCGAATCATTTTGATCTTTTCAGTTGTCATATCTATCGATTCGGACCCAAAAGTTTCCTTTCACCTACTTCATCCCAACACAAAGGCGTTCTACATCTCCTCCCATATAAATCTTCATACGGAGCCATACCAATGGTGGACTGATAACTATTATTATACAAGAATTCCATCAATGGAAAATGATCATCCCAACTACCCTTGAAGTCAAATACACAAGCTCGTAACATGTCTTCTAATATTTGAATCGTCCTTTTAGATTTCCCATCGGTTTATGGATGAAATGCAGTGCTGAACTTCAAACTTGTTCCCATGGCATTCTGTAAACGAGGCAAAAACTTAGAAGTGAACGTTGGATCTCTATCTGATACAATTGACACTGGTGCCCCATGTAAATGGATAATCTCATCAATGTACATACATGCATATTTATTAACAGTGTAGGTCGTCTTAACTGGAAGAAAATGAGCTAACTTTGTCAATCGATCTACAATCACCCAAATAGAATCATGCCCCTTTGGAGATCGTGGTAATCCTACAATAAAATCCATCGTTATATGTTCCCACTTTCGTACTGGAATAGGCAATGACTGCAATAATCCTGCCAGCTTTTGATGCTCCGCCTTCACTTGCTGGCATACTAAACATTTAGCTACAAATTTTGCAATCTCACATTTCATATTATTCCACCAGTAATACTCTTTCAAATCTCTGTACATTTTGGTACCCCTAGGATGCATAGAGTAAATAGAACTATGTGCCTCATCCAATATATCCTTCTTTAAGGGCAGATCATTCGGTACACAAATTCTGTTTTTTATAACACAACGATTCATCCTTCTTAATTTCAAAGTCACTCTCTTTACTGTCCAGGATTTCCCATTTTTTCTTTTCAAGGAATGGATCACTGACTTGCAAATTTCATATGCGTTCTGCCAATAAAGGTCTCACTATAACGTGTGCAAATAATGCCCCCATTTTTTATAAGTTTAACTCGACTCCCATCAGTCTTAATTCCATAATATTGCCAACCCGTGCACATTGAATACAAGATAAACTCTCCAATGACTTTCGACTGACAACATCTGCAACAACATTGGCCCTCCCGGGATGATGGTGAATGGAACAATCATGATCTTTAATTAACTCCATCCAACATCTTTGTCTAAAATTCAAGTCTCTCTGCATAAATAAATACTTCAAACTTTGATGGTCAGTGAAAATTTCACACATCTCTCCATACAAATGATGTCTCCATAATTTCAAGGCAAAAACAATAGCCTCAAGTTCTAAATCGTGCGTAGGATAATTACGTTCATGCGTCCTTAACTGTCTAGATGCATAAGAAATTACCTTTCCATGTTACATGATAACACAACCCAGACCCTGATGTGAAGCGTCAGTGTAAATCACAAAACGTTCTCCACTGGATGGAATAGTGAGAACTGGAGCTGATACTAGCCTATTTTTCAACTTTTCAAAGCTGTGCTAACATTTATCATTCCACACAAATTTCACTTCCTTTCGGGTCAATTTAGTCAACGACAAGGCTATAGATGAAAACCCCTTTATGAATCTTCTATAATATCCAGCCAATCCTAGGAAACTCCTTATCTCCATTACATTCCTCGATCTTTCCGATTGCACAATTGCCTCTAACTTCTTAGGTTCAACATAAATTCCATCTCCCGAAATAACATTCCCCAGAAATACTACCTGATTGAACCAAAACTCACATTTGCTAAACTTCGCAAATAATTGACTATCTCGCAAAACTTGCAATACAACTCATAAATGCTTCTCATGTTCCTCTTGGCTAGGTGATTATATCAAAACATCATCGATAAAGACAATCACAAACGAATCTATGAAAGGATGAAATACTCGATTCATTAAATCCATAAACACCGCATGAGCATTTGTTAACCCAAATGGCATTACCAAAAATTCTTAATGACCATAGCGAGAACAAAAAGTTGTCTTAGAAATGTAACAATCTCTCACCCTTAATTGATGATAACCCGATCTCAAATCAATTTTTGAAAACACTTTAGCACCCTGTAATTGATCAAACAAATCATCAATACGAGGCAATGGATATTTATTTCTAATAGTCACCTTGTTCGACTGTCGATAATCAATGCAGAGTCGTATGGTGCCATCTTTGTTCTTCACAAATAATACTGGAGCGCCCCATGGTGATACACCGGGTCGAATAAAACCTCTATCTAGAAAATCTTGCAGTTGAACCTCTAACTCCTTTAGTTCCATAGGTGCCATTCTATATGGAGAAATAGAAACTGGAGCTGTACCAGGCACTAAATCGATAGTAAACTCTACCTCTCTACTAGGTGGCAATCCTGGTAATTCATCTCGAAACACATCTGCAAAATCCTCAACGACTGGGATATCTTCTAAGTTTTGCTGTTCCCTGTTTGTATCCATAATATATGCTAAAACGCCTTGACAACCCATATTTAACAATTTCCTCGCCCGAAGGGCTGAAATAAGACAGTTCGGAACCACATTTCTTTCCCCAGTAAATTTGAATTCTTCCTCCCCCGGCATATTAAATGTAACCTCCTTATGAAAATAGTCAATTTATGCATGGTAGGTAGATAACCAGTCCATACCCAAGATAATATCGAAATATCGAATATCTAGTGGAATTAAATAAATGGTCCACTCCCTCTCCCCCATATACAATACACAATTTTTATACACAAGCTCCACTAACATCACATCCCCCATAGGTGTAAAAATATATAAACCACAATCTAGATAAGAACATGGTCTACCCAAATGCATGGTAAATGACAGTGCTACAAATGAATGAGTAGAACCTGGATCAATAAACATGTAAGCATGTTTGCTCATGACAGAAAATGTACCTGTCACCACCTTTGGAGTAGACTGAGCATCCTGTAAAGTCATAGAAAATATCCTTCCTGGAGCCCTGGATCCACTAGGCTGTCCTCTACCTCCTCCTCTCCCTGTGCCTCCAGGTGATGAGCCTCGACTAGTAGTAGCTGATTGAATCCCTCCCAGTCGCATAGGACAGTTCTTTTGGTATGACCAATTTGATGACAGTGATAACACTCTACCCCCTTTAACTTGGGACAATCTGGACTGATATGGCCCTCAGCTTTGCAAAAATAGCATGTAACAGGCTTAGACTTCCCATTTTCATTCTCATGTTGTCTATTCTATTAGGCCATCGATCCTGCACCCCTAAAACTACTTGGTGTCCTATTCTGAACATAATTTCCAGTCCCTCTACCGCACAGAAATCTTTGACTCCCTTGTTTTGAGTATTCTACATTTCCTTCCTTTTTTTTGAGATGGATCAAATCTACTCCTCTTTCCCCTTTGTTCCCTATTCTTTATTGCAATGTTAACATCTCCTTCAACCATCATAGGTTTGTTAACTAAAGAAGTATACTCTACCATTTTAAGTTTAGTGAGTCTAGACTTGATAACCAAATTCAACCCATCCTGAAATCTGATGCATTTGTCCTCCCTATTATGTAAGAAACGTAATGAAAATCGAGACAAAGATATAAATTTAGTTTCATACTCCCTGACCGACATATTCCCCTGAGTCAATGATAAAAATTCTCTCTCTTTTTTCTTCCGATACATGCGAGGAAAATACTTTTCATATAAGGCTTTAATAATGGAATCCCAAGTAATTACCTCACCTCCCTCCGGAGTAACCGATAAATGTTTAGAAGACTCCCACCAATATTTAGCTTCGCCCTTTAACATGAAAGTAGCCAAAATTACCTTCTGCACGCTAGGTACATTCATCACCCCGAAGATAGTGTATGTGTCTCTAACCCAAGCCTCAACTTCTAAAGGATCTACAGAACCTGATAATGTCGGGGGGTCAATTTGATAAACTTCTCGTACAGAGTATTCTTATCCTATCGTTGTATTTCCCTTTCTCTTCTAGCCAAAGTATGCTCCTCCAAGTACGTGGCTTGTTGTTCAGCTATTTGTGTCATAAACATGTTTTGTTGTTCTGCCATTAAAGTCATGGCACGAGCCATTTTCTGCATATCTGTAAGTTGTTCAAGAGCCCCCTCTACATTATTTGGATTTTGTTGGTTTACTGTATTTGAAGACTCCTCATCCACCCTCTCATGAACATTTTCTCCTTCCATAGCTTACTATATGTCATAAACCACAATCATAGAAACAAGAATACAACATTTATTTCTAACGTAATGGTTAGTATTTCTCACAAATTAATATAAATGACCCACACAACGCTATTTCTGCCACTGCCAAATCTAGACTCTCTAACCCCAGAATATAAAAACCTAAAGCTCTGATACCAAGTTGTCACCCCCTAACCCCATTAGTATATAATCAACTAAATAGTTTACAAACCACAATTACTGTTTATTTATTATTTTAGTAATACATATTAAAACAACTTCAAGGTTAAAATGCGGAATACTAAAAATCCAATTGTTTTGAGGAGACATAATTTCAACAGAACTCACATATCATTTAACTTAATTACAACTAGTACAGTGTATAAAACAAACTAAAAAGACCCTACTTCTATTTACTCAACCTCCTAGACCTGGCAGTGGCAGCTGGAAAAACCTGAAAAATGTAAACATATAAAACCATGAGTTTAAAAACTCAGTGAATGTACTACAACTATCTATAGTAAAAGTAATATATTAACATCTCAACATATCAATATATACATATTTGTGCCAAATTAGTCCATATACATATCCGGAGTTAATAAACCCCACATCTCCTACCCGTTGGCAATAATCATATCCATAGGTTTTAATAACCTAACATCTCGTGAATTGCATAGAAACTCAACATATCTTGGTTTTTAATAAGCCAAAACATCTCAACATCTCTTAGATTTTTATAAGCCATAACATCTTAACATCTCATGACTTTTAATAAGCCATATCATCTCAATATATAATACAAACACATCATATCCAAATCAACTCAGTAAGTACACTCACCTTGTGTTGTCAACTATGTATTCACGTTTCCCTCGGGTGGAGCTGAACTTGGATGATTTGACCTTATACCTGTTAATCCAACTAAATCAGTACTGAAACTCAATCATAAGTGTTATCTTAATATAATTATGTAACTTTAAATGAGTACACAACCACAATATGATTCTACTCAAGTCATACTCCATGAAATATATTTAAAGATGAAACGATGGTATATATGTTGATAAGGTCATGAACATTCAACCCTAGAAACTACCTCTTAAGGAATTTATAACTAAACTCAAGTAAACATAAAAGTATACTTCTGAATATATATTGTATCATTTATTTTTCACAGGTATATTTATTTCATATGTAGGTATTAGGACTACATGTTTGCATCATAAAGTCAAGCAACGGAACATCAACTAAGTAGTTAGGTTGTCTGTGTCCATTTTTTGGGGTTTGGGATAGGCATAAGTGTCTTGATGTCCTAGCTTAGCATATTTTATTGTGTCTTGTGTTTTCTCTCAAAATAGTCAAGGGGAGAGATTTGTAAGGGAAAATTTACAATCGAGTCATATGTATGTATTGACTTAATTCATTGGCTAAAACACATAGGTTTAGTTTGTGTCATATACCTGTTAAGCTTATGATTCAAGACACGCGAGAGGATTCAATTTCTCTCTACCTCACTGGACATGTTGCACGCTTCTCGAGAATAAAGGTATATGATTTTTATGTGTCAAAATGTTCATTAGTGTATTTGGAACATTTACTCTAAGGAAAATTATGTTTTAAAATTATTTTTTAAAAAAATTATTGTTTGATCAGTCATTCAAACGACTTTCATTATGTCATTTGAACGAAAATACAATGTCATTCAAACGAGAGTTCCAATGATATTACCTTCTTGTTCAAATGAGATTAAAATGACATTCAAACAACCCTTGGTATGTTTCATTTATTGTATCATTTGAAAGTAATTGGAAGGTCATTTGAACGAGTTTTATCATGGCGTTCGAATGATGATTGATATCGTTCTAGCAAGATGTATAAAGTCATTCAAACGACCTTATAATCTCGTTCGAACAAATTTTGCAAAAATTCAGAAAACAATTTTGACTTTTTCTTCATGCAAACTCATTAACAAAAAAAATGACTATATAATATTTCATTTAGTTTTTTAGAACAACAACTATTTTAATCCTCTAAAGAACAAAAACTCATTTTAATCTAAATCCAAATACCTATTTGATTATCTTGATCATATTTTTATGATCAAACCCATAACCATAATTTTTCATATCATTGGTTTTGTGGACTCCACACGTTTGAGTGATGATCGAGGTAATGAGAGGAGTTAAATGCTTGGATTTTCTATGAGGCTGACACTGGACTGCGTAGTTATTATAAATAAAGCTTGGAAGACTACAACTGCTTAGTCTTGAGAAGTCATGAGTTGTAAGCCATTTGAGTCTTCTAGTAAAATCGTGTTTATGGAGGAATTTATCTAGGTCTGGTCATCTGAGATTTTTTCCGTTTGGGTTTTTCTCGTACGTCAGCGTCTTATGATTTTTTTTCTTTTCTTTTCAATTGGATCTTACATGTCATTCAGTAATTAGGTTAACAAGATTAAAATTAGAAAGAAAAGAGACTAACTACCTAAATAGATATTTGCATGCTCCATGTGTTTGCTCCTTGGGTATATTTAATGAAGTTTAACCGAAATCATATAACCAAATTTTTAACATTTGTCATTTTCATATGTGTAAAATAAAATATTGACCATGGGTTCATTTGGGAAGTGGAACCTTAGATGCATGTGATATTAGGATTGCTTGGTGGGGTATATCTAAAAGATTTTAAAATATCATAGTCAGATGCATAGTTATGATATATTCCAACTTCAGTTATTCTCTTTAAACTTATTGTTATCCCCCGTGGATTTTAGCATTTTAGGATTGAGGCTTCCCATTCCACAACCTTTATCGATAGTGTTATTTTTGCTCATCCTTTTGTTGCAGTTCTACTCTGGGATGTAGGTGTCCCTACCATGCGTGTCAGTTCTATCATTTCATTTGTTTTCTGTTATAATATCTAGAAATATATACTTGTTTTTGTACATTTTATATGGAGAATAGTTATTTGTATTGATATTTTAGATTTTGGACTCCATTGGATGGTATTAGAGTTATGATATGCCTTTCATTGTTGATATTTAGTTTTTTGATCAGTTTATTTCTTTTCATCCATGCTTATAATGGTACTTAATTGTTCTTGTACTATTTAATTTAGAACTTATCAAATCTATTTTTAATTATTACATGTTGTCACATTAACTACCAGTGTCTCTATCCTTAACAAAATTAAAGACATGGACACATAGAGTTTAGAAGAACTCGTTGGTTCATTTTAAAATTATGACCAAGAAGAACATTTAAGTGTGTTGAAACCTATAAAGGATTTAACATTCATGGTTGAATCTAATGAGAGTATGTCTGGAAAGGGAGAAATAAAACCTTAAAATAATGTTGAAGTGGACATGGCTATATTTGTAAAAATGTTTAGTAGGTTTTATAAGAATAATAAAACATTGTTCAAAATTGGAAGAAAATTTGAGCCAATTCCTTATAAATACGGTAAACATAACTCTTGCGATAAGAGAGTGATTCTAAGAGATATTAGGATAATTATTAAGATAATTGTTATGGTTTTAGAGGAATGGGACACCATATTCGATGTTTGTCCAAACCATTTGACAAAGAAAGAGAAGAGTAAGGAAGTAGACAAAAACAGAGGTCTCCAAAGCTAGTTTGAGTGACTTTAAGAATGATTTAGAGGAGAGAACTTTTAGTGAAGAGAGTGGAAGTGAGATTGAATTTTTTGTGATACTTTATGAGAGAAATTTTTAGTGAAAATAGGATGTCGGTTAAGAGTGTGATGAGAAAAAAATGGATCAAAGCATCTAGTCATATATCACTTAGTGATTCGTCTTCTTGTAGTAGCAAGGGTTCACACACGTCGATTCCTAGGTCAATAGAGGATAGTGGTGACTAAGTTAATTATATTCAAGAGGCCTTTGATGAACTCTATCAAGAATATTTAAAGTAAAAAAAATAAACATCAAACTTTTGAATAAAATGAAAAATTTTCAATGTGAACATGATGATAAAGATGAGAAAATGGAAAGTGTTCAATTAGAATGTTTAAAACTCAAATAAAGAGCTGATTTTTGAAAAATGATTTCGATTTTTTGAGAACCCAGTATTAAACCATTTTAAAAGAGAAGGGAGAAATTAAACTTCAAAAAGAGATATTTGAAAAAGTGAAAATAAAGTTGCAACATGTGAAAGGATTGAAGATTGAGATGCTAGATAGATCAAATGTTATAAATGACATTTTGATGACTCATGGTCAAATTAAAAATGACGAACCCGATATTGGTTTTGTTGAATCATTAAAAGAGAAAGTTGTGGTTTCAAAATCAAAATTAAAAAATTCTTGTATTAAAAAGAAGGATAATGAAAAAAGTCCTAATATGAAAAGGAAGGAAATTTATCCTAAGTCCAAGTTTGTGAAAAATTATATTGGTTACTCATTTTGTGGGAAATTGAATCACATTTCTCATTTTTGTTTTAGAATGACAAGACTTGAGAAAGCTGAGATGAGAAATCATGGAGCTAAACTCATGTTGAGAAGGAATACTTCTTTATCACTTTTTATAAGATGCAAGGAAATCAAATAAAGCTTTGAAGTGATCGAAGGAGAGTAATAGTAAGTTCATAAATAATAGGAGGAAGGTGCATCAAAGAGATCCTATTAGCAGCCTAGAACTCTTGCTTAGATTCCAAGGAATAAGCATAAGAATCCAATGAGGAGTGCGCTATGGATGCCAAAGAATGTGAGAGGCATACCTAGGAACACTCCTATAAGGAAAATTAAGATTGAGGTTCCTCAAAAGAGAGTTAATAAGAGAAAAGGTTTGTTTCCACCTCCAAAAGGTTCGGGATATTTTTCACCCATTTCTATCTAGATGGTAGCTTTATTATGATAGCTAGGTTCTTCTTCTTGCAGGTAATCCTTATTTTTGGTTCAAATATTTATGGTTGAGATGTTAAAATTGCACAATTGGATCTTTCTTCATATTTTAAAGGATTTTTTTATTCATTTGTGCATTCTCATGCATTTTTTATTTTCTTTATTCTTTATATGATATGTATGTATATATTGCATAATTCTTTATTCAAATTGCAAAAAAAGATCTTTTACTTTATTTCCTTTTATGATTATGTGATAAAATTCTTTGATTTGATAAGCGAACTTAACCTAAATGATGATTAAAACATGGATTTTTAGCCTTTTGATGCAAATTTTGGTTATATCAATGATAGGTTAAAATTCACTTGATGAATCATGAAAGTAAAATTTCTTAAAATCTTTGCTCGTGTTTTCACTTTACACATGAACTTGCATATCAATTGATTCATATGATTATTTTTATTTTCCAATTCATTTTGTGTTTGACTTAATCATGATTAAATCTTGAGATCTCCTATTAGTGTTTGAAACATTTCTATTAGCCTGGGAAACTGAGGCACGCTAAGATTACACGACATGAACCGACATGAAGTTATAAGTTAACAGGTGAACACTTAATGGTTTTGGATCATATCACTTCCAAATCGATAAGACATGATAGTTAATGGGTCGAGTTAGTGTTGACCCCTCCAACCATTGGTACCAGATAAGAGCGGTTAAAACTCATTAATTTAAGTAAATAAGATGTATTCTTGAAACATATAAAGAGCTTATGTAGCTTAATGTTGATATAGTCATAATGAATTTTGCTAAATGAGAGAGTTAGTAATGTCAATGAATTAATGAGTCTAATTGTGTTTTAAAATGACCAAATATGTAACTTGTATACGATTCAAAATAATTCATCATCTGAATGGGTAATAACGAATGAGAAGGAAACGATAACGAGTTAGGTTTGAATATGGTTTTTTCATATGATAAAAAAGTAACCCATTTTGAAACGAACCGAATAAGAACCGAACACAATGAAAACTGACACGAACACGACTCGATATGGTATGTTGCCAGGTCCAGTTTATATGGTGCATTTGAGAGTACGTCCAAAATGATATTTACTTGATGTAGTTGATTGATGAGACATGTTCATAGATGATAAAGGGATACCATTGTTGAGATAGCGTTGACTTTAATTTAAGCGTCATTAATAGGTATCTACGAAAGTGTGTGTAAAATCCACCATAGAAAAACCAAACATATGATGAAAAGATCCAAATACAAGTGCTAGAAAACTCATGGCATTTGAAAATAACATAGGGAAATTTTACATTTACTTGTACTGTATAGTTACGTGTGTACTTTACGGCTTGGGCATCATTAAGGGAGACACATGGATATATACTACCATTTAAGGGATCATCAAAGGATATTAATGAAATGATAAATGTAAGTATCATTTGTAATTCTAATGACTTGGTTATATGTATTCGTTAGATTTTGTTATCCATATTTGTTTAAGAATCATACCATGATTCAAATACAAAATTTCTTGATTTGATTTTATAGGTATTTTGAATCTTTTGTTGAGTGATTGATATTTGTTTTGAATGTTTTCTCAAACAATGTCATTAATCAAGATTTAAAGGAAGTTTTTTTGTCAAACCATGTGTGGGGTCTAGAATCTTGAAAGCACGTGATCAGCACAAGAGCTCAGGCAACGTGCACCAATAACTTATGAAGATTCCAAGTCATAGAAGAATTCTTCAAGTCAATCACTCCTAAGATGATTATGATTAGGGATAGGTCTAAGCTCGTATGGATATCTATTAACGGATCTTAGGACTCTCCTAAGTTGCCTTATAAATGCAAACTTGTCTCACATTAGGAGGGGCATGCAATATTTTAACGTTGAGAAGTACTACATCTCTGCCAACAAATTCTGTTGAGTAATAAACAAAAAAACCATAGCACCCCGTGTACGTAGTCACATTGCTGAACCAAGTGCATCTTATGTTATGTTTGTGATCCCGTTACTTTCTGTTACATTCATTATTGTTTTTTATGTCCATTGAATATCATCACCTATAAAAAATTAACACCTATAATTCCCGAAATCTATGGGAACTATTTGAGTTTCCTGTCACTAGCCAACCATATAACATGTCTCATTCACCTAATTGAGATTACCAAAAATCTCAATGAATACGAGGGTCATCAGAAACACGATCATAAGGACTAGGCGGGCTATCCCCCAGACTATGCTAATCACGACGAAGAGGAGGGCCATCAGTCATCTCCTCCACACCAAAAGGTTTATTTTGATATAGGTAATTATTACCAATCCTCGAATGTGCGTTATCATCCTTAGGAGGAGAAAACGATTAAGAGAGGTGAACTTGAGCAATCTAACTAGATCTGAAGGATCATTGACAATTATTAAAAACGTCTTCGAGATGAAAGGGTCGCTAACAGACACTAACATAAGTAGAATGTTGTGCTCTAATGGCGCCTAGATAAGTTATAAATGGAAACCCAAAGGGAGAAGCATAAGCATATGCACATATCGCAGGGAGTTTTAGTTTTCTAAGAAATTTAATCCAATACAATTCAATATCTTTGATGGGAAGACAAAACCCACCGATCATGTCAGGTAGTATCCCCAGGCTATGACATCATGGAAAATAAATGAAGGCTTGATGTGCTAAATATTTCCCTCCAACCTTGGAGACACTGCCCAGAGTGGTTCGAGAAGTTTGCACATTGATTGATTGCTTCCTTTAAGTAGTTGAACAAGTCCTTCATGGATAGGTTTAGCACTAGAATTACCCTTCCTAAATATATGGATGCGCTTCTTAAGATGAAGAAGATGCCCCAGGAAATACTCCTCGAGTATGCCAGAAGGTACAAGAAGATATATAACGAAGTGGAAAATTGCACCCAATTAGTTGATGCGACTTCCTTCAAGATTGGCTTATCGAGCAGCTACATGTTTTATAAGTCTCCCACTAAACGAAAGGCCAGTATGATTGAAGAGCTAATGGAAAGGATTGATAAATAATCAAATGTTGAAGGCACAGTGGCCAAAATTGGCCAGGAAGAGATAGATAAAAAATGTCCAAGAATAGAGAGAAAGAAGGGGTGAGTAAGGCAGGAGGAAAGAAGAAAAATGGAATCGAGAAGAAGGATCCCCCAAAAAAATTTAATCTATTAACACGGATTTCATAGAAGTGATCTTAAAGATCTTATACAAGATTAAAGGTTGACAGTACTTCAAGTGGCCCGAAAAGGTGATCAGTGGTCCTAAGAAAAGAAACACAATACTGAGATGTGAGTATCACAATAATCATGGTGACAAAACTAAATATTTTGAGGACTAAAATCCCACCTTGAGGAAGTGGCCTAGGCTGGGCACCTTAATAATTTTGTAGAGAAGAAGTAAGGTCCAACACAACTTGTGCGCGACCAGAGACTAGATAATGTACTAGACGAGGAATTAGGGCATGGGTTCGCAGTAATCTTTGGGGGATTAAAACATGACCACAACCCAAATTCAGATAACATTTTGGAAGAATGTCTAGGTCATGAATTTGTAGTGAGTCATGGAGCCTAAAAACCAAATCAAAGGGAATTCCCTCAGGACGGAAGCGAAAAAATTTACAGCAGTAATGGAGGTATTTAAGATCGACCCATCCAAGGCTATTACGAAAAAACATCAGTGACCTAAAGATATTGACAATTCAAAACACATTGTATTCACAGACGATGATTTGGTTGGAGTAACGACTCCCTATTATAATGTTCTTCCAATAACTCTTAGGGATCGCTAACTGGGATATGGACACATTATTGGTGGATCAGGGGATATTCTCAAAGGTAATTTATCTCAAGATATTCAAACATCTAAATCTACGCATTAAAGACCTACAATAAGCCACTATTCCCGTGGTCACTTTTACAGGAAGGATGAATTTGACCCTTGGGAAAGTTATTACCCCATCCAAGCAGGAGGAATCTCTATGATCATTGAGTTCCTCATACTAGATATAGATTCCCTATACAATGTTGTATTAAGCAGAGGGTAGTTGCATTCCATGAGTTTAGTTTCATTCACTTATCACGAGAAGGTAAAATTCATTTTTAATAAGGGGATTATAAAGATCTAAGGGTACCAGAACTTAGACCAAAAGTTCTTCATAGCTGCCATCCAGCCAAAACATGAAAGGAAAGAGAAATTTATGGATCTAAGAGAGAGTTATGCTCATGATGATACTGAAATCATGAAATGGATTCACCCTACATGTAGGTACTGCACAAACGTAATAAGTTAATAATTGACAAGAAATATAACAGAAGAGATGAGAGAGGACAGTGATGAACACAAGTATTTAAATGGTTCGGCCTTGGTCTATGTCCACTTTATAAAGTATAGGAGTGATTTCACTATAACAGGGCACTAATGTCCATGGAAGATACGCACTCAAGGTTTCTCTCTCTGGACTCTGTTCTACAGAATAGCTGTGGGATTTATAAGAGTCAATTTTAGTGAAGAAGACATAATGTTCCTTTTATAGATTGGAGGTACATAGTTTCAGCCCAACATGTGTCCAATTCCCAACTGAGGTAGTGGCCTATGAGAGAGTTATAGCTATGTGTACATAAAATAAGGTTATGATGAAGAATATTCCCCCATGTGGGCTGCTAATCTCCAATAAATATTTTGCATAGATATGATTAAAATGCCCCTATCTTAATTTCCACACATGTTAAATCACATCAGAGGTAGGAGGTCTTACACTAGACAAGACTATAAGATGACTTGCTCCATGCTAAAGGACGAGACGAGTCAGGGTGGTCATTCGTGATCGGTGCATCCATCTGAGGCTTGAGGTTATTATCCTATAAAATGAGTGTCATATCAGGCCAACACTCATGTTGATGTGAGTACGATTAGTATCCTCTTTGAGATGAGACTAGGGAGATTGGAAGGGATTTAAGATATTATCTAGACGAGACCACTATCGGATAAGACTGTGGTGCGGTCATTTACTTGGGTGACATACCTAGACCTTAGTCTACGATGTTCATAGGAGGATGCGATTTAAATATAATATAAATTGATTTCAAGATGACTCTGCTTAGTGTCTCTTCATTCCCAAATGCATGACGTGCAAATCTTGACTTTGGTGGCCCAGTTGTCTATTAGTTGTTAGTCTCACCTTAGGGACAAAATGGTCTGGTCGTCAGAGATAATAGACATGTCACCTCCATGTGCTCTCGGGTCATATACAACTATGACATAGTAGCCAATGGTTAATCATCCCTTGGTTGTGTCCGAGATGGTGTAATTTGAAGGGATTTCGTTCGATGCTCAAGGCATGTCTGGCCCACGTTCGTAGGATTCATACGATTTTATGAATCGAAAAGTGCCAAATCGTTACAAATTTTTATATTGAAGTTTGATTTATGCGGGATTTTTTCCTCACTTCTTCCATTTCTCCAAACCTTCGAACTAGAGGAAAACAAAGCCTCTTTCTCTTTGTAGAATTTCTTCCCTTTTACTTTCTTTGGTCATCTTCTCAGACTGGTCCTTTCACGTTCTGATCTTGTTCCTCTTCCAGATCCCTCTGAAATAATATGTTTGATCTTTTCATTGATATTTCTTCAGTTTTTTCATTTTCATTTTTTTGGCAATCTTTTTGTGCTTTATTCCACCCTCTCTGGTGGTTTTGTGGTGTCCATTTTAGGGATTCTCGATTTTGGTGTTACTGTTTAGGCCTTTGCTTGGGGATTGGGGTTTTTCAGAATGATCTGGTTAATGATCTTTTTGTTTCAGCTGCCAATTTTTTGGGTTTAGTTCTCTTAAATGTTCTTCCCCAAAAATGATTCCTTTTCCCTTTTTAATCCGTCCAACCTTAGAAACACTCTAAGTAGCAGTTTTTTAATGTACCAATGTTTGTACAAGACCTGGGTAGATCTAGGTCACCTTCGTCGAGAGAGGGAAGAGGTTGAGGCCAATATTAATTGAGAGATGTCTCTGACACCTCTGATTCCTACACCTTTAGCAGTAGTGCCCCCACCTTTGTGACTGACCAAATTTCTCCACTATGACACTATACTTGAAGTTAATCCCCCCAAGCATTGTTATCATTAGTAGTGATAACATGTCTTCCTCCAAAGGTTATAGCCCGTTTAAGAGTTCGAACCCTCCCATGGACACTGCTCATTATAAGTCCTTTGATGAGGCCATACGAGTGACTGTCGCTCATCTTATCATAACCGAGATAACAAACTTTACTGAATCAAGTAACAAGGGTCATCCTATCACCTCGTCTCGTCAGCATGGGGATCCTGATCCCCTAATACATGATATTTATGATGAGGAGACTAGAGATAACATTCCACCACGTCATAAATATCTCCAACCCTTAACTTCCATGAATGAGGAAGAGTTATATGACAATGAACAATGTGTTAAATCTCCTATTGTTCAAGTGGAAGATGTGGTTAAAGTTTTTAAGGTTTACACAAAAATTTCATCGTCTTATAAAATGGACGTCCACGAGACTGGTCTTATTATCTTACAACACCTGTACAGTATTAACCCTTTGATACATATGAGAGTTATGGTCGTGGATGAGAGGGACTACCATCTTAGGAACAATGCCAAGATTTTTATCTATGAGTAAATGTTCAAAGTAGACTTTTGTCTTACTTTTGGGCCAACAATGAAGGGGATTCTTTCTTCCATCGACGTTGCCCTAACTTAACTTCCCCCCAATGTTTGTAGGAATTTTATGGGGTTGACTATTCTCTAAAGGATTTCCTATGAGGAGGACTTACCCCCATACGTCTTCTAAGTGTGCTACTCCACCGTCATAACAAAGTTTAACCGTAGATACTATGATTTTATCTCCCTAAAACTAGATCAGAAGCTCTTACATGTGAACTAGACTTCCAACAATGACTTCAAGTCTCAATATTTGTTTATTTAGGGTTTGTGGTAGTTCGACCATGACGAATCATTAGTGAATTAGTAAATCAAGGCCCCTCATAAGTGGGACATAATTATTGTCTCGACTAAAGTTGATCCTGTCCTGAGTATAAGCAATAGGAATATAATTGTCCAACTAAGTGTGTCTGATGGTTTTATTCTTTTTGAGGAGATGATAGATCCTGAGATCCTCTGATTTATTGGGATGGGGTCGAACCCATTGGAGTCCTTTCATAAGATTCATTTTTGTTGGAAGTTTTTTTAAATTTTATTATCGTCTCATTTAATTATAGACGATACTGACAGTTGTTGATTTTTATTGTTTTATAGATCATCTAAAGAACATTCTTGGCCATATTTAGGATATAACAGCTTCCATGACTGGAAATATCTTAGCCAAAATAAAGGGCAAGACTGCCAAAATGACAGGCTTAAAGAAAAAGGCTACGACTACAGGCCGTAATGCAATCGAGGGCTCACAAAAGAGGAAATAGGCAACTGGGTCGGGGTCATTCCTCAACAAAAAAATAAAATAAAACTTCTAAGATGACCCCTTCATACAGTATCCCCATATTTGGGGGCATATCGACTGTCGCGCGTATTTCTCAACTAACCCTGAATCCAGAGTCCCTTCTTAGGAGCCAAACCAAAATTGGTGCGATCATCTCATTAGTGATTCCTCCCTGTGAAAGCCAATTCTTTGATGCTTAGAGCAATAGCAAAGTTTGAAGCTTCTTCTATCACAAGGTCACTCAGGTAATAACTTTCACTTCATATTCATACAAAGTGTTATCTCGTCACATATTTTCTCATTGTGTACTAATTTTTACCTCTTGTATCTTCTTCCCATATTCTATCATTGGACTTCACCAGCTTTATCACTGGGTGGTGGAATCTGATCTAAATATCAAATTATTGAGTAGGTCGAGAAGAATCTGGCCAATGTAAAAATGATTGGGCAATCAGAAGGTCACTTATGAAAAAGATATGGTGAATCTCCAAGACCATTATAGGTATCGTCTTACTGCCTTGAAGTGAAATTATAAGGAGACATTGAAATAAAGAGACGAGTCATAGAAGGAGCGTCTTAGGACAAGTTGTGAGTCGGCCATGTCAGATTCTGAGAAGTCTGAGGAGTTTGTAAGTTATCTCATCCAATACTTAAAGAAGGGGTCCAAGAATGCTTATAGCTAAGTGGCTAATTAATATCCTGACCTCGTCTGAAATTACCTTAAGGTGGCCAAGGCTTTTAAACACCTTGAGTTTTGCTGACCCAGGAGCCATTGCTTATCTAGAGGAGGTTCAGGCTGAGGGCGCCAATGAAGATATTGTGGTGATCGAGGCTGATGGGAACAAGATGACCTAAATTGCTGAAAATGATAATGAAGCTAGAGATCAACATGCCACCACCCCTGTTCAAGAAGATTCAATCGTCTCTGAACTCCCAATTGTTGGTGACTTGGTGGCCAAGACTTAACTTGTTATGTTTCTACTTCTTGGGTGGATGCCTATGGTATCTAATGCCCACCTAATTTTTTGTAAATGTTATTCTTGTCCCACTTTTTGTATTTTAACAATGTTCCTCTAATTTTTGAAACCCTGTTGTGGGTGTTTTTGTTAATGTCACTAATAGACTCTACTTTACTTTCTTCCTTATGTCTACATACTTGTGTAGTGTCTTCCTTTTTTTATCACCATAAAATAATGATGTTTTGTTTTCCCACCTCTTAGGATTTATATTGATACATTCCTAGAATATAAGTCTCTAAGAATTATCGTACCGCCGAGAGAGAGATTTTATATTACTTTCACCATAAAACAATGATGTTAAGTGTCACTATAAAATAATGATATTTAGTTTTCCCACCTCTCATGATATATATTAAGATATGACTGGAAGGCAAGACTCCATGCATTCTTATACCATTGAGAGAGAGATTTTACATTATTTTCACCATAAAACAATGACGTTAGGTCTCACAGTAAAATAATGATATCAAGTGTCACAATAAAATAATGATGTTTACTTTCCAACCTGTCAAAATTTATATGGAGACATGCCTAGGAGATGAGACTACAAGAATTCTCGTACTGTTAAGAGACAAATTTTAGATTACTTTCACCATAAAATAATGATGTTATGTTTCAACATGACAATAATGATGTTTAGTTTTCCCACCTCTCAGGGTTTACCAATCTAACCCCCCCCCCCCCCACCCCCCGTAGGCACACAAAGATTAGATGGCCCTGATCGAAAGCCGACCTCCCGTGATAGAAAGTATGGTAGGTATGTTATACACATATAAGTCCATATACCAAGCATTCACATATCTTAGATAACTTATAATAATATTAATAATAATAATAGAGGTATATTTTACATTCCTATAACGTCATTAAATGTTGCGCATTTACAAGATCCCGGATAATATACAATTTAGATCACCAACACTTCTCACGTCGCAAATTCGAGTACTTACAATGTAACCCATAGAAGTCACCCGGTCTATTATATAATTCTAAGTTTCAATCCTCAACGTACTCCAATCTCAAAATTATGCCCACTAATCAATAAGGGAAGGATCACACTTAATTAAATAAGCCTACGGAAATTTCGAACTAAAATCGGTCAAACAAGGTCATTATGTCAACTCGTTAGAAATCTCGTTCGAACGAGGTGGTTCGAACGAGTGTCGTTCGAATGAAGGGATTTCTGCTATGCAGGAAGAACTTCTTCAATTTGTCATTCATGATGTTTGGTATCTTGTACCTAAGCCTGATCACAAAAAGGTTAATGGCACACGTTGGATTTTTAAAAATAAGTCTGATGAAAGTGGGATAATCATTAGAAACAAAGCTAGATTAGTTGCTCAAGGATACTCTCAAATTGAAGGAATAGATTTTAACTAAACTTTTGCTCCCGTTACTCATTTAGAATCTGTTCGTCTTCTCTTTGCTATAGCTTGCCACTTGCATTTTACACTCTACCAAATGGATGTCAAATCTGCATTCCTTAATGGAATTTTGACTGAAGAGATCTATGTAGAACAGCCTAAAGGGTTCATTGACCCTCAATATCCAAATCATGTATTTCGTCTTAAAAAGGCTTTGTATGGACTTAAACAAACGCCTAGAGCCAGGTATGATCGTCTTTCCAACTTCCTCTTAGATAGGTTTCAAAAGAGGTGGAAATGATCAAACTCTATTTGTCAAACATTTTGACAAAAACGTCATTATTGCTCAAGTTTATGTTGACGATATTATCTTTGGATCAACTTCTCCCTCAGAAGTCAAATCCTTCTCTGAAATTATGCATAAGGAGTTTCAAATGTCTCTTATGGGGGGGTTGCAATTATTCTTAGGTCTTCAAGTCAAACAAAATTCATAAGGATTATTTGTCTCTCAATCTAAGTACGCTTCAGATATAGTAAAGAAATTTGGCCTTAAGAGTGCTAAAGATGCTAAAACACCCATGAGTACTACGGTAAAACTATCTAAAGATGAAACTAGTAAATCTGTAGATCCTACTCTATATCGTAGTATGATAGGAACCTTGATATACCTTACTGCCTCGCCACCTGATATAATATATGATGTGTGTGTATGTGCTCGTTATCAAAATAACCCTAAAGAGATCCATCTATCTTCTGTTAAAAGAATCATTAAATATGTAAAAGGCACTCTGAACCTAGGACTTTGGTACACTAGTGACACACCTAGCACTATAATTGGGTACATTGATGCTGACTGGGCTGGGTGTACTGATGATAGTAAAAGCACATCAGGAGCATGTTATTATATATGTAATAATTTGGTAGGATGGAGTAGTAAGAAACAAAACTGCACATCACTCTCAACAGCTGAATCTGAATACATAGCCGTTGGAAGCTGTTGTGCTCAATTACTGTGGCTTAAACAAATGCTAAGTGATTATGGTATTCAAGAAAAACAATTGCATCTCTATTGTGATAATCAAAGTGCGATCAATATCTCTAAAAATCCTGTTCAACACTCGCGAACAAAACACATAAAAATAAGACATCACTTTATACGCGAATTGGTTGAAACTAAGGAATTAGAAATTAATTATATTCCTACTAATTTGCAACTCACAGATATGTTTACCAAACCTTTAGATCACAATCGATTTATTTCTTTGCGTAAATCTATTGGTATGGTGTGTGATGATTAATCTCTTTGATCTCTCTATTTTTTCCCTTTGCTATTTGAGATAAAATAGGGGAGAAATTTGAGTCGTATGCATTTTACATATGCTAAACAACTTGATCTTAGTTATTCATTGCAGGTTTCTGTACAGTTATTCTCAACAGTTGTAATAGGGTATTCAATTGTAAATAGTTGAGTTCTGTACTTTTGATTTCTAGGAATTGGGTAGATAGATCTTTTAGGAATAGGTTTCCTTATTCTTGCTGCCTTACGAGTTCTAGATGACTCAAAGGAGATTTTGTCTCATATTTCCAAAGGAGGAGATTGAAGCACCTTATACTCTTGACTCATTTGAGTCTATATTTTTTAAGTGTTCATGTAGTTTGGAAATTGTGACAAAATTGTGTTTATCCTAGAATCCAAAGAACCCCAGAGCTTGGTTTGCTATTTCTCCTTATTTGATTGATCTAGACCATATTACCAACACTCACACACAGTAGAATTGATCTCATACATTTCATATTGCATATAATTGTGTGTACATATGTTGAGTGTGTTTCAATCCCTAAAATTAATTTTTAAATATTTTTTTTGGATTTTATAAACATTTTAAATAAGTTTTTATTAATTAAAACTTGTTCTTTAAAAATTTTTGGGGTCAATCTGCAATTAAGGTTTTATGGTTATTGTTGATACCAAAATTAGTATGCTGATATAGACGAATCACAAGAAGACACGTGTCGATCTATGTGGCATAATAGCAACGAGGAAGTCTATTTCCCCGACCAAGTCAGACTCACTCCGAGCAACAAGTATACTCCGAGGAACTCCAGCTCTCCGAGGAACTCCAACACTCCGAGGAACTCCAGCTCTCCGAGGAACTCTTGAATGACAAGCAACTAAGGCGGTTCGAGCTGCATCTCGATCACAACATTGATTGCCAGATAATCAACAGTTCAACTATTCATTGAATGATTATCATCTTGACGCACACGCTTGAAGAGCATTAAATGAATTACCCTTTCATATGTATATCATTTAATGTATCACCCTTTGAGATTATAGCCTCAAGGCTATAAATATATTGTATGACCCTCATTCAAAGGGGGGATCGGAATTTCTTGATAGAACTTGTAATCGAGAATTCCTAAAACATTCAGCAATAACATAACAGTAGACGTAGGCCATTCTTATAAGGCTGAACCACTTTAAAATTCTTTGTCTCATTTATTTATCTGTGATTGAATAATTAGAGTAATCTAATTTTTTACATCAACAGATTGGCGCCGTTTGTGGGAAACGACTGTTGTTATCATTTTTCATCAAAAATCATTCATCGTCAATGGCAGATAATCCGGAATCCAGCAATCGAAACGCTGGAGATGCTAGAAACCTCCAAATCCCCCTGCACCTCCAGATCTGGCTGGGATTATGATGAATCTGGCTCAAGGACAAAGCGCCATGCGAGAAACAATGCGGCAACTCATACAGACCCTTCATGGTGGTGCACCTGCACATTCGGGACAGCGAAGCGGTTAGAGGCAAACCTATTTACTTTCTTCACGATCCAGGCGTACTAAGTCATATTGTAATGAGGAATCTGATGATTTCTCTTATCAACCTGGGCGAACTTCGTCAATAAGGGCTACAGATACTGATCAACATATCACTCTCTCTCCAGAGAGACCCAGTGCCTTGGAAAGACTGAGTAGAGTGTCTCCTTTCAGTCGATTAGGCCCTAAGAGGAATAGGAGTCCACCTAAGACTATGTCGAGGAGTTTTCGACAACCATCAGATCTAAGAGAAGGATCAGCACAATCACGACCAGTTGCTCGTCAAGATAGATCTCAGGAGGCCACTTCAGAGCAATCAATTGCTCGAACTAACAAGCCCGAGGAGGGAAATGATGCGTGGAAAGGTTCAATTCAACGGTTGGAGGACAGATTGGGAGAAATATTTAAGGCGAAGAATCCCTTACAACGAACTTTTGTTCAAGGGACACCTTTTGTCCAGGCCATTGTGGGTTTTCCTACCCCGTGAAAGTTTAAAGCACCTGTGGTGACCCCCAAATATGACGGAAAAACAGATCCTGTTCTTCACATAGAGCAATATCAAGCTGCCACCGACATCTATGTTGTCCCCGATGAGATGAGATGAAGAGCATTCTCAGGAACTCTTACTGGATCTGCCCAGATATGGTACAACAATCTTCCTCGGGGTAAGATTTAAACTTTCTATCAGTTGGCCGAGTTGTTCATCGGCAATTTTTGTTTTGGAGCAAAGCTAGTAAAAAGAGTAGCACACTTGTTAAGTGTTAGACAAAAATCTGGTCAAAGTACTAGAGATTACATAACACGTTTCAATAACGAGAAGCTGGAAGTCATAGATTATAAAGAAAAGACAACAATCACCGCCTTGATGAGTGGGTTGTTGCCTAACAAGTTGTATTCCACTTTGGCCAAAGATCCACCTACAACTATGTCAGAGTTGATGGCAAAAGCGGCCAAAATCATGAATGTCGAGGAGGCTATGGCTGCGAAGAAGAATATGGATAAAGAAACCAAGGTGGAAGACGATAAATCCAAGAAGAAAGAGCATAAGGGCAATGGCGGTGACAAGCATTCCAAGAATAATAAATCGTCATGGGAAGTCCTGAAGAAATTCGATAATTATACTCCTTTGAAAATAGGTATTAATCATGTCTTGGAAGAAATCAAGATTAACGAGGAAGTAAAGTGGACAAAGAAACTGAGGTCAGATCCTGACATGAGGAATAGGGAGAAATATTACGAGTTCCATAAGGATCACGACCATATGACCAAAAATTGCATAGCTCTTCAGAACGAGATTGAAACACTCATCCGAAGAGGGAAGCTAGCAAAGTATGTTAATCGGGGAGGCAAAAGAAGAAATAATGACCGAACAAGAGAAAAGTCTAGATCTCCTCGTCGAGCAAAGGAGAAAAAGAAGAGAGATTATGAAGACGATCCAGATGATGACCCCGATCTTCCCAAGAAACCAAGGCAGCCAGAACGAGAGGTATTTTCAATATGCTTTGGGTCATTTGATTGTAATGTCATTACAGGAGGAGATGCAGGAGGAGGAGACCTTACTGCATAAAGAAAAGCTTACCTCGATGAGGCTCAGGCTTTCTCATACATTCAACGGATAAATTTGGCTGAAGAGGATCGCCCGAGGAAGGTAAACAAAAAGAAGCTGGTCATCGGTTTTTCAAAAAACGACCTTGCAGGTGTTCTTTACCCTCATGACGACCCTTTGGTGATCAAAATGAGGATGAAAGAAGTAGTGATTTCAAGGGTTCTGGTAGATAATGGTAGTTCGGCAGGCATCATGTTCTACTCATGCTTTGACAGTTTAAATTTAAAGTTATCTCAATTGGAGCCTTATCACATACCTCTCCTGGGTTTTGCTGGCGAGAAGGTTTTTCCACTTGGGATGATCAAGTTGGATATATTCATTGGAACTTGGCCTGCTTGTCGAATAGAAAGAATACGCTTCTTTGTGATGGATAAAAATGTGCAATCAGCTTACAACATCATCATGTGAAGAGTTGGTTTGGAGAAGTTCAAAGCAGTTCCATCTACAGTACATCAGTGTTTAAAATTCCCTACAAATTTTGGAGTAGGAGTTGTGAAAGGTGATCAGAAAGTAGCTCGGGAATGCTATTATTCGTCTGCCGAGCAAGAGGAGCTTGAAGAGTCAAGGAAAAAGACTACTACCTACCAGGTGGATGAAGGTACAGAAATTCAAACACTAGATCCCAGAGACGAATCCCAACTTGTAAAAGGATAGGTGGTGGAATCTACAGAAAATGTTATTCTGGACGACGAGCACCCTGAACGAATAACCCAAATAGGTTCGACGTTGGATGCTTCGATAAAACAGGAGTTGATAACTTTCTTGAGAGATAGAAAGAAAACTTTTGCATGGAGTCATGAAGACATGCCAGGAATAGATCCCAAATTCTTATGCCATGAGCTCAATGCGAATAAGGAGATCAAGCCTGTAAAGCAGAGAAGAAGAGTATTTAGTCCCGAGAAGAATCAAGCCATACAAGAGGAGGTTGAGAAGCTCCAGAAAGCCCAATTCATTGAAGATGTGAAATATCCAGACTGGTTAGTAAATGTGGTGATGGTAAAGAAGAAAAACAATAAATGGAGAATGTGTGTTGGTTTCACCGATCTCAATAAGGCATGCCCAAAGGATCACTTTCCATTGCCCAGAATTGATCAACTGGTGGATGCAACCTCGGGACACGAGCTGCTCATCTTTATGGATGCCTACTCTGGCTACAATCAGATCAAAATAAAACCTGAAGACATGAAAAGTACTTCTTTTATTACCCCTAAGGGAACTTATTGTTATAATGTTATGCCTTTTGGTTTAAAAAATGCAGAAGCAACATACGAGCGGCTGATGAATAAGATTTTTGTCGAACAAATCAGTTGCAATATGGAGGTCTATGTCGACGATATGCTGACAAAGAGCAAGAAAGCTGTTGATCATCTAGTTAACTTAGGTCAGACCTTTGATCAACTGGATAAATACCAGATGAAGCTCAACCCGACGAAGTGCACATTTAGAGTACGAGAAGGAATGTTCCTCGGGTACATTGTCAACCAGCGAGGCATTGAGGCAAATCCAGCAAAGATCAAAGTTCTATTAGGGTTGCGATCTCCAACGACGAAGAAAGAGGTGCAGAGTCTTACAGGTCGAGTTGCAGCGCTCAACAGTTTTGTATCCCGAGCAACTGATAGATTCTTCCCATTCTTCAAAACACTTCGAAAAACTTTCGAGTGGAATGATGAATGTGAGAAGGACTTTCAAGACTTGAAGAAATATTTAGGAACACCTCCACTGTTGTCCAGGCCAGTAATGGGAGAAAAGTTGTACTTGTACTTGGAAGTATCGGAGAATGCAGTCAGCTCGGCATTGATCAGAATGGAGAACGGAGTCCAGAAGCCGATTTATTACACAAGTAAGGCTTTCCGAGGTGCAGAGATCAGGTACCCGAAGCTAGAAAATTGGCATTGGCATTAATTGAGGCAAGTAGAAGAATGAGGCCATATTTCCAGGACCATACCATTGTCGTATATACCGACATGCCATTGAGACAAGCCATTCATAAGCCAGAAAAATCAGGGAGACTGATGTATTGGGCAATAGAGCTCAGTGAATATGATATTGTGTATGAACCCAGATCATCATTAAAATGGTAGGCTGTAGCAGACTTTATAGCAGAGTTTACATATCCTGATACCCCCGAGGAACAAAAATTGCTCGCTGATCAACCTGTGGATGTTACAGGATCAATAGACATAAGTCCAGATCAACTCCGGTTGGTAAAAGGGCTTGTGGATGTAGAAAGATCATCAAATTCAAACCCATACCAACTCCGGTTGGTAAAAGGGCGAGAAGAGATGGTCGACGAAGAGAAAAAAATACCAGGGGAGGATGAAAGGAAATAACACATATTTCACCGAGGAACTCTGTCAGATAAGAAATTTGAAGACGAGTTACCTACATGGAGATTATATGTAGATGGGTCATCTTGCACAACGGGTTGTGGAGCAGGGATTGTTTTGAACACGCCAGATGAGATTGACATGGAATATGCCTTGCGATTCCAATTCCAAGCCTCCAATAATGAGGCTGAGTATGAAGCCTTGATAGCAGGTCTTAATTTAGCAAAGATTATGGAAGCGCAACAAGTGATGGTATTCAGTGATTCTCAATTAATAGTGAATCAGATGATGGGAACATATGCAGTTAAAGGAGAATTAATGGTCAAGTATCATGCAAAGGCGATGGAGTTGTTAGCAGAATTTGATGCCATTCAGTTGATCAGAATACCAAGAATGGAGAATGCACAAGCAGATGCACTGGCCCGACTAGCATCAGCTACTCGTACCGAGCTGCGAAGAACGATACCAATCGAGGTGTTAGAAAGTCGAAGCATAGATGAAGACCTGACGATGAATATTATTACCATTGATTTAGGACCATCTTGGATGGATCCCATCAGGGCATATGTTGAGGATGGAGAATTACCAGGAGATAAGATCGCTGCCAAGAAATTGAAGTTTAAAGCTACTCGGTATGTACTAACTAATGGTGTTTTGTATAGACGAGGAATTATGGCAGGTTTGCAAAGATGTGTACATCCCTCCGAGGTGAAAGAATTGATTAAAGAGATCCATGAAGGGTCCTGTGGAGCCCATGTAGCAGGTCGGACACTTTTGCAAAGGGTGATGACGCAGGGATACTACTGGCCAACGATGAGGGCTGATTGTATAGCCTATGCTAAGAGATGTGATAAATGCCAACGTTTTTCCTCCATCCGACGAACTCCACAAGCATTGTTGACACCTATAACTTCCCCTTGGCCTTTTTCCATGTGGGGAATGGATTTGGTTGGACCACTGCCAACGACCCGAGGAAGATTCAAGTACCTCGTCGTCGCAGTGGATTATTTTACTAAGTGGGTAGAAGTTGAGCCTATGATTGATATGACATACGAGAAGGTGTACCAATTCGTTTGGAAGAACATCATCTACCGATATGGTCTCCCTCATGCCTTCATCACAGACCATGGAACACAATTTGATAACGAGGAGTTTGCTACCTATTGTCATCAGTCAAACATTTTGAAGGTTCATTCAGCACCAGGCCATCCTCAAAGCAATGGACAGACTGAAGTAACGAACATAAGATTACTAAATGGTTTGAAAAAGAGGCTAAGTGAGGCTAAAGCTAATTGGATTAATGAGCTACAGTCAGTATTGTGGGCTTACCGAACAACTCCCCGAGCAGCAACTGGAGAATCACCATATATGCTGGCATTTGGAAGTAAGGCCGTAATACCCGTCGAGTTGGGTCTTCCAACACACAGAGTGCTGAATTTCAATTCCCCAGTCAGCGACTTGATGAGGAGATTAGATTTGGACATGCTCGAGGAGGTTAGAGAAGAGGCAGCCATTAGGAATGCTGCTTATCAACAACGAACAACCCTGTTCTACAACAAGAGGGTGAAAAAATGCGACTTAAAAGAAGGATATTACGTGCTAAAAAAGGTCATTCAGAAGGACAATAAGTTGGAAGCAAACTGGCATGGACCTTACCGAGTTACTGCAGTTGTCTGACCAGGAACTTACCGAATAGCGACTCTAGAAGGAGAGGAATTTAAGAATGCATGGAATACTGAACACCTACGCAAGTATTATCAGTGATGTAAAATGTAAAGCAGTTCCATCAATATGAATAAAACGACGATATTTCACAATCTTCTCTCCTTTTATTAAAAGTTTTTCGGGGAATACAAGTGTTTAACACTACGCAGCTCGGCAGTAAAAAGAAGAGTTAGTGGATGTGCTTTGGTTAGGAGGCGTACATTAGCTCAGACCAACTCTGGTTGGTAAAAGAGTTAGTGGACATGATAGTTCGAACTCAGACCAACTCCAATTGGTAAAAGAGCGAGAACACGATAGTTCGAACCCAGACCAGCTCCGGTTGGTAAAAGGGCGAGAACACCTCATACTCCTTTGGTTAGGAGGCGTACATTAGCTCAGACCAACTCCGTTTGGTAAAAGAGTTAGTGGACATGATAGTTCGAACTCAGACCAACTCCGGTTGGTAAAAGAGCGAGAACACGATAGTTCGAAATCAGACCAACTCCGGTTGGTAAAAGAGCTAGAACACGAGATGATCGACGAAAAGCCAATCTCAGTTGGTTAGGAAACAAGATATGCTCTCAAATGCCAACTTATGTTGGTCGGGAAGTAAGATTATCATAGAAAATACAAAAGTTCCTCGAAGAACAAATATTCCAAACTGAATCAAGTATGGTTGGTCGGAGATAAAAATCCACTAACTGTAGTTGGTCGACGAGGAGAAAATGTTTTAAACAGTACCAAGTATAGCTGGTCGGGGATAAAAACCCATTAACTATAATTGGTCGATGAGCACAATTTAACAACCTTGGTTGGTTGGAAGAATTTTAAACATCTTTATACTCATTACTTTATTATTAAGTGATCGAGCAACATTACTAATACTTGTAACTTTTTTACTAAGTTGGTCGATGAACCACACAATATTGTTATGCAAGCACAAATATAAAGTGTTTGACAAATACAAGAGCAATACAAATTTGCAAACAAAAATGAAATTCTTTCATTAAAGTCAAAATGAATTACACAAGTTTATTACATTGATATTAAATTGTGTACTAATTATTACATCAAAATTTCCTATTCTATTGGCTTTTTTCCTTCAGCTTTCGATATAGGCTCCTCGCCAGCAGGAGGATCTTCCAAGCAAAGGGGAGAATTAATGAAGTTAATATCTCGAAGCATTTTGACGTTCATTATTGAAGGTGTGTCCAGTAGATGCTCGGGACGAGATACCTCGATCTGAGAATGAAGATTGTAGTCACCGAGGTATTTTGCAATTAAGCTCCGAGGAATGGCACGAGCTGGGATCCATTCCATGTCCAATTTATAAGGTGGCACAGGCAAGTCTAGTAGCCCAGGAGCATGATAATCCCATAAATAATGGCCCTGCTCTAGTTTTAATACACCCAGGGCGTTCAACCATCCCTGTTTATAACCTTCATTATTGGCATTTTCAAGGCGAGCATCCAAGTGACAAAGGGCCTCATTGTAGCCTGCCATCCAGAACTCACGAGGTTGTTTGTGGAATTGGAAAGTTATTCTCTCTAACTTCTCATGAAGGTTTCTGGCAAAAACATCCTTGTTATTCAGAGCAGACTTTGTCTAAGCAAGTTGATCCTCCAGAGTTTGGATTTTCTTGGACATTTCAGACAAAGCCCGATGTTTTGCATTCAATTGGAACGCTTGAGTTTCCAATGTCGATTGAGTACGAGCTTCTTCAACAGTACGACGAAGACCTCTTGGTCATCCCCGAGCAGGTTGAATACTTTGTTCCTCTTCAACATTCTGAGCAACTCTTCCTCATCCACAAGAACCTCTTCCTCGTCCCCGAATAGCAGTGGAAGGCCCAACTCTTCTCAAAGCCTCTAATTCTTGCCTCAATTTGGAATTCTCAACCTCTAAAAATGAGAATCCTTCATCGGTGACCGGTACCAAGGAAGTAGAAGATGAAGCTACAGACTTATACTGTGCCAACTCTTTCTGCAAATTGTTATTCTCTTGCTCCAGCAGCTCGGCGATCTGTCTGCATGCTTCGACTTCACCCTTTAGGGTTCTCTTTCTCACTTCATAGCCAACAAGCATCTTGTCATAACCTGTTTTAGCACTAAGTTGTTTGAGTTTCTTCTCATACCCTTCGCGTAAAAGAACTGAAGACTCTTTATACTGATGCTGAAGTTCATCGAGAGTACCTTGTAAGTCTTCAATCATCTCGTAGTAAGCCACATTGTTGGCCACAGCTCGGTCAAGTAAGTCTTTCAAGTACCGGTAAGCTTCTACTGCCTGCTCTGAAGCATCATGATCGAGGATGTCAGCAACTTCTGATACACTCAATTCTGTGTGACCAGCCTTATAATATTCATGACATTGCTGCATCAGTTTTGTATCATTGGCAGGCAGCAATTCGATTCTAGCCATAAACTAGTAAAGAAGAGAAGGCAAGATTTAATAAAAGAAGCAGACAGAACATCAACAACATAGAGGAACAAAAAGGGTGATTTTTATTACATCATCAAAAGGAGTACAGCGTTCAGAATACAGAGTACAAGTAAAAGAAAAACAGAAAGAGAATACCGAACAACTTCACACCTTTTCCTTGTCTCCCAAGACTTTCTCGGGAGGCTGGGACGAGGTGCTTGGTTGCTCGGTGGGAACAATGAGTTGGTTGGCAGAAGTTGGGACTTGTTCAGGAGGAGCAGGCAAAGATGAAATCTCCTCGGTGGCTGTCTGATTGGGTTGTGGAGCAAGGACTTGATCACCCACTGTCATTAAAGACTCCTCGGATGCAACTTCGTCTTCATCCTCATCTTCAATTCTAGGAGGAGGACGGGGAAGATGTTGTTGAAATAGCTCAGAGTCCTCGTTCACCTTCAATTCTTACAGGGCAACAACCCAACCATCTCGGAAGTATTTCAAACTCCCATACTGCACCTGGGTCATCATTGCTGTTACCCCCCTGTCCCATCCTTTATCCCAACCAGTACGAAAAGATTTTTTCACTACCACTTTTCTCTTCATTTTCTCCGAGGAGAGCTTCTCAGATAGAAGATCCTCGGAGGCTTTCAACTTGGCCTCCACCTCCTCCTTCTGGCGATTTACTTCTCGCAGAAGGGTTAGCTCTTCCTCAGCCGACTTCAACTTATTTTCAAGATCCCCAAAGTTTGTAAGCTTCTCGGCATATTTCTTATTCTCTCTCTCCAAGTCTTTTATTTTGTTTCCCAACTGCACCTTCTCTGCCTCAGATGCAACCAACTTCTTCTCCCATTCACCCCTATCCTCGTCGTATTTTTGACGGGAATCCTTCAAAGACTGGGCCAAACCCAGAAAAGCATCCTCCACTCCAGACGAGGAGCTAGAAGCCTTGAGTTCTTCATATTTCTTCACTATGGTGTTAAAACAACTCACCAGCTGAAAAAGAAGGTAATGATAAGTCAGTGCCGAGATACATATATTGACTGAAAGAAAGAAAAATTCAGGATAAGAGAAACTTACTGAAGCAATGTGATGAGTAGCTAGGGATGTCAGCATATCCCTATACATGTTTTCTTTAATTCCTTGGACTTTAGGAATAGTCCAAGTCTTTACCGAGCTCATTGCAGAACTCAGGGGAATAATGGTTGGAACACCAGCTCCACTAGCTTGGAGCTGGGGAATGGTTTCAGAAAATCTAACCGAGGAGGATTTCTTCAATCTCCTCAGTTGCACTTCAACAGTTTCAACAAAAGAGGAACTTTTGGTTGGGGAGATGGTGATCACTCCTGCTGGTACATCCTTCTTATTAGAAGCCACTGGAGGCTTCTCGGCAGCCTTCTGAGGAGCAACAGAAGTGGTGGCATCTACTTTCTTTGTCCCCTTTGGGATGTCATTCTTGTTTATTTTTCCATCTCCAGCAGAGGAAGTCTCCTCAAAGATGGAAGGAACTTTTCTTTTGCCCATTTTCTGACTCAAAGGAATATGATAGTCTGGTGAAGAATCCTCAGAAGCTGGCAATGGTTCACTAATGCTGACCACAGGACGAGCAGTAAAGGATGATGTATAGCTCCTGTACTACAACAAGTATGAAGCAGACCTGATGTGCTCATCTTCAACTTTCTGATGCAAACTCCAGATATGTTTTAAATGCTTGATATTAACTTCTGTTTCTTTTGGAGTTTTTCTCTTACTGTCAACTGCAAACAAATACATAGTGAAATATCAGTCATACATTTTATCAAATATAATGAAATCATAATTTCAGAAAGAAAATAAGATGAAACTAACCTATCCCATTGCCACATGGAGGGCATTTGGGACCTTCATATAATTCGTCTCCAACCAAAGGGGCATGTTGCCAATTTTTGATAACTACCCCATGTTCAAAATAATCCCTATTAGCATCAGGGAGATTGACTACTAAAGCCCTATTCAAAAATCTAGTTTTTAGATAATAAACATTGTTTAGAACAGCCCATCTGTAACAATACATAATCTCAGGAATTCCTATACGAGTTCCATGAGTTTGATTTAACCTATACACCCCATTAACTATTCTCCATGTGTTGGGGGCTATTTTTGCAGGGACAACATCGAAATACTGACAGAACTCTAAGCACAGAGGGTTTGGTAGAAAAGAAAATCCACATTCAGCAATAAAGAGACTGGGGAACCAATGGCCCTCAGCCAAATTAAAATAATTTGAAAGCTCAGAAAGATCCTCCAAAGTTACCCAAGACGGAATAGAGAAATCAGAACGGAGTTTCTCAAGAGATTCAATAATATCAACCATGGTGAATAAAAGAAATGAAGAAGAAGGAAGAAGATCTTACAGGAAAAAGGGAGATCTGTTGACAACGAACGAAAACAAGGATGAACGCACAAGAGAAAGAAAGACTATGGAAAACTCGAAAGCAGAAATTGGAAAAGGTAGAAGACGGTGATATTGTCTATGAAGTTTAAATACTTTGACTTGGGAAACGGCGAAAGAAATGATTACAAAAAGGAAACCATTATGCTACCGGCGGCTAAAAGGACAAAAAGTACACGAAGATCGAAGCGCTTATAAAAATGCAAAAAGGCGGATTCTGCGAATTTGGAAGGAAATTCAAAATACGGAGAAATGTTCCTAAAAACGAGGAAGGTCATTTAATATTGCCATATACCGAGAAATAATGTTCCATACTCCTCAAAGTTCGAAATATGAAACATTGGGGGCTTCTGTTGATACCAAAATTAGTATGCTGATATAGACGAATCACAAGAAGACACGTGTCGATCTACGTGGCATAATAGCAACAAGGAAGTCTATTTCCCCGACCAAGTTAGACTCACTCCGAGCAACAAGTATACTCCGAGGAACTCCAGCTCTCCGAGGAACTCCAACGCTCCGAGGAACTCCAGCTCTCCGAGGAACTCTTGAGCGACAAGCAACTAAGGCGGTTCGAGCTGCATCTCGACCACAGCATTGATTGCCAGATAATCAACAGTTTAACTATTCATTGAATGATTATCATCTTGACGCACACGCTTGAAGAGAATTAAATGAATTACCCTTTCATATGTATATTATTTAATGTATCACCCTTTCAGATTATAGCCTCAAGGCTATTAATATATTGTATGACCCTCATTCAAAGGGGGGATCGGAATTTCTTGATAGAACTTGTAATCGAGAATTCCCAAAACATTCAGCAATAACATAACAGTGGACGTAGGCCATTCTTATAAGGCTGAACCACTTTAAAATTCTTTATCTCATTTATTTATCTGTGATTGAATAATTAGAGTAATCTAATTTTTTACATCAACAGTTATATTGGCTTAAAGTTACCTTGGGTAGATACCGAAAGCGGCAGAGACTTCAGGGTGTGTTTTTAATTAATTTTGACGCGTGCTTGATATCTTATTATTGGCCAACATTTGTTGTCTTCTGATTGGTAGAGAGTGTGTTTCTTTATAGAGAGGGAACCAACGCCTATTTTCAACCCTTGGATAATTTTTTATCAGCGATCTGCATGCGCCCTTTCATAATCCCTGTGAACCCCATATGAACCAATCAGGAGAGTTTTAATCACCGCATATCGTGAACCCTTGGATCAAAGTCAATCAACCTTGACTCAATCTGAACCCTTGATTTTAAACGTTATTCTCGAATGTTCTCAGCCTCCTATAAAAGGACCCCTTCACTCAGCCTTCGGAGACTTTTGCCATTTCGTCCTTTTGAGAGAAAAAAGAGAGTAGAGAGAGAAGATAGAAAAGAGAGATAAGAGAGAAACCAGAAGAGAGAGAAAGAGTTAGAAACCCTAACCCTAAATCGTTCAAACCATTTTTCAAACCTAAAACTCTTTTCAAACTCCTGTATATCCCAAACACAAACTTCAGTGTTTGAGTGTTTTTGTGAGTTGGTTTGTGTAGTTGGTTTGTAGCTGTAACCTCTTTGTTCTTTAGATCTTGTGTCCAACTTAAACATTATTTCTTAGATCTATTTTCTTCTTTATAGAAATTTCAGATCTGAGTACTTCATGTTACATTACACTTAGTTTCATATTTTGTTTCTCATCTTGAGAAATATATTGTTGATTCTTTTCTATAAATTTTTTTGAAACTTTGAAATCATAAATAATGTTTTATGTTTCTAGTTCTCTTGAAACAAACCTTTGACCTAGTTTGGAATCACTCTTGGTGATTTTCAATCTCAAAAATCTTTTCAAAACTAAGATTGATTATGATCTTGATACGTCTTCTGATCAAGATAGTCGTGGATTATGGGATTGTTATAAAGGTCAAATAAGGTTAAGTTTTATGAGAAGAGAGAAAAAGAAAAATCACAGCATATAGTCTTATATGTAATTTGTTAGGACTGGTTGTACATAATAAGTGTGTGTGTGTGTGTGCATGCATGTGTTAGAAAGCACATCCACAAACACTTTCACCCTACCACACTAAAAGTGTTGGTAATAAGATCTTGAGAACAAGTGTTGACGTAAAGAACTTGAACAAATTGGAAGTTATCAAACTGGGAGGACAACATCAACAATCAAAACTGCAGAGAAGTTATAAGGACACCAGAGGGTACATTACTAAACTTATATAGGTATGAGTTGTATGAATGTTTGTTAAATAGTTTGTAACTATTAAAATTAGTTTATAGTGGAATTTTTGGTTTACTCCGTAGAGGGAGTCGTGGATGTTTCCTCAGTTGGGTGAGGTTTTACCATGTAAAAATCTTGTTTTTAATTTTTCTACATTTCCTCATCTCATTCTTAGTGGTGCTGGGTTTAAAGTTTTTTTTAAACTATTTTATTATACATGTTAACCAAATCTTGAACAGATCTCGTACATACTTTTGTTAAACACATCTTGTGTTCTATTAGTTTTTGTTTTTAAGAAAAGAGTTTCTTCAAAAAACTGTTCGGAGTTACTTAAATAGTTTAATTTTATTAAACAACTTTAGTAACAGATTTTCAAGAAATGCTCCTCAAGCAGGGGATATTAAAGAGCAACCTGCCCCTCGCAGGATCAAATCTGAAGTTCGACATTCAAATCCTAAGGCTCGCCCAGAATGAGAAGCTTCGGAGGAAAGCTAAGGACCAGCCAGGTCCACACAGGTCTCCAGGCTAATCAACACCTATGAGGTCAGGCTCTAAGAGTAAGAGGAGGCAGCTCACAAGCAGGAAGAGGAGAATGCTCGTCTCAAAAGAAGATTGGAGAAAATGGAGAGAGAACTCCATCGTATCACCAGGAAACGATAATATCGCACTCCTAGCCCTCAGGCAAGAAAGTCTCGTAGCCTAGGAAGTAGACCAAGACGTGGATCTCAAAGATTTGAAGAACTTAGGTCGGATGATGACTTGCTCTAGTAATAGCAACCAGCTTGCCGTTACGGGAGTCTAGGTCGGGGAAATGATGAGATACATAATTTGGTCCAGAGAGAAATTGACCAATACCCAGCGCATCGGGGTGCCAGATCGACCAGAGAGCTAGCCAAGCGAGCACTCAGGACCCAGATGAAATCCCCTTATTAAGGGAGATAGAATAAGAAGAAGCCCTCAAGAAGTTCACGATCCCCATATTTAAGATTTACTACTGAAGATTGATCATATCGACCATTCTAGGAAGTACAGGCAAGCCATGACCCTCTGGAACCACAAGGATTCACTAATGTGCCGGATCTTTCCCTTGAGCTTTCACGATGTGGCCCAGAAGTGGTTCGAGAGACTCCCTCATAGATCGATTAAGAGCTTCGAGTCCCTGGTAGATCTCTTCAGAGATAACTTCATTACTAGTAGCTCCCATCCAAATAGGATGGATGCCTTTTTGACAATGAAGAAAACGCCTCAAGAGAGCCTTAGAGACTATACGAAAAGATATTGGGAGTTGTTCAACAAGGTTGAGGACTACTTGGAGCAGGACGCTGTGGCATCCTTTAAGATTGGCCTACCCAACTCTTGCCTCTTGCACCAGTCCCTCACTAAGAAGGAGGCCATGACCATTGATGACCTAATGGCTCATATTGAAAAATATGCCAAAGTTGAGGATGTGACCCGCCTTAGTGCAGGGGAGAATGGTCGCGCCAAGTTCGCCGACAAGATCAGAAACAAAGCTGAGAACCAAAAGAAAGGAAGCAAAAATGGGGGCAAGAGTGGCTCCACAAGTGGAAAAAAATTATGCTTCAAAAGCATTTCAGGCACTGAACACTGTCTTTAAAGAGCCAGTCTATAAGATTCTGGCAAAGATCAAGGACAAGTCATTCGTTAAGTGGATATGAAAGATGGGAGGAGACCCCTTAAAAAGGAACAACACACTGAGATGTACTTTCCACAAATAGGGTGGGCACAAAATCGAGCACTTCAAGGTTCTCAAGTCTCACCTTGAAGAGTTAGCCCAAACTAGACATTTGAACGAACTTGTAGAGAAGAAGGCATAGAAGGTCGCTGTGAATGGAGACTCGAGGCCTGACAATGTGCTCGAGGAGGATGTTGTCCATGAGTTCACAGTGATTCATAGGGCATCGGATCTAAAGAAGATTCAAGGAAACTCACTCGAATGGAAGTTAAAAAGCTTACGGTAGTAATTCAAGATTTTCAAATCGATCCAGCTAAAACACTGGCAGGAAAGCATTGGAAAGCAGATGACGTCGACTACAACAAACACATTGTGTTCACGGATGAAGACCTACTGGGAGTAAGGACCCCACATCATGATTCCTTGATCATTACACTCAGGATAGCTAACTACGATGTCGATAAGTTGCTCGTCGACCAGGGTAGCTCATCCGAAGTAATGTATCTCGACATATTCAAAAAATTGAAGTTAAGCGTCGCCAACTTAAAAAAAGCCACCATCCCTCTAATTGGCTTCGCTGGTAAAGTGACCATACCTTTGGGAAAGATTGTATTTCTCGTAAGGGCAGGAAGTGTCTCCAAAATGATTATGTTTCTGGTGGTCGACATGGACTCACCCTACCAGGCCATCCTTGGCAGAGGGTGGATACCTGCAATGAAGGTCGTCCCCTCTACCTACCACTAGAAACTCAAATATGTGAGTGATCAAGGAGTGATGGATATCCATGGAGATCAGGAAATGGAGAGAAAGTGCTTTATAGCAGCCATCTGCCCAAAGTCGGAGAAGGTCGAGAAGGACAAGGAGAAGGTTGAAGAACAGGAAGATTTGATACCTTCCAAATAGTAGCTAAAATATGGGAGACCTGGAGTGAAGGAGACCAGGATCCTCCCCTCTGAGCGGGTCATTGAGAACTTGGAGGAAGTCGCATCCGATTGTAACAAGAAGGATAGGATGTTCTTGATCGAAGCCTCTCTTACGGATCAAGAGAATAAGGAACTAATATTACTGTTGCAAAATAACTTGGACGTTTTCACGTGGGAACCCTACGAGCTTCATGGGATTGATCCTAGTGTGGTTTGTCATCGGTTACACGTTGACTCAGCTTTCAATCCAATCGCGCAAAAGGCGCGGTGAACTATACACTCGAAAAGGCCAAGGCTGTGGAGAAGGAAGTGGAGAAGTTGTTGGATGCAGGATCGATACGGGAAGTTCAATTCCCTAAGTGGCTGTCCAACTCAGTAGTGGTCCTAAAAATCAATAGAAAAAAAGAGAGACTGTATTGACTTCACCGACCTCAACAGAGCATGCCCTAAAGACAGTTTTCCTCTCCCAAAGATTGACCAGTTGGTGGACATCACAACAACTTATGAAAGAATGAGTTTCCTAGACGCATACTCCGGGTATCACCAAACACCTCTACATGAGCCACATCAAGACAGGACAGCATTCATCACCACCGTCAGGTTGTATTATTCCAAGGTCATGACCTTTGGGCTAAAAAATGCAGGAGCAACCTACCAGCGGTTGGTCACCAAAATGTTTAAGGGACAAATGGGAAACACCATGGAGGTCTACATCGATGATATTCTCCTTAAGAGAAGGCATAAAGAAGAACACCTCTCAGACCTATCAAGGACCTTCGAAATCCTCAGGAAATACCGAATGAAGCTTAACGCAAGTAAGTGTTCCTTCGGTGTCCAGTCAGAAAAATTTCTTGAGTACTTGGTTAGAAAGAGAGACATTGAAGCCAACCCAAACCATATTGATGCCATCAATAAGGTCCAACCCCCCCCCCCCCCACGTACGATAACAGACGTGAAAAAGCTCAATAGAATGCTCGTCGTCCTGAACCTATTCATCTCAAAATCATCAGAAAGGTGCCAGTCGTTATTCCAACTTTTGAAGAAAAGAAAAAATGTAGAGTGGAATGATGATTCTTGAAGGCGCTAGAAGGACTCAAGGCTTACCTCAGTACACCACTGTTGCTCGTAATACCTTATGAGAATGACTCCATATACCTATACCTTGCAGTTTCCTATCATGCTATAAGTTCTGCACTAGTATGCAAAAGAACAGGGATCCATCACCCAGTCTATTACGCGAGCAAAACCCTATTGGACGCCGAACAGTGGTACCTACCCCTAGAAAAGATCGCCTTTGCACTAGTGGTAGCCTCAGGGAAATTGAAACAATACTTCGAAGCGCACTCCATCATCATCCTTACATCTCACCCCCTTAAAGCAATCCTGTGAAAAGCAGATCTGTTCGGTAGACTATCAAAGTGGTCAGTCGAGCTCGAGTGATTTGACATCCAATTTCAGTCAAGGAAGGAAATCAAGGGACAAGTCCTCGCCGACTTCATCGCAGAATTTATAGGATAACAAACTTGCGACCAATTTCAACCTATTGTTCAAAGGAAAAACCCCTCTACGCAAGGTGTTTGGTGACTGTTCGTTGACGGAGCCTCCAACTCCAAAGGGGAAGGAGTGGGCATCGTGCGGGTTACCCCCGAAGAAGTAATCCTCGAGCAATGAATTATGCTTGGATTTGAAGCCTCCAACAACGAAACAGAGTATGAAGCACTGATAGTAGGCCTATAGAAGGCACAGGCGCTGGGGGTAAAGCAACTCCAGGTGTTCAGCGACTCCCAGTTAGTCTCCAACCAGATAAGTGGAGACTTCAATGCGAGGGATGAGAGAATGGAGTCCTACCTCGCCGTAGCGAAGAAACTAATGTCTAACTTTGAATAGGTCAGCTTCCAATAGTTTCCCAGAGGACAAAATATCTATGCTGACACCCTAGCGACCTTGAGCTTAGCGATGAATTCTGACCTGAAGAGAACATTTCCGATTGACTTATTTGCCCAGCCAAGCATTACCCAGATCGAGAAACTAACAAACATAAATTATGTTCTCCATATTGAATTAGCCCCCAGTTGGATGGACCCCTTAAGGGATTATTTGAAACATGGCACCCTACTAGACGATAAGAAGGTCGCTCATAGATAAGAGTCAACGTCGCTCGCTTTCACTTATCTCCTAAGGGAAAACTGTATAAGAGATCTTTCATCGGTCCTTACCTCCAATGCGTTCACCCTAAGGACATCGAGAAAGTTCTGCACGAGTTCCATGAGGGAATCTGTGGGATTCATATTGGGGGCGGGTCGCTAGCTTTTCGAGCAATGAAGGAAGGCTACTGGTGGTCATGCATGTAGTAGGATTCTGGGATATATGCTTGCAAGTGCAAAAAATGTCAACTTCACGCTCCTATGGTTCACCAACCGACCAACGACCTAAAGCCACTTACTAGCCCATGAACTTTTGCCCAATGGGTAATGGACATCGTAGGCCCTCTTCCTACCGCTATCGGTGATCGCAAGTATTTGTTGGTCGCGATAGACTAATTCACCAAATGGATAGAGGCAGAGCCGCTAGGGAACATCAAAGATGCAGATATGATAAGATTCATATGGAAGAACATCATCACCCGCTTTGGGATCCCCAGTACCATCATCATTGACAATGGAACCCAGTTTGAAAGTGTCCTCTTCCAGGGTTCATGTAATGACCACGATATCAGGCACCATTTCAGCTTGGTGGCATACCCTTAGAGCAATGGACAAGATGAAGCTTCCAAAAAAATAGTGATTAATGGATTGAAGAAGCAATTGGAGTGAGCCAAAGGGGCATGGGTGAGCGAGTTACCACACATCCTATGGTCTTACCGCACTACCCCACGACGAGCAACTGGGGAAACACCATTCTCACTGACATATGGTGTGGAGGTAATCATTCCCTTAGAAGTTGGCCTCCCCACCATGAGGTCGACCCTGGTTGACCAAGGACAGAACGATGTAGCATTACTCGCTGAACTTAACCTATCTCAGGAACGAAGAGATCTAGCTTTAGTCAAACTAGCAGGCTATCAGGAACAGCTAGCAAAGCACTACAACAAGAAGGTCAATCCGAGAGCATTCCAAGTTAGGGACTACGTCCTAAGGAATGTTCTTGGAATTGCAGTAAAACCAATAGATGTCAAGCTAGGACCAAACTCGGAGGGACCATTCAAGGTGATAAGGGACAACCTACAAGGAGCCTATTACTTAGAAATGCTGGACGGCAGGGAGATACCTGGAGCTTGGAACGCAGCCAATTTGAAGAAATTCTACTTGTAGTTTTTTTTTTTTTTAAACTCAATGTTGAAATTTTCAATTCATTTCTGATTAATAAAGATTTGTTTGGCAGTGGCATTCTATGAAGTGTTGAATTTTCACAACTACATTATAATTCATGCACCTTTTCCAAGTAACAAGCTCCCCTCTTAATATACAAAACTAAGAAATTCTACTTCTAGTTTTATGTGTTGAACTTTTATACCAATGTTAAAATTTGTAATTCATTTCTGATTAATAAAATAGTATTTAGCAGTGGAATTATACAAAGTTTTGATTTTTTCTCAAATACTTTATAATTTATACACCTTTTCCAAGTTACAGGCTCTCCTCTTAACATATAAAAGCAGAGTATTACCCTCCTCAGGTTTTCATCATGAAACACGAACAATCTCCTAGCATTGCCCCTGGCAATATATGAAGACCTATAGGGGACTCTTAGGCAACTCGACCAACTCAGGTTGGTCACCAAACTATGTTTGGCTCAAAAAACCTGCTCAGGTAGAACATCCAACACTAGGTGTGTTCCCTCAATTGCCACACTTAGGCCTAAGGGAGTGTGACGACACAACCTAAAAGGTAAAGTGAGGTAGAATTATATCTTATAAGTATACAAGAATAGGGGGATACTCACTTAATAAAACAACTCTGCCTATATCAAATCTAGTCAACTAAGAAGAGCCCAAGATAGTCGAACAAGAAATCGATGAAGTAAAAAATACACTTGTTTAGTCGGCGAATCGCCTAAAAAAATTATTTTATTACATCATTGCAAGATAGTCATATTACATGTGCTGAATAAAATAAATCCTAATGAGGATTGGGTTTTCGAGCAAGATAGTCAGCCACTTGTGCTCTTCGGCCATCATCTGGGTGAGGAGCTAATTCCTCCTTGACTTCATTTGAATTTGGTTACAATAGCTCCCTGGGGATAGCATCTATGGGGACCCACTGATCATCCCTCCTGAATGGGTTAGGCATCAAAGTTGAGGGGGAGATCTCATGATGATACCAAAGGACAGAGTTCCTAGGGACCTACATCTCCCTAAGGGCACTCAACCATTCTCTAATAAAGGATGACTCTTCAACTCCCCCAACTTCATCGGAGCATCGGTCCAACCCTGATCGTAACCATCAGCCCACACTCGTCGAGGACCTTTCTTGAACAGATGCCTCAGCAAGGTAACATCCCTTTGAATACCGAAAGCTATCACGTATGCCCGGCGAACATCGCCTTGGAGATCAACAATGTACCTAGCTCAACCTCTGTCATCAGTATCAGCTCGCGGTCTAGACGATGAAGATGAACCACGTAGAACTCGAAGAGCAATGTTAGGTGCATTCTCCCTCAGTCGCGAGACCTCTCTCCTCAGGGCATCGTTCTCTTGCTAAAGTACCTCTCCAACCTAATTAACCTCGGAGGCATCCAGGAGTTTAGCCTTCAGAGCATCCACCTCTTCTTGAACAGAAGCGCCGATTTCCTCCATCTCTTGGAGGCTGTCCTCCATCTTGGCAATAAGCTCTGACTGATCCTTATACTCCCTATTTCTTGACCGAAGAGACTTTCCGATCCTTACGAAGGCTCTGCGAACTTGATTGCTCCAATCAGGTCCAAGAATTTTTCCTAACTGATAGATAGCAGGAATATAATCCTCAACATCGATGAGCTACAAACCATATAAGCATTAAAAAAAGTAAATAAATCAGTACGCATAATGGAATTGAATTTCATTTCATTTGAAGAAGGTTCAGAGTACATCAGCGAATGGAAAGAGTAACTGAAATACAAAAACTACAAAGATCTCCCTAAAGAAGACTAGATGGCAACCTCAGTCTGCTCTGAGGTCATTGGTTACTTCCACTTATTTGCAACAGCTCCAGGCACACCTCCCTCAGACAAAGCAGTCGCCATTCCCTTGTCAAGTGGAGCATCAGCAGCGATGGTCAAAACAACAGGGACACCTTCATTGGTAGTAGGGAGAGGCACCCCATCTACGATAGGCATGGTACCAGGGTCGTGCTTGTCAAAGAGTGTGGAGTCAATATCCACCTCGGCGGTGAGTAAGGCATTGTCCCAACCCTTCTTAAACTTGAGCCGACCAATAAAACCAATCTGGGCCTCAGCATCCTCGTACGCTGCGACCCATCCAGCGTTGTACGAGCTCTGTTTAAGGGTGGCCGCCTAAGATTCCACCTTCTTCACCTTCCCAGCAAGCACCTTATTCTCCTTTGCCAAAACTATCTTGCTCGCACAAACCAAGTCATAAGGCTGCCTCAATGATTAGGCATAAATTCTTCACATTTATCCCCTTTAATTTCGATATTTTTATGATTCCATGCGGTGTAAATAGCTTGGATTTGTCTCATATTTATGTTACTAACCCGTTTTGGCAAGTATTTCGTATTTTGTGTATCTCTTATGTTCTTTATAGGTATTTCATGCAAGAAAGATGGAAAAGAGAACTCAAACTAGTGAAACAAACCAAGAATTGGAGAGTTGAAGGGAATTTTCATAATTTTTCAGCCTTATCCTGGAGGTGGGGCCAACAGGAAAGTTGAAGAGCTTTTAATTATAAGAACACTAGAAAAAATGGCACCTCATTTCGAGCTACGGTGAAGAAGTTATGCCCATTTGAAGTTGAGAAAGAAATCAAAGAAAAAAGCTGTAAGACTGAAACCGAAACGAACCTGAGGAAAAAGAACTGGTTCGCCCATTTGTCACTCACCACATCCGTAACAAAATTAGTCACGCTTTCTAAGTGTGACAAATTGCGAGAAACGGGATTTTTATTTTGTGCTTATCTTTTAGCCAAAAGAGCTTTATGTTTTGGGGACTCTTCTAAACGACCTCTAGCCTATATATTTATTCATTAGGACTCTTTTTATTCAGATTTCATCCATTAAAATCTCCATAACAAGTAGGAACATCTAGGAGAAGAATCTATATACTTTGCACCTTTAATTCAAGAGTTTTTTGAGTTTTTCATCAATCTTTGATTTCTTCTTGCATGGTCTTGTTCTTCAATCTTGGTAACTTTTATTTCTAGCACTTTTATTATTATTTCTCATGTTTAATCTCCCTTTCCATGCAATTATAAATTCATGCAATGTAATTAATTCATGCATAGTTAGGTTTAATATGTCTAGCTAAATTCTTTATGGTTGGGATGCATGAACTCAACCCGATGTGATAGTTGCGTGTGTATAAACTTAATCCTCTAAATTTAAGAATTTATTATGACCGTATTGCGTAGCAAACACAATCGTTGTAAATCTTTGGATCTCGTTTGCTCCAGGGTAATCGGGATGCTTTAGAATGTAATGCGAGTGTCACTATTGTGTACCGCTTTACTCGTCCTCTGATTTTGTATAGTGCGGGATTGAACCTCATATACGTAATTCTTAGGAGTACTAAAGTCTAGGTCTGATAAATCACTTAAATTTACGACTAGTTTTATACCAGAAATACTCTAGGGTTGAGGGATTGTATTCCCGACCTGTTTTTTTCATCATATAATTCAAGTTTTAGTTTAATCATCTTCAGTCTTTTAAGTAATTTAGAGTAATTGCATTTAGTTGTAGTTGTTTCATCATTCAAATCACTTTTTCCTTATTCTTATAGTTGAAGTTAGGGTTAACAGTCTTACCTTTGTCGTCATGTTCACTCGTCCTAGTTCCCTGAGAATTCGATACCCAGACTAGCCACTATACTCCACAAGAGTGTAGTTAATGTTTAGGTTTTTGTATCGCGGTTGGAAGCCGATAACAATGATTAGCGCATTTACACGGATGCTCGGTTTTCACGTCGATCAAAATGGCACCGTTGCCAGGGAATTAGGTAGACTTTAGGTTAGGTTGGTTAATCCTGAATTTGACCTTAAAAAAAATCAAAAAAAAATCAAAAAAAAAATTCAAAAAAAAAATGATGAGTATTACGAGGGAGATGCTGGATGATAGCGAATGGCAAGGTATAATAGATGAATTCCTTCGTATTAACCATCCCTCCAAATCATAGAAGCCTTCAGAGGAGAGTGATAGAGAGTATTCAGATAATGAGCAAGAAAGAGCGTTAGGAGATATGAGCCTAGAGGACTTTGAGAAGGAATTCCGTCCGGTGGATGGGAGCTACACAATCGAAGTCCAATATCTATTAGGCTCATTTTTTGACTTAGAAGAGAGTGCATGGAAAGATAGTAGGGGTGATTTCCTTCTTTGTGACCATCCACCCATGCCATTGGAGTTCTTAGATGCAATCAAGGCCATGGTTAGAGTATCGTCCGATTTAGAGCTCGATCCATGCATTATCAAGTTTAGGGACAATCTATCCCATTCCAAAATTCACTTCGATATTCTCTCCAAGTCGGACCATTTGTGCTACAAGGTGATTGTGCACCTCGTTGACTTCACTCACCTTATTCATCATATGCCTCGAGGTGTTCAGTTTTTCTATTGGGTCGACTCCCAATTGTTTCGACTTTTGGTTTACGATGGGAGGAAGACGAGTGAGACAAGAAGAGCACCATTCCCCATGAAAGGGTTCGGGTGAGTTTATATAGAGAGATGAGAGGTCGTTGCACCCCCGGCGCATATGGGGTGATTTTTGTTGTATTTTTTTAGTCATGTATGAGTGTCATATAGTGTCTTGGAGCATTTTGATAACTTGCTTGTTTTATTTGTCGCACTTATTATTTTTCTTCTTTAGATTTTAGTCCCTTTGATTGAGGACAATGCAAAAGTCTAAGTTAGGGGGGGTGATAAGTGCGTCTTTCTAAAACTTCACAAATCTTTAAAATGCCAAAAAAAAAAGTTTGACAAAGCCAAAAATATTTTTCTTCAAAATAAATGAAAATTGGAATTAAAAGCTTCAAAAATGTCACATTTTTTATGTCTCAAGTTGTAAAAATCCAATGCACAAAGCCAAATTTGACCAAAGATGGAAATTGAAAGAAAATTGACGACTTAACGAATAAGTGTGGCGATTAATCAACCCGGTGAGATTTCGAGCCCATCGATTTTTTTGAGTTTTTAAATCAATCCGAGTTTATGATTAACTCAATGTTCTTTTCAGCATTTTAATAAGTCGTTGATGATCTCTATTTTATTGTTTTGATCGGTTATGGGAAATGTGTGAGATATTATCTTGAATAATGTGCAATAAAATATCTCTAAACTAAATTCATCTCGAGACGCATATGGTAATGTAACTAGCAATTTGAACAATGAAGTAGGCCCTCGTTTGTCACCCAAAAATATTGGCCATAAAAAGTTGTGAAAAATCATCCCTTTTCTAACCCAAATTTGAGCTGAATAATTTTTCCTTTCGTTTGACAACCCGAAAAATCCAAATAGCCCGGAATTGTGAAAAATGGAAAAATTCAGAATTTAAGTCCGAAAACTGCAACAAAAAGGGGCAAGAAAAAAAATAGAAAAATGCTCAACAAAAATAGCAAGAAAAATAAAAATAAAAATAGAAAAATGTAAAAAAAGAAGAAAATGAGCAAAAGCCCGAAAAAGCACTAACGGACATCATAAGCAAAAATTTTCCAATTCTGAAATTCTTAACCTTTTTCAATTTTACCCAATACACCTTTTACCCATAAAAGTCCTAACCGAGTCCAAAATTGCAAAATTGGTTACCGCGTGGAGAGCTAAAACACCAACAGATAATAAAAAAGATAAAAAATGTGAATTAGAGGTAATGTTCCCGTTTCTTATATCCGGAATCCTTTGATGAGATCCGATTACCATAAAATTTGTGTCCTTCTACTTGTGTCCGTGAACTTGGTTCCAATACATTTACTCTTATAAATCATGCACACCGAGAGAATAGTCACATTTCGAGTTATTCATTTGTGAGATCATCCCGTGAGATTTTGAAATCAAAACAAATTTTCGAATAAGTAATGTAATGGTCAATCGGTGGAAATTCGGGTTAAATTTTTGGCTTCGCACACACGCACTATGATTTGAGACTCTTGAACATGATTTGATGATGACTATTTTCGGGAAAAGTTTGAATTATACACTTGTTATGTATTTTGAATTTTCTTTGAGTCGAATTTTGTGGGTACATTCACTACAAACCCTCACGAGACAACACTCGTCCTACTAGGGTAACCAACGGGTTTAACAGCTTGCTGCATACGCTAAATGCAATCGTTTGCATGCGAAAGAGGTATTTTATCCCAATAAAGTATTTAGAAGAGTTGGGACCTTTATTCTTTTTCTTTTACATTGCTCGGGGCGCACTAAGTTCTAAGTTAGGGGGGTTTGATTAGGCATAAATTCTTCACATTTATTCCCTTAATTTCGGTATTTTTATGATCCCGTGCGATGTAAATAGCTTGGATTTGTCTCATATTTATGCTACTAATCCTTTTTGGCAATTATTTTGTATTTTGTGTATCTCTTATGTGTTTTACAGATATTTCATGCAAGAAAGATGGAAAAGAGAACTCAAAATAGTGAAAGAAACCAAGAATCAGAGAGTTGAAGGGAATTTTAGTAATTTTGCTGCCTTATTATGGAGGTGGGGCCAATTGGAAACTTGAATATCTTTCAATGACAAGAACACTGGAAAAAATGGCACCTCAATTTGAGCTACGGTGAAGAAGTTATGCCCATTTGAAGTTGAGAAAGAAATCTAAGAAAAAAGCTGTCAGACCCAAACCGAACCGAACCTGAGGAAAAAGAACCGATTCGCCCATTTGTTACGCACCAGATCCATTACAAAATTAGTCACGCTTTTTAAGTGTGACAAATTGTCAGATACGGGATTTTTATTTTGTGCTTATCTTTTAGCCAAAAGAGTTTTATATTTTGGGGACTCTTCTAAATGACCTATAGCTTATATATTTAGTCATTAGGTCTCTTTTTATTCAGATTTCATTCATGAAAAAGCTCCATAAAAAGTAGGAACATCTAGGAGAAGTATCTACATATTTTTTACCCTTAATTCAAGAGTTTTTCAAGTTTTTCTTCAGTCTTTGATTTCTTCTTACATGGTCTTATTCTTCAATCTTGGTAACTTTTATTTCTATCACTTTTATTATTATTTGTCATGTTTAATCTCCCTTTCCATGCAATTATAAATTCATGCAATGTAGTTAATTCATGCATAGTTAGGTTCAATATGTCTAGCAAAATTCTTTGTGGTTGGGATGCATGAACTTAACCCGATGTGATAGTTGCATGTATATAAAATTAATCCTCTAAATTTACGAATTTATTATGACTGTATTGCGTAGCAAACACAATCGTTGTTGATCTTTTGATCTCGTTTGCTCCAGGGTAACCAGGATGCTTTAGAATGCAATGCGGTGTCACTATCGTGTACCGCTTTACTCGTCCTCTAATTTTGTATGGTGTGGGATTGAACCTCATATACGTTATGCTTGGGAGTACTAAAGTCTCGGTCTGATAAATCACTTAAATTTAGGATTAGTTTTATACCAACAATACTCTAGAGTTGAGGGATTGTATTCCCGACCTATTTTTCTCATCATATAATTCAAGTTTTAGTTTAATCATCTTCAGTCTTTTAAGTAATTTAGAGTAATTGCATTTAGTTGTAGTTGTTTCATCATTCAAATCACCTTTTCCTTATTCTTAGAGTTGAAGTTAGGGTTAATAGTTTTACCTTTGTCGTCACGTTCACTCGTCCTAGTTCCCTGAGGATTCGATACCCAAACTAGCCACTATACTCCGCAAGAGTGTAGTTAAAGTTTAGGTTTTGTATTGCGGTTGGAAGCCTATAACAACGATTAGCATATTTACACGGATGCTCGGTTTTTACCTCGATCACTCAGTTCTTCAGGCTCCTTGGTCACCTCCTCCTTCGCTTTGTTGAGTTGGACCAAGTAGAGGTCAGAAGACTTTTAGCAGAACTAGCAGTCTTCAAGCTGACCTCCAGCTCGACATTTCTCTTTTCCCACTCAGCGTTCTTCCTCGCCAGCTCATCGCGGCTGCGATAGAGGACAATGAAATCAGAAATAAACAGCAGAGAAAAGGAAAACATTAGTAGAGAAAGCATTACAAGAGAACATAAGTGAAAACAGGCTAACTAAGGCTAGCCCCTGACTCGCCTTCAGGGCTAACTGGTCGGTCCCTATGTTTGTCGACCTCTGACGATCAGCTGGCAGTACTTCCCTCCCAAGCACCGCCGAAGCTAACTGAGGGGTAAGAGTAATAGAATCCCCCTTATCCAGAGCAGACACGGGCACCAGAGACTGTCCCACCTTTCTCCTCGCCTCTTCTATCCTTCCCTCTCCTTCCTCTCCCTCTCTTCCACCTTCTTCTTCTCTTCCTTATTTCTCTCCTTCTCTCTCTCCAGTTCCTCCTCCTCCTTCTTTCTCTCCTGCTCGTGAGCAACAGTCTGGGAGCCATCCCATCTCCCATATTTCTGCTTCTTCAATCACCGAGAAAGAAGCACGTTGTCTTCATCATCATCTCGAATAAAATTCTTCCTCGAAGGAGCCATATCTTCCACGCTAGAGCTACTTGAATCCCCTGAAGACTCCTCGGCCTCTGAACCCTCTTTCGAGCTGGAAGACTGTAAGGACACAAATTTCCAATTCAGTCCTTTGTAGTTTTGGCTTAATTCCAGATAAAAACGTTTCAGTCATAGGATAGAGTTATTGACCATCCTTCAAGCCTATGACATGCTTGAGTTGAAGACGTAGCGGCTAAGATAGTAAAGCTTTATCAAATGTCGTGTGTATTGTTCCTCGTTTCTACATCATCAACATGGTTCCATTACTCATAATCTATGAATGCATTTTAATATATATATAGGATCTTGGAACAATATTTATATGGGTGTACTTTATTTTTAAACTATTGTTTATTTTCGGAAAGTTTCATTAAAACTTTAAAATAAAGTTTATGGGCTAAAATTGAACTTTTATACATTCTGAAAAGTCGTTCGATATTGTCATTTGAACTAGTTTTTCGTTCAAATAAGAATATCGTTCGAACGATGTTTTGCCAACGAGTTCCCTGATTGGCCACTGGAACATCATTCGAATTGTCGTTCGAACGGGAATGATGTTCGAACGAGAATTCCAACGAGTTTTCTAACGACTTCATATTTTATACACTGGAACATCGTTAGAAGGGTCATTCGAACGAGACTTCATTCGAACAAAAATCTCGTTCGAACGAGATTTGGCAGGAACAGTTTATTTGGTAGTTTTAAGCAGTTTTTACCACTTTTCCTACTTCTTTCCCCACTATCTTTTTGCCAAAATAATTAAGTGCGGGAACCAACTTTTTCTATCAACTTTTTCACTATCCTCCATCTCCTAGAGAGAGTTTTGAGAGTTCAATCTTCCAAGAAAAAGTTCATGTTTATGAGTGTCTATTGTTCAAGAATATTAAACACTCTTGTTCTCACCCATATTGTTTATTCCATGTTTCAATAAATATACATCTTGCTTGGAGTGTTTGGCACCGAGTTTTCTCTACTGCATTGAAGAGATTGTTTGGGTTTACTTTTAAATCTCTCAAAGAAGAAGAGTTTGTTTTGTTGTGGCATTCTCACATAGTGAAAGGCTCCATGTGTGGTTGACAGTATACCTAATGTCTCACTGGTGAAGACCACGATTTCGATGGAGCTCCGGGGTTGTCAACTAGGCGGAGGTGTTTACAAGAAGACGTGTCAAGGCTTGAAAGAGGTTGAGTCGAGGAAGTAAGTCATCTGTCTTGTAATTGTAAAACCATACTTAGTGGACTTAAGGCTAGGGCTGTGCAAGATTTTTTTCCCATTGTGAGCTTTTTCTCACACCTCGCGGCGTAGTGATTCATTGTTTAATTTTATCTTTTTCATAATTCACCTAGAACGCATGCTTAGGTAAAAAGATAAAATTTGGTTTATATCACTACTTAATTATATTGGCGCTAAACAAATTTGGGTATTGTTTAAGTTAATTTAATTCAAGTCATCACTTAATTTAATAAAATTGGTTTGGCCTAATTTGGTAATATTGAAAACATGACTTAGGCAAATTTCTAGGACTTGAGTTGAGTTAATATTTGATTTAAGTGAAATTAAAATTTGTGTGGATTTAATCTTACTTCACTTTGTTTAATTTTAATTTGAAAAAAAATTAAAATTAGTTAATTTGTTTAATTGAACCATCTCCACTTCCGCATCTCATAAAAGGAATTATTTTTTCGTAGTAAAGTATTTAAAAATTGGGGGCCTATCTCATTTTCAAATTGGTATCAGAGCGGAATCGCTAAATTATTGCGTTTTAGATCCTTTAAATATTTTTGCTAAAAATGAAATTTTTCCCGTTTTCAAAATTTCCTATTTTTGATGGTTCTAATTACGCGTATTGGAAAGCGCGAATGAAATCGGCACTAAAATGTATCGACGAGAGAGTTTGGTTATCCATTGTTAATGGGTGGTCCCCACCTACTCATTTAGTAGATAATGAGCGTGTTCCCAAACCCGTCGATAGATGGAGTGAGAATGAATTCAAATTATGTAATTTTAATTATCGACGATTAAATGCCTTATTTAGCACGGTCACACCGGATGAATTCCGTCGCATTATGACGTGTGAAACCACTAAAGAAGCTTGGGATATTTTATAACTCACTCATGAAGGTACTAGTGTCGTTAAAGCTTCGAAACTCCAAAACCTCACCACTCAATTTGAAACCATCAAAATGAACGAAAAAGAAACTTTTGATGAATTTTATGCTAGACTTTCCGATATTGTTAATTCATCTTTTAATTGGGGAGAGAAAATACTCGACAATCGAGTAGTAAAGCAAATTTTAAGGTCCCTACCTGATAGATTTATTCCAAAAGTGACCGTTTTAAATTATTTACCAACTTTAGCCTCTACGAAATTAGAAGAGCTCGTAGGTGATTTACAAACCTATGAACTAGATATGTTTCCCTCCAAAACTGAAAAGAAAATAGATAAGGGCGTTGCTTTGAAAGCCCGACAGGAGGAAAAACAAGTAGTAAGAGTGAAAGTGATCGTGACTCGGAAAATATGGCTATGCTTGCTAGAAAGTTTCTAAAATTTCTTAAATTTAACAAAGATAAATTTAAAAATGATTTTAAGAAATTTGAAAAATCTACGCATGAAAAAGCTGAGAAGATCCCTAAAACTATTAATGAAAATTTAAATAAGGACGAGTCAAATAGGTGTTATGGTTGTGAAGGGTATGGCCATAGGGAAAAAGAGTGTCCCACTAAACTAAGGAGAGATGGTAAGCAATCAATTTCTTTTAATGTAACCCTTAGTGATAGTGACAATGAAGAGGGACCCAATTCCTCCTCTAAGCCCAACATTGTGGCTTTTATGGCTAGTCATGTGAGTGATAGTGAGCACTCTTAGATTGATGAAATTTTAACACATGACACTTCCAAGGTCAAAGTTTATGATTCCCTTATTTTTTATGGTAGTGAGAGTGGAGAAGAAAGAGAGAGTGAAAGTGAAAATGAGGTTGATGTGAGTTAACTTCAAAATGCGTTTCATGAACTTTATGAAGAATCTATTAAATTAAAAAGAGCTAATTTGAAGTTAGAAGCGTGTTTAAGATAGCGTGTCAAGGTCATTGATGATAGTGTGTTGGTTGAAGACCTTAGGACACGTGAGAGAGCTCTTCGTGAGAAGACTGAATATTTAGAAGGCGAAAGAGATAGCCTTAAAAGTTTAATGGAATCCTTGAAAAAGGAGCTTCTCATGTTTGAAGAGCGCAATGTTTTATTAGAGTCTAATATTATAGAATTAGAAAATAAATTGAAAGACTCTAGTAAAGTCAAATTTGATGTGGAGTGTTGTTCAGAAAAATTAGATAAAATATTAGGAACGGTCCAAATAAAAAATGACACTTGTGGTTTAGGCTTCGATATTTGTAGTGAATCTACTCATAAAGCCAAAACCCATGTTTTAGGATAATCACCTAGGAAATCCCTTAGAGATAAATCCTTAGGTACCAATTTTTGATATGTTTTTACTTGTGCACATTATGGTCGAAAAGGTCATCTTAAGAAATTTTGTTTTGATCTTAAAATATTTTCTAGAAAATCCCAACGTAAGGCAACCAAGGTAGTCAAGATTCCTACATCCCAAGATAGTCACTCATCATTAGTTTGGATTAGGAGATCCGACTTGGTAGCTTTACCAGATAGGCTATTTGATTCTCATTTACTTTCACATGCTTCCTCCCTTGCAAAATCTAAAGGTTGAATGTGTTAGTTTTATTTACATACTTTAGCTTTTGTGCCTCATGCTATATCATCATGCTAATTGTATGCTTGTTTTAGTCATTTTCTAATCCATGCTCCATGCTTAATCACATGCTAGAATAATGATTGTTGTTTATCTTTTGTATTATACTTCTTTCATTTTAGTTTGCATTAAATGAAAAAGTACAAAAAGATTTTTGTTTATCATCTGGGTTTTTATCTTTTAGTAATTTAGGCTTAATGAAAAATACAAATGATTTTTGTATGTCTTTTGAGTAAATATTTTGTTTTTGGTTAAAACTTGTGAAAAACTCAAAAAGATTTTTTTGTGTGTATTTTAGTTTGACACACTTTACATGGCATATACTTCTATTTGAATCTCATCTTTTACGCTCCCATGTGGCTAGAACTTTTGGTTAAGATTGTCAATACTTAAAATGTTCTTTACAATGCTTATATGGAGTAGTTGGATTTTGTGTTGATTAAATGGATTCTACTTTTTATATGTCTCGATTCACACATGCACGAGCTCATTTGAAATTTTAACTTCATATGCATATTTAAGCTTTGTGAGGTGTTCTCCTACCAATCTTGTCATCTATATATTTGTGACCTTGGAGGACTAGTGAATGTCAAAATCTATTTCACGTGAGATTTATGAGAAATAAAAATATTATATATAAATGTGCACGGGGAAGGGCTCCGAAAGGATTTATTATCCTTTGCGAATAGTAAGCCATCATTTGCTTGGACCTAAAAGAAATACGTGGTTCAAAGGCCTAAAAATAAAATATGGAATTAAAAAGAAAAATAATTCCCAAGGCCTATCTTTAGTTGATCTATTCATTCAAAAGAATAATATATATGCTTATTGAGCGATATTAGATGGTATATCAACGGTTTGCACAATGTTCGTTTATCCTAGTTGTACTTTCAATGTCATGACTCTATTGGTTTGTAGAATCATCAAAAGTCTAGGCTTGTATGCATTGTGTATGTTTGTTCATTGAGTTCTATTTATATTATCACATGAGGTTATATTCAAATGTGATGAAGTTTGCAATCAATTGAGAAATTCGTGAGCATGTTTTAAGTGATTGGGTCTAAATTTAATTGTTACTAGTTCACACCCCAACACTTCTGTTTCCATATTGCACATTTTTGCCATATTTTGTGCCATGTGTGTGTTTATATCTATATATGTGTACTTGAGTCTATTTGGTATATATTATGTATACATATATTTGATATTTTTTTATTTGCCTTTGACTTGCTCTCTAGTTCATCTATGCTTTAATTCATAATTGGTATCTATCTTGTTGCATTCTTTGTTGATATCACATGCTTATTCTTTACGTATCATATTGGTATCATTTTTTTGCATCTTAGTTGGTATTCGTTATTATTTATTTGATTAGTTATGATTGTGTTGCCCATGTGCTTTAATGTTCTCATCACTTTATGCACAATTGCATGTTTAGCTTGTTATCCCATTATATTCATCCCTTGTTTAGTTTAGGGGGAGTATATGCTTTAATTGGGGGAGATAAGTTATGTTTTGATTTGTTAGCCTTTCTCTATTCCTAAACAAAAAGGGGGAGAGTGATAGGGGGAGAAATGGTATCTAATCCTATTGTAATCTTATCTAAGTTTAGGAGATTTAACTTAGGGGGAGAGCGCTATCTTCTTAGGTTGATCATAGTTGATAAAGGGGAGAATTAATTTAGGAGGAGTATTTAATTTATATGAATTTAATATTTTGATATTCCCTATGCATTTGATAGTTTGCTTAAGTGTGCAGGAATTCTTCTAAATGGCAACTTTCATCTTCGGCAAAGATATTGATCCTTGAGTTGTTTGAGTCAAGCTATGTATTTTTTTTATTTTGGGTGGGATAATTTCTCTATGTCTAGTAGAGCTTCACGGCCCTTTAGGATTTTTGTTGGTTTTTATCCCGGAATAGCCAAAGGGGGAGATTTGTAAGGACACAAATTTTCAATTGAGTCCTATGTAGTTTTGGCTCAATTTCGGACAAAAATGTTTGAGTCATAGGATAGAGTTATTGACCATCCTTCAAGCCTATGACATACTTGAGTTGAAGACTTAGAGTCTAAGATAGTAAAGTTTCATCAAATGTCGTGTGTATTGTGGCTCGTTTCTACGTCATCAACATGGTTCCATTGCTCCTAAGGTATGAATGCATTTTAATATATATATAGGAGCTTGGAACAATATTTATATGGGTGTACATTGTTTTTAAATTGTTGTTTATTTTCAGAAAGTTTCATTAAAACTTTAAAATAAAGTTTATGGGCTAAAACTGAATTTTTATACATTCTGGAAAGTCGTTCGATATTGTCGTACAAACGAAGTTTTGCCAACGAGTTCCCTATTTGGCCACTGGAACATCGTTCGAATTGTCGTTCGAAGGAGAATGATGTTCGAACGAGAATTCCAACGAGTTTTCTGACGACTTCATATTTTATACGCTGGAATATTGTTAGAATGGTCGTTCGAACGAGATTTGGCGGGAACAGTTTATTGGGAAGTTTTAAGCAGTTTTTCCCACTTTTTCCCCACTATCTTTTTGCCAGAATAATTAAGTGCGGGAACCAATTTTTTCTATGAACTTTTTCACTATCCTCCATCTCCTAGAGAGAGTTTTGAGAGTTCAATCTTCCAAGAAAAAGTGCATGTTAATGATGTCTATTGTTCAAGAAAAAATTATTAAACACTCTTGTTTTCACCCATATTGTTTATTCCAAGTTTCAATATATATACATCTTGCTTGGAGTGTTTGGCACCGGGTTTTCTCTACCGCATTGAAGAGATTGTTTGGGTTTACTTCAAAATACCTCAAAGAAGAAGATTTTTTTTTTGTTGAGGCATTCTCACATGGTGAAAGGCACCATGTGTGGTTGACGGTGTACCTAATGTCTCATTCATGAAGCAAGATTCCGGTGGACCTCCGGGGTTATTGACTAGGCGGAGGTGTTTTCAAGAAGACGCATCAAGGCTTGAAAGGGGTTGAGTCAAGGAAGTAACTCATCTGTCTTGTAATTGTAAAACAATACTTAGTGGACTTAAGGCTAAGGACGTCCGAGGTTTTTTCTCGTTGTGGGTTTTTCCTCTACATCGCGGTGTAGTGATTCATTGTTTAATTTTATCTTTTGCATAATTCACCTAGAACGCATGCTTAGGTAAAAAGATAAAATTTGGTTTATATCACTACTTAATTATATTGGTGCTAAATAAATTTGGATATTGTTTATGTTAATTTAATTCAAGTCATCACTTAATTTAATCAAATTGGTTTGGCCTAATTTGGTAATATTGAAAACATAACTTAGGCAAATTTCTAGGACTTGAGTTTAGTTAATATTTGATTTAAGTGAAATTAAAATTTGTGTGGATTTAATCTTATTTCACTTTGTTTAATTTTAATTTTAAAAGAAATTAAAATTAGTTAATTTGTTTAATCGAACCATCTCCTCTTTCGCATCTCATAAAAGGAATTTGTTTTTTCGTAGAAAAGTATTTAAAAATTGGGGGCCTATCGCGTTTTCAAAGACTCTTTTCTACTTGAGCTCTCCTCATTGTAATCACCTTCAGTACCACCCCTGTTATCCCCCTCCCTCTCTTCATTAGAATTGTTTTCCTCCTCGTCCAATTGGATTGGGTCAGCAGCAACCTATTATGTGATATCTAGATGAGGAATGCTATCCACAGGTCGTGCGATGAAACTAGACCCAATGTTCTTGTATTCCAGAAGAAATGCCGCTGATCGAGGATGCTCACCGTCACCTAAGAGTTCCCTAATTTTTCAAGCCTTAACCAGCTCAGCAGCTCGAATCTCGCGAAGGGCGGGTTCTGAGTTCTTCGTCTTCACTGAAAAAAGAAAGAAAGAAAGATATGAGAAATGCCATACACTAACAGAGGATCAATGAGCAGACCAACAACTATGACTACCTATATATCCATCCTCATAAAAGGGAATCACGTATCTCCCAGGCCTCGACCCTTCAGTATGGAGAGGGAACTGCCAATTTTCAGAAATAAACCCCTCATGCCAGTAGTCCTTGTGGGAATCAGGTAGATTTACTACCAATACCCTATCGGTACTCCTAGCTTTAAGGTAAAGAAGACCAAAGACTGTTCGAGAAAAATAATAGCAATAGAAGATTTTAGCAAGCCCTAGCTTGATGCTATAGAGCTGATTAATTCTATGCACACCACTGACAATTTTCCAAACATTTGACAAGCACTGTGCAGTAACTATATCGAAGTAACTAAAAAAGTGCAAAAAAAAGCGATTTGGGGGAAAATTAAGACCCCCATGGGATAACAAAAGAACATTTATCCAGTGACCGTCCTCAATGTCTCTAACAGTACGAGGAACAGGGGCACATTCGATGTCTACCCAGTTTGGAATATTGTAGAATTTCCTAAGCTCAGTTACCGACCTATTGCCTATTTTCATCATCGGAAAAAAAAAACTAGTTTCGAATATGAAGAAATTCCAACAGAAAAAGAAAAAAAGAAGGAGTGAGAAGAACTTACGAAGTAAGAGTCAGCTTGAGAGAATGCAAAGTCGCAAGTAGGGAAGATGAGAAGATAAGGAAGAAGCTTGAAGATGGAAGACGAGACCTAGAAGTGAGAAAGCAACAACGAAAGGTTGGAGAAATGTAGAGAATGCAGAGAAATTTGAAGCGATATCAGAGAATGACCTCTCCAAGATGTTTTAAACCTTTCTAATCATAACGCACGAGAAATGAAGCAATCTGCCGCCTAAATCGACTCGAGAAAGGCCCTTCACTCCCATGATGTCATGCGATTCATAGAAATGCCACTATGGCTATTATTTAAAATTATTGAGCCTAAATTGTGACCCAAAAATTTTAGGGGCAATTGTGGGTACCTCGATTAAACATTCCCGACCAGATAAGTAGCCCGCTCCAGTCCATCCCAAAGTCTGTAGGCCACAAGCATAACTAATTTGGTTATGACCCATTCAACCCCTAAAATCTATCACGAGATATTCTAGGAATTATGGGCTAATATGGAGGAGTCCAATACTCCCACTCTCCGAGAAACAACATGTATATATTAAACCCTTAGCCTAGGGAAAAGGGCATGAAATTCGTAAACACTCCCCCGGAGTAAAGAGAAATAAAATACTAAGAGCACCACCGTGGATGTAGGGCTTCTTGCCAAACCATATATATCTTGTGTTGTGTGTGATTGTAATTCTTTCAAGTTCTTTATTTATTCTGGTAAGTGCCTTTGCTTGTTATTTTGTGTTGAGTTTAATTGTCACCACAAAAACTATCCCAAAAATATATTAAAGACGGCTATATTGCCATCTCAAAAAGATCTTCTAAAATATTAATATTTTTAATAGATTAATTCTCTTCTCAAAATAACTCTTTTGTGACATCTCTCATGCCATCTCAAATGGGTCATATAAAATGAGGACCTTTTGAGATGGATCTGTGCCTGTCTAAAAAAAACTCTTTTGAGACGGCTATGGCGTCAAAAAGTATTTATAACCCCTATGAAAAAGACACCCCTAGATGTCCCAAATAGTGTCCCAAAAACTGTTTGAGACGGATAAACCATCTTTTAGAACTGTTAGACCACCATTTCAAAAGTTTTTTTTTTTGTAGTTACTGAAAGTGGAGATTGATAAGTTGATGAAACTAGGACAATTATGAAAGTGCATTGACAAAGGTGGAAGATGAGATGATTACTGGAAGAGATATTTCTCATCAAGGGATGACAGATCAAATAAGAAAGAAGTTAAAGTTAAATAGAATGATAAAGGGTTAGATGATGATGAGGAGGAGGACTTCGATCTCCTTGCAAAGCCTGAAAAAGTTAAAGATAATCTCCATATGATCTCATTTGATGTTAAAATGATCATATGAGGAATATTAGGTGGAGGAACAAATCCAACCAACATAAATTCCCATGTTATCTAAGTCACGGTTGGGCCAAAGAGGAAATACGTTAACATGACAAAATATGAAAGAAAGCCGAGTAGGCTGAAGAAAGTGTACACTGAGAGCCTCGTAATAAGGTTCTCCAGGATGGTTTTCACATGGATTTTATTTCCACACGATGACCCACTCGTTGTCACCACATGAGTTCGTGCCTATAATGTGTCTCGTATATTGGTTTACATGGGAATCTCAATCGTTGTTATGTTCTGGAACTACTTTAAAGGTATGAAACTTATCAAAAACAGATTCCTCCCATACCAACATGCCCTGATAGGATTTAGCGATGAGAAGGTTCACCCATTGGGAATGTTTGAGATGGATATATGCATGGGTACCTGATCGAGATGCTTGATAATAAGAATTAAGTTTTATGTGATGGACAAGAATATATACTCGGCTTATAACATCATCCTAGATAGAGTAGATTTGAATGATTTTGAAGTCATTCCTTCCACTGTACAATAGATGATAAAATTCTTGAGTTCTTAGGGGGTATGGGAGGTTAACGGTGATCAAGTGGAAGCACTCGAATGCTACTTCACATCAGCAGAAGAGATAGAAGCCCATAGGAGGAAAACCACCTCTTACAATATTGATTCTCTTGACCCTCGAGATGAGGATAAATTGAAGAATGGAGATCCTTTGAAATAGGTATATTCCATTGTCCCCAATGAGTCTGAACCGAAAAAATTGTCCAAATTGGCTTATCCCTTGAACCTTCCTTAAGTGAAGACCTTATTGAATTTCTATGAAAGAGGCAAAGCATATTTTCCTAGAGTCATAGTTAATTGTTGGGGATTGAACTTAATGTCATTTATCACAAACTTTATCTTGATGATAAGGTAAAATTGCTGAAGTAAAGAAGATGAACATTCGCTCGGGATAGATATGAAGACATCCAAAAGGAAGTAAAAAGGTTACAGATTGCAGAATTCATCAAAGAGGTATAATACCCGGAATGGTTATCAAATGTTATCATGTTGATAGTGCCGAATAAGAACGATCAGTGGATAATGTGTGTAGACTTCACGGATCGCAACAAGGCTTTCTAAAAAGACAGATTCCTTTTTACCATAATTTATCATGTAGTGGATTCCATAATTGATCATGAAGTCATGAGCTTCATGGATGGCAACTCGAGCTATAACCAAATCTTCTTATTTAAGGGTGACGCCAAGAAAATATCCTTCATTATTGATAAAGGATATACTATTATAAGGTGATGCCTTTCGAAATAAAGAACTCGAGAGACACTTACAAAAGGCTCGTCAATAATATGTTTAAAGATTGAAGAAGAAAGATTTTGGAAGTTTACATCGACGACATATTGACAAAGAGTCTGAAGGATGATAATCATGTTAAAGATTTGTAAACAAAATTTGACACCATGGAAAATTACAAGATGAAGCTCAATCAAACCAAGTTCATCTTTAATGTCGGCGCAAGAAAATTTTAAGGGTTCATATTCAATTAAAGGGACATTGAGGCTAATTCATCCAAGATAAAAGGAATTTATTGATATGAGAGAACCAATAAGCACGAAAGATATCCAAAGACTCACAAGCAAAGTTGTTGCACTCAACATCTTTTTGTTGTGAGCAACCGATAAATGCCAGCCTTTTTTTAAAATTTTATGAAAAATGTTTGTATGCGATAAGAATGGGAGAGAGCGTCCAAGTAATTGAAAGAATATTTGGGTTCATCGATGATTGTATCTCATCCCATTCTGTGCCACACCCTTGTGAGATGACAACAAGACTGAGAAACCGATATTCAATAATAATAAAACATTACAAGGGGCCGAGACGAGATACCCATATATGGAAAAACTTGCATACGCCTTGATACATGCATTAAGAAAAATGAAGCCTTACTTCCAGGCATATATGATGGTAGTGCTCACGGATACACCTCTCAGATAAGTCATTCATAAACCATAGAAATTATGTTGGCTAATGGCTTGGTCTATTGAATAGGGAGATTTTGATATCATCTATCAGCCTAAAAACGCAATAAAGTGATAGTCTTTGGAAGATTTTGTGGAAGAATTCACATAGGGGTCAGCGGATGAGTTCGATGTGGAAATACAAGTTATGGGATCAGAACAAACTGAAAACTCGAAACCAATAGAAAATGAGAACATAATGGCCAACACTGTAGTGTGTGTTTTAGTTCTGAATTTAATTCTTAAAAATGGTGCCCTTGTTGAAGGTCCCTTCTAGTCAGATATGTCCATTTGGAGTTTATTTATTAATGAATCTTCTTATGTAATTGATAGAGGGTTTGAACTAATCTTATCAGCCCTAGATGTGACTAATATCATATATGCTATGAGGGTTTACTTTAAAGAATATAATAATGAGGACAAATATGAAGACTTATTAGCATGGCTTACACTCATGAAGAGTCTAAGTGCGGGCCAACTTCTTTCCCAAAATGATTCATAGTTGGTGGTGAACCAAATTTTAGGAATCTACGATGCGAAAGTTAAAATATGGCTAATTACTTACAAAGTGTAAAGAGGACACTAAAAATTTTCCAAAGGTTGAAAATGAAGAGAATTCCAAGGAATAAGAATGGAAGAACATATGCCCTCGCAAGGCTGGCATTGGCCACAAGAGAGAAATTCAAACAACAAATCCAGACAAAGTTCTCCAGGAGCCGAGCTTCGAGTGAGAAGAAGTCGATACCATATAATGTCTTAACTGGAACATGGGGACATCTTGGATGTACCAAATCATTGAGTACTTGAGGGATGGAAATATCCCAGAAGGCAAGGACAAAAGAAGGAAGATACTCTACAAATCCGCAAAATTCACCATCATAGATAATGTTTTGTACAAACATGGTTATCTCCTCCCACTCTTAAGATGCGTGCATCTAACAGAAATAAGTTATATTCTAAAACATGTCCATGAGGGGAGCCATGAGAGACATATTAGAGGAATGTCATTAGCAAAGAGAATCATAACGTAGGGATACTATTGGATAAACTTGGATAAGGATCCATATGAGCATATTCTTAAATATGACAAGTGTCAGTACTTTGTCAACATACCTCATCAACCATTATATCCTATCTTAGCCCCTTAGCCCTTTGCAATGTGGGGGATCGATTTGGTCGGCCCACTACATAATCTAGGGAGGACTTCCATTTTATTATCGTCACAATTAATTATTTTTCATAATGGGTAGTGGTAAAGGCCATGGTAACTATCCATGATGAGAAATGTTTTAGATTCATTTTGAGAAATATCATTTTTCGTTATGGACTCCCAAATACTCTGATATCGGACAATGGAGAGAAATTCAAAAGTAAGTCCTTATCTGCCTATTGTGGTAGGGTTGACATAAAGCAATTACTTTTGGCACCACGCCGACCACTAAAAATGGGCAGACAAATGTGATAAACTTGACGATACTGAATTGGATAAAGAAAACATTATACGATGCCAAAGGAAAATGTGTTGATGAATCACAAAATGTATTATGGGCATATCGAACAACTGAAAAAACACCGACAAGGGAGGAACCTTTTATGCTGGTGTATTGGTCGGAGGTAGTCATCCCAATCAAAATTGGGTTGTTGAGTCACAGAGTCCAGACGTATGATCCTAAGCTGAACATTGAAGAAATAGGACTTAATTTGGACCTCATCGAAGAACGAGGAGAAGATGCAACTATATGGTAGTCGTCCAACCAACAGTTAGCTGCAAAGTTCTACAACAAGGGGTTAAGTCTCCCCCAATCAAAGTTTTTGATCTCATACTTAAAGGGTCATAGATAAAGCTACAAACATCCCCTGAATTGGCATGGGATGTACATAGTCACAGAAGAAGTGTACCCAGGCACCTATCGCGTGGAAAATTTAGAAGGGGATCCATTCACCAACCTATGGAATGCCGACCATATGAAGAAATATTATCAGTAAAGAAACTATGCAATAACATGAGAGAATTTCCATGAAATATAATCGAATATTGTGGAGAGAAATCTGAATGAAATGAATTATTATCTAAAATTGTGCAATTATATCTCTAGTTATCATACACTAAACAATCTCTCTCTCTCCGAGACATGAGAATGCTTGGAGGCTCTTCTCATAAGTATATCTCAATATAAACCCTGAGAAGTAAGAAAAATAAACATCATTATTATTATAATGATACTTAACATCATTATTTTATAATGAAAGTAATATAAAATCTTTCTCTCTCTCTCTCTCTCTCTCTCTCTATCTCATCCCCTCCCCTCTCTCTATCAACAGTACGAAAATGTTTAGAGACTCGTCTCCTAAGCATATCTCAATAGGTACCTCAATGACATAGGTCAGAGAATGAATTATTGGTGAGTTAATAAGTCTGCTGACCATGGGAGCGTAGGTATGTGCGTGACCCATGGGATGTGAACTATGTCCGCCTCCATTATGTATGATTGTTACTTATCGAAACGGTTCCTGAGAGATTCGGAATACGTGGTCCTTATGTACGTGATATACCGGGATAGCAGAGTATGTGTGCACCACAGCTTAGCCTAGGGGTGCCATTATTGTATATTTTTACGATGAGATAAAATACTGATAATTGAAATGGATTTCTTATATAAGTGTAAGTGTGAATAATTTGTATCATTTTTGTAGAGTTAAAAATGGGAAATTCTTAGTAATTATTATAACTAGTTCTGAGAAACACATAGTAAGACTCTTAGCTTATATTAAGATATCGGGAATTTAATTCTAAATGGAAAACTAAAGTCAGGTTATGGATTGGACTAGTTAGATAGTGGAATAACTAAAATGGGTACGGGTACGATAGGTGTGCACAATTAGTTGAGAGGTGAGGAACTCACGTGAGGGCACGCACTATCAAGTATTTTATATTCACTATTTAATGACATTAAACACTTTCTATATTTTAATCTATTTTCACAATCGGGCTCTGACCCGTTTGCATTCAAATCTATTTTTTTGTAAAAACCATTTACGTGCCCAACCACAAGGACACCAAGCTTAGAAGTTCCATTCCAGTGACGTGCTGAAGTTGCTGTGCAAGTTACAGGACCTTGATTACAGACGCCTCCTCTTTCTACCTTGATTCCATTTCAGACTCATTTATCTGTAGGTCATGTCGCCCCTTTTCTCTTAGAGATAGTTTATTTATTTAGTTTTATTTCAGTGTTGGATGTAATTAATTAGTGATTCAGACTTTATATTCGATTTTATTCAGTATTCGGATTATTCAGAGGAGTATTCCTCCAGATTCATTTTATTCCATTTATTATTCTATTGTGACTGTGATGTGGTTGTGGTATTAGCATTTCTTAATATAAATTGGTTGTATGTTAATCTAATTTAATTAAAATTGACAGCTCACTTTTAAAATATTGTGACACTCCGCCTAATTAAATACCAAGTGATCAGTCCTTTATTAAATTAAAATTAAGGTGACGGTTGGTTCATTGTTAGCATCACTGTCGTAAAAATAACTTTACCAATTTAACACCCTAAATAATTAAACTAAGTGCCAAAACCATTTTAGACATGACTTTCCAAATTTTATTTATATAAACCAACATTTAAACTCGACATCATTCATAGATAAAGAATCACACAACAACTATCCTGGAATATATAAATCCAAATAACAAAGCATTCAATTAATTGAATCCAACATTTAATACTTAAATGAAAATAATCCAGACAATACTAATCCCAAAGTACAAATACTGGAAATAAATGGATTACAATATCCAATAAAACAACTGAATAATGGAAAGGGTGACACACGCCCAACTGAAATAATAGTGCTAGAAGAGGAATCAAGGAGTGAGGTCGTCTAAGCAAGAGGCCTGCAACTCCCACCTAAGCTGCAGCGCGTTCCTTCCAAAGGATCCTATGCAAGACGCCCCTGTGGCTGGGCACATGTAATATATACATATATATACAAGAGGGAAAACAAAATGAAAACGGGTTAGAGCCCGATTGTAAAAATGATTTAAAATTTGTTTAGCAAGCATTTAAAATGTTTACTGGCCAATGCAACAACATATTAGTGCGACACTCCCTTGAGAAATTCTCACCTCTCTTTTAATGTGCACACCGATCGCACTAACCTTCCCAACGGTTAAACTTGTCTTATCTTAGGTTACTCATAAGATTTAAACTGGAAATTCAACTGTTTAAGAAGTAAATTTCATTTAATAACAAAGCTCTCAATTTAACGTTATTTTCTAATAAAGTTTTCCAATATCACATTATATTTTTCAAACAAGTATTTCCAAATTGAAATCATTTATTATCGCTTACTTACTATAAACAAAGGAGGTAGTTCTCAAATTTCAAAATTTAAATATATATATTAAATACTCATATAATATATATATTCTAATAGCACCCCACATAAAAATTATGGTGCGGGCATACTCAGCTATCCAGTCCCCGTATCACTCGTACTAAGGGAAATACAAGTTCGGAAGTACTCTCGAATTGTATTAACATAAACACAAACAACATTGAGGCGAAGCGTAGAGTCCCGGTCTCTAAGAGGTCAGCACATGCCCCCACATCTCTTAGGCCGTCTGACTATCGATTCGATTAGCTTGTACCAAAGGATTTCTATCTTCTAGGGTACAAGTAAATATCCCCCATAAAGGTCCCATCGAGATAAGACTGTCCCAGCGCGGTAACCTCAGGGATAGCAAGTAGCGCGGGCATGATTTTTACACATTTATAATATATGCACAATCACATAGTCATATATATACAACACTTATTCATATTTCTAAATTTGGTGTACCCACAACCTATAATTGTAACTTCTTTTTCTAAAGAAATTTTACTCACTTATCCGGTATAACGGACTCATATCGTTTATTACGGTTATCTCCCTCTCGTGATCTTTATAGTAACCTCGCCGTCCCAAATACTTAAATCGTCGCTCCTACACAACCCCAAAAATTTTGTACTAATCTGAATTCCTCGAATACTGGTTTTCCTCACTCAAATTAACCGATTTCTAAAATAGGGGTAAAAATAGGAATTTCCCTAAAAATTGAAAATCTCGCTCAAACCAGAATGGTTCTTGCTCGAACGACTTCCACGTGTCGCTCGAAATACTTCGAGCGACTTGTCCATCTCGCTCGAACGACTTCACGCGACATTGACATCTCGCTCGAACTGCACTGTTTCGTCTTCAACCTTTGGCAGATTCATTTTTCACCATTTTAAGCCTAAAAACTTCTATAGTTTAATCCCAAATGTCTCCTCTTCAATCCCAGTCAATAGTATCATGATTATATAACATTAATAACTTCCTAGAATCATTAATTCATCAAAAATCATTTAGATTACATGAAATCCCCAAATTAATTCGTAAGAACCCTAATTCCCAAATTTTCAATTAAAGAACCTAATAAACATCAATTCGTTCATCCATATTAATTCCGAATTTCATAATACAACCTCTACATATGGTCAAGGTTCAAGCTACACATATTCTCCTTACTACACATGCGATTTCTTCTTCCAAAACATATAATTTTTCAATGAAAATACGAAATTTTTATTCCTAGACTAACATGAGGGGAACATTAACTAGAATTCAACAAGATAAATACTTGCCCATAGATTTCAAGGTTTTGATTTTTGGACGAATTTGGTGTGGTTGTGTTCCCCGTCGCGGGATCTGCGCGTTGGTGGTGGTGGTGGTGCAACCAGATAAATTTTTGGCCTTGGATTGCTTGGAAAGCTTTCTACCTTCCTCTCTAATAACCGTTCTAAGGTTGTGAGTCTGCTAATCCTAAAAGACCATTCCAAATGGCTGATATAACCTAATAAATTTCGTGGGTTTAATTACCCAAAAATGTAAAATGTCCAAAATGCCCTCTCGGGGTGCTAAATAGGCCTAAAAACGCCCCGAGACCCAAACTAAACCCCCGGGTACACTTTTCTGACTATCTCGACCCTTCCGGACACTTTGGCGCACTCAAAATGACCATATGATCTACTTATAATTTATTCACTTTTATTAATCAATATTTAGTCCCGACGCGACATGGGCGCGTCCCGACTTAAATTTCCAAAATTATCGTTTTATTCACTCGTGACATTTAATAGTACAAATATTATATTACTTTACTCATTAGTAATATTCAACAAGTTTCCAATGATTACTAACTCTCGTCACGTTAGTAATTAAAAATATTTAATTTCTGGATTTATATATTTAATTAATAACTCACATTAAATTTAATAAATCCCCAAATTTAGAAAGCAAAAAAATACGGGGTATTACATACTTCCCCCCTAATAACGAAATTTCATCCCGAAATTCAAAAAATAAGGCATACCTGGTAAGAATAAATCTGGGTATTTCTCGCGCATATCTGCCTCGCGCTCCCAGTTGGATTCCTCCACATTATGATGCTCCCACTGGACCCGTACAAGTGGAACTACCTTTGACCTCAATCTCCTGTCGCTATGGTCTAGGATAGCCACTGGTCTCTCCTCGTAAGAGCTGTCAGGCTATAAGTTTATCTCATCTATCCCGATGTGGGTGTGAGCCATGTCATCTCGAAGGTATCGTCTTAACGGCGAGATGTGAAATACATCGTGAATGCGATGTAAATGCTCTGGCAGTCCCAATCTGTATGCCAGCGACCCAATCCTCCCGATAATGGGAAATGGTCCCACGTACCTCGGGGCCAATTTACCTTTCTTCCCGAACCTCATCAATCCCTTCATAGGAGATACACGTAGTAACACTTGGTCCCCCACGTTAAACTCTCGCAAGAATCATTTCGCATCGGCGTAGCTTTTCTGCCAGTACTGTGCTACTCGAATGCGACTCCTGATAATCTCAATCCTCGCAGAGGTTTCCTGAATCACCTCTGGTCCTAGCAACTTGTTATCCCCCACCTCTAGCCAATAATTTGGGGAACGATAAGGCCTACCATATAGAGCCTCTAATGGAGCCATGCCAATCGTGAACTGGTAAGAGTTATTATAAGCGAACTCTACCAGTGGAAGATGTGGTTCCCAACCTCCTCCAAAATTAAGAACCCACATGCCTAGCATATCCTCCAACATCTGATTAGTACGCTCTGTCTGTCCATCTGTCTGTGGGTGATAAGCTGAACTCAACCTCAACTCTGTACCCATAGCCTCCTAAAAATTGTCCCAGAAACGCGACACAAAAATTTTATCTCTATCTGACACAATATTCAGGGGCACCCCATGCAATCTGACAATCTCAGCAATGAACAACTGAGCATACTGACCCGTGGTATAGTCTGTTCGCACCGACAGAAAGTGAGTCACCTTGGTCAAACGGTTCACAATCACCCAGATAGAGTCGTGGCCCCGCTGTGATGTAGGCAACCTTGTAATAAAATCCATGGAAATACTCTCCCACTTCCACGCGGGTATTTCCAATATCTAAAGCAACCCTGACGATTTCTGATGGTCCACCTTTACTAGCTGGAAGGTTAAACACTTGGATACGAACTCCGCAATATCATTTTTCATCCCACTCCACCAGTATTGCAGTCTCATATCCTGGTACATCTTATCTCCCCCAAGATGTACTGCGAATCGGGACCCGTGTGACTAGGTCATCACTAGATGGCGTAAGTCTGCTCCTTCTGGAACCACTAATCTCACATTAAACCTCAAACCCCCATCAGAACTAACAAAATAGGACTCTGCACCCTCGGCTAAAAGTCGTACAATCTGCTCCGGGAAAAATGGGTCTGCGGTTTGTGACTGTATCACCCTCGTAATAATCTCGGGTGTCACTGTCATGACAGATTTGAAGGAACGGGCTACTGCGTCCTGGTGACCTAACTCTTTCCACTTTGGTTTCCAGACGTCCACTATATCGTCTACCGGTCTACGGCTCAACGCATCAGCAACTACGTTGGCCTTCCTCGGATGGTACTGTATGTCGAACTGATAGTCCTTCACAAAATCTAACCACCTGCACTGACGTATATTCAGTTCTCACTGAGTGAATAGGTACTGCAGTGATTTGTGGTCTGTGAACAAGCGCAATTTCTCTCCCAATAAATAGTGCCTCCAAATCCTCAATGCAAAAACAACCGCTGCCAACTCTAGGTCGTGAGTGGGGTAGTTCTTCTCGTGTGACTTAAGCTTGCAGGAGGCAAAAGCTATAGCCTTCTCCTCTTGTTGAAGTACTCCCCCAAGTCCTCTTAAGGAAGCATCGGTGTAAACCAGGTACTCCACGCCCGTCTTAGGTAAAGCAAGGACCGGTGCTGAAGTAAGCTTGTCTTTCAGCTCGTCGAAAGCCAATTGGCAAGCATCATCCCAAACGTATGGAACCCCTTTGCGAGTCAGGTTCGTCAATGGACCCGCTATTTTGGAGAACCCCCGAATGAATATCCTGTAGTATCCCACTAATCCCAAGAAACTACGCACTTCTGTCGGTGTCATGGGCTGTCCCCACTCCCTCACCGTTGACACTTTACTCGGGTCAACTGCTATCCCTTGTTCAGAAACAACATGCCCCAAGAATTGTACTTCTCGCAACTGGAAACCACATTTCTCATACTTAGCATACAACTGATGATCTCATAGAGTCTGAAGAACCTGCCTCAAGTGCTCGGCATGCTCCTCCTCGGAGTGTGAATATATCAAAATGTCATTTATGAAGACGATGACAAACTGATCCAATAACTCTCTAAACACTTGGTTCATTAAGTCCATGAATACGGCTGGAGCATTTATGAGTCCAAATAGCATCACTTTGAACTCATAGGACCCATACCTCGTCAAGAAAGCAGTATTTGAAACATCCTGCTCCCTAATACGTAGCAGATGGTACCCTGACCTCAGATCTATCTTTGAAAAGAAAGTTTCTCCCCTCAGCTAGTCGAACAGATCATCAATTCGAGGCAATGGATACTTGTTCTGTATCGTGACCTTGTTCAGCTCCCGGTAGTCCACACATAGCCTCAGTGAACCATCTCTCTTTTTCACAAACAAAACTGGAGCGCTCCAAGGTGAGGTACTCCTGCGAATGAAGCCCTGACCTAACAGCTGCTCTATCTGATCTCGTAACTCTCGCATCTCTGCCGAAGCCATACGGTATGGAGCGCACGCTATAGGTCGAGTATCCAATAATAAATCAATGACAATGTCTATCTCACGACTGGGGGGTAGGCTTGGTATCTCCTAAAATACATCAAAATATTCACGAATAACTGGGATCGAGTCTAAGGGAATCACAACCTCCTTAGAGGTATCCTCCTCTATGTAATAAAAATGAGTGGTCTAGCCTCCCTCTGGGCGAGGCATCGCCACTACAAACATCTCTTGCCCCGGGGTGGAAAAGAAAATACTCCCACCGAAATAATCTATCATGGCTCTATAAGCTGAGAGCCAATCCATACAGATAATAACGTCATGCTCATACATATCTAAGACTAACATGTCTGCTGGTAATACCAAACTACCAATCTCTACCCCCACACCCCGGCATATAAAGAAAATAAGCGAACCATTTCCCAGTGGTGAGTCTACACACGTCACAGTGCTCTCTGCTGTGCTTAATAACCCTAAGGCCTTCGCAAAATGGGTAGCTATAAAATAGTGCGTCACCCCGGTCTCAAATAAAACTCGACCCATAGTACCATGGATAGGAACATACCCTCAATCGCGGGTGGTGCCTGCGGAGCTGCTGCCTGGTGGACGTTATAGACACGTCCGTACTGTAACTGCCCCTGCTGCACTGGAGCAGCTGGAATGGCCGGTAGGGCTGGTACCTGAGCTGGTGTTGGAAGGGTAGCTGGAAAAAGTGGCCTTTGTGGCTCATTACGGGAACCCTGCTGCTGTGGGGCCCTATAACCCTATGGACTATCCTGGCCCTTATGGCCATTCTTGCCGCACACAAAACATCGGCCTCTAAAATTTCCTCCCATCTGACCCTGCTGACCACGGCCCTGTTGGCCATTATCGCCCCGCCACTGGCCCTGTTGGCCCTGATGAAAACGCCATACTGCTGACCCTGCTGCTGGCGGTGTTGGCCTTACTGGCCCTGCTGATTAGGCTAGCCCTGTTCACCCTGCCTATATCCCCCAAATCCCTGTCGAGAATCACTTGATCGGAACCGCTTGGTAGGGTCCCCCTGATGGAAACAATGCTCATGCGGACGAGTCTGTCCCTGAGATGTCGGTGTTCAACTAGCGCCACTACCCCCTGTCCTGCCCTGCTGGCTGGACTCTCCTGCCTATTTTCTTCCCTGTAGATAGAAGTGATGATCCTGGCAGTGTAGCAAAGCAGTATTGAGTACATTAGTGAAAGTACTCAGAGACAGATTCCCTATAAGGTGCTGACGGATCCTCTAAGCTAACCCGTCCACAAAAGACAGTATCTTCTTACCCTCAGCGGGTGCCTCATCTGGCACTATAGTGAGAAGTCTCATGAACTCCTCCTCGTACTCAGCAACAGTAGAATTTTCCTACTTCAAGTTCAGTAACTTCCGCCCCATCTCAGTTTGCACGGCGGGTGGAAAATACTTACGATCAAACCACTCCCAGAATGACTGAATCGGAATAGTATCCCTCTCCTCCAAGGTGGTGGTGGACTCCCACCACTGCAAAGTGGCCCCCACTAGCTTAAAGGAAGCCAACAACTATTTCTTCATGTCCGTTCACTCATACATACGCAGATGCCTCTGGATATCTTTCTTCCATTGGCTGACGATAGTGATATCTGAACTACCCGAGAACTCAGGGGGATGCGCCTTCTGAAAGGCATGCCTAACCCGCTCCCATGCTGATGGAAGCTGTGCAGGTACTGGCGCCACTGCCTGAATCTGGGGTGGAGCCTTCTGTACTACCGCTAACGCGGCATTCACCGCCTGAGCAACAATAGCGTCTACCTCATTAGCACTCATCGTTCCCTGAGCCGGAGCTGCTGGCTGCTCAGCCTGGGCACGCCTATACTTTGGTGCACGTCTCGGAGGCATATGAAACGTGAAGAAATTTATTAATCTGAAGTTATTATCAAATCTTAAATAGCTGAAGATGTAATCGTAAAAGCAAGAATATAAAAATCCTAAAATAGGTCTCTATAACAAAAATGCTAAGCTGAAAGCGAAATAAGCCGTACAGATCCTAAGGACACTAGAACCTGATGCTCTGAAACCACCTGTGACACCCCACCTAATTAAATATCTGGTGATCAGTCCTTTATTAAATTAAAATCAAGGTGACGGTTGGTTCATTCTTAGCATCACTGTCGTAAAAATAACTTTACCAATTTAACACCCTAAATAATTAAGCTAAGTGCCAAAACCATTTTAGACATGACTTTCCAAATTTTATTTATATAAACCAACATTTAAACTGGACATCATTCATAGATAAAGAATTACACAACCACTATCCTAGAATATATAAATCCAAATAACCAAACATTCAATTAATTGAATCCAACATTTAATACTTAAATGAAAAACATCCTTACAATACTAATCCCAAAGTTCAAATACTAGAAATAAATGGATTACAATATCCAATAAAACAACTGAATAATGGAAAGGGTGACACGCCCAACTGAAATAATAGTGCTAGAAGAGGAATCAAGGAGTGAGGTCGTCTAAGCAAGAGGCCTGCAACTCCCACCTAAGCTGCAGCGCGTTCCTTCCAAAGGATCCTATGCAAGACGCCCCTGTGGCTGGGCACCTGTAATATATACATATATATATAAGAGGGAAAAGAAAATGGAAATGGGTTAGAGCCCGATTGTAAAAATGATTTAAAATTTGTTTAGCAAGCATTTAAAATGTTTACTGGCCAATGCAACAACATATTAGTGTGACACTCCCTTGAGAAATTCTCACCTCTCTTCTAATGTTCACACCTATCGCTCTAACCTTCCCAACGGTTAAACTTGTCTTATCTTAGGTTACTCATATGATTTAAACTGGCAATTCAACTGTTTAAGAAGTAAATTTCATTTAATAACAAAGCTCTCAATTTAACGTTATTTTATAATAAAGTTTTCCAATATCACATTATATTTTTCAAACAAGTATTTCCAAATTGAAATCATTTATCATCTCTTACTTACTATAAACACAGGAGGTAGTTCTCAAATTTCAGAATTTAAATATATATATTAAATACTCATATAATATATATATTCTAACAGCACCCCACATAAAAATTATGGTGCGGGCATACTCTGCTATCTAGTCCATGTATCACTCGTACTAAGGGAAATACAAGTTCGGAAGTACTCTCGAACTGTATTAACATAAACACAAACAACATTTAGGCGAAGCGTAGAGTCCCGGTCTCTAAGAGGTCAGCACATGCCCTCACATCTCTTAGGCCGTCTGACTATCGATCTGATTAGCTTGTACCAAATGATTTCTATCTACTAGGGTACAAGTCAATATCCCCCATAAAGGTCCCATCGAGATAAGACTGTCCCTGCGAGGTAACCTCAGGGATAGCAAGTAGCGCGGGCATGGTTTTTACACATTTATAATTTATGCACAATCACATAGTCATATATATACAACACTTATTCATATTTCTCAATTTGTTGTACCCACAACCTATAATTATAACTTCTTTTTCTAAAGACATTTTACTCACTTATCCGGTATAATGGTCTCATATCGTTTATTACGGTTATCTCCCTCTCGTGATCTTTATAATAACCTCGTCGTCCCAAATACTTAAATCGTCGCTCCTACACAACCCCAAAAATTTTGTACTAATCTGAATTCCTCGAATACTGGTTTTCCTCACCCAAATTAACCGATTTCTAAAATAGAGGTAAAATTAGGAATTTCCCTAAAATTGAAAATCTCGCTCAAAACATAATGGTTCTCGCTCGAAAGACTTCCACGTGTCGCTCGAACTACTTCGAGCGACTTGTCCATCTCGCTCGAACGACTTCACGCGACATTGACATCTTGCTCGAACTACTTCGCGCGACATCACGCGAACTGCACTGTTTCGTCTTCAACCTTTGGCAGATTCATTTTTCACCATTTTTAAACATAAAAACCTCTATAGTTTAATCCCAAACGTCTCCTCTTCAATCACAATCAATAGTACCATGATTATATAACATTAATAACTTCCTAGAATCATTAATTCATCAAAAATCATTTAGATTACATGAAATCCCCAAATTAATTCCTAAGAACCCTAATTCCCAAATTTTCAATTAAAGAACCTAATAAACATCAATTCGTTCATCCATATTAATTCCAAATTTCATAATACAACCTCTACATATGATCAAGGTTCAAGCTACACAGATTCTCCTTACTACACATGCGATTTCTTCTTTCAAAACATATAATTTTTCAATCAAAATACGAAATTTTTATTCCTAGACTCACATGAGAGGAACATTAACTAGAATTCATCAAGATAAATACTTGCCTGTAGATTTCAGGGTTCTGATTTTTGGATGAATTTGGTGTGGTTGCATTCCCCGTCGCGCGATCTACGCGTTGGTCGTGGTGGCGGTGCAACCGGATGAATTTTTGGCCTTGGATTGCTTGGAAAGCTTTCTACCTTCCTCTCTAATGGCCGTTCTAAGGTTGTGAGTCTACTAACCCTAAAAGACCATTCCAAATGGCTGATATAACCTAATAAATTTCGTGGGTTTAATTATCCAAAAATACAAAATGTCCAAAATGCCCTCCCGGGGTGCTAAATTGGCCTAAAAACGCCCCGAGACCCAAACTAAACCCCTGGGTACACTTTTCTGACTATCTCGACCCTTTAGGACACTTTGGCGCACTCAAAATGACCATATGAGCTACTTATAATTTATTCACTTTTATTAATCAATATTTAGTCCCGACACGACACGGGCGCGTCCCGACTTAAATTTCCAAAATTGTCATTTTATTCACTCGTGACATTTAATAGTACCAATATTATATTACTTTAATCATTAGTAATATTCAACAAATTTCCAATGATTACTAACTCTCGTCACATTAGTAATTAAAAATATATAATTTCCAAATTTATATTAAATTAATAACTCACATCAAATTTAATAAATCCCCAAATTTAGAAAGCATAAAAATACGGGGTATTACAAATATTAGGTGTCTAGAAATTGTTAAAATGCTTTTCGACAGTGATTCTACGAACTTAACCAACTTGACATTTTGTATTAATTTGAATAAAGGAGTAGCTACCCGGTATTTAATTAGTCGGGGTGTCACAATGTTGTGATATATTGCATCGTTATATGTAAAACGACGGTTATGACTCATATTTAAATTGGAGTCTAATTAATGAAATAGAATGAAATTAGAACACAAAAATAGTTCACTTTATTCCGAATGCCAAAATAGGGGGTGAAATTGTTTTTAGTATAGTCGAGATAGTCGAAATAAGTGCCAAGTTGTATTTTTGAGTTTTGGGCACTTTTGGCGTGTTATGACTCAATTATGTGGTTACGAGTCATTTTAATGGTGTATTAGCAATTAAAAGAGGGGAATTAGTGTTTTAAAACCCGGTTAAGTCCCCCACTCCCTTCTTATTTCTCATTTGTGGTATAAACCAAGAGAGAGAGAGAGAGAGAGAGAGAGAGAGAGAGAGAGAGAGAGAGAAGAGAGAGTTGGGAGAAAATGGGAGAAAAATGGAGATTTGGGACGGATTCCGTTGCTATCGGAGGAGGATCCAAGACTACGAACTCGAGGCAAGTTTCTTACTTGCTAGATATGGATTTAATGTGATAATTTGCATGTATAGTTAGGTTTTGGAGATTTAAACCATAAATGGGTTTTTGTTGATTTTGGTGATTAAACCCTTAAATCTTAGTTTTAACTTGATTTGAGGAATATATATTAGTTATTAATTGTGTAGAAGTGATTTGGGAGAATAAATTTTAGTTGTTGTTGGAAGAAATCAAAGATTTGGGTTTTTTGAGATTTTAGGTTCTTCAACTCGTAGCCCAAACTGGGAAAATTCGCAGGGCCGACTCGGTTTGGCTCCCATGCGAATCGATTCGGTTAGGGGGCAGGATATAGGTCTGGGAGACCGAATCGATTAAGGTTAAGGCCGAATCAATTTGGACAGAGACAGTTTGTTGGTTTTGCTCACCGAATCGATTCTCTTTTGGGAGAATTAATTCGCAACCAGGGGCGAACCGATTCGGCCCTAGGGCGAATCGATTGAGCTGCCTGTTTTTGTGAGATTTTCCTAGTTTTTTTTAGCCCTTTTATTTTAGGTCCAAGGTTTAGGACCCTTCCCTTGGGAAGTAATGAGAGTTACTAGAGGGTTGTTTTGGGTAGACTAATGTCCTAGGATAAAATGGGATAATTAGTCTTACCCCAAGGGCTAGTTTGTGTAGGTTAATATCCGAATGATATGTGAAGTTAACCTAAAAATTTATAGAAGATAAAAGATGTAAATGTTGAGACATTTGGGAGTCAATTATTGAGGGAGACTCATTTTGATGATTTATGCCTTTGTGTTGGGCTCTTGGAGGCTAGTTTGAGGATAATGGAACTTCGGGTTTTAGGTCATTAATAAAATATGACTTAATGAATGAGAAATGCATATTCTAAAACTTGGTACTTAATGGATAAGTAAATCATTTTTGAGAATGTAAAAGTGAATCATTTCAAAATGGAAAAAATGATTTTCATAAATGTTAATTTATGATTACACACCTCTCTAAATCACTATCAGAAGGGAAGTTGCGTGCGTGTGGTGAAGCCCCCTAGCTAATGAATGAAGGGTGGATATATCCCTAGGCCATATGATCAGTTATTATATATTTGTTCTGCGCTAGTGAGGTAATTCTAGGTGTGGTTATGACTCACTCGCAGGGGTATGGCCGCTTCCCGACGTTTCGGTAGGCTCCCAGGTTGTCTTTTATGATAGGCCCTGAAGGATGAGAGCCATTTAGGGGCGCGTCCAGTGGGGAAACCCAGAGGGACGGTCTTATAATCGTTATATGTATGTGAATATAACTATTCTTAATAATGTGGGACATTATTGGTGTTAAAGAATTTAAGATTATAAAATGGCTTTACTTACATTTCCCGGATGGAAGAAAGGAAATGGGGACGTTAAATACATTTTTTGGATGGAAGAAGGAAGATGGAAAGATATGAAATGATAAGGTAAAGAATTTTTATGTTAATAAAACTTGCTTTATATATTTGTTTTTACTGGATGGAAGAAATGAAATAAAAATGGTAAAGAGGGTCTCAAAATGTGATTGAATTGGTAAACATTTGATAAAATGAATTGCCATATATGTATTTCCTAAAGAAATTAGGAATTGTGCCTTTAGATGGTGAATGAAGTAATTATGTGTACGTAATTAGATGAATATGTATTTATTAATTTCGTGTTGAGGGTCTAATGGATCTCGAGGATCAACCTTGCCTAGTAGTAATGTATCAGGGGGGTTCCTTATTTGGATTTCGCTTCGCGAGACACCCCACACACGAATAGGACATAGTGTTGAGACTGGGGAGAAGTTATCCCTTAGTACTTGGGTTAACTAGAGCATTTCATTGATATTGCGCTAGGTTGTGCTTTTATATTGAGAGGTGAGAAACATTGCTGTTAATTACGAGAGAATTACGCACTTAAGTATCATGCATTTTATTCATATGGTAATCATATCAAACCGGGACCTGACCCGTCTATATTTCTTTGTTTTTGCATATACTCCTTGTCGTACAGGTGCTCTACCGCAAGGACACCCGAATTTACATTTCCATTCCGGTTGGCATGGAGCTATAGCATATTGCGGATGTTGTAGATTATTGGTTATGGATGCCTCTATCTTTTGTACTCTAATTATGTTCAACATATTTATTTGGGTGTGTGACCCACGCTTTGCATTCATTTATTATATTGTAATAATTAAATTGTAATACTCGGTGTAACTATTTTTATTGGTCTGTTCACCGACACCTTATTCGGTGAATATTTATCATATTGTCATTCTTTATCCGTTGATTTTTGGATATCCACCATTTTTGCAAATGGGATTGTCTAAGTATTTCCTTTTATTTTCAAAATTTTTAATTTGACAGTCCATTTTCTAAAATGATTGGTGGTTATCTCGTACTATTATTTTAATCGACAGTGATTCTGAGAATGGAACATCTATGATTCCTGGGATTATTAGAGTATTGGGATGGACACCTATTATTTTAGTAGGCGGGTCATCACAGATGGTATCAGAGCATTAGGTTCTAGAGTCCTTAGGAATCTGTGCGGACGTACTACGCCTTCTGCGTTTCTTTTGATTTGATATAGAGCCCTAAGATTAAGATCGTTGATTTCTCTTGTGAGGTTTCGTTCTCCTGCTATGATATGAGAACCTCAAACATCTTTTGCGCGCTCGTGTGAGACTCGTAAGTCGACAGATGAAGGGAGTTAGATAAGGCCGTTGTGAAGGCATCATGTTATGGGATTACTAAGAGCTGTAAGTTGTAGTCGGGGATGATGGTCGATTTGAAGGTCGCTCCCTTTGTAGCATTATTTTATATTGCTACCACGACTACTAAGTACTATAGATATAGTTTTCCAAGCACCACTGCCAGTAGAGGGTGGTACTAAGCTTGGGATTCCGAGCGACGTCAATTTGAAGATTGAGAAGTCCTTGATGAGGGCCTCATGTTGAAGTTCGATTGGATGGAGGAAGTGTAATCTCATTTGGTGAGAGTATAAGGCCCGGGAGTTTTGGCCTAGAGAAGGGTATAGGAGTTCCCAGATGCGAAGATTGGGGGGAAAATCTTTCACCCATAGGAGTAAGGTTGAAGTGGCGGAAATGGTAGTCGCCATATTGTGGTGGGGCGGGAAGTTTTGTCCATAGAGAAACCCGATAGATATTTTCAATAGCAAGTTTCTCTAGGATGTCAGGAATGATGAGAAAGTAGATTCACGAGTATTCACGTTAAGTTTGGTCAGAGGCCGATCGTGAATAAAGATTTACAGGGTTAAGGAAACCTTGAATCGAAGTGGGGTGATACAAGGTAGAGAGAGCCTTTCAGTGGAAATGGTATGCTCCCAAGTAAGTGTTGCTAACACTTTTAGAGGAGTAGTGTTCATGCGGCCCCATTGGTGGACATCCACCCGGGGAAGACTCATTGAACTAAGCCCGGGGAGGCCAGTAAAATGTTCTCCTTGCTAAAGAAGTTAAGGGGAACCATGCATTTTGATCTTGTCGATTGGAGGACAATCGAAAAGAATAGGGTGCCTAGTTTGGGTGTTGGTGGAAGTAATTTGGTTTGGATGAGACTAGAATAATGTGTCTAGGAACCATTAGTGGTAGCCAAAGAGTTTGGCAAGAATGTTGGTGGGAATTTCCACCTTAGTTGAGGGTGGAGCATTCTTTATGATAAGATGGAGTAGTATTTTATTTACCCTAGATTCGGGTGTGTATATCGAGCTTGCGATAGTGCCGATATTATTATAGTGAGCGCATCTATATGACTTCCGTGGTAGGGAGGTTCTATGTTTTCTTTCTTCACTCGATATAAAGAGGGTGATGATATTTTAAAAGTATATGTGTGGTATGTTCTACTTTTATTATCTGTATTATACGAGTAGTATTATTATTGGTTTGGTTGGGGTGATAGCAAGAAAATACATTGCGAGGCTACCATATTTCTAGTTCTAGAGAATAACTAGTGATTCTATAATATCTCTCATGGATACAGGTTGAGACTTTATATAGGTGGATTGAGGTAGGTAAGAAGTTTTCATTACTTATTTTGTTTTCCTTGTTTGATTGTTTGATTGCTTTGTTTGTGCATGATGTTGTCTTATCTCCACGACCAACAAAGTTAAGTAGTAATGTATAGGAGGGGTTCCTTGTCTGGATTTCTCTTTTTCGAGACGCTCCACGCATGAACCTTAATGACATTGGGATTGGAGAGACATTGCATTTCTTTTCTTCTTTTCTTCCTTTCTTTTTGTTGGTTAGATGCTGGGTTGGAAGGTTTAGCTGAGAACCACGTGATTGAGTGATTAAGGGGCTAATATAAAGTTAAAGTGCGAGATATGAGCACTACGATAGTACTTCCCTCTGATCGATGTGGGGGGGACTAAGGTATGAAAGTTTAATTGATACTTATGGTTGTAACTTAATGAGAAGGCCATTTATAAAGATGTATGTGTGTATTTTGGGATAAAGTGTTGGTGGCGTTTTACAGAAAGTGAATGCCAAGTCAGTTAAATTTTTTGTTAATTGAGATAGTAAGACATAAAAGTAGAAGTGCATTAGTAGGGTTACGAGTTAGGATTTTAGTGGTTCCGATCATGTGTCTTTGACCGTTACATCTCGACAATCGACGATGCGAGGTAGTAGTGTAACAGGAGGGTTCCTTATTTGGATTTCGCTTCGGCGACAGGTCCCACGCATGAAACCGAGCGAATGTCGGGAGTCGGAAAAGGTCTTGGACACTAGGGATATAATTAGTATAATATTTATACTACTCGATTAGGATATATATCGACTTTAGGATTATTAGGAAGTAAGGCCCTTAGGGCATATAACTTTTTTTTAAGAAGGGGATAGGGAGTTGACCACAATAGGTTTGTGGGTTGACTCTAAGTAGGATCAGGTCCCTCAAACGGAGAAGTGGGGGATCTCGAGTGATTCAGAATGTTAGGCCAAAGGAGGTGAGGCCTCTCTTAGATAGAGCGTTACGTCGGTAACCTATCTTTTGGGGAGTTAAAAGGATGGGCAGACTTTTACTCCTGCACTCGTGTTGTTAAGATCGAGAGGGGATTTAACGAATGAGTCTCTTCCAGGAATGAGAAGTATTAATACTGGAGCATGGACCCATTGTTTATGCGTCTCACAGACTTAAAAATCGTGAGAAGTATTATTCCCCGCTTGATTTGAAGTTCGATGCAATAGTACTCGCCTTAAAGAAAAAGAGGCACTACTCCCTGGGAAGGAAATTGGTCTCTTTATGAGCAATAAGTCGGAGTTCGTAAAGGACTCTCAAGTGGCTATTCCCTTTTTGCTAAGGAAATGTGAATGGGAGTAGTAGATGCGTCGAGTAGAAAACTGTTGGAGAGATTAGTTGAGGCACGGAATGCCAAGTGGAATGAGTTTAACTGAGGGGACGCTATAGTAAGAGCGTTCATGTCCGTGATTGACCAATTCACCTACTAGTGTGAAGAGACTGGTGGTCGAAAGAGGTAGGATGGGAGTAGTAGCTTTTCTGGATCGAATTTATGTACAATAGTTCGGATTGTTTCTTATAAGTATGGTGCCCTATGTGTGGCCTAGTGTAGTCGACCGAGTAATTGCCTGTTCGTTGGAATGGAACCAGCGGACAATATATTCCTTGGGCTTGGAGTGGTCCGAGAATATTTCTTTAACGATTGGGCTCATTCAGCCGCATACTTTGAAGGGCTACACCAACGCGAATAGAAGTAAGTAGTGTTGGGGTGAGCGATTATAAGTTAGAGTAGTTATTCCCTGGCAAGGGTATAACGTGATTTCGGAAGAAAGGAAATGTGTGCCGAGATATTTTAGAGCACGGAGAAGGTAGACTGAGATCGATTAGTGATGACCTTAGTCCGAGTCCAACGGGGACGCCGCACTGTCGAAGGGGTTTACTAAGAATGATAGAAAGATAGTGTGGAATAGTATACCCTTTGTATGATTATAGGGTTACGCTTGAATTTTGAGGTCAAAATTCCCTTCTAAGGGGGGGAGTATGTAATAACCCAGACTTTTGAGCGACTATTTTATATTATTTTGCCGGATGGGCTAATTTTATAAAATAGGGGAATTTGGAGTAAATATTATTTCCCGTGATATTAAGGGATAATATTTACTATGTTTTGTCTACTTAACGTTATAAGAAGGTAAATAACCTTATATTGTGACATATTGCGTCGTTATATGTAAAACGGCGGTTATGACTCGTATTTAAATTGGAGCCTAATTAATGAAATAAAATGAAATTAGAACAGAAAAATAGTTCACTTTATTCCGAATGCCAAAATAGGGGGTGCGATTGTTTTTAGAATAGTCTAGATAGTCGAAATAAGTGCCAAGTTGTATTTTTGAGTTTTGGGCACTTTTGGCGTGTTATGACTCAATTATGTGTTTACGAGTCATTTTAATGGTGTATTAGCAATTAAAAGAGGGGAATTAATGTTTTAAAACCCGGTTAAGTCCCCCACCCCCTTCTTATTTCTCATTTGTGGTATAAACCAAGAGAGAGAGAGAGAGATAAGAGAAGAGAGAAAGTTGGGAGAAAATGGGAGAAAAGAGAGAAAAGAGAGAAAAGAGAGAAAAATTGAGATTTGGGCCGGATTCCATTGCTACCGGAGGAGGATCCAAGACTACGAACTCAAGGCAAGTTTCTTACTTGCTAGATATTGATTTAATGTGATAATATGCATGTATAGTTAGGTCCATAAATGGGTTTTTGTTGATTTTGGTGATTAAACCTTAAATCTTAGTTTTAACTTGATTTGAGGAATATATATTAGTTATTAATTGTGTATAAGTGATTTAGGAGAATAAATTGTATTTGTTGTTGGAAGAAATCAAAGATTTGGGTTTTTTGAGATTTTAGGGTTCTTCAACCCGTAGCCCAAACTGGGCAAATTCGCAGGGCCGAATTGGTTCAGCTCCCAGGCGAATCGATTCGGTTAGGGGGCAGGATACAGGTCTGGGAAACCGAATCGATTTGGGTTAAGGACGAATCGATTCGGACAGAGAGAGTTTGTTGGTTTTTCTCACCGAATCGATTCGCAACCAGGGGCGAACCGATTCGGCCCTAGGTTGAATCGATTCGTCTGCCTGTTTTTGTGAGATTTTCCTAGTTTTGTTTTTGCCATTTCTTTTAGGTCCAAGGTTTAGGACCCTTCCCTTGGGAAGTAATGAGAGTTCCTAGAGGGTTGTTTTGGGTAGACTAATGTCCTAGGATAAAATGGGATAATTGGGCTTACCTCGAGGGCTAGTTTGTGTAGGTTAATATCCGAATGATATAGGAAGTTAACCTAAAAATTTATAGAACATAAAAGATGTAAATGTTGAGACTTTTGGGAGTCAATTATTGAGGGAGACTCATTTTGATGATTTATGGTTTTGTCTTGGGCTCTTGGAGGCTAGTTTGAGGATAATGGCACTTCGGGTTTTAGGTCATTAATAAAATATGACTTAATGAATGAGAAATGCATATTCTAAAACTTGGTACTTAATGGCTAAGTAAATGGTTTTTGAGAATGTAAAAGTTAATGATTTCAAAATGGGAAAAATGATTTTCATAAATGTTAATTTATGATTACACACCTCTCTAAATCGCTAACATATGGGAAGTTGCGCGCGTGTGGTGAAGCCCCCTGGCTAATGAATGCAAGGTGGATATATCCCTAGACCATATGACCGGTTATTATATATTTGATCTGCGCTAGTGAGGTAATTCTGGGTGTGGTTATGACTCACTCCCAGGTGTATGTCTGCTTCGCGACGTTTCGATAGGCTCCCAGGTTGTCTTGTATGATAGGCCCTAGAAGATGATAGCCATTTAGGGGCGCGAACAGTGGGGAAACCCGGAGGGACGACCTTAGAATCGTTATATGTATGTGAATATAAATATTCTTAATAATTTGGGACATTATTCATGTTCAAGCATTTTATGATAATGAAATGGCTTTACTTACATTTCCTGGATGGAAGAATGGAAATGGGGACGTTAAATACATTTTCCGGATGGAAGAAGGAAAATGGAAAGATATGAAATGATAAGGTAAAGCATTTTTATGTTAATAAAACTTTTTTTATATATATGTTTTTCCTGGATGGAAGAAAGGAAATAAAATTGGTAAATAAGGTTTTGAAATGAGATTGAATTGGTAAACATTTGATAAAATGAATTGACATATATGTATTTCCTAAAGAAATTAGGAACTGTGCCTTTAGATGGTGAATGAAGTTATTATGTGTACATAATTAGATGAATATGTCTATATTAATTTCATGCTGAGGGTCTAATGGATCTCGACGATCTACGTTGCCTAGTAGTAGTGTATCAGGGGGGGGGGGGGGTTTCCTTGTTTGGATTTCCCTTCGCGAGACACCCCACGCACGAATAGGGCACAGTGTTGAGACTGGGGAGAAGTTAACCCTTAGTACTTGGGTTAACTAGAGCATTTCATTGATATTGCACTAGGTTGTGATTTTAGATTGAGAGGTGAGAAATATTACTGTTAATTGCGAGAGAATTACGCACTTAACTGTCATGCATTTTAGCCACATGGTAATCATATCAAACCGGTCCCTGACCCATCTATATTCCTTTGTTTTTGCATATACTCCTTACGGTATAGGTGCTCTACCGCAACGACACCCGAATTTACATTTCCATTCCGATTGTCATGGAGCTATAGCATATTGCGGATGTTGTAAGTTTGGTTATGGACGCCTCTATCTTTTGTACTCTAGTTATGTTCAGTATATTTATTCAGGGGTGTGGCCCACGCTTTGCATTCATTTATTATATTGTAATAATTGAATTGTAATACTCGGTGTAACTATTTTTATTGGTCTGTTCACCGACAGCTTATTCGGTGAATATTTATCATATTGTCATTCTTTATCCGTTGATTTTTGGATATCCACCGTTTTTGCAAATGGGATTGTTTAAGTGTTTCCTTTTATTTTCAAAATTTTTAATTTGACAGTCCATTTTCTAAAATGATTGGTGGTTATCTCGTACTATTATTTTAATCGACAGTGATGCTAAGAATGGACCATCTATGATTCCTATGATTATTAGAGTATTGGGCAGGCCACCTAAAATTTTAGTAGGCGGGTCGTCACATATATACATGTTGTTTCTCGAAGAGTGGGGCTGTTGGACTCCTCTATGTTAGACCATAACTCCTAGAATATATCGTGAGAGATTTTAGGGGTTGAATGGTTCATAACTGAATTAGTTATGCATGTGGCCTACAGACTTTGGGCCGGACTGGAGCGGGCTACTTATCTGGGCCAGAATGTTTAATCGAGGTACCCATAGTTTTAACCATGCCAAAAGAGGTGAAAGGATTTTAAAGAAATTTCACAAATACTTGGTGAACAATAAAATCTATCGCTAAAGTTCAATATATAATTGAATTACATTTGGGAAAATACAAACAATGAATAATCATAAAATATAATACATAAGATGATTTTAAACCAGCTCAACGAAACACTTTCATTCAACAATAGTTAGAGTTCTTACAACCATCTCCAAATATTCACTGAAACAAAAATTATAACACTAAGTTTAAATATTCGACTTGACAACAAAAATACATTAATTTCTTATACTCTAAAACCTGAAATGGTTTTATCAAAGTAATTATGCAACGCTAAAGCGTACAACCTCCAAAATCACTGATTAGCACTTGCATGTTCTACAAAAATTATCACCTGCGAAAAAAAGTGTTAATTATGTCAAATTTAATATCCCACTCATCAACAATACAATGTGAAAAATGAATCAATGTAGTTTATTCTCATCATAAACAATATAAATATTTAACTACTATTATTTTTTTTTAAATCGATAGAGTCTCCTTTGTTTATTCATGAAAACCATCGGTAGCCAACCTGTTTTAAACATTAAAATTGATTCTAAGAATACTATACACCAACTAACAGAAAATTCTAACCACTACTATAATAAATTATCACCACCATAGCAAATGTTTACCACCATCATTGAAAATTTAACTTCAAACGAGAGAATTTTCCACCTGAATATCTCTCTCTCTCTCTCTCTCTCTCTCTATATATATATATATATATATATATATATATATATATATATATATATATATATATATATATATATATATATATATAAGGAGTAGGATGTTTTTACTATTCAATAAGTTGACAACTTAATTAGAGACTAGGATTGAATGGGGCAAAATTCAATCCAATGGCTCACATTTTGTTAGACTAAGATGATGAGTTTTTACCATTTTCACCTTTACTTTGTTCCAAATTGATGGGTAATTTTGTAAACAAACATACTTTCCCCTTAATCACCTCACGATGGAAGTCTCCATAGTAAACCCAATCTCATACCACCATACCTACCTAACCTCTACATTCATCCTCTCACGATATCTACCTACTCCATGACTGAAGCCATTTAGCGATCCCTCTCTCGATTTCCTCTCTGGCTCTGTCAACATTGGGATTTTGGTTCGTTCAATAACAGGTAAATACCATTCGTCCATTAAGTTTTTTTTATTCGTTTGGGATTTTTTGGTTCGTTCAGTAACAGGTAAATCCCATTCCTCTCTACCTCTTACCATTAATTTTTTTGGTTCATTTGGGATTTTTGTGGTCGTTTTTGTGTGTGCCTAAAGATCTAAACCCCATTCGTAAATCCAGTAAATCCCATTCGCCCCATTTTTGTTCTTCTTTTTGCACTGACATTTGTGTGTGGCCTCCTGTGTGTTTGTCTAAATGCTACAATGACAATTTATTTGTTGCTATTGGTATCACTCTTTAATAGGATATGCCAGATATTTTTTTTCTTAATTAAATTTTAGTTTATTCCTGTTATTATGTCATTGGTTGATAAAACTTTCAATTAGTGCCAAGTTTCATATTTTTTTGTTTTTGTTTGAAATACTCTGTATTTTAGTTTTTAGTTTACAGTAGCTTAATTTCATGATTTTTTTTTCTGCAATTCAAGAACATCATCAGGCCACACGATAGCAGGAAATATAAATAATCTTGGGATCATTTTGGTTTAGGTCTATATATAGTATTCTTAGAAGTTTGATGTGTTGCTAATTTCATGTATTGTTTTTTCGTTTTATGTTCAGTAATGCCAAGTTTCATGTTTTTTAGTTTTTGTTCGAAATACTCTGTTTTTTTAGTTTTTAATTTACAGTAGCTTAATTTCATGATTTTTGTTGCAATTCAAGAACATCATCAGGCCCCACGATAGCAGGAAATATAAATAAACTTGGGATCATTTTGGTTTAGGTCTATGTATAGTATTCTTAGAAGTTTGATGTGTTGCTAATTTCATGTATTGTTTTTTAGTTTTATGCTCAGTAATGCCAAGTTTCATGTTTTTTAGTTTTTGTTTGAAATACTCTATTTTTTAGTTTTTAGTTTACAGTAGCTTAATTTCATATTTTTTGTTGCAATTCAAGAACATCATCAGGCGAAATATAAATAAAATTGGGATCATTTTGGTTTAGGTATATGTATAGTATTCTTAGAAGTTTGATGTTATGCTAATTTCATGTATTGTTTTTTAGTTTTATGTTCAGTAGTGCCAAGTTTCATGTTTTTTAGTTTTTGTTTGAAATACTCTGTTTTTTAGTTTTTAGTTTACCGTACCTTAATTTCATGTTTCTTGCTGCAATTCAAGAACATCGTCAGGCCACAAGATAGCAGGAAATATAAATAAACTTGGGATCATTTTGGTTTAGGTCTATGTATAGTATTCTTAGAAGTTTGATGTGTTGCTAATTTCATGTATTGTTTTTTTAGTTTTATGTTCAGTAGTGCCAAGTTTCATGCAAATTTGTTTTAACTGTTCAATGACTATTTCAATAGTAGTTGGTAGTTGACTTATCCATCTTTTCATTTTGTAGTTGATAATTGACTTCTTTTTCCACATGGAGGACATTACTGTATTCAGCATAGTATGTTACTTATAGTTCTTTACTTTTTTTTTCAACCTACTAACTCCGTTCTTTACATTTTTTCAACCTACTAACTCTGTTCTTTACTTTTTTTTCCTTCAAGGTTGATGAAGACGCACAAAATGTTGTAACAACTACCCCCTCTCTTCTATTCATCTCTTTCGCAACTATATGTTTTGCTTGTAACTTTAAATATTGCCTTTTCACTCAGATTCAAAGGATGCGCATAAATAATATTGGTGTTGTTATCCATGATGAATCTCGCCTCAATGCTATTCGTTCCGTGGTAACATAATGCAACTATTTAGTGCCTTCGTACTTATTAACAATTTCCTTCATTATCAATTTATTTTCCCTTTTTCCTTTTTCCCTAATTCCAGGGGATTGGAAAAGAAAACGTGGCACCAAATGTGGATAAAGGGAAAGGGAAGGAGAAGTAATCTTCCCAAGTGGTATGTTTAACATTTCAATGGTTATGACCCTATTTGTTCTCATTATTTTTTTATCACGTTCTTCATTTTTTCTTAATCTATTCTCTTTAATATACCCTCTTTCTTTTAATTCTGACTATCAACTTTGCCTTCGTATTATATAGATTCAAAGGCCGCACAAAAATACCGACGGTATTGTTATACATGATGATGTTCAACTCAATGCTATTTGTGTTGTGGTAACTAATCGTCTATATATGTTTTTTCCCTTTCACAATTCTTATAATCAAGTTCTTATTCACATTTCATTAATGTCGTCGATGTTATTTCATTTACATAGCCGCATACTCAGTATAACAATGGAAACGACAAAGGCAAGGGGAAAGAGAAAGAAAACGTGTCGCCTATTAGGGTAAATATTTCTCAGCAACTTTCCACAATTTTCTTTTTTCAAGTTAAAAAAAATCGCACCTTATAATCATTTCATCTCTTTTTATATGCTTTAATTGTTTCTACAGGCATCTTGGATGGGTAAGGGGAATGTCTCTTCTGGAGCGGTATGTTTCTAACATTACCTTATTTGTTTTTATAATGCTCCCTCTACTTATATGATCACATTTTAGCATTTACCATATAGGATGACTATAAATGTTAATTACACCATTCTGAATAATTTACATTTCTAATTTACCATCTTGCTATACATCGTACGATTTAAAATATTTACCTCATTCTAAATACCAAACTATTACAATTTTCTATTACTAATGTTACTATATAGGACCATTATTCAAAACCCCTTCATTATTGTCACGTTATGTGCTGATAATCTTATTTCTTCTTTAGGCACCCTATGTACCCTTAATCTCAAAACATACCTTAGCACAACGAATGCGACGGGAATGAGAACGGGAATCATTTATTCCTTTGCCAACTATAAATGAAATCTTCTTGCCATCCCAATATCTCCCGTCTACTGAACATTTAACACTATTTGATAACTTAATCTCAAGTCGTGTTCTGGCTCAACGACAACGCCGAGAACATGAAAGACATTCTCACTTTCAATCTTCGTGTGATATGCCTCCAGAACCTACATCTGTCAATCCCCATCACTCTGCACCACAATCCACCACAAATGTTGAATATATAGCACCATGTAATAGCTTAAACTCAAAACGTGCGCTTGGCCAACGACAACGATATGATCGATAAAGAGCACGTCAGTTACAAAAAACACTAGACGATCAATCATCTACTCAGACTCCTAATGTTCACAAGTCAATAACACGACCTACCCTTGCTAGCACAGAACATTTTCCTAAGCGAGCAAGGGTTTCACAATCATCCTCTATTGATGAAAGGGTTGAACTCCCTTCAACAATAACCGAGAATTTTATGCAACTGAGAACCGCTGATCAATTGGACTTTCCTCTACAAAGACTTAGCCCTTTGACTGATAGTTTATCAATCCCAGTTGATCAAATTTATATGCCCCCAATAGTTTTGCCTCGCAACCTCTGTCAAGATTTTAACCAAATTGAACTCGACACATTTGTTAATCGTGGCGTCCCCTGTGAACCATCTGAAACTGTTCAAAATCCACCTACCACTGATACAAATAGTATTAAACTTCTCCCCCAAACTGAAGATAACCACCCTAGGTAAATATTTTATGTATCTTTTATTATTTGGAAATTTATCTAATGACATAATTTAGATTCCTTAACACATTCTTTTCATTTTATACTTAGATCCACTCTATCAGGTGTCAGCAATGTAGCAAGTACGAGTACAAATCGAGCATTATATGTTGACTTTAGTAGACATTTTCTTGGCCCCATGACTGTTCCGTGCCCTTATTGTCACGTATTACATTGGATGGATGAAAGGTTATCCGGAACATCGAAAGTGCGTCCCCTATTTGGAAAGTGTTGCAAACAGGGACAAGTTCGTTTTCCAAATCTCATTAAACCCCCACCGAAAATTAAACATTTATTCGATGGAAACGATGTCCAATGCAAGTCTTTTCAGAATCATATTAGGGAATATAATATTGCTAATGCATTTACAAGTCTAGGTGTCCAGATGGATGATAGAGTCCTCACAGGTAGGGGTCCCACATCTTTCACCATTCATGGTGAGCTACGTCATCATACTGTGGCCTTATTACCGGAACCGGGCTCGAAGAGGAAGCTGCATATGCACAATTATACATATACGATTCCAATGCGGCATTTCAAATTAGGGAACGTAGAAATACGCATTTACGTACTGATGTCTTCCGAATAATTCAAGGTTCCATGGAGGCGAATACTCCTTTTATATACAAATATCGTCAGGCATTTGTAATATTAGAAGAATCCTCTCGAGTGGGCCAAAACATGCCAGCATACCTTCATTACAATACTGCAACATATCGTAGAAGGTATAATTCTCCATCGGCCGATGAGATTGCTGTTATTTTTCCTGGCGATGGCCACAATTCCTCTGCAAATAGAGATATTGTTGTTCTCTTACATGGGGGAAATTAATTGATGAAAATTAGTGAATGCCACCCAGCATACCTTCCTTTGCATTATGTACTTCTATACCCTCATGGTCAGCTTGGATGGGAGCCTGAAATGAAGCTATGGGATTTAGTAAATAATGTTGAGCAAGATAATCGACTTACTCATTTGCATTATTACGGATATCATTTGTTTCAACACGGTACTGAATACTCTACAATTTTGAGAGGAGCAAAACTTTTCAGGAGTTCATTGTGGATGCCTGGGCTTCTACAGAACAAAACCACCTAACTTATTTTAGACTTAATCAGAACACCCTTCGTGCCGAATTATACAAAGATCTTGCGGATTGTATATCTGAGGGTGTTGAACCATTACAAATTGGTTGACGAATGATTTTTCCCTCTTCCTTCACTGGTAGTGCACAAAATATGTTTGAGATCTACCAAGATTCGATGGCTATAACACGATTCCATCAACACCCAGATATTTTTCTCACAATGACTGCCAATCCTAAATGGCCTGAAATCACTAAGGAACTATTACCGGGTCAGAATGCGGTCGATCGTCCCTACTTGGTCGCACGTGTATTTGAATTAAAGAAAAAAGCATTAATGAACGAGATCAAGGATAAAAATGTTTTTGGTAAGAAAGTTGACCACGCTTTTACGATCGAATTCCAAAAACGGGGTTTACCCCACATGCACGCTCTTCTTTTCCTTGACAACCAAAGCAAGATTAAAACATGTGCCCGGTAGATAATGTTGTTTGTGCAGAGTTTCCAGACCCCATCGATGATCCTATGCTTTTCCAAACCATTCTTAGTTGTATGGTTCATAGTCCATACGGCTACTTGAATCTTAATTCTCCTTGCATGGAAAATGGTAGATGCACGAAGAAATATCCACGAGCATTTGTAGATGCCACTTCAATGGACAGTAAAAAATACCCAATCTATCGTCGTCGTGACGATGGTAGGGAATATACTACTTCCAGTGGGAAAAAGGTACGAAACAACGATGTTGTGCCTTATAATCAATATTTGTCTCGACAATTCAATTATCACATCAATGTTGAGGTTTGTGCCGATTTAAGATGCGTTAAATATATTAACAAGTACATTTATAAAGGCCATGATCGCACGACTATGGTCTTGGGAGATGCTGATGAAATCCAACAATATTTATATGCAAGGTACATCGGTCCTCCTAAAGCAGACTAGCGAATTTTTGGTAATCAGATGCATCAAGAAAAACCATCTATTATACGGTTAGATTTACATTTACCTGGGATGCATCATGTTGTGTTCAATCCCGCAGAATCTCCAAGTATGATTGCTGATAGGGCTAGGGTTCAAATGAGTTCATTAACTGGATTTTTTTCTTTTTGCGCATCGAATGTTTCTGCACGAGCTTACACTTACTAAGAGTTTTCGCAACATTATGTTTGGAGTAATACAATAAAACTCTGGACTCCGAGGAAAACAAGCGAGTTTGCTATTGGTAGAATGTACTTTGCTAGACCTAATTCAGGTGAAAGATTTTATTTGCGATTTCTTCTGACTGTTGTGAAAGGACCTACATCCTTTGAGTGCTTACGCACAGTCCACAATGTCATGCACGATACTTTTAAGTCTGCGTGTGTAGTGAGGGGATTGCTTGAAGATGATAATGAATGGTTTAATGTTTACAAGAGGCATCAATCATTCGAACTGGATATTCACTTAGGCGTCTTTTTGGTGTTATACGTACACAATGTTTCCCTTTGCATCCTGATTTATTATGGAATCAATTTTCAATTCACATATGTGACGATCTAATCCATAAGTTGTGTACACTCTTTGCTATTCCAAACCCAACGGACATCCAAGTTCAAGATTATGGTTTATTTCTTCAAAATGAGGTGCTTCAACAGTCTGGTAAGACTTTATCTGACTTTCCTCCTATGCCTTTACCAACTTTAAATTAGAGTACTATGGGTGGGAATAGGTTAGTGTGGGGACATCAACAATTACAATCATTAGCAGAGCAAGGTGATGCACAACTTGATGTTACTCACCTTAACGAGGGGCAACATTTGGCTTACACGACAATAACTTCATCCGTTTTTGAAAATAAAGGAACTACTTTTTTCTTGAATCGGGGTGCTGGCACTGGCAAAACATTTTTATATAATACAATTGCAACTTTTTGCTGTAGTTTGGGTCATACGGTTATTAGTGTCGCATCATCAGGGATTGCTTCTTTATTATTAGTTGGTGGTCGAACTGCGCATTCAACCTTATGCATTCCATTAGATATTATTGAAAACTCCAATTGTGGATTTACAAAGCAGTCAATCCATGCTGAGCTATTTAAATCGGCTAAACTTATTATATGGGATGAGGTCCCAATGCAATATAGGCACTGTGTTGAGGCTGTTGATCGGACTCCTCAAGATATCTGTAATGTTAAACAGCCTTTCAGGGGAATAACTGTTGTTTTAGGTGGCGATTTCAGACAGATCTTACCTGTTATCCAGAGAGGAGTTCGTGAGGAAATTGTATCTGCGTCACTGAGGCAGTCTGCGCTTTGGAAACACATCCATGTTTTGACCTTAAATCTAAACATGCGACTCAATCATTTGGAGCCTGAAACTATGCAGTTTTCAACTTTCTTAAATCAGGTATCACCTTTTACTTTATAATATGTTAAATATTCTTCACTATTCCTACTATGTTAGTTTAACTTTTCCCCCATTTCATTAGATTATGTCCAACCCACTTGAAAATGTAATGTTGCCTTCGACCATATAAAAGTGTAATGATGTTGAAGATTTAATTGCTAAAGTGTATCCATTTTTGAATGTGGATAGTACTGTTACTCCTAGCTTCCTCACTGAACGGATAATTCTTTCTGTGCGGAATGATGATGTGAGTGCTATAAATAATTTAGCCTTAAATATTTTCCCACGTGATACAAAAACGTATTTCGGTGCCGACAAATTATGCGATGATGAATCGGGTTCAGACGTACATAATCAATACCCGAACGAGTTTTTGAACTCTCTTAATCCTTCTGGTTTACCCTTATTTAAGTTGGACCTGAAAGTAGGGTGTCCAATTATGTTGTTGAGAAATATTGCGCCGAAAGGTGGTCTTTGCAATGGCATATGTTTTGTCATTACGAAGCTTGGAGAACATGTCATTGAGGCACAAATTATAACTGGGGATAAGTATGGAAATTTAGTCTTTATTCCAAGAGTATCTTTAACTCCTTCGTCTGTTGAAATGCCTATCAAAATGACAAGACGTCAATTTCCAATTCGACTCGCATATGCCATGACAATTAACAAATCACAAGGTCAATCTGTAAAGTTTGTGGGAATTGACTTGTGCACACCGGTTTTTAGTCATGGGCAGTTATATGTAGCGTTATCTCGATGCAGAAGTGTTAATCGAATCAACATCCTCCTTCCCGATGATGGTTTGCTTTTCACGACAAACATTGTTTACTCGGAAGTACTCTTATAAACGCCAATGAGATGTATGTCTTTAATTTTTTATGCACAATATCTTTATATACATGTTACGATTCTATATCAAAATCTAACCATTTCATAACCTTTATTAGGATTGGGAGCCGATGGCCAGGCATCAAAAGTGGATAAGTTCCCATAGAATATTTAAATGGGGTTCCCACAACAAGGTACACGGTCTATATGTCGTTTATATATCGCTTCTTCCTTTCATCTGTTTTCTTTAATTAATACTAACTATTAATATTTCTTCTAGATTGTCATGCACAACCCTAATCTTCATTGGAAATACGTCGAGCTCGATACAAGGACATTTCGTAGAGTGATTCAGAGAATGTATCCCAGGAATGAAATGTGATTGCCTTTCAATGGGATATTCGTTTTTTGATGCCTAGCTATACTACTTTTGTAAAATTTTTTCTCCCACTTTTGTATAGTTTTCTAGGCCTTTATTTTACCTTGCATATCCTGTATGTATTTTTGTAAGTGCAAATTGGCAAAAGTTATTTTGTGACTTTCGGTTTAATGGATTATAAAGAACGATGGCATAATTCTAATATGGCTCAATCATGTCTTTTATCTCACAAGTGTTTCAACTTCTTCATTTTTATTATTGTTTTGGGTGATGCTTCAGAATTTCAGTTGCCGTATTTCCAGGTATGCTAACTCATTCATATCCCTTTGTGTTAATATTTGAATGACGCTTCACGCATGATGTTTCTTAAGAATAAAAATGTCTTTAAGACATACGAATTATGTTATCGATTATTTGATTGTTTGTTTTTGTGTGCAGTGTCGCATCAGACCTCATTTGCTTCTTCTCTACCTCACCAGTGCTAAGAGGGCTACATAACTATATACTTAGAATGCACATATATACTTGGAATGGAATTTTTTTATATCGAGAAAATGACTTAGGCTCAATGCATGTACAACGACCGATTTCCTTTTCTACTCCAAACACACGAACAAAGATAATCTCAAATCTTAACGCAATATTTCTTGGTTTCTACTGAAGGAACTCTCATGTCGAATTTGTTATTTGTGATATATAAGAGATGTAAAATAAGGAACATGACGATTATCAAATAGTAATATCATATCAATTAAGTGGCTCATATATCAAAATAAAGGATATTATTTGGAAATCAAGATCAAGGAGTACATAGAGCTATCAATTAAATCAACTATTCCATTAAAAAATTAGAGTTTGGGGATATTACATGTTTAGTGCTCTCTTTTTATTTCTTAATAACACGTGGGTGTATCCACAGAGCTAATTTCTTATCTCATCCATGATTTTTTTGTATTGCGCATATCATTGATGAACAAAGCAAATTAAATAGTTATGTTTGACATTTTATCTGTTATTATTTTCCAAGTGTGATAACTTGGAGTGCTGTGAACGTTTTTGAATGTAAACTATATTTTTTTCGTAGTTTTTTTAATAAGTTGTAGATTGATTGTCGTAGGTGTTCTTCTCAATAGCTTATACTTCAGGTGTTCACCTTTGCCATCCCAAATATCAACCATGCCAGAATCTGGGAAACCATCAATATTGGGATAATCTCGGCCAACATATTTTGCTATCTTAACCTCTTTCAGTCTTTTCTTAGGTTTCTTTGAAATTGAATATGGTACAGGTTTGACAAAGGAGTTCTTTTGTAAGAAGCTGTCACAGTACAATACTCTTTCTCTATTTTTTTCAATCTTCCACTTTACAGAAAGATCAGTGGATTTATCTACGTAGAAGAGAGAGTCGCAGGGAAGGTTAGTGAGAGAGCCACCGGAATTGGCGTCTTTGTTAGATTTGTGGAAGTATTCTTCTATGTACTATGTGCTTATCAAAATCAAAAAGTTTTTGAAGTCATCAGGATTCTCATTCAATTCCCCCTTTGATAGTCATCAGGATTCGCTAGATTGCGTTATTGCAGATGAAATGCAGAAAATTTATCGAAATGAATTGAGGCCTTCGCCTGTCCCATTAAGAGTGTCCGGATAAGTTATTGATGAAGAAGATATGTAATTCCTTGATGCGGATCATGGGAGTGATGATGATGAACCAAATGAAAATCAGGGTGAGGATGGAGATATGGATCCTGAGACGAGGGTCATTAATACCAAAAAGATAACCAGAGTACAGCAGAATAAAAGAATCATGCGCAAAGAAAAATTGAAAACTGAAGCTGAAGCCAATAAGGTGAAGGAGATCGCTAGGGAAATTGACAACTTACCAGATATTATGCAAGAAATAAGCAAAGAGGGTGAAGAAAAATATGTAAAGAATTATTTAGTGGTAAGGAAATATGTACTGAATTATTTAGGCAACAATTACGAATGATTCAAATGAGTCTAAGAACATCTTATGACTCTCAAAATTTTTGATCCTCAATAGCAAACTACCACCACAACTGATTTACCTTTGTTTTTTTCATAGAAAATAATGTACCTAGCATTTATGTTTCGATATGTGATCATTGACATATAGGATCGTTTCATCTCACACGACATGATTCATTTTTGAATATCTTTTAGCAACCTTTTGGTAATGTCATATGTAGAGAAATAGTTCAATAGACAATCGACCATTTCATATTTAGTATAATTTTTCATATCTTGGTTGCGAGTGTTATTTGTAAGATGATTATGTATGTATTGATTATGTATGTTTTGATAGATCAGTCTAACAGTTAATTCTTCTATAATTTGATAGGTTGTAAAAACAAATGGATAATTGAAAGAGGTAGCCGAGAAATCCATGTCTAAATGGACAACGTCACTCCTGAGTTTATTGCAGCTGGAAGCGAACCATGTTTCTGGAATCAAGGGGAAGGACAAGGTGTCGCGTTGGTTGCAATTACCTGTGGGGGTGGTGCTGCTGCACCTGCGCCCAAGAAAGAAGAGAAAAAGGGAGAGATAAAAGCTTCACATGAATAAGATGATACTGTTTTCGACTAAGTTATATGCACTTATGGTTTGGTATGAAGCACTATATCTGAAAGTCTCATATCATTGAGTTTAACGTAGTGGTTTTTATGTTCTAAAAAATGTAAATTTCATTTATTGTTTGACATGTTCGAAGGATCAATGATGGATATTGTAAGAGAAACACAGGGTGCGAACACCTCACGAAGCTATGGGGCAGTACGGGAGAAGAATTAGCTCATAGTTTTAGATGAATAATGTAATCAAAGATTACGTCATGCTTTCAGCAGTAATAGTTAACATTAACAGCAGTAACTAAAACATTGATTTCAATCGCTGTGGAAAACATGACGTAATATAATTTTAACTAAAACATAATAGTCTAATCAAGTTGGTAATTCGTTGCCTAGGCTGCCGAGAAGAATAGAAATTTAGTATCTTGACACATTTTAAGTGCAGCGTCTTAACAATCAATGCTTGCAGCCGTATTAACTCAGATATTTGTAACAGGTATATTCATTTAATGATAACGAAACATTTATTGATGAAGTTATGTTGTGAAAACATGAATATTTCTCGATTTAAGGAAATGTGAATAGACAAATACTAGAAAAGTGTGGTATCTAGGAGCTGCCAAATACATGATCTATACAGAGATGTAGTTTTTGTATAGACCACCCTCATTTTTTCTCTCACGACTGTGTAGCCATTTGATCAGGTGCCAGGCTTTGAAGATGGAGATCTTAAACTCTTCGGTAAGTATTTATATTTACATGTGACAAATATAATTTATACATAATATTTTTTATGCAACCACCTTCTTAGTAAATAGTTTACTGTCTAAGTGGAATGACATGAAAATATATATAATGTTTTTAGTGACAAAAGTTAATGTGATTTTAATGCATATGTAGAATCAGGAGCAATGGAACTAACGATTAAAAGTTAATGCCTTTTTCTTACATTATCTCTTAATGATTATCATGTGCGTGTTGTTGAGTTTTTTATTTGTTTCGTCTTTGAGTAAATTAAGAGATTAACATCTGATATGTCGTGTGCCACATTCAGCACTTCTAGAATGTTCTCTGATATGCTTTTCGATTGATTAAAATTTGGGTATTTTATTTATTTATTAACAGTTTTGGCAAGTTTTTATTTGGTTTGAACCTACACTCTCGCTTAAATGTTGGAGATGGTCGGAGGCAAAGGAATACAGTAGGGTCCTAATGAGAAAGCATCAGGCAAAGAAGGCTGCTGAGACTAAACTGTTGAGGTTGAAGAAAGAGGCAATTGAAGCACTGCCAGATCATTCAAAATCAACGGCATTGGTGCCAGATCTAGCTTCATTTCTAGCAAATCGATTCATGGCTACTTTGATGCCATCCATTGAAGGGTACACTGAGAAGATTTACGAGGCAGCAAATAAGAGCGCCTTGGTGATTAGTGCATAAATTGTCCTTTTTCTATTATTATGGAGATAATATGTCTTGACATCCCGTGACTGGTAACTTATTTATTTTATGGAAAAAGAAAAGTTATTTTTCAATTACTTGCGCATCTTTTTGCTTTAATTTTTAAGGCTACAAACTAACTTTCAATCCCCAAAGAATTATATTTGATCACTGTCAATTGGGTAAGATGCTCATATTTTTTTTCTTCATTTTTTTTTATAGATTTTGGTCCTTCTCACATTGTTTATTTGGGTTTTCTTGATCTTTTGGATTACAGATACGGCACCAGTTTGATTTCCATGTCCGGTAACCCATTTGATTGGGTATTCTTCATTTCCATGTCTGGTAACCTGGTAACACGTTTGATTGGGATTACAGATATGGAACGGAACAAGTTTTCTTGATCTTTTGGATTACAGCTGGCAACCCATTTGATTTCCCCACTTTCTCAATATCTATGTCCGGTAAACGTTGATACCATTTATGAAAGCTTAATCTCTTTCTCAGTTGGGTTATCACTTGATGTTTTTTGGTATGAGCCAACAACAAACTCCACGGACGACATTGAAGCAACACAAGGCAAATTAGATTTTCATTTGGAGAGTAGCAAATTAGATGTTTGTTTCATTAAAGCTTTTGTTAAACGAATTTGGGATTTTTTTTATATTGTTGGATTTGTCATTATCCTTAAGCAGGGTGGATAGTCCGATAAATAAAGGAGACTCTGCTCATTTTTTAAAAAAAATTTGACACATAAGTTTTTTGAGACACAATGAGAATTCATTTGATGAATATTCTATATTTCATATTATATCTGAATTTGTTTGATGCATTTAGACTATTTGAATGTTGTTGGACTATTTGTTGTTTGTTAAGCATAGTGAATAATTTATAAACAAAGGAGATTATGGTCAATTGTTTTAAAATTACACTTTGTTTTGTTAGGAACGATATTTTTGCCATTTTGCAATTATGTACTTTGAAAATTTTCGTCGTTTTGTAATTATGTGCTTTCGAAATTTTCGTCGTGCCTTCAGGCACGGGCATTCCGCTAGTATATATATATATATATATATATATATATATATATATATATATATATACTAGCGGATACCCATGCCTAAAGGCACGGTGAAAATTTTTAAAGTACGTAATCACAAAACAACGAAAATTTTGAAAGTAGGTAATCGTAAAATGACAAAACATAAATAATCCAACAACTTAAACGCAGAGTTGAATCAACTACCACGTGACGCAATCAGAATAGGTAAACAATTGACAAAAATATCTTACACGAATCAAATCTGATAATGAAAAAATAGAACTGTCGACTTTAAATTCGATTTTCACCACATGAACAATGCCGAATATAGCTCGAAATAAAGTTAGCTCGGTACGGGCGATACGAATCCAATGGCTTGAGAATCGTCTCATTCCGATTTACGGTTAAAGAGTTATGGAATTTCTCCCAAAACATATTGTTTTAACTTGAAATGTTATATTAAACATTACTCATTGCTAAATATTTATACCTAAACATCACTTAAAACTATCAACAATTCAATACAGGGGTAAAAAATAAAAGATGATAGTAAGTACACAAAATGAACTTGACAAAACAGAACATGAGCATCAGCATCTGCACGGGCAGTTTGGGGAAGTAGCAATGCGACCAGCAGTGGCAGTCTTCAGATGGACCTAATACGTATAATAGATGGAATAATGCCTCCAGGAGCATCAGTCTTCTTTGGTATTTGAGCATATGAACATAATAATCGAGACACAGAGAATGACATATTAGTGTTCACAGATCATACATTATTTTCAAAATCGAGTCACAAAGAATGACATAATATATATTTGTTTGGATTCTCCAATAAGAAATACAACAATTTGTGTTCAAAATCTACCAAAATATAAAACCCGATCTGCTCATAAATCATTTTCTCCTTGCAAACTGACTACAATAAGTCAAATATTCATAAAACAAAATTATAGAAATGCTTAAGGCATTTCCAAAATGGGGATTTCATTTGGTGAGATTCTAAGTAGGTTAAATTTTAATGTATATTAACACAGTAACCTATCAAATGTACTTCCAAGAGAAGCCTCGTCGAAGAGAATTCCTTGATAATACCCTAAAGAGATGAGGTGCACTGTTGCCTTGATGTTGTGAATGTTTGCCAAGGGAGAGAAGTTTAAGGAGGGGCACTGCTGATGCTATTGTGAATCACTACTGCTTCTGATGATGAAATCGATATTAAATCGCTCAGTTTAAGTTTAAGATGATGAAATCAATCTTAAATTACTCGTCAAAGAGAATACATTGTGTTGTCAGCGTGGATCTTAAATCGCTGAGTTCCTGTCTTGCATCTGTGGCTTGTTCTGCAGAGCATAGCTCTGTTGGAAATGGAGCTTCTGTTGGCCTAAAATGGGTCCTTGAGAGGGACACTAAGCTCTTAATGGACCCTCATGCTGCGGGCAATTACAGCATGCCACTGAATCCATGACACAAATAGTGACGGAATGAAAGCAGAATTGCTCTTATTTGCCACAAAGAAATGGCAAGCTCTTATTCTCCATAAAGAAATAGTAAGCCGAGGGGTTAGAAAAAAGTGTTGTAAAGAAATAAAAAGTGATGATTAACATAATTATAAATGAATTTGATTAGAAAAACAAACCATTAATCATCATACAATGGAAACTGGTTCTGATTATGTTTCTGCATCTTATTTTCCCTAAGTTACAACAAAATCTTCTAGTTTCGGCTCATCATCAGTAGTAGAATCTGAAATAGGCTTTTTTCAAAGTTTTACTATAATTGGATGAATAAGTAAACAAACAAATAAATAAAATATAAAACATTGTTAACCTAACTCAAGTTTAACACAACAAATGCTTAACACAGCAGACGCTGAAAATAGCCCAAGTTTGAGCAGAGGAGACAACTAATAATAAAAAAGAACGGTTAAAAATGTATATATAACCAGTATGAGGTTTGAAAAATCATATTTAAACATGCTTTAAAAATCTGATGTGAAAAAAATATATTAAAGAGGCATTTATTTAGAGAGGGAAACATAAATTAAAATAATAACAACCTTAATTTCAAACAGAGGTCCATTTTATGCCTCTTCTTTAAAGCCAACTATGTTAATATCTCCATTATCAGCATGAAAAAATAGCTCGTATAGGTCCAATACCTGCGTTTATCAACCCCATGTGTATTGTATATATGGGTTCATCAAATTGAACATAGATTCAATGCCTATAAAAAAATGTGAAAGTAAAAATGAATTGTAGTATATGAAAAAATAACAAATAATAGGAATGAGAATTACCAACATCTTGCTCACTCTCTGTGACACCCCGCCTAATAAGATACCAGGCGATCACTCGTATGTCAAATTTTAACAGGAGTCACATATGGATCATTCTTAGCATCACTGTCAAAAATCCATTTAATTACTAATAACCTATTATGCCGGTGTCAAAATTTTACTTAACTACTCTTTTTAAATGAATACAATTAAAACATCCACACAGTTTATGCATAAATGAAACTGAAATGAAATAAAATAACTGAACACTCGGTCAAAATTATTACAACCATATCGAATGCTGTGCTAAAAGAATAAATAAATGCAATTGGGATATTAACCCGAATGTTTATACAATACCTCATATCTAGATTACAAGAAAGGAAGCGACTATCAAGAACCTGCACGCATCCACAGCTACTTCAGCTGACGTCTGACTCTAAAGAAGTGCCATCTAGGCATCCCCGTGTATGGACATATATATATATAATATATAGCAAGAAAGGAAAAGTAGATAAACGGGTCAGAGCCCGAGTTTGAAAATATTTTGCAAGTGCATAAATGCTTTATTTTTAGAAAAATGTTTTATCTCATATTTAAGTTCGGTATTGCACTCCCATGAGATGTCCCTCACCTCTCCTATAACGGTGCACACCTAACGTATCCTAACAAATACCCAAGTCAAGCTATCCCGCCTAACTAGTCTGATGTACCCATCTACTAGAAACCTCTACAACCCGAGTACTAAGCGCTAAACTTTTCTCCATTCTCAACACAATGCTAAGTTCGTGCGTGGTGTGTCTCGCGAAGCGAAATCCAAACAAGGAACCCCCCCGATACACTACTACTTGGCAGGGTTAATGGTAGAGATCAGTTAAGCCCGTAGTAGAAAACTAATGTATTAATATACATATCATATTTTATATACGTTTTACCATATACATCCAGATAATATCTCCCGGACTGAGGTTTACATTATATACAACATTATAATACACATCCGGATCTATCTCCCGGACTAAGGTGTATTCTATACTCATTTTAAAACTTTATATTTCCCTTCTTATATCCAGGAAATATATTTAAAAGCCAATTCATTATCATGAATTGCTTTAACACATCATATAACTTTTTAAAAGCCAGTTTTATTATCATAAAAATGATTTTCCGTTTTATAACATCCCATTGCCCTTCTTATATCCAGGAAATGTATTCAAAGCCATTTTTATTATCATAAAAATGCTTTGATCATATCATATGCTTCCATTTCTGTTCTTCCATCCGAGAAACATATCCGTAGCCAAATCAATTATCATATTTCCCTTCTTCCATCAAGGAAATGTATTTAAAGCCATTTTATTATCATAAAATGCTTTAACAAATCTAAGACCGCCCCTCCGGGTTTCCCCACTGGACGCGCCCCTAAATGTCTATCATCTTCCAGGGCCTATCAAACAAGACAACCTGGGAACCTACCAACTTCTGGAAGCGGCCATATAACTGCGGTATAGTCAAGACCACACCCAAAATCTCCTAACCAGTGCAGAAATAATAATCACTCATATGGACTATAGGACTATATCCACCCTGCATTCATTAACCAGGTGGATTCACCATACGCACGGAACTTCCCTTATGATAGCGATTTAGAGAGGTGTGTAACCATAATTTATCAATTATGAAAAATTATTTATTTTCCATTTTGAAAACATTCATTTTTAGATTTTCAAAATCATTTACCTCATATCATATATATACTTTAATCACATAGTATATACATATACCATATATTCCTCCTCGAATATATAAATGGCCATATGCCAAGTACATCTAGCGATGACCAATAATCCTAAAGATTCCCTAAAGGAATCATAATCATGCATTCATATGAGCATGATACTAAACCCAAAGTATTTCCTTACTTTAATAATCACTATATACCTCAATCCTATTTAAGGATTTATTGGATATCCCCAATGATACCATCTCACTCTAAGTGAAATATATATATCTATATCCCCAAATTATCCTAATTATCTCGTAGGATATACTAACTCAACAATCGATTATAATTATGCTTCCTATACGCATAATTATATAGGCCTAAATGCCCACCGAAACATCCTAGGAATTTATCTTCCCCGAACAACTTGAATTTAATGGGTTATGGATTTCATTTCCATAAACCCAAGGACTACATCTCGTCCATAATATCACTTAAAGGTCCCCACCCTCAGTTAGGAACCGTAAACCTTTAGATTCCACCAATTCTCTATTTTCTTCGAAAACATAGTTAAGGGTTATACATTTAAAACCCTCACCCTGCCCTCCTAAATTTCCTCAATTAGAGGACTATATACTCCTAAAGGGTTACTTATATTAACCCACAATTAACCTCGAATCAATTAGAATTGAATCTCATCCCATCCAATCCACCCAAGGAAAATTGCCCACTTTCAGAAGGGGTCGATCGATCGACCCATAGCCGTCGATCGATCGATGGCTTCGATCGATCGAGTCCCCATGATCGATCGATCCATCATGTCGGGCAGCTTCTTCTCCGAGAAGCTATTTCGTCCATTAAAGCTTCTCCCAAGGTTTTGTCGCCTCACCCAACGTCCTACAACCTCAACCAACTACAAATACACATATATTAAGAGTTCTAAACATCCAAGAACCCTAAACCACCAATTAATTTCGATTAATTTCTAAATTTCTCCAATTATCCAATTTTAGGGGTTTATTCGTTTTATCTCCCGAAAACCTGTTTTATCCACGAAAACCCAACCCAAAATCTTTAGGGTTTGATTATACCAAACTACGGTATGAGATATTTATGCAAAAATTAAATAAATCAAGTAAACACTTGCCTCGTGGATAAAATTCGACGACCTCGAGCCGAATCCCGCGGAGGTTGGCTGGAATCTCCCCTTTTCTTCCTCTTTTCTTCCTCCTCTCTCTCTTCCCTCTTTTCTCTTTCTTTTCCTTCTCTTTTTCTCCCTATCTCCCTATTTATATATAGAGAAAAGGTTTAAACCCCTTAAAACCCAAAAACGACTCGTTTACTCAATTATGAGCCTATTTAACTCCAAAATTCCCCGAAACTCATTTTCGACAATCGAACACTCTTTTCCGACTATCTCAGACATTCTGAGACTCACGGCGCAGTCAAAATTCCCATCTGAGGTACTTGACTGCAAATCACTATTCTAACCCAAATCATTTAATGCGGGGTTTTCTCATTAAAATCTTACCTTTTTGTCTCTTTTATCAAAGACGACATATAATTAAAATACTTCGACCTATTTAGTCCCAAAAGTAATTACAACATTCATCGAAAATCATCAAATCCTCAAAAATCCCAAAAATCACTATTCCAGGAAAATCTCCAAATTGCCAATTTATATCCAATTAGGGAGTTTATTGGTCTCCCAAAAGGACGGGTTGTTACATACTGCCCCCCTTACAACGGAATTTCATCCTCGAAATTCAGATACAACCCGCACCACCAAACTAGGATCACTCTAAATCCTAATACCTCAAAGGGAAACGACACTAACCCAATGGTTCCCAACTATACACTAAGTCGCTACCGCAATCGTAAAGTGACTATAATAGCGTCACATTGCACCCATAATCTCTAGTGCTTCATGGCATAATCTTCAAATTTATATACTACACCTTTCCTATTTCAGGCAGTATATAAACCAACTTACTAAGGTGCCCATACACTTTTTTAACCCATGCACATCTGCACAACAATTATGAACGTCTAACACGTAACACTCTCTCTAAATAGGGGTCTCCTTTCCTCGATGTAATACTCACACATGGGTCCTCCGAACCCACGAAATTCAATTCTCCCAACCTCGACGCCACTAACTCTACTGAACTTACATCCTAATAACGCTACGATTTAAGCGTTACCCTACCTACGCGAAACGATAATCCTAAATATGTCCCTAGTGCCCAAGGCCTCTCTCAAATTCCAACATTTGCTTGGTTTCATGCGTGGGAATTCTCGCAAAAGCGAAATCCAAACAAGGAACCCTCTCGTTACACTACTCCCTCGCGTTGTCGGTCATCGAGATATAGCGACCTAAGGTACACCAGCAAGACGTCCTAAATCCTACCCCACTAACCTACCAATGCATTACTATTACTTTATCCTTCCGCCCATATGAAAGGAAATCTAACAAATCGAAGTGCCAACTCTCTGAAAGATCACTACGAACATCATACCCAAATCATATTTCCTAAAAAATTGGCTTTTCATTAAGGCCTAGCCATAAATTTTGAGTCGATTTCTCTAAGTCCTACTCCACCCACCCACTTGTGGTAAAGGACCATTTTAGTGCTTTTCCATATCACAATATTTCCACAAGTATACCATCATCATATGGTTCATAGTCTATACTGGTTCATCCACACTATAAGACTTATCAACAAAATCCACATCCTTGTCAAATGACATCTCTCCACTCCCGAAGCATTTAAGATTCATGTGTGGAGCATCTCACAAAGAGAAATCCAAACAAGGAACCCCTCCACACGCTCCTACTTAACTTTTTCGGTCATGGAGGTCCGTTATTTGAATCATGCAATCGGGATAAGCCTATCCCCTCACTCAACAAAATGTGGTCAGAACTCCCGACTCTATCTAGGAGCCACACCACCAAGCGTATCGTACTAATATTCAGTCTTCATGCAAACCATCAATGTGCCTAATCTTACAGCTCAACAATAATCCTGTGGGCCTTAAACCATATCTATAAGGTCGCCACGCACTCACATCATAATAATGAAACCTCTTCTCATCGAAGTTCCATTTACCCATATTAATAAAGGTGAACTCAACCTTTATCCAGGTGAGATATCGCAACAACAACCTATTCCCTCTAGGAACCATGGACACCATAGTCTTGCCATCATTAGCCTGCTATCGCTCCGATCAACCAATACCATCATACGCATATATACAAAATATAAACACCCGCCTCTATGACGAGTGAAAGAAAACAAAATTCCGCTATCGCGAAAAACTCATAAGCCTACATTATTATGTTATCGAGACAGCCACAAACTCAAATTACACACATGAGTCTAGGGCTAACGAATGCCGCAACTTCATCTAGTTATGCCGCTTACCAAAATTTCTTAACTATATGCCCCAACTAGGCACACTAACCTTGTCCTTTATTCCCACCGGGAAAGGACTAATCGTGTGTCTCCTCACTCCACATTACCATTTTCATCACTTGCCCTCCTGACCATGAAAAAGTTATTCGCATCATCTGAATCTATAACCTTGCTCCTTACAATCACCTTATTAATCCTCTTAACTTCTTTATTAAAAGGAAATTCCACTACCAGTTCGAACAATCCTATTTCAACAAATTTCCCGGGTGGATTTCCACCAACGGAGTCCACGAATACACACATTCTTCATAAGTGTTAGCAACACTTCCCTACCGATCCTATCATTCCTCGAAAGACTCATTATTCATTTTACCTAACTCACTTAGGTACAAGGTTCACTTTTCCATAATACTCTTTATCCACTGTCGGCCTCTGGCTGATCCTTATGTGAATAATCCAAAACAACATTCTTCAATCCACCCTAGGAAAACATTTAAAACCCTCACGCTTCCCTCCTAAATTTCCTCAATTGAAGGACTATATACTCCTAAAGGGTTACTTATATTAACCCATAATTAACCTCGAATCAATTAGAATTGGATCTCATCCCATCCAATCCACCCTAGGAAAATTTCCCACTTTCAGAAGGGGTTGATCGATCGACCCATAGCCGTCGATCGATGGTTTCGATCGATCGATCATGTCGGGCAACTTCTTCTCCGAGAAGCTGTTTCGGCCATTAATGCTTCTCCCAAGCTTTTGTCTCCTCACCCAACGTTCTACAACCTCAACCAACTACAAATACACATATATTAAGGGTTCTAAACATCCTAGAACCCTAAACTACCAATTAATTTCGATTAATTTCTAAATTTCTCGAATTATCTAATTTGAGGAGTTTATTCGTTTTATCTCTAGAAAACTCGTTTTATCCACGAAAACCCAACCCAAAATCTATAGGGTTTGATTATAACAAACTACGGTATGAGATATTTATGCAAAAATTAAATAAATCAAGTAAACACTTACCTCGTGGATAAAATCCGACGACCTCGAGCCGAATCCCGCGGAGGTTTGCCGGAATCTCCCCTTTTCTTCCTCTTTTCTTCCTCTTCTCTCTCTTCCCTCTCTTCTATTTCCTTTCCTTATCTTTTTCTCCCTCTCTCCCTCTTTATACAAAGAGAAAAGGGTTTAACCCCTTAAAACTCAAAAACGACTCGTTTACTCAATTACGAGCCTGTTTAACTCCAAAATTCCCCGAAACTCATTTTCGATAATCAGACACTCTTTTCTGACTATCTCGGACATTCCGAGACTCACGACACAGTCGAAATTCCCATCCGAGGTACTTGACAACAAATAACTATTCTAATCAAAATCACTTAATGCGGGGTTTTCTCATTAAAATCTTACCTTTTTGTCGTTTTAATCAAAGACGACATATAATTAAAATACTTCGACCTATTTAGTCCCAAAAGTAATTACAACATTCATCGAAAATCATCAAATCCTCAAAAATCCTAAAAATCACTATTCCGGGAAAATCTCCAAATTGCCAATTTATATCCAATTAGGGAATTTACTGGTCTCCCAAAAGGACTGGTTGTTACACTCTCAAAGAAGAGCTCTCAATGCACGTCTTCACAAAGTTCTTTCGAATGACCTAAAGGATTTTGTCTTGATGTAATGTCTCCCTCGATATGTTCTGGGGGAGTTCCTCATAATCTACAATACACTTCAAGAAACTCAAATATTCACGGATAATCTCCTCAAACTTATCCACTATAAAGACTCAAATATTTAATACTTGTTGCACACAATTTTTTTACAAATGAAAGAAACAAGCTTACCCTAGTAGAACCACAACTAAAAAACAAATGTAGGTCCAAAAAGAATAATCTTGGCAATTAAAGACTACAACGAAACACTTTAAAAGTGGTGGCAAATCAGTTGTAGCGGATCAGTTGTAGAAGACCAACTTTGAAAATCGCAAGTTAATTTCAAAGTTGAAAAGAAAAATACACCTACCTGAAGAATATAATCAAGTTGTACAGTCAGGACACAACATTTTTAATAACATATTTAAGATAAACCTGGCATCGTATGAGAGGCAGGGGCCTATATACTTTAACATCTTCTTTGATCTTACCTATGACACTGGTTTTTCTCTTGTTGTTGCAACATATGAGAGGTACACGCTCATCATATAAGAGGCACTGGCCTATAGTACATGCCAATATGAGACGCAGCATATGAGAGGCAATGGTTGTTTTAAGTGTAATAATGTATACACTCCATACCAATTTATAAGATCCCACATACTCCTTACCAGACACCAACATCCTTCAATGGGGATGCATATAAGCATGCCAATAAATATCGAAACGCTGATACTATAAGTATGACAATACTTTGATGACATGGACTGATTACGTTCTGCCAATTTTCCATGTTCCTGGTAATGATTCAAAAAATTAAGACAACAGAAGCTTCTCACAAACTTTATATTCATTTAAATCAAGTAGTACAAAACACTATATTCATGACCTTTTTGAAATTATAACATTTTTTATCATAAACTAAAAATTCTAAAATGCTTAATTGCCAAAAATCAAATCTTAAGTAAAACAAAGAAATAGGGTCATCTTAAGTAAAAAGTGTTCAAAAAAACAACTTAAATTAAATTTTACATGTTAATACCAATCAATAACCTAACAGAGAAGAGGGAAAAAATCAACAAACACTTTAAATAAAATCATGTCAGTTTACCAATATTTTATGATAAGAGGAAAAGATACTAAAAACCTTAAATATCCCCTTACAAAGTCACCATCGTAAAATTTACCCATTGTTAATAGTTCCCATTGGGTTTATAGGGAATTAACTCAAACCAAGTTAAACCAACGCCCCCCAGAGTAGCCTACAACACCTCCACTGTAACCAGCAGAGTACGATCCACCATAATCTGATGCCTCTCATAATCCAGGCCCGCTAGCTACTGGACATCAGTGGGAGTGACGGTCTTTAACCCGACCCCCAAATATAACATGTGGGCCATGTCCCACTACCTCTCATCTAGACCACACAACATCTCAGTAGAGTGTGGCGTCTCATCTAATGCATCTGCTAATGGTCCAAACTCGACAAATGGAAACATCCAATGTATATCTATAGAGATATTATTCCAAACATCCTTCAACCCGATCATCCCCAGGGATCGAATACTCGAAGAAGCTATATCAGTCTGTGAAAAAACAAAGGAAAATCCTTCATTAGCACGGGAAAAAGAAAAGAGCAAATGAAATGGAAAACTGAAGGTCATAATACACACATAGCCATTAGGTTTATTCACCGTTGTGAAACGGTGGTGTGCAGGCTCGCGCAATAGTACCCTCTCATCAGCAACTGACTCAACAGAGTCGTAGTAATTTTCATTGCCCAGTGCAAGGGGCACCACAGACCACCATTCAAGTACTTCCCAATCATTAATAGACAACCACTCGTTGCTGTTACCTTGTCAGAAGTTCTTACCATTTGAAGTCTTGAAGAAAGAAGGACATAATGATGACTCTTAAATAAAAGAAAGCAAGTAATTCAATCACTTTAAGGTGTGAAAATGAGGAGGGGATGCACCCTTTTTATAGAATGTTAAGGGTCATGCCGATCAGCAACCCCTGGCCTTTCCTATCACACCCCAAACCCAAATCCACACTAATCATTTATTTTTATAGTAATTAAATCATAATCTTTAGCCCATTTGAAATATAATTCATTTATCAACATTTTCGTATATGATGTACATAAAGAACATAATCACGTTCTCTTTACCATAACATAATTAACCACAGAGTTATAATTAAGTGAATCTATAATACTATTATTAACTAGAACCTTTAATAAATTAAGCCACTCTATCTCAATACATACAATGTATGAGTGTAGTAAAATCATCATTGTGACAATAACCAAATTTCTCCTACCTAAAACCCAACCCTCTCTAACGGCGAAACTCTCAAATTCATCGATCATATGGTGTCTTAGCTGGCATTATACAAATCTAAAAAATTTAAAAATATAAAACCACGAGTTTAAAAAAACTCAGTGAATGTACTACATCTCTACATAGTAAAAGTACTATATTAGCATCTTAATTATATCAACATACCCATCTCTATGCCAATTTAGACCATACACATATCCAAAGATTAATAAACCCCACATATCTCACCTGTAGGCAATAAACATATCCATAGGTTTAAATAACCCAACATATCTTGACTTTTATAAAGACATAACATCTCTTTCATTACATAGCAACCCAACATCTCTTGGATTGCATATCAACCCAACATATCTTGACTTTTATAAAGCCATAACATCTCAACATCTTTTGGATTGCATAGAAACCCAAATATATCTTGAATTTTATAAAGCTATAACATCTCAACATCTCTTAGTTGCCAATAATCCATAATATCTCATATAATACATACATATCATGTCCATAATCAAATCAGTAAGTACAACATGTCATAACCATAATCAACTCAATAAGTACAACATATCATATCTATAATCAACTAGATAAGTACAACATATCATACCTATAATCAACTCGGTAGGTACAACATATCATATCCATAATCAACTTAATAAGTACAATATATCATATCCATAATTAACTCAATATGTACAATATATCATATCCATAATCAACTCAAATTGTATAATATATTTTACAAATAATTAACTCCGTAAGTACAACATATCATAACTATAATCACCTAGGAAAGTACAACATATCATATTCAAAATCAACTCAATAAGTACAACATATCATATCCATAATCAACTCGACAAGTACAACATATCATATCTATAATCAACTCGATATGTTAAACATATCATAGCCATAATCAACTCGATCAGTACAACATCTCATATCCATAATCACCTCACTAAGTACAACATAACATATCTACAATCATCTCAATAAGTACACACGTCATATCCATAATCAACTCAGTAAGTACCACATATCATATCTATAATCAACTCAGTAAGTACAACATATAATATTCATAATCATGTATAAATACATCTTACTAGTGAGTAGACTCACCTTGGCCACTTAATGAGTTTTTCCTTTGCCTTTATTTGTCACTTGTTCAACCGTTTCTTCTTTCCTTCCTATAATTTCTTACAATATTAGTATTTGTATCATCTTAAGAATATAAATAATCCAAAGAATAACTTAAACATAACTCAATTCATAAACATCATATAATCCCATTCATATCATTTCTCATAATGGAAGTACCATCTAAATTCATGTTAAGATATTTAATATATACAAATCATTCATAATTGACCATTAAAATTCAATATTTATCATATTGGGTTTCCAATACAAAAGACGTCACATCATTTCATGTTTTCTAGAGCGAGATATGCCCATTTCTTCATAACCTAGTAAATCTGCCATATAAGCTCCTCTAGTATACAATCAACTTCCACGAATTTTCATAAATTTTCTACATAGTAACTTAATATGATATTCCACCCAATTTTCACAAACATGTTTAATAATAAAAAATCAAAGTTTCATAATTTTTAGAGTCAATTGGCTATATCAAGCAAAACTTCAAACACAAGGTATGCATACTCACCCTTTTGGGGCAGATTCGATAGCTCAACTTCAAACTATCACCCAAGATTCATTTCTTAGTATTTTTATATAATTTCAAGCTGTTCTTTTCATATAAGAGTCTCTTTTAATCTCCAACTAAAACTACTCAATTCCAGTAAGTATACAAAAAGTTATAGAAGTTTGAACACGCAAAGGTTCTAAACAAGGCCATATATAGGATTTACAACTTTAACTTTCTTTAAAGTGTATCTATCCATGCATACACACAAATTCATGAAAGTTTAACAAAAAATTTATGATTTATATCATTTGAATCATTAATACAAGAAAAAAAATCAAGATTTATGGATAGAATTAACTTAGGGATGTTTACGTAATTTTCTATCGAGTCTTCTCAATTTTTCTCCTCACTTTCTTCTTCCTAAACTTCTTGATTCTTTTTCCTCAAGATCCAACTATCTCATGGATTAATTTTCGAAAGGATGAGGTTATTTAAAGGTTTTAAATTCGGCCAAATCAACCTCCCCTCCCAACCAATCAAATCATAACACATGGTGTACCAATAAGATAAAATAACACTTAAACGGAATGGGCAGATTTGCCCTTATTTATAAATTTGGTGTAACTTTTTACTTAAACATCCCTTTAACACAGCGTTTGTTTCATTACACACCAAACTCATATATCTACAAATATGTAGTTTTAACCTTGAGTCAGTTGTTACACTCAAATGGTCAAAAGTAATATCTAATATGAACAAACAAACAAAAAACTTCAAAATCTTATGCTTGTAACCAACTCGATAATTCTTGATTTTTAAAAGTATTTTATTCTCATCTTCCTGTATGTTACACTCATATATGTTCTCTAACATCTCCAACTATAATTTATATATTTCAATAATTATTCAATGATTTATTCATTTTTAACACAAATAGGTAGGAATAGATCATTAAAGCAAAAACCTAATATTGTTAAGCCTACATACTCTCCACCTCGAGCATCGATCATGAAAACATATACCAAACATGTTTTAACATACTCACACATCATATAAAGGAATTTGATAAACTAAAAATATTCATAAGAAGGTGATTCAAATCTAGGACTTTAAAGTTAACATTTACTATCCTAGAACAAGTTCTCATATATGTTCTTAATCCATCCTTGTTTTAACACCATTTGGCAACATGGGTATCATTCAAATCTTTATCAAAATTAGCAACTAAAACATAAAAGGTGTAAAACTCATTTATGTGACCAACTGTAACAAAGAGGTAATTACCTTATAAGAACTCTTCAATTTATAGTGAATGTCCAAAGAATTTTCTTCATTAACTTCCTCTTATCTCTACGCTTGGGAAAAAATCTATCAAACCTTGTTATTACTTATAAGGAAGAAGCTATACATATGATTTATAATCAGAAAATAAGTTTTTAGGTGTCCAATAAACCTTAACCTTGTGGTTACGTGTGATAGGTTGGACAAAAGGTCCAATCAAACAATTCCACTAAGGACAGATTTGTCCCACATTGGTAAAATCATCATAACTCACTATTATGAGCCCATATTTACTCCCTCTTTGAGTATACACGTAGATAACTTATATATATACAACTTTTATGTAAGGTGTTTTCCGAGAATCATAAAATTAGTATGCCTAATTTGGGATCGAACATAAGCATAGCAATGTACTTAAATTCTCAAAACATTCACATTGGGGGACCAAACATCGCCAATTTCACACCAACACCTTGGTTTATTTTTATAAACATAATGATGCATTAAAAGTGTATTTCATGATTAATTCAACCACATAGTTAATCATATTCTATTAATACGTTAGCACCATGTGGCCATCCCCGCCGATCCCCGCCGTGGAGGGAGGAGGAATCCTTCGGGTCCCGCGCGTCCCCTCTCGGGAGAGCGCTACGGCTGGCGTCGATTTTGTGAGGTGTGAAAAATGTAGAGGGATTCAGAGTCTCCAGTCTATTTTACTCAAAATAGACAAAATAAAAAGAGGAAGCCACCCCGAAGGATGGCATCCAAAGATATACTGGTGCGTGCGAAACCAAAATGATTCAAAAAGGGTTCGGAGGCTTAGTTACAAAATGGGAAGGTGTTAGGCACCCATTCCGCCCTTTCGGTCTCTCATAGATATTTGCTATTTTCATTTATGTTTCCCCCCGTGAGATGTGTGCATGTGTATATATATAGAATGGAGGTAGGAATCCTCGGCTTCTATCATGGAAAAGATAAAGCGAGTCATCCATAGGAAGATTATAAAAGTAATATTACAAAAATAAGATTTACACGGTTACCCCTACGTTGATCGGTATAAAGGAACGATAACGCACATGGAGTACTGTGTCACTAAGACTAAGGATATATATAATATAAGAAAATTGGATTTAGAGAAAATAGGAAATGAGAGAAAAAGTGAGAGAAATGACTCGAGTCTCGAGTTTTACCCCGAGACGCCTACGTACCCTATAAAGGCATCAAAGTACACGTAGTTCGCATACAAAGCAAAGGGGTGGGGTTTATCCCATAAATCCAAATGGGGGATCTCTTATTTGTAAGTGTGTGTGTGTGTGTGTGTGTGTAGAAAAGGTGTTTTAGTTATGAGAAAAGTGTGGAAAAAGTGTTAGAATCCCTACTTGGAATTTATGACCAAACCCTCTTTTTCTTGTTTTGGGGTTTTTATTTATATGAAAATAAGAGATGTGCAATAATACTAAATAAAAAAATATATTAGGATGTGTGAGATGAGATTATAAAAGTGCTAAGTACGAAAACAAGTTATTGGGAATTCAAGAGAATTTAAGAGAGAGAGTTTAAGAAAGTTGGACCTTCTTGAAGATCTTGAGCTTCATCTTGAATGTTGGAGAGCAGCCCTTGAGCTTGGATGATGATGGAGAGTGGTTAATTCACCAAGTTTGATTAAAAGGATGATGAAAAATGAAGGTAAAAGAGGGATTTGGAAGTTGAAATCACACTGCATTCGAGAGAGGTTTCTGGGATTCGTTCAGAGAGAATCTATCAGATCTAGGCTCCTTTTGCAAATGAGGCGAAGGCATCCTTTTATAACCCTAGGGGACTACCGATTGTCCCTATCATGGCACTGCCTATCGGCAGGTGCCGATTGGCAGGATCTGGGACCTGCCATCTGGCAGTGCGTCTCAGGCTTTTTCAGAAAATTGGCCACCAAGGGCAAACCGTTGGTCAGAATTGCGCACGGGTCATACCGTTGGAAAGGTATTTCAGAGACCTTCGAAAGTCCTTTGGGTTAAATGTGGCGTTCGGGAGTTGACTTTGGGTTAAATGTGGCTCGAAAGCGTTTGTCGGTCCATTGGACGGGGAATCTCGCGGACGCAAACGGCGCGTTCATCCGCATGGTAAGTCTGAATCGTGCATGGGGCATACCGTTGGAAAGGTTAGGAGATGTATTTAGACATTCCAAAGAGTTTGACCCAGTTTGGAGAGTTGACTTTGGTCAACCGGGCCCCAGAAATGCTCGGTGGCTTCCCAGAGTTAAACGGATCGTTCGTCCGCATGGAAAGTCAGAATTGTGCACGGGATGGACCGTTGGAAAGGGTATTTAGTGTCCTTCGAAGATTCATTTAGCCTCAGTCGAGATGAAGAGTTGACATAGGTCAAATAGAGCCCGGGAGCGCCCGGTGGCCTCTAGGTCAGGTTTCAGATGCAAATGGCGCGTTCGTCCGCATGGTAAGTCAGAATCGTGCATGGGGTGAATCGTTGGAAAGGGTATTTAGTGCCCCTCAAAGATTCATTGAGTCTCGGTCGAGACGAGGAGTTTGACTTTTGGGTCAAACTGAGCCGGGGGGTGCCCGATGGCTTCCAGGTTAGTACTCAGGACGTGACTTGGGTTTATAGTCATGAAGGGAGGTACTAGGGATCTAAGGAGAGTTAAGGGGTAGCAGAATGGGGTATCTATAGAGCCCCTCGACGGGTGAGTTTGGAACAAATGATAGCCATCGATTACACACCGCATCATGCTTTTTGAGGGAGTATGACCGATTCAGGGGGTCGAGGTCGATTCTGAGGACCTAAGAAGTATGATAGGGATGATCAATTCAGAGGATAGAGGTCAGTTCTGAGGACCTAAGGATATGAGGATGGCCAATTCAGAGGATCGAGGTCAGTTCTGACCTAAGAGTGGTGACGATCGAGGACCGAAGTCAATTCTAACCTAATTCAGGTGATGATCCAAGACCGAGATCAATTCTGACCTAACTAAGGTAACGATCCAAGACCGGGGCCAATTCTGACCCAAGAGTGGTGACGACCGAGGACCGAGGTCAATGCTGACCTAACTAAGGTGATGATCCAAGACCGAGTCCAATTCTGACCCAAGAATGGTGACGACTGAGGACCGAGGTCAATTATAACCTAACTAAGGTGATGATCCAAGACCAGGGCCAATGTTGACCAAAGAGTGGTGACGACCGAGGACCGAGGTCAATTCTGACCTAACTAAGGTGATGATCCAAGACCGGGGCCAATTCTGACCCAAGAGTGGTGACGACCGAGGACCGAGGTCAATTCTGACCTAACTAAGGTGACGATACAAGACCGAGGCCAATTCTGACACAAGAGTGGTGACGACCGAGGATCGAGGTCAATTCTGACCTAACTAAGGTGTTGATCCAACACCGGGGCCAAGTCTGACCCAAGAGTGGTGACGACTGAGGACCGAGCTCAATTCTGACCTAACTAAGGTGACGATCCAAGACCGGGGCCAATTCTGACCCAAGAGTGGTGACTATCGAGGACCGAGGTAAATTCTGACCTAACTAAGGTGACGATCCAAGACCGGGGCCAATTCTGACCCAAGAGTGGTGACGACCGAGGACCGAGGTCAATTCTGACCTAACTAAGGTGACGATCCAAGACCAGGGCCAATTCTGACCCAAGAGTAGATAAAGATTGTATTTTGATTCTGCTAGAGAAAGAGATTTGTGATTCCGCTTTGAGGTGGGGAGCTCATAGATGGGGGAAGATGTATAGGAGGCCTTGCAGGGGAGAACAACCTATTTTGGGTGCTGTAAGAGAATTCCGCTGGGGAAGTGATCAGGTGATCCTTAGGGATTTTTCGGAGCTTTTTCGGGAGGAGATTTCATTTAGTTTTTGAGGATTCCGCTGGGAAGAGGGGTTCCGCTGGGAATAAGAATTTGGATCTGAGATTCCGCTAGGGAATGATGAATGGGCCGGGGAAAATTTGGATTGCCCTTTGGGAGAGATTGCTCGGGGCGAGTGGTCCTTCTGATTTTTGCTGGAAAAAATACCATGTGATATTGTACCGCACCGGATAGCCGATGGTTGTAAAGTCTGATGAGGAGGTGATTAGGTGGTCCGGGCGCCTTTCCCGAGAGGTTAATCGCTTGGATTTTGAGGGCTCCGTTGGGGAAAATGGTGTGTCACCCGAAGGAGTACGAATTTTTCTTGATGAAAATGTTCTAAATCCTTCCTGGGATTTTTAGGTATTTTTCGGGGATTTTTCGAGGCTTTCTGGTATTTTCTGGCAATTTTTGCACGAAATTTTAAGGGGGGTGCCGGTCGGCATAGACTGAGAGGTGACACTCGGCAGTGGCATGGACTTTTGGGCTGCCTCGGGAAGGTGAGGAGACAGTGCTGATCGGTATGGTGAGGTGGGTTGCCGTTCGGCATGGCGTTTGTCCTCCTATATAAAGGGGGCGAATTCCCCTCATTTTTCACAGCTTCCTGCCTTCCCTCTTTCTGCAATTTCTCTCTGCGAATCGTTCTAGCATTCCGATCTTCAAGAAATGGCCCCTTTTGTGAGCATCGTTGTCCACTGGGAGTGGTTGACCGTTGATGACTGGGCGAATGTGGATTGGAGGGACAGGGTGCCCTTTGCTTTGGGGAACGAGAATGACTTTGATGCATTCGAGCCGGTTGCAGATGAACGAACCTTGCTGCTGGAGTCGTCGCATCATCGCTCTTTGAGAGTGATTCTCGGTGGTTATGTAAGTAACCTGACCTTTGGCATTCTTTCCTTTTTGGGTGATTTTTCCTTTTCTTGACCTTTGACTGAATTTTTCCTTTCGCCAGTCGAATATTTCTTTGAAGAACATGCGTGCCCGCGGGACGACGGGGCTTATGGATGTTTGGGAGCATCTTCCACCCGTGGTGTGCTGGATGGTATCATCAGCAGGTTTTGGGATATTGGCAGCTGCGCTGGATGAGACGCCTCGTTCGACAATAGTTTTGTGCGTCTTGGTGGAGAGGTGGTGGGACACTACCCACACTTTTCATTTTGGCTTCGGGGAGATGATGGTGACTCCCATAGATGTGCAGCAAATGCTGGGGCTGAATTGTGACAGGGAGCAGATAGAGGTGGATCGCTCTTTGCCGGTGAGGCCAGAGGCGGTGTATACGGCACTCGGTGTTGTGAGGAGGATAGTCTCTGGAGATTCTATCCGGGTGTCCTTGCTGAAGGATGTTTTGCTGAGCAGGGTGGTTGTTGTGGAGGACGGGATACAAGTGAGACAGATGGCCTGGTTGTTCATTTTGTTAGTGCTGGGAGGTTTCATGGTGGCGTCGAGCGGCGACGTCGTCCATTTGTGGTTTCTGCCATACTTGAGGATGTTTTCGAACATCCCTTTCTATGATTGGGGGAGTCAAACCTTGGCGACCCTTTACTCTTCTCTAGATGCGTTCAGCCGGTGCTGCCGGCAGACTTTTGCTAGAGCCACATATCTCCTTGAGGTATTCTTTACTTTGCGCATTTCCATTTCATGCATTCGCATTTTCCTTATGCGTCTCTTATTGCTCGTGAATTTAGACATGGTTCTATGAGGTGATTGGGTGCAACACCTCGCTGATTGCTCTGAAGGACGACACCGTCGGGGACTTCTGTCGCTTGTATCTATGGCATAAATACAACCGGCAGTCGAAGGGATCTCTCTCCCTGGAGGCAGTGCGTCAGGTCTTGAATGACCTGACCAGTGGTAGGGTAAGGCTCTTTCCATTTCAGCCTTAGTTTTTTGCCTCTTCTGATTTTGTATTGACTTATACCTTCTTAGGGATTTTCAGGTGACCTTTTATCCTTGGGGGACCGACATTCAGGATACGGTGGTGACTGGGGTGAATGCGCACTTGAGTTCGGCCATTCCTGGTACCTAGGGGAGAGGATTATTCGCCAGATTGCTGAGGAGGAGGTGGTGGTGCCTCCCGCGTAGCCTCCTACTTCTATGAGGCGAGGGCAACAATTGTTGGAGGATGAAAGGATCGCGGTGATGATTGGCGAGTCCTATGCGTTGTATACTGATACGGCTGCTCCGTATGACTATATGGACTTTGTTACGAGCTGGTTGATGGCACCCAGCATACATGATGCCTTGCCTTTCCCTCCTGCTGGTTCTAGCTAGGCGGTGGGGTCTTCCCACAGTGGTGGTGGTCCGTCGCCACCTGCGACGGCGGCGACCTCTGAGGTCCCTTTTATTCGGCTGCGCACTCCTTCGTACAACATCCGGTGGGCTGATGGAGGGATAGTGCCGATGCTACACCGTCCTCTTGCGATGGATCCGAAGGAGCTGGGCTTCATAGAGGACATCCTTCGTCATGTGGTAAACCTTTCAGTCCTTTTCCTCTCTTTTTTGATTTCTTTTGCTTGATACTGATTCTTCCTTTCCTTTGCAGCAAATCCAGGTGTCGACCACTTGGCTCAGGGACATCAGGGATTGGATATCATCGGTGACTGCCCACATTTGGGAGGTTGTCCCTGTTCCTTCTTGCTTGGTTCCATCAGCCTCGTCTGGGGGAGACTCTGCCTTGGGTAGTGGGGCCGTGTCGTCTCGCCATAGGGGAAAGAGAGCGCGTCGCCGGGATGGAAATTCTTGAGAGAGAGAGAGAGAGAGAGAGAGAGAGAGGGAGTGAAATTTGGGTTCGGGCTGAGTCCCGTGGTTTTTGGCTTTTCTTTATTTCCTACAAAAATGATGTAACACAGAAAACATATATATGCAATGCAATGCGGTTTTTTGACTATCTTTTATTTTAATGATGAAATGAATGCATGCGCTTTTTAATTTGCTGCTGAGACCGTAAAAAAGGAATATTTTTAGAAATCTTTCAAAGGAAAGTTATTTTATTCAAAACGGGGAATCCCATAAGGAGGGAACAAGATTCTTGAAATTCTTTTGAGAATATAAATTTATTTTTATGGAGTTTTCTGATTTGACAAAGAAGGAATGGAGGAAATTTAAAAAAGGGAATTATATAAGGAGGAAAAGGGATTTTGAAATCTTGTTGAGAATATCAATTTTTTATTTTTCTGATTTTGACAAGAGAGGAAAAAGGGAGATTTCCAAAAATGGGGGGTTACCGATCGGCAAGCACCCTGGCCTGCCTATCGGCAGTTCAGTCCAGTCCCATCAATTGAAAGCTTTGACTGGTACCCTCTTCAGCCTTTAGTACCTTGTGGGGTAGGTTTCCTTTCGATTTCTACAGGGATTATGTCCCTTGTGAGGATTTTTATGTATAAAAAGGGAGAAGGGTGGAGTGTTTTCCTCACACCTTTTACATTCTTCATACCCACCCATCATCTTTTAGTCTTGCAAGATGTCTCTCCCTGGTAGCATCGAGTTTGCCAATTATCTCGAAGCCTTGGAAGCTATGTGCTCTTATAATGTCGACTATGATGCGTTCAATATGCGTCGAGTCTCCTTGTGGCGTAATCGACCTTTTGAGTGGAATATGCTGATGGCGGCAGTACAATTTTGGTACCCCAAAGACCATGTATTCCGCTTTGGGTTGGAAGAAGTTTGTCCTACCTACGAGGAGTTTTCTTCCATACTGGGCGTGAATCCTAGTGTTGTCTCGGATTTACCCGAATTCTCCCGTTCTCCTAGGGATCTATTGGCTGGGCTTCTTCATATCTCGCCTTTGGCGGCCAGGTCACTGGTTTCTAGAGGGATGATCTCCCTCCCGGCGGTGTTACAGTCCATGCGTTCACGGGAAGTAAGTGATGTTGGCTATGCTGGAGCCGTTGTTCTGGTCCTGGTTTCAAAATTACTATTGGTGACTGGGGAATTTCAGGTGGACCCACAACTTGCAGCCATTACCTCATGGATGTCATACCGTCGCAATCCTATGGCGGTGATATTGGCGGAGACTTTGAATGGCCTGGATGCCTGGAGAGAAGGCCGTTCCGACTTTTTAAGGGGGAGCCCTATGATGTTGTTCATGTGGTTTTCTGAAAGATTCCGCTTGTCAACCCCTCCAGAATATCCTTTGTCAGTTGTGACCAACTTCTTTTCGCGCTACTTCATCCACATGGGCCTGTATGTTGAGAACTGGGAGAATTGGCTTGTGGAGTACGGGGCTCGTGGACTGTATTGGTCCGTGCCTTGGTGGGGACAGTTGCAGCCTGTTCTGGAGCTAGGAGAATATTAATATGTGCGGCTGGTTGGTCTCAGGCAGACCTCTTTTTATTTCCCTTGGCGGTTTTTGCGCCAATTTGGCTGGGCGTAGGTCGTGCCCCCTCGGACCTCAAATTTCTTTCCGGTAGAAGATTTTACTGAGCGCTTGCATCTGTTGCTAGGATCTCTGTGGGAAAATCGGTATCCATCGACCCATCCCTCTCAGTCTGTTGGGAAGGTTTGCCATGTCCCCAAAGATTATATGAAGTGGTTGTGGAGGGAAGTAGTTAGCAAGATGTTGGCAGTAGAGACCGGTCGGAGGTGGTTTATTTTATCTGACTCCATGGAAGGGGGTGTTGTGGTCTTTTCGTAGATGGTTAAGGCTCATGGGTCCATGGAGTGTTTTAGGCATTCAATTCAGACAGGAGAAACTTGGGGTCCTCAGGATGTAGATGATGAGGGTGCAGGCTCTTTGGGTAGCTGTGGGTAGGACTCCTTGGGAGTTTATTTATGTAACAGATGTGGGGGATTTTATCTGGTTTTTATGGTAGTAGGGGGAAGGGAGTTATCCGCTCCTTTTTCTTATGTAATCCGTACTGTAATTTCTTATTAATGAAATAAATAAGTTTCTGATTATCCAACTGTGCCTTTTGATGAGTTTTGAATTTTGAATTATCTATACCAATCGCTAAGGCATACATAATCCGTTTGTTCAATCAGATGTTTAGAATGAACTGTCGTTCTCGTGGGTAAGAAAAGAATGGTATTTTGTGAAAAAGAAGGGGCCGTCCTCATGTGAGGAGTATGAGCTGCCTACGTACCTCTGGGGTTTTTGAAAAAGTTCTTATTTGTTTGAAAATAGTTTTTTGCAGGGGATCAGGCCCACGTAGTTCTGGGTAGAGGGAAATGGAGAGAGTTTATTTATTTATTTATTTATTTTTTAGAATAGAAGGGGGATGAGAAGAGTCGTAGCGCGCCGAGATTTTGGACTAGGGGTAGAATTTCTTGAGACGATCCAGATTGACTGGACGAGCCATCTCTTCCCCATCTAGGTCAGTGAGCATGGTGGCACCGCCGGATAATATTTTCTTCACAGTGTAAGGGCCACTCCAATTGGGTTTGAACTTTCCTCTGGGGTCCCAGATGGGTTCGATTATCTCTTTGAGGGTTAAATCCCCCTCTCGGACACCGCGTTCCTTGACTCTCTTGGTGAATGATCGCGTTATTCGGCGATGGTATCCTTGTATGTGGTAAAGAGCTTTTAATCTCCGTTCATCTAGGAGGCTCAGCTCATCAAGATGGCCTTGGTACCAGTCTTCTTCGCTAACCTTACTTTCGAGCATGACACGTAACGAGGGTATTTCCAGCTCCACAGGTAGGACTGCCTCCATGTCGTAAACCAGGGAGTAAGGGGTAGCCCCAATAGAGGTTCGAATTGAGGTTCGATAGCCCCAGAGGGCGTAGGGGATTCGATCGGCCCAATCCCTACAACTTTCGGTCATCTTGCTGATGATGTCTTTGAGGTTTTTGTTTACGGCCTCAACTGCACCATTGGTCTGAGGTCGGTAGGGAGAAGATTTGTGTCTCTGAATCCCGTATTCGTTGACTATTTCTGTGACTTCTGCCTCAAAGTGCAAACCATTATCCGACACTAGCTCGTACGGGACCCCTTATCGACAGATGATATTCTTCTTGATGAATTTGGTCACCTTCTTGGCATTTAATACTGCGTATGACTCAGCTTCGACCCATTTGGTGAAGTAATCGATGGCGACCATGATGAACTCATGCCCGTTTGACGCTTTTGGTGTAAACTTCCCTATGATGTCGATACTCAAGGTGGAGAACGGCTAGGGAGAAGTCATGTTGTATAATTCCCGCGGAGGTAGATGTTGGAGATTGGAGAACTGTTGGCATTTAGGGCACCTCCGAACATAGGCGGTGCAATCCTGGGCCATGGTGGTCCAGTAGTAGCCTTGTCGGATGATCTTTTTGGCAAGCATGTGACCGTTCATGTGAGGTTCGCATTCCCCGCTGTGGATTTTCTGCATTATCTTTTCAATGTCATCCCCTGTAATACAGTGCAAATGAGTTCCATCTAAATTCCTCTTGAGTAGTGATCTATGGCAGATGATGTACTGAGCGGCCAGCCTTCGGAGGGTAGCTCGATCGTTCTTGTTGAAACCCTCGGGATACCTACCGTATTTGAGGAGGCACCAAATATCATAGTACCAGCAATCGGCTAGTCCGATATCTTCAGTGGAGACAATCTCAATATGGTAGCAATGGGTCGGTCTGTCTTATTTTTGAACTAGGAAGGGGGTCATTATTATTCCCTCGGGCATGTCGACCATGGAAGCCAAAGTAGCTAGAGCATCAGGTAGGTTGTTCTTTGCTCGGGGTAGGTAATGGAAGGTGATATCTCGGAATTGGGAGGCTAACTCTTCTAATTGAGCATGAAAGGGTTGAAGCTTTTCGTCCTTGACCTTCCACTTTCTGATCACTTGACCGATGATAAGGGCAGAATCCCTGTATACATCGAGGTATTGAATACCTTTCTCGAGAGTGACCTGGAGGCCCACTATGCATGCCTCGTATTCTATCATGTTGTTGGTGCAAGGAAAATTCAATTTAATGGCGATGGGAGTGTAGGAGTCATCTGGGGCGACCAGAAGTATCCCAATGCCACATCCCTTTTTGTTGGCAGCGCCGTCGAAGAACATTTTCCATCAGAGGCGGTCTTGAGTGGTGCAGAGGATGTTTTCATCTGGGAATTCAGAGATCCAGACATCTGCTTCTTCTATAGGGTAGTAAGCGAGGTAATCAGAGATGGCTCTTCCTTTAACGGCTTTCTGTGTGACGTACACGATATCAAACTCGGTTAGGAGCATCAACCATCAGGCCATTCGGCTAGATAAGGCGAGTTTCTTAAGCAGGTGTTTGATGGGATCCATTAGGGATACTAGTTTAATGGGGAAGACGAGCATGTAATGTTGTAACTTTTGAGTGACCCAAACAAGTGCGACACATGCTTTTTCCAAAGCAGTGTAGTTGACCTCGTATCCGGATAACTTGTGACTGGCGTAATAAATGGCTCTTTCTTTGCGGGAGTCCTTAAGGTACTGGGCTAGCAAAGCCCTAGTTGCAGTGTCTGTTATGGTTAGGCATAAGAGCAAACGAAGACCAGGATGTGGTGGTATGAGAGCTGGAGGTTGGGTTAGGTATTGTTTGATACGATCAAAAGCTTCTTGGCAGGCCTCGTTCCAAACCTTGGTTGAATCCTTTCGGAGGAGCTTAAAGATTGGTTCACAGATGGAGGTTAGCTGGCTGATGAACCGGCTGATATATTGTAATTTCCCCAGGAAGCCTCGGACTTCTTTATCTGTTTGGGGAGGTGGCATCTCAAGTATGGCCTTCAGCTTGGCGGGATCTTCTTCTATCCCCTTCTCACTGATCATGAATCCTAAGATTTTTCCCTTCATAATGCCGAAGATGCACTTCTGTGGATTAAGTCTCATCTGATACTGCCACAGTCGTTCGAAGAACTACCGGAGAGTGGGAACATGAACTTCTCTAGTTTTGGACTTGATAATCATATCATCCACGTAAACCTTGACCTCTTTGGGGATCAGATCGTGCAGGATGGTTGTGGCACCCCTTTGGTAGGTAGCTCCAGCATTCTTGAGACCGAATGGCATAATGGTGTAGTAAAAAGTTCCCCATGGGGTGATGAATGCAGTTTTCTCTTGGTGGTCGGCATGCATCTTTATTTTGTTATATCCGGTAAATCCGTCGACAAATGACTTTAGATCATGACTGGCTATGTTGTCCACGATCATGTCGATGTTGGGTAGTGGATAATCATCCTTCAGAGAAGTTTTGTTTAAATCTCGGTAATCCACACACATTCGAACCTTTCCTCCTAATTTTGGTACAGGTAAAATGTTGTCCAGCCACTTGGGATATTCGATTACTCGAATGAAACCCACATTCAACTGTTTAATCACCTCTTCTTTGACCTTAAGCGACCATTCGGTGCAGAGCTTTCTCAACTTTTGTTTAACTGGCTTGGCATCTGGGAGAATGGGGATCTCGTACTGAGTTATTTCGGGATCAATACCGGGCATGTCGTCGTAGGACCATGCGAAGACATCCACGAACTCCTTTAGCAATTCTTCGAGTTGTGCGCGCTCATGCTCGTCAAGGGTGGCCCCTATCCTAATCTCGCGCAGTTGGCTACTAGAATCGAGATTAATAACAATAGTCTCTTCTTCATTAACTTGAATGCGGTTATGTTGTTTATTATTAACCTTATTTAGATCAGTTAAGAATTTTTCATTTGAAAAATCATCATCATCAAAAGTTTGATTAAAATCTACACAATTAATGTAAGGCACAACAAGATACTCAAAATCTTCATTTATTTTATTTATAGGAAAAACAGCATTGAGAACCTCATCAAAAGAGGTCTCTATTACATTTGAGCAAGGACGGACAACAGTAGATAAAACAGGGTAAACATTGGGGTTGAGGGAGATTTTAAGAGGTAGAACTGGCGCAGCATGCCAGTTGAGGAGAGGTGTATCAGCATCTTTAATCAGACGGGATGGGTCCCTTGATGTAGTGCCTGAATGAACCATGCAGAGTGTCAGCCCCAGTGTCTGCAGATTGAAGGAATCTTCAGAGTCACTTTCCTCAGTTTCTTCAGTATCTTTGATAAGCGGTGGTACCTGGTATTGGTAACTTTCGGCCCATGGGTAGCTATCTTCGAAGAAGATCTCCATTCTAGGATTCATCTTCTTATCTGTATGGTCATACCATGGTTCTGGAAAACTGCAAAAGGGGAAATCCTCGCCCTCCTTGATTAATCGTCCATTTAAATAATCTCCCAAGATAGTTCGGACGAAGTCTAACCCTCTCTTTAATCGTGTCTGGAGGATCATTCTGAGTTTTGGTTCTGATGGTTGATATCCCAAGCCACAAGAAGGGAAAGCTTTCTTTAGTTCGATGGGCTCAAGTATCCCCTGCAGCCTTTGTCCTAGCCCCAGTCCGGGCATGAAGTGCATGTTTTTGAACATCTGAATCACATTGACATTGCCATGAGGGTCATATTCTGGACAAACCCTTTCTTTGAAACCGTCCCCTGTCGGGAGTAGGGATGGTTCAACTCGAAAACCTGATAGGAGCATATCATTTGACCCGTGCTGTATCTCAAGAATTGGACTGCTGGTGCTTGCACCCTCGGCGTTACCGTCGTCACCCAAGATGGTGATGACTCGCCCATTGACGAAGAACTTCAGTTTTTGATGGAATGAGGAAGAGACACACTTTATACTGTGGAGCCAGGGTCGTCCGAGCAACAGGTTAAAACAGGACGGGATATCGATGACTTGGAATTCGACGACAGGGTTTATAGGTCCAACCCCTATTACAAGTTTTATGGATCCCATCACCTCACGGCGGGTATTATTGTAGGCATGCACGGCAGCGGATGTTGGAGCGAGGTCACTTTATTTCAGACCTAAACATTTGAAGGTTCTCAGCGGGCAGACATTCAAAGCGGATCCGTTGTCAATGAGAGAGAGTGGTACAACCTTCCCCATAACTTCGACGGAGATGTTGAGTGCATGATTGTGATTTGGCCCAATTTTGGGGATTTCTTCTTCAGAAAAGGACAGCATTCGGGTAGAGGTCAAGGATCCGACCAGGTTCACTGCTTCTTCTGGTGTGGTAGAGGGAGGAACTATGGGTCCAATGAGAAATTTGATCAAAGAATTTCTGTGTAGCTGGGAAGACATGAAAAGCCCCCATAGAGTGATGTTAGCTTGAGTTTTCTTCAATTGATCGAGGATCTTGCTCTCCTCGAGGGTCATTTCTGGCATAGGAAGGTCTTCAACGCCCTTCCCCTTGTCATTCGCTGGTAGCGAGTTTGGAATTTGGTAATGTCTCCCAGATCTAGTCATGTGATTTACTGAAGAAGGGAAAAACTTAAATCCAGTTTCCTCATCAATCTCAGGTTGTTCTGCCACCTTGTCTATTTCTCCGAGGAGTTCCTCAAATGATATCATCCCACATAAGTCAACTATTGGGCCATTTCCTCCTGATGCTTGTTCTTCATTTGAAACTTCGAATTCTTCCCCCCATCCGGTGGCAACAATTCTATTTTCCCTTGTGAAGTCAATGCATTCCATAACTTCAACGGCTTCTTCATATAGGTCTTCCCATTCTGTGGGGATGTGAAAGGGTGAAGGGACCAGGTGCCCTTCCAGCTTCAAAGTGTCAAGTAACTCGGTGATACTGCAAATGTTGTTGGTTTGCCTGAATGCTCCCGTCATGATCCGGACAACATCATCTAAGCAGATTTCGTCGGTTGGTACCATCCACCTATCTGATTCTCGGGCCCATTTTCGTGCTTCCAAAAACAACGTACTGAACCTCTGGCAGTCGATAATCATTTGTGAGGGAAATTTCAGCCCGAACTCTAGGAGTTGGTTTAATACCTCTGACAATTCTATACCTCCACTTTCAGAACAGGTCCGGACAGTGATGCATGCTCTGGTAAGGAGTGATAAAGCCTGATCAGCGGGGCTAGCAGGGTGTGGGAGGAAATATGGGCAAAGTTGAAGGGGTTTAAGAGGGTATAAGGGTGTGATTTGAGTTGATGGATCAAAATCTGGGTTTTCTTCCGAGAAGATGGCATTGGTGTGATTTGGGAGTGGGTTATGAGTAGTGTTTTGTTTAGGATTGGCTGGTGGGGCGATGGTACCCCGGTCAATGAGATCTTGGATTATGTTTCGAAGGTGGAAGCATTGGTCGGTGGTATGGCCAGCTGTTTGGTGAAAGGCACAGTGAGCATAGGTTTTGAAATTTCTGGGAAGTGGATTGGGTAATGGACGTGGATCCAGGGGCTTTATAAGGTTTCGGCTTAACAGGGATTGGTAAACTTTGGAGAGGGGAGCATGGAGCTCAGTGTATTCCCTTCGGAAGGGAGCAGGGCGGATTTCCAGTGCCCATGATGTGGTTGGTTGAGAGATCTTGTTGATGGTTGAGACTACGGCACTGACAGGCTTGTCGTATTTTCTGGGGGTGAACTGTCCGGACACCTTCTTTGGTTCAACTTCTATTTTGGCAAGACCCTCTTCGATTTCTACTCCTGATTCTCTGAGAGCTCAAAAATGGGGGTAGTACTGTCCTCCCATGGTTGCTTGGACATGGGGAAAGAAATTCGTCTTCACTATGCTGACTTGTTCTTCTTCAGACGGTCGATTGGTCATGGTGGCCACTTTTTCCCTCCATCGGGCTATAAAGTTAATGACTGATTCTCCGGAGTTCTGTTTGAACAACTCTACATCACGGCGGGTGACCTCAAGCTCTTCGTTGTATTTGTACTGCGACATGAATTCTCGGGCTACATCCTCCCAGCTATAGATTCTGGATTCCTCAAGAGATAAAAACCATCGGAGAGCACTGTCTTTCAAAGTTTGCTGAAACAATTGGTCCATCACTTCTTCCGAAGCCCCTAGTAGAGTCATGGAACGATGATAACTACGAAGATGAACAATAGGGGGACCACTCCCTCCAAATTTCTCGATATTTGGCATTTTGAACTTCTCGGGTAACCTTGCTTTAGGATAAGGAGACATATGGGTGTAGTCCACTTAATTTCCAGAGATCCTAACTTGGTCAAACTTATTGGTGAGCATCTTGAGATCCTCTTTGACTTTGTTCAACTCCTTCTCCTTTGGATCAGCAACAAGAGGCAAGTTAGCCATAGGCTGGGCAATGTTTGGCATTGGAAGCTAGGTAGGTGGCGGCCCATTAGCAGGAGGGGCACGCGGAGCGTGCTGATATTCTTCCGGGACCCAGATAGGCTCGGGTGGACCCATAGCACGAGGGAATAATGCCTAGGACTCTTGAGGAATAGGACCTTGGTTTCATTGCATTTCTCGGACCTCAGCTTGGAGGTTGTAAATCTTGGCCACGAGCTGAGCTAGGACTGTCAGCAGATCTGGTTGTATGAGTGGTGCTTGATCTTCATTCTCCATGGAAAATGTATGGATTCCAGACTCAGAAGAAGTAGTAGAGGAATGGACGAAACTCCGGGGTGATTTGACTGAAGACCTAAGCCAATAGGGAGCCAGGCCAAGGGCGTGCGATCAACCTGAGAAGGCGTAGGATGAGATTTATTTTTTAGAAAAGGGAAGGAACTATTTTTGGATTTTTGATAAAAAGGGAGAAATGTTTTTGGATTTTTGATAAGAAAGGGAGAAATGTTTTTTGGATATTTGATAAGAAAGGGAGAAATGTTTTTTGGAGACGGAACTCAGCATGATTATTACGATTAGTATGTTCTCACTTGTATTTAATTCTCCTAAATGCAATGCCGGACGAGAACTGAGCCTGGAAAAGTGGGGTTTTAATATATGCAAAGCTACGGTTTGGGACTTGTAACCAGGCTCACGGACAGAGTCCTATTTTAAAATTGGAAGATCGACCCGGAATTTCAGCAGAGTTTTGGGTCAAAATCGACAATCTAAAGTGGGTGTCCTAGGTTTGACACCTATATGCGGGTATGCAGTTGGTTAGGTGAATCGTCATGGGTTCCCCCCTTTGGCGTGACTTCCACGATATACGTCTTGCTCTTACGGGCAATCGGTACGTGTGGACAAGCCATTTGATATACCTGACTGTACGTGAATTGCCTCACCATATACCTCGTGAGGACAGTAAGTGTGATAGCGAATTCGATATACTCGGCGTACGTGAATGAATTCACTGCGATACACCTCCCATCATGACTTCGGTCAAGCGGTACGATGCGGCGGAACCGTTCAATATACGTCGAAGGTACTTGGCCAATGGAAGGTGAGAGTCATATCGCTTAGGCTAACTTTGACCTGCCAGACAAGCGCCCATCACAAAGTGACCCTCCAGTTACGGGGTAAAATTTGGTCAATATCAATGCTCTTTGGTGATGTCGTGTGAATCATGCATGATTCTCTTATTAGTAGCTTATGATGAGAGTGCCTTTCTTTGATTATGCCAAACCGAGAAAAAAGTACAAGTACCCCAAAAGGTACGCCAAGTATGGATAGGTGATGGTTGCATAATGGGAATATACGTGATCCTAAGTGCACGTGGTGTGAGGTGTACATGGAGGATTTTCTACAAGTGTGTGAACATAAGCATAAGCATAGGATATACATGTGAGAAAGGGGAACACGCAGATATGGGGGGGAGCATAAATAAATATAGCATCCATGTAAATAGAGTCAAGCCCTCAAAATAAATAAAAGTCCCCAGCGGAGTCGCCACTGTGGCCATCCCCGCCGCGGAGGGAGGAGGAATCCTTCGGGTCCCGCGCGTCCCCTCTCGGGAGAGCACTTCGGTCGGCGTCGATTTTGTGAGGTGTGAAAAATGTTGAGAGATTCAAAGTTGCCATTCTATTTTACTCAAAACAGAAAAAAGAAAAAGAGGAAGCCACCCCGAAGGATGGCATCCAAAGACATACTGGTGCGTGCGAAACCAAAATGATTCAAAAAGGGTTCGGAGGCTTAGTTACGAAATGGGAAGGTGTTAGGAACCCATTCCTCCCTTTCGGTCTCTCATGGATATTTGCTATTTTCCTTTATGTTTCCCCCCGTGATATGTGTGCATGTGTATATATATATAATGGAGGTAGGAATCCTCGGCTTGTATCATGGAAAAGATAAAGCGAGTCATCCATAGGAAGATTATAAAAGTAATATTAGAAAAATAAGATTTACGCGGTTACCCCTACGTTGATCTCTATAAAGGAACGATAATGCACATGGAGTACTGTGTCACTAAGACTAAGGATATATAAAATCTAAGAAAAATGGATTTAGAAAAAATAGGAAATGAGAGAAAAAGTGAGAGAAATGACTCGAGTCTCGCGTTTTACCCCGAGACGCCTACGTAGCCTATAAAGGCATCAAAGTCCACGTAGTTCGCATACAAAGCAAAGGGGTGGGGTTTGTCCCATAAATCCAAATGTGGGATCTCTTATTTGTAAGTGTGTGTGTGTGTGTGTGTGTAGAAAAGGTGTTTTAGTTGTGAGAAAAATGTGGAAAAAGTGTGAGAATCCCTACTTGGGATTTATGAGCAAACCCTCTTTTTCTTGTTATGGGGTTTTTATTTATATGAAAATAAGAGATGTGAAATAATACAAAATAAAAAAATATATTAGGATGTGTGAGATGAGGTTATAAAAGTGCTAAGTAAGAAAACAAGTTATTGGGAATTCAATAGAATTTAAGAGAGAGAGTTTGAGAAAGTTGGACCTTCTTGAAGATCTTGAGCTTGAGCTTGAATGTTGGAGAGCATCCCTTGAGCTTGGATGATGATGGAGAGTGGTTAATTCACCAAGTTTGATGAAAAGGATGATGAAAAATGAAGGTAAAAGAGGGATTTGGAAGTCGAAATCATGCTGCCTTCGAGAGAGGTTTCTGGGATTTGTTTAGAGAGATTTCTATCAGATCTGGGATCCTTTTGCAAATGAGGCCAAGGCCTCCTTTTATAACCCCAGGGGACAGCCGATCGGCCCTATCATGGCACTGCCTATCGGCAGGATCTGGGACCTGCCATTTGGTAGTGCGCCTCAAGCTTTTTTGGAAAATTAGACACCGAGGGCAAACCGTTGTTCAAAATTGGGCACGGGGCATACCGTTGTAAAGGTATTTCAGAGACTTTTGAAAGTATTTTGGATCGATCCCGAGTTTGGGAGTTGACTTTAGGTCAAATGTGGCTCGGAAGCGTTTGTCAGTCCACTGGACAGGGAATCACGCGGACACAAACGGCGCGTTCATCCGCATGGTATGTCCGAATCGCACACGGGGCATACCGTTGGAAAGGTTAGTAGATGCATTTAGACATTCCAAAGAGTTTGACCCAGTTTGGAGAGCTGACTTTGGTCAGTCGAGCCCGGGAAACGCTCGGTGGCGTCCCGGAGTCAAATGGATCGTTCGTCCGCATGGAAAGTTGGAATTGCGCACGGGATGGACTATTGGAAAGGGTATTCAGTTCCCTTCGATGATTCATTCAGCCTCAATCGAGCTGAAGAGTTGACATAGTTCAAATAGAGCCCGGGAGCGCCTGGTGGCCTGTGGGCCAGGTTTCGGACGCAAATGGCGCGTTCGTCCGCATGGTAAGTCGGAATCATGCACGGGGTGGACCGTTGGAAAGGGTATTCAGTTCCCTTCGAAGATTCATTAAGTCTCGATCAAGATGAGGAGTTTGACTTTTGGGTCAAACTGAGTCGGGGGGTGTCCGATGGCTTCCACGTCAGTACTCAGGACGTGACCTGGGTTTATAGTGATGAAGGGAGGTACTAGGGACCTAAGGAGAGTTAAGGGGTAACAGAATGGGGTGTCTACACACCGATCATAAGCTCAATTAGAATCTATTGCAAACAACATATATATCACGTGAGTATGCATCCTCTAAACATGATACTTAAATTATTTAATAGTCATTACCCAACTTATCAATCGTAACTTATACTTATTCATGTAATTAATATTCCTAATCACGTTTTAGGTCCTTATATTTTCCCTCCCCAAGAAACCTAGGAGTTCGTGCCTTATGCCGCTGGCACCTCCTAGACTTGCCTATCTGTAGTCTACTCCAAATTTCATCTAAAAAATGTCATAAAATTTGAAAATTACCCAAAAATCCCTGAAAATATGGAACATTATTTTCCATAAGGAAATCATCCTTTTGGAGTACTAGTCCCCTTACAAACTTTCAAAATAACTAGCTGGATTAACCTTACACTCTTGTTCCCAATATATTCCCTAATGGAACCAATAATGCTCCCGCATCCAAGTCTACTCCATTTTCCCTGAAACCGTAGGCCAACACAATCCCTAGTGGAACCAAAAGTACGCATGCACCAAAATCATTCATGCTTTCCAGCGGAGCTGTCCCCCCTCTTAATTACAACTATATATCCTCATAATTGACCACGCGCTGCAGAATTGGTCGCTATAACTTTAGGTCCTCAGAATCGACCTCGACCTGCTGAATTGATCGCTATAACTTGAGGTTCTTAGAATTTTCTTCTTCTTGCAAAATCGTTTGTCACAACTTTAGGTCCTCATAATTGACCTCATCCCGTAGAACCAATATGTGACACCCCGCCTAATTAAACATCATGTGATCAGGCCTTTATTAAATTAAAGCAGGTTTCTCATATGGTTCATTCTTAGCATCACTATAGAAAACTTTTTAAATACTAACCACCTCAGTGAAATTACACCAGTGTCAAATTATATCGTTTTTTAACACAATAAAATTGTACCATGCGGAAAAACTAAATAAAAAATTCACAGTATACTAGAGTTCAATCCAACACAATATATATGAATGAAAGACTTGCCGATAAACCATCGATTAAAAGTCCAAAACCACAATCTATAATACTTAAAAGAACTGAATAACTGTAAATCAACAATGGACAACATGTCCATACATGGAATATAAAATAAGATCCTACACTAGATCAGAAAGGTAGAATCGTCTAATCAAGATCCTGCCAGCATCCACAGTTCTACAACCCCGAGTCCATGGAATGAAATCCTTAGGTCTTGCATCCCCTTGGATGGAGACCTAAAAGGTTTTGAAAATATTTTATAGCAAGAGTTAGTACTCAAAACATTTTGAAAATATTTAGCAAGCATTTATCACAATAAACTTCAATTATTGATTACACATGTTCGCGTACACTCTCTCTTGAGTTCTCCTCACCTCTCATCTATACTGCACACCTAACATTCAATACTTAGCCTATTGTAAATACAACTACCCAAGCTATTTAGACTATAGTACTTGTCTGAACTTATCTAAATGTCTAAGTTCCAGTACCGCCCATACAGTACTAAATTTCATTAACACCTCTGATATTGTTAATAAATTCTCAAGTAACATTTCACATATGTTAGTTTCTAATTATGAAAGTTAAGTCTGTCCACTTAATCTTATTCATTAGATGATCACCATCTAATATTATGTTTTTTTCCCATTAAACTTTCTCCGCTTAAGTTAATAGTTAGATGTATTCACGTCATCTAATTATTTACTACTTCATCCTAGTAGATTATTCATATAGTATATATATCACACACAATATAGATGATAAGGATAATTGGCCCAGTCTAATCATCGAATCCAATTATCCCAATTTATTTATCTTTTAGATGTATGCACATCATATACTCATTTACCATTCTACTTAAGTAGATTATTTATATAGTATATATTTCACACACAATATATACTATAAGGAGTATTGGCTCGGTCTAATCATCGACTCCAATTCTTCGATCATTTACATTGGCCCAGTCTAATCCTCGACTCCAATATCCTATTCGCACTTTAGGTATTCACCCAACCTAGGAACCAAATTTATAGCCATTCACACAACCAAATTATTCATACATGTGTGTAATATATTTCTCTCTAATAAATACCGTACTTGTTCTCTTTACGAATTTATTTCACTTTCTTATTTATTCGAGTATTCTCTCTACTCTTTATTGTCTCGGACTCATACTTCGATCACTGATATTTATTTAGTATACTATAGGTATTCACACAACCTATATATTACTATGCATCAATAGGTGTTCACTCAACCCCATAATACGCGTTAGTATGTAGTATATATCTCTCACATATTTGTCCTACTATTTACCTTACGATTTATCTCACTATCGTATATATAGGAGTGTTCATGTAAGGACTTAAATTTACAATTGAGTCCCTGTATTATTTTGACTTAATTCTGTGAACAAAACTGCGTTTGTAATATGTCATAGGGAGATGTTTATTTTGTCACGATCCCACAGGGTCTATGACGTATTGAACAAAATTGAAGATGTTGCGAAAAAGCTTCAAAGAATTAATCATGACGATGTTTAATTGGTGCAAGTTTAATCGTCTTCAAAGTTAATTGCATTCCGAGATCACTCAGGTATGAATGCGTATAATTAATGTTGCTCGAAATTGTTTTTATAAAAGATAAGGATGTATTTTTATAAAGAAAATATTTTTAAATTGTTTTAAAGGTTTATACTTCGTTTTTATTTTGATAAGCTCGAAAAAGGAGTTTGAGTTTAATGGGTCTCTTTAAAGAAACATTTTAATTGAAAAGTCAAAAAGTCAAACTTCCCGCTCGAACGACATTGGATCTCACGCGAATAAGATATTTATGTCGCTCGAACGAGAGCCTTAAGTCGTTTGAACAACACAATTTTCAAGGCGTCATTTAAATCTTATTTAAAGCGTGTTTCTATCATAGTTTCGAAAGTGTGCATTCTGGAAAACTTTTTTCGAAACAGAAACTTGTTTGCACATGTTCTTTAAGATTTAAAAGTCTTAAACACATCCTTAGAGTTTGGAAAGATCCGAAGTGTCATTCTTATAAGCTTACGTGATCTTGCAGCACCAAAGTTTTTTGTTCTACACATTGAACATCAAAGGGTTTTGTGGTGAAGAAAAGAGAAGGACTTCTTGTTCGACATTGTAGACGAATCAAAGCCATTCGGTGGACACCGAGACATACGTGGACGCATGTGTTGTGGACAGGTATCGTGGAAGATAAAATTCTTTGCGTGGGCACTCTTGAAGATGGTAGAAGATCAGAAGGAGCATCAAGACCCATGGGGATCGAGTCTTAGTGTAAGGCTAATTTGTCTTTGTAAAACCATTGTTCATAGTGATTGTCTAGCTTGGGTCGTCCGAGGTTGTTTTCCCATTTTGGGGTTTCTCCTCGTACATCCGGTGTTGTGAGTATTCTTTACTTTATTTTACTTACTTTAATCACTACATGCATGTTTAGGATTACTTAAGATAAAATTTGTTTAAAGTAAGAATTCGATTTTTCACAACGTGGTTTGGTGCATAATTAAAATTTGGATAATTTTCAAAGAAAAATTGGTTTTGTTTAAAACACACATATTGGGCACTCTTGAAATTGGTATCAAAGAAGGTTACGCTAATTTATCACGTGATCTTGATTTTTCAAGGGTTTGATTTTTGATACAATTTGACTTCTCACGTGGTCAAGTTGGTATCAGAGCTAGAAAAATGTATTTTATTTGTTTTGTGATCTCGTATGTTTTCAAAGATGAATTTTGGATATAATAAATTTTCTCGAACTCCTATTTTTTATGGCACTAATTACACTTATTGGAAGATGAGAATGAGATGTGAATTAAAATCTATTGATGAGCGTGTTTGGCTAGAAGTTGAGAAAGGTGGGACACCCCCTGTCACTATTGTAGGTGAGGTCACAAGTTTAAAGCTTGTTGAGTCATGGACCGAAACTGAACAAAGACTTGCACAATATAATTCTAAGGCTGTGCACGTTATTGCTTCACATGTCACACAGGAAGAATACAATAGAATTATGACTTGTGAAACATCAAAAGAGGCTTGTTATATTTTGGCACTCACTCACGAGGGCACTAGAACGGTTAGCGCATCAAAACTTCAAAATCTCACCACACAGTTTGAGACCATGAGGATGTTGGAGAGTGAGACTTTTGATGTGTTTTATGCTAGGTTGTCCAATATTGTCAACTCATCGTTTAACCTAGGTGAGAAAATTCTCGACAACCGTGTCATTAAGAAAATCCTTAGGTCATTGCCTAGTAGGTTTGATGCGAAAGTGACCATTTTAAACTTCTTGGGTAGGTTAGAGTCGGAGAAACTAGAAGAGATTGTAGGTGACTTACAAATCTATGAAATCGACACGATTACCTCCAAGCAAGTGCCTATGAAAGAAAAGGGTATTGCTTTGAAAACGCGGAAGGAGGAAATTAATGTTTCGGGTTCTGATTCCGATTCTGATTTTCAGGATGTTGCTTTGTTGGCAAAGAAATTTAAAAAAAATATTAAGTTTCAAAAGCAATCGAAAGATGCCAAGAAATTTGAAAATTTCAATAGCAACAAAGTAGATCCCACCTCTAAGGATAAGTTTGAGAAGCGTAAGAGAGATGAGTCGGATAAGTGTTTTGGGTGTGAGGGGTACGGTTACAAGGTTAAGGAATGTCCCACTGGACTTGAGAAAGAGGGCAAGTAACCCATTGTCTATAATTCCACCTTAAGTGATAGTGATCTGAAAGAGGGAGAGAGTTCCCCCATTGATCGTAACTTTGTTGCGTTTATGGCATGTTATGTGAGCGACGATGATTCTCATGTGCATGACACTTCCGGGAGGTTTCGAGTGTATCCCATGTTATTGAGGGTGAAGAGAGTGACGAGGAGGAGGTAGATGTGAAAGAGTTGCAAAATGCATTTAGTGAGTTATATGCCGAAACAGTGAAGGTGAAAAAGGCTAACTTAAAATTGCAAGCTAAGTTGAATGAGCGTGCCATAAAAAATAATGATTGTTTGATTGAGGATCTTAGGGCACGAGAGAAGAAGTTTAGGGAGAAACTAGAGTTTGTGGAGAAAGAGAGAGATAATCTCAGTGGTTTGATAGAGTCCTTAAAAAGGAGATTTTAAAGTTTCAGGAGTCTAGGCGTTTTGCTCGAGTTTAGGATTCACGAGTTAGAGGAGAGATTGAGATACTTGTCTAGAGTCAAGTTTGATTTGGAGGCTAGGTCGGAGAAGTTAGATAAGATCCTAAGCATAGTCCAAATTAAGGAAGATAGGGGAGGTATAGGTTTTGGTGAGAGAGTTGTTCCCATTCCCCCTGCACGTGTGAGAAACACTAGGAAGGTTAGAAAAGGTCCACATATATGGAATCATTCCCACCACCGCTGCACTTGCACGTTTTGTGGTAGGAAAGGTCACCTTAGGCGTTATTGTTACAACCTTAGACAAGCTCCTAGGAAGTTTAGGAAAAAAGTTGCCCCTGTTACCCAAACCCACATGTGTCATTTCACACCTACTTGGGTTAGGAAATCGGATTTAGTGGCTTTAGGAATTAAACTTCATGATTCTTGTTTAGGTCCACTTGATTCTTCCCATGCTAATTCTAAAGGATGATAGGGCTTCCATGTTAGTCATATACTAGTTTGCTTCATGATATATTCATTGCTAGTATAGTGACATGTGTATCATTTTGTATTATAGTTTTCATTTGTTTAAGACTTATTGAAAAATACAAAAAGATTTTGTTTTTTGAAATTTTTTGAAAATCCAAAAAGATTTTGTTTTTTGTGAAAACTTTTGAAAAACCAAAAAGATTTTGCTTTCATTTGAGTCAAAATATGAAAAGACAAAAAGATTTTCGGTTTTTGTTTCTGAGTTTACATGTTTGATGTGGCATATTGGTGTGCTTGGACCCCCCCCCCCATCGTTTCATTATCCATGTGGCTAGGACATTTGGTCATTATTATCAATGCTTAGAATGATCTTAACCATTGTTTATATGGGATTTTTTCGAAGTTGATATGAATTTTGATTCGACTTTGTACACATGCCAACATTGCACACATGCACGAGTTTATATGGATGTTTGAATTATCTTGAATATTTGAATTTGGTGAGGCGTTCTCATCTCAATCTTGCCACCTATGCGTAAGTAGAATTAAAGAGAAGTGTTCATGTAAAAACCGTTTACCATGATGATTTAAATTGGTCAAAATGATGAGTGATTCACGAGAAAGGGCTGAGAGAGTTCAAAATTAACTCCTCGTGAAAGTCACAGTTTAAAAGAGCCCAAAAAAAATGCAATATGCTAAGATAGGAGCCAAATTTGTTTAGTTCATTCCAAAGAAAATATGTTATTATTGAGGGAGTTTGGATGGATTAAAAATTTAAGTGGGTTTTCACAACTAATCCTAATGTTGAAACACTGCAATTTGACGCTATTGTTTGTAGAATCGTCAAAAATATGGATTTGTGTGCATGTAGTATGTTTAGTTCATTAATCTCACACTTTTATTATCATATGGCTATGATAATGTTTGATGATTTATCACTATCAATTAGAGCTTCTTGATTGTTTCGATTTGTTGGAATTGTGACTTATTTACTTTAGTTTCACACCTATACATTCCATATCCATGTTTGCGTACATCGATACTATGTTTACATGTAACTCACGTTTTTAGTTTTTATGAGTTTTTGCGTTTTGTGTTAAAAGCCTACTGTTTTAACATTGTTTTGTTTCTATCAGGCCCTTCCTGGAATTTTTTTGTGGAAATTTTTTCACTCGACAATATTTTATAATATTTCTCAGAATGTGGGAAATTTTGGCAAGTCGCGAGAAGTCGTTCAAACAAAATATCCATCTCGTGCAAATAACAGTTGTACTTCATTCGAGTAACATCCTCAACTCGTTTGAGCGATGTTCCTGTCTCGTTTGAACGACAGGCTAATTTTTTGGCTTCTGATTGGTTTGCAGTCCTCTGGGTTAATTTGGTATATTTTTGGTACTACTCGAAGTTTTTCTGGACTGACTGGTATATATGCAGGTTCTAATTGGTTCAAAATTGGATTTTTGCATATAGTCCGTTTATCACACCTGATTAAATTGCTATATTTTTGTGTAATTCCTTGGTTTACTAGCTACTAATTTGTCATCTCTTAATTATATTTAGCTGGTTATTGCATGGTTATCTAGATTTTTCACTTTTTCAAATTGGTATCCAATTGATTCAAATTGGTATATTCTCATGTTAGATACTTGGTTTGATTTATCTTTTCACCGGATTGTCTATTCGAGACAAAAAGGGGGAGAGATGTATGTGATGTAGGAGGATTTTTTAGCCTTTTTATTGATATCTGAATTTACATATTGTTTGATTATATTTCCTCCTAATTGGTATCAATTAATTGCTCACATGTTTCAAATGATTTGTTCTTATTAGAAACATAAATTGGTATCATTTGTTCCTCCATAATTCACTGGGTATTTGTTTTTCTATTTCATGTGTGTAGGTACGCTTCAGTGATTCAAGATTTCAAGTTTACATCACATCCAAACAGTTTAGGCTCGTCGGTGCTACATATTCTAGTCTATGTCCTGTATTGTTTATTTTGGGTTTATGGGATGGGATTTAGACATCATACGGCTTGACGGACCGACTTAGGCATTTCCCTGGTTTAGTTTTGTCCTGAAATAGTCAAAGGGGGAGATTTGTAAGGACATAAATTTCCAATTGAGTCCCTGTATTATTTTGACTTAATCCCGTGAACGAAACTGCATTTGTAATATGTCATAGGGAGATGTTTATTTTGTCACGATCCCACTTGGTCTATGATGTATTGAACAAAATTGAAGACGTTGCAGAAAAGCTTCAAAGAATCAATCATGACGATGTTTAATTGGTGCAAGTTTAATTGTCTTCAAAGTTAATTGCATTCCGAGATCACTCAGGTATTAATGCATATAATTAATGGTGCTCGAAATTGTTTCTATAAAAGATAAGGATGTATTTTTATAAAGAAAAATATTTTAAAAAGTTTTTAAATTTTTTTTAAAGGTTTACACTTCGTTTTTATTCTGATAAGCTCGATAAAGGAGTTTGACTTTAATGGGTCTCTTTAAAGAAACGTTTTAATTGAAAAGTCAAACTTCTCACTCGAATGACATTAGATCTCGCGCGAACGAGATATCTATGTCGCTCGAACGAGAGCCTTAAGTCGTTCGAATGACATGTTTTTCAAGGCGAAGTTTAAATCTTATTTAAAGCGTGTTTCTTTTAGAGTTTTGAAAGTGTGCATTCTGGAAAACTGTTTACGAACCAAAAACTTGTTTGCACATGTTTTCTAAGGTTTAAAAGTCTTCAACACATCCTTAGAGTTTGCAAAGATCCGAGATATCATTCTTATATGCTTACGTGATCTTGTGGCACCAAAGTTGTTTATTCTACACTTTTAACATCAAAGGGTTTTATGGTGAAGAAAAGAGCAGGACTTCTTGTTCGACATCTTAGATGAATCAAATCCATTCGGTGGACACCGAGACATACGTGGACGCATGTATTATGGAAAAGTATCGTGGAAGATGAAATTTATGCGTGGGCACTATTAAAGAACGGTATAAGATCAAAATTAGCATCAAGACCCGTGGGGATCAAGTCTTAGTGTAAGGCTAATATGTCTTTGCAAAACCATTGTTCACAGTGATTGTCTGGCTTGGGCTGTCCGAGGTCGTTTTCCCATTTTGGGTTTTTTTCCTTGTAGATTCGGCGTTATGAGTATTCTTTACTTTATTTTACTTATTTTAATCACTAGATGCATATTTAGGATTAATCAAGATAAAATTGGTTTAAAGTAAGAATTGGGTTTTTCACAACTTGGTTTGGTGCATAATTAAAAGTTGGATAATTTTCTGACAAAAAAATAGTTTTGTTTAAAACACACATATTGGGCAGTCTTCAGTTCACACAGCTCTAAGGGTCCTAGTTACCCCATGATAGATAAATTCTGTAGTTACCATCTTTCACCTACCGGTTTACAAGTGGAATTGATGTTTACTCTCTCTCCGTAACTCAATTCTTAAATTTCCCAACCAATCTCTCCCTCGATTATCCCGGTCGATCCATGCTTTAAGTCCTACACTCAATAACCATAATGGATCCTAACTACACACCTACTGGACTAACACCATATTATAGCTCTCAGCTCAAAGGGTTTCCTCGACATGCTCGAGGATTTATATTCAAAACTGATGCCCTGACATTTACCAACATCCCTCTACTCCCGACGTTTATAAAAGTTCATTCGAATTTCATCTCGCATCTGCACCTAAACGAAGAAATTTCCCTAATGCACCTCACTTAGTATTGGTGGTGACTTAGTTCCATATGCCTCAAACACACAATTAGGACACTCAGATGTTTTTCCCAACCACATACTTATAAATCCCAACTCCCGTATCTCTAAAGGAGTAAATAACATTGCGCTCTCACTTTCATTAGGCATTAGCGCTAATCACAATAATGAGATTTATGTATCCGCTTGACAATAGACCCAATATTCCTTAAATCCTATCACCAATTCCCTACATACCGGGATCAACTAAAACGAGACATCTATGATCTTCAAAGTATCCACCCTAATATAATATAAATGCGAGATCGACCCTCTTTCAGGTGAGGCCTCATCAAAAAACACATCCTTCCATGGAACATTAAACACGATGACCTTGCTATCACCGCCCTCTATCGTTCCACCTACATCGCTAATCAGTCCATACCTAGAGTAATATTAAACTCACATGACACCTCACTAGAATGAGTAATTCCAACATCCATATACTCCCTGTGTCTGCACCTACCCCCTTGCGATTAGTACTAAAGAGAGTCCCGCTATACAAAGGCAACTATGTACGCATTATAGTGCTATCAACGATTATCCCACTAACCTCGTCTCACACGTGAATCAAGTGCTAATAGAATACCGCAACTCGCCCGTGTCACGTAAAACTTATCCTACTACAGGAGGGTAAAACTCATACTTCCAATCGTCAATAATCTTGGTGGCTCAAATAGTTTTTGGGCATAACACCCTCGTCCCAACCGAACCAAAATTTCTAGAAATCGTTGCCCCAACTGGACTAACACTCTTATCCCCTAACTTAAGGTGGACTAGGGTCACACATGTGTCCTACTCATTAAAAGTAAGACACCTCTCTGCGTCATTACCATTCCTCTATCTTTGTTGGGTATTAGATGATGGTCCTTCTCATAGACTTAGTAGTCTTGACCCATGCTGCTACCTCTGGTGTTCCTTGGGCCCCACTTTTCCTATGGAACTCGGTGTTAGCCTTGCCTGTCCTGACTAAACCTACCGTCACATGGTAGTAAATTACACTTATCTGAAATATTTAAATGGATCCCTAGCATTTATGTAAGCTTGCAAACCAAGGATCTTGACAACATCACACTAGTCATACTAATCGGCATTCTCATTCACTCTCGTGTATTCTTCCAGAGGTTCAAATCTTAACCTACGTATCCCCTTATCAAGTTCTCGTATCCCTTCGTCGGGTACAAAGTTCACAAATCCAATCATCGTCTCCCTACTTACAATGTTGGGTGACTGTGAAGTTGTACCACTATTTTTTATAATGATGTTTGGTAAATTACCATTCCCAAAAGATTATCATGATAGTTATCTACTCGAATAACGTTATGATGATCTCTAACGTGATTACCCTTTCCTGAATACTCCAAGGCGTATGCTGAGCCCTTCCCTCTTATAGTCCTTCTAAGGCCCTTCATTGGCTTCCTTATAGTGTTCGATGTACCATACCCAATTGAAATCGTATATGAATCACATCAACTATACTTAATAGCAAGAGAACGTAAGCCACATGAGTAGAGGAATAAAACAATCCTATGATATGGATCTATATAAATCAAATAATACACTGAAAACGTAGCAAGCCGTACAAATCCTAAGGACACTAGAACCAGATGTTCTGATACCATATGTGACACCTCGCCTAACTAAACATCGAGTGATCACGCCTTTATTAAATTAAAACAAGTTTCTCATATGGTTCATTCTTAGCATCAATGTCGAAAACTTTTTAAATACTAACCACCTAAGTGAAATTAGACCGGTGCCAAATATTATCTTTTGTTAAAACAATAAAATTGTACCATGCGGAAAAACTAAATAAAAGATTCACGGTATACTAGATTTCAATCCAAAACAATATATCCGAATGAAAGACTTGCCAATAAACCATCGACTAAAACTTCAAAACCACAATCCATAATACTTAAAAGAACTGAATAATTGTAAATCGTCAATGGACAATATGTCCAAACATGGAATATAAAATAAGATCCTACACTAGATCAGAAAGGTAGAATTGTCTAATCAAAATCCTATCAGCATCCACAGTTCTATAACTCCGAGTCCCTGGAATGAAATCCTCAAGTCTCGCATCCCCGAGGACGGACACCTAAAAGGTTTTGAAAATATTTTATAGCAAGATTATTACTCAAAACATTTTGAAAATATTTGGCAAGCATTTATTACAATAAAATTCAGTTATTTATTACACATGTTCGCGTACACTCTCTCTTGAGTTCTCCTCACCTCTCATCTATAGTGCACGCCTAACGTTCTATACTTAACCTATTGTAGCTACAACTACCCAAGATATTTAAACTATAGTACTCATCTGAACTTATCTAAACGTCTAAGTTCCCGTACATCCCATACATTACTAAATTTCATTAACACCTCCCATATTCTTCATAAACTCTCGAGTAACATTTCTCATGTATTAGTTTCTAATTATGAAAATTAAGTCTGTCCACTTAATCTTATTCATTAGATGCTCACTATCTAATATTATGTTTTTCCCATTAATCTTTCTCCATTTAAGTTAATAGTTAAATGTATTCCTGTCATCTAATTATCTACTACTTCATCCTAGTAGATTATTCATATAGTGTATATTTCACACACAATATAGACTATAAGGATAATTGGCCCGGTCTAATCATCGACTATAATTATCCCAATTTATTTATCTTTTAGATATATGCACATCATATAATCATCTACCATTCTACCCAAGTAGATTATTTATATAGTATATATTTCACACACAATATATACTATAAGGAGTATTGGCCCGGTCTAATCATCAACTCCAATTCTCTTATCATTTACATTGGCCCGATCAAATCCTAAACTCTAAATGTAAATGAAATAATAGAATATTAGTCCGGTCTAATCCTCGAATCCAATATCGTATTGGCACTTTAGGTATTCACCCAACCCAAGTACCAAATTTATAGGTATTCACACAACGAAATTATTCATACTTGAAAAATATATTTCTCTATAATATTCACCGTACTTGTTTGCTTTACGAATTTATTTCACTTTCGTATTTATTCCAGTATTCTCTCTACTATTTATTGGCTCAGACTCGTTTTTCGATTACTAAAATTTATTTACTATACTAAAGGTATTCACACAACCTATATATTACTATGCATCAATAGTTGTTCACTAAACCCCATAATATGTGTTAGTACGTAGTATATATCTCTCACATATTTGTCGTACTATTTACCTTATGATTTATCTCACTATCGCATATATAGGAGTGTTCACAAAACTCTAAGGGCATAGTTACCCCATGATAGATAAATTCAGTATTTACCATCTTTCACCTACTGGTTTACAAGTGGAATTTATGTTTACTCTCTCTCCATAGCTCAATTCTCAATTTTCCCAACCTATCTCTCCATCGGTTGTCTCGATCGATCCATGCTTTAAGTCCAACACTCAATAACCTTAATGGATCCTAACTACACACCTAATGGTATTTATCAAGTCCCCACATAGGTATAAAATCATCCACAAGGTTCCCCTCCATCATTGGAAATCCTAGAGAATTCGACCAAGAAAAGATTCCAAAAAATCAGCTTTGGTCGATCGATCGACTAACCTGGTCGATCGATCGACCCCTGGGTTGATAGCTTCGTCCCAACTTCATTTTTCATCATTTTTAACCTATCAAACTCTCATGAAGCGTTATAGAAATCTCTCCCAACATAACCAAACATCAAATATATGTACAGAGTCTATTTATAACATAAAAACATTATCAAATCTTTAGAGAATCAACCCAAGAATCATCAAAATCTAAATATCCTCTTTAACCTTTGGTTATCATGTTCTTCATGTTTGCCTATCACAAACCCAGATTTTAATCCGTAGAAATAATCATGTCCCGTCTGATTTTTAATCCTCTATAGATATAATAATAAACTACATGCAATCCTACCCAAACATGTAATTAATTGATACTTTTCATCAAAGATTTTTGAAAAAATTAATCAAATCATAAAATCCCTACACATGGGTATTATAACATTAATTTGATTTGAAATAAACACTTATCTCATAGTTTGTAGGGTCTGATTCTAGGTTGTTGATGCTGGATTTATGTTCTTCTCCCTCCATCCTTCTTTCTTGGATGATTTAGGTGCAAGATTCAAGTCCAATTCTTCAAGAATCCCTTCTTAAGCTTTGGAATTGGTTTCCCCCTTCTCTCTAATGGCCTCTTTAAGTTTTGTGAGTTATGAATACTAACCCCCAATTCTAATTCCCAGATATAGGGTGCTAATTTTCGTAGGTCATGTAACCCTTATTTTTAAAATGACCAAATTACTCTCAATAGGTGACGATATGGTGTAAAATTGACTCGGTACCCAAACTATACCCTCGGGTATACTATTACAACTATTTTGACCCATTCGGAATCATTTGTGACCTCGAAATCATCATACGAGTCACTAATAATATAATTCTTATCTCGACCGCCATTCTAGTCTACACGCGACTCTCGATTGAGACACATATCACTCACTATGTCGTATATCAATAATTCACCATTATTTACTATTCATGCACATAGAAAATCTCATAACATAATATCAACCAGCCTCTATCTCTCAATTAATATTTAATAATCACTTTTATTATTAAATGACATTAAATTATGTCACACATGTAATTTAACTAAAACGTATTTTTTCAACTAATTTTTGAATTAATTAAATCATAAATACGTACAAATACGGGGTATTACATACTTCCCCCCTTACAAAGTAATTTCGTCCTCGAAATTAGGACATGGCTGATACTAAAACTTTGGATCTTTAAAATCACAACATCCTCTAGTACCCAAATTCAAATCATAATAACATAAGGGTTACTCATATTACGCAAATATTGCGTATTTCAACCTCCGAACCTACGCATTTTAGCCCCCTCGGGTATCTTATTCCCCATATTTATGCTCGTTAACTAGACAATATCGAATTTCTACATTAACATGTTATGTAGGGGTTAATTTAGCTTTTATAGGTATTTGGATGCTAAGTGTGAAGTTCAGACACATTCAGTTCGATTTTCGTACGCGATCGCACGTTCAAGGGCATTTTAGTCAATTCACATTTTGGGCACCTGCACAGAAGTTGTAGTCCTCCTCGCAAGGTTCGTGTGGCCATAAATGGTGCGCGATTCCGATTCAGAACGAAGAAGTTACGGGAGTTTCAGCGGACCAAAAATGCTATCAAGCCAAAACAGAAATGCAGTGTGCTGGTACCTTCTTGATCGATCGATCGACCAAAGGGGTCGATCGATTGATCCTTCTCGACAGTGGGCTGATTTATTCACCATCGATCGATCGACGTTTTGGGTCGATCGATCCCCTGTTTCCAGAAGATATTTTTCATTATATTTTCTTTTCTCTTTTCTTTTCTATTTTTTTCCCACTTACTATATAAAGCATTTTTGTTGTAATAATCATTTATTAACGTTTTTGAATAGATTTTAGGTTAGAATAGCTTAGGGTTTTAGGGTTTTGGATAGTTCTTCTTCAATTGTTCTTGGTTTGACACCCCATTTGGGTTGAATGTTGCACTATTCATCATCCTCTCCATTTTAATATAGTGTGTATTTACTTCTTTCCTTGCTTTCTCGTTTAATTTACATGATTTATTTACATGCTTTGATTTAATCGCTTTCTAGTGTAGTTTTATCGTGTTTATTTATCGCTTTCTTTACCGCGTTTTTATCATGCTTTCTAGCTAATTTAAATTAGGTTGTGTTCGAATGGAACTCACTCGGGTTAACGCGTTGCTTTGCTTTGGTGATAGTTTTTACGGGCCTATTTCGGTTGTGTTGTCCTAGTTATTAAACCTAGGAGATTTGACGGGGCATATCATGTGTGTCCCGTGCTTACGACCTTTCGCGCATAATTTTTGGGATATTTGTTAGCGCCAAAATCTTATTAGGCTTTTATGAGAATTTAGGGGCGTGACAACCCTTGATTTAATTAACTGTCGAAACGAGACGCATTTGTAATAACTCGTCGACCCATGTAACCATTTTAAACAAATTAACTCGGGTGAGGGATATTCGACGCAACCTATAGTTTACTCGCTTTGTTAGTCTAGTTTCAATACACTTGCCTAGATTAACATTTCTCTTTCATGCATCTTTTCTTTTAGTTTGTAATTCATCTTTTACACTTTTATTTCATAATATTAAATCACTTAAATTCTAGCAACTCGTCTCAGTCGATCTTTCGATACCCGACTTACCTCTAGACTTGCCCCGCAAGTGTCGTAACTTAGGTTTTTGTATTATAGTGGTGTGTCCTTACACGAACACGCATTTCACGCATGTGATCAAAATGGCACCATTGTCGGGGAATGATTTTCTTTGAATTTTAATTGGTTAAGTGCTTTGATCCCGATAACTCACTCGATCAAAATGGCGCCGTTGTCAGGGACTTGTATGGTTTAGACTTTATTTGATTTAGTATTTCATAGTATTTTCTTTCTATTTGTATTATTTGCTAATCTTTTTGCAAGACTTCCACATTTAAGCACTTAGAAACGATCGAATTTTTCCCGCGCGCACTTATTTTGTGGAATTCGCCACTTGAGCCATTTTTGGGGTAAGCATGTCTTATTCCAATTCTTTCAGTAATCATTGGTATAATTCTCAAAATACGGGTAATCATATAACTTTCGGTGAATACTTAGAATCCCCAAGTATAACAAATTCAAATATGACTTTGGGTGAGTATAACGAAAGTCAAAACTTGGGTAATTGGAATTTTGATGATGATGACAATGATTTTGGGCCTTTACCTCCTTATAATAGTAATTTTGAAACTAATTGCAATAGTTTTTTAAATTCCTATAATAATGAGTTTTCGTTTAAGTTCGATGGTAATTTTCAAAATTCCCATTCTCATGTATCCGACCTATGACATTTGGTGAGGGCTTGCGTATGTATGAAAATGAGAAAATTGAAAATCGTTATCGGGAAGAAAATCGTTCATGGGAACATGACTTGGATTTATTATTTGAGTTCGACGATGATTTTTCTTCTGATACTTTCGAAGTCGGAGAATGTTTTTAACAAAATGAGGTACTTGTGCCTACTTTAGAAAAAACCATTCTAGACTTTTCCCATTGCATAATAGACATTGAAAGTGAGGATGAAAATGATGTAATATTTATTTGCAATGAAATGATTTCTTCTTTGCCCCCCAAAGAAGAATATTTCATAGAAAATGATATTATTTCATTCGAAACTCAATCTTCATACGATGATGATTCATCTCATGAGTTTGAATTTCTTTCAACCCCATTTTCATTATCTATTATCACACCGTTAAAAGTACCCGATGATTCGGTTTCAAACTTTAATGTTTTAAACCTTTTCGTCGATGATGAGTACTTGCTCGAGTCGCCTTCCATGATCACATACATGCCTTTGTGTGCGCCCCCTCCCATTCTAATTTCAAAATCATTGGGAGGATTTTTGGATTTTCTCGGTCCCCACATGTTTTTGTCACCCGTTCAATCCAAACCCCCCATCGTCCCTCCAAAAATTTTAATTGGCAAGGGTTCATTTCTTTCGCCTTACACATGCCTTCCGTTGTTAAAACAAAATTCATATTTTTCGGAGGGCATGTTTTTATGTGAGGGTACACTGGTTATCCTCCAAAGTCAAATCGTGCTTATGATGGACCTTCGGCTATTTAGACTTCAAGTGTATAGTTAGTGTGAAGCCTAAATAGTAGGTTGTATATAGTTAGCTTTTTATTCTTTCTTTCATTTTTCATTTAGTCTAGTGTAATTAGTTAATTCTTTGCTATTTGTTTTCGCTAGGCTCGGTACTAACTTGTTTTGTAGATTCCTTGAACATGTTCTTATGGGGATCGCTCCATTTTAGGTAATATGGCTATTTTCCTTTTAACTTGGTTCTTAATTCACATTGAGGACAGTGTCAAGTTTTAAGTTAGGGGTGAGGGCTATTCTATCCATTTCTTTATTTAGTCCATGTTTTTGCTCACATGTTAGTTACTTAGTATGCTTTTCTTAGAAAAGTTGAAAATTTTCAAAAATATTTTCTTTCTTTTTTCTCTTTTTTTTGGGTATTTTGCCATTGTGTCCGATGATAAATTTCAATAATTGCCCGATATCATAGACAACCCAATGATGCATGTTCTCAATTTTAGAATTTATTAGACTTTAGTCTTACTTATTGATATTATGAATAACTTCATGAATTAAACTTTAATCCCATGAGCACAAGCACTTTTATTGTTATATTGATATGGTTTAACAGTTTTATAACTCGGTGATCTTTTGTTACATTGTATATACTTACATCGAGTAAGCTTTGTACCTTTCGTCGTTTATGAGTGTATACACTATTCTTTTCTCATTGAAAACATTGAATTCGTTGGTAATCTCACTATTCTTTCATTTGATCGTTCATTAATTGAGTCCATACTTGAAATGTGTTACTTGATCATGATTTTCATATATTATTTTGATTCGAGAATTGCATAAACTTTGGAAATGATCATAGGCATTCTTTATTAGATCACCCATATTAGCCTTGACCTCACCTTTATATGTTTACCCTCGTTAACCCCTTTGAGCCTAAATATAGCCTTTTGTTTCATAACCCAAATCCCATAACCAACTCTAAATTGGAGTTTTAGCCCATACATACACTTTATGTACCTTTGTTTGGAATGTTACATGGGATTGAATGATGTTGTTGTGATTGCGGTTGCAATGTAGGCATATGAGAGTTTGATAAGCAAAAAAGAAGAGAGATGTGAAAAAGTGATGAAAAAGAGAAAGCAAAAAGCAAAAGAAAACATGTGAAAAAGAAGAAAAGAAAAGAAAGAGAAAGTTGTATATGTTGTATATAATTCAATAATCTTTGATTACTCTCCCTGATGATATATATAATGCCGTTTTGGAACTTTTTATCCAATTTTGATATTGCCCGCATTTTCCCATTATCCCTAGTTTTCGCTCCGAACACTTTGAATCCGTACATACATTCCTTCGTTTCGTACCCTAGCCTAACCTACATTACAATCCTAGTAAAGTCCTATGTGATCTTAGGTTAATGTAATTTAAAAGTCATAATAGTTGTGATAATTTGTGAAAATACATTTCGCCTCTTTTAATGAGCGGTATCTTTCATTGAGATTACAATTTTTCAGTTTATATCTAGCGTTCTTCAATTGTGACAAGTGTGCGGTCTAGTTTCCATTTATATTTACTCTTTATGCCCGCATGTTCCGTGTGTTACCTCCCTGTTTTGAGTGAATTCGCTGTAACAACCCGGATTTTTTAAATGGGAATTTTTAAATTAATTTTGGAAATCGGAGAAAAATGAAATTTTGGGTTTTATGAATTTTATAATTTAAATTGTTGATTTTTATATTTGAAAAATAAATTTTCAAACGGAATTGGAATCGGAATTAAAATGGAGTTTTAATTGAATTTTTATTATTTAGAAGAGTCCTCAAAATATAAAACACTCTAAGAGTCCTCAAAACATAAAACTTTCTAGTAAAAATAATATTTTTAGAAATTCGACCGTCTGATCAACCTGAATTTTTGTCAGCAGTCCTGTCTCGCCGTTCGCTACAACATACTAAAATTTCAAGCGATTCTAACGGTCCGATCGTCCGTAATGATTTTTTCAAGTATTTGTATTTGATTAGGACTCTAATTCTTTTTGGTATATAAACATAAAGTGACGAGTTTAGATCTTTTAAAACACATTTTAGCCTTCTCAAAAATCAGAATCCTCTCATCTTCTTCATCTTCTTCAACCTCAAAACCCTAGCCCCATTCTACATAACTTTCAACTCAAGTTTTGTCAAGATTAACCGGATTTTCTCAAGACGCGTCAAGAACGAATCTTTATCAAATTTTTGGGAGGAATACACATTCAAGATCAGATTTCTAGACCAACTTTTATTCAGGCATGTTGACCCTATTCTTTTCCTTTAGTGTTATGTGTCTTGATTGTAGCCTCCATTAAACTCATGTTTTCTAAAATAAGACATGAATATAAAGATTGAAGAGATAAACTTCGGGGCTGTTTTACATGAACAAAATTAATGATACCAAATACTTATAACTTGTATTCTTTGGGTTGTGTCGGTGTAGTCGACTTTGCTATGGGCATGTGCATGTAGAGGATCCCTTTTAAAAGTAAATTTTGATATTTCATGTGAAAACCCTAGTTTAATTTAATTTCTTGTGTTGGAAAATAAGGATCATGATAGGACTTGCATGTAGCGATTATTCTGAAAATCATAATATTTAGGTGTCTTTGATTTCCACTTTTTAATTTGAATTATTTAAATGGGAATTTAGTATTATTATGAATGTTGTTATAATTTGGAATTGTGTTACTCTATGGAAATATGATAATATTTCGGAAAGGTTGGGTATGGTAGATAATTGGTTTTCACCCTTGTTATAGTACACTTGTTAGGTATGGGACTAGTAAGTGGGCCTTAATTACGATTTATGCTAATTAGGTATGGGACTAATTAGTGTAAGTCTATGCGGGTTATATAATTGGGGTGGGGGCTGATTTTCTATTTTATACCTTTATTGTGATGGCCTAGGATTGATATCTAGGTGGAGTGAAATTTTATAATCATTCTTTGCTTATGATAGGACGATATTGTTTTTGGGAACCCTTAGTTGGCACTAAAGGTTATTTTGAGGATTTTCACATCGCTTTTAAGGGTGGGGGAAATTAATGTGATTAACGAAAACAAGGAATGTGGAATTTAATATCGCAGGACTAAAACGGATATTAAAAATTTATTGGCGACATAATGTGTCTAGGGCCGACAGTTTGAACGGGTCAGAGGACGAGTTATGTCGTGTCGTGTGTGGAACCTTGTCATATCGCGAGGGTCGCAGGATAAAAACGGGCCAGACGGCGGACTTGACAAGGGGACGGGTGCGTGTGTGGAACCTTGTCATATCGCGAGGGTCGCAGGATAAAAATGGACCAGACGGCGGACTTGACAAGGGGACGGGTTTTGGTAATAATATTCACGGTTAAATTAATTAAATTTAACATTATGGGAAGGTGGGTTAATTAAAATCATATTGGTGTGTCTTTTATGAAAACCTTGCGGGTAATTGTGAATTTATTTATGGTGATTATTAATCTCGTAATTAAAAGATTCTATTGTTATAGTCGATATATATAGCACTATTGTCTGGGTTCAAGGACCCTATTTGAGGAGAGTAGCCGGTTTACATGCTCGGGACTTTGGCTCTGACACATGCGTTGACTAATCTTTTTCAGGATATTTAGGAGTTGCTGCATAGGATTCATTGGAGATCTTTTGGAGGTGCAGCTGGATTTATGTTACTGCTTTAGTAGTTGGATTTTCTCTTTCCATTCAGTCGTTTTATTTATGAGACTATTTTGGAGTTATTGGGCCTTTTTGGTTCCAAATTTGTTTAGACGATTTCTATTGGGATTATTCAGATTTTATTTAATCATTATTGGAGATTGGATTTTTGGAGTTAGCATGTGATGGATCTTTTATCGCTTAGTTATTTGTGATCATTTGAGATTGACCAATTATTTATCTTATGGACTGATTTATTTATGTCTCATATCTGTCTCATGCTAAGAATGGTATTTATTTAGTTCACGCCCGGCTTAGTTTTGGTGGCGGCCGATGCCAGATTTAGGCGGGGTGTGACAGATGGTATCAGAGCATGGTCTTAAGTCCGTTATGAGTCCGTGTAGCTTCCGCGTTGACGATCTTTGATTCCCTTGTTGATTCGTACTTCTTAAAGTAGAAGGTCTAGCATACGTGTTAGATGTGTTTCTTGGAGATGTGAAGTTTTGAGTTAAAGACGTTGTAGGCATCGAGTTTAGAATTAGTAAGCTTGATGTGGGGATCCTTAAAATGGATTTTGGTGACGATAATTATTTTGGAGATTTTAGTACAGATGTTAGGTACCGTATGTATCGATTTTTGATGTTGAGATTTAATTTGAGGAAGTTATAATTTTAATGACTTTCGGATATAGGATCGAGTGGGGGATTTTGAGAGCATGTGGTACGCCATTATTTTCATTGTTATGTGTATGTATATAGGCAATATATATTATTTCGTTTCTCGTGGGGTAGGTGCGCGTAGAATTGGGTGTATGGGCGCCCAATTATGGCATTCTACGGGTAGGCATATGTGAGACTTATTTTCTTTTTAAGAGATTTAAGTGTTTATGTGTATGCTTTGTATAATTTGGAGGACGAAATTCTTTGCTAGTGGGGAAGTATGTAACAACTCGGATTTTTTAAATGGGAATTTTTAAATTAATTTTGGAAATCGGAGAAAAATGAAATTTTGGGTTTTATGAATTTTATAATTTAAAGTGTTGATTTTTATATTTGAAAAATAAATTTTCAAACGGAATTGGAATCGGAATTAAAATGGAGTTTTAATTGAATTTTTATTATTTAGAAGAGTCCTCAAAATATAAAACTCTCTAAGAATCCTCAAAACATAAAACTTTCTAGTAAAAATAATATTTTTAGAAATTCGACCGTCCGATCAACCTGAATTTTTGTCAGCAGTCCTGTCTCGCCGTTCGCTACAACATACTAAAATTTCAAGTAATTCTAACGATTTGATCGTCCGTAATGATTTTTTCAAGTATTTGTATTTGATTAGGACTCTAATTCTTTTTGGTATATAAACATAAAGTGACGAGTTTAGATCTTTTAAAACACATTTTAGCCTTCTCAAAAATCAGAATCCTCTCATCTTCTTCATCTTCTTCAACCTCAAAACCCTAGCCCCATTCTACATAACTTTCAACTCAAGTTTTGTCAAGATTAACCGGATTTTCTCAAGACGCGTCAAGAACGAATCTTTATCAAATTTTTGAGAGGAATACACATTCAAGATCAGATTTCTAAACCAACTTTTATTCAGGCATGTTGACCCTATTCTTTTCCTTTAGTGTTATGTGTCTTGATTGTAGCCTCCATTAAACTCATGTTTTCTAAAATAAGATATGAATATAAAGATTGAAGAGATAAACTCGGGGCTGTTTTACATGAACAAAATTAATGATACCAAATACTTATAACTTGTATTCTTTGGGTTGTGTCGGTGTAGTCGACTTTGCTATGGGCATGTGCATGTAGAGGAGCCCTTTTAAAAGTAAATTTTGATATTTCATGTGAAAACCCTAGTTTAATTTAATTTCTTGTGTTGGAAAATAAGGGTCATTATAGGACTTGCATGTAGCGATTATTCTGAAAATCATAATATTTAGGTGTCTTTGATTTCCACTTTTTAATTTGAATTATTTAAATGGGAATTTAGTATTATTATGAATGTTGTTATAATTTGGAATTGTGTTACTCTATGGAAATATGATAATATTTCGGAAAGGTTGGGTATGGTAGATAATTGGTTTTCACCCTTGTTATAGTACACTTGTTAGGTATGGGACTAGTAAGTGGGCCTTAATTACGATTTATGCTAATTAGGTATGGGACTAGTTAGTGTAAGTCTATGCGGGTTATATAATTGGGGTGGGGGCTGATTTTCTATTTTATACCTTTATTGTGATGGCCTAGGATTGATATCTAGGTGGAGTCAAATTTTATAATCATTCTTTGCTTAGGATAGGACGATATTGTTTTTGGGAACTCTTAGTTGGCACTAAAGGTTATTTTGAGGATTTTCACATCGCTTTTAAGGGTGGGGGAAATTAATGTGATTAACGAAAACAAGGAATGTGGAATTTAATATCGCAGGACTAAAACGGATATTAAAAATTTATTGGCAACATAATGTGTCTAGGGCTGACAGTTTGAACGGGTCAGAGGACGAGTTATGTCGTGTCGTGTGTGGAACCTTGTCATATCGCGAGGGTCGCAGGATAAAAACGGGCCAGACGGCGGACTTGACAAGGGGACGGGTGCGTGTGTGGAACCTTGTCATATCGCGAGGGTCGCAGGATAAAAACGGACCAGACGGCGGACTTGACAAGGGGACGGGTTTTGGTAATAATATTAATGATTAAATTAATTAAATTTAACATTATGGGAAGGTGGGTTAATTAAAATCATATTGGTGTGGCTTTTATGAAAACCTTGCGGGTAATTGTGAATTTATTTATGGTGATTATTAATCTCGTAATTAAAAGATTCTATTGTTATAGTCGATATATATAGCACTATTGTCTGGGTTCAAGGACCCTATTTGAGGAGAGTAGTCGGTTTACATGCTCGGGGTTTTGGCTCTGACACATGCGTTGACTAATCTTTTTCAGGATATTTAGGAGTTGCTGCATAGGATTCATTGGAGATCTTTTGGAGGTGCAGCTGGATTTATGTTACTGCTTTAGTAGTTGGATTTTCTCTTTCCATTCAGTCGTTTTATTTATGAGACTATTTTGGAGTTATTGGGCCTTTTTGGTTCCAAAATTGTTTAGAGGATTTCTATTGGGATTATTCAGATTTTATTTAATCATTATTGGAGATTGGATTTTTGGAGTTAGCATGTGATGGATCTTTTATCGCTTAGTTATTTGTGATCATTTGAGATTGACCAATTATTTATCTTATGGACTGATTTATTTATGTCTCATATCTGTCTCATGCTAAGAATGGTATTTATTTAGTTCACGCCCGGCTTAGTTTTGGTGGCGGCCGACGCCAGATTTAGGCGGGGTGTGACATTCGCTTGATGAGTGTAATGCCCGTGAGGATTGAATGTATGCTCTCTCCCCTACCACATTTTAAGGTTTCACTTCCATGAGGTGCATTCTATAATGTTAATGATTCAGACATTTGTATGAATTAGTTCACTTTGCTAATAATGCGTATGAAATCATTATCGCCATTGTTGGGCTTGTCGCATGTTGGGTTGGGCATATTTTGAGGAAACCATGTGATGTTTGTGGGTATCATCCCTGAAAACCCTCACGAGATGACACTCATCCGCTAGGGTAACCTAGGGGTTTAACGACTTATTGCATATGCTGAATGCAATCGAATCGCCCGTGAAAGTGGCACTATGCTTTTATATCATACTTTTGTACCTATCCTGCTTTTGGTTTCCTTGTAGTTCTTGTTGCATCCTATTTCATTGTTAGGGACTAGCAATGTGTAAGTTAGGGGATGTGATATTACGCAAATATTGCGTATTTCATCTTCCGCACCTACGCATTTTAGCCCCCTCAGGTATCTTATTCCCTATATTTATGCTCTTTAACCAGACAACCTCGGATTTTTACGTTAACATGTTTTGCAGGGGTTAATTGAGGTTTTATAGGTATTTGGATGTTAAGTGTGAAGTTAGGATGCATTCCGCTCAATTTTCGTACGCGATCGTACGTTTAAGGTCATTTTAGTCAATTCACATTTTGGGCACCTAGGCCATCATTTTCACGGAAGTTTTAGCCTCCTCACAAGCTTCGTATGGCCGCGAACGGTGCGCGATTCCGATTCAGAATGAAGAAGTTACGGAAGTTTCAGACGACGGGAAATGCTATCAAGGCAAAATAGTAATGTAGTGTGCTGGTACCTGCTTGAATGATTGATCGACCAATGGGGTCGATCGATCGATCCTTCTCAAAAGTGGGCTGATTTATTCACCATGGATCGATCGACGTTTTGGGTCGATCGATCGATCCCCTATTTCCACGAGATATTTTGCTTTATATTTTCTTTTCTATTTATTTTCCCACTTACTACATAAAGCTTTTTTGTTGTAATAATCATTTATTAACGTTTTAGAATATATTTTAGGTTAGAATAGCTTAGGGTCTTAGGGTTTTGGAGATTTCTTCTTCAATTGTTCTTGGTTTGACACGCCATTTGGGTTGAATGTTGCACTATTCATCATCCTCTCCATTTTAATATAGTGTGTATTTACTTCTCTGCTTGCTTTCTAGTTTAATTTACGTGCTTTATTTACATGCTTTGATTTAATCGCTTTCTAGTGTAGTTTTATCGCATTTATTTACCTCTTTCTTTACCGCGTTTTATCATGCTTTTTAGCTAATTTAAATTAGGTTGTGTTTGAATGGAACTCACTCGGGTTAACGCATTGCTTCGCTTTGGTGATAATGTTCACGGGCTTATTTCGGGTGCGTTGTCCTAGTTATTATGCCTAGGAGATTTGATGGAGCATATCATGTATGTCCCGTGCTTACGACCTTTCGCACGTAATTTCCGAGATATTTATTGACGCCAAAATCTTATTAGGTTTTTATGAGAATTTAGGGGCGTGACAACCCTTGATTTAATTAAATGCCGAAACGAGACGCATTTGTAATAACTCATCGACCCATGTAACCATTTTATGGGTGAGGGATATTCGACGCAACCTATAGTTTACTCGCTTTGTTAGTATAGTTTCAATACACTTTCCTAGATTAACATTTCCCTTTCATGCATCTTTTCTTTTAGTTTGTAATTCATCTTTTACACTTTTATTTCAGAATATTAAATCACTTAAATTCTAGCAACTCGTCTTAGTGGATCTTTCGATACCCGACTTATCGCTAGACTTGCCCCGCAGGTGTAGTCATAACTTAGGTTTTGTATTATCGCGGTTAAATGAAATCAACGATTGTGTCCTTACACAAACATACTTTTCACGCGTAATCAGTTACTCCACTATACATGTACTAGTGGTACCCTCCTATAAAAGGCTTAATCATTGTAGTCTCTAATTTCAATAAGCTTTCTCAATTTACTACGTACTGATACATTATATCAGTCATATGATCTCAATACTGGCTTTATCGTCTCCATCTCGAGTAAAGGCCGCACCTCCCTATGCGCCAATTCCCCTTACTCACCACAACTCAAAACTCCCTTAATAGGAGGAATCACAATAACTTCTGACCACTCGTGTCAATATTTAGAACTTCAGTTCATTGTGGCTTAGCTCTTACAACATTAACAAGTCCCCCAAAATAGTTTTTGGTTCACTCCACTCTTAACAACGGACTCCAGATCACGATCAGTCCCAAAATCTAGTTATCCCCTCACCTATAATCAACTAGAGGGTGGACGACAAGGCTTTCCATGCCAAACCTCTAAAAGTACCTCGTGCCTGATAAACCAGTATAAGTTCTTACACACACTCTACCAATGGTAATTTATCCCCATAATCACCCTATAAGGCACCACATGCACAACTCGCATTAGCTAGCATAATAAACCACCTCTCGTCTAATCCTCGACCTATAGGTGCTACCATATTCCCAAAACAAACTCCTTCCCCGTCGCTTCCTAATGATCCCCATCACAGGTGGGATTAGAGGATTTCATCCTGATTCTCAACAATATTGGGAGGCACCTTGCACCGGTGCAATCCTTATTTTGAAAGAGAGCATAACAATTGTTTCATCTCATCCAATCCATTCCATACACTCGGAGGAATTCTTGCCCTAGTCATGATGTTGGCAGCCCAGCCATGCATTTTAGCAGTTTGCCTACCCATTTCGTCACTAGAATCGTATGCTTGTTATCAAATTCTGGTTGATCATCTCGAGCCAACCTTAACCATCTATGAGTAGTGCATCCGGATACAGTCTCATTATGTCTCACCCCTTCACCAGGTCCCACTCATAATATCTCAGATTTAAGTTGTTCTTTATACTCCCCTTCTCCCCCCGGGGTATACCAACACTCACATCCCCTGAACTTTTCACACCTGGCACACTTCTTGGGTTTTCTTAACTTACAGTCATCAATATTTTATATGCACGTAAGCCACTCTTATCATTTGATTGAGTAAATCTCCGCTCTATTTTCCCACAACAGTTGGGACTCATCTTTATTAAGATATATCTTTCGAATGGCTCCCCATAACCTTTCAACCCATTTACAGTGTGCTAGCTCTCTTAGCACATACATACTTGGATCATCATCCTTCTCACACGACGTTCAAGCCATCATACCATTTCATCTTAATTGATAATTTCCCCACATGTGTACTATACACGCATTAATTTCCATTCCCCTCTATCTCAAACAATTTATAAACTAACCAGGGTGCCTATACACCCTATAACTCGTGCATATTTTCACAAACATTGCAAACGTCAGAAACTTTTCTCAAGATTTTCCTCACATTCTCGATCGAGTTATAGCACATGGGTCTTCTCAATCATCCCCTAAAATGAAATTTAATTCCTCTTGATATTTTCCTAACCTTTGACTTATGGTGAGAAGAAGGCTTTAGTGCTTTTTCACAGCACTACCGGTTCTACCGGCCTTACACCGTATTACAGCTCTCAGCTCAAAGGGTTTCCTAGACATGCTCGAGGATTTATATTCAAAACTGATGCCCTGGCATCCACCAACGTCCCTCTACTCCCGGCGTTTATGAAAGTTCATTCGAATTTCATCTCGCATCTTCACCTAAACGAAGAACTTTCCCTAATGCACTATCAGTTAGTATTGGTGGTGACATAGTTCCATATGCCTCAAACACACAATTGGGACACTCATATGTTACTCCTAACCACATACTTCTAAATCCCAACTCTCGTATCTCTAAAGGAGTAAATAACATTGCGCTCTCACTTTCATTAGTCATTAGCGCTAATCACAATAATGAGCTTTATGTATCCGCTTGACAATAGACCCAATATTCCTTGAATCCTATCACCAAGTCCCTACACACCGGGATCAACTAAAATGAGACATCTATGATCTTCAAAGTCTCCACCCTAATATAATATAAATGCGAGATCGACCCTCTTTCAAGTGAGGCCTCATCAAACAACACATCCTTCCATGGAACATTAAACACGATGGCCTTGCTATCACCGCCCTCTATCGTTCCACCTACATCGCTAATTAGTCCATACCTAGGGTAATATTATACTCACATGACACCTCACTAGAGTGACTAATTCCAACATCCATATACTCCCTGTGTCTTCACCTACCCCCTTATGGTTAGTACTAAAGAGAGCACCTCTATACAAAGGCAGCTATGTACGCATTATAGTGCTATCAACGATATACCCACTAACCTCGTCTCACACATGAATCTAGTGCTAATAGAATACCGTAACTCGCCCGTGTCACGTAAAACTTATCCTACTACACGAGGGTAAAACTCATACTTCCAATCGTCAATAATCCTGGTGGCTCAAATGGTTTTTTGGCATAACACCCTCGTCCCAACCGAACCAAAATTTCTAGAAATTGTTGCCCCAACTGGACTAACACTCTTGTCCCCTAACTTAAGGTGGACTAGGGTCACACATGTCTACCTACTCTTTAAAAGTAAGACACCTCTCCGCGTCATTACCATTCCTCTATCTTTGTTGGGAATTACATGATGGCCCTTCTCATAGACTTGGTAGTCTTGACCCATGCTGCTACCTCTGGTGTTCCTTGGGCCCCACTTGTCCTATGGAACTCGGTGTTAGCCTTGCTTGTCCTGACTAAAGCTACCGTCACATGGTAGTAAATTCTACTTATCTGAAATATTTCAATGGATCCCTAGCATTTAGGTAAGCTTGCAAACCAAGGATCTTGACGACATCACACTAGTCATCCTAATCGGCATTCTCATTCACTCCCATGTATTCTTCCCGAGGTTCAAATCTCAACCTACGGATCCCCTTATCAAGTTCCCGTATCCCTTCCCCGGGTACGAAGTTCACAAAGCCAGTCATCATCTCCCTACTTACAATGATGGGTGAGTGTGAAGTTGTACCACTATTTTTTATAATGATGTTAGAGAAATTACCATCCCCGAAAGATTATCATGATCGTTATCTACTCGAATAACGTTATGATGATCTCTAACGCGATTACCCTTTCTTGGACACTCCAAGGCGTATGCTGAGCCCTTCCCTCTTATAGTCCTTCTAAGGCCCTTCATTGGCTTCCTTACAGTGTTCGATGTACCATACCCAATCGAAATCGTATGTGAATCACATCAACTATACTTAATAGCAAGAGAACGTAAGCCACATGAGTAGAGGAATACAACAATCCTATGATAGGGATCTATATCAATCAAACAATACACTGAAAATGAAGTAAGCCGTACAGATCCTAAGGACACTAGAACCAGATGTTTTGATACCATCTGTGATACCCCGCCAAATTAAACATTGAGTGATCAGGCCTTTATTAAATTAAAATAGGTTTCTCATATGGTTCATTCTTATCATTACTGTTGAAATTTTTTTAAATACTAACCATCTAAATGAAATTAGACCAGTGCAAAATTTGATCTTTTGTTAAAACAATAAAATTGTACCATGCGAAAAAACTAAATAAAATATTCACAGTATACTAGATTTCAATACAACACAATATATATGAATGAAAGACTTGCCGATAAACCATCGACTAAAACTTCAAAACCATAATCCATAATACTTAAAAGAACTGAATAACTGTAAATCGTCAATGGACAATATGTCCATATATGGAATATAAAATAAGATCCTACACTAGATCAGAAAGGTAGAATCGTCTAATCAAAATCCTATCAGCACCCACAGTTCTACAACTCCGAGTCCCTGGAATGAAATCCTCAAGTCTGGCATCCCTGTGGATGGACACCTAAACGGTTTTGAAAATATTTTATAGCAAGAGTTAATACTCAAAACATTTTGAAAATATTTAGCAATCATTTATCACAATAAAATTCAGTTATTTATTACACATGTTCGCGTACACTCTCTCTTGAGTTCTCCTCACCTCTCATCTATAGTGCACGCCTAACGCTCTATACTTAACCTATTGTAGCTACAACTACCCAAGATATTTAGGCTATAGTACTCGTCTGAACTTATCTACACATCTAAGTTCCCGTACATCCCATACAGTACTAAATTGCATTAACAGCTCTCATATTGTTCACAAATTCTCAAGTAACATTTCACATGTATTAGTTTCTAATTATGAAAATTATGTCTGTCCACTTAATCTTATTCATTAGATGCTCACTATCTAATATTATGTTTCTCCCATTAAGCTTTCTCCACTTAAGTTAATAATTAGATGTATTCATGTCATCTAATTATCTAATACTTCATCCTAGTACATTATTCATATAGTGTATATTTCACACACACTATAGACTATAAGGATAATTCGCCCAGTCTAATCATCGACTATTATTATCCCAATTTATTTATCTTTTAGATATATGCACATCATATAATCATCTACCATTCTACCCAAGTAGATTATTTATATAGTATATATTTCACACACAATATATACTATAAGGAGTATTGGCCCGGTCAAATCATCAACTCCAATTCTCCTATCATTTACATTGGCCTGGTCTAATCCTCAACTACAAAGGTAAATGAAATAATAGAATATTAGTCCGGTCTAATCCTCGAATCCAATATCCTATTGGCACTTTAGGTATTAACCCAACATAAGTACAAAATTTATAGGTATTCACACAACCAAATTATTCATACTTGAAAAATATATTTCTCTCTAATATTCATCGTACTTGTTTGCTTTACGAATTTATTTCACTTTCGTATTTATTCTAGTATTCTCTCTACTCTTTATTGGATCAGACTCATTTTTTGATTACTAAAATTTATTTACTATACTAAAGGTATTCACACAACCTATATATTACTATGCATCAATAGGTGTTCACTAAACCCCATAATACGTGTTAGTACGTAGTATATATCTCTCACATATTTGTTGTACTATTTACCTTATGATTTATCTCACTATCGTATATATAGGAGTGTTCACAAAACTCTAAGGGCATAGTTACCCCATGATAGATAAATTCAGTAGTTACCATATTTCAACTACTGGTTTACAAGTGGAATTGATGTTTACTCTCTCTCCATAGCTCAATTCTCAATTTTACCAACCTATCTCTCCATCGGTTATCTCGATCGATCCATGCTTTAAGTCCAACACTCAATAACCTTAATGGATCCTAACTACAGACCTAATGGTATTTATCAAGTCCCCACATAGGTATAAAATCATCCACAAGGTTCCCCTCCATCATTAGAAATCCCAGAGAATTCAACCAAGAAAAGATTCCAAAAAATCAGCTTTGGTCTATCGATCGACCCCTGTGTTGATAGCTTCGTCCCAACTTCATTTTTCATCATTGTTAACCTATCAAACTCTCATGAAACGTTCTAGAAATCTCTCCCAACATAACCAAACATAAAATATATGTATAGAGTCTATTTATAACAAAAAAACATTATCAAATCTTTAAAGAATCATCAAAATCTAAATATCATCTTTAACCTTTGGTTATCATGTTCTTCTTGTTTGCCTATCACAAACCCAGATTTTAATCCATAGAAATAATCATGTCCCGTCTGATTTTTAATCCTCTATAGATGTAATAATAAACTACATGCAATCCTACCCAAACATGTAATTAATTGATACTTTTCATCAAAGATTTTTGAAAAAATCAATTAAATCATAAAATCCCTACACATGGGTATTATAACATTAATTTAATTTGAAATAAACACTTATCTCATAGTTTGTAGGGTCAGAGTCCAGGTTGTTGATGCTAGATTTATGTTCTTCTCCATCCATCCTTCTTTCTTGGATGATTTGGGTGCAAGATTCAAGTCCAATTATTCAAGAATCCCTTCTTAAGCTTTGGAATTGGTTTCCCCCTTCTCTCTAATGGCCTCTCTAAGTTTTGTGAGTTATGAACCCTAACCCCCAATTCTAATTACCAGATATAGGGTGCTAATTTTAGTAGGTCATTTAACCCTTATTTTTAAAATGATCAAATTACCCTCAATAGGTGCCGATTTGGTCTCAAATTGACTCGGGACCCAAACTATACCCCCGGGTATACTATTTTGACTATTTCGACCCATTTGGAATCATGTGTGACCTCTAAATCATCATACGGGTCACTAAAAATATAGTTCCTATCTCGACCTCCATTCTAGTCTACACGCGACTCTCGTTGAGACACATATTACTCACTATGTCGTATATCAATAATGCACCATTATTTACTATTTACGCACATAGTAAATTTCATAACATAATATTAATCAGTCTCTATCTCTCAATTGATATTTAATAATCACTTTTATTATTTAATTACATTAAAGTACGTCACACATGTAATTTAACTAAAATGTATTTTTCCAATTAATTTCTCAATTAATTAAATCGTTTATACGTACAAATACGGGGTATTACACCCTCGCTATAACTTTCGATCCCTAGAATCGACATCGAGCCACAAAATAGATCACTACAACTTTAGGTCCTTAGAGTTTACATCGACCCGCTGAATCGTTCATCATAACTTTAGGTCCTCGGAATTGACCGGGCCAGTAGAATCGATCGCTATAACTTTAGGTCCTAACCTCAAAATCGTTCTTTATAACTTTATGTCCTTAGAATCGACCTCGACCCGCAGAATTCGGCATTAAAACTTTAGGTCCTCCGAACTATCCTCGTCCCGTAGAATCGGTATCACAACTTTAGGTCTTTGGAATTCACCTCATCCCACAACATCGGTGGTCACAACTTTAGGTTATTAGAATTGACCTCAACCCATAGAATTTATCTCTTGATCTTTAGGTCCTCATAATTGACCTCGACTCGCATAATCGATCATCATAACTGTAGGCCCTCAGAATTGATGTCGACTTGTAGAATCGGTCATCACAACTTTAGGTCCTCACAATTAACCTCGACCTATAGAATTGGTCATCGCAACTTAAGGTCCTCGTAATTTACCCTCAACCCTCTGAATCAGTCACCCTCATTTATTAAGTCACATAAATTGACCTAAAAAAACTCTTCTCCAACCTCGATGTGGTGTCTATTATTCGACGACCTTTAAATTTTCTGAGCTTGCCCATCGATGGGATCTATATATACCCCATACTAGGACAACCTAAGCAACTCCATCGGTCTCTAGAACTCATTCATTCACCATAAACCCTAGTTCATACTCCAAGTACCGATCTAGAGGCCACTGAGCAATCTCGATGCCCATTTGCCTCTTATCAAACCTCGAGCTCGAAGGAAGCTCAGTGAATCTTTGAAGGTCACTAAATTCACTTTCCAATGGTTCATAACGTCATTAATCGACCTCACAGTCCGCACGAATGATCCATTTTTCTTCGAAAACCCATCTAGAGGCCGTCGGGTGCTCCTGGTCCCCATTTAACTCTGCTCAACTCTCCATCTTAAGTGGTGATCAATTAATCTTCGAAGAGATCTAAGTACTCTTTTCAACTTGAATCATCCTTGCAGTTTGGATGAATAATCCATTTTACTCCAAAAGGTCATTAGGCGCTTCTGAGCCCCATATAATCTTAGTCAACTTGTTGAACCGAGAGAAGATCAATAAAATCTTGAAGGGAATGAATTCCCTTTCCAATGGGCTTCCCTGTGTGCAAATCTCCCTTATGGTCCGGATGAAAGATTCGTCTTCCTCTGAAAACCCATCATTTAGAGACCATTGGGCATTTTCGATCCTCGTTAGACTTCCATTAACTCTCGGACCAAATAGTGGATTATTGATTCTTAAAGGGAACTAAAAACCCTTTTCAATGATCTACCATATGCTAAATTTAGACTTACAGTTTGCATTTTATATCCATTTTTCAAAGAAAAAATCCAAACTACCTATAGGTACCTCAGCAATCGTGCAAATTTGTAGGGTGTCCTTTTCCTTACCTGGCATGGCAAGCACCCTGCTGATAGGAAAGGTAATCCCTATGTCGATCGCCACCCCCTTTGACCTAATAAATAAGGTTTATGACCTCACCTTGAAGCGACACAAAGGGATACCCCTCTCAGAAAGTCAGAGAACATTCCGCTGGAGTTTAGATCATTTCCCTTTCCTAAAAGCCCATATCTTTCTTACCTAACTTGGTAATCCCCCTCCCCCCCCCCCCCCCCCCCCCCCCACATCCTCTTTATAACTCTTCCATGCCATTTCAAGAAAACTATATTAGCATCTCAAAATCAACAATAAGCATTCATAAGGAGGTCTATTTCTCCATCCCCTTATTTAGTTTGTCCATTTTATTGTTAATTATCTTATTTCTACTTTTATATTTTTGTTTCATTACATCACCTCCACTAATTTTTAATATTTATTATTAGTATTCCACACAATATGTTTTCATAAAAAACCCAAAAAAGAAGAAAAATAGGGTTTATCCATAAATTCAAAAGGTGGGATTTCTATTTCACATTTTCACTCTTACAACACATTTTTATCTACGTGCACATAAGAAAACCCCCACATTTGGATTTATGGGTTGAACCCCAACCCTATGTTATTTTTAATCTACGTAGACTTTGATGTCCCTTGGGCTACTTAGGCGTCTTGGGCCAATCCCAAGATTCGAGCCCTTCATTTTTCATGTTTATATATTTCTTTTACGTCTTATTATACATATTTTATTAGTCTTATACTATTACATACATGTGTATTGCTTGATGTATGAATTCACTCTTTCATATCGATATATGATTCGATGAGCACTTACATCACATTTTGATCATTATTTTTGGGAACACTCCTATTGATTAATTCACTCCGTCCCTTCCATGACTAAAGTTATATGATTACACTCTCCCTCCATTTATATTATACACATGTACACACGCGCAACAGAGTCTAAAAGAAGAAGATTGACATCAACCTATAAAAGAGTGAATGGGTTCCTAACATCTTTTTATCCTGTAACTTAGTCCCCAAACCTTCAAACTATTTGGTTTTGTAACCATCCCTTTGACCTTGATGTCGTTCTCTCGAGGCGACGACATTCTTTTTCTTGTTTTGAGAAAAATGTGTTGAAGACTCTTATCTCTTTACATTATTCCCCGGATGACGACGACCGACCCTGATATTCCATGTGTGCTGAAATGAATCCGACCTCGGATGGCCATACTGACATAAGAATCAAATCTAACTCTAAGACATTCGAAACATGAATTGAAGTTCTAAATCATATAAACATTCAAACACATATTTATCTTAAACTACCAATACAATTCAGAAAGAAAGCAATAAGATATGATTAACTAGCCTTAGGATCTTCTAAGTAACTTAAGAATAATTTGTCACCAAACTATAATAACCCCCATTTTCAACGTAAAGCTTGGCCAGAAACAATATGCTGAAGATGGGGCTTGTATATAATTTTATACAATTCTCAACATCAAACCGTAATAAACCATTTGCATTCTCAAAACAACATCCATGATCAAATTCATTGATTTAATAACTGATAATAAATAATAAATCTAACATCCAGATAATCACAAAACTCCAATATAAGTACAACTAGTCTCAAAAGACTGTATAATAGACTTCGGGCTTATGCCTATACAATATTCGAAATAATAAATAATTTAAAGGGAAAATGACAACCTAAACTAGAATCAAATGAGGTGGTGACTAATGAGTAATGTGTGACCACAAGTCTAATATCTCGTTAGCGCTATTGTACTTGTTTAGGAAATCAGGGGGGGGGGACATTTTTATAATTTAGGTCAATGCCATAGAGTTGAAAGAATTATTTTATGAAATTAAAATGCCATAATGAAGTTAATTAAAAGTATGTACCGCACATCGACATTCGTTAGCATTAAGTATCTCACCATTTATCTAAGTGCAATACTATACTCATGCTAACCCAAGTCCTTTATAATGAAGTTTGATAACTATGACAGTAAAGTATTCGATGGATCTTTTATAATTCATGAACGGAAGCTATTCTTATACACGCGCACTTTTACCTCCCCGAGTACCCTTATTGTACTACCCACAAAAGTAACAAACATCCAATATGAATTTTACATATTATTGGGTTCATTATCAACTATCGACATAATTAGACTAAGGATTAGATCTCAATTAATTTATGTTATAATATATGTGCTTGGATACATCCGACATGTAGAGATATCTATGACACCCCGACTAATTAAATACCGGGTAGCTACTCCTTTATTCAAATTAATACAAATTGCCAAGTTGGTTCAGTTCATAGCACCACTGTCGAAAACGGTTTTATATTTACTAGCCACCTAATATTTAAAAAGTGAGTTGTCAATTTTTAACTAAATCCGATTAACATGACATCCATTTAAATTATGAAATACTGATATCACAACCACATCACAGTCACAAATAAATAACGATGTAATAAACTAAATCTAGAGGAAAACACCTCCCAACAATCCAAATACTGAAATGAACAAATACAAGCCTGAATCCTTAATTTAATTACAACCAAAAATATGAAATAAAGATTGAGTAAATAATATGTCTCTAAAAGAAATGGGGCGACATGCCCTACAGATGAGTAAATCTAGAATAGAGTCAACATAGAAGGTGGAGGCGTCTACTATCGAAGTCCTGTAACTTCCACAGCAGCTACAACACGTCACGGAAATAGAACTCCTAAGCTTGGTGTCCTTGTGGCTGGGCACCTAAAAAAGGTTTTTACAAAAAAAAGATTTGAAAGCAAACGGGTCAGAGCCCGAGTGTGAAAACAGTTTAAAATACAGTAAGTGGTTTAATATAATTAAACAATGAATATAAAGTACATGATAGTGCGCGCACTCACATGAGTTACTCACCTCTCAACTAATTGTGCACTTCTATCGTACCCGTACCCGTTCTAGATATTCTCATATCTAACTAGTCCAATACACAATCTAACATTACTATACGATTCACGATTTATTATCCAACACCTTAATTTAAATAGAGAGTTTTACTTTTCATCTTAGTTCCTAATATTAGTAATGCTAGTCACAAGCAATTTCCATTTTTAACTCTACTAAAATATTAGTATTTTCCACGCTTACATTTATTCATGACAATTCATTTCAATTAGCAGTTTATTATTCTCATCATAAATATACAATACTAGAACCCCGAGTCTAAGCTGCAGTGCACACATACTCTGCTATCAAATCCCGGTACATCACGTACATAAGGACCACGTATTCCGAATCTCTCAGGAATCGTTTTCAATATACAACAGTTACACATAATGGAGGCGAACATAGTTAAAATCACATGGGTCACGCACATACCTACGTTCCCATGATCAGCAGACTTATTAACTTCTCAATAAGTCCTTCTCTAACCTATGTCCTCGAGGTACCAATCTAAATCCCCCCGTAGGCACACAAAGATTAGATGGCCATGATCGAACGTCGACCTCCCGTGATAGCAAGTATGGTAGGTATGTTATACACAAATAACTACATATACCAAGCTTTGTCACATCTTAGGTATCCCATAATATTATTAGAGGTATATTTCTCATTCTTATACCGTCATTTCATGTTATACGATTACAAGTTCCCCGATTTATATACATTAAAGTCATCAACTCCCCTCGCGTCGAAGTTTTTAGATACTTGTATCATACTCCATAAATATCGTCCGGTTTACTACAATACTCTAAGTTCTCAACCCTTGACGTACTTCTAATCTCACAACTATATCCACAAATAAACAAGGGAAGGGTTACACTCAATTATATAAGTCTTCTAGAGGTTTGAAATCAAATCAGGCCTAAAAGGCCATTCTGTCAACTCGTTAGAAATCCCGTTCGAACGAGGTCGTTCGAATGAGTGTCATTTGAACGAAAGGCTTTGAACGAACTACCAACTCATTAGAAGGGGTACTATCATCTCGTTAGAAGTCTCATTCGAATGAGCTCATTCGAACGACCTGGGCTGGTCTTCTAACGAGATGGCAGAATACGCCCAGAAAATTCCCAATTCGTTTTTCTCAATTTTTCTCTTCTCAAAAATCATCCTAAGATCATCCCAATAGCATTTTAATGTTCTTAAACTTCTCTAAACCCTCTTAGGTCATTTCTTAATATATTTTTGGGGTCAAATCCTCCTAAACAACATGTAATTATTATTAATCCATAAATTTTAACCCAAACCCAGAATTTTATTGTGCTCAATTATTCATCATAAATCCATTTTTAAATCATCATATTTAAGTCTTCGAATACTAAATTCATCCATAGTCATTCTACATGCAAATCTTATCCCAAATTTAGAGTTTCTCCAATAATTTTGTTAGTTTTCCTCAAAACTTTCAAGACAAAATAGTTCCTACACTAAACATGAAGGAAATATTCAATGCACTTAAAAATATCAAATCACTTGCCTCAGATTTTTTCTTCAGATGTGTTGTCCATGATTCAAGGTTGATTCTCTCCTTTTTCCGGTCACAAATCCTTTCCAATTTGATGGTGGTGAGTGTTTTTGGTTTGGAACCCTATGGTAACTCCTCTCTAACTCCCGTAGCCCACTTCTACTGTTTTTGGCTGGTAATGGACTTAGTGGCCCCTTTAAAAATATAAATATAAACTCTAATTTTCGTGGGTTTTAATCCCCTTATTTTTAAAATTACCAAAATACCCTTCTAGGTTGCCGGTTTGGCCTAAAAATGCCCCGGGACCCAAACTAAATCCCCGGCTAGTGTTTTCTGACTATTTCGACCCTTCCGGACAAGTTAGCGCACTCAAAATGACCATTCGGTTGATAAAAATATAATTCACTTTTTAATTTAAATCATTTCATTCCTGACACGACTGACACGCGCGTCCCAACTAAGTTTCTCAACTTGTCGCATTTCTGCCTCGTGATAATTTAAATACTTTCAATATACTCATGAAATATTCAATTTTAATATCATAATCAAATACTAACTCACATCTCGCTAGTATTTATATCAGAATTAATTCCCAATTAATTCTCATTTAATTTAAGTAATCCCTTAAATAAAAATCAATAAAATTACGGGGTATTACATACTCCCCCCTAATAACGAAATTTTGTCCCGAAATTCAGTACTAAAGAGTACCTGGTAAAAATAAATCTGGATAATGCTCGCGCATCTCATTCTCGCGCTCCCATGTGGACTCCTTGGCATTATGATGCCGCCACTGAACACGTACTAATGGTACTATATTTGACCTCAGTTTTCGCTCGCTTTGGTCCAAAATAGCAGTCGGCCCTTCCTCATAGGAACTATCAGGCTGAAGATCGATGTCCTCTAAAGCAATGTGAGTATGGGCCAGATCGTCCCTAAGATATTTCCTTAGCGAGGAAATATGGAACACATCATGAATCCTATGCAAGTGCTCCGGTAACCCGAGTCTATACGCAACCGGACCAATCCTCTCGATGATAGGAAATGGCCCCACATATATTGGTGCCAGTTTCCCCTTCTTACCAAAATGCATAATCCCCTTCATAGGAGATACTCTAAGTAACACCTGGTCCCCCACCTTGAATTCTCTAAAGAACCTCTTGGCATCAGCATAACTCTTCTGTCGGTCCTGAGCTACCCGAATACGGCTCCGTATCATCTCTATCCTTGCCGAAGTGTCCTGAATCACTTCCGTCCCAAGGAGTTTGTTATCCCCCACCTCTAACCAACATGTTGGGGAACGACAAGGCCTACCATACAACGCCTCAAATGGATCCATTCCAATGGTGAACTGGTAGGAGTTATTATAAGCAAACTCCACCAGTGGAAGGATTGCTCCCAACCACGTCCAAAATCTAGGATGCACATACGCAACATATCCTCCAACATCTGATTTGTCCGCTCTGTTTGCCCATCAGTCTGCAGGTGATATGCCGTACTCAGCCGCAACTCTGTACCCATGGCCTCCTGGAAACTCTCCCAAAATCGTGAAACAAATATCTTGTCTCGGTCAGACACGATATTTAGAGGCACCCCGTGAAGTCTCACTATCTCGCAATGAAAATCTGGGCATACTGTCCCGTAGTGTAATCTCTCCTTACGGGTAGAAAATGAGCAACTTTGGTCAACCGGTCCATAATTACCCATATGGAGTCGTGACCCCTCTGTGACGTAGGTAACCCCGTGATAAAGTCCATGGATATGCTCTCCCATATCCACATCGGAACCTCTAACGGTTGTAGAAGTCCTGCCGGTTTTTGATGGTCCACCTTTACTAACTGACAAGTGGCGCATTTAGAAACAAACACGGTAATATCTCTCTTTATCCCTCTCCACCAGTACTGTCGTCTGATGTCTTGGTACATTTTATACCCACTAGGGTGTATCGCGAACCGTGAGCTGTGCGACTCTGTCATTACCTCGTGTGGCAAGTCTTCCCCTTTCGAAACAACCAGTCTCCCATTGAAGCGTAATCCCCCATCTGAGCTAACGGTATAGGACTCGACTCCCTCTGCTAGTAATCGAAATATCTGCTCCTGACAAAATGAGTCATTTTCCTGGGCCTTTACCACTCTCGTAACAATCTAAGGTGTAATAGTCATCACAGACATGAACGATCGGTCCACTACATCCTGGTGTCCCAAGTCCTTCCACTTAGCTTTCCACACCTCGACCACCTCATCTACTGGTCTATGGCTCAACGTGTCTGCTACCACGTTAGCCTTCCCTGGGTGATACTGGATATCGAACTGATAATCCTTCACAAACTCAAGCCACCGAAGTTGACGCATATTCAGCTCCTTCTGTGTGAAGAGGTATTGCAGAGACTTGTAGTCTGTGAACAACCAAAATTTTTCCCCAAGGAGATAGTGTCTCCAAATTTGACGAGCGAATACGACTACTGCTAACTCCAAGTCGTGTGTGGGGTAATTCCTCTCTTGAGGCTTAAGATTACGGGAAGCATAATCTATTGCCTGACTCTCCTGTTGCAGCACACCTCCAAGTCATTGTAAGGACGCATCGATGTAGATGAAATACTCAACTCCCGGTTTGGGCAATGCTAACACAGGCGCTGAGGTCAATTTGTCCTTTAACTCATCAAATGCCAACTAACAGGCATCGCTCCAGATGAATGTCACACCTTTGCGAGTCAGATGTGTCAACTGACCCGCTATCTTTGAGAAACCCCGAATAAACCTCCTGTAGTATCCTGCTAAGCCTAAGAAACTACGAATCTCAGTCGGTGTCGTGGGCTGTCCCCACTCCGTCACCGCGGATACCTTCCCCAAATCCACAGATATCCCCCGGTCTGAAATGATATGCCCCAAAAATTGAACTTTCTTCATCCGAAATCCATATTTCTCGTACTTTGCATATAGCTTGTTCTGACGTAGCGTCTACAAAACCTGCCTTAAATGCTCGGTGTGCTCCTCTTTTGTCTGGGAGTAAACCAGAATGTCATAAATAAAGACAATGACAAACTGGTCCAGGAACTCTCTGAACACCCTATTCATCAAGTCCATAAACACGGCTGGAGCGTTGGTCAAGCCAAAAGGCATAACCCGAAATTCATAGGAACCATACCTCGTCAAGAAAGCAGTCTTCGTGACGTCCTGTTCCCTGATACGCAACTGATGGTATCCCGATCGCAAATCAATCTTTGAGAAGAAGCAAGCTCCTCTCAATTGGTCAAATAAGTCATCGATTCGGGGCAATGGATACTTATTCCGTATCGTGACTTTATTCAACTCCCGCTAATCAACACATAATATCAACGATCCATCCCTCTTCTTTATGAATAATAAAGGGGCACCCCATGGCGAAGTACTCCTTCGAATAAACCCCTGACCCAACAACTTCTCTATCTGATCCCTTAGCTCTCTCATTTCCGCTGGATCCATACGGTAAGGTGCGCGAGCAATGGGCCGAGTGCCCGAGGTCAAATCAATAACAAAATCTATCTCTCTACTAGGGGTAATCCAGGTATATCCTGAAATACATCAGCAAACTCTCTAACTACTGGAATCGAATCAAGTGGTATCACCACTTCCTTAGAGGTCTCCTCCTCTATATAGTACAAGTGAGTGGACGATCCTCCCTCGGGGCGAGGCATCGCAACTAAAAACATCTCCTGCTCGGGAATGGAAAAAATAATACTCCTACTAAAATAATCAATCATGGCTTAGTACGTAACTAGCCAATCCATACCAACAATCGCATCGTACTCAGTCATCTCTAATACTAGCATATCAGCTGGAAGAGTAAATCTCCCTATCTCTATACCCACACCCCTATAAATAAGGTAAATCATAGAACCCCTACTCAACGGTGAATCTACGCAAGTAACCGTTCTCTCTTCAGTCTCTAACAACCCTAAAGTGCGTGCAAATCTCATGGCAATGAAATAATGTGTGGCCCCCGTATCAAATAAAATACGCCCCATAGTCCCCTGAATAGAGAACATACCCTCAATGGCAGGTGGATCCTGTAGGACCGCGGCATGCTGGAGTTGATAAACTCACCCGTACAGTAGCTATCCCTGCTGGACTGGGACTGCTGGGATGGGTGGCAAAGCTAGCATCTGTGGTGTTGCTGGGAGGGCGGTGGGAAATATAGGTCTCTGGGGCTCCCGTCGAGCACCCTGCTGCTGATGTTGTGGTGCCCTACCCCTATCAGGACACTCCTGGCACTTGTGGCCAATCTTGCCACAAATGAAACATTTTCCCGGAAAGTTCCCCCCTCTCTGACCCTGCTACCCACGGCCCTGATGGCCGTTGCCATTCCTCCCCTGGCCGTGCTGGCCGTGCTAAAACTGCTGTTGCTGGCCCTACTGACCCTGATGGCCATGACGAAAACCTCCCTGACCATTTCTGAAACCCCCAGATCTGAAACTCTTAAAATCCCCTTGCTGGGAACCCTGATCTCCCTGCCTATGCTGACCCTAAGAAGATTGTGCCCCACTGGCACCATTTCCCCCTGTCCTACTCTGATAGCTGGACTCTCCTGATCTCTTACTCTCAGACATGTGAAAGCGATGATCCTGGAAGTGAAGCAATACTAAGTTAACCACATCAGAATAAGTGACCAACGAGAGATTTCCTAACAAGTGCTGTCGGATCCTCCAAGTTAATCCGTCCATGAACTTCTGAATCTTCTTTTCCTCAGTAGAAATCTCATCGGGAATAATGTTTAAGAGATTAGTGAATTCGGCCTCATACTCGGCCACAGTCCTCCCTTCCTGCTTGAGGTTCATTAACTTCCTCCTCATTTCAGTGTGAACGGATGATGGAAAATATTTGCGGTCGAACCACACCCAAAACTCCTGTATAGAAAGAGCATCACTCTCCTCCGGGGTGGTAATGGACTCCGACCACTGCAACGCTGATCCTACTAGCTTAAAAGTAGCCAGTATATATTTTTGTACCTCCGTGCACTCATACATCCTCAAATGTCTTTGAATGTCCTTCTTCCACTGGCTGGACACAACAACATCGGAGATACCTGCAAACTCCGGAGGGTGTGCTTTCTGAAAAGCATCACGAACACGTTCCCAAGAGACGGGAATGCATGAGCCTAAACTAGCGCTACTGCCGACACCTGGGGTGGTTCCTAATGCACAACTATGAGGGCGGAATTTACCGCTTGGGCTACAATAGCAGCAACCTCTGCAGCATTCATTTTGCCCTGGACTGGTGCAGGTTATGGCTCGGGCTGAGCATCCCCAGGAACTCGCTGTGCACGTCGTGGAGGCATCTGAAATGCGAGTAAAATCTTATAAGTTCGCAGTTATTTTCTCAAAATAGTTGAAGAGAGAAACATATACAAAAGAATACAACAATCCTAAAATATAGGGCTCTACATCAAAGAAAGCTCAGCGTAAACATAATAAGCCGTACAGATCTTAAGGACACTAGAACCTGATGTTCTAATACCACCTGTGACACCTCGACTAATTAAATATCGGGTAGCTACTCCTTTATTCAAATTAATACAAAATGCCAAGTTGGTTCAGTTCATAGCACCACTGTCGAAAACGTTTTTATATTTACTAGCCACCTAATATTTAAAAAGTGAGTTGTCAATTTTTAACTAAATCCGATTAACGTGACATCCATTTAAATTATGAAATACTGATATCACAACCACATCATAGTCACAAATAAATAACGATGTAATAAACTAAATCTGGAGGAAAACACCTCCCAACAATCCAAATATTGAAATAAACAAATACAAGCTTGAATCCTTAATTTAATTACAACCCAAAATATGAAATAAAGATTGAGTAAATAAGATATCTCTAAAGAAATGGGGCGACATGCCCTACAGATGAGTAAATCTGGAATAGAGTCAACATAGAAGGTGGAGGCGTCTACTATCGAAGTCCTGTAACTTCAACAGTAGCTACAGCACGTCACGGAAATAGAACTCCTAAGCTTGGTGTCCTTGTGGCTGGGCACCTAAAAAGGGTTTTTACAAAAAATAGATTTGAAAGCAAGCGGGTCAGTACCCGAGCGTGAAAACATTTTAAAATACAGCGAGTGGTTTAATATAATTAAATAGTGAATATAAAGTACATGATAGTGCGTGCACTCACATGATTTCCTCACCTCTCAACTAATTGTGCACTCCTATCGTACTCGTACCCATTCTAGATATTCTCATATCTAATTGGTCCAATACACAATCTAACATTAATATATGATTCACGATTTATTATCCGACACCTTAATTTAAATAGAGAGTTTTACTTTTCTTCTTAGTTCCTAATATTAGTAATGCTAGTCACAAGCAATTTCCATTTTTAACTCTACTAAAATATTACTATTTTCCACACTTACATTTATTCATGACAATTCATTTCAATTAGCAGTATATTATTCTCATCATAAATATACAATACTGGCACCCCGAGTCTAAGCTGCGGTGTACAGATACTCTGCTATCAAATCCCGGTACATCACGTACATAACGACCACGTATTCCAAATCTCTCAGGAATCGTTTTCAATATACAACAGTTACACATAATGGAGGCGAACATAGTTCACATCACATGGGTCACACACATACCTACGTTCCCATGATCAGCAAACTTATTAACTTCTCAATAAGTCCATCTCTGACCTATGTCCTCGAGGTACGAATCTGAATCCCCCGTAGGCACACAAAGATTAGATGGCCCTGATCGAACGCCGACCTCCCGTGATAGCAAGTATGGTAGGTATGTTATACACAAAGAACTACATATACCAAGTTTTCACACATCTTCGGTATCCCATAATATTATTAGAGGTATATTTCTCATTCTTATACCGTCATTTCATGTTACACGATTACAAGTTCCCCGATTTATATACATTAAAGTCATCAACTCCCCTCGCGTCGAAGTTTTTAGATACTTGTATCATACCCTATAAATATCGTCCGGTATACTACAATACTCGAAGTTCTCAACCCTTGACGTACTTATAATCTCACAACTATATCCACAAATAAACAAGGGAAGGGTTACACTCAATTATATAATTCTTCTAAAGGTTTGAAATCAAATCAGGCCTAAAAGGCCATTCTGTCAACTCGTTAGAAATCTCGTTCGAACGAGTTTCGTTCAAACAAAAAGCTTTGAACGAACTACCAACTCGTTAGAAGGGGTACTGTCATCTCGTTAGAAGTCTCGTTCGAACGAGCTCGTTCGAACGAGCTCGTTCGAACGACCTAGGCAGGTCTTCTAACAAGAGGGTAGAATACGCCCAGAAAATTCCCAATTCGTTTTTCTCAATTTTTCTCTTCTCTAAACTCATCCTAAGATCGTCCCAATAGAATTTTAATGTTTTTAAACTTCTCTAAACCCTCTTAGGTCGTTTCTTAATATATTTTTGGGGTTAAATCCTCCTAAACAACATGTAATTATTATTAATCCCCAAATTTTAACCCAAACCCTATGTACATGAACCCAGAATTTTATTGTGCCCAATTATTCATCATAAATCCGTTTTTAAATCATCATATTTAAGTCTTCGAATACTAAATTCATCCATAGTCATTCTACATGCAAATCCTATCCCAAATTTAGAGTTGCTCCAACAATTTTGTTAGTTTTCCTCAAAACTTTCAAGACAAAATAGTTCCTACACTAAACATGAAAGAAATATTCAATGCACTTAAAAATATCAAATCACTTGCCTCAGATTTTTTCTTCAGATGTGTTGTCCATGATTCAAGGTTGATTCTCTCCTTTTTCCAGTCACAAATCCTTTCCAATTTGATGGTGGTGAGTGTTTTTGGTTTGAAACCCTATGGTAACTCCTCTCTAACTCCTGTAGACCACTTCTAATGTTTTTGGCTAGTAATGGCCTTAGTGGCCCCTTTAAAAATATAAATATAAACTCTAATTTTCGTGGGTTTTAATCCCTTTATTTTTAAAATTACCAAAATACCCTTCTAGGTTGCCGGTCTGGCCTAAAAATGCCCCGGGATCCAAACTAAACCCCCGACTAGTATTTTCTGACTATTTTTACCCTTCCGGACACGTTGGCGCACTCAAAATGACCATTCGGTTGATTAAAAATATAATTCACTTTTTAATTTAAATCATTTCGTTCTTGACGCGACTGACACGCGCGTCCCAACTAAGTTTCCCAACTTGTCATATTTCTGCCTCGTGACAATTTAAATACTTTCAATACTCATGAAATATTCAATTTTAATATCATAATCAAATACTAACTCACATCTCGCTAGTATTTATATCCAGATTAATTCCCAATTAATTCTCATTTAATTTAATTAATCCCTTAAATAAAAATCAATAAAATTACGGGGTATTATAGTATCTACCTTCAGTGTCCCATTCGTGCTCGATTGGTAAGTTCGGGGGAGTCCCTCATCCAAATGGACATCACAAAACACATACAAGCAGGGTGTTCTCTACGCAGTACACTATTATACGATCCATACCCCGATGGTGAAAAAGGATCCCAACATCTACACCTAGCTCTCGTAAGTGGCGCTTCCACATATTACAAAAAATAATGACCTACATAATGCCTAGCCCACCTGTGTTGATATGTGCAATGGTCCCGATATGTACGTAACACCAACCGATAGACCGTCCACAAACATGTGTATGTCTACACACATAAGTAACTACATAATTAAAACACACAATAGGGATAGGTAATTCACCCTATAAGTACCCCCAAGAAGTCTTATTTATCTCAATTTAAGAATTATACTTTAAGAGTTAACCGTCTAGTTAATTGTTAACATCCCAATTTAAATGGTAACACCACCTTTACATAGAGATCATTTGCAATTAAGCTAAGGTATTTTTCACCTTCTCCTTATATCCCCAAAAGTTCAATTCTAACTCTCTGACTCTATTCTCCATGTCTCACCATAAATGATCCATAAAAAATCATAAAAACCAAGGGAAAATAGCCAGTCAAACCGAACTGATTTACTGGATGACAAACCCTTCGGTCAGCGAATTGGTTTGGTTTTATTGGTTGCCAAGACGAACAATTATGTGATTTGGTCTTGTCCCTTCGACCAAATTATCTTTAAACTTCACCCAAACCTTATGTATGAACTTTAATTCAATACCCATTATGAAACATTAGTTTTCTACAAGAAGATTGTGGTGAAAATTATGTTCAACACAAAATTAATAAGAAAAGGCAATCACTAAAGCAAATAAAGAATGAGCAGAACGCCAATCACATGACATAATATTTACGTGGTTCAGCAAGAATGCGTACGTCCATGGTAGTGCTCTCAATATTATCTCTCTTTACTCCGAGGAGTGTTTTACAGGAAATACAATGCATGCCTTTTTCCCAGGCTTAGGGTTTGTTATATACATGTTTGTTTTCGAGGAGTGGGGGTGTTAGAAGGTGAGCATCTTAGGTCGACGACCCTTCTTTTGGAGTATAAGAACACATGTACTAGCTTTATTACTTATTCGATTGATCATGTTTTAGTTTTAAGGTCTCGAAAGGTAAGATCTTCTTAAGAGGAAAGTTATGAAGAAGAGGTGGAGAGCGAGGAAGAGAGAAGAAGAGGAGGGGAAGAAGTTGGAGGAAAAGAAGGAGAGGGAGAAGAAGAAGAAAAAAAGAAGAAGATATGGCCCCTTAGTTAAGAAGAGGAGGTTAAGACTTCTTGATGATGACAATGACCATGCAGTCCTGACTGACAGGATTCCAGCCTTAATGATTTATGCGGAAATTTCTCCCAAGGGCATTGGTATTGGACCGTCTAATAAGGGGGAGGAGAATGGGAGAGAGAATGAGAAGAGGAGAAGAGAGGAATAAGAGAGAAAAAAAGAAGGAGAGAGGGAGATAATGGGATAAGAAGAGGAGAAAAGAGAGAGAGAGAGAGAGAGAGAGAGAGAGAGAGAGAGAAAATAAAGGCTAAGATGTTATCTTTGATATCTGCTGGTGGGACCACTATCCCTAACCTTGAGAGGGCTAGTGTGGGCGACTCTCCCTTTCGGGCCCTAGATCTGCTGAAGAGGTCGATGCTCGTTGCTGATCACGAAGGGTCATTGAAGTTAGGGCCTTCTCAACTTGCTCTAAAGACCACACATGGGATGGCCCTGGTAAGGCCCTCTCACTTATTTCCTTTCTTTACTATTTCTCACTTTTGTTCTAATTTCCTATTTTTTTTTGCAGATGTTGTCTTACTTCACTACCCTCCTAGATAATCATTCTGATGGCTTCAGAAGGGAGGAAGAGCTGAAAAAGGCCCTAGAGGCCAAGAAGGTGTCCTTAGAGGCCAAGAAGATAGCCTTTGCCAATGCTCGCCAATCATGGGAGCATGAAAAAAAGAACATGTATAAGGCCTATAATGCCTTGGGGGCTTCTCAGAAGGTAATAGTTACTGAGAAGTCAGAATTAATAGAGGCCAATAAAGAATTGGCTGATAAGATGGCCAAGCTGGAAGGAGACTTTCCCCAAGTCAAGGATGACAGCTACTGAGAAGTCTTGTACAAAGCTTACGAGGATGATGAACGATAAATGGATTTTTCCTGTAAGGTCTCCTTTAAGAGGGGATGGGAACATGATTTGAAGGCTGATGGAACTCTTGCTAACTCTGAGCTCTTCGACCATCAATCTCCTGGTCTGGAACCTTTCATTGAAGATGAAGGAGAGGGAGATGACCAAGCTGCTAGCAGTATTAAGGTTTTCCCTACTGCAGTTGGTGGGAGCAAGAGTGCTGGCTAAGAACTATAGGTGGTGACAAAGGGAAGACCAAGGATGGGGAAGACACTACAAGAAAAATATCATTTTGTAGCAATTTTATCAGTGGCTAATCATTTATTGCCACTAAAACGTATATTTTATTGCAAAATTTATGTTTGCCACTAAAAGATAATGCATTAGTGGCAATAAATTAAAATCGCCACTAATTTTTCCACTAAATGTTAATTAGGAAGAATTAGACATTTAGTGGGAACACAAAATTTCAATTAGTTGCAAGATTAAAATATTTTCCACTAATATATGTTCATTACTAGCAAATATTCTACTTGACAATAAAAACAATTTTAACACGCTCCCTTTCCCTCCAAAATTAATTTCTAAAAAATAAACAATTAGTAACATTTCCCCCAAAAAATACACCACCGAAAGTCGCAACTTTTTCCCTTCATCGCCAAATCATCTTCGTCTTCAATTCACCCCAAATCCATTAATCAGGTGCGTGGTGCATTTTATCTCTTGAAAGAGTCTAATTTATTACTATAAAATTTCATAAAAAAATTTCACAAATCTTCTGACTTGGTACGAGTCTTGATTTTCCCAAATCCTCTGGTTCGATTTTGGTCCTATTTTGGTTCGATTTTTCCAAATCCTCGGCGCGTTTTATCTCTAATAGGTGCGCTTTTTATCCATTAGCCAGGTGGTCCGATTTTGGTTCGATTTCCCAAATCTTCTAGTCCGGTGGTCCAATTTTGGTTCAGGTACGCATTTTATCCACTAGTTATATTGTTGATTTGGATATCGGATTGAGTTTGCGATCACAGGCTTGGAATTATTTGGGTTTATGAGTTGTGTTTCAATTTTCCTTTTTGTTTTAGATATGATTCGGTGTTAGATATAATTAGTTCATTACTATTTAATTTTCATTTGGTATTTTAATTTGAGATTCTATACTTCAAGCATTCAATTTTGTTTTAAAATCATTTTATTTCATTTAGGTTTATTGGTATTAGATTTCAATTTGGGAGATCAATAGGTTTTTTTTGTACTTGATTTGGTTTACATTGTTGGGTTTGATTTTTTCTTTTATTTAAAATTTTAGGTTTCTTTTTCTATATGTTTATGGTGGTAGTGTTCGAGGCTAGTCGTAGATGGTGGTAGGTAGTGGAAGTAATTGGTTATGGCGGAGTTAGTGTTATGAAGTGAAACTGACAATTGGTGGCGGTGTATGAGTGATGGTAGGTAATGGTGGTGGCATGTAGTAGAATAAATGAGATATTGATTCAATATTTAAGTTAAATCAGACAAATTATTTGTTACATTGTTTCTGAAAACATGCACTTCTCTTCACCTATGTTATAAAACTCCAAGACAAAATGAGAATTGTATATTAAGTCATCGTGCGCCTTAGTATTCTGGGGGTAGTCTTGCGTAGGGGGGGGGATTTAGTGTAATGGTTAGGGAATTATTTGTTGAAGAGAGTTAATTAATAAAATAGAGAAAAGAAACATGGCCTAATTTCCATTCTTAGTTTATTATATGTTGAATTCAAAATAAGTCTGACACTAAGTACGGTAGCTTTAAATAAATTCTTCTCTCTCACACCACTTCATATAATGCACACATGATCGTAATTGTTTATTCAGTACCTTATTTGATTATTTTTTGGATTGTAGCAGGGTAGAAATCCGTCTCTGATTTGAAGGACAAGGGTAGAAAGCCGACTTTGTTTTGCAAAGTTGAATGCTTTGAAGGATAAGGTAATTTTAATTCTTGGTTATTGATTATTATCATTAGTTTTTGTACTTGATGCGAGGGAAACCGAGTGTTCGTGTAGGGACACTATCGTTGATTTCGGTTCCCGCTCGACATACAAAAGAACCTAAGCTACAACTACACTTGACAAGCAAGTAGAGCGGTAAGTCGGGTGTCGAGAATCCACAGGGAGTTATTAAATTTTAGATGTTAATTGTTTAATTACTTCAGGAATAAAAGTGTAAAAGGTGGTAGGTGGTTATGGTGACAAAAGAAAAGAATAAGTAAATGCTAAATTAAAGGAAAGCGAGGTTCGGGATCGCATTCTACCAAACGGATCGAGACAACTACTAACTAGAGTTAAGGCTTGAAAGCAATCTAATCGAGCATTTACAATTAAGCATAAACATCACGCAAGAAGGAATTTAACCCAAAGTTGCGAGATAAAACATTTAACTGAAAAATGATCACACGTGGATTAAATTCGGATTGTCGCTATAAACACTAAAGTTGCGTGACAAATAAAGTTAAACGCTTAACAATCCAACTTTAATACACGCGGTTTCAATTAAAAGCGATTTTGCACTAAACCTAGTTTTCGGAGCTCGGGGCCCGAAAATGGCGGAAATGAAATCCCGACCCTATTTATCTAAGGGTGCATGGTGAGTTAAACTAAATTATGCTAATTAGACTAAGAAAGCAAGAATTAAAACATGTAAACTAGTTAGAAAGCATTGAAACTAAATTACAAGGCAAGAGGAGAAGAAGAACAAACTAGATTAATGGAGAGGAAGTGAATAGTTCAATCTTACAAACCCATGGGTTGTCAATCCAAGAAGAAGAAGAAAGGAAATCTCCACACCAAACCCTAACTAAACTATCTAATTCAGAATATCTCTAAGTATATAAGGTCTCCCCTTTATTACAACCAAAACCAACTTATATAGTAAGTTGTAAGAAAAGAAAATATCTGCAGGGGAAAAAACAGGGGATCGATCGATCGACCTCTGGTGTCGATCGATCGACAGTGTAATTCTTGGCAAAAATAATAAGGATCGATCGATCGATCCCCAGGCTTGATCGATCGATCAAGCAGGGGCAGCCTGCAATCCTCCCTGTTTTGGCATACAATCCAACGTCGCTCGAATCGCCGTAACTTTGTCGTTATGCATCGGAATCGCGCACCGTTCGCGGCCACGCGAAGCTAGCGAGGAGAGCTACAACTTTCGTGTAGATGTAGGGCCAGGTGCCCAAGCTGTCAAAAACTAAAATGCCCTTGCGCGGGTGGTTGTGTACGGAAATCGAGCGAAACGCATCCGGACTTCACACTTAGCATCCAAATACCTTCAAAAGCTCAATTAACCGCTGCAAAACATGTTAACATAGAAATCCGAGGGTTGTCTGGTTAACGAGCATAAATATAGGGAATAAGATACCCGAGGGGGCTAATAACGCGTATGTTAACGGGTGAAATACGCAATATTTGCGTCGTATCACACCCCCTAACTTACACATTGCTAGTCCCTAGCAATGAAATAAGATGCAACAAGAAGAACTAGTAAACCAACACAGGAGAGAGTACAAAAGTATGGTATAAAAGCAATAAAAAAGATAAGGCCACTTTCGTGGGCGATTCGATTGCATTTAGCGTATGCAATAAGCCGTTAAACCCCTAGGTTACCCTAGTGGACGAGTGTCGTCTCGTGAGGGTTTTCAGGGATGAAACCCACAAACATCATAAAGTTTCCTCAAAATATGCCCAATCAAGTAAGACAAACTCATCAGTGCGAACAAGATTTCAACATGTTATTAGCATAGCAAAGGAATTCGCATGAGAAGTCCGTAGTTATTAACATTATCGAATGCACCTCAATGAATTGAAACTCTAACATGTGGTAGGGGAGTGAGCATATGCAAAGCATGATTTGGCAAAAAACTTATATAAATCGGATACTAATCAAAGCAAGCATACATTCAATCCTCACGGGCATTACGCTCAACAAATGAATTCACTATGAAAAGGGAGGTAATACACGGGACATGCGGGCATAAAGAGTAAATGTAAATGGAAACTAGGTCGCGCACATGTCACAAAAGAAGAACGCTATATAGGAAATAAAAATTGCAATCTCAGTGAAAAGATACCGCACATATAAAAGAGGCGAAATGCATTTTCACAGATTACCAAAACTATTTAAACATTTGAATTACATCAACCTAAGATCACATAGGACTTGTAATAGGGGTGTAATGTATGGCTAGGTTAAGGTACGAAATGAAAGGGAGGTATATAAGGATTCAAAGTGTTTGGGGATGAAAACTCGGGATAATGGAGAAATGTGGGCAATATCAAAAGTTGGACAAGAATGTCCAAAAGAGCATATATATAACAATCGAGAGAGTAATCAAAGATTATTGAAACACTACAAACAATATTTACAACTTTCTCTTTCTTTTGTTTTCTTTGCTTTTTGCTTTCTCTTTTTCACTACTTTCTTTTTCTGACACTTCTTACTCTTTTCATACTCAAATTGCAACCACACAACAATAATAACATTCAATTCCAAGCAACAATCCAAACAAGGGTATGTAAGGTAATATATATGGTATAAAACTCCAATTTGGAGTTGGTTATGGGATTTTGGGTAGTGAAAAGAAAGGCTAGTATTTAGGCTCAAGTGGGTTGACTAGGGAACATATAAAAGGTGAGGTCAAGGTCATATGGGTGATATATCAAAGAGGGCCTATGATCATTTCACAAAGTATACGCAATTCACGAGTCAAAACAATATATGAAAATCATGCTCAAGTAACACATTTCAATGATGAACTCAATTAATGAACGGTCAATGAAAGAATAAAGAGATTACCGACGAATTTAACATTTTCAAAGAGGAAAGAATAGTGTATACACTCACAAATGAAGATAAGTCTCTAATCTCACTCGGTGTAAGTATATACAATGCAGCAAAAGCATACCGAGTTATAAAAATCTTAAGCCAAATCAATGTAACAAGAATGGTGCATATGTTCACGGATAAAGTTTAATTCATGAAGTTATTCATAATATCAATGATTTAGGGACTAAAATCTAATAACTTCTAAAATCGAGAACATGCATAGTTGAATTGTCTATTTGATCGGGCAATTATTAAAATTTATCATCGGAAACAAGGCAAAATGCCCAATAAAGGAGAAAAAAGAAAGAAAATATTTTTGAATTTTTTAAAATTTTTAACAAAAACATGCTTTGTAACTAAATTGTAATCAAATTCAAGGACTAAACAGCAAAATGGATAAAATATCCTACACCCCCTAACTTAAATGTTGCATTGTCCCCAATGCGTCCATTAAAGAACACAACACAAAGCTAGGAAAAGAATGATATTACCCACACGTGGAGCGATCTCCATAAGTACAAGTCCAAATGAAGCTGCAAAACAAGTTAGTACAAAGCATATGAAGAATATGTACCGATGTATTAAGTTAAGAGAATCTATGTCACAAGGCACAACAATATAGAGGGGCTGAAGTGCAAATACTAGATAAATTGATGGTGAACTTTTTGATTTTATAAAATGGAAGGTCACACACATCAAAATCCAATAAACAACCACAAACTATATTTTCATTTCTCATTTCATAAGTTCAATACAAAATTACTTAATACATTACAACTTCTGAAATAAAAGAAATACAAATACAAATAAAAATAAAAATAAAAAGTAAAATATACTATCCGATCCCAAAATACAAAAAATGAAACCCATCACAACAACAGCCTAGTGGCTAGAACCACTAGGATTGGAGGGGTCCTAAAAATAAGGAGGCACTGGTGCGTCGGAATCACTGCGCTGCAGATAAAGATCTCTCATCATTCGCTGCATCATCCGGTAATCCTGTCTGCTCTGTGCCCTGGCCTGCCTCTGCAAAGTCCACTCCTGCCGCTGCTCGGCCTGAAACTGCTCCTGCTGAGCCTGCTGCTGATCCCACTGCTGCCACTGATCGGCCTGCAACTGGTCCAGGCGCGACTCCCAAGTCGCCCACCTGAGCTGGGTTTCCTCCCAGCGCTGGTCCTGCACGGCCTGGTATGCCGCAAAGCGGGCATCATCCTCTGTGTGTGGCGCGTGAGAACCCTCTCCCATTTCCATCTCTCTAATCTCATCCTCCTCCTCCTCGTCGTCAGGCAAGTCAGGTATCTCTTCCCTCGGTCTCTTCCCATCCGGTTGCCCCCACTCGCGCTTCAGCATTTTTGCGATGTTGTCTTTTGAGAGAAGCCCGAGTGGCACATGCTTACGGTCTGCGTCTAACTCCTGGCAACCGTGAGAAATACAAATCTTCGTGATAAGGGTAGGAAAGGGAATGGAATATCTCCAAGCGACCTCCTTCGTCGTAGCGCACATCATGTCAAGAAAAATAGCGGGCAAACTGATACTGCCCAATCCATTCAGCATAGTGTAGATCAGTGCGGCATGCTTGTGACGAACCTCAGACCTGTTGTTCATCACCATAAAGGAATGGACATTGATGTAGTGTAGTAGTCTAGGCAAGTCCTCCATCGCAGCCGAGCGGAAATCACCCCTCTTCCACGGCTCGCCCGGTGCAAGGGCCTCAATTAATGTCACACGGCCGAAGATAGACCCATCGAGAAAGCTGACTGGGTCCGCAGGGAGAGGAACATCCATAAAAGCTGCCAAGTCTGAAATAGTAAATGGAATCCTCACCCCACGAACCATGGCCTCATATGTGGTCAGCCCATCACTGCTCTTCACCGCTACTAACGTCGCGTAGAAAATCCGAACCAACTCCTCGTTGACGCGACCGTTAGTAGACAGAAAGGGCTCCCACCCCTGACGGCGCAACAGAACCCGAGCCTCCCTCGGTATGTCCTCAAGGACCCATGCAAAATGATTACCAAGCGGTCGCTCGGAAGTGTAGAAATGTGCACGGAACCAATCACGCTCTTGTTCTGTGCGGAACCCATCGACGCCCCCGGCGGGCACACACCTAGTGGAAGAATACTTTTTCGGTGCCATTTCAACCTACAAAACACAAATTACACAATACAAGCAAGTGTAAGAACAATTTATGGTTAGTAGTGTGAAAATTGAAATGGTGGTGCAAGTGCGCAAAACCGAGGTGAAAACAAGCAACAATGCGATGAAAAATGTCGAAATGCGACTAGGCATGAAAATCACCCAAGTGTTCGCCAAAATAATGATTGAAATCTGTTTTAGGCATTTTGACGAACACTTGGCATGCGCAATGTGCGTCAAGGTCGAAAATATCAAGTTTGAACCAACAAAACCACCCCACTCATGAACAAACAACAATGTAGCAATCTAAACATGTTCATGAGTGGATTTATAACAAGAATCATGCATAAATTCAGTTGGAACAAATCGAAATAAGGGAATAAACCAACATTCAAACAATGTGTCAACCTAGGGTTTAAACATGCATTTTGTGACACAATCCTAACAAAAACTATAAATTCAAGTAGAACAAGTTAATATTATACCTGAATGTGCAGAAATTGGAAGAAAAATAGAGAATGTGGTGTGGGGATACAATTAGGGCACAAATCGGTTTAGAGAGGAAGGAGAGAATAAAAGGAAAGAGGGGAAAAAAATAGGCAGACCTCAGCTTTAACCTGGTCGATCGATCGATCGACCCCCAGGCTCGATCGATCGATCGAGCAGGTTAAAGCCTACTGCATCCAATTTTTTTAAATGGGGGGGAAAAATGCAATTTGGGGATAAATATGGGGTATAAAATCAAAATAACTATAAATATAGTATATATATATATATACACATAAAAATAAAATAAAAATAAAATACACATAGGCCTAAATATACACACCAAAAGGCCCATGCTAAGAGAAAATAAAAAATAAAAATAATAATAAAAAAAAATATGTACAATGAGCAACGCACACGCATATTCACGACAACAAATGAAAAAATAAAATAAAAGAAAAAAAATAAAAACAAATGCAAATGCGTGAGGATGCGCGTGTGAAAAAAACAAAGGAAAAAAATGTTTTTGTGATTTTTGATTGTTTTCTTAACAAAAGTGTGCCGGGGCGCATATCTCCGCAAATTCAAGTCCATTGAACCTACAAAAGAGTTAGAACCAAGCATACGAAAAGAAATAAAAAGAGATTAACTAATTACACTAGGTTAAAACCAAGAAAAACAAAAATAAAGAAGTTAGTATATACAACCTACACTTAGAATGTGCAATTAACTATATACCAAAAGTTGAAATTTTTGAGGGTCCATCCAAAACACGATTTGACTTTGGAGGATCAACGGTGGACCCTCCCGAGCATGCATGCCTCCCGGAAAATAGGAATTCCGTTTGAACAACGGAAGGCATGTGGGCGGTGAAAGAAATGAACCATCGCCAATTTGAAATTCTAGGCGGACGATGGGGGATTTGGATAACAAGGGAGAAAAGTACACTTGAGGTCCAAGAAAAATCGATTCATCTCCCAAAGGTTTTTCAAAGGAAATGGGAGATGGTGCACACATCGGGATTACATCCATCGAAAACAAGTCCGGTAAAGAGTCCTCGTCGGCAAGAAGTGTAGAAATTTTAAAAGTTTCTACCGACTCATAGGAATCAACCGGTGATTCTAATGGTTCGATCACGGAAAACGAATATGGTGATGAAACAAATTCAATCTCAATCGACTCATCGTCGGAAGGAGATTGAATTTCGAGGGAGAGAGATTCACACTCGATGAGAAATTCTTTGAAAAATTGAGGTGAAACACTAGTTTCCACCTCCTCGTTGTTTTGTGCATAAGAATTCATCTCATCGCAAAGTGAACCAAGTCTCATTCCAGCATCATTTAAGCCTTCCAAACCTTGGGAATAAAGAAGAAAAGTCTCTTCCAAAGTAGGCTTCCTCGGATCAAGAGCCTCGGACTCCTCATTTGTTTGAAACTCGTCTTCGAAAGTAATGAGATGAAGATCGTCATTGGATTCGAATAATGAATCCAACTCAAGCTCCCAATGACAATTTTCATTTCGATAAATGTTTTCAAGTCTTTTATTTTAAAGAAAATCTTGAAAATGAAAAACTTGAAAACTATCCCCAAAGTAAGAATCATTAGAATAACCGTAATAACTATAAAAGAAAGACATGGTTACCTCGTTGTTGAAAGATGGAGAATCCAAGAAAGAAAGTGAGCAACCGCGAATAGGAGTTTCTTAGCGCTCAAAGTATGCAAATCCTGCAAGAAAGGTTAAAAGAAAGAATACAAATAGAAAAGGAAAAATACTACGAAATCATAAAAAAATTACTATCTAAAACAAGCTCCCCGGCAACGGCGCCAATTTGATGCGAGGGAAACCGAGTGTTCGTGTAGGGACACTATCGTTGATTTCGGTTCCTGCTCGACATACAAAAGAACCTAAGCTACAGCTAAACTTGACAAGCAAGTAGAGTGGTAAGTCGGGTGTCGAGAATCCACAGGGAGTTATTAAATTTTAGATGTTAATTGTTTAATTACTTCAGGAATAAAAGTGTAAAAGGTGATAGGTGGTTATGGTGACAAAAGAAAAGAATAAGTTAATGCTAAATTAAAGGAAAGCGAGGATCGGGATCGCATTCTACCAAACGGATCGAGACAACTACTAACTAGAGTTAAGGCTCGAAAGCAATCTAATCGAGCATTTACAATTAAGCATAAACATCACGCAAGAAGGAATTTAACCCAAAGTTGCGAGATAAAACATTTAACTGAAAAATGATCACACGCGGATTAAATTCGGATTGTCGCTATAAACACTAAAGTTGCGTGACAAATAAAGTTAAACGCTTAACAGTCCAACTTTAATTCACGCGGTTTCAATTAAAAGCGATTTTGCACTAAACCTAGTTTTCGGAGCTCGGGGCCCGAAAATGGCGGAAATGAAATCCCAACCCTATTTATCTAAGGGTGCATGGTGAGTTAAACTAAATTATGCTAATTAGACTAAGAAAGTAAGAATTAAAACATGTAAACTAGTTAGAAAGCATTGAAACTAAATTACAAGGCAAGAGGAGAAGAAGAATAAACTAGATTAATGGAGAGGAAGTGAATAGTTCAATCTTACAAACCCATGGGTTGTCAATCCAAGAAGAAGAAGAAAGGAAATCTCCACACCAAACCCTAACTAAACTATCTAATTCAGAATATCTCTAAGTATATAAGGTCTCCCCTTTATTACAACCAAAACCAACTTATATAGTAAGTTGTAATAAAAGAAAATATCTGCAGGGGAAAAAACAGGGGATCGATCGATCGACCTCTGGTGTCGATCGATCGACAGTGTAATTCGTGGCAAAAATAATAAGGATCGATCGATCGATCCCCAGGCTTGATCGATCGATCAAGCAGGGGCAGCCTGCAATCCTCCCTGTTTTGGCATACAATCCAACGTCGCTCGAATCGCCGTAACTTTGTCGTTATGCATCGGAATCGCGCACCGTTCACGGCCACGCGAAGCTAGCGAGGAGATCTACAACTTCCGTGTAGATGTCAGGCCAGGTGCCCAAGCTGTCAAAAGACTAAAATGCCCTTGCGCGTGCGGTTGTGTACGGAAATCGAGCGAAACGCATCCGGACTTCACACTTAGCATCCAAATACCTACAAAAGCTCAATTAACCCCTGCAAAACATGTTAACATAGAAATCCGAGGGTTGTCTGGTTAACGAGCATAAATATAGGGAATAAGATACCCGAGGGGGCTAATAACGCGTATGTTAACGGGTGAAATACGCAATATTTGCGTCGTATCAGTACTGAATTGGTTTTTAGTGGTGATAGGAGGTTGAGGGTGAGCCAATTGAAAACTCGAATTGTCATTTGGTTGTTGTAGTATAGTTTTAAGAATAATTTATGGGAATATTTGTATACTTATCTGTGTGAATTTTAGTTAGAATTATTGATATGTTTGTTTGTGTTAATTAATTCATGTCATTTGCAAGTAGTTTATGCCATTCAAGTTAGAATTATTTATTGTCTATACATGTTAGTGTGAGTTTATTGTTCGATGCGAACGTAATTTAAGGGAAGTGACCTTTCCAAATCATAATCCTGAATTTGAAAATTGATTATTATACTGTCATTTTAGGCTTAAAATTGGGTTTTAGGGGTGAAAACTCAAAATTTCAAAAAGCGTCCCAAATAGAGGCACGAACATCCGCAGAGGTAAAAATTAACTTGTAGGAAGTATTTGTTTCCTCATCTAACTCCCGGTTTATGATATTGAGTAGTAAAAGTTCATTTGGGGGTTTAAACTGGGCTTTTGGGGTGAAAATTGAAAACAACAATGGCGTAGCGCAAATAGAGACACAAATACCCCAAAAGGTTCGAAGGTAACCTAAGAGAAATCATTGTGTCCTCGCCGAACGTGGTTGGAGCATTCCTTTTTTGAGCTATAAGATTCTCGAAATCATGATAAATAGTCATTTTTGTTTAGTTTGCAAATTTTCATGTTTCACTTGGGCATTATTGTTAGTTATTCTTTCATTACTTTGTCATTAGTGTTCAATTACAACTTGGTAGGTTGATAAACACAAATTAGTGAAAGTTTTCATGTTTTAATCTTTGCCAAATTATTGAATATGAGTGTTCATGTTGTTTAGAAGTAAAGAAACATGTTTATCTGAGGGAATGTGGTTTTGGCTTGTATGTTGCATTAAATATCGATGCCAATCTTGGGGACTTACGCTCTTTATAAAAATGTTTTCGAATCACAAAACCCTATTTTTTCTCGTGATAGGCATCGAGGTAAAACCAATCTTGTTTGCACCTTTTTAATATTTTAGCGTATGTTTCATGTGCATGATTTCACAACTTATATATGCTTTGCAAGATTTATGAGGTTGGTATATACATATTATATGGTTAACGCATTGAGTGATTAATTTTCCCAATTAAAATCTCAAGTTCCAGTGTTTTTCATTTGGAACCAAATCATAGCCTTTGAATCAGCCTCTGGCATGTTAAGGAAGGAAAGAAGAAAAACTGTTTCCAACCTGATAATCAAAGTTATGCGGTTGACTACTTTTTAGGTGTATATATTACTTGTTTCTTTTATTGATTAATCATTATGCAGTTATTTGTTCTGTAATTTCATTCTAGTTTTCCATGTTTTGAATGATTATAGCGTGTGACACTAGTTGTCGACCCCGCGCGATGAGCAGGTTGTTTCTAGATATTTTTAGAATGTATATATAATAAGACGTATCAAAATTTTCAATATATCAAAATAACATTATATTCGCAAACAAATAATAATATATTCAAACTCAAGAATATTCATATTAGACCTATTAAAGTTCTATCGCCAATACCCCATCCTTTTAACAAACTATGAGTAATAAGCAGTGATTGTGTTGTTCCCCTATCTATAACCTCCTAATTCGAAATCCAATCGAGGGATGTTCCCGAATGATCCTCAGATGATTTCTTGGTGTCTCGTTCTTGTTTTTCCTCCATATCAAATATTACCATGGTTTGCGGTTTATTCCATTATCGCTCCTCCAATGCTTGTGCGATTTTACGGTGACTTGTGTCTTGTATCAGCAAGCATGCATATACTGGATGGAGAATCCTCTTCACCATTCTTATCTTATCACCTTGATTTTTTGGTATCTTTCAATTTAACAGAAGGGTAAGTCGAGAGTTGAATTCAGGTTACAACATTACTTGAATCATCCTTGTTACCGAGTTTTTATCGTTAATTGTCCTAGTTTATAGCCATTCGTTTCTATGGTCTTCCCTATATATGGAAGTGGTGATGTTGTGTCCGACAATTAGTATATGTTTTTGCTGCTGAGGGGAAACAACAGCAAGCATGCTTCCCCTGTTTTCCCTATGCTGACTCTGCCTCTTTTTTTCATTTCACACTCGCGCCCACAATATCACATGAAAAAAATGTAGCAACCATAATATCACCATCAGGTGCACGTTGTGTTCGAACATGAACTAGAACACAACCCTGTTTTGAATTTCAAGGACCCAACTACAAATTCATATCAATTTTGATTTCAAAAAAAAAATTTAAACATAGAATATTGGCAGGAAATTAAATTCTCTTGCACAACCACAACAAGGTTGTCATCTTTAGAGGACTTAACCATTACACATTCATCCTTCTCTTTCAGAGTCAACTATAATATTACATAGCCATGTATGAAAAATAGTGTGAAATCTACTACAGAGACACGTTCACACAATGAAAAGAAAGGCCATAATTTCACAAAACATTTTGCCTGGCCACAAAAGCCAATCCTACCGCCTTCTCAACAAGATACAATAAATTAGACTTGCCTCTCAAGCTTGCGCTTTACAGAAAAATTTGCAAATACAACACCGCTTATAATGCGCCATTAAACCTACCACATTCACATACGTGTTCTACGACTTCGAATATGACGACTATGCAGTTATGTTGGGAACGGAATTCTAAATGCCCTGAGTTTGCAGTTATGCCGATTATGCCGAGTATGTAGTTCTACAACTTCGATTAAGTCCAACTCTATACAACTGCCAGTTTTTAATCCACAGACCAGAACCCCAACTCCCACAATATATATATATATATATATATATATATATATATATATATATATATATATATATATATATATATATATATATATAGGATCATATTGATGCTGCCATTTTTTAGTCCCCTTTCCCATTATAATCACGCAAAAGAACCCCAACTCCCACACCCCTTATGTCTGGAAATAAGGCAGCATCAAAATTCAGGTCTTTTAAGTATTTTGAAGCAACTGAAAATGAAATGTACACTTTTTTTACTACAAAGCGATCACATAGTGTGAATGACATCAGTTCTTTTGCTTTAATTTTGTATTATATACATTAGGAATAATAAAAATTTGCACAGTTATAACTACTGTTGATGGTTAGGTGCCATTGTTTTCGGTACAGTTATAGCACCGATTATATCATTTGACTTGGAGAGCTTGTGCATATCATTTTTGTACAGTTATAGCACTGAGTATATCATTTGACTTGGAGAACTTGTGCATATCATTTCTCCTTTTGAATGTTTCATCCTATTAGAATAGAACTTGTGCATATCATTTCTCCTTTTGAATGTTTCATCCTGTTAGAATATGTATACAGTTACTTGAATCATGGATACTTTTGAGCAATAATATTTGGAGAAACAACATGAGGTGGTATAAATTTGAATAACTTTAAAATGTAGATAATTGGCTATAGTATTCAATGTATGTATATCTCTCATGTTATGTTTGTATATTTCTTAGTGTGTTCAATGTATGTATATCTCTACAGTATAACTAGTTGCCTAATTTCCCTATGCTATATCATGTCATTTTACACAAGATACTATTAGTCTTATTTTTAATATCTCTCTTGGAATCTTAAATTTGTCAAAATTATAAGAAAGGGCATCAAGTCATCTTCACCCTCATCCAGGAAGAGAGCAAAGAACACATGTGGACACTTATGCGGGCAAGCTTCTACTTATGCTTGTATATAGAACGTATCCCCATGAAAGTTAGTTTTAATGTTTTTTCTTTTCTTTTAAATAGGATAAGTTTAAATTTCCAAAGGAAGATAATATAAAGTTTGTAGTGATGGATCAAATCCATACTCAATTCCATACTGATGCTTAAATTTCCATACTTATGCTTGTATAATTCTTTTTTCATGCGAATTTTTTAATGTTTTATTGAAAATAAATGCCTTATGTTACACCATCTCATAAATTCCTTATGTTATTTTCAGAAAAGAAGTGAGATTTACTCGATCAATAGATCTAAGCAGCATATTCTGCATTGCAGTAGAACTACAGGATTTCGTCATGTGGAGTATGAGATGGTAACATATATTTCTTAAAAATGTTATGTTGGTAATTATTTAATTTTTCTTTGTTATTGGTTATAATACTTTATTTATCTTAAAATTTGTATAATAGTGTGACAAGGAAATTGGAGATCCTGCACCCAACAAGGTGTGGTATACGACTCATTGGAGCAAAAAAAGGATAATTGGGTTACTCTAAAGGCTGGAAGTGTATATATAAGATGTTTCTAAGTTTTTTTTACTACAATTTTTTTATAATAACATTATGTTAAATGATACATTATTTAAAACTATTAATATGATGAGATGAAAGAAATATTTGCATCAAAATCTGAAGATGGTGTGGATATGGATGATATAGAAGCATTTCAAAATGTTTTAGGGTATCGCTGTGGTAATGTATCGCTCTAAGAGATGCTGATGAGGCGAGAAGGGAAACTGATGAGGCGAGGCGAGAAGCAAATGGAGATCGAAAGGAGAACGCTGGAATGAAAGAACGAATGAATTACCTTTTTGGAAGATTTGAGGAGTTATCAAATCCCATAGCTCGTAATAGTATGTGTGTAGCAAGAGAGTGCATGAAGTGAAAATGGTTATAATTGTCTCATATCTATTTCTTATGTACTTGTTTTTTATTGTGAATAATGAAACGATTTATGTAATTTATGTATTTGGTTTGATTTTGATTTGAAATATTATAAATACATTGAGTATACAATATTATAAACATATTTTGTGAATCAATGAAGCATAAAAGTTCTTACTAGATTGTCTTAATATACTCAAATATTAAATAAGAAATCGAATGCATTTACTATTATTAGTTAATTATTTTATGCATAAAATATGAATATTAAATGCAATAACTATTAGTGGAGGCAATAATTTGCTACTGAAAAATATTTTTAGTGGAGAATTTGAATTGCCACATAATTATCTTGGCCTTAACCAAAAACTTAGTTTCGGTAGCAAATCTTATATTTTGCTACAAAAGAACCTTTTAGTGGCAAATCTCAATTGCCACAAAATTATCTTGATCTTAAGAAAAATTTAGTTTTGGTAGCAAATCATATATTTGCTACAAAAATAACCTTTTAGTGGCAAATAACATGTTTTTTGTGACAATTTTGATTGTTTTTTGTAGAAAATAATTTTCCACTAAAAGTACATCATTTAGTAGCAAAATCTATTTGCCACTAAATTTGTAACATTTAGTAGCAAACAACAAAAAAATGCTACTAAAGGTATTAGCAGCAGGTCTTTAGTAGCAAAGTTGTGACAAAAAAATTGCCACTAAATGATTTAGTGGCAAATTTTTAATGATTAGTCACAATTTGGTTTTGCAACTAAAAGTCTTTTTTCTTGTAGTGAGACCAGGTGAAAGACTAGGGCCCTCGTAGACTAGGAACTCATGTTTTCCTTGTACAAGTTTTAGTTTTCGTTAGTTTGTACTTGTATTTTGTAAACTTCATGTACTGTCCAGCGACCCTCTATCCTTTATGACAATGAAAAAAATTCCTTTTTGCTCATGTTTTCATATCCTTGAGTTTATGTTAATGCTTGCTTCTGGTCTGACATGTATTGTTTGTAGTTTGCTAATTTGGATCGTTATATTTCTCCGTATTCTCAATTGGGGAGAATTATTAGACCTGATATCAGTTTATAAGCTTGCAAAGCCTTCATGAAGATTTACAAATCACTCAGATCTAGGAATGAGCAATACAAAAACTAGACCAAAGTGATTGCCAAATTAAAGGACGATCTTTAGGAGATGAAAGAGATATAGTCCTCTGTTCAATAGGAAGTCAACTCCCTAAGGGACTAACTTTTGGCGAGGATAGAGATTGACTAAGTGGGAGAGGTCTTACGGTCAGAAAACAATGCTTTGTGAAAGGAGGAGGAGAACTTGAAATCCTTCATAAGAGTGGTGAAGGACAATGTCAAGAAGCTGAGGTGCTCCTTTAAGGCAGGTCGAAAAGAATTTTGGGGAGAGGGTTATAATGCTAGTTAGGTAGATGCCCCAGTAAATCTGAAAGAGGATGAAAGCATCATTTTTTTCTCGGGGATGGCTAAGTGCTCTCAAGGAGGTGAGGACCTCAAAGGAATCCAAGCTTTGGTACAAGTACTAGGTTGAATGTTTAGCTTATAGCCATAATCCTTTTTGAGAGACGATGAATGCATTTCAGTCGATGCCATTCCTCCCCAACTTTTGGACCAAGACCTTGATAAAGATGTCAAGGCATTTGTCATGAAGTCAGATGATGGTCACAGGGTAACTGTAGCAGAATATCTTGCTCGGTGCCCTAGCCCCTCTTAGGCTTTTGTATATGAACTTTTGTCTTGGTCATTGTAACCTTGTATTTATAATAAAGAAGATTCTTTTGTTTTGAGCATTGTGCTGAATAAATATCTATTGATTTTCGTGGTTACTTGGCACTTTTATTGACAAAAATGACATTGACGACTGATCGTAGGCTTTAAGTAAATTCATACTTACTTTAAATCACTTTGGTATTTTTGTAACTGACTAAATGATGTTTAAGTGTTGGCATTCTGCCTTTCATTTGTTTGAGCATTCCCCCAGTCCAATATGCCTAGGCAGTATCATTCTATTCACTTTACCTTTTAGGTCATGTCATCACACTTCCTTAGGTCTAAGTGAGATGATGGAGATAATGTACCTGGTTATTGGTCTATCCACACAAGTAGGTTTTTTATGACAACCAAATGTTGGCGACTAACCAAGGTTGGCTTTATTACTTAAGGATCCCCAATAGGGCTTTTGTTATTGTCGAGGTAACTCATGAGGCCTCTTGTGTTAATAACAAGAGCCTAAGGGTAATTTGAATTTCTTATAGTTAACTTGCTAACCCCGTTCATTGATCATTCAAAAATGCTAACGAAGGAGATATCATTGGAAAATGTGCAAATTCACGAGGTATAATCGAGATGTGTTAAGCAGCCAATGTAAACTTTGAGAAGATATATACAAGCTGATCCAGCCTTTATTCGTAGCAAATTGTCTTATTAAGCAATCAAAAATAAATAAATAAAATCTGCTAACTTAAAGAAAAGAATAACTAAAAGTAGAATTTCTTGAGATTGGTTGTGTTCTATGCTCTTGGTATCTCCCTTCCCTCTAGCGTTTCCAGATGATACGCTCCTTGAAGATCATCTCTGATCACTCTGAATGGTCCCTCCCAATTTGGTCCCAGTTTTCCATATGATGGTCCTACTGCATTGCCGAGGACTTTTCGCAGGACATAGTCTCCTATTGAAAACATCCTCTGATTGTCCCTTTTGTTTTACTTATTGGCTAGTTATTGTTGGTAAAAGTCCAACTTGATTAAGTCTAGCTCTCGTCACTCATCTGCTAAGTCAAGTTCAGTGCATAAGACTTCATCATTGGTGCCTTGGTCGACCAGTTTGGTTCTCATAGTAGGGAGGCCCGCTTCTAGAGAGATGACAACCTCCATACTATAAGTGAGGGAAAATGGTGTTTCCCCTACTGATCTCCTATGCATTGTGTGATAGACCCATAGAATATGAGGGAGTTCATCCACCCAAGTGCCCTTAGTTTTTTCAAATCATTTTTTGATTCCATCAATAATGGTTTTGTTGGAAGACACCACTTACCTATTGCTTTGGGGAAATGCCATAGAACTGATGTGGGCTTGATGACGTGATCATCTTAGAAATCTTGGAAGAAACCACTTTTGAATTATGTACCGTTGTCGGTAATGATGGTTCTTGGTATCTCAAAGCGAGTTATGATGCTTCTCCATATGAACCTAGTCATATTCGAGTCTCGAATATTCGCCAATGGTTTTGCCCCAACCCATTTAGTGAAATAATCAGCGGCGACCAATAGGTACCTGCTATTTGCAGAAGCGGTAGGTAGTGGTCCCACGATATCTAGTCCCCATTGCGCGAAAGGCCAGTGATTAGAGAGGGATTTTAGGTCGCTGGTGGGCTGGTGGACCTTAGGCGAGTGCGTTTGTCACTTTTCACATTTGCGAACATATGTGCCGGCGACTTTCTACATATTAGGCTACCAATATCCCTCATTGATTGTGAGAAAGGCGAGAGATCTTCCACCAACCTGACTCCCACATATACCTTCATGAAGTTCACTTAGTACTTTCTCGACATCTTGTGGGTGAACGCACTGTAGGTAGGGGCCTGTGAATGACTTCTTATAAACTTTCCCTTTAGGGATAAGGTAGAAACGAGCCACCTGACTTTGATTTGGTGGGTCAACTTCTTGTCATCTGGAAGTATGCCGCTCCATAGATAACGGATGATGGGATCCATCCAACTTGGGGCTTTATCTATGAGGTGGACTTGCTCGTAAATGAATATATGATCGATATTGAGATACGCGAGGAACTCAATCTATATTGTAATTTTCATGTTAAAGTAAATTGTTGAGCTTAGTGCTACAAAGGCATCATCGTGGCTATTCTATCCTTGAGTTAACTATTGAATCTCCACCTGCTTAAAGTCTTTCAAGAGTTTTCTTACTACATCGAGGTACGCTGCCATTCGATTGTCTTTGGCGTTGAAGTCTCCATTTACCTACTTGGAGACAAATTTTGAAACTCCAAATACATTGAGGCGTCTTTACCCCTGTAGTTTGGTTTTTTATAAATCGACGATCAATGCTTCATACTCAGCTTCATTATTGGAGGCTTCAAATCCCAGCCTAATTCCCTATTTAATTATCGTGTCTTTGGGGGTAACGATAACAATCCCTACTCTTGCCCCTTGGAATTTGAGGCTCCATCAACATACAGTGTCCATTTTTTGGACGTTACATCACATGTGATAGATTGCTCCTCATTCAGCTGATCTGTTGGTCGATCTCCTATGAAATCAGTAATAAATTTTTCTAGGACTTGTCCCTTGATCGTCGTTCTAGGATGGAAGCTAATATCAAATCTTCTGAGCTCGACCTACCACTTTGAAAGACACCCAAAGAGGTTATCTTCTCGCAGAACGGCCGACCTTGAGTGGCTAGCAGGTGAGTACTGTTATGGAATGGGTTGTGAAGTAGTGCTTTAACTTCCTCAAAGTGATCAATAAGGAATAAGGGATATTTTCTAGAGGGAAGTACCATCATTAAGCATCTAATAGCATCTTACTGGCATAGTAAATTAGATGTTATTCTCCTTGTTTCTCACAAACAAAGGCAGAGCTCACAGCATGGTCTGATACTGCCAGGTAAAGGTACATTTGTTCTCTATTGTTTAGAATTACCAAAAGTGGGGGCTTACTAGGGTAATACTTGACCTCTTCCAAATCTTGCGAGAAGTCTTCATTCCATACTAGGACTTTGCCTTTCTTTAAGAGCTGGAAGAATGGTCAGCAACGCTTCGAAGACTTGGAAATGAAGTGATTGAGCGCAGCGAGCATTCTAGTAAATTTCTGAACATATCTAAGTGTCTGAAGAGGCTGTACCTTAGTGATAGCATCGATTTGGTCTGGGTTGGCCTTGATTCTCCCTTTACTCACTAGGTAGACTAAGAATATTCCTGACTGGACCCCGAATGAACACTTACTTATGTTAAGTTTCATTCGATACTTCCTGAGGATTTTGAACGTTGCTTCTAGATCAGAGAGGTGATCAGACTGGTTCTTGCTTTTGACGAGCATGTCGTCGATGTACACTTCCATTGATTTTCCCATCACTTTGCTAAACATCTTGGTTACCAATCTTTGGTAACTTGACCATGCGTTCTTGAGTCCAAAAGGCACGAACTTGTAGTAGAACAAACCAATTGAGGTTATAAAGGAGGTCTTATCCTGGTCGGGCCTGTATAGCGGGATCTGATGATATCCTGAGTAGGGGTTAAGGAATCTCATCCTTTCATGAGTCGTTGTGGCGTCGACCAATTGATCTATCTTTGGGAGAGGGAAGCTATCTGATATGACCCAAATATTGCATATTTTCACCCTATTTCTTTATGTATTATAGCACTTTTACGGTCTTTAATTGCTATATTTATGCTCATTAACCAAACAACCTTGGATTTGGATATATACATGCTTTGCATGGGTTAATTCTGCTTTTGTAGGTGACGCGACTTAATGTTTGTCTCAAAAGTGCGTACAATCTAGGCTCAAGTGCAAGCCTGTCGCTCAAGTAATAAACCCAGTAAGTCGGGATTGTATCCACAGGGATCAAGTTTGCCAAATCGTAATCAGAAAAGTTATTAAACCTTGAAATGATTTCTTAAAAGAAATAGAAAATATGATTAATGATTGGGAAAATTTCTACTGAAATAAAAATTTACTTAAGGAAAACAAATTGAAAATTGAGAAAACAAATTTAGATCTGACAAATGGGAGAAAATCGGGTAGGGTACAATCCCTCAATCCTTAACAAATTGTCCTATAGAATACTAGAAATATAAATTAAAATTCTCGACTAAATCCAGTCTTTATAGATTCTAAGCATTACATATATGAGGTTCAAGCCCGCATCATATGAAATCAAAGATAAATATAAAGCGGTGAAAGACAAATTATACATACAAAGCATTCTTAAACATCTCAAGTACCTAGGGCAAGAGAGATTAAAAGATTTGACAATGAATATATGATTTTCATTCATGATTCAATCAATATTTTCATTTATTTTCTATTTTCCATACAAATAATTTGCCTTTGGATTGAGTTCATGTACCCCAACCCTTGGGAATTTAGCTACACATGATTCGATTAAAGAACAAAATCATACACAAAATTATGGATCTACAAAACATGGTAAATAATTTGCAAGTAATAAAATAAGAGAATGGAAAGAGTTTACTTGAATTCAGCAACAAGGAATTTAGATTCAGAATACAAACTAGGGTTCATACAACTCTTGAGGAAATTGGAGATTTAACCTAGAAATTTGACCTAAAAACTCTCTCTAGAACTCTTAACCTAGCCTCCTAAAACTTGATAAAAACTCTCCTTTTGAATGAATTAGGGCTTGGGCTTTTATAACACGAATTTAACACGAATTAGACAGCCAATAGTGCTTGTGGAACAAGTTTCATGAGTTGCACATGCCAAAAATCTGCATTAATTAGTGCCAGAAATTTGTACAGCCGGACCGGTCCGGTTTCCACCCGGAACGGTTCTTTTTTTTCTGACCGGATCGGTCCTGTTTTTCTGGTTCATTTCTCTTCATTATCGCGCAACTTCAAAACCTCGTAACTTCTTCACTGTAGCTCGGATTGAGGTGCTGTTTTTTCCAGTGTTCTTGTAATTTAGAGCTCTTCAACTTTCTAGTTGGCCCCACCTCCGAACTAAGGATGAAAAATTACGAAAATGCCCTTCAACTCTCCATTTCTTGGTTTCTTTCACTATTTTGAGTTCTCCTTAGCACTAACTTGCATGAAATACCTGTAAAACACATGAGAAATACACAAAACAAGAAATACTTGCCAAAAGGGGTAGTAGCATACATTTGAGACAAATCCAAGCTACTTACACTGCACGGGATTATAAAAATACCGAAATTAAGGGGATAAATGTGAAGAATATGTGCCTAATCACACCCCCTAACTTAGAACTTTGCGCGTCCCGAGCAATGTATATGAATCCTAACCAAAATTCTACTCTTGAAAATTCCTTTATTAAAATAAAATTCCACTTTCGCAGGCACGCGATTGCATTTAGCGTATGCAACAAGCCTTTAAACCCCTAGGTTACCCTAGTAGGACGAGTTTTGTCTCGTGAGGGTTTGTAGTAAATATACCCACAAAATTCTTTATTGACTCAAATAAATATCAAAATACTTAAAAATTGTACAATTTAAACTTTTCGAAAAATAATCACCATCAATTCATATTCAAGTGTCTCAAACCATAGTGTGTGTGTGCAAAGCCAAAAATTCAACCTCAAATTTCCACCGATTGGGGCATTACGTTACTTTCCAAAAATTCGTTTTGATTCAAATTCTTATCGATTGCACTCACAAACGAATCACTCGGATTGTGGCTATTTTCTCTCGGTATGCATGATATAAAGAGTAAATATAACGGACACAAATTCATGCATACAAAATTGAAAAGAATGAAAATTATGGTGAAAATATCTCATCATCGGAATACAGTTATTTGGAAATGGGAACATCACCTCTAGTTCACACCATTTAATCTCTCTTATTATCTTTTCATGTCTTAGCTCTCCTTGCAGTAATTAATTTCGCCATTTGGACTCAGTTAGGACTTTCTTGGGTCATAAAGTGTAAAGGGTAAAAATGAGAATGCATGGGCTATTCGGAATTGGAAAATTTCCTTATGATGTCCATTAGTGCTTTTTTTTCGGGCATTTGCTTATTTTTCTCTTTTTTTTTCTATTTTCATTTTTTTCCTTTTCTTTTTTTTTCTATTTTTGTTGAGCATTTTTTTTTTCTTGCCCCTTTTTATTGCACACTTTGGAGTTACTTGATAAATTTTCTCAATTTTCCCAATTCCGGTCTATTTGGGTTTTTCGGGTTATCAAACGAAAAGATAAATTTTATTTGGCTCAAAGTGGTTTGCAAAGGGATAATTTTGTTTTTCACAAATTTTTATGGCTAATATTTTTGGGTTAAACAAACGAGGGCCTACTTCATTGTCCAAATTGCTAATCACATTACCATATGCATCTCGAGATTAATTAAGTTTAGAGACATATTTAACACGAATTTTGAGACAGCATTTCACACATTTCCCATAACCGATCAAAATAAAGGATTGAGATCATCAACGACTTATTAAAACCCTGAAAAGAACTTTGAGTTAATCATAAACTCGGATTGATTTAAAAACTCAAAATAAAATAAAATTGAAAGGCTCGAAATCTCACCGGGTTGGACTAATCTCCACACTTATTCGTAAAGTCGTCAATTTTCTTTCAATTTCCATCTTTGGTCAATTTTGGCTTAGTGCAATTGAGATTTAACAATTTGAGACTTTAAATAGAATAAAGGCGATATTTTTGAAAAATTTAAATTCCAATTTTTATTTATTTTGAACAAAAATATTTTTGGCTTTTTCAAAATTTTTTATTTTTTTTTTAAATACACATATATATGAATATAAGTGAAGTTTTATGAATACGCACCTGTCATCCCCCCTAACTCAATGATTTGCATTGTCCTCAATCAAATGGATAAGAGAAATAAGGAAGACAACATGAAGAGTGCGATAAATAAAACAAGCAAATTATTAAATAGCAACAAGACACTATATAACACTTATACATGACTCAAAAATACAACAAAAACCACCCCATACGCATCGGGAGTGCGATGACCTATCATCTCTCTCTACAAATCACCCGACCCCTTGCACGGGGTACGATGCTCTCCTTGTCTCTCCCATCTTACCATCATAAGTGAATAGCCGAAACAAATTGGGCCCGTTCCCATAGATAAAGGAAAGATCGGGAGATGTATTAGGATCACGTGGAAAAGGATCCTCTTGTTGCGTAGCACGTGGGTTGGTTTCTAAGTCGGACAAGATTGGAGTCGGATCTGCAAGTACCTACGAAGACTCAAATGGTATGGGTGGAGGTTTGGGAAGGAGAAATGCATCAATTCTATTATCCCACTCGCTTTCGTCTAAATGACAAAATGAGGCCCAGAAAGATTGGACTTCAGCATTTAGGCTTGCATCCACCTGTCCAAACTCCCTCTCAAACTCTGCTAAGCTCAACTCCTCTAGCTCATGCTCTTACTTGATGGCCTCAACCTGCCTTTCGTGCTCACTCGCCGAATGATAGGGTGGTGTGGGTGGGTTGATAGAGCCTCTCCCTACACACTCTAAATCGCCTCTTTCACTGTTGTTCATGGGCTCACTCGTGCTCTCGAATGCATTAACTAAACATACCTCCCCTACCTTGCTCTGAATATTGTAACCACTCCACTCACTGGGCGCAACACAACCTTCCCCTAATGGCTCTCCCTTGTAAGTTCTTTCTTGCTCGTGTGCTTCCCCCAAAAAATCCAACCCCCGCGGTTCCTCTTCATCATCCTCTCTCTTGGAATTATTAAAGATATTTGTGTCGAGGGTCATGTTCCCAAAAATTAATTGCATACGCCCACTTCGGGTATTGATAAGAGCATTAGCAGTAGCTAAAAATGGACGGCCAAGGATAACGGGAACATGATTACTTGGGAGAACGGAGGATTCTTCGTCCCAAATGACAAAATCCATCGGGATGTAGAAAGTGTCTATTTGAACAATCACATCCTCAACAATTCCCCGAGGAAACTTCACAGAACGATCCGCGAGCTGGAGAGTCATTTTTGTGGGCTTAAGGGCCCCCAGTTCCAATTTCGTATAGATGGAATAGGGCATAATGTTAACACTCGCCCCGAGATCTATTAGATCTCTCTCAATTCGGTTCTTCCCCATGATACAAGAAATAGTGGGTGCACCCGGATCTTTATATTTTAATGGAAATTCACTCGACAAGACTGCGCTGACATTTTGGGCCAAAGAGACGTTCTGTTTTACCTTTAGCTTGCGTTTCACCGTGAGTAAGTCTTTAATAAACTTATCATAAGCGGGAATTTTCTGTATAGTCTCGAGAAAAGGTAAATTGACTTTTACTTGCTTAAGGACTTCCAGAACTTCATCACGGGAGGTCGTTTTGGAGTGAGAGACCAATCGTTGAGGGTATGGGGCAGCGGTGGGGGTGATGGCCTTGGGTCCACTAGTGTTTTCCTCCTCCTCACTCTCAATTAAAGGGGCATCTTCGGCCTCTTTTGTGCCGGGCGAAACCTCTTTATCTTTAGATGCATTGCGTGAGGGAGGTGACAAATCAACTGCTCTCCCACTACGGAGAGTGGTAATAGCGCTACATTGCTCTCGATGGTCGAGGGATGTAGTGCCAATACTGGTTTGTCCTTGGGGAGGGGGTCTTTGGCCTTGAGATGGGAATTTACCTTTCTCCTGAGTATTCACTGCAGATTGCAACCTAGAGATGCCAGTATGCATTTCAGCGAACATTCGATCATACTTATCAGTGCTCTCTTTTTGGGATTGAATGAGGTGATTTATGTTGTCTTCAAGAGATCGCCTCGGAGGGGTAACATACGGACCAGGAGGTGGTGTCTGCAAAGGAGGTTGCATTGGAGGAGCCATATGCTGAAATTGAGGAGGGGTTTGTGGCAAAGTCACATGTGGATGAGGCACCATCCCCCCTTGTGGTTGTCCATAGTTGAAACCATGATGATTCCTCCAAGATTGATTATATGCATTCCCTTGAGGTGCATTAAAATTTTCACGAAACCCTCCTATCGCCTCTACTTGCTCAGTGTACATTGCCTTGTAAGCAGGGATGGTAGGACATCCTTCGGTAGAATGACCAGCAGCACAAATGGCACACACTTTCTCCTTTCCTGTTTGCACGGGTCCAGCTCCTTCTCTTAATTTCACTTAAAGCATGTCTCTGAAATTCATCTTCAATTGGTCAAATTTATGATCTAACCAAGTGTCATTGTCCAAGTGATAAATACCGAACGCAGCAGGCAAGTTGGACACTGGTCGATTCTTATTTTGACTATTGGGGTCAGAAACATCCCATGATTGCGTAGTCTCTGCTACGTATTTCAAATGAGCCTCAGCATCGCTCGTACTTAACTCCCAAAAAGGTCTCTCACACATGATTTGAACAAGTTGTTTAGACGCTAAAGTAAGGCCTTGATGGAAAAATGAAATCAGATGATGAGGTTCAAAACCATGATGGGGGCACGCATTAACTAACTCCTGATATCTCTCCCAACACTTATCAAAAGCCTCATTCTCATTTTGACGAAAAGCTTGGATTTGGGCTTTAACAGAATTTGTTTTGTGTTGTGGAAATTTTTTTGAGATAAACTTGTTTTGCATATCTCTCCAGGATAAAACAGAATTTGGGGGCAAGGACCATAACCAAGTTTTAGCTTTATCCTTTAAGGAAAAAGGAAAGAGCTTCAACCGGATTACCTCTTGTGGACAAGCTTGGTCTACAAATGTCTCACAAGTATCTTCGAATTCTTGAATATGGAGATATGGTTTTTTCGAATCCATCCCATGAAATGTAGGAAGAATTTGGATCATTCCATTCCGAAAATGGAACTGACCGGCATTATACGGGAGTAAAATGCAACCAGGGGTAACAGTTCTCTCCGGAAATAAAAGATCTTTCATGGGTTGATATGGTACATCATCCTCTCCAGCACCAACACCGACACTACCATGATCCGACATATCGCTACCGAAAGGCTCAGAATTCTCACTCCCGGTTTGACTCAATGAACGACTGGTGATGGAATTATTAGGCGAAGGAGGTGGGACCCAAAAACGAGGAGACTCGGAATTTTTAGAACTGGCTTCGGCAATAGGATTTTTGTGAACTTGGGTGGGAGATAAATTCTGCATATAAGCACATAAGAGATGAAATTATTTTATTTTATTTTGAAATCACTTGTAGATAAAAATAACTTTCTTGAAAATTTAACAATTTCAATCCCCGGCAACGGCGCCAAAAACTTGACGCGACTTAATGTTTGTCTCAAAAGTGAGTACAATCTAGGCTCAATTGCAAGCCTGTCGCTCAAGTAATAAACCCGGTAAGTCGGGATTGTATCCACAGGGATCAAGTTTGCCAAATCGTAATCAGAAAAGTTATTAAACCTTGAAATGATTTCTTAAAAGAAATAGAAAAGATGATTAATGATTGGGAAAATTTCTACTGAAATAAAAATTTACTTAAGGAAAACAAATTGAAAATTGAGAAAACAAATTTAGATCTGACAAATGGGAGAAAATCGGGTAGGGTACAATCCCTCAATCCTTAACAAATTATCCTATAGAATACTAGAAATATAAATTAAAATTCTCGACTAAATCCAGTCTTTATAGATTCTAAGCATTACATATATGAGGTTCAAGCCCGCATCATATGAAATCAAAGATAAATATAAAGCGGTGAACGACAAATTATACATACAAAGCATTCTTAAACATCTCAAGTACCTAGGGCAAGAGAGATTAAAAGATTTGACAATGTATATATGATTTTCATTCACGATTCAATCAATATTTTCATTTATTTTCTATTTTCCATACAAATAATTTGCCTTTGGATTGAGTTCATGTACCCCAACCCTTGGGAATTTAGCTACACATGATTCGATTAAAGAACAAAATCATACACAAAATTATGGATCTACAAAACATGGTAAATAATTTGCAAGTAATAAAATAAGAGAATGGAAAGAGTTTACTTGAATTCAGCAACAAGGAATTTAGATTCAGAATAAAAACTAGGGTTCATACAACTCTTGAGGAAATTGGAGATTTAACCTAGAAATTTGACCTAAAAACTCTCTCTAGAACTCTTAACCTAGCCTCCTAAAACTTGATAAAAACTCTCCTTTTGAATGAATTAGGGCTTGGGCTTTTATAGCACGAATTTAACACGAATTAGACAGCCAATAGTGCTTGTGGAACAAGTTTCATGAGTTGCAGACGCCAAAAATCTGCATTAATTAGTTCCACAAATCTGTACAGCCGGACCGGTCCGGTTTCCACCCGGATCGGTTCTTTTTTTTCTGACCGGATCGGTCCTGTTTTTCTGGTTCATTTCTCTTCATTATCGCGCAACTTCAAAACCTCGTAACTTCTTCACCGTAGCTCGGATTGAGGTGCCGTTTTTTCCAGTGTTCTTGTAATTTAGAGATCTTCAACTTTCTAGTTGGCCCCACCTCCGAACTAATGATGAAAAATTACGAAAATGCCCTTCAACTCTCCATTTCTTGGTTTCTTTCACTGTTTTGAGTTCTCCTTAGCACTAACTTGCATGAAAGACCTGTAAAACACATGAGAAATACAAAAAACAAGAAATACTTGCCAAAAGTGGTAGTAGCATACATTTTAGACAAATCCAAGCTACTTACACTGCACGGGATTATAAAAATACCGAAATTAAGGGGATAAATGTGAAGAATATGTGCCTAATCAGTAGGTATTAGAACACTAAAACTGAGGATCAGTTGCATTTTGGAGAAGTTTCATCGTCGGACGCTACTTCATGGGAATTTTAGTCAATTAAAATTTCATTTTCGGCTCATGGAATTACCACGGATGCGTAGTTCATTGAGTTAGCATCGCGTAGCCATAAACGGTGCATCGTTTGGAGTCCGGACGAAGAATTTAAGGCCATTTCCGTAATCTCTCTTTTCCCCTCATGTTGGATCAAACAAGGCCAGAAAATAAAGTGTCGTTCGACCGTCCTTGGGACCCCGGTCGACCGCAGTTTGAAGTTTTGCCATGGGTTGTAGACATTATGGCTTATCCCAAAGGCGCGGTCAACCACGCCTCTGCGCTCGGTCGACCATGTATGCCAGATATTTTTCCATTTTCTCCTTTTCTTTTCTTTTTCCTTTATTTTAATTCCAACTTACTATATAACCCATTTTTATTGTAATAAGAGATATAGTTATTTTTAGATAGGTTTAGGTTAGGGTTTGGGGGGTGGAGATCTCATTTCCTCTTCTTTTTTGGGTGTTACCCATTTTAGGGTTGTAAGTGCACTATTCATCTTCCCTACCAATTAATGTAGTTTGTATTTCTTTATCTCTTTCTTTGTTAATTAGATTTACATGCTTTCTTTAGTTGCTTTCTAGTGTAGTTTTATCGCGTTTATTTACTACTTTACTTTACTGCATTTTTATCATGCTTTCTAGCTAATTTAGTCTAGGTTGAGTCGGAATGAACTCACTTTGGTTTGACATGTTGCTTTGCTTTGGTGATGGAGTTTACGGGTCTATTTCGAGTACGTCGTCCTAGTTATTATGCCTAGGAATTTTGACAAAGTATATTATGTATGCTCCATTCTTACAACCTTGCGAGCATAGTTTTCAGGGTATTTGTTGATGCCAAAATCTTATTTGACTTTTATAGGAATTTAGGGGTGTGAAAACTCTAGATTTAATTAACTATCGAAACGAGACGCAATCTTAATAACTCGTCGACCCATGTAACCATTTTATACTAAGTAACTCGGCTGAGGGATATTCGACGCAACCTATAGTTTTTATTCGCTTTCTTCATCTAGTTTAAATACACTCGCCTATTTTAATCTTTTCCTTTTTGCATCTTTTCCTTTTTTTGTTTATAATTATCTTTTACACTTTTATTTAGAAGTATTAAACTAAATAATATTCTAGCAACTCGTCTCTGTGGATTTGCGATACCCGAACTTGGTCGATATACTCACCTGTTGAATGTAGTCATAAGTTTAGGTTTTTGTATTAAGGCGGTGAATAGGAAACAACGATCAGCATTTGACACGCGCTGCTTTTCACCCTAGATCAATATCCTTAGGACATGCCAGGTTGAGGTCAAAAAAATCGATGCACATCCTCCAACTACCATTGCTTTTGGGTACTACCACTGGGTTGGATAACCATACATGGAACTGAACTTCCCTAATGGATCCTGCATCCAATAACATCCCTACCTCTTTCTCCACTACCTTGGACTTCTTGGGGATGTTTGACGAGCCTTTTGAGTAATGGTGACATGCCAAGATGGGGTCAATTTCAAGTAACTTGTAAGGCTCCCATGCAAAAACATCTATGTTTCTTTTCAGGAATGCAACCAGTTCCCTTTTCTCCTGATCGATAAGAGCATATCCAATTACAAACTTCCTTTCTATCAAGTTGTCATCGACTACAACTTCTTCCAGTCTTTTAATGACCCTATCAGTCGGATGGACCCTGGTCTCGTCCACCCATGGTCGACCATGCCGTATTTTCTATTTAAAGAGAATAACCCCTTCTTGGTTTTTCTCCTGAGCATCTTTGGGATCCTTCTTTTTCTCTTTCTTCAGGGAGATGGTAGCAATCAAACACTTTCGAGTTGTAGACTGGTCTTCGCGAATTATAACCACTCCACAATCTGTAATGCATTTTAGCTTTTGATGTTAAGGGGATGGAATGACCTTTTTGGCGTGGAGCCAACACCTGTCCAAAATTTCATGGTATGGGGACTCGATGTCCACAACTAAGAATTAGATTAACTTCGAGATGTTTCTTGCCCTGGCTGGTAATGTGATCTTTCCCAATGGCATGGTAATCCTTCTTGTTCAGCCAACCAATGGAACAGTGGCTTCTTTGAGGTCGACGACATTAAATTTTAGCTTATGGAACATGTCCAGATACATCACTTTGGGTGAACTCCCCTGGTCTACTAGTAGCTTTTTGACATCCTAATTTGTAATCCAGAGCATGATTACTAATGCATCATGATGTGGTATTCTCACCCCGAACAAATTCTCTTCGGTGAAATGATGTGCTTCGTATAATCAACATCTTTTGGTCATTGATGTTTTCTAGCTTGAGTCTTAGTTGGGTCGATCTAGAAAGCTTTGATCACGGTAATCACCTTCTTATGTTTCATTCTAACGACATTTACTTGAATTTATTTCAGGTGTGATGCCCCATGAATGACAGGAAATTCTTGTCCCGTGTCATCATTAAGGACATTGTCGGTCTTCTGGTCACCATGGGTTACGACCTTCTCCATTTTCTTATTAATGTACTCGTTAAGGTACCCTGCATGGACTAGTTCTTCCAGGCATGACTTTAGATCTTTATAATATTCGATTCGATGACCACCCTCTTTTTGGAATGTGCACCTTAATGCATTGTTTCTCTTGGATGGATCTTCTCCCATCTTCTCGGGCCATTTGATGAAAGGCTCGTCCTTGAACTTGCTGAGAATCTTGTTCCATAAAGATTGTGTTAATAGCCTGGAATGCCTTGGAGGGGTCATTCTTACCTCCACTTTTCAATCCATTCTTGCCGTCGTTCTGATTCCATTTGTCTGGGTGCCATTCTTTTCTGTCCCCTTATTCGCCTTTTCTCGACCATTGTCTACCCCATTAGAATAGACTATATCCTTAACCTTGACATATTTCTCGATACGGGCCATAAGATCATCGATGTTTATGACTTACTTCTTGGTGAGAGATTGGTGCAGCAGAGAGGTGGTTGGTAAGCCAATTTTTAAGGATGTACGACAACTGGCTCCGAGAAGTCCTCGAGCTCATTAAAGACGTCCAAGTGCCTTTTCAAGTAATCTCTGAGGTTTTCCGGAGGCTTTTTCTTCATAGTGAGCAGTGCATCCATCCGCTTAGGATGGGAACTACTCGTTATGAACCGTACGGTGAAAGCATTTGCCAATGCTACGAAATTACTGATTGACCAGTAAGGGAGCCTCTCGAACCACTTATGTGATACATCGTGTAATATAGAAGGGAATATCTTGCACACCAATGTGTCATTGTGGCTTCATAAGGTCATTTCCTGCCGATATTGCCTAACATGATCTATTTTCCCATCGTAGATCTCGAATTTGGGGACAACGAATTTCTTGGGGAGATCATCACGTTCAATTTCCCTTAAGAAATGAGCCTTCATCAGAGAATTTAGAGCTCTCATAGCAAGCTCTCTAGTCGATCTGGCTCCTCAGTGTTTTGGATGTTGGTTCATCTCCCTACGAACCAGAATCCTTAGATCCTCACTTGATAGATCATTGTTCTGGTGGCACCTCTCCTGATGGACACGCTCTGATCTGTCACGTTCATTTCTCTCCTGGTTACGCCTAGGGATCTTTCCTTGTTTAGGGGAATTTCTCCCCTGAGGACTAAAAGTTTTGTCTTAACGTCGTCTTGTGTTTCTAGAGAGATCCATCTCCATTCTTTCTAGCCACCTCTTCAGGCGAGCATTCCCTTTCTCTTGGCGACGTGTCGCCTCCTCCTGTTCTCGAAGTCTGGATTCATAGGCATCGACCAGCCTGGTAATCTGAGTGGACCTTGGATGTCTATGACTCTCTTAAGAGGTTTGCCTTTCATCGTAACACCTTGGGTTTGATCGTTGGAAAATTTCAGGCCTGAACCTAGGAGGGGAAGGATCTTCTTGAACATCACCGGCTTGTGGAATGTTTCTACGGTGGTAAGACATTGATGTCTTTCTAGTAATGAATTCTTTCGTATGAACAAAAGTCAATTCTCATAGACGACGCCAATTGTGAGTGCAAAAAAATCACAGTTAAAAGATTCATAAAAGCAATCACAAAAAGCAGAAAGTAACTGGAATGACACACAACAACGATGTACGTGGTTCGACAACTTGCCTACATCCACGGAAAGGTTACTTGTTTTTTATTAAGTGTCTCTCAACGATTACAAGTTTTCATCCCCTTTTCCCCAGATGAGGGAGTACAATTTATAAATTTGTTTGTTACAAAGTTTTAGTTGTTTAAGGGACCCCCATCATCGTATGAAGGTTGACCATGAGGTGCTTCAATATCTCGACCGAGATTCCCGGAACCTTATTTGACCATATCCATGAGTGTCATTCTCTAACTGAACTGCTCATGCTAGGATTAAGCCATGATTTGGACGGGACCAAAATAACTTAAGTTATCTTGGAGGGATACTCTCCTGGGCTTATAAAAAGTGGGATCCCACAAATATCATTTTGTTTTATTCATAATCATTTTTTTCACAACATTAAGATGTTCACCTAAATAAACGGGAAAGTGTAATGTAAGGTGATATTTTATTGCATGTTTATCACATCAGTTAATAATTATTCACAATGAACGTTTAATTTGTATTTTATTCCACTTAATATAAAAACACATTGGTTATCATTTCATTTGGTATTAATTTTAAATTTATAGTTGAAGAAATGTATATAAGAAGTTATCATAAAAGTATTCTACACGGGGCCCGTGCATCGCGCGGGTTACATGCTAGTAAGTATCTATTTTTTCTCATGCTCTTTCTTCATAATAATTTTGATAAACCCCACAATATTTTCTCTACACATCAAAATACCCAAATATCTTTTTTATTCTACTTCCATATTCCAACAATGTCAGCTGGAAATATAAGAAAAATTCCCAATCAAATGTTCAAACCTCTCACCTATTTTAGTTCATGCCTCAGCTCTTGCCTTATAGAATTAGTGTTGAAAATTTACTGAATCAAGGTATACATAATTATTTTTATTATTATTTAGGCCCTCATTACAGGAAATCATATTTTTTGCTATGACACACCACTCGTTTTAAACCAAAATAGAAAAAAAAATTAAACTAAAAATAAACTTTCTTAAGCCCAAGGAGACCTATACACTTCAACAAAAGAGAAAAAACAAAGTTTACCCAATAATACAAATTAAGATAGCAATCTCCTCTTAGTTGTGTAGCTGAATATCATCCAACAATAATCAAATGCCATATAATCCCTTAAGTTTCAACACTATTTACCAAAAAATATTAATGCATGATGTGACTCTCTAGGAAATTCTAGTAATTGTTCCTCTACTGACTCAGATTCTATTTCTAAAGGTTATCAAAACCTTCCACCTACAGTAATTGTCATTTCCTCCAACACCATCATATATTTCAAGAAAATCGTTGCCAACTTAATTGCATTTTCACTATCAATGTATTGAAATGTGACGAGCTTAAGACAAGTTTGAAAGCTTGCGGAATAACTTCTTGTAGCATTTCATCATTTTAACCATAAAATTCTTCGTTAATGACGAGAGATTCGATAATTGGAAAGCTCTATAGCAAAGCAATAAATGATTTTTTCCAATGAAATGAGGTTTCCAACTTATTCCTTGCATTCTTAACCTTATTAACCATCGATGGATGATATTGTAAAATTATTATTTATGTAAGAGCCGTCAAATTTTAACTCGATAGCGTTAAATAAACCAAGTTGGAGAATTGTCTAAGAAGTTCACATATCAGTAATCTTGATAGAGGCGTGAATAACGAATATATTGTTTGACAGAATAAAGTCTATAAATGAATTACCACGACACTTAAATTTTTTAAGACTTGCACCATGTATGTTGATTACAAAACTAGTACTCTGCTTCTTTTAATAAAATGTACAACTATTAAGCTTAGGAGAATGAATATTAGAAACATTCACCTTTTATAAATGGAATTTAGCATTAACACTTGAAGGAGTGGAAAACGAAATAAGAGTTATGTTGTTTGATAAGAACACTCAATGAATAACATAACACTGGAGAGTTTTAGAATTTTAAGGTGCGGGAAACACATGTAAGTGGGAACATTGAAAATACAATGTATTTCTATTTCTATTTCCACTTGGGAATCATTTTCATACAAACATCGAGGAAACCTTATGGTTTTGTAAAACGAGGAAAAATAATAAGATTTTGTACATTATGCCTTATGGTAGCAGAGATCCATGAATGAACACGAGAGACGTTGTATTTCTACTGTATTTTCTTTCATTAATTAATAGAATCCTCCATGTGGTAGGGAGAATGATATGGTAGAATAAATGTTTCCTAACATATTAGAAGAAATAAATATATATATAGTGTTATTACTCTTAAGGAATAAAATTGGATGCACAAATTTGGCCAAAACAAATACCCCCATTTTTTACATGTGGTTAAACAAATTGGCCCGTGAGTTAAAACAATAGGTTTTTATGAGATATTCTCACAATGTTGTCATATTTTGCTAGTATAAAATGTATTATCACTCATACATTTTCATCAATTAGATTCTCTTATATTCTCCATCTTGCACAAACTTTTTCTCAACCTTATCTATATCATTTCAATGACTTCATTATAAAAACATTCTAATTTTTGTTTTATCTTTATAGAACCTCTCATCCACCACGTATAAAAAAACTCATTGGATTTCAAGTTAAAACAATTTTTATTTGTCAATGTTACATGTGAAACATTAAAAGATATGATGTCATTCTTTCAATGCTTGTACAACAAATATAAACTTGGATTTTGGTGAGATCAATAGGGTAAGAAATTTATTTTTAATGAATCATAATCAAAATATAACATAATAGCTAATGCTATCTTAAACTATATAGTAACGTCGGAGGTTGGTTTTATCAGACTAGCTAGTATTTCATTCCATGCGATTCATGTGCGTTGTTTACTTTTTGTATTAGATGGAATCTATATATGTAGACACTTATTCACATGTATGTTTCAATAATTTTTTTATTATTATTTAGGCCCTCATTATGGGAAATCATAATTTTTTGGGTATGACTGGCCATTCGTTTTAAACTAAAAAAGGACAAAGTTTTGAAACAAACTATATAACTGAGAGAGAATCATACCATGTATACAATATAATGTGAATTACAATGCTTTTCAAATGTAAAATTATTGAACCTAGTTGTAAATCTTGTAAATTGAGGACCCAATGAAGTGTGTGTATGTGTCAATATATATATATATATATATATATATATATATATATATATATATAATAAGGAGTAGAATAATTTTACTATTCCATAAATATGCAAGACAATTAGAGGGTAGGATTTAAAGAATCCAAGGGTTTCAAATTTTCCACGTCTCTTTTCCCCACACTAATTCAATCATGTTACCCTCAATTTTCTTTTACAATTTTATCTCTCTATTATTTGGTTTCCCTCCACTTTTTCTCCTAATCAAACTTTCACTTTAATTCAAAAGATGGATATTTTGGTAAGACTCTCCATTTCGCCCACTTTAATCGATTAGTACACACACTCTCTTATTTCACAAAAATACACGCAATCCCATATCTCTCTCTCTCTCTATCGGTCTCTATCTCTCTCTGCGCCTCATTGTTTGCTTCTTCCATTACAAATTCTTTACATACATTTTCTTATGATATGCCTATTTGATTTTTTGTGTTTGAATTTAGGTTTGACGAATTTGGGGATTTTTAGGATGTTTGAATCGGATGTTTTCGGAATGGGGTTTCCTTACGTGACGACTAAAAAATGGTAGAGTTTTGTTGTTTTAATTTTTTAGCTTCCTTAGTATTCATAAATGGATAAGCACAACTGATAGAGTGATTTGATTTGGATCAGGGTATTAGTCAATAGACTATGTTAACGATGTGTTGTTATGTTTAATTTTTGGATCAAGTTGATTCGATTTTGATTGATGTTTAGGATTTGTGGGCGAGTTTGTAAGGATTTTTAATTTAGAGTTAATATTAACAATTGATAAAGGCCATTAAAATTTATATATTTACAAATATATGGTTGTAAGTTTCTTTTACATTTTAAGGCTATGGGTAAGTATATCTGACATTTTTTCTTCAATGCCAGAATATTTTATGGAAAAATATGGATTCATTCAGTAATTCTTCACCTTCTATTTGAGCTTTGTTGTCTCTTCTTGGTTTACAATTTTTTATTTTTATATATTACAGTTAGTATGCATCTAAATACCCATTTGATGCATATGGGGTTTATTTATCTGGATATAGGGTTTCATATGAAATTTATTCTTTTTTGGGTGTTTTTATATGGACCTTCTCTTTAATCTTGCTTTGGTCTATGTTTAATTTTGTCTCTCCAGTTTTAGCGATTTCCAAACATCAATAGATTGGGGATGAAAATAGCATTTCATTGAGTAAGTGCCATACGTCTCTTTTACTGAACATTGGCCCTAGATTTTTAGCCATTTACAAACAACATGTGATTGGGGATGAAAGATAGCAATTCATTGAGTAAGTTCCACAAGTCTCTTTTACTGAACATTGGTCCTGGATTCATTTTACGACATTGGAAATTAGCTTTGGGTTTTTATTATATCTTTGGTATTGGATATTGTTCATAAGATTGGATTCCATCCATATTTTTTTAGTGAATGGATATTTATGGTTTTGGATTTACCTTTTACGGTATTGTTTTGCAACATTGTAGATGTTAGGGTTTCAAGTTTAGTGTACATTTTATGCGAGTATTATGTTTAAATTTGATAATTTCGATGACGTATGTGTTTGGAAGAAGTTTTTGTATCAGATTTTGTTATTTACAGTCTACTGCCACGTCGTGCGCTCGATCTTAGGCCCTTAACTATTTACTGAACGTTACACTAGCATAAAGTAATACTTTTTACAAATTTCTCAGGGTTTTTATGGTTCAATTTGTGTCTATGTTGTTAGTTAACAAATCATGAGATTTTGTTTTGGTTCAATGTGTGTCTAGGTTGTTAGTTTATAGGGTTTCCATTATTTTTTATTTTTTCCAGATTTCTAGATTTGTAAGTTTTTTTTTCTCTTTTTCTGTTTTCTTCAAAAAAATAGGACTACAGTCCCACTAATTATCATAACTATACTACATCATAACTGAACTATTCATCCATCAACCCAACTAACTAAAACCATAACTACCCATAATACCCCGTATTTTTATGGCTTTTCATGATGAGATTTATTAAATTAATTTGGATAATTAATTAGAAAATTAATCAGGATTTGAATGCTAGCGAGATGAGATTTAGTATTTGATTATTATAATGTTGTTGAATATTACTCAGTGATTATGGTAATATGTTATTATTGAATTTATTAAAATTATCGTGAGTTGAAAATGCGGCGGTTTTGATTATTAAGTTGGGACGTGCGTGTCAAGACCCAATTTAATGGATTTAAAAGTATTTTATTTTTACGTCATCCGTATCAGCATTTTGAGTGCACCAACGTGTACGGAAGTTTCGAGATAGTCAGAAAACACTAGCCGGGGGTTTAGTTTGAGTTCCGGGAAATTTTTAGGCATAACCGGCACCCCGGGGGGTATTTTAGTCATTCCTATTTTGGGGTGAATAGTGACCCATGAATTTTAGACAGTTAATATCAGCCAACACTTGAGACCCTTAGGGTTTCTCAACCAAAAATCATAAACGGCTAGATCGGAATTTTAGACAGCTCCAATGGAGAACCAACACTTAGAGACTTTTGCACCACCGTCACCACCACCGGATAGATCAGAAAGCAAGGATCATCCCTATACTATCTACTTCATCGGAGCAGAATCTTCATTACCAGGCAAGTGATTTAACTTGCAATAATTTAGCGCATATATCATCCATGTTAGGTTAGAATTGGATAATAACCTTGAATAATGAAAATTGAATGTATTTGAAGAATTGAAATCATAATCTGGGTAGGTCTTGCGCGTAGTTTAACGTTGGCAATAATAGCATCCACGAAATTATGATTTATGGGTAGAGTATAATAAATTTGTACTGAAGTATATAGTGTTCTTGAGGAAATTTGGAGAAATAGGGTTTTTATGAAAATTGGGTGTTTTAATAAAAGAAACTCATGATCCATAAGGGTTTAATGATTGTAATTCGTTAGAGATGATGTTGATATGTTAATAGGATGATTAGTGAACTTTCTTAGGAGTTTGGGCCGTTTTAATGAAGAATTAGAGGTGTAAAAAGGAAGAAACCCGTAATTGTTAAAGAGAAATCTGGATCGATACCTGCTTGATCGATCGATCGATATCTTTTCTTCGATCGATCGACCCCTTCTGATTTTTGGCAATTGTTTTACCTTAAGGATTAATGAAAATACCATGGCTGATGATGATTCTTAGGATGTTTAAATTAGTATTGTGGGACTTAGTTAAGGTCAGTACGGTCTTAGTTGATGCCAGGAAAAATGGTTTACCTTATGGAATTGAATGCTATTGCTTACGAGGGTCTACTGAGTGAGGTACGATTAGAAATCGTTCGAATTGAAACTATAATGGGAATTAATGATGATGTAAGGATAAGAACAGTAATAGAGGGACTTTAAGTTACTGAGATAACATTAGAAACTAATAGGAGACCTAGGAACCTTTTGAGACAGGTTTAAGTACTCAAATTGATACGACGAGAGAAATATCAAGCTAAATATATATTACGTATGATGTTGGGGATAAACATGCTATGTACGAGACTTACTAGATGGAATGTGTGAATACCTATATGGAAATATGATTACTTAGGTTATGTGAATGACTAGTGTATGGATTTCTTATGTGTATGACATACCTACCATACTTGCTATCACGGGAGGTTAGTTTTCGAAAAAGGTCCATCTTATCTTTGTGTGCCTTCAGGGGGATTTAGTTTGGTACCTTAAGGACATAGGATTGTGAATGACGTATTTGTGACTTGATAAGTCATCTGACCATGGGAGCATAGGTATGTGAGTGATCCATGGGTATGTGAACAATGTTCCTCTCTAATATGTGTGATTTGTATTTAGACAGCTCCTGAGTGATTCGGAACACGTGATCCTTATGTACGTGATGTACATGGATTTAATAGCAGAGTATGTGAGCACCGCAGCTTAGTCTAGGGGTGCCATATATTTATTTTATACTGAGAGTGTTATAATTATGTACTTGTGACTGGTTCATTATTTCTTAGTAAATGTGAATAACTAATATATTTGAATGGGTTAAGAATGAGAAATTAATTAACACTTGAGATAAGTAATTTAATGAATGCGAATATGGGTTATGAATATAACTTAGTTGGATATTAAGAGTAGACATGCTATGGTAGAATGCGAAAAAGAAGTGGTACAAACTAGTTAGTTAGCGACATAACTAGGATGGGTTAAGGGCATACGTTAGGCGTGCACATTAGTTGAGAGGTGAGAAACTCATGTGAGAGTATGCAACTAACGCGTTTATAATATGTGTTGTTTAATTAAAATTTAAGTACTTGCTAAACTTTTAAACTATTTTCACTTCGGGCTCTGACACGTTTTCCTCCAAATCTATTTTGTTTTGTAAAAATATTGTTAGGTGCCTAGTCACGGGGACGCCAAGCATAGGAGTTCCATTCTGATGACGTGTTGTAGCTGCTATGGAAGCTACAGGATCTTGGTATTAAACGCCTTCATATTTATCCTTGGTTCATTCAGAGTCATTTGTATCAGTTAGGGCATGTCGTCCATTCTTATTTAGAGGTTGTAGTTACAGACTATCATTATTTCGATTATTGGTTTATTTATTCAGACTCTTGTATTGGGACTTTATTTACTCTGGAATTATTATTATTGGAGTGTTTACTCCAGACTCAGTTGATTTCATTTCGTTGGTTATTCATATGAGATTGTTTATGTGATTGATGGTTAATGATTTAATTCTTGGTTATTTGATAACTTAATTAATAAAAATTGTCATCTCTCTTTTAAAATATTAGGTGGCTAGTAATTAATTAAATGTTTTTCGACAGTGATGTTGAGACTGAACCAACCTGATATTATGTATTAATTTAATAAAGGAGTAGCTACCTGATATTTAATTAGATGGGGTGTTACAGGTGGTATCAAAGCATCAGTTTCTAGTGTCCTTTAGGATCTTTGCGGCTTATTATGCTTCCCGCGTAGCTTTCTTTGATATAGAGCCCTATGTTTAGGATTGTTGATTTCTTTGGTGAGATTTCGTTCTCCTGCTATGATGTGTATGATAGTGAATCTTATTGTCATTCGGGTGTGTTTGTGTGCCGAATAATGCAGTACGTCAGGCGAAGACAGTTGGGCGGACAACAAGAGACGAAGATCAGTTGAGGTTATTTGTTTATTAAAGAAGGATGACCGTAGTTGATGTCACCCATATTATGGCACGAAAGTTCAGGATGGTAAAGACGGCTAAGGTGCAAATTTTGACTTCGAGGTATAGCTATAGTAGAAATTGGGGTCAAAATAAACTCACCCAGCAGGGTTGGATTGGGAGAGAGACGAAACATTTAAAAGAACCAACAGTGGAAATACTAGAAATGCGAAGATGACGTGTGCTAGCCAACGAACGTAAAATATCCAAAAGCTTGGGTATATGTCGTAGTATGGGTAATCGGGAGTGAAAATTTGGGGTAAAATTTTTCCTTGGCTCGTAAGAGAGAAGTTTCAATGGTGAGACGCAACCACCACACTTAGAAGTGGAATGCTTTGTCAAGAGAAGGCACATAGGTATGGTTTGACCATAAGTTCTTTCATCAGATGTTCAGGGTGAGATGCGAATGTTGTTCTGAACTCACACAAGAGGGTAGGACAGAGGTCACTTGGTGAGAAGAAATTTAATTATTTAGCAAACCTTACACCGGAAGAAGTAGGTGAAATGGAGAAGAGGACATTAAAGGGAGAATTTACATACATGAAGAATTGTTAGCACTTTTGAGAAATTATGCTTGGACGGTCAATGCAGATGGAAATAACGTCGCGTTTTGTTAATATGGGGTAAAAAATTCCTTGTGTGGGGAGATACAAGAATCAAAGAATTTATATAGTGTAAGACTGGTGGAAATGGTGTTGGAGAAGCACCACAAGGGGGAGAACCATCGGGGGACCCGTTAAAATGATTTGGATAGATGAATTGTTACCGAGCAATGGTGATTTCATAAAGAGATGTGGAAACTAGTACCGTGTTCCTTAGGGCCATCAAAGCGAAGGTAACAACGAAGGTAGTCATCAGAGTCGAGACTACCAAAGTTTGAGAGAAGGACCACCTTAAAATGGTCAGTGTGATCGGAGATAATTGGAGTATGTGTAGAGGTATTTTGTGGGGAGTAAAACTCGTGCATTATAAATGTTTCCCGAAGCAAGTATAGGAATAAGGGTATGGTACCTAGAAAGGGAAATAGTTATTAAAATTTTCGGTTTGGTACAAACAAGTGTGTTAAATCCAGGAACCATTTGAGCAACCAGGGAAATTAACAAGATAAAAGTATGAGTTATATCCTCAGATGATGTTGCGTGTTGTATGTGTCAGGAATGAATTACTACTTTTTTATTACAGCTATATTCGCATGAGAGTCGAGTTTAGTGAGTATCTCAACAATGTTATTATTTATGTGGATATTTTCCCCTAGTATAATGGGGTTACCTTTAGTGTTATCCGTGGAGGATGAATGGGTATATTGATAGTGGTATATACTTTATTGAAATCACTCATTTTAGTGTTGTGTTATACTAGTATGATATTATCCTAATTATGGTTTTATAATTTGCTTATACCGATAGTGTGCGGATATTGCAAGTTTATCGGGTTGTTCTGGCGAGGCGCCATCTGCGAGAGGGTCGGGCTCACGATTGTATATTTGTGTGTGTGTGTATATATATATATATTGCTGAGACTTTGAAAAGTACAATGGTCTTAAATATTTGTTCCCAGTATGTGTAGGGACTTTATTGATATAAATCGGAGTGTATTTGGTTTACCGTTCAGCAGAAAGATTTAGCTGATTATTATAATTAATGCTCAGGATGTAGTAATAAGAAGAGTGCATTGTTAAATCACCCTTTAGAGACGTGGGAGTTAATACTCATAGTTGTAAGTCTAGGGATAGGATTTTGAGAACCCTGATTGTATTGGCATGATATTTATGGAAGGTGATTTCCATAAATGTTAAGAGACAGTGTCTTTCGGAAGGAGTTCCTTATTTAAGTGTAATTGCGAAAGGAGATGTAATTTGATTGTCAAGAAAAGGGAATATAGGGGTACATGTTATGAACCGAGGGCCTAACAAATTTCGATGACCGACAATGCTAGGAAGTAGTGTATCGGGGGGGTTCCTTGTTTGGATTTTACTTTGCGAGACATCCCACGCATAAAACTTAGCGTAAGGTTGGTAGTAAGGAGATGTTTGGTCATTTGTCCATGATTAGGGTACCTCGATCATTATGGAAGTATGTAGTTAGAACTGGAAGTTAAAGTGTAAATAAAGATATAAGGCCAGTGGTGTGGTGAGGAAGTACTGCAAAATTTTGGTTTTATTACTGCGGGTTGAAGGATGCAATGAGGTTGAGGAGGATTTAGGATTTCAAATTCGGGGGTGATTAAGAATGCCCAAGTGGTATAGCCACGTTACAAATGCAGAGGCAATAAAGAGTTTGGAGTAGTATGAAGCGTATATGATGTTTAAATCCGTATGCATGGGTTATAAGGGGTGTAGACATCTTGGTTTGATAATGTAGTAATCGTCAGAAGGAGAGACATAGATGGGTGAAATTATTACTTATGGGATTAATATGATGAAATGGAAGTGGTAGAATGGGTTAAGCATTGTAAGAGAAGGTGATAATCAGTATACTCATGTGCAATTAGAGTAGCACGTCCGAATTTTGTGAAAAGGCAGCGAAAAGCCATTTAATAAGGGGGTATCTCTTGAGAAGGAAAATATTTAATTATTATGCACAATTTGGAGTGGAGTTCCACCCAATCGAATTTTGAGAGTGGCTTACGCATAAATAGAGTGATGATGTAAATAAGGGATAAAAAAAATAATAAATAAATAAAATTACAGAAGCGCACATTGTGGCGAAAAGTGAAGGGGTCAAAATGTTTTGTATACGCCGAGAGAAGAAGAGGATTATTAAGTATCACTTAACAGGAAGAATTATCCGTGGAAGTCGGCATGGAAAGGGGTATAGTAAGTAGTATATCGATTGGAGTAAGATGATCAACCCGATAATTTTGTATCAAATCGATGATTCCAGTGATGGAAGAGTCAAGTTGGTAAATTTCCTCGAGGGGTTTCCAACTTATAGATAAGTAATGAGGTCCTTCGAATATGTGAGGCAAGTTGTCCAGACAGAGAGAAATTGTTATATCCTTGGGTGATTTACACTATTAGATAGTGAACACCTCGGTACGTGGTCCTACGCAGTATTATTCAGAACTAGGATGAGATCCTCGAAATCCACATTCAACGTGGGGTATCAGGAAGTAGTGGAGATAACGTTTCATTTTGAGAAGGTCGTATCACCGATAGCCCGAGGAGTAGGCGCAAGGTTATTGACTACTGGTGGAACTGTATGAAAGCAATTTTAGATTCATTGGGACCATTTCATTTTCAAAATGGGTATAGCTAGTAAGTAAGGTATATCGTGGTAATGGGGAGAAGATATTACTTAATAGTAGAGTTGGGTGAAAGAACCCGTATCTGTTCATAATGGGCAAGGTGCTTAATGAGGTTTTGTGTTGGTAAACCTTATCATTCTTTCTCTGGATGTTTAGAGGTGAGCGGATTATCAGAGTTTGAGATCAGTCAGGAGTTAGAGTTCGATGACTAAAATGAGATAACCACCAACAGTCGTGAGTGACTTTCCCTTGTGTAAAAGTCATAACACCGGGAATAGAGATTCAAAGAACGGACAAGAGTAGTCAGATGTTCTATGGTTTCTCCCAGGATGGGAGTTTTGTGTCTAGATAAATGCGAGGGGTGATGCGTAGTTAGGGGTGGCAATTCGGGTTATTCGTGTCATTTTCGTGTCGCATTGATTTTAGTTTGAGTATATGTTTTGGGTACTCTTAAATCTATACAAGCTAATCGTGTCATGTTCGAGTCATTTCGGGTTATTACCGTAAACGAGTTATCGTGTCAAAAATTGCCATCCCTATGCGTAGTGGGGTGCGAACTCATAATAATATTAAGATAATCCTGCCAATGATATATAGGATATTCTTATTCGAATGTTATTTAGTAAGAGCACAACGTGAGGTACATTTATTGAAGTGTAACCCTATAACTGATAAAGCATTGAGACTGTTCAACAAACTTGTTGTGAAGTGGGGGTTGTAGTGATTGAGCCTTATTTTAACTTTTGTTTTGAGTGCTGGAGGATACCTAATTTTTCCACGTATGCCTTACTTTTTTTAATTTCGGGATGAAATTCCGTTATTAGGGGGAAGTATGCAATACCCCGTATTTTATGGCTTTTAATTATGAGATTTATTAAATTAATTTGGGATAATTAATTGGAAAATTAATTTTGATTTAAATGCTAGCGAGACGAGAGTCAGTATTTGATTATTATAATGTTGTTGATTATTACTGAGTGATTGTGGTAATATGTGATTATTGAACTTATTAAAATTATCGTGAGTTAAAAATACGGCGATTTTGGTAATTAAGTTGGGACGCACGTGTCAGTCGTATCGGGACCCAATTTAATGGATTTAAAAGTATTTTATTTTTATATTATCCGTATGAGCATTTTGAGTGTGCCAACATGTTCGAAAGGTTCGAGATAGTTAGAAAACACTAGTCGGGGATTTAATTTGGGTCCCGGAGTATTTTTAAGCATAACCGACAACCCGTGAGAGTATTTTAGTCATTCCTATTTTTGGGTGTGCCCACGAATTTTAGACAGTTAATATCAGCCAACACTTGCGTCTCGTAGGGTTTCTCAACCAAAAATCATAAAAGTCCATTAGAGTGGAAGAGAAGGATGTTTCCAATGGAGAACCACCACTTAGAGACTTTGCACCACCGTCACCACCACCGGATAGATCAGAAAGCAAGGATCATCCCCATACCGTCTACTTCATCGGATCAGAATCTTCATTACCAGGAAAGTGATTTAACTTGCAATAATTTAGCGCATATATCATCCATGTTAGGTTAGAATTGGAGAATAACCTTGAATAATGAAAATTGAATGGATTTGAAGAATTGAAATCGTAATTTGGGTAGGTCTTGCATGTAGTTTAACGTTGGAGATAATATCATCCACGAAATTATGATTTATGGGTAGAGAATAATAAATTTATATTGAAGTATATAGTGTTCTTGAGGAAATTTGGAGAAATAGGGTTTTTATGAAAATTGGGTGTTTTAATCCAAGAAACTCATGATCCATAAGGGTTTAATGATTCTAATTCGTTAGAGATGATGTTGATATGTTAATAGGATGATTAGTTAACTTTCTTGGAGGTTTGGGATGTTTTAATGAAGAATTAGAGGTGTAAAAAGTAAGAAACCCGTAACTGTTTAAGAGAAATCTGGGCTGATACCTGCTTGATCGATCGATCGACTCAAGAATGTCGATCGATCGACCCCTTCTGATTTTTGGCAATTGTTTTTCCTTAAGGCTTAATGAAAATCCGAAGGCCGATGATGATTCTTAGGATGTTTAAATTAGTATTGTGTGACTTAGTTAAGGTCAGTAGGGTCTTAGTTGATGCCGGAAAAAATGGTTTACCTTATGGAATTGAATGCTATTGCTTACGAGGGTCTACCGAGTGAGGTACGATTAGAAATCATTCGAATTAAAACTATAATTGGAATTAATGATGATGTAAGGATAAGAACAGTAACGGAGGGACTTTAAGTTACTAAGATAACATTAAAAACTAATAAGAGACTTAGTAACCTTTCGAGATAGGTTTAAGTACTCAAATTGATATGACGAGAGAGTTATCAAGCTAAATATATATTACGTATGATATTCAGGATAAACTTGCTATGTACAAGACTTACTAGATGGAATGTGTGAATACCTATATGGAAATATGATTACTTAGGTTGTGTGAATGCCTAGTGTATGGATTTCTTATGTGTATGACATACCTACCATACTTGCTATCACGGGAGGTTAGTTTTTGGAAAAGGGCCATCTTATCATTGTGTGCTTTCAGGGGGATTTAGATTGGTACATTAAGGACATAGTAATGTGAATGACTTATTTGTGAGTTGATAAGTCAGCTGACCATGGGAGCGTAGGTATGTGCGTAACCCATGGGTATGTGAACTATTTTCGCCTCCAATATGTGTGATTTGTATTTAGACGGTTCCTGACTGATTCGGAACACGTGATCCTTACGTACATGATGTACATGGATTTGAGAGCAGAGTATGTGAGCACCGCAGCATAACTAAGAGTGTTATACTTTTGTACCTGTGACTGGTTCATTGTTGCTTAGTAAATGTGAATAACTAAGATGTTTGAATGGGTTAAGAATGAGAAATTAATTAACACTTGAGATAAGTAATTTAATGAATGCGAATATGGGTTATGAATATAACTTATCTGGATATTAAGAGTAGACATCCTATGGTAGAATGCGAAAGAGGAAGTGGTACAGACTAGTTAGTTAGCGACATAAATATGATGGGTTAAGGGAATACGTAATGCGTGAACATTAGTTGAGAGGTGAGAAACTCATGTGAGAGGATGCAACGAACGTGTTTATAATATGCATTGTTTAATTGTAATATAAACACTTGCTAAACTTTAAAACTATTTTCACCTCGGTCTCTGACCCGTTTTCCTCCAAATTTATTTTGTTTTGTAAAAACATTTTTAGGTGCCTAGTCACAGGGACGCCAAGCATAGGAGTTCCATTCTAATGACGTGTTGTAGCTGATGTGGAAGCTATAGGATCTTGGTATTAGACGCCTTCATATTTATCCTTGGTTCCTTCAGAGTCATTTGTATCAGTTAGGGCATGTCGCCCATTCTTATTTAGAGGGTGTAGTTACAGACTATTATTATTTCGATTATTGGTTTATTTATTCAGACTCTTGTATTGGGTCATTATTTACTCTGGCATTATTATTATTGGAGTGTTTACTCCAGACTCAGTTGATTTCATTTCGTTGGTTATTCATATGAGATTTTTTATGCGATTGATGGTTAATGATTTAATTCTTGGTTATTTGATAACTTAATTAATAAAATTTGTCATCTCTCTTTTAAAATATTAGGTGGCTAGTAATTAATTAAATGTTTTTCGACAGTGATGCTAAGATTGAACCAACTTGATATTGTGTATTAATTTAATAAAGGAGTAGCTACCCGGTATTTAATTAGATGGGGTTTTACACTACCTTCATTGGGTGATAATACCCCATTATTCTCAGAACCACCTATTTCCACTATCATTCAACTCGAATGAGGATTGAAATTGTCGTTCATCTTGGTTATATAACTTCTTGAAAGGTTACCCCTTGAGTGGTGTAGACTTTCTCTGAGCAGGGAAGGTCTGTTATGCTGGTACATGAAGCAACTATTTGAAGACATGTGGATTTACTTTTCATTTGGACTTCAAGGATAGTACTTTAAGAGTTGGAAGTACATACCAATAAATGTTACCCAACAATTATAACACTATTTTCTATTAATGTTGACTTCTAAGTCTTTTGAGGACCTGTAATATTATGTATATATTGATTTAGGTTTAAATGACTAAATTGAGGGGTACGGATATGTTTACATTTGGGTTTTATAAGGCTATCATTTATATATGGTGATGTGAATTTAAATGATTTTGAATTTTAGCTATGAATTAACACTACTATTATCTTAATCCCATCTTTTAATTACTGGTTACGTTTTCATACTACTCTTATTTTTAGATTGAGCTATTTTGCAATGTTGTTACATAATGTGGTTAAAGTATTATTTTTTACACCTTATGGTGATTGAAGAACCCTTATAGTAATATGTTATGTGAATGTTGACAATGATCTCTTAAATAGTTAGATCTTTATGTGCATCTTAGTTGGCGTGAGCTATAGTTGAATTGCCTTAATACTATTATGTTTCAAGTTAAAATAGTATGTTTTGGAAGAAATGACATAACTTTTTAATCGTAAATCAAAATGAGGGAATTCTGGCATTATTGGATTCGTATCGCCCGTGCCTAGATAACGATTTGCTATTCAATGAGTCAAAATCAACTTCAAAGTTAGAAGTTCCGTATTTTCATTGTCGGATCTGGTTCGTGTAGGGTTTTTTCGTCAATTTTTAACCTATTCTGATTGCGTATAGTGGTAGTTGATTTTACTTTGCATATATGTTGGACTATTTATGTCACCCCTTAACCCCATTAGGATATAATTAACTATATAGTTTACAAACCACAATTATAATTTATTTATTATTTAGGTATTACATATTGAAACAACTTCAAGGTTAAAATGCGGAATATTAAAAAAATCCAATCATCTTAAGGAGACATAATTTCAACAGAACTCACATATCATTTAACTTAATTACAACTAGTGCAGTGTATAAAACAAACTAACAAGACCCTACTTATATGTACTCAACCTCCTAGACCTGGCAATGGCAGCTGGAAAACCTGAAAATGTAAACATATAAAACCATGAGTTTAAAAACTCAGTGAATGTACTACATCTCTATATAGTAAAAGTACTATATTAACATCTCAACATATTAATATATACATCTCTGTGCCAAATTAGGCCATATAAATATCCAGAGTTAATAAACCCCACATCTCCTACCCGTAGGCAATAATCATATCCATAGGTTTTAAAAACCTAACATCTCCTAAATTGCATAGCAACTCAACATATCCTGACTTCTATAAAGCCATAACATCTCAACGTCTCTTAGCTTTTAAATAAGCCATAACATCTCAACATCTCTTGGCTTTTAAATAAGCCATAACATCTCAACATCTCATGACTTTTAAATAAGCCATATCATCTCAACATATAATACATATACGTCATATCCAAAATCAACTCAGTAAGTACACTCATATTGGGTTGTCAACTATGTATTCACGTTTCCCTCTAGTGGAGCTGAACTTGGTTGATTTGCCCTTACACCTGTTAATCCAACTAAATTACGACTGAATCTCTATCATAAGTATTATCTTACTATAATTATGTACTTTCACTGACTACACAACCACAATATGATTCCACTTAAGTAGAATCCCAAGAAACATGAGTAAAGTCGAAACAATGGTATATATGTTGATAGAGTTATGAACATTCAATCGTAGAACATACCTCATCAGAAATTTAAAACTAAAACCAAGTAACTATTAAATCATACTTCTCAATGTATATACACATGAAACATGTACTCAAAATACTCTTTGGAAAGAACAAATAAAAACATTATTTCATGGAGTATCCAATATGACCTCAAATTATTGTCCTCCATACTTAACCATCCCATATTCATAAATAGTACACATACAGGTGCCCAAGATTATCAATATGAAAACATATCTTAATATACTTTCCGCTACAAGTGAAGGTGTAATTTTTCAAGCTTCCTAGGGCAAGTTATGTCCATTTCTTTACAACACAAGAAATCTGCCCTACAAACTCCTCTATTGTTCCTTCGACTTCCAATAATTTTCATAATTTTTACACCACATAAATTTCCATGATTTTTGACACACTTTCAATAGACATACTGAATAGTACATAATTAAAGTTTCATAATATTTGGACTTCATTTTCTATCTCAAAAGCTTGACCAAACTAAAGGCATACCGAAATGAAATATACAAATAGCAACTATATACCAACTTGCAACCATCACTAAAGCCTAACCATAACGAGTTAAATTCTAATTTTCGGATATTATATGAATATATGAGTCTATTCTCATATCCAATTGTAATTTCTGAATTCCAGTAAGCACACAAAGAGATATGTAAGTTTGAATACCAAGGGTTTCAATACAAAGAAATATGACATATAACACCACTTATCTCACATATGAACCAATACATATTATCACAAAGGAGGATGGAATTTGGATCAACAATTCACGATTTATATACTTTGAAATAATTATAATAGAAGATTAAAACAATATTAACACATAATATTACCTTGGAAACACCTTAAGGATTTTCTTAGAATTGTTTTCCTAGATTTTCCTTGTAACCCTTTCTTCCTTAACTTCTACCTCTCTTTCCTCAAGCTAATAACACCTCAAACTGAACCTAGGGACTTATTTTCTGAAGAAATAAGGTTAAGGGATAGTTTTAAGTCGGCCAAGGCTGCCTCCCAATCCATCCAATCAAATTAAAACATTTGGTTTAATAAAAGACAATTTACCACTTAAGGGAATTGCCAGGTTTGCCCCTTGTTCGTAATTTCGGCCTAACTTCTTACTCGAACATCCGTTTGATGCACCGTTTATTGTTTTACAACCCTAAATCACATGCCTACAACTATGTAGTTTTCACATCAAGTCAATTGTAATGTTACAAGGGTCAAAACTAGTCTTAAACAGGAACATTTCTATCGAAAATAACCAAATCTTGTGTTTTTAAATAATTCGACATTTCATGATTTATGAAAGTAGAATTGTACTAACCATAATCACTTAACATTAGATATACTAATAAAAAATTATTCATATCACATAGGATAAGTGTGATTTAAATATAATTTATCATAATTATATACGGGTTGTCACAACCTCTCCCCCTTAGAAAATTTCGTCCCCGAAATTTAATACGAATGTCACTTACCAAAAAAATTGTTTCTTAATGCTATCCTCCATTTCACAAGTTGCTTCCTTAATTGCATGGCTCATCCACATAACTTTAACTAAGGGAATAACTTTATTCCTCAATACTTGCTCCTTACGATCAAGAATTTCCATCGGTTCCTCGAGGTATGACAAGTCTTCTTTCAGTTCAATAGTTTGGGTTTTCAGTTGATGAGATGGATCTGCCAAATACTTATGAAGCATCGATACGTGGAACACATCATGCAAACGAGATAACTCTGGAGGTAATTCCAATCTATATGCCAGGGTCCCAATTTTTTCCAACACTTCATACGGTCCAATGTATCTTGGACTTAGTTTCCCCTTCTTTCCAAATCTCATAATGCCTTTCCGTGGTGAAATACATAGGAATAAAAAATCCCCCTTCTGAAATTCCAATGGATACTTCCTCTTATCTGCATAAAATTTATGCCTTCTTTGCGCTATCTTTATCCGTTCCCGAATCATTTTGATCTTTTTAGTTGTCTTATCTATCAATTCTGGACCCAAAACTTTCCTTTCACCCACTTCATCCCAACATAATGGTGTTCTACATCTCCTCCATATAAATCTTCATAAGGAGCCATACCAATGGTGGACTGATAACTATTATTATACGCAAATTTCATCAATGGAAAATAATCATCCCAACTACCTTTGAAGTCAAATACACAGGCTCATAACATGTCTTCTAATATTTGAATTGTTCTTTCTGATTGCCCATCGGTTTGTGGATGAAATGCAGTACTGAACTTCAAACTTGTGCCTAGGGAATTCTATAAACGAGGCCAAAACTTAGAAATGAAAGTTGGATCTCTATCTGATACTATTGACACCAGTGCTCCATGTAAATGGATAATCTCATCAACGTACATACGTGCATATTTTTCAACAGTGTAGGTCATCTTAACTGGAAGAAAATGAGTTGACTTTGTCAATTGATCTACAATCACCCAAATAGAATCGTGCCCCTTTGGTGATCGTGGCAATCCTACAACAAAATCCATCGTTATATGCTCCCACTTCCATTCCAGAATAGGCAATGACTACAATAATCCTGCCGACTTCTGATGCTCTGCTTTCACTTGTTGACATACTAAACATTTAGCTAAAAATTCGGCAATCTCACGTTTCATATTGTTCCACCAGTAATACTCTTTCAAATCTCTGTACATTTTGGTACCTCCCGGATGCATAGAATAAATAGAACTATGTGCCTCTTCTAATATATCCTTCTTTAAGGACAGATCATTCGGTACACAAATTCTGTTTTTATAACACAATGACTCATCCTTCTTAATTTCAAAGTCACTCTCTTTACCATCCAGGATTTCCCGTTTCTTCTTTTCAAGGAATGGATCACTTACTTGCAAATTTCGTATGTGTTCTATCAGTAAAGGTCTCACTATAACGTGTGAAAATAATGCCCCCATTTTAGATAAGTTCAACTCAACTCCCATCAGTCTTAATTCCATAATATTGCCAACCTGTGCACATTGAATACAAGATAACCTCCCCAATAACTTTTGACTCAGAGCATCTGCAACAACATTGGCCCTCCCAGGATGATGGTGAATGGTACAATCATAATCTTTAATTAACTCCATCCAACGTCTTTGTCTCAAATTCAAGTCTCTCTGTGTAAATAAATACTTCAAACTTTGATGGTCAGTGAAAATTTCACCCGTCTCTCCATACAAATGATGTCTCCATAATTTCAAGGCAAAAATAATAGCCGCAAGTTCTCAATCGTGCGTAGGATAATTACGTTCATGTGTCTTTAACTGTCTAGATGCATAAGAAATTACCTTTCCATGTTGCATGAAAACACAACCCAGACCTTGATGTGAAGCGTTAGTATAAATCATAAAACCTTCTCCACTGGATGGAACAGTGAGAACTGGAGCTGATACTAGCCTATTTTTTAACTTTTCAAAGCTGTGCTGACATTCATCACTCCACACAAATTTAACTTCCTTTCGGGTCAATTTAGTCAACGGCAAGGCTATAGATGAAAACCCCTTTATGAATCTTCTATAATATCCAGCCAATCCTAAGAAACTCCTTATCTCCGTTACATTCCTCGGTCTTTCCCATTGCATAATTGCCTCTACCTTCTTAGGGTCAACATAAATTCCATCTCCTGAAACAACATGCCCCAGAAATACTACACGATTTAACCAAAACTCACATTTGCTTAACTTCGCAAACAATTGACTATATCGCAAAACTTGCAATACAACTCTTAGATGCTTCTCATTTTCCTCTTGGCTAGGTGAGTATATCAAAACATCATCGATAAAGACAATCACGAACGAATCTATGAAAGGATGAAATACTCGATTCATTAAATCCATAAACACTGCAGGAGCATTTGTTAACCCAAATCGCATTACCAAAAATTTATAATGACCATAGCGAGAACGAAAAGTTGTCTTAGAAATGTCATAATCTTTTACCCTTAATTGATGATAACCCGATCTCAAATCAATTTTTTAAAACACTTTAGCACCCTGTAATTGATCAAACAAATCATCAATACGAGGCAATGGATATTTATTTCGAATAGTCACCTTGTTCAACTGTTGATAATCAATGCAGAGTCGCATGGTGCCATCTTTCTTCTTCATAAATAATACTGGAGCGCCCCATGGTGATACACTGGTTCTAATAAAACCTCTATCTAGCAAATCTTGCAGTTGAACTCTTAACTCCTTTATTTCCAAAGGTGTCATTCTATATGGAGAAATAAAAACTGGAGATGTACCAGGCACTAAATCGATAGTAAACTCTACCTCTCAGCTAGGTGGCAATCCTGGTAATTCATCTGGGAACACATCTGCAAAATCCTTAATGACTGGGATATCTTCTAATTTTTGCAATTTCCTGTTTGTCTCCACAATATATGCTAAAAAGTCTTGACAACCCTTATTTAACAATTTCCTCGCCCGAAGGGCTGAAATAAGACAGTTCGAAACCACATTTCTTTCCCCAGTAAATTTTAATTCTCCCCCTCCCCCCGACATATTAATTGTAACCTCCTTACGAAAATAGTCAATTGATGCATGGTAGGAAGATAACCAGTCCATACCCAAGATAATATCAAAATCTCGAATATCTAGTGGAATTAAATCAATGGTCCACTCCCTCTCCCCCATAAACAATACACAATTTTTATACACAAGCTCCACTAACATCACATCCCCCATAAGTGTAGAAATATATAAACCACAATCTAGATAAGAACATGGTCTACCCAAATGCATGGTAAATGATAGTGCTACAAATGAATGAGTAGAACCTGGATCAATAAGTACGTAAGCATATTTGTTCATGACAGAAAATGTACCTGTCACCACCTCTAGAGTAGCCTGAGCATCCTGTAAAGTCATAGCAAATATCCTTCCTGGAGCCCTGGATCCACTAGCCTATCCTCTACCTCATCCTCTCCATGTGCCTCCAGGTGATGAGCCTCGACTAGTAGTAGCTGATTGAATCCCTCCCAGTAGCATAGGACGGTTCTTTTTGGTATGACCAATTTGATGGCAGTGATAACACTCTACTCCCTTTAACTTGGGACAATCTGGACTAATATGGCCCTCAACTTTGCAAAAATAGCATGTAACAGGCTTGGCCTACCTATTGTCATTCTCCTACTGTCTATTCTGTTGGACCATCTATCCTGCACCCCTAAAACTACTTGGTGTCGTATTCTGAACATAATTTCCAGTCCCTCTACCGCGCTAAAGTCTTTGACTCCCTTATTTTGAGTATTCTGCATTGCCTTCCTTTTGCTGAGATGGATCAAATCTACTCCTCTTTCCCCTTTGTTCCTTATTCTTTATTACATCATTAACATCTTCCTCAACCATCATAGCGTTGTTAACTAAGGAAGAATAATCTACCATCTCAAGTGCAGTGAGTCTAGACTTGATAACCAAATTCAACCCATCCTGAAATCTAGTGCATTTATCCTCCTCATCACGTAAGAAATGTAATGAAAATCGAGACAAAGATGTGAATTTAGTTTCATACTCCCTGACCGACATATTCCCCTGACTCAATGATAAAAATTCTCTATCTTTTTGCTTCCGATACATGCGAGGAAAATACTTTTCATATAAGACTTTAATAAAGGAATCCCAAGTAATTACCTCACCTCCCTTCGGAGTAAGCAATAAATGTTTGGAAGACTCCCAACAATATTTATCTTCTCCCTTTAACATGAAAGTAGCCAAAATTACCTTCTTCGCGCCAGGTACATTCATCACCCCGAAGATAGTTTCTGTGTCTCTGACCCAAGCGTCAACTTCTAAAGGATCTACAGAACCTGAGAATGCTGGGGGGTTCAATTTGATAAACTTCTCGTACAGAGTATTCTTCTCCTCTCGTTGTAATTCCCTTTCTCTTCTTGCCAAAGTTTTCTCCTCCAAGTACTTGGCTTGTTGTTCTTCTATTTGCATCATAAACATGTTTTGTTGTTCTGCCATTAAAGTCATGGCACGAGCCATTTTCTGCATATCTCTAAGTTGTTCAGGAGCCCCCTCTACATTACTTGGATTTTATTGGTTTACTGTATTTGATGACTCCTCATCCACCCTCTTAGGAACATTTTCTCCTTCCATAGCTTACTATCTGTCATAAACCACAATTATAGAAACAAGAATACAACATTTATATCTAACATAATGGTTAGTATTTCTCACAAATTAATATAAATGACCCACGCAACGCTATTTCTGCCACTGCCATATCTAGACTCTCTAACCCCAGAATATAAAAACCTAAAGCTCTGATACCAAGTTGTCACCCCCTAACCCCATTAGGATATAATTAACTAAATAGTTTACAAACCACAATTATAATTTATTTATTATTTAGGTATTACATATTGAAACAACTTCAAGGTTAAAATGCGGAATATTAAAAAAAAATCCAATCGTTTTAAGGAGACATAATTTCAACAGAACTCACATATCATTTAACTTAATTACAAATAGTGCAGTGTATAAAACAAACTAACAAGACCCTACTTCTATGTACTCAACCTCCTAGACCTGGCAGTGGCAGCTGGAAAACCTGAAAATGTAAATATATAAAACCATGAGTTTAAAAACTCAGTGAATATACTACATCTCTATATAGTAAAAGTACTATATTAACATCTCGATATATTAATATATACATCTCTATGACAAATTAGGCCATATACATATCCAGAGTTAATAAACCCCACATCTCCTGCCCGTAGGCAATAATCATATCCATAGGTTTTAAAAATCTAACATCTCCTGAATTGCATAGCAACTCAACATATCCTGACTTTTATAAAGCCATAACATCTCAGCATCTCTTGGCTTTTAAATAAGCCATAAAATCTCAACATCTCATGACTTTTAAATAAACCATATCATCTCAACATATAATACATATACATCATATCCAAAATCAACTCAGTAAGTACACTCACATTGGGTTGTTAACTATGTATTCACGTTTCCCTCTGGTGGAGCTGAACTTGGTTGATTTGCCCTTAAAACCTGTTAATCCAACTAAATCAGTACTTAATCTCTATCATAAGTATTATATTACTATAATTATGTACGTTCACTGACTACACAACCACAATATGATTCCACTTAAGTAGAATCCCAAGAAACATGAGTAAAGTCGAAACAATGGTGTATATGTTGATAGAGTTATGAACATTCAATCGTAGAACATACCTCATAAGAAATTTACAACTAAAACCAAGTAACTATTAAAGCATACTTCTCAATTTATATACACATGAAACATGTACTCAAAATACTCTTTGGAAAGAGCAGATAAAAACATGCTTTCATGGAGTATCCAATATGGCCTCAAATTATTGTCCTCCATACTTAACCATCCCATATTAATAAATAGTACACATACAGGTATCCAAGCTTATCAATCTGAAAACATATCTTAATATACTTTCCGTTACAAGTGACGGTGTAATTTTTCAAGCTTCCTAGGGCAAGTTATGTCCATTTCTTTACAACACAAGAAATCTTCCCTACAAACTCCTCTATTGTTCCTTCGACTTCCAAGAATTTTCATAAGTTTTCTACAGCAAAAATTTCCATGATTTTCAACACACTTTCATTATACATACTGAATAGTACAGAATTAAAGTTTCATAATATTTGGACTTCATTTTCTATCTCAAAAGCTTGACCAAACTCAGGGCATACCGAAATGAAATATACAAACAGCAACTATATACCAACTTTCAACAATCACTAAAGCCTAACCATAACGAGTTAAATTCTAATTTTCGGATATGATATGAATATATGAATCTATTTTCATATCCAAATGGAATTTATGAATTCCAGTAAGCACACAATGAGATATGCAAGTTTGAATACAAAGGGTTTTAATACAAAGAAATATGACCTATAACACCACTTATCTCACATATGAACCAATACATATTATCACAAAGGAGGATGGAATTTGGATCAATACTTCATGATTTATATACTTTGAAATAATTATAATAGAAGATTGGAACAATATTAACACATAATATTACCTTGGAAACACCTTAAGGATTTTCTTGGAATTGTTTTCCTAGATTTTCCTTGTAACCCTTTCTTCCTTAACTTCTACCTCTCTTTCCTCAAGATAATAACACCTAAAACTGAACCTAGGGACTTATTTGCTGAAGAAATAAGGTTAAGGGAGAGTTTTAAGTCGGCCAAGGCTGCCTCCCAATCCATCCAATCAAATTAAAACATTTGGTTTAATAAAAGACAATTTACCACTTAAGGGAATTCACAGGTTTGCCCCTTGTTCGTAATTTCGGCCTAACATCTTACCCGAACATCTGTTTGATGCACCGTTTGTTGTGTTACAACCCTAACTCACATGTCTACAACTATGTAGTTTTCACCTCAAGTCAATTGTAATGTTACAAGGGTCAAAAATAGTCTTAAACAGGAACATTTCTATCGAAAATAACCAAATCTTGTGTTTGTAAATAATTCAACATTTCATGATTTATGAAAGTAGAATTATACTAACCATAATCACTTAATATTAGATATACTAATAACACATTATTCATATCACATAGGATAAGTATGATTTAAATATAATTTATCATAATTATATACGGGTTGTCACAACTTATTATTTGTTAAACTAGGTGGACAGTCCTATAAATAAAGTATATTATGTTTAATTTTTTTAAATTACGCTTTGTTATGTCGGGGAACGAAATTTTTGTCGTTTGGCAATTACATACTTTGGAAATTTTAATCATTTTTCGATAAAGTGTTTTGAAAAAAAAATTCGTGCCTTCAGGCACGGTCATTCCTCTAGTATATATATATATATATATATATATGTGTGTGTGTGTGTGTGTGTGTGTGTGTGTGTGTGTGTGTGTGTGTGTGTGTGTGTGTGTGATGGGAAGATGTTTTTGACTTGGGTTTACGAAATTCTTAGGTGTTATAGTTTTTTTGTTTTTTAAGGATATGGTTTTTATAGGGGGCTGTCTGCGTTATGGATCCCTGTTATTTTAGTTTGGTTATTTCAAAACTTTGTGATACAAGTTACTTAATAAGTGTTGAGGAATATTTGGTGGAATTTAATTGACAAATGCACGACAATGAAATATACCAGTACTTTAACAACAATTGAACTTCTCAGAGAGTCCAGTGTGAGTTGAATATTGTCTATCAAATAACCTATAGAGAGTAGAGGAATAATATCATATGTACATCAAACAAAAAAAAATTGCTTCTGGAATAAAGTTTTCTCGGAATGCATTACGTAATTTTGGGATATCGTTCTTCTCAAATTGATTTTAGTCTATTTTCATTTATATTATTTTTTTCATGCTTTTTGTTAAATAACCTTGAAAATAATTGATGGTTAAAGTCGTATATGCCATCGTCATAGAGCGCATCATATACATTGTTTTATTGTTGCATATTAATAAAAACAGTTCTAAAATTATCTCCATATTTATTTAATATCCACGCAATGTGAAATTAGTACGATGTTGATGGGGTTGAAAATGGAAGAAAGCAGTTATCGATATCATTTTCCTTAATTCTTTACATTAGCTGACATTGATCTTTTACAATGTCTAACATTTCCTTGGTTCATTATAATAGCAACTAACATTTCCTTGGTTCATTACAACGGCTAATATTTTACCTTTGAACTTATTTTTTTAATTTTTTTTAGAATTTGGATTTATGTTTTGTGATTTAGTCAATATTTGTGCTCTATCTTTTTTTACTAGAGGGTAATACTCGCTAAGAATAAAATAAAATAATGTCTACTCTTGATGCTTAGATATACTCCCAACACACTCAGGCTTCCTTTTGGTACTAATGGGTTAAGTGCAGTTATTTTCTCCCACACTATGAAGTGTTTACACTTCGCTTGAAATTCAGTTGGTTATACAGTTATACTTTACTTACCTTTTGGGAGCTTCAACATAAATTTCATCACTTGAAATTGGTTGCGTATATTTGACCCGACTTTCTAATATTTTTATTGTTGTGGTTTGAATTAACCGTGTCAAATTTCTTATTCAACTATGTGTTTTAAATTTTAGTGGCTTGAAATTTTTGGGAAAGATGCATTGGTGTATCATAGGCTTGGTATAACTAAGGTTTGATGTGAGAAATTAAGTTTGTGTATTGGTCTTTTTTCCATGTATTTAGTCAAATCGATGACGATGTCTATAGGATGTCCAAGATGGACTATTAGTATTGTTGTTGTTAGGGTATTTATTATTTCTTGAGTAGGGTGCATAATCCTATGAACAAGGAAAATTATGTCCAAATTTTCTAAATTGTTTATAATTATTTGTGTTATAAAAAAACCTTTTGGCTTAAATTATACATGGTTCAATATTGTGGAATTTTTTGTGCGTGCCTTCAGGTACGAGCATTCAGCTAGTGTGTGTGTGTGTGTGTGTGTGTATATATATATATATATTGTGTGTGTGTGTGTGTGATTAAAGAGTTGTGTTATATAATTCGGTGAGAAACTGTTAAGGATGCCATTAGGGATTTTCTTCCATTGTGGAAAAGGAAATCATCAATGGGAGGGTTCGTCGATCTTGAGATTGGACATGTTGTTATGATTGGAGTGAAGATTAAGTCCTATTCAGTGAGGGAGAAGTCGTGGAGGACACCAGGAGAGATGGGGATGATAAGGGGGACGAGACGACCGTGGGATTTTTTCAGATGAGGGATGGTTTACTTTTTAGAAATGGGAATTCTAGGGTGGACATAAATTTTTGTCCGAGAAAAAAATGTGGTGATAAATATGAGAGGTTGTGTTGTTTTAAAATAAATTAAAATACATTTTGCGACCTAATTTTGATGAAGCTGGAGGCGTATATAATTTTGGGACATGAAAAATATGTCACCGAGGGTAAAGAGTAATTTCGCGACATCAGATTCATCTCACCAAAAGTGGGATACCAAATTCAAGACATACATTGGATGTCATGGAATATAAATGATATTAGCGGGGGAAAGTTTGTGTTACCAAAAGTATGCGATTTGGATACAAAAAAGGGCTGATGTTGCGAAAACATGTCGGGAAATTTAATTTTTCTTATAGTGATAGAACTTCACCACATTCGTTACTAGTCATGTTACCACATCAAGTACATCTCATGCCAATGAGGAGATTTTTAAATATGATGACGTCGACAGTGAGTTGAACCATTCTGTAGAGAGTGAGGGAGATGATGTTTTGAGTGATGGAGAACGTGGGCTCCAACACACCTACGCCAAAATTTAAACTGATCATTTAAAACCAACAAGAAAAATAAGAATTTAGCGCTTGGCCTATTATCACTAAAGAAGAGTTGAAGGAGTCGAGAGAGAGTGACACCTCAATGACGATTTTTTTGAGTGAGAAAGTTATTTTGGTGGAGAAGGAAGAGAGTGATTTGACCAATAAAATGGTTAGTCTTACGAGAGATCTTCAAACTTCATTGTATACTTATGAGAAACGTGAATCCCATATTTTCCAACATGAGAAAGATCTCTATTAGGCTAGGAAGGTTAAGGTCACTTTGAGGACACATCTAAAAAGGTTGAAAAGATGTTCCTCGGTCCCGTGTTAGGTTTTAATGAGATGCAATAGATAGGTTACGACAGTGCATCCTCTTCCAAAATTTCACCAACTCGATTCCTGAGTTTACGATGGATTCATATGGGCCTCGATCTAAATCACTAAGGAGAGCTCGTCCTAGATGTTTTAACCAAGATGAACCCAAACCTATCTATGTTCGTTCACATTGCAAATAAAGAGGTCACTTTGGTGAGTTTTATTTTATGCTAGGGAGAATTTCTCACACACGCATTCCCGCACATGCTCCCACATGTGTTCACACACATGCTCCCACACAAGTTCATACACATGCTCTAATAGGTAAGATTTGTCAATGTTTGATGAAATAATTTCAAAGGATTTCTACTCCTTTTGAGAACACCTCCCGGACTAACGATTGAGGTCAATACTTGTATCTAGTATATGGTGATTATCTTCTCAATATATTTTGTCCATATTACCAGATTGTATTTCTATGTTTATAGTTTGAAAAAATCCAAAAATATTTTCTCTTCTTTTAGAAAAAGTTGAAAACATTTGCAAAAAGATTTTATTTTCGATAAAAAAAATTTAAAATTCACAAATATTTTTGTATTTGGTTTTACACCATATATGGATGTTCATTTAAGATATTCGAATCACAACTATACTCCATCTATTTATGTGACATATTGATGGTGTTTTAATAGATGACTTTGTTGATTCCATTTCATTGTTCATGGATGATCATTGTTGATGTCTACCAAATGGTTTTCTTCATGTAAGACTTTTTATCACCTTTGTTGCATAAATGCACAGACTTTTTGAACATTGTACTTCTTGTCATATTTCGAATAGGGTGTTCTCATATCAATAGTGTTTAATAACAAATTAAATGTTTTAGAAATAAATCGTGTTTGAAACAACCATTGGCCAGATTTATTTCTCGATTTTTTTATTTTACATAATGGAAAGGGGTTACGAAAGAGAAAATTATCTTTGCATTAAAGTCCACCATTGTCAAGAACCTAATATATATATATATATATATATATATATCCGCACACAAAAATACAAGTGCCAAGGCCATTATAATTTCATTCATAGTGTGACCATCCCTTTGATTTTCCTCCGTCTCGGGGTCAGGGCTCGCGTGCGTGTGGTTAGAGAGGGAGAGAAGGTCGAGCTCCATTTCTCTAGGAACACTTCGGCCGTCATAAATGTGGAATGATGTAAAGAGATGGAGTCGCCAGCCTATTTTGCAAAAAAAGGAAAAATAACATTTTGTTGCCTCGAGAGAGTGACATCAAAGATAAACTGACGCTTACGAAACCTATAGTTCAAAGGTTCGGGAGCTATATTACAAAATGGGAAGGTGTTAGAGACCCATCTCCCCCTTTTGGTCTCTCATGGGCTTATGTTACTTTTTTTCTTAATTTGTCTGTGAAGTATGTGCGCTCGTATATATAAATGGAGATCTGAATTGCTCGACTCATATCATGAAAAATATAGAGTGAGGTCTTCCAAAGCAATGTTCCTAAAATAATAATTAGAAAATATAATGAGCACACTTACTGAGGTATTAATTGTTATAATGAAATGATAATATGTGTTGAATAAGACGCAAGCGTGAATCGTTGCATGATATTATATGAATAATATATAGATAAAATAAAAAGGATGAAAATAGGAAAATTGGAAAATTGGACACGAGTCTCTTGTTTTAGCCCGAAATGCCTACGTAGCCTGTAAATGCATCAAAATCCACGTACTCGGCACAAGGGTGGAGTTTATCCTATATATTCAAACAGAATTTTATTATATATGTGTGTGTAGAAAAGATATTTTTAGTTTTGAGAAAATGTGATGAAAAATCCCGTCGAAATTTTGTAAGTGTAACCCTCTTTTTCTTTGTTTTTTTTATAGGAAATGAATTATATGCAATATAACTAATAAAGGATAAAGTATTAATGTGTATGATCTAAAGTAAGAACTAAATTGAGAATTTATATAAATAATGCGAAAATAAAGAAATCTAAAGAGAGATTCATATTTGGAGCTTCTTTGGAGACTTTAAGCTTGATCTAGATCCTTGATGAACTTCCTTGCAAGTTGGGATGAATATTTGATGGGAGAGGAAGATATTTTTGATAAATTGGGTATGAGACTGAAAGGTGGAAAATGAATTTCCCATAATAAAACTTCGTTCCTTACAGAAGAATGTTGTTGAGATCACTGATATTGTTGGATCTGAGGTGAGACCTAAAAGTGAGCTCATGCCCTCCTTCTATAAGGTATGGGGAGTTACGATCAGCATATCCTTATCCCTTCTAATCGAAAGGAGACCCTAGACACACTGTCGATAGGCAGGAAAATGGATCTACCAATCGGTAGTCTTATGCAGATTTTTTCAAAAAAATGGTTGTAGATTGCAAGAGTCCTTTGGGCCTATCCCGAGTTTGGGAGTTTACTTTAGGTCAAACGGGTCTTAGAAGCACCTGTTAGTCTTTTGGATGTGAGATCCTTCGAAGGTAATGGATCATTCCTTCAAAACATAAGTCCAAATTACAGATGACGCTGACCGTTGGAAAATTTGTGTGATGCATTTTGATGTTCCAAAGAGCTTTGCTTGGTTCAGAGAGTTGACTTTGGTCAACCGTGGCCTAGAAGCATCCAGTGATCTTTCATAGTAAAATGGGTCATTCGTATGTGCTGTAAAGATGATTCATGCATGAGGTGGACCATTAGAAATGTTATTTAGTGAAATTTGAATATTCATTCAGTTTTACTCGAGCTGAAGAGTTGACCTTGGTTAAACGAAGCCTGGGAGTGTCTGATGGCCTCAAGATTAGTTTTTGGGGAAAATGGATCATTGATTCGAACAGTTATGCCATTTTATTTACATAGTAGATCGTTGGAATGGAGTTTCAATGCCCTTCAAACATTCATTGATCTTTCACTATGACGATGGAGTTAATTGGAGTCAAATTGGGGCCTAGGAGCGCCCGATGACCTCTAGATCGGTTTTTGGTAGTAAAATGGGTCATTTGTCCAAATAATTTTGTCGATTTGTGCACGAAGTGGACCATTGGAAAGGGTATTCAGATTCCTTCGAATATTCATTGAGCTTTCTCTCTGACAAAGGAGTTGATCGGAGTCAAACAGAGCTCAAGGGCGCCCGATGGCCTCTAGATCGGTACTAAAAGTATGACCTAGGGTTTTCATCAAATGGAGGGATGATAGGGACATAAGGAGAGACTTAGGGGTATCCTGGAATGTTGTGTCTACGGATCCCCTCAACGGGTGAGTTTTGAATTAGTGAAAGTTGTTGAATTGACAACACATGATGTTTTAGGAAAAAGGATAATTTTATGAACATGAAGGGAAAATGATGATTGATTCAGAGGGTCGAGGTCAATTTTGATGACCTAATGTAATGATAGGGATAACTGATTATGTGGTTCGAGGTTAATTATGAGGACCGAAGATGGGAGAGACCAATTTTGAGGGTCGAGGTCTATTCTGAGGACCTTAAGTTGGAGCAACCAATTTTGAGAGTCAAGGTCAATTCTAAGGACCTTAAGTTGGAGCGACCAATTCTAAGGGGAGGTCAAATAATAGGAACTTAAGTTGGAGTGACCTATTCCGAGGGTCGAGGTTAATTCTGAGGACCTTACGTTGAAGTGACCAATTTTGACGGTCTAAGTCAATTCTAAGGACCTTAGGTTGGATCGACCAATTCTGAGGGTCAAGGTCAATTCTCAAGACCTTAAGTGGGAGCGACCAATTCTGAGGATCTTATATGGTACCAACCAATTTTGAGGGTCGAGGTCAATTCTGAGGACTTTAAGTTGGAGTGACCAATTTTGAGGGTCGATGTTAATTCTGAGGACCTTAAGTTGGAGCGATAAATTCTAAGGTTAGAGGTCAATTCTGAGGACCTTAAGTCGGAGTGACTAATTTTGAGGGTCGAGGTCAATTATGAGGAACTTAAGTTGGGGTGACCAATTCTGAGGGTCGAGGTCAATTATGAGGACCTTAGTGGAGAGCGTGGGGAAGAGATCTCGCGGGGACTTTTGAATTTTCCTTTTTTTGTAGGCTTTATTAGGGAAGATACATCTGTCCGAAGATTATGCCTTTTTGATAAGAGTTGAAAATATTAGTCTGGAAATTCCACTTGTGGAATAATTTAATGACATGAGGTTTTAGGATTGCGCTGGGGAATGTGTTGCTTGGGAGACATGTCCGGTTAGGGCTTCTAACTCTACTCGAGGGAATTTGTAATTTTGGGGGGAAAAAGTTTTATTCAGGAACTCTTATTGGGAAATGGATAGGATATTATGTAGCCCTGCTGGGGAAGCGTTTGATTTCTGTTAAAGATGAGATTTTTGGGATTTCGCTGAGCAGTAGTAATTGGCATTGCTGGTGCACTGGTTTTTAGGGTTTAAGCTGGGGAAAAATGTGGTATTAATCCGAGTGGGAATTTGTGATCTTAAAAAATGATTTCTCTTGATGAATAAATGTTCCAATATTTATTTGGCAATTTTAAGAATTTTTTGGAATTTTCTCGCATTTATTTTAGGATTTTTTATGAAATTTCAGGGGTTTGCCGACCGACATGTTGTAGGGGTTGCCAGACGGCAGTGTCACAGTCTTTTGGACTACCTATGAAGGGTAAGGGATAGTGTCTATCGTCGGGTGTTAGGGGATTTCCAATCGGCATACCTTTCTCTTGCTATAAAAAGGGGCGAAATCTCTTCATTTTTCACAACTTCTAGCTTTCCTATCTTCTGTTTCTCTCTTATCCGATATTCTCATACATTCTTACCTCGTTTTAGATTAGAAAAAGGCATATTTCTCAAGCAGGGATATCGATATGGCGTGGCTAGGTGTTGACGATTGGGCGAACATGGAGTGGCTGTCCAGGGTGCTCTTAGCGTTGGGCAACGAGAATGCTTTTAAATTATTCGATCCTAGTGTAGACGATCATACTCTTCTGTGCAGGCCTTCGAACCGTCGGCCATCTAAGGTGAGGAATCTTGAGGTTTATGTGAGTATATCTTGACTTTGGGCATTCCTTTTCACATTTTTTTTGCATTTTCTTATTTCTTTAAATTTTGACAAAAGGTTTGTCTTTTGTTTTGACATGCTAACATTATTGGGACACCATCCCGTGGTGGTGCATTGTGTGGTTTCCTTCTACGGGTTTTGGTAGTTTGGCATCTGCGTTGGATGAGGCATCTGTCACACCCCGCTTAATTCTGGTGTCGGCCACCAACAAAACTAAGTCGAGCGGGAGTCAATAAAATACCATGCTTAGCATGAGACAAATATGAGAAATAAATAAATCAATCCTCAAGATAAATAATTTAATCAAACTCAATTGATAACAACAAATTAACGATAAAAGTTCCATCATGTGCTAAACTCCAAAAAATAAACTAATCTCTGTAGTGGGGGCTTGAAAGTAATCCTGAGATTATGGATAATTCCCCCATTAGCAATAGTGTTCGGGATTTAGAAACTGAGGCAGCTTAGCGTGGCAACTCTGCATGGTAACTGAGCGAGACAGCTTAGCGTGGAAATTCATACTTTAGCTTATTATGTTAATCATATTGTATCTTTTTTTATATTCACTGTAAGCTATAACGGATATAATGATGTAACAAGAATAATAATGAATTTTAGTGTGAGGTCAAACGGTACTCGCGAGAGACCAGGCTTGGCAGGGCCTGGGAGAGATTTCATGCTCTATCGAATGACCTCATCGTGGGAACTTTAGAGGGACTTGTTTTGGAGGATTGAGAAGTGAGGCACCATTGGGGCTTGTTCGACAATATTAGATACACCTAGTAAAACACTGAAGAACCCTGACTGTGGAACCTCGGGAGGGGTAGCTTGGAGTTCCATCGGGTGTTGAGTTGTGAACCAAACAGCCCTCTACTTAATGTCACATTTACCGTAGGTGATGTCACTAGCCAGCTAAACAATGTCAGACACGCACTTGAGTAAACCACCGTGGTATTTGGGGCTATCAAGAAGTTGGTGAGCCACCTCTACGACAACAGTCCCCTGACACATTGTGGTTAGGAAAAAGGCATGTCTCGGCATTTAATGTTTATGACGTGGAGACAACTAGTGCATCAGGTATTTAATGTTTGTGACATAAAGTATGAGGGAGGTCTTTCATAGGCATTGATGACTGAGTTGCCTCAGGGGTGGTGTGGGGGGCTATTGAAGGACCCCAACCACCTTTGAGGAAGGGGGATCTTTCTTGAGAGTTCAAAAGTTATTGCTAGAGATAATATACATCAGAGAGAGTTATTACAAACCAGGGTTTTTCTTACTCACCCACAATTGTCATTTATTACGAAGATTTTAATATTTAATAGAGATTCTTGAGGGGGTTAGTGTGTTTTGGCATCCTGCCAAGGTGTATCTAGGGTGGTAACTTCTCTCTCCCTCTAGCTAAGTTACTTCTAAGTTCATTACTATTTTATGAGTTATACACGAGAGATTTGTGAGATCAAACTGAGTCTATCTTCACTGAGTTGTGTTTGTATGTCTTGTGGTTAATTAATAGTGTCGCTATTTAACTTGTCATTACTATACTCAAAAGGGGTTATGCCTCCATCTTATCTAAACTACCCTCTTACATTTAGCGACTCTATTGGGGAGGCATTCTTCTAAGTAGGGAGTATGGCGCAAGATAATGTTAATCGAAGGATCAACTTTGATGACATCCAACATAATAAAGAACAAGAAGCGAGAGAACTAGAGGCTCCAAGGGATGGGGCTCCTCGAATAGAGGTACCTCCGGTTCAGGTGACGATAGGCATTCCAGGGGTGATTGAAGTTTCCACGAGTGCAGGGTTGGGACCCGCTCAGGTGGCACTCCTGATGATTAAGTTTTACAAGTTTTTGCAAACTCCGGTAGCTTCAACGGTGTTGGGAGGATTTAAAGCCAATTCCTTCATAACACCAACAGCAGCCCCAACGGCCCCACCGAGTGCAGGTGTAGCGGGAACAGTCCCAGCGAGCATACCCTCTGTTGTGAATCCAATAGCAGGAACCTCAGGAGTATCAACGGCCCCATTTGTGACATTGTTCCAACTGCAACGGGCACTCAGCCCATGGTTTCGTTGGTTGGTGCCCCAGTAGCATCATCCATGGACCAGAAGTCAGATACAGTAGCTTAGAAAGGCATTGTTTAGCCTTAGTCTTTGTAGCACAAAAACTTAGACATTATATGTTGTCTTTTATAATTAATATTGTGACTAGATGTGATCACATTAAGTATTTGCTAGCAAGAACGATTTTGATTGGTAGAGCAGCTAGATGGTTCCTCATCCTATCCGAGTATGACTTGAAGTGCGTGGTTCCTCGCGCAATCAAAAGTCAGGCGTTCACTGAGCTATTGGCTATTTTCCACTCAGGATCGTTTGATCCACCCAAATAAAGTATTCCAGGAGACGATTTGCAGGCCAATCACCTAGACGCAATGGATGAGGAATGGAAAATACAGTTCGATGGATCCTCGACAGAAAAGAAAGGAGGAGCGGGGGTTATTATTTCAAAAGGAATGGAGGAGATTTTCCTTTCTTATAAGTTATATTTCCCTTGTTCTAACAACGAGGAAGAATATGAAGCATTGGTGTTGGGATTGTTAGAGGCTCTTCAAAGGGGGATTTGTTCACTTTACATCAAAGGGGATTCAAACTTGGAGGTTCACAAGTGAATCGAGAGTACGCATTGAAACACATGAGCCTAGCACCATACAGAATAATCATTTAGAGGCTCCTATGCCAGTTCCATCGGACCAAGATTAAGAGACAGCCCAAAATTATGAATCGTCACCCAGACGTATATGCCACCATTGCCCAGAAGATGGTCATGAGGAATGATACAACCACCGTCATGATCTAATGAAGAATATCTCCTTCGATGGTACAGTCAATTCTACCAATGGAAGAGGATGCAGACTGGAGGGGAGAGATCAAAAGGCAATTAGAATCTGAGGAAGGAGCGATGGGGCTCAGATAATTGACCCAATACTTCATGAATCAGGGGAACCTTTACTTCAAAAATGCAGGAAGATGGCTATTGAGGTGCATCAACCCAGAATAAGCAGAGCAAAGATTGAATAAAACACACGAAAATCACTGCAACAGGTTGTTACGCTGTTGCAACAGGTTGTTACGCTGTTACACGAAAATCACTGCAAGGGCCCCAAGATTCTACGTTCAGGAGGGGCAACCTTATCGAAGGGGATACCTCAACAGGCTGTTATACTGCATCATGAAGGAAGAATCAGCTGAGGTCCTCAAACAGGTGCACGATCCAGTTCACATAGGAGGGGCCAAGTTATATGACCAGTTGATGAATTTGGGATACTGATAATATGTAAATATTGCGTATTTCATCTCTCGAACCTACGCATTTTAGCCCCCTCGGGTGCCTTAATCTCTATATTTAAGCCCGTTAACCAAACAACCTAGATTTATATTGTTAACATGCTATATGAGGTATAATTGGGCTCTTATAGGTATTTAGGTACTAAGTATGAAGTTCGGACGCATTCCGGTCAAGTTTTGTACGTAATCGCACGTTCAAGGGCATTTTAGTCATTTCACATCTTGGGCACCTGTCCCGACATCTCATGAAAGTTGTATCCCTCCTCACTAGTTTTGCGTGGCTGCGAACGGTGCACGATTCCGAGTCCTTATGAAGAAGTTACAGCGATTTCAGCGGGGGAAAAATAAGGAAAGAAAAAGAGGAGGATAAGAGAAGAAACAACAATGCAGTGTGCTGCTGCTTGGCTGTGACCTGCTTGATCGATCGATCGACCCTTTTTGTTGATCGATCGATCCCCTATTTTCAGGAGATATTTTGGCATTTATTTTCTTTTCTCTTTTCTTTTCTAATTTAATTTCAACTTACTATATAAAGAAATTTTGATGTAATAAACAGATATACACGATTTTAGGTTAGTTTAGCTTAGGATTTGGGTGATTTGGTTAGTTCTTCTTCAATTGTTCTTGGATTGACACCCCATTTAGGTTTAATGTTGACTATTCATCATCCTCTCCATTAATATAGTTTGTATTTCTTCATTTCTTACTTTCTAATTAGGTTTACACGCTTTGTTAATTAGTTTAAATGCTTTGATTTACACGCTTTCTAGTTTAGATTTACCGCGTTTATTTATTGTGTTTGTTTATCGCGTTTTTAATATGGTTTCTAGGTAATTTAAATTAGGTTGTGTTTGAATGGAACTCACTCGGGTTAACGCGTTGCTTTGCTTGGTGATACTGTTTATGGGTTTATTTCGGGTGTGTTGTCCTAGTTATTACGCCTAAGAGATTTTACGGGGCATATCATGTATGTCCCGTGCTTACGACCTTTCACGCATAATTTCTGGGATATTTGTTGACGCCAAAATCATACTTGTCTTTTACGCGGATTTTGGGGCGTGACAACCCTTGGTTCAATTAACTGTCGAAACGAGACACATTCTAAATAACTCGTTGACCCATATAACCATTTTATACAAATTAATCCGGGTGAGGGATATTCAACGCAACCTATAGTTTTACTCGCTTTCATAATCTAGTTTAAATACCCTTGCCTAGATTAATCTTTCCCTTTATGCATCTTTTACTTTTTAGTTTGTAATCATCTTTTACACTTTTATTTCGAAATATTAAATCACTTAAATTCTAGCAACTTGTCCCTATGGATTTTCGATTCCCGACTTATCGTTGTGCTTGCCCCGCAAGTGTAGTAGTAATTTAGGTTTGTTTGTATAGTCGCGGCGAGACAGAAAACAACTACTGTGGCCTTACACGACCACACATCTCGCGCGCTATCAAAATGGCGCCATTTTCGGGGACTTGTTTGTTTTAGGCTTTATTTGATTTAGTATTTCGTAGTATTTTCTTTCTATTTGTATTATTTGTAACCTTTTTGCAGGACTTCCACATTTGAGCACTTAGAAACGCTTGAATTTTTCGCGTGCACTTACTTTGTGGAATCCACCACTTCGAGCCATTTTTTGGGTAAGCATGTATTATTCCAATTCTTTTGGTAATCCTTGTTATAATTCTCAAAATTCTCTCAAGCCTATGACTTTCGGTGAATACTTAGAATCCCAAAAATTTGCAAATTCACATATTACTTTGGGCGAGTATAACGAAAGCCAAAATTTGGGTTATTGGAATTTTGATGATGATGATGATAATGATTTTGGGCCTTTACCTCCTTATAATAGGAATTTTAAAACGAACTCGAATAGTTTTCAAAATTCCTATAATAATGAGTTTTCGTTTAAGTCTGATAGTAATTTTCAAAGTTCCTATTTTCATGCATCCGCACCTCGACCCATGACATTCGGTGAGGGCTTGCGTATATATGAAAATGAGAAAATTGAAAATCATTATTGGGAAGAAAATCGTTCGTGGGAATATGAGTTGGATTTATTATTTGAGTCCGACGATGATTTTGCTTCCGAGACTTTCGACGTCGAGGAATGTTTTGAACAAAATGAGGTACTTGTACCTACTTTGGAACAAGCCATTCTAGACTTTGCCCATTGCGTAATAGATATTGAAAGCGAGGATGATAATGATGTAATATCTATTTGCAATGAAATGATTTCTTCTTTGTCCCCCAAAGAAGAACATTTCATTGAAAATGATATTATTTCCTTCAAAACTCAAACTTCATGCGATGATGATTCATCTCATGAGTTTGAGTTTCTTTCATCCCCATTTTCATTCTCTATTATTCCACCGTCACAAGCACCCAATGATTCGGTTTCAAACTTTAATGTTTTAAACCCTATCGCCGATGAAGAGTACTTGCTCGAGTCGCCCTCCACGATCGCATCTTTGCCTTTGTGTGCGTCGCCTCCCATTCCAACTTCAAAATCATTGGGAGGGTATTCGGCTTTTCTCGGTCCCCACTTATTTTTGTCACCCATTCAATCCAAACCCCCCATCGTCCCACCAAAACTTTTAATTGGTGATGGTTCATTTCTTCCGCCTTACATATGCCTTCCGTTGTTAAAGCGGAATTCATGTTTTTCGGAAGACATGCTTATATGTGAAGGTACACCGGTTATCCTCCAAAGTCAAATCGTTTTCATGGTGGACTCTCAACTATTTAGACTTCTAGTGTATAGTTAGTGTGAGGCCTAAATAGTAGGTTGTATATAGTTAGCTTTTTATTTCTTTCTTTTTATTTTTTTCTCCCTTTTTAATTTAGTTTAGTGTAATTAGTTAAATTTTTGTTTTGTTTTTTTGCTATGCTCGGTACTCACTTGTTTTGTAGATTCTTTGTACTTGTTCTTATGAGGATTGGTACACTTTTGGGTAATATCTCTCTTTTCCTCTCTTTGACTTGGTTCTTAATTAACATTAAGGACAATGTCAAGTTTTAAGTTAGGGGGTGTGGGATATTCTATCCATTTCTTTATTTAGTCCATGTTTTGCTCACATGTTAGTTGCTTAGTATGCTTTTCTTAGAAAAATTAAAAGTTTCAAAAAGATTTTCTTTCTTTTTTCTCCTTTTTTGGGCATTTTGCCTTTGTTTTCGATGATAAATGTCAATAATTGCCCGATCCAATAGACAATCCAATGATGCATGTTCTCAATTTTAGAAGTTGTTAGTCTTTAGTCTCACTTATTGATATTATGAATAGCTTCATGAATTAAACTTTAAATCCATGAGCACATGCACTTTTATTGTTCTATTGATTTGGTTTAAGATTTTTATAACTCGGTAATATTTTGTTGCATTGTATATACTTACACCGAGTAAGTTGTGTACCTTTCGTCGTTTGTGAGTGTATACACTATTCTTTTCTCATTGAAAATGTTAAATTCGTTGGTAATCTCACTATTCTTTCATTTGATCGTTCATTAATTTAGTTCATACTTGAAATGTATTACTTGATCATGATTTTCATATATTGTTTTGATTCGAGAATTGCGTAAACTTTGTGAAATGATCATAGGCCATCTTTGTTATATCACCCATAGTATCCTTGACCTCACCCGTATATCTTTACCCTCGTTAACCCCGTTGAGCCTAAATATTAGCCTTTCATTTTATACCCAATTCCCATAACCAACTCTACATTAGAGTTTTAGCCCATACATACACTTTCCATACCTTTGTTTGGAATGGTACTTGGGATTGAATGATGATGTTATGATATCGGTTGCAATTTAGGCATATGAGAGTTTGAAAATGAAAGAAAAGAAAAAAGTGAAAAAAGTGATGAAAAAGAGAAAGCAAAAAGAAAAAGATAACAAAAGAGAAAATGAGAAAAAGAAGAAAATAAAGAAAGAGAAGTTTGTAAATTGTGTATAGTGTTCAATAAGCTTTGATTACTCTCCCTGATGATATATTTAATGCTGTCTTGGAACTTGTTTTCTAATTTTGATATTGCCCGCATCTTTCCATTATCCCGAGTTTTTATTCTGAACACTTTGAATATGTACATACATCCATTTCATTTCGTACCCTAGCCAAGCCTACATTATAACCCTATGAAAGTCCTATGTGATCTTAGGTTGATGTAGTTCAAAAGATGAAATAGTTTTGATAATTCATGAAAATGCATTTCGCCTATTTTAATGTGCAGTATCTTTCATTGAGATTACAGTTTTTCATTTTATATATAGCGTTCTTCATTTGTGACATGTGTGTTGCCTAGTTTCCATTTACATTTACTCTTTATGCCCGCATGTTCCGTGTGTTACCTCCCTGTTTCGAATGAATTTTCTTGATGAGTGTAACATCCGTGAGGATTGAATGTATGCTTAATTTAATGCTTATCCAATTTATATAGGTTTTTCTCCAAATCATACTTTGCATGTGCTCGTCCCCCTCCCACATTTTAAGGTTTCAATTATATGAGGTGCATTCTATAATGTTAATGATTTGGACTTTTGTTTAATTCATTCAATTTTCTAATAATGCATATAAAATCCTTTTCGCTATTATTGGGCGTGTCGCATGTTGGGTTGGGATTATTTTGAGGAAACCATGTGATGTTTGTGGGTACCATCCTTGAAAACCCTCACGAGACGACACTCGTACACTAGGGTGATGTTGGGGTTTAACGACTTATTACATATGCTAAATGCAATCGAATCGCCTGCGAAAGTGGCCTTTTGCTTTTATAACATAATTTTGTACTATATCCTGCTTTTGGTTTGCTTGCAGTTCTTGTTGCATCCTACTTCATTGCTAGGGACTATCAATGTGTAAGTTAGGGGGTGTGATAATACGTAAATATTGCGTATTTCATCTCTCGAACCTACGCATTTTAGCCCCCTCGAGTGACTTAATCTTTATATTTAAGCCCGTTAACCAGACAACCTCGGTTTATATTGTTAAAATGCTATATGAGGTATAATTGGGCTCTTGTAGGTATTTAGGTACTAAGTATGAAATTCGGACGCATTCCAGTGAAGTTCCGTACGCAATCGCACATTCAAGGGAATTTTAGTCATTTCACAGCTTGGGCACCTGGCCCTACATCTCACGGAAGTTATAGCCCTCCTCGCTAGCTTCGCGTGTCCGTGAACGGTGCGCGATTTCGAGTCCATATGAAGAAGTTACGACAATTTCAACGGAGGGAAAAATAAGGAAAGCAAAAGAGGAGTAAAAGAGAATAAACTGCAATGCAGTGTGCTGCTGCTTGGCTGTGACCTGCTTGATTGATCGATCGACCCTTTTGGTTAATCGATCGATCCTTCTGAATTGCCGAAATTTGGCCTTGATCGATCGATCTACCCTTTTTATCGATCGATCGATCCCCTATTTTCAGGAGATATTTTGGCATTTCTTTTCTTTTCTCTTTTCTTTTCTAATTTAATTCCATCTTACTATATAAAGCAATTTTGATGTAATAAACAGATATACACAATTTTAGGTTAGTTTAGCTTAGGGTTTGGGTGATTTGGTTAGTTCTTCTTCAATTGTTCTTGGATTGACACCCCATTTGGGTTGAATGTTCACTATTCATCATCCTCTCCATTAATATAGTTTCTATTTCTTCATTTCTTGCTTTCTAATTAGGTTTACATGCTTTGTTAATTAGTTTACATGATTTGATTTGCACGCTTTATAGTTTAGATTTACCGCATTTATTTATTATGTTTATTTATCGCGTTTTTAATATGCTTTCTAGGTAATTTAATTAGGTTGTGTTTGAATGGAACTCACTCGGGTTAACGCGTTGCTTTGCTTGGTGATAGTGTTTACGAGTTTATTTCGGGTGCGTTCTCCTAGTTTTATGCCTAGGAGATTTGACGAGGCATATCATGTATGTCCCGTGCTTACGAACTTTCGCGCATAATTTCTGGGATATTTGTTGATGCCAAAATCATACTAGGATTTTATGCAGATTTAGGGGCGTGACAACCCTTGGTTCAATTAACTGTCGAAATGAGACGCATTCCAAATAATTCGTTGACCCATGTAACCATTTTATACAAATTAATCCGGGTGAGGGATATTCGACGCAACCTATAGTTTTACTCACTTTCATAATCTAGTTTCAATACCCTTGCCTAGATTAATATTCCCCTTTATGCATCTTTTCCTTTTTAGTTTGTAATCATCTTTTACACTTTTATTTCGGAATATTAAATCACTTAAATTCTATCAACTTGTCCCTGTGGATTTTTGATACCCGACTAACCGTTGTGCTTGCCCCGCAAGTGTAGTAGTAATTTAGGTATGTTTGTATAGTTGCGGCGAGACGAAAACAAGGACTGTGCACTTTACACCCGCATACCTCTCGCGTGCTATCAGATACTATTGGCTAACGATGGAGAAAGACTCTACTGAGTTCGTTCGAAGGTTTAAGGCTTGCCAACTTCGTGGAAATATGACCCATGCCCCATTTGTGGACCTACACTCCCTGGAAACACCTTGTCCTTTTCACACTTGGGCGTTCGACCTAGTGGGGGCAATACATCCTACTTCGAGGGGGAAGATATGGATACTGGTAGAAACGGAGTGTTTCACAAAGTGGGCCGAAGCGATACCACTAAGAATGGAAACAACAGGGGTGGTGATCAACTTCATCATAGAATACATCATTTTCCATTTTGGGATCCCAAAGGTTATCCTTCCAGACAATGAAACCCCTTTCGCCAATTCAGAAGTAAAGATGCTCACAGAAAAGTACTCCATTATCCATCATACTTCGACGGTGGCATATCCAAAGGGAAACGGTCAGGCCGAAGCAAATAACAAAACTTTGGTTAATATCTTGGCTAAGATAATGGAGGATTTCCCAGGATCATGGGATGACAAGATACCAGTCGTATTGTGGGACTATCGAATAACTAAGAGAAAGCCCACAGGGTATACACCGTTCTCTCTTATTTATAGAGTTGAGGTGATTCTCCTAATAGAGTTAGAAGTTCCCTCTACTCGATATGCTTTGCAAAGTAGTATGATCCCTCAGAATAGACATGTGTTGTTGGAAGCGTTGGACGACCACAGAGATAATGCGATGCAACACTTTTAAATATATACGAGGCAACTCTCCAGGGCATATAATAACTTAGTAAGACCAAGGAAGTTCGTGGAGGGAGACCTTGTATTGAAATCAGCAGTGAAACACATTAGGGGGCTTCCTCTACCCAAGTTTACAGCGAATTGGGAGGGACCTTTTATTATAAAAGAAGCTCATGACTCAGATTATTGCTTAATTTCTAAGATAGAAGAAGGCAGGTCATTCAAGATTAACAATAAATGGTTGAAAGTCTATCATGTGTAAGAAGTTATGTCTGGGCCATCGATGTATCTAACGGTTCTGAATATACAATTTCTCTTTTATGACAGATGCAAGTTCTATTTAATTATAACCCAAGGGGGGATGAAAGGATAACAGAATTTCACACTTCACAATCTATGTAAACAGTTGTATCACAAAGAAATGGCATGAGAAAATAAATATCTTTTTCCATTCATAAACTTTGGGGCATTACAAAATTGGGAGATATTGCCCAAGAATTACATGAGAAGAAAAGAAAAAATATATATACAAGTTCTGAAGCCCTTATACTTTTGACTCACTTGAGTCTATATTGTATAAGTGCTCATCTAGTTTGGAAATTATGACAAATTGTGTCCTACCTAGAATCCAAAGAACCTCAGAAGTTTGTTTGCTACTTCATCTCTCTATCTTGCTTTGATCAAGAACCTATTGCCAACACTCACACACAGTAGAATTCATTTTTTGCATATTATATTGCATAATTATGTGTGTACACGTGTTGAGTGTGTTTAAATCCCTAAATTGGAATTTTAATAATTTTTTGGGATTTTTTAAACATTTTTTAAAATTAGGTTTTCTTAATTAAAACTTGTTTTAAAAGTTTTTGGGGTTAATTTGTAAATATAATTCATTGATTATTTTGGCTTAATGTTACCTTGGGTAGAATCCGAAAGCGGAGTAAACTTGAGGGTGTGGTTTTAATTAACTTTGGACGCGCGTTTTTTATCCTGTTAATAACCAACACCTGTCCTCGTTTGATTGGCTGAAGTTGTGTTTATTTACTGAGTTAAAACAACGTTCGTTCCTAGCCCTTGGATCATTAGCTATCAACGCTATGCATGTTGTCTTGGTGAATCCCAGTACAACTCTTTAGACCAATCAGAATTCGTTTAATCACCGCCTTATTAGAACCCTTAGATCTAAGTCAACTTGGCTTGACTTAATCCAGGCCCTTGGTTTTGAGCCTGCCTCTCGAACCTTCTCCTCACCCTATAAAAGGGATCCTTCTCTCAGACTTCGAAGACTTTTGCCATTTTCATTTCCTCTGAGAAATTGAGAGAGTAGAGAGAGAAGAGAGAAAAAAAACAGAGAGAAGAGAGAGAGTTAGAAACCCTAACCCTATTCGTCAAACCTCTTCCACCCAAACTCAAACACTTATTCAAATACCTCCATATCCAAAACACTTTTCTGAGTGTTCTTGAGAGTTTGAGAGTTTGAGTTGAGATTGTTTTTTTATTGCTGTAACCTCATGTTCTCTTGATCTTGTTTTCAACTTAAACGTTTTACTCAGATCTACTTTCTGATTTCATAGAAATTTCAGATCTGAGTTATTCATGTTACATTACACTTAGTTTCATTTTATTTCTCATCTTGAGAAATATATTGTTGATTATTTTCTCTAAAACGTTTGCTTACTTTGAAATCAACAATAAATGCTTTTTATTTCGAGTTCTTGTAAAACTAAACCTTTGACCTAGTTTGGAATCTCACTTGGAGGTTTTCAATCTCAAAAAGTTTTTCTAAATTCTGAGATTGATTAAGACCTTGTCTGTCTTCCTAGCAAGGTATCCGTGGATTCTGGGAATGACTTAAAGGTCAAATAAGGTGAAAAGTTTTGTAAGAAGAAAGAAAAAGAAAAGATCACAACATATAGTGTTATTGTAATTTGTTAGGACTGTTTGTACTTAATAAGTGTGTGTGTGTGTGCATGCATGTGTTAGAAAGCACCTTCACAAACACTTTCACCCTACAACACGAAAAGTGTTGGTAATAAGATCTTGAGAATAAAGAGTAGATGTAAAGTGTTGGAACAAATCAGAAGTTAAAAAACTGGGAGAACTACATCTACAATCAGAACTGCAGAGAAGTTTAAGGACACCAGAGGGTACATTCCTAAACTTATATAGGGCTGAGTTGTTTGCATGTTAGTTATATAGTTTGTAACTCATATATTTGTTTTAGTGGATTTTTCATTTTACTCCGTAGAGGGAGTCGTGGATGTTTCCTCAATTGGTGAGGTTTTACCACGTAAAAAACATCGTGAACATAATCTTTCTACATCTCCTCATCTCACTCTTGGTTGTGCTGAGTTTAAGTTTTTTAAACTTCTTTATAAACTTTTTATTCAATTCTTGAATAGATCTCGTACATACTGATTTGTTAAACACATCTTGTGTTCAAATAGTTTGGTTTTTACGAAAAGAGTTTCTTAAAAAAACAGATCGGAGTTACTTAAATAGTTTATTTTTAATAAACGACTTTAGTAACATTTTTCAAGTTCATGGGCCTAAGAGAAATCACAGATCTGGAGAAGAGAAAAAATCTCCAAGGAGGCCCGAAGAAGCTGCTTGGCAAGACCGTTGAGCATTGATAGAGACCTCCAACCTTGTTTGCTCTTGTGTATGCTCGATCAGGAGTTTCTCTCATTTCAGCTTTGCCAGATGCAGAGCTTCTTCGATGTCCTCCACTTCCTTGTCAATAGCTCCAAGAAGAGGTGTTAGCTCGGCCAGCTTAGCTTCCTCAGCTTGCTGGTCCTCCTGATGTTTTCGTAAAAGTTCCCTTTGGTTGTATAGTCATTGGCTCTTCAGGGTATTCAAATACGTGATAAGTCAACCAAAACGAAAGCCATCATGACCTAATTCCCTCAGATAACCCATAAATTGGTTAAGGAGGGGTCTGGTAATGTTTGAGGTCGGAGTGTTGGCAATTTCAGTAACGATGGTAGCCATGCCCTAAAGCCTGTAACCCATAATAGAGATGTTTGAACACAGGCAATCCACCGTGAACATCTCAGCATGATGATTTACAAGTTGTTCAACGACCAGATGATGGTTGGAAGGCATCGGAGGAGAATGTTGAAGCACCATCAGGCATAAGGTATGAGGAGCTAGGTCGAGCAGAGGAAGCTCACATCCATATTCACTCTCTGCAGCATCACCGGTCGTGGAACCTTGATCATTATGGCTAGAATCTTCGGAAACGATAGGTTCCCGATGGGGTGAGGCAATGGACGAAGGAACTGGTGGAGAATCCTCCCGAGCAACCTGAAAACAGTTAGAGGAAATAAAGAGTTGATGAAAAAAAACCTTAACAAGTGTTTTCGTTGTTAAGTCACCGATATAGGTGGAGTTTATGAAAAAATCTTAACAAGTGTTTTCGTTGTTAAGTCACTGATATAGGTGGAGTTGATGAAAAAAATCTTAACAAGTTTTTTCGTTGTTAAGTCATCGATATAGGTGGAGTTTCTGAAAAAATCTCAACAAATGTTTTCTTTGTTAAGTCACCAATATAGGTGCAGTTTATGAAAAAATCTTAACAAGTGTTTTCGTTGTTAAGTCACCGATATAGGTGGAGTTTATGGAAATAAAACCTTAACAAGTGCTTTCGTTGTTAACTCACCGATATAGGTGAATTTTTTTGGAAAATCTTTACAAGTTTTTCATTGTTAAGTCACCGATATAGGTGGATTTTATGGGAAATATTAACAAGTATTTTTGTCGTTAAGTCACCGATATAGGTGGAGTTTATGAAAAATCTTAACAAGCATTTTCGTTGTTAAGTCACCGATATAGGTAGAGTTTATGAAAAAAAATCTTAACAAGTGTTTTCATTGTTAAGTAACCTACATAGGTGAAGTTGGAGAAACTGAGAAATGCAGAGAAATTAGTGAAATACCTCAGTAGTAGTAGAAGCGAGAACAGGAGTCACCACGGGGGCCATAATGGTAGAAACCGTTGGGGGCGGGCATATTGCCTCAGTAGCTTCAGCGGGGCCCTTGGGTGAAGAATCCTCAATGGTAGGCAAACCTCCCTCGCCAATATAAGGGACTAAGTCCAACATGGGCGTATCATCAAAAGAAGACATTAGACCTTCAAGAGATGCCCCAACTCCAGTGGGTACCGAAGAGCTACCATGAGAAGTAGCAGCATCAACCTTGTCCTTGGAAAGGAAAAGGCCACTAAATGCAAAGGGTGGAGAGAGACTTGGAGAAAGCTGCAACAACAAAGCTACGTGTTAGAAATGACAAAATTAGTACTCAAAAAAGAGAGAAATACTTATAAACATTACTTACCCCAGTTATGGAACCAAAGAGGGGAATTGCAGTCAGAGGTCTCGTTAGTGCAGTGGGAAGGGGAAGGTTAGCTATAAGAGACGCCACTTCCACCTAAAATATCCCAACATATCATAATGATAAACAAAGCAATGGGACAAATAAAAGACGTGAGACTTGATAAGAAATTTACCTCAGGGGCACTCTTCTCGAGCACAACGAGTGGCAGAGGGGCCTCTTACTCGCAGGGTAATTCAGAGGAGGCTTGAGTAGTTGCCTCTGGTTGGCTAGACATTTCAGCAGACCCAACGATGGCAGCCCCCATAGCAGCTTCTTTGGCCCGTTGGGAGGCCAAACGGTGAGAGTAGGTCAGGCCTATCATGGGGGAACGGGGAGGAGTGGTATCGTCTTGAGAGATACCGTAACTCCCCCCACGAAATGGGTTATAGGGGGACTCAGAGGACTAGAGGGTCTGGGCCTTTCTTCTTCAACTCCCTGACCAAAGTTATCAAAGAAATAAATTAATGCAGCTTGACTTAGGAAAAGGGGAATAAGAACAAAGAATACACACATACCTGAGATCCAGAGGGAGAACGAGAGGGTATAACAACTGGTGAAGGTGGTGAGGAGGTAGCAGCAGAAGGGGTAGGGGATGGAGGTACCTCGATTGTCCGTTTCTTCTAGGACTTAGTGCCCAAAGTTTTCTTCCTTATGCCCGTTGCATAAGCACCTTCAGGTACCCTCGACCTTTTCCTCTTCTTCGCCGTTGGATCAACCACGATTGTGGGGAAGACAGCCGAAGGGGGAACGAGGACAATGCATTGTTGAAACTTAACGTTTATTGATTCTACCTCCGCCCGGGCTTGCCTTCTCAATTCCTTGGCCTTTTTCACAGGCATGGCAGGGGAAACGGAGGCAATAGGGAATGCTTCCAAAGGAGTTTGTTCTTGATCCTGGGGCTTTGACTTTATAGACTTGAACTTCTTGGTCTTCTTAGCGGGTGGCTGAGAAGGCCCTTCTCTTGTTGCAGCTTCGGCTAAAGGGGGAGGTTGTTTGGGAGCTGCAACGGCCTTGGGCTTCGTGGTGGTAGTGGGGATCATTGGTCAATGAGGGGGTAGCTCCTGGGGAGATTCTTTAAGGGTTTTACTCAAGGGAAACTCAACTCTAAGTACGGAGTTCCCTTTAAGACCCAATTTAGAAGCAGAGAAAGAAAGAACTACGGGATATTGAGGGGGGGGACTGAATGTACTCACGGATCATTTCTAACTTCCCCAAATGGAACTTGGTGGCAAAGGAAGTGGATACATCTCCCTTCCTAATGGCACTAGGAAGGGTGACACGGCCATCGATGGTGGATGTCACACCAAGCATTGCGGCTGCAGTATAGAAAGTGAAGGATTCAGTGAAAGTGGCCTTTGTATATTTGTGTTGAAACACAGGTCGAGGGCCCCCCTCATCAAACCCAAACTGTCTACTACATCTATCTGGGTTGTAGGGTTCTGAGGTGTATCCCCATTCAGTGAAGGAAGGAAGAAACCCAAGGGTAAATAGAAGCCCCACGGCTTGCGAAGGATCTTCTATAACTAGGATGAACTTGACCGTTGTGGCTGCAGAAGGAAAGAAATTCCAACTGTGGGCAAATGTAGACTCACTGTATGGCCTCATCACAAAGGAGTCTAAAAGATGAAAAACTTTAATTATCTCCTTTCGACTTTACTTTTTATGAAAACATAGGAGGCATGGGGGCTTGATACCTTGGCTCACAGGTAGAGAAATAGACTTGGCGGCAATGGCAGGAAAATGGGTGTAAAGGAAGCCCGTCAAAATGATGATATTGGCAAAATTTGCCAAGTTGTAATGACCCAGTGGCCGTGCCATGTCGATGTGAGTTCGATCCAACCAGGTATAGAAGGACCCCAAGGCAATGGCGACCAGAGGAAGATTGAAACCTTTGGCCAAACGAATGGAAATGTTTATAAGGTCCCTCCTGGGCTGATCATTTGGTTTCCCATTTAGGAAGAAGCGTGAAAGAAACACAAATATGTAGGTTGATAGTTCTAAGGATGTACCTCTACCTCGGCCCGTTGCAGCACTAACATCCTTCGGGGTCGGAGCTAAAAAAAATAGCTGATTAAGGGAGTAAATGTGTCTTTGTTCGAGGAACCAGTGCAACTGCGATAGATTTGTTCCAGCTCAACTCGATCAGCTCAAACCCAAGGAGCTCACAGACGTCCTCTAACGTAACGGTGAACTCTCCCCACGTAGCGAAGAACGTGTGAGTTGTGATGTTCCATCTGGAAACTAGCACTTGGAGCACCGCGTTATGATTGAAAAGGGTTAACTCTCCACACCAGTAGACTCGATGAAGCCCAACCTTTATAAGAGCAACAGTGTGAGAGCTCTGCATATGTGTGTGCTAGGCAGTGAAATGGGCTGACGACCCCCTAGGTCCTTCAAAGCCAATCTGAGAATAGGGAAAGTCACCACGGTCCAGATGAAAATGCAGAGTCCCCTCTGGTGGAAGATAGCCCCATTTTGATGAATCCATTTCCTCATCAAGCAACAGTAAGGGGTCGAACTTGGAAGATAAATTGCAAGTCTTGCATGCATCAAAAAATTCATCACCTTCGCCAAATATGGGAGCCCAGCAATAGAAGTGTAGTTTCTCTTGACGAGCAGCATCCAGGGCAGCGGCGCTAGGGACAGCGGTGGCGCCAGAGATGGTAGGTGGAGCACTGGTGGCAGGTGTGGCAGGGTTGTTTGAGGAGGCCATTTCAGATAACAGCGAGGTACGAGAAAAAAAGCTGGGTAAAATAAGGGTTGGGAATGAAGGTGGAACAGCACAACCACAGGTGGTGACGTAAAAGATGAGAGGATGAAGAAGCTAGGTAAGATCTTGGTAAACAACGGAGTTCGCACAGAGTTTCTCTCTCTAAGGAATACGGGAGCTTGAAGAAGATGAAGGAAAGAGAAGGTTTTGAAAAAAGAGATGTTTGAAACCTTTTAAGGAACTCGTTTGTTGAGTTTCCCACCACCACACGTGCAAGGCCACCTATAATCATTTCAAATGTACACGTGGCACTTTGAAAAGTGTTTTGACAGCTGAAAAGACAGCGCCATATCATTTACGAAGCGACGCCTGGGGAACAAAAGGGGTTGCCTTCTTCACCAAGTTTGAGTTTTGGCACCAGAATTTTTGTCAGACATATCCAATAACTCCTAATGGAAAAGATGTCCCAACGATTCAAAAAAGCTACGATGTCCCCTCGCCACAAGTCCAAACGTTGTTTAAATGGTGACTCGGCTGCATCGGAGAGAATTTTTGCTTTTTCTAACATAGCGAATCATTACAAGGGAGAATTTCACTTACCAAGAATCAAAATGATTATTTGAGAAGGTTAACAGGCCTTTCGGGAGAATTTCACTTACCAAGAATCAAAACGAGTATTTGAGAAGGTTAGCAGGCCTTTTGGGAGAATTTCAAATAATAAAAAGCTAGAACGGTTGAAGCTCAGTATAAGGAAAAACTGGCGATGTCCCTTCCTCAAAGCCCCAATAAGTCGCGGCACTTTATCTTAGGTACATCGGGGAGAATTTTACTTTTTCCTGGAGATTATAATGCTGCGGTTCTAACGAAGGAAAGGAGGCCAGAATTTTTACACACACAGAGGGTTCATCGGATTGAGAAGTTTTCGTGCATAAATTTCTTGTTCCAGCAACAAATCTATCCACGAAGGGGTAAATGTAGATGGGGATTGAAGGTAATCTTGAGATCATGGATAATTCCCCCATTATCAACAGTGTACGAGAATAAGAAGCCGAGGCAGCTTAGCGTGGCAACTCAGCTAGGCAGCTTAGCATGGCAATTCATACTTTAGCTTGTTGTGTTAGTCATATTGTATCTTTGTTTATATTGACTGTAAGCTATAATGGTTGTAATGATGTAACGAGAATAATAATGAATTTTAGTGTGAGGTCAAACGGTACTCGCAAGAGACCAGGATTGGCAGGGCCTGGGAGAGCTTTCATGCTCTATCGAATGACCTCGTCGTGGGAACTTTGGAGGGACTTGGTTTGGAGGATTGAGAAGTGAGGCCCCGTTGGGGTTTGTCCAACCATCTTAGATACACCTGGTAAAACACCGAAAAACCCTAACCATGGAACCTCAGGCGGAGCATCTTGGAGTTCCATCGGGCGTTGAGTTGTGAACCAAAGAGTCCTCTACTTAATGTCACATCTACTATAGGTGATGTCACTATCCAGCTAAACAATGTCAGACACGAACTTGAGTAAACTACCATGGTATTTGGGGCTATCAGGCAATTGGTGAGCCACCTCTGCGACAACGGCCCCCTGACACACAGTGGTTAGGCAAAAGGCATGTCTTGGCATTTAATGTATATGACGTGGAGACAACTAGTGCATCAAGTATTTAATGTTTGTGACATAAAGTATGAGGGAGGTCTTTCATAAGCATTGATGATTGAGTTGCCTCGGGGGTGGTGTGGGGGGATATTTAAGGACCCCAACCACCTTTGAAGAAGAGGGATCTTTCCTGAGAGTTCAGAAGTTATTGCTAGAGATAATATACATTAGAGAGAGTTAGTAGAAACCAGAGTTTTTCTTACTCACCCACCATTGTCATTTATTACGAAGCTTTTAATATTTGATAGAGATTCTTGAGGGTGGTTGGTGTGTTTTGGCTGCCTGGCAAGGTGTATCTAAGGTGCTTACTTCTCTCTCCCTCTAGCTAAGTTATTTCTAAGTTCATTACTACTTTATGAGTTATACAAGAGAGATTTGTGAGATCAAACTGAGTCTATCTTCACTGAGTTGTGTTTGTATGTCTTATGGTTAATCAATAGTGTCACTATTTAACGTGTCATTACTATACTCAAAAGGGGTTACGCCTCCCTCTTATCTAAACTACCCTTTTACAATCTCCAATACTAAAAAACTGAATAAAACCCATACAACTTTGGAACCTAATGGCCCAATCAAAACCATAAACTGTCTCTCGAAGTACATACGAAGGAATATAAAACTAAATTAAATCAACACGCATAAGGTAGAACAACTCTAACTGCACCTCTAAGAAAATCCTCAAATAACTCTATGCAACTTCCCCAATTTCTAATTCCTGAAAAGTTAGTCAACGCACGAGGTCAGAGTCCCGAGCATGAATACACACTACTCCCCTCAATTAGAATCCTCGAATCAAGATAGTAGCATTATACGCAAAAAATATCATAATAGAATATTTTAAATTAAACGGGGTCATTAAACGTGATAAATATAAATCACTAACTACCCGCACAGATCCCCATTTAAAAGGCATAACAATATGATTTTAAATTCACAAGTCCCACGATATTAATTTAATAATTAACCCAAATTACGAAATCTCAATTATTTATGTTCTTACTTCAATAATTATTAGGTATGGCGGTCCTCCCGTTGCGGGTGATAATTCACCAAAATTCATTATAGGGGTCCTCCCACCACGGGTGATAATTCACAAAAAATATCACACTTCCCCTTATTAATAGCCAGCCAAATCCGTTTAAACTGTCGATTCCCAACGATATGACAAGGTTCCAACACACGACACGACATAAATCGCCCAAGATGGCCCGTTTAAATTGTCAGTCACTAACACATTTCAAATTGTCGGTCACTATCACAACGTCAAAATACCCAAATTAATCTCATATAATTATTTTAAATTAAATACACCGAGGTTTCATCATTAATACAACAATATTACAATTTCATTACCTTAACACAAATTATGTGAGTTATACGCCCCCAAATTCATTTATTTAAAAACTAGGGTTTTTCTACATACAACCTACACCAGTAAAACCCAAAATTCACTCATGAATCCTACGCACCCAAGGGTTATGAATATTATTCATACTAAGATATTTAATAAAAATAGGCCCAATTTTTATGTGTCCAGCTTCTCTAATTAGATTGCTAATTGGTTTTAAGAAAAACATGAGATTAAAGTTTAGGCAACACTTGAAACGCATAATACTGAAGGAAATGAATAGAGTATTCATGCCTTTGATTAGGATGAAGAAAATTTGATTTTGAAATAGCGTTGCCAAAGCCGTTTATGAAAATAAACTATTTAAGCAACTCCGAAAGTTTGTTGAAGAAACTCTTTACTTAAATCAAAATGATTTTGAACACAAGATGTGTTAACAAAAGTATGTACGAGATTAGGACAAGATTTGATAACAAGTTTTAGTAAACAGTTTAAAATGTTTTAAACTCAGCACACAATCAGAATGAGATGAGAAGATGTAGAAATATTGATACTCAGGATTTTTTACGTGGTAAAACCTCAACCTTGAGGAAACATCCACGACTCCCTCTACGGAGTAAAACAAAAACAATCACTAAAACAAATATATGAGTTACAACCTATTTAACTAACATGCACACAAAAACAAATCTATACAAGTTCAGGATTGTACCCTCTGGCGTCCTTAACTTTTCTGCAGATCTTGTTTGTTGATGTAGTTGTCTCAGTTTGTCAACTCTTCTTTGTTTCAGCACTTTACGTCGACTTATTGTTCACCAAATCTTATAGCCAACACTTTGAGTGTTTGGAGTGTGAAGATGTTTGTGAATGGTGTTCTAAAACACATGCATGCACACACACACACTTATTAGTTACAGACGATCCTAACAAATCACATATAAAGTCTATATGCAGTGTATTTGTTATTTTTCTTTCTTACAAAACCAAGAATCTTTTTGACCTTTCAAAATAACCCAGATTCCACGGAGATCTTGCTTAAGAAATCGGTCAAGACCTTTCTCAATCACTTTTGAAAATATTATGGGGATTGAGAACCCTCCAAGTTCGAATCCCACTAGGTCAGGTTAGGTTTTGTAAAAACAGAAATAGAAAAACATCTATTGTTGATTCTGAAGTAAGAAAATGTTTTATCAGAAAACAATCAACAACGAAATTCTCAAGATGAGAAATAAATGCAACTAAGTGTGCTGTGACATGAAAAACTTCAGATCTATGATTTCTATTGAAAGAGAAACAAGATCTGAGTCTATGTCTAAGTTGGAAATAAGATTTATGAACACAAGGATTTCAGCAACCCAGAAATCACTCAACTCGAACTCTCATAACCTCAGGAAACACTAAGGATGGTGTTTATCTGGTTATGGTGTTTATGGAGAGGTAAGTGGTTTAGGTTTAGAGGTATTTGGACGAAGTTAGGGTTTCTAACTAGGGTTTGGTTTCTCTCTCTAACTTCTCTCTTCTCTCTCCTCTCTCTATTCTCTGAGACTTTTCAAAATGGCAAAAGCTTTCGAAGGCTGAGATGAGAGGGCTTTAAATAGGAAGAGAAGAAGATTCCAGAGCTTCGTTCAAAATCAAGGGCTCTGATTGAGTCAAGCTCCTTTGACTACAATCTAAGGGCTCATAACAGGCGGTGGATTAAACATGTTGTGATTGGTTAAAGGGTTTACACTGGGATTCACTCAAAAGACATGCAGGCCATCGATAAGGGTTGATCTAAGTGCTGAAAGCACGCGATGGTTTGTCTCAGTAAAGAAACACAGTTCAGGCCAATCAGAGGACAGCAGGTGTAGGCCTGAGGATGAATGTAAACGCGCGTCCCAAAATAATTACAAAGCCAACCCTAGAGTCTCTAGCGCTTTCGGTTTCTACCCAGAGTAACTTTAGGCCAATAATCACAACAATCCATATTTATACATTAACCCCAAGACCTTTTAAATCAAGTTTTAATTAAATAAAACCTTGTTTAAAATATGTTTTAAATTCCCAAAAAATTATTAAAAATCAAATTGAGGGATTTAAAGACACTCACAACATTAATACCCATAGTGGTGCAATATGAAATGCAAGAATGAAATTCTAAGTGTGTGAGTGATGGCTATAATCTCATGATCATCACAAGATGTATAGAAGAAGAAGCAACCCAATCTCTGAAGCTCTTTGGTTTCTAGGATGGACACTATTTTGTCACAATTTCCAAACTAGATGAGCTCTTATACAGTCTAGACTCAAATGAGTCAAAAGCATAAGGGCTTCAATCTCCCCCTTTGGAAATATGAGACAAAATCTCCTTTGAGTCATCTCAACTCGTAGGGCGACAACAAATAAGAAAATCCTATTCCTATAAAAGATCTATCTACCCAAATCCTAGAAATCAAAAATTACATAACTCAACTATATACAGTTTAACATCCTATTATTACAAACAAGAATGACTGTACAAGAAGAATACCTGCAAAAAATTACTAAGATCAAGCTTTTTAGTATATGCAGTAGACTCAAATTTCTCCCCCATTTTGTCTCAAATGGACAAAGGGAAAGAACTTGGCAAATATAACAGGTATTTACTCAACACAAATCATACCAATAGATTTACGTAAAGAAATGAATCTATTATAATCAAGAGGTTTGGTAAATAAATCTGCAAGTTGTAGATCAGTAGAAAGATAATTGATTTCTAATTCCTTGGTTTCAACTAATTCACGAATAAAATGATGTCTTATTTTAATGTTCTTAGTTCGCGAGTGTTGAACTGGGTTCTTAGAAATGTTAATCGCACTTTGATTATCACAATAGAGATGAAGTGTGGGTTCTAAAATACCATAATCACTTAGCATTTGTTTAAGCCACAACAATTGGGCACAACAGCTACCGGCGGCTATGTATTCAGATTCAGCAGTCGAGAGAGATGTGCAGTTCTGTTTTTTACTACTCCATCCTACCAAGTTATTACCAATATAACAACATGCGCCTGAAGTGCTTTTACTATCATCAGTACACCCAGCCCAATCAGCATCAGTGTACCCAATAATAGTGCTAGGTGTGTCATTCGTGTACCAAATTCCTAAATTTAGAGTGCCTTTAACATATTTAATTATACGTTTAACAGCGTTTAAATGGCTCTCCTTGGGGTTGTTTTGATAACGCGCACAAACACAAACAGCATACATGATATCAGGACGCGAGGCAGTCAGATAGAGTAATGTGCCAATCATACTACGATATAAGGTAGAGTCTACAGATTTTCCATTTTCATCTTTAGATAATTTCTCTGTAGTACTCATAGGCGTTTTAGCACTTTTAGCACTCTCGAGGCCAAATTTCTTAACGATCTCTAATGCGTACTTAGTCTGCGAAAGAAACAATCCATCTGGTTGTTGTTTGACTTGGAGACCTAGGAAGAACTGTAACTCCCCCATAAGGGACATCTGAAATTCCTTACTCATAATTTCAGCAAAAGATTTTACTTCTGAGGTAGAAGTGGATCCAAATATGATATCGTCTACATAGACTTGAGCGATAGTAATGGGTTTGCCAAAATGTTTGACAAATAAGGTTTGGTCATTTCCACCTCTTTTGAAACCTTTGTCCAGCAGAAAACTGGACAGGCGCTCATACCAAGCTCTAGGAGCTTGCTTAAGACCATATAAAGCCTTTTTCAACCGAAATACATGATTAGGATAATTAGGGTCAATGAACCCTTTAGGTTGTTCTACATAGGTTTCCTCGGCAAGTATTCCATTAAGGAACGCAGATTTAACATCCATTTGATATAATGTAAAATGCATGTGACAAGCTATAGCAAGAAGCAGACGAACTGATTCTAAACGAGTAACAGGAGCAAACGTCTCATTAAAATCAAGTCCTTCTATTTGGGAGTAACCTTGAGCAACTAGTCTAGCTTTATTTCTAATTATCATCCCATTTTCATCAGTTTTATTTTTGAAAATCCAACGAGTACCAATAACCTTTTTGTGATCAGGACGTGGAACAAGAAACCAAACATCATGAATGACAAATTGTAAAAGTTCATCTTGCATAGCAGAAATCCAGTGAGTGTCATTCAATGCCTCATTTACATTCTTTGGTTCCAAGAGAGAAACAAAGCATGCATAGAGAGTATAATTTCTAAGTTGGGATCTTGTACGTACTGGTTCACTAGGGTTACCAACTATGTTGTTTATGGGATGATCTTTAGAAACCCAGTTAGGTACTTCAGGTGACTCAATAGGTAATGAATTATCTATTTCAGAAGAGTCATTTTCTAAAATATTTGAGGATTCTTCTTCTATAGTTAATTCATTAGGCTTGCTTTCTATAGTAGTGTCACTAACAATTACATTTATGGATTCCATAAGGGTTTTAGTGCGAAGATTAAACACTCGATAAGCTCTACTGTTAGGTGAATAACCTAAGAATATGGCTTTATCTCCTCTACTCTCAAATTTAGATAAGTGTTCCCTATCTTTGCAAACATAGCAGGTACTACCAAAGGTTCTAAGGTACTTAAGATTAGGCTTTTTATTGTACCAAAGTTCATAAGAGGTTTGTTTCGAATTCTTTCTAAGATAGACCCTATTAATTAGATGACATGCTGTACGAATAGATTCTACCCAAAAATACTTAGGTAAGTTCTTGGCATGGAGCATGACACGTGCCATCTCTTGAAGAGTTCGATTCTTTCTCTCAGCTATTCCATTTTGTTGAGGGGTCTTAGGAGCACTGAACTCATGTTTGTAACCATTATAGTCACAATATTCAACAATACCAGTGTCTTTGAATTCACCACCTCTATCACTTCGGATTCTATTCACTTGAGTGTCTTTCTCATTCTCAATCCGTAAAAGAATCTTTAAAAAAGTTTGAAAAGTATCGGATTTTTGTTTTAAGAAAGCTACCCAAGTGAATCTGGTGAAGTCATCAACCATAACTAGAATATAACTGTGTCCACAAAGACTAACAGTTTGAGAAGGACCCATTAGGTCCATATGGATGAGTTCTAAGGGATTAGAGGTAAGGATATCTTTAACCCTTTTATGAGGTGCTTTAACAATTTTTCCTTCTTGACAGGGACCATAGACAATGTTATGAATAGGTTTAATTTTTGGTATTCCTCTAACTATTTGTTGAGAAGACAATTTACTCAAATTTTCGTAATTAATGTGACCCATTCTGTTATGCCATATCTCGTTGTCATCCATTCTGGCAACATTACAGATTTTTGAACTAGACATGACAGTATAACAATTGTCAGGGGTCCTGAATCCTGTAATTAAGCATTCTCCCTTTTCATTTAAAATCTTGCAATTGTTCTTTGAAAAGGTAACAGTGTAGTTTGAGTCACAGAATTGCGAAATGCTAAGTAAATTAGCCTTAAGACCTTTAACTAAGAGAACATTTTCAAGAAGAGGAAGTCCTTTTTCTTTAAGGGTTCCTTTGCCTATGATCTGGGATGATATACCATCACCAAAAACAACTTTTCCACCATTTATTTAAAAGTTTTGTATCATCACCTGTCATATGTTTGGAACAACCAGAATCCAGATACCAACCAGAAGATGTAAGTTCAGCTTTTAAGGCAGAAATAACAATATTACACTTCATCTGGGGTACTAGATCATCTTTTCTAACCCAAATTTCTCTGGTTTTCTGTTTGCGCTGATTTGCTCTTATTTGATAAAATTTGCGAGCACTAGATTTTTGTTGAAAAACATTTTGCGCATGATTTTGGGTAAAATTAAATACCTGAGCATTTGATTTAGAAAAGTTTCTGGGAATCCTTCTAGTAAATGTCCTTTTAGGTTTAGTCTTTCTATTCCTATAGTTAGAGTTTTTGTCTGGTGGCCTGGGAAGGACATAATTGTTACGACTCCTCCTAGAATAGTTAAAGTTATGATACATAGGAGTGTTGTAGATAGGCTTAATCAGTCTCCTAGCATAGCAATTATCGAAAGAGTGACCATATATATCACAATAGGAGCAATAAAGATTGCTCAGAATAGGGTTTTCCTTAGGAAAGTCTCTAAACAAAGGTTTTGAGAAATTTTGAGGCTGAATTTTATTCCTAGGTAGCACAGGTTTGAAAGCAGGTTCACTTTTCCTAATTGGGGGGCAGACATATTTTCCCTTTGGTAAACTTTCATGCTTAGAGAAACTTGTGTCTCCAGTGTTAGTGTTTTGATGATCAAACTCAGTTTTTAGAAAATGAAAGTCTGGACATGTTTCAATAGGTCTTTTGCCTCCTGACACAAATTTGATAGGTTCAACATTTTTAGTTTGTGTCTTCAAATTGGGGCAAAACCCTATTCCAGTTCTATCATCAGAATTGGTTTTAGATTCAGCAATGAATTCCTCAAAACATTTAGAATTGTTCTCAAATTTGGTAAATTTTTTGAAAACAGTTGTTGTCTTTTCTTTTGTTTGTTCCAATTCTAATAATGTCCCTTTGTATTTTTTCTCCAGAATTTCATTAGCTTCAGTTAAAGTTTTCAGTTTTTCATCAAACACTTTAACTTCACTTTCATGAGACATACATTGTGTAGTATACTCTTCAGCATTCAGTTTTACCATTAGGCTTAGATCCTCTAGCTTTTTGGTAAGATCTTTCACAATCTTTTCTAATCTAGTGCTTTTCGTAAGAGTCTTAGCATATAGAGTGTGAATGTCTGGGAGATCATCATTGTCTGAGTCACTAAGTGAAGTGTGTGAAGTGACCCCTAAGGTTTCATTTCTTATACTCACGCACCCATTGACATCAGCAGTATCGATTCCCCTTTGACTCACACACCCCGAAGAAGAAGTATTAATGTTCTCAGTAAGTAAAGCATCTAAACCAGTTAAAGTATGATTCACAGCAACAGAACTAGTATTACTAGACTCATCCTCACTATCAAGCATAGGCATATCATCATTATATATGATTTTGGCAAAGAAGGATAAACAAGGATCAAAACCATCAGATGTCTCAGGTTCCTCATTTTCAGAGTCACTTGAGTCATCCCAGGTTTTGCATATGTTGGCTCTAGAGTGTTTGTTTTGGGTATTTAAGTTAACTCTACAGTCTTGAGCAATGTGTCCTAGTTTACCACATCTATAGCATTCAGTCTTCTTGAGGTCTCTGTGAGGTCTTGTGTTGTCCTTGTTCTGTTTGTCATGAGGTTTCTCATGAGGCTTGTGATTTGAAGGAGTAGAATAATTAGACTTGCCCTGTCTATTTGCAACACTGTTTCTAAATTTAACAATTTTCTTAAATTGTTTTGTCATTAGGGCAATCTGATTATCTAGACTTTCTAAGTCACAGTCCTCATCAGAATCATTACTAGGGGTGTTTAACTCAGGCTTGGTCATCTTAGAAGTAAAGCTAAGATTGGAATTGGTATGTTTCCTATTACTGTGGGTCAATTGTTTCTTAAACTCTAATTCCATTTCCACAGTTCTTAATTTGCTACTGAGTAATTCAGGAGTTAGATTTATATCACACATCTCCTCAATAGCATATCTTTTATTGTCAAATTTCTGTGGTAATGATCTCAGAATTTTAGAGACAATTTCTTGTCTATCATAAGTTATATCATTGGCATGAAGTTTAGTGACAATATCATTAAGGTTCATATAGAAATCATCGAAAGACTCAGATTCAGACATGATTAAGGTATTATACTGTTGGATTAACATCTGAGTCTTAGCAGCTTTTACCCTAGAGTCTCCTTCATGGGCAGTAATCAAGGTATCCCATGCTTCCTTGGAAGTGGTACAGGATGAGATTCTCTTGAACTCGTGTTCGTTAATAGACATAAATATAGCGTTCTTGCCTTTGTTATAATTTCGAGAAACCTGTTTCTCTTCTTGAGTAAACTCACTCAATATTTTCTTAATCCTTTCATTGCTTCCATCAGTGGCTGGTTTAGTTGGATAAGAGTATCCATTTTCAATAATATCCCAGACATCATCTCCCAGAGTGCCTTGAATGAAAGTAATCATTCTTACTTTCCAGTAAGAAAAATTGGTTCCATCAAAGACTGGAGGTCTGGTCAAGTTACCATATCTTTCGTTTTTCTCGTCCATAATTGATTTTGAGAAAACAGTTTCAGAAACTCAGGATCTTTTTGAAAAAAGTTCACCAAAAGCTCTGATACCAATTGAAATAGCGTTGCCAAAGCCGTTTATGAAAATAAACTATTTAAGCAACTCCGAAAGTTTGTTGAAGAAACTCTTTACTTAAATCAAAATGATTTTGAACACAAGATGTGTTAACAAAAGTATGTACGAGATTAGGACAAGGTTTGATAACAAGTTTTAGTAAACAGTTTAAAATGTTTTAAACTCAGCACACAATCAGAATGAGATGAGAAGATGTAGAAATATTGATACTCAGGATTTTTTACGTGGTAAAACCTCAACCTTGAGGAAACATCCACGACTCCCTCTACGGAGTAAAACAAAAACAATCACTAAAACAAATATATGAGTTACAACCTATTTAACTAACATGCACACAAAAACAAATCTATACAAGTTCAGGATTGTACCCTCTGGCGTCCTTAACTTTTCTGCAGATCTTGTTTGTTGATGTAGTTGTCTCAGTTTGTCAACTCTTCTTTGTTTCAGCACTTTACGTCGACTTATTGTTCACCAAATCTTATAGCCAACACTTTGAGTGTTTGTAGTGTGAAGATGTTTGTGAATGGTGTTCTAAAACACATGCATGCACACACACACACTTATTAGTTACAGACGATCCTAACAAATCACATATAAAGTCTATATGCAGTGTATTTGTTATTTTTCTTTCTTACAAAACCAAGAACCTTTTTGACCTTTCAAAATAACTCAGATTCCACGGAGATCTTGCTTAAGAAATCGGTCAAGACCTTTCTCAATCACTTTTGAAAATATTATGGGGATTGAGAACCCTCCAAGTGCGAATCCCACTAGGTCAGGTTAGGTTTTGTAAAAACAGAAATAGAAAAACATCTATTGTTGATTCTGAAGTAAGAAAATGTTTTATCAGAAAACAATCAACAACGAAATTCTCAAGATGAGAAATAAATGCAACTAAGTGTGCTGTGACATGAAAAACTTCAGATCTATGATTTCTATTGAAAGAGAAACAAGATCTGAGTCTATGTCTAAGTTGGAAATAAGATTTATGAACACAAGGATTTCAGCAACCCAGAAATCACTCAACTCGAACTCTCATAACCTCAGGAAACACTAAGGATGGTGTTTATCTGGTTATGGTGTTTATGGAGAGGTAAGTGGTTTAGGTTTAGAGGTATTTGGACGAAGTTAGGGTTTCTAACTAGGGTTTGGTTTCTCTCTCTAACTTCTCTCTTCTCTCTCCTCTCTCTATTCTCTGAGACTTTTCAAAATGGCAAAAGCTTTCGAAGGCTGAGATGAGAGGGCTTTAAATAGGAAGAGAAGAAGATTCCAGAGCTTCGTTCAAAATCAAGGGCTCTGATTGAGTCAAGCTCCTTTGACTACAATCTAAGGGCTCATAACAGGCGGTGGATTAAACATGTTGTGATTGGTTAAAGGGTTTACACTGGGATTCACTCAAAAGACATGCAGGCCATCGATAAGGGTTGATCTAAGGGCTGAAAGCACGCGATGGTTTGTCTCAGTAAAGAAACACAGTTCAGGCCAATCAGAGGACAGCAGGTGTAGGCCTGAGGATGAATGTAAACGCGCGTCCCAAAATAATTACAAAGCCAACCCTAGAGTCTCTAGCGCTTTCGGTTTCTACCCAGAGTAACTTTAGGCCAATAATCACAACAATCCATATTTATACATTAACCCCAAGACCTTTTAAATCAAGTTTTAATTAAATAAAACCTTGTTTAAAATATGTTTTAAATTCCCAAAAAATTATTAAAAATCAAATTGAGGGATTTAAAGACACTCACAACATTAATACCCATAGTGGTGCAATATGAAATGCAAGAATGAAATTCTAAGTGTGTGAGTGATGGCTATAATCTCATGATCATCACAAGATGTATAGAAGAAGAAGCAACCCAATCTCTGAAGCTCTTTGGTTTCTAGGATGGACACTATTTTGTCACAATTTCCAAACTAGATGAGCTCTTATACAGTCTAGACTCAAATGAGTCAAAAGCATAAGGGCTTCAGATTTGACGGTTGGATTCCTCTTAAAAAAATTAGCCAAGAGTCATTCTTGAACAATCTTGATAAAACCCGGTTAAAAGCTTCAAACCATGGATTGAAAATAGCTCTCCAATTGACTTAAGGTTTTGAAGGAGGAAGAAGATATAAAAGATGAGATTGTTGCTCTTAGGGTTTAGAAGAATGTGTTTTTAAAAGTCCTAAACTCGCCACTTTGCTTATATACTAAAAAGAGTTTAATTCTTAATCAACTACTAACACTCGAAAAATTATTACGGATGATCGGACTGTCAGAATGGCTTGAAATTTTAGTATGTTTTAGCAAACAACGAGACAGGACTGCTGTGAAAAATTCAGCTCGATCGGATGATTGAATTTCTAAACATATTATTTTTATTCTCCTTGGCTCAGATCCTCCCCCAATTTTTATACAAAAAGTTATAATTTCCAAATTTTAATCCCGATTTAAATTCCACTTAAGACTTTATTTTTATATATAAAAATCAACATTTTTAATTATTAAAAATAATTAAATCCAAAATATTTTTTTCTCGAATTTTCAAAATTAGTTTAAAAATACCTATTTATAAAAAAAATCGGGGTTGTTACAGCATCCCGCTCTACGGTTGTTCCATGTTCTCTAGGAGAGGTGGTGGGATACTACCCACACCATGCATTTGGGTTTTTTGGAGATGACGATACATGTACATCAACTGCTGGGGATAGACTGCGATGGGACGTAAATAGAGGTGGATTGGTCTCTGAGGGAGATGTGAGATGGATTGTCTCGATGGACTCGATTCGTATATCTTTTCGAGAAAATTTTTATTGAGTCGGCAGATCGACGAAACCAAGGGGTTGTAGGTTCGTCAGATGGCTCATTTATTTATACTTTTGTTATTGGGAGGATTTATGGTGGCGTCGAGCGGCGACGTCATTCACTTATGGTTTTTACCATACTTGAGGGTATTTTCAAATATCCCTCCCTTTGACCGTGGGAGCCTGAGTTTGGCGAGCCTTTATTCATTTTTGGATGCTTTCAATCGCTGTTGTCGACAGACTTTTACTGGAACCACATATCCTTTGGAGGTATTTTTTTATAGTTTTTTTCCTTTATGCATTTTCTTTCATTTCCTTTTTGATTTCTCCTAATTGCTTACTCTTGACCTTTTAGACATGGTTTTATGAGGTGAATATACTTGATTCTCAATTTATTGTTTTGCTTGATGAGTCAGGAGGGGGCTTCTGTTGGATGTATCGGTGGTAGAAGACCAACTGTCAGTCGAAGCGGTCCCTATCTTTGGCGACTGTACGTCAGGTCAGGAATGCCCTGATGAGCGAGCAAGTTATCTCTTATTTTCTCTTTTGAGTGTTTTCCTCGATATTTTCTTTGTGTAAGTATTCATTTATCTACGTGAACCATGTCCAAATTCATCAAAGGTATACAATTTATGGGATAAATCATCATATTTAACAAGAACCCTAATTTTCATGAACTTTCATTCTTTTAATCCTTTTTCCAGATTTCTTGCTTCTAATCTCATACAAATTCATGGGTTATTCTCTACCTATGATTGGGATGTCTAGAATATATTTATTTCCATCAAGACATGTGATTAAATCCTCAATTCCTCAAATTCTTTTATAAAACATGTGTATAAAAATCCTAATCTTACATGGATGAAACAATAACTAAAAGAAAAGCAAGTTAGATACTTGCTTGGAAATTCAAGGGTTCTAATTTGTGGATGAAAAAAGGTATGGTTGCGTTCCTCTTCGTGCAATCTACGTTTAGGTGGTGGTGATGGTGCAAACGGATGAGTTCTTGGCCTTGGATTGTTTGAAAAGCTTCCTACCTTCTTCTCTAATGGTCGTTTTTAACATTTGTGATTGTTAACCCTAAAAGCCTAACTCAAATGGCTGATATACCTAAGGGAAATTCGTGGGTTTAATTACCCAAAAATACAAAATGTCTCAAATACCCTCCCGGAGTGCCAATTAGACCTAAAAATACCCCGAGGCCCAAACTAAACCCACAGGTATACTTTTCTGACTATTTCGACCCTTTCGGACATGTTTGCGCACTCAAAAGGACCATATGGGCGATTTATAATCTATTCACTTTTAATAATAATAATTTAGTCCCGACACGACACAAGCGCGTCCGGAAGTAAATTTCCATAATTGCCATTTTATTCACTCGTGACAATTTTAATACAATCAATCTTATATATTACTTTACTCATCTAGTAATATTCAACAAATTCTCAATTATTACTAACTCTCGTCACGCTAGTAAATATTTAAAATAATTTCCGGATTAATATTAAATTAATATCTCAATTTAAATTCAATAAATCCCCAAATTAGAAGCCATAAAAATACGAGGTATTACATTATAATTATGGGTCGTGGGTGCACATAACTTTTAAAATGTGAATATTTATATATATGACCGTGTGATTGTGCATATATTATGTATCTGTGTAAAAATCATACCCAATCTACTTGCTATCACGGGGGTTTTCCCGTCGGGACAGTCTTATCTCGATTGGACCTTTATGGGGGATATTGACTCGTACCCTAAAATATAGTATCCTTGATACATTCTATTTGAGTGATAGTCAGATGGTTCTAAGAGACGTGAGGGTATGTGTTGACCCTTAGTGACTTGGAACTATGCTTCGCCTCCATTTGTATGTGTTTGTGTTAATGCAGCTCGATAGTGATTCTGAACTAGTATTTCCCTTAGTATGAGTGATACGGGGACTTGATAGCAGAGTATGACAGCACCATAGATTTTATGTGGGGTTCCGTTAGTATATATATTATATGTGTGACTAATATATATATGTATATCTATATGGGAACTTCCTACTATGCGTATAAGTAGTTAAGCAATTAATAAATGCTTCAACTTTATTATAAGTATTCGAGAACTTTATAACGGTACTGAGTTGTTCTAAATAACGTAAGAAATCTTGAAGAGATTGATTTCCTAAAGTAAATATCATAACCTTGCTTTTCATGTGATAAAAACTTATAGAGAATAAGTTAGAGAAGCTTATGAGATTTATTAGTACGGTAGGCGTGCACACTAGATGAGAGGTGAGAATTCTCAAAAGAGTGTTGCATACTAACATGGTTTTTGCATTAGCCGATAAGAAATTTAAATACTTGCTAAACTATTTTTAAAACTGTTTTACACTCGGGCTCTAACCCATTTTCTGTCTTTTCTCTCTATTATATATATATATATATATATATATGTATGTATTACAGGTGGCCAGCTATAGGGGCGTCATGCATAGGTTCTTTGGATTGGACGTGTCGATGCTTATGTAGGAGTTGCAGGCCTTTGTTTTAGACGACCTCTTCATTGATTCAGTTCTTACTATAGTTCTTCATATTTAGGGCATGTGTCGCTCGATTTCCTATTCCGTTTGGTTTTGTCAGAGATGTATGTTTATTTATATTTTCCAGTATTTAGTACTCCTTCGGAGTTTACTCTTGTCATGATGATTTCATGTCTGGTTATTTGACTTGGTTTGGTTAATCTAGATGGATTAATTCTTTTGTGTTGATTTATATTCGTAGAACTTATATGATTCTTAGTCTGTGGATTATTTAAAATGTTTTCAAGTTGGAACTTTAAAATGGACATAAGACTTTAATTTGTTTTGACACTTAGCTTAATTATTTAGGGTGTTTAATTTGGAAATTTTATTTTTACGACAGTGATGCTAAGAATGAACCAACCGTTCACCTTGATTTTAATTTAACAAAGGAATGATCACCTGGTATTTAATTAGGCGGGGTGTCACCGGTGTGAGACATAAAGGCCCTAAATACCTATTTTCTTGGAAATACATCTTCAGAAGATCCATATTACAATCATGTTACCTGCAAAAGACAAAATAAAATAAAACATACACAATAGATCTTAGATTAAATTTGTAAACAAAATCTACAATCAAAATCAACAGATCTTAACCTAAATCGAAATAAGTGTGTGTGTTTATATGCGTGTGAGTGTGTGTAGGAGAGTGACCTGTAAGAGTCTGTGTGATAGAGGCGGAGGAATATGGATGAGAGAGGGAGAATATGAGGGAGGGGAATCATCGGGTGAGTGAGAGGACTGAATGCGTGAGAAATGAGAGAGGGTTTCGAGGTTGTTTCGTGTGTGTTTACCAAAATAGTATTCTGTTTGAATGAAAGTGGAAGAGGGGGAATTGATTAGTGAGGAGAAAAAGAGGGGGAAATCAAAAAATTGAGGGGCAAAATAGGTAGTGTGGGAAAAACTCATATAGATGACATCATAGTTCAATATTATGACATACATAAGGTTTGTAACTTATTATATATATATATATATATATATATATATATATATATATATATATATATATATATATATGGAGTAATCATCGATAAAAGTTAAAAAATATTTATTTCCTCCACGAGTGACATTACTCTTCATATCACATATATCACTATGTATAAGATCAAGCATTTCAGATGTCCTCTCAATAGAATTAAATAATTTTCTAGTTATCTTAGATTGAGCACAAATTTCACATTTATCATAATGGTAAATTTTACAATCATAAATTAATCCTAGATTAGTCATATTCGTTATACTTCTATAATTATTATGATTGAATCTATTATGCCATAAAGAAATAGAAGCAACCATATAAATGAAACTAATATCATTTATCACATTAAATTTGATCATGTCGTTACAAGAGTACCTTTTACCAATAAATTGTCCATTCTTGGACAAGACAAGCTTATCCGACTCATACACAAGTTTGAAACCTCCCTTATTGAGGTGGTCTTCTAACAAAATATTTTTACACATTTCTGGTACGTAAAGTACATCAATAAAAGTAAGAACCTTAGCACATGTTAAGTTTAATTACATTGTTCCCTTTCCAATTACTTTGGTGCAGAGGTTATTCTCTATTTTTACTTCCTTTCCATCGATCTCTTGATATGTTTTGAAAAGAGAATGATCTTTGCAAATATGAACGGTTGCGTCAGTATCTAACCACCACCCACTTTCATTATGAACAGGATTTTCTTCTCACACCATTGCAATAAGTTTTTCAACATTATTGGTTTCCTTTTCCACTTGTTTTACCTTAAATGTCTTCTTTTTAAGTTAACATTATCGAGCAAAGTGACCGGGTTTGTCACAAAAGTAGCATTTACCTTTCTTCTTTTTATTTGCAACTCATTTCTTGAAATTTGAATCATTATTTTCTTTGAGTTTGGAATCTTTGACACCTTTGGATGTTTGATCCTCAACTATATTTGCATTGGAATGATTATTACTTTGAGCATCCTTCTTTTCCTGAATAAGAGAATCTTCTTCAATATGAAGATGGCGAAGAAGGGATTCAACCACGTATGTCTTTCCATCATGATTAATTTTCTTCTCAAAGCTATTTCAAGAAGAAGGAAGTTTAGAAACTACCACCCCCACCTCATATTCATCTTTAAGGTTTATTTTGACGGCTTTAAGATCACCGATGATATATTGGAGTTCATGAGCTTCCGCAACGACAAATTTATCATTAGTCATTTTATAATTCACATAGTTATAAATAGGAAACTTACGGTTACTCGATTCCTTATTTTGATATTTAATCTCTAATGCCTTCCATAATTCCTTTGCAATAGGAATCATCCGATGTGCAATAGGAATGTGTCCTCGACACATGAATTCATCTTCTTTCCTCTTCAATCGTCTTTGCTTGATATCGCCAGTAGCTTCAGGCATGGGTTTGGAAATAGCTTCAAGCCCTTCATCAAGAATATACACCTGTTTAAGAGATGTGAGAAATAACATGATTTTCTCTTACCAACAGGTGAAATTTTTTCCATCAAAACGATCCAGTTGAATAAAATATTAACTCATAACTTGGACGGATTGTGCTCCCGTTATTCAATTTTTTTTAAAAGTAATATTGCCTAAAGTTGTTGGATATTTATGAAGGAATTATAATAATTATGAATCCAAGTTACTGCAAGGCACATTTACGCTGTCTTTTAGGAAATATCTCTCTCCTTACAAACGAAAAACACAAGTACACAATGGAGTTGAAGTAGAAATTTTACTTGAGGATACAATGCATTGATGTTCTTGGTTTGATCAAACTATACGTAGTTTGTATCAAACAAGAAACATCACTGCATTATATCCTGAAGGCAAATTTCTACTTCAATTCCATTGTGTACTCGCGATTTTCATTCGGAAGGGGAGAAATATTTCTTAAAAGGAAAAGTTCCTAGAACGCGCCTTACAGTAACTTAGATTCATAGTTATTATAATTCCTTCATAAATTTTCAACTCAATTATCAAAAAATGTTTAAAGAACCGAAGCCTTTAGTCATGGAAAAAAAGAGGTTTATGTGAAGAATATTTCATTATATTGTTCTAGTGTTCTGTCATCGGAGAGTTGTGACCTATAGGCACCCGTCAATCAGGATGGCTATTCCAAGACAGGAAGGCACAATAATTGGTGGTGAGGCATTAAATTTTCTCTCGAACTTAGGTGCTAGTTATCCATTTCACGTGTAACTGAAGTACATGACTTTTTCTATAAAACATTGTTGTAAACACTGTGTAGAAATTTTCTCTATTCTCTATTCTCCATTCTCCAAATAATAAAATCCCGAAGTCGATTACAAAGGGGAAGATCAATAAGTAGAAAGATAAATATGAAAATAGTGTTACAGAATCTTTTCTATTATAATTCTACCAACCTAATAAATCTCTTAAAGAAACTAATATATAATAAAACTAATCCCCTCCCCCACCCATTGATTTGACAATGGCCCAGTGGGCCCATCTATATGCATCAAACACATTCCCCTTTTCACGCAAGTATGATCCAACCTATGCTCTCTCTCACAATGACCCTCTCCTTTTACAAGTGCTTACATTCTCCATAGTAATGTTCAAGATTGAAATTCAACATGTGAGATTTTTCATTAAAGAAAATAGATAATTACAAACTTAATGTATAACATATACTACAGTAATACCAATTCTCTCTATTATAACAACTTATCTAATCAGAGTAAGGAATACCCAAAAAATCTTTAGCTCGAACTCCTATATCACCACTATGCCTCGAAGAATCAATAGCTTAGTAAAATATAAAAAACTAAATGACACTGTTAAATAATAATTATAACAAAACATAAAACATATCAAAATGAAAACCCATCACTAAAATGAGTCAGATTACGCATATGTCCTAAAATTTATTTCTGCAACTGCAAATTCATGATACTATCACCTCCTTTAAGGATTCTTTGACATCCAAAATTGTATATGGGAAAACGATTCCAGATGAAATAATAGTTTACAGAGATATCATCCTTGGGCCAATAGACTAAGACCTGAGGCAATATATGATTGTTCTTCTTATATTATTTTCCTATCCAAAATCTTCTTTATATTCATCATATTTCCTCATTATCTATGAGTGGCCTATCCTTATAATCTATTGGAAACATGAAACAAAAGGTGTAGGAAACCCAATATTATAAGCAACAACTCGAATCTTGGAATCAAAAGGCATTTAAAAGTTCTCTCATAGATATAAATTCCTTCAAATGTACACTGAAGTCTTCCTGTATGGTACCGACGATAAACCCATTCTCCCACCCTGAAATTCCTATTATTCAACTTATTGCCACCTTTATTTTTTGAATTTTATTGGGTGGATGGAACCATACTTTCTCTTAGAACTTGAATCATAGAATTTATCAGCAAGAAACACTCCTCCAAACTTTATATTGGTGTTGAAACATCAGTGATAAGGTCTAGATGGGGTGGGGGATACCCATACAAGGCTTGGAAAGAAGTAAGTTGCATGCTAGTATGGTAAGTTTTATTAACATTTAATTATTATAAGGACAACAAATTTATTTGTAACTTGTCATGCATCTTAAGTAGGCTCCTTAAAATGCATTTACTCTCACTTTGTCCAACTATGTGGAGGTGATAATAAGTACTTTTAAGTTTACATAATTTTCAGTAAAAACAATTGATTTGCATAATGAAATTCAAACTCACTCACTCAGGTAATTTACAAAACTCATAATCTTAAAATGATTAGATACAATTTTAGTTCAAGGAAAGTGTTATGAGATCATTCAAATATAATTAAAAATCCTTAGAATTCAATTTAAACATAACAATATAAGAAGTCTCCACCTAGATCGAAAATCAAGGTAATTTGTGATTAGGTGAGATCTAGGCAAATTAGTTCAATTCAATAACAATTATGTGAGATCTAAACACATAGAAACCTAAATCAAGTGTAGATTCAAAATTATGTGAGGTTGTGTTTCATGAATGAAGGTAAATGAGAAATTTATCACAATACAAAGATGTACGAAGAAAACCCTCACTTAGAGGAAAAAGCCTCGTGACGCTACAACTAATCGATAATAAAGAAGAAGATGTTATGAGAGATAAACCATATACCTAGATTGAGTTCCTTTACAAGTACTCACTATGAACTCATCCTCGATACTCCATCAAATATAGTGTCTCACATCCAAAGCTCCTTTGTTGAGAGATAAGAACCCACCCCAATTAGCTTCCACACAATTTGAAGAGAACATCTTCAATTATTCAAATCTTCATCATTGTTGACCTCTCAACTGAACACGTTCAATGGTAAGTGATGACAAAAGGTTTTATACGGATGATTTGAAGAAATCACTCAAAAATCTCCCATAAAATGTTCAATTTAAATTGGAAAAAATAAGTCTCAACCAAAGTTTCTAGAGAGAAAAAAAAAGAATCTCTTAGATTGAAAAATTTCGTCAAAGAGAAGTAAGACTTCTGATTAAAAATTGAAGCCAAAATGAGTATTTATAGTGAAAATTTTACATTTCCCACTCCTGCTAAGTTTTTGTGCATGGTTGATAACAACAAAATTACCAAAAATGTCATCTTGAAGGATTTTTCAAAGTGAATGATTCTAAAAGGATCCTTTTGCACATATTTTAAAAATATGGCATTTTACTAATAAAAAGAAGTGCATAAAATGCGAGAAAAATAGAGGAAATATTTAGGAAACCTAAGGTGTATCAAGGTCAAAATACCGCATCTGGAAATTTCTAAATGTCTACCCAGAGTCCCTGAATCAAATGAAGACATGCAATGTAAGCCATCCTAGATGTATATAAACGCTTGTAAGAAAATCAAGCATATAGACTGATTAGGACTATCAAAGATATTTTTACAAGCTAAAATAAAAACTCCTATACGTGAGATAGATAAGATACTTTGATAAGAAATAATCTAAGAAACACTTTTATACATTTTCATTCTCCCCCTTTGGTTGTTCCTTGGAAAACATCTCAAAATAAACCAGAAGCTCCAAAAACATACAAATCCGATTACAAATAAAGTCCTAACCATCAATCTACATCTCCCACAACGTAGAAAGAATAAAATAAACTAATATTGACCATAAAAATGTAGATTCGATGTATGATATCAACTGATATGATTAAGAGTCTGAACCAATGAAGAGATACTTGCAAAACTCAAACAACACAAAGCCATCAAGAAGGTAACCTAAAAGTGAAGGCAAAGCTCCCTTTGCATAGGTGTGTGGGTTTTAATCTTAAAATCATGTAATGACATTTATTTATTTTTAAGAAATAAAGGTGTGTGAGTCTCATCTGAAATAAAAATCATGTTTGCAAGAATGCCTTATATTTATTCTTTAAATATATTATATGGCATGTCGCTCAATTAGACATAGTAATAATTTCGGTGAGTTGGGTTTTAGTAATGTATTGAATATGACCACCCATGAGATTCAAGTCCAAGTGATGACAAGCTTATACTTGGACAATCTCAAAACGTTTACAAAGAGTGCATAAGTTATTTATTTTGGGGGTTGTAAGGATTAGAATGCTTACACAATTGTTTCTTTGATTTTAATGAGTGCGATTCAATTTTATATTGGATTAACTGATATCCACAAGTTGGGAAATCATTATGTATTTATGTCTGAGATCATAATTTAGACGAATTCATGCCTAATAAAGATATCAAATTTTTATACCCCATTGATAGACATATAGGTATTGCTTTCACCAGGAAACTTGATTAGTGTATAATTTTATGATCCGGTGGACTAAAAAATAAGTTATGTCTCAGAATCAAGGAATGAATAAGATGTTGGCTAAATTGATTAGCAGTGTAATGATTTGACCAATAAGGTATTATATTCTTAACAAGAGGAATCATATTATGTACCATATCAACTTTAAAAATAAGACCTCATTACTCTGAGTGATTTTCAAATAACTAAATTGGACTGTAGTTATAATTATTTAGTGGAATTAATTACGATTAAATAGTGAAAGGAGATAAATTACGCGGATGTAATATGAAAAAATTTCAAGTATTTATTTATAAGAAAATTTACTTATTCAGTCTTGAACTTAAAGAAAAGTGAGAAGATATTTCACAACTGAGTAACCGTGGAAATTTAAGGAGGGTTCAGAGCCCTAGGGTGCGACTTCGGCTTAAACCCAAAATAATCTTCGGTTGCGACATTTATGAAAGACGGTATAAGCCTATAAATATAAATGAGGTTAGATGAACTATGTGATAAATGGTATATACAAAAAAATAACGCATTTGGTATATTCCATGAAAAATGATATGATTTTAAAATTGGGTTTAAATAACCCAGTCCTGAGTAATGAATAATAATAAGCATAAATATAATTGATGAAATCTGAAATATGAAATAAAAAGATGAATTTATCATTTTCAAACTAAAGCAATAAAAAGGTTACGAATGAGTGGGGCACAACCTATGTTTAACACGGGGATGTGTGGCTAATTTAAAGAGTTAATAACTGATATGGGAATAAAGAGTTCATAACTGGGTGTTCGAATGATCCCATTGTTTTACTGTCTTGATTTGTGTACGTGTTTTGATGTGCGAGTGTGACAAATAAGGTTATAGTCTTACCAGTCAGTTGATTATCTTAGCCCAACGATAATCTGGAGATTGTGTACCATTATATGCTTCAATTAAAAAGATTTGTGATCCACTTTGAGGAGACTTAACACTTTGCACTAAATAAATCTAAACAACTAGAGTCTAAGGAAAAATATGTAAAATACAAAACTATAAATAAAAAGAAGGTTCGAACTAAATAAAATAGTGAAGTGAGATAAATTAATCAAAAGAACAAGAAATGTAAAACACGTTACATTAAGAAAAACAAAGAAAGTTAAGATGTAAAGCCAAAGGAACTTTTCATAAAATATGAAGATAATTACAAAAAATATACCTTACAAACTACTACTTCGAAGAACAAAAAATGCAAAAAAATAAAATAAAATAAAAGTAACGAAAAAGAAAAGTGGTTAAAACTAGTAAATGTAGTTTTGGTTGCAGGAATCTTATTTTTCTTCCTCCTTAAGTTACTTATTTATAGATAGCTTTTTCATGCAACCTCTATTGTAACTTCAAGGTGGTTACCCAATTGAATGTTCCCGCCTAGACAAAATCACGCCCCTATAACCGTCACTTAAGTTGCTACACTATGAACAAGGTCTTGACAAGTGTTAATTGCTTATGAAATTATTTTTATTAAACTCAACCTTTATAACCGTTTGATAGAATAATTGGTTTATATTTCCACGTGGCGTCACTCTATTGGCCGATAGTAATATAGTGTAAACATGTCCCCGACACTAATTATTTTTCAGAAAAATTAATTAGTGGACTATTAGACTTCACACGCCATCTCCACACATTTTAATCACCATTAATCTGTGAAAAATAATGGTTAAATAAATGCCTTTTGGTGGTGGGAATATTTACGTCATTAATCCATCACTCTCTTGGTCTTTTAACTGATTTTATTATCTCTTTTTTTCCCGTCATATCTATGTCAACAATGTCTTCAAAAGAAAATAAGAATGCCAACTCTAAGACAAATTTTGAGCTCGTTTCATCCTCAAACCCAGCGAGGGACGATGTATATCTTTGGATGTCTATCATCGACTCATAAAACAAATTTTGTGATGATGAATGGGATCCAACTGGTGACTAGGGTACCTAGGATATGGCTAGTCCTACTAAATGTACTCCATCCTTGATCATACTGGTCTTCATCCACCTATTTGGGGGGATTTTGTGTTATTGATGTATAATATACTAATTAATCTTCCAAAGTTTCATCTGAGACTTTCGCAAATTATGATGGACCATATTAATTTAAACTCTTCAATGGTTAGGATGACCAAATCCTCCTCTTTCGTCCCTCTTATGGGGAGATTGTTTCTTTTACTGAAGTTAATGAGCCCCAAGTTGACGAAAAGGAGGCCATGGATGATATTGAAAGCATTGAAGGATATGATGAACATATGAGTGAGGCTAAAAAAGTTAAACCCAACACTAAAATCCCTGTTGAGTATAATGAACAAATCCATCATCCTTCCATAGTCCATAGCGGATCTTTACCATATCCTCTTCTTGATGACATAAGTATTGGCCCTACTATTAGTCTCCCCCACTCTCCCCTTGAATATTTGCCATAAGTGACCTATCCCTCCTTCACTCATGATCTTATAGTCTACCCACGCATGTTGACCTGCCAGAAGTGAACATAAAATATTATAAACCACTACTTTTGGGGTTGGCCCAAGATAAGGCCTTTTTGGTTTTAGAGGATAGACACATTAATAACTTATGGAAGATATTACACCATTTTATAACTTATTCACTCCTTCATTACTATTTAGTCAAAAGAAACTAATGTTAGGTTTTTCTAACTTTTTTGTAATCTCCAATATTTGGTATCAATGGAAAAACTTACTTTTGTTTTGAATCATTGTTATCGACTAATGTTTGTATCAATGTGTTTCAAGCTATCTCACTACTTTTGATATATTTTATTTTTATTTTTGTGTTATTTTAATTAAGCCAATCAATCCATTTTGGCATAATGTTTATTTTAGACATTTGATGGGAATTTTATAATGTAATCAAATTTGGTATGTTGTATGTACTTTTAATTGCTTTTCTACTCTCAGACCTAAAAATATTTCAATTTAAGTCTATTCTTCATTCATGTTTTATTATTGGCAGTGGTTCCACAAATTCCAACTACACGCGTGGATGTGTCAAAATAAAAACTTTTGTTCTTTACTAGAGTAAATAATTCCCCTAAATGGACAACTTGTGATATTCTTTTCAACCAATAAATTGGGTTGTCTTGGAACTCCCAACATTTGATTTCACTTTCTTGGGTCATTAACAATATGTAAATATAAGCATGAGGTCTTTTCTGATTGATTCTGCCCAAAAATATGCCTTTTTGTCTTTCCACTTCCCCATAACTTTTATTTTTAGAGATAAAACCTTTTGACACGTGTGTTGACTTTTGCTTGGTAATATTCTTGAATTTCACCCAGGCGATTGAGTTATTTAAACTCTTCTCTTAGTTTCTCTTCCTTTGTTATTGTGTACTTTATCTCTCCAAGTATCCTTTTAGCTCTTTTCTCTATTTTCCCTCTGCCCAAATCTTTCATCGCTAATGGCCACTTGCTCAGAGACCTCAGATATTTACACCTAATTTGAAAGAATAATTGAAGAATTCATGGATGATAACCCTATTATTATTGGAGATATTGTTTATCCCATTCAACTACCATAAGGGGCTTCCCATTTTACCGCGGGCCCACTTTTCTGAAATAAACTTCCTTTGAAGAACTTTTTCTTCTATCCTAGGTTTGAGAACTATACTGCTCCCATTAAAGATTCCCCCTTCATCTGAACACCTCATACCTTTAAATTTAAGGTTTATCCCAAGAAATTGGAAAATGAAGAGTGACCCTAATGGGTGAACTAAATGCACATAGATAAATAAAGAGAAATGGATAAAGATTGCATTCTTAATGCTTTGAAACTCAACTGGAAAAATATCAAATATGACTCGTTCGTCATCTCCAGTTCCATTCAAATTTGGAAGTCAACATTTAATTTCTTTGAGTTTAATTTTGGGATGTCTGGTCCCACAATGTTGGAAATCTACCAACTAACAGGCTTTAAATCCGTTGGGGATGATGCTTATCCTCAAATGTCGTCCACCAAATGTCGCTCTTATCTAAATAACGAGAATTCCATTATGTCCTATTCCAACATTATGAAGAAACATAGGAAGACAATAAGACTTATGAGTGACATAGAATATTACTGATTTCTCCTGATTTGGATATCAAGACGTGTATTATGTGTCAAATCTCAATGGGTCATGCTAAAGTATTCTTGCTTGGTGACTGTTCTTATGGAGGGAATAGAGATAAACCTAGCCCCTTATCTCTTGGTCTCCCTTTATAGAATCTACTCTGAGATTCAAAGTAATCCCTTTAACGCCAATCTTGGTGGGTTGATGGGGGTCCTCCAAATGTGGATGAATGCTTATTTTTATGAGATTGGGAATGCCAAAGGTAGCTATAATTTTAGCTATCTCAATGCTTTTTATCATTTTAAACCTGGTAATAAGAGCTCTGAAGCTCTTATTAACATGTTCAAAGGTTTAAAACCTGATTAATCGAGGTTCCTTAGATAACCCTTGTCAAAGGCTGCTTAAGCCCCTCATTGGCTTATTTTAATTTTCAGTAAAGCCTCTCCTATTGAGATAATAGACTCTTGATGGGGGAGTTTCATGATTCCCAAATACTTGTTTTGTGTTATTTTACTCCCAAGACCTCTAATCCCAAATCATGTGGGGAGATATATTAGCCCACCTAGTTTTCAAGGAAATTTTTCTTGTACAAAACCATTCCAGTTTCTACAAGGACCTATTCTGTTTTCCATATTTTCTCATATCCCCTAGGCAAATATTCTAGCAGGGCTTCAAAGCTATGATGAGGTTCAAAGAACTTTTAGCATAGTTGGTGTTGAGTTTAATGCTGGAGTGACTGAGGCCTTTGAAAAGTTATGGTAATTTCATATTGAGCTTCACTTAAAACCAAAATAGCCAGTCTTATACACTACACCCAAATTGGCTTTCATAATATTATTTTACTTTTACAAAAATAATTAGTAACAATAATTTTTTGTTAACAGATTTTTACCGTTACTAATATTGAATTTACCAACGGTATTTTACATTACTAATATTGGATTTACCAATGGTATTTTACAATTAGTAATTATGATTTAGTAACAGACTTTTCTGTTACTATTTATACCTTATTACACATATTTTGTAAAGCTTTTTTCTGATTTTTTAACGTAAAAGGTCCATTACTAATTGTTGATGTAAAAAACTAGATCGCTCTAATTATTCAATCACAGATAAATAAATAAAACAGAGATTTTTAAAGTGGTTCGGCTAGGAATAAGGCCTACGTCCACTGTTATGTTATTGCTGAGTGTTTGCAGAATTCTTGAATACAAGTTCTCTCAAGAAATTCCGGTCCCTTTGAATGGGGCTGATACAAGGTATTTATAGCCTTGAGGCTGTACATGAAAGGGTCGATACATTAAATGATATACGCATGAAAGGGCAATACATTTAATGCAGCGTGTGCGTCAAGATTATAAACATTCAATGAATAGTTGAACTGTTGATTATCTTGTAATTAATGCTACGACCGAGATGCAGCTCGGACCGCCTTAGTTGCTCGTTGAATAAGAGTTCCTCGGAGCGCTGGAGTACCTCGGGGTGCTAGAGTTCCTCGGGGTATCCTCGTTGCTCGGAGAGAACATGAATTGGTCGAAGAAATGAACTTCCTCGTTGCTATTGTGCCACGTAGATTAACACGTGTCTTCGTATTATTCGTCTACATCAGCATATTAATTTTGGTATCAACAGAAGCCCCCAATGTTTCATATTTCGAAATTTGAGGAGTATGGAACATTCTTTCTCGGTATATGGAAATATTAAATGATCTTCCTGGGTTTCAGGAACATTGTATTCAAATTTCCTTCTCATTTCGCAGCTTCCGCCTTTTTTTGAATTTTTATAAGCGCTTCTATCTCCGTGCAGTTTTTGTCCTTTTAGCCGTCGGAAGTTCAGTAGTTTCTTTTTGGTAATCATTTCTTTCGCCGCTTCCCAATGCAAAGTATTTAAACTTCTTAGGTAACCATACCGTCTTCTACGTTTTCCAATTTTCTGCATTCAAGCTTTCTATTCTCTCCTTCTCTCTTGTGCGTTCATCTTTTCCTTCGTTAGTTGTCAGCAGACCTCCTTCCTTCCTGTAAGATTTTCTTCCTTCTTCTTTTATTCATCATGGTTTACATTATTGAATCTCTTGAAAAGTTCCGCTCTGACTTTTCCATCCCATCTTGGGTAATTTTGGAGGAGCTTTCTGAACCTCAAAATTATTTTCGTCTGGCTGAGGGACATTGGTTCCCCAGTCTTTTTATTGCTGAATGTGGTTTTTCCTTTCCACCAAATCCATTGTGTCTCGAGTTTTGTCAGTATTTTGATCTTATTCCTGCAAAAATAGCCCCAAATTCATGGAGAATAATTAATGGGGTGCATAAATTAAATATAACTCATGGGACTCGTATAGGGATCCCTGAAATTATGTACTGCTATAGATGGGCCGTTTTAGATAATATTTATTATTTAAAAACTAGGTTTTTGAATAGGGCTCTTGTAGTTAACCTCCCCGATGCAAATAGAGATTATTTTGAACATGGGGTGATTATTAAAAATTGGCAATATGCCCCTCTGGTTGGAGATGGAGTGTACAATGGTCCCAGATGCCCCCTATATGGCAACGGGATAGGTTTATTTTTCATTTTATCTATTTTCTGAATTTATGAATTCATTATGTTTGATAAAATGTATGATTGATATTTTGTTATGTGTTTGTTTGCAGTTGAGAGTAAAAGAAAAACTCCTAAAGATTCAGAAGTTAATATCAAGCATCTGAAACTTATCTGGGGTTTGCATAAGAACGTTGCAGACGAGCACATCAGGTCTGCATCATATTTGCTACAGTATAAGAGTTATATAACCTCTTATACTGCTCGCCCTGTTGAACCAGCTTCCACTCCAGAGGACTCTTCTTCAGATTCTCATCTTCCTTTAAGTCAGAGAATGGGCAAGAAAAGAGCTCCTCCTTCTCTATTTGATGACACTACTTCTGCTGTTGGGGCCAAGAAGAGCAAAACTGATGTCCCTGAGGGGACTAAGAAGGTGGATGTTGCACCTTCCAAAACTACCGAGAAGCCCCCAGTGGCTCCGAGCAAGAAAGTTGCTCCTGTGTAAGTGATTACTATTTCTCCGACCAAGAATTCTTCCTTGGCTGAAGCTGCTGAAATGCCTTTGAGAAGATTAAGGAAATCATCCTCAATCAATCTGGCTGAAACTGCCTCCTCTTTACCTGCTGGTGGTGTTGGTGTTCCAACCATCATTCCTCCGAGCTCTGCAATGAGCTCGGTAAAAACTTGGATCATACCCGAGGTCCAAGGAATTGATGAAAAATTTTCTAGGGATATGCTGACATCTCTAGCTACTCGTCATCTTGCTTCAGTAAATTTCTCATACTCTGGGTTTTCTTTCTTTCTCTGAATTCTTGTATTTTTGTATTGACTTTACTGTTTTTCTCATCTTTCAGCTGGTGAATTGTTTCAATAACATCGTGAAGAAAGATGAAGCTATTAAAGCTTCCAGCTCCTCGTCAGATGTTGATGATGCTCTGTTGGGTTTGACCCAATCCTTGAAGGAATCTCGTCAAAAGTACATTGAGGAAAAAGCTGTTTGGGAGAAAAAATTGGCTGTGGCTGAAGCTGAGAAGGTGAAGATGGCTGAAACCTCCAAGAATTTGGAGGATAAAGTGAAAGGCTTAGAAGTCGAGCATCAAAAATGTGACGACAAGCTGAAAAAGGCAGAGGAAGAGTTATCTACCCTGCGAGATATCAAGGTCCAAAAAGAAGAATTGGATGCAAAACTCTCCTCGGAAAAATTGAAAAGAAAGGTCGCCGTTAAAAAATCCTTCAGCGCTGGCTGGGATAAAGGATGGGATAAGGGGATTGCTGCTATGACTTCCCAAGTACAATATGGGAAGTTAAAATACTTCCGAGATGGCTGGGTACCTTCCCTGCAAGAATTGAAGATCGAAGACAATTCTGGGCTATTCCAGCTTCATCTCCCTGGTCCTCCCCCTCCAATTGTGGAAGAAGAAGAAGATGAACCTGTCTCTGATGAATCTTCCATGGCCATAGGTGATCAAGCTCTTGCCTCTCTACCATCTTCCATCGAGGATGTTTCTTCTATGCCTCCTCCTCCTGAGAAAGTTTCAGCTCCTGCTGCTCAAGCTGCTATCACCTCCGAGCAACCGAGCTCCTCGTCCCAACCTCCCGAGAAAGTCTTGGGAGACAAGGAAAAGGTGTGAAGTTGTTCGGTATCATTTCTATCTTCTATTATCACTTGTAATCAAACAATTTAATCTTTTGATGATCTAATAAAATACATCTTTGTTCATCTCTGTTGTTGATGATTTGTTTTTGTTGATTGTTGTCTTTTTCTCGTCCTTAGTTTGTTGCTAGAATGGAACTGATATCTTCACATGATACCAAGATGATGCAACAATGTCACCAATATTATAAGGCTGGTCATACAGACCATAGTACATCAGAAATTGCTGACATCCTTGGCCATGATGCCTCAGAACAGGCAATTGAGGCTTATCTGTATTTGAAAGATTTACTCGACCGATCTGTGGCCAACAATGTAGCCTACTAAGACTTGATTGAGGAACTTCATTATTCCTTAGAAGATCTCCAAGGTCAGCACAATGAATCAATGATTTTATTGCACAAGGAATATGAAAATAGATATCAACAACTTTCTTCTGATACAGGCCATAAAAAGATTCTGGCTGGATATGATGTTAGGGAAAGAACTTTAAAAGGTGAAGTTGAGGCTTGCAGGAAGATTGCTGAGTTACTGGAACAGGAGAACAACAATTTGCAGAAAAAGTTGGCTCAGTATGAATCTGCAGCGTCATCTTCCACTGCTCTAGTGCCCGTTACTGATGAAGGTTTCTCATTCTTAGAGGTTGAGAATGCCAAATTACGGCAAGAACTGGATAATTTAAGAAGATCTGGTGTTCCTTCTGCTGCTCGGGGACGAGGAAGAGGTTCTCGTGGGCGAGGAAGAGCTGTTCAAAGTGTTGTCGAAGAGCAAAGTTCTCCAGTCGCTTCTCGGAGTCGATCAAGAGTTTTCAGCCGTAATGTTGAAAAGGCTCGCACTCAGTCTACTTTGGAAACTCAAGCGTTCCAATTGAATGCGAAAGATCTTGCTCTGTCTGAATTGTCCAAGAAAAACCTATCTTTGGAAGATCAACTTACTGCAACCAAGTCTGCTTTACATGCCAAAGATCTTTTTGCCAAAAACCTTCATGAACAATTGGATAGATTAACCTTCCAATTCCATAAACAGCCTCGTGAGTTTTGGATGAGAGGTTATAATGAGGCCCTCTGTCATTTGGATGCTCGTCTTGAAAATGCCAATAACGAAGGTTATAAACAAAGATGGTTGAACGCCCTGGGTGTGTTAAAGCTAGAGCAGGGCCATTTCTTATGGGATTATCATGCTCCTGGGCTACTAGACTTGCCTGTACCACCTTACAAATTGGACATGGAATGGATCCCAGCTCATTCCATTCCTCGGAGCTTAATTTCAAAATACCTTGGTGACTACAGTCTTCATTCCCAAACCGAAGTATCTCGTCCAGAGCATCTAATGGAGACACCTTCAATAATGAATGTCAGAATGCTGAAGGACTTGAACTTTATTAATTCTCCCCTTTGCCTGGAAGATCCTCCTGCTGGCGAAGAGCCTGTTTCTAAAGCAAAGGGCAAGAAACCAATAGAATAGGAATATCAATGTAATAGTTAGTACATTCATGTAACCTGTAATTTATTTTGAATTTAATGAGAGAATTTCACTTTCTGTTTGCAAATTTGTATTGCGATTGTCTTATGTTTATCAGACATTCTTACATTTGTGTATACATATCTGTTAAAAAGATAACAATATATGTGCTTAGTAATCAAACTTACAAATATCAATGTTGCTCAATCACTTAATAATAAAGTAATGAGTATAAAATGTTCAAAATGTTTCCAACAAACCAAAGTGGTTAAATAATGTTTGTCGACCAACTACAGTTGATGGGATTTTATCCCCGACCAGCCATACTTGGTTCAATTTCAAATATTTTCATAAAATGTGTCCGACCAACCACGGTCAATAATTTATCCTCGTCGACCAACTACAGTTAGTGGGTTTTTATCCCCGACCAACCATACTTAGTTCATTTTGGAATATTTTGTTCTCTGAAGAACTTTTGTAATAATATTACCTCCCGTTCAACATAAGTTGGAATGTGAGAGTATATTTTTCAAATCCAATCAAAGGAGTATTTTTTGGTTTTTTCGAACTGTCCACTAGCTATTTTACCAACCGTAGTTGATCACACTAGTGTCGTCTCCTAACCAAAGGAGTATTTTTTGGTTCTTTCGAACTGTCCACTAGTTATCTTACCAACCGTAGTTGATCACGCTAGTGTCGTCTCCTAACCAAAGGAGTATTTTTTGGTTCTTTCGAACTGTCCACTAGTTATCTTACCAACCGTAGTTGATCACGCTAGTGTCGCCTCCTAACCAAAGGAGTATTTTTTGGTTCTTTCGAACTGTCCACTAGTTATCTTACCAACCGTAGTTGATCACGCTAGTGTCGTCTCCTAACCAAAGGAGTATTTTTTGGTTCTTTCGAACTGTCCACTAGTTATCTTACCAACCGTAGTTGATCACGCTAGTGTCGCCTCCTAACCAAAGGAGTATTTTTTTAAGCATAGTGTATTACACTAGTATTCCCCGAAAAACTTTCAACAGAAAGAAAATGGTGAAACATCCTCGTTTTATTCATAATGAAGGAAATGCTTTACATTTTACATTATTGATAATACTTGCGCAGGTGTTCAGCGTTCCATGCATTCTTAAATTCCTCTCCCTCTAGAGTGGCTATTCTGTAAGTTCGTGGTCGAACAACTTCTGTAACTCGGTAAGGTCCATGCCAGTTTGCTTCCAGCTTATTATGCTTCTGAATGACTTTCTTTAGCACATAATCCCCTTCTTTTAAGTCACATTTCTTCACCCTTTTGTTGTAGAACAGAGCTGTACGTTGTTGGTAAGCAGCATTCCTAATGGCTGCCTCTTCTCTAACCTCCTCGAGCATATCCAAATCCAGTCTTCGCATCAAATCGCTGACTGGGGAATTGAAATTCATCACTCTATGCGTTGGGAGACCCAACTCGGCAGGTATCACAGCCTCACTTCCGAATGCTAGCATATATGGTGATTCTCCAGTTGCTGCTCGGGGAGTTGTTCGGTAAGCCCATAGTACTGATTGGAGCTCATTAATCCAATTTTCTTTAGCTTCACTTAACCTTTTCTTCAAACCATTTAGTAATGTTCTGTTCGTCACCTCAGTCTGTCCATTGCTTTGGGGATGGCCTGGTGCTGAATGAAACTTCAAAATGTTCGATTGATGACAATAGGCAGCAAATTCTTCGTTATCGAATTGTGTTCCATGGTCTGTGATGAAAGCATGGGGGAGACCATATCGACAAATGATGTTCTTCCAAATGAACTGATATACCTTCTCGTACGTCATATCAATTAGTGGTTCAGCTTCCACCCACTTAGTAAAATAATCCACTGCCACGACGAGGTACTTGAACCTTCCTCGGGTCGTCGGCAATGGTCCAACTAAATCAATTCCCCATATGACAAATGGCCAAGGGGAAGTTATTGGTATCAGCAATGATTGTGGAGTTCGTCGGATGGAGGAAAAACGTTGGCACTTATCGCATTTCTTAGCATAGGCTATACAATCAGCCCTCATCGTCGGCCAGTAATATCCTTGAGTCATTACCCTTTGCAAAAGTGTTCGACCTGCTACATGAGCTCCACAAGACCCTTCATGGATCTCTTCAATCAATTCTTTCACTTCGGAGGGATGTACACATCTCTGGAAACCTGCCATAATTCCTCGTCTATATAAAATACCATTAGTTAATACATACCGAGCAGCTTTATACTTCAATTTCTTGGCAGCAAGCTTATCCTCTGGCAATTCTCCCTCTTCAATATATACTCTGATGGGATCCATCCAAGATGGTCCTAAATCAAGGGTAATGACATTCATCATTAAGTCCTCATCTATGCTCCGACTTTCCAGTACTTCAATCGGTATTGTTCTTCGCAGCTCGGTATGAGTAGCTGATACTAGTCGGGCCAGTGCATCTGCTTGTGCATTTTCTATTCTGGGTATCCTGATCAACTGAATCGCATCAAATTCTGCCAATAACTCCATTACCTTGGCATGATATTTAACCATTAATTCTCCTTTAACTGCATACGTTCCCATCATCTGATTCACAATTAATTGAGAATCACTGAATACCATCACTTGTTGCGCTTTCATAGTCTTTGATAAATTAAGACCTGTTATCATGGCCTCATACTCAACCTCATTATTAGAGGCTTTGAATTGGAATCGCAAAGCATATTCCACATCAATCTCGTCTGGGGTGTTCAAAACAATTCCTGCCCCACAACCTGCTGTACAAGATGAGCCATCTACATATAATCTCCATACGGGCAACCCGTCGTCAAATTTCTTATCTGATAGAGTTCCTCGGTGAAATATCTGTTGTTTTCTTTCATCATCCCCTGGTATCTTTCGTTCCTTATCGGTCATCTGTTCGCCCCCTTTTACCAACCGGAGTTGGTCTGGGTTTGGATATGATGATTTTTCTACATCCACAAATCCTTTTACCAACCTTAGTTGGTCTGGACCTGTGTCTGTTGATCCTGTATCGTCCACAGGTAGGTCAGCAAGTACCTTTTGTTCCTCGGGGGTATCAGGATATGTAAACTCTGCTATAAAATCTGCTACAGCTTGCCGTTTCAATGATGATCTGGGCTCATACACAATATCATATTCACCGAGTTCTACTGCCCAATACATCAGTCTTCCTGACTTCTATGGCTTATGAAGGGCTTGTCTCAATGGCATATCGGTATAAACGACGACGGTATGCACCTGGAAATATGGTCTCATTCTTCTACTCGCTTCAATTAATACCAATGCCAATTTTTCCAGCTTTGGGTACCTGATTTCTGCACCTCGGAAAGCCTTACTTGTGTAATAAATTGGCTTCTGGACTCCATTCTCCAATCTGATCAATGCTGAACTGACTGCATTCTCTGATACTGCCAGATACAAATACAACTTCTCTCCTGTTATTGGCCTGGACAATAATGGAGGTGCTCCCAAATACTTTTTCAAGTCTTGAAAGGCCTTCTCACATTCATCAGTCCACTCAAAAGTTTTTCGAAGTGTTTTGAAGAATGGGAGGCATTTGTTAGTTGCTCGGGATACAAATCTGTTGAGCGCTGCAACTCGTCTTGTTAGACTTTGCACTTCTTTCTTTGTTGTTGGAGATCGCAACCCTAAAAGAGCTTTGATCTTATCTGGATTTGCTTCAATGCCTCGCTGGTTGACAATGTATCCGAGAAACATTCCTTCTCGTACTCCGAATGTGCACTTCGTTGGGTTGAGCTTCATTTGGTATTTATCCAGCTGATCAAATGTCTGAGCTAAGTCAACTAGATGATCTGCAGCTCTCTTGCTTTTTGTCAGCATATCATCGACATAGACTTCCATGTTGCAACTGATTTGTTCGGTGAAAACCTTGTTCATCAGCCGCTGGTATGTCGCTCCTGCATTTTTCAAACCAAAAGGCATAACATTATAGCAATAAGTTCCCCTAGGGGTAATAAAAGAAGTACTTTCCATGTCTTCTGGTTTCATTTTGATCTGGTTGTAACCAGAGTAAGCATCCATGAAGCTAAGCAGTTCGTGCCCCGAGGTAGCATCTACTAGTTGGTCAATTCTGGGTAATGGAAAATGATCCTTTGGACAGCCTTTGTTAAGATCAGTGAAATCAACACACATTCTCCATTTGTTGTTTTTCTTCTTCACCATCTCCACATTCGCCAACCAGTCCGGGTACTTCACATCTTCAATGAATTGAGCTTTTCGGAGCTTGTCGACCTCCTCTTGAATAGCTTGATTCTTCTCGGGGCTAAATACCCTTCTTCTCTGCTTTACAGGTTTGATCTCCTTATTCACATTGAGTTCGTGACATAAGAAGTTTGGATCTATTCCTGGCATATCTTCATGACTCCAAGCAAAAGTTTTCTTCCTGTTTCTTAAGAAAATTATCAACTCCTGTTTTATTGAAGCATCCAACGTTGAACCTATCTGGGTTACTCGTTCAGGGTGATCGTCGTCGAGAATAATATTTTCTGTGGATTCCACCACTTGTCCCTTTACTAGTTGGGATTCATCTCTGGGATCGAGAGTTTCAATTTCTGTATCCTCTTCCACTTGGTAGGTAGTAGTCTTTTTCCTTGACTCTTCGAGTTCTTCTTTCTCGGCAGACGAATAATAGCATTCCCGAGCTACTTTTTGATCACCTTTCACAACTCCTACTCCAAAGTTTGTTGGGAATTTTAAGCACTGATGCACTGTAGATGGAACTGCTTCGAATTTCTTCAAACCAAATCTTCCCATGATGATGTTGTAGGCTGACTGCAGATTCTTATCCATCACAAAGAAGCGTATTCTTTCTGTTCGACAAGCAGGCCAAGTTCCAATGAGTATATCCAACTTGATCGTCCCAAGTGGAAAAACTTTCTCGCCAGCAAAACCCAGAAGGGGTCCGTGATAAGGTGCCAATTGAGATAATTTCAAATTCAAGCTATCAAAGCATGAATAGTACATGATGTCTGTCGAACTACCATTGTCTACCAACACCCTTGAAATGACCACATCTTTCATCCTCATTTTGATCACCAAAGGATCGTCATGAGGGTAAAGAACACCTACCAGGTCGTTTTTTGAAAAACCAATGACTAGCTTCTCTTTGTTTACCTTCCTCGGACGATCCTCCTCGGCCAGATTTATTCGCTGAATATATGAACAAGCTTGAGCCTCTCCGAGGTAAGCTTTTCTTTCTGCAGTAAGGTCTCCTCCTCCTGCATCTCCTCCAGTAATAACATTACAATCAAATGACCCAAAACGTATGGAAAATACCTCTTGTTCAGGCTGCCTTGGCTTCTTGGTAAGATCGGGATCATCATCTGGATCATCTTCGTGGTCCCTCTTCTTTTTCTCCTCTGCACGACGAGGAGATCTAGATCTCTCTCTAGTTCTATCATCATTCTTCCTCTCACCCCTGCGATCTACATATTTTGATAATTTTCCTCTTCGGATGAGCGTTTCAATCTCGTTCTGAAGGGCTATGCAATTTTTGGTCGTATGGCCATGATCTTTGTGAAACTCGCAGTATTTGGCCTTATTCCTCAGATCAGGATTTGTCCTCAGTTTTTCTGGCCACTTGATTTCCTCGCTATTCTTGATTTCTTCCAAAACATGATTAATACCCATTTTCAATGGAGTATAATTATCGTACTTCTTTAGGACCTCCCATGACGTCCTATTATTCTTGGAGTGCTTGTCACCACCATTACCTTTCTGATCTTTCTTCTTAGACTTGTCCAAAACTCCTTGATATGGTCTTAGGTGGACTCCTATTCCTCCTAGGGCCTAATCGACTGAAAGGAGAAGCCCTACTCAGTCTTTCTAAAGCACTGGGTCTTTCTGGAGAGAGGGTGATATGTTGATCAGTATTTGTCGTCCTCATTGACGAAGTTCGCCCAGGTTGATAAGAGAAATCATCAGACTCCTCATTGCGACGTGACTCAGTACGCCTGGATCATGAAGAAAGTAAATAAGTTTATCTCTGACCACTTTGCTGTCCTGAACGTGCAGGTGCACCACCATGAAGGGTTTGTAAGAGTTGCCTCATTGTGTCTTGCATGGCGGTTTGTCCTTGAGCCAGATTCGTCATAATTTCGGCCAGATCTGGCGGTGCAGCGGGATTTGGAGGATTTTCAGCACTTCCAGCGTTTCGATTGCTAGATTCTGGATTATCCGCCATTGATGATAAATGATTTTTATGAAAAACGATAGTAACAGTCGTTTCCCACAAACGGCGCCAATCTGTTGATGTAAAAAACTAGATCGCTCTAATTATTCAATCACAGATAAATAAATAAGACAGAGATTTTTAAAGTGGTTCGGCTAGGAATAAGGCCTACGTCCACTGTTATGTTATTGCTGAGTGTTTACAGAATTCTTGAATACAAGTTCTCTCAAGAAATTCCGGTCCCTTTGAATGGGGCTGATACAAGGTATTTATAGCCTTGAGGCTGTACATGAAAGGGTCGATACATTAAATGATATACGCATGAAAGGGCAATACATTTAATGCAGAGTGTGCGTCAAGATTATAAACATTCAATGAATAGTTGAACTGTTGATTATCTTGTAATTAATGCTACGACCGAGATGCAGCTCGGACCGCCTTAGTTGCTCGTTGAACAAGAGTTCCTCGGAGCGCTGGAGTACCTCGGGGTGCTAGAGTTCCTCGGGGTATCCTCGTTGCTCGGAGAGAACATGAATTGGTCGAAGAAATGAACTTCCTCGCTGCTATTGTGCCACGTAGATTAACACGTGTCTTCGTATTATTCGTCCACATCAGCATATTAATTTTGGTATCAACACTAATATTAATACATATTTAAAAAAATATTTTTCAAGATCCAAAATCCTTCTTTAAATGATAAAAAAAATATGTCCTAAATTTATACAAATTTAACTATGCTTACCACACCATATTCAGAACCCAAGAATACACATAAATAGTTGAGGGAACTATATTCAACAATTAAATAACATGTAAATATCATCATATAATAAAATGCAACTCGTAACAAAATTCAAAAAGTTACATTAACACTTAGAGTTCAATTATTTAGAAGTAATAAAAAATTAAAATTATCTTAGACCAGCATGTTGATATCAACAAATCGACATCCACCTCCTCCCCACACTAAGGGGTAAAGAAATATTACTTGAATGTTTTAGCAAAAAACCTTGGTGCACGAGCACTTATTTTATTGGAAGACAAGTTCCACAATACTCTTTATTTTCTAGTCACTTTCACATTTCCTATAAATATAAACAATATAAAAGGAAAAGGAAAAGCTATTATGTTATTCACAAATAGCCAATGTTTATCAACTACAACCATGTATGATGGGGAAGTCTTGTAATTCATCATAAAGTAGAGAAGGGGGTAAATAAAAAATTAGATGAACTATAAACAACTAAAGTATATTTTCAATCCTTGACAGTACACTAAATGAAAACTTAAAATTGCCTTGACACAAAATGAATCAAAATAGCATAGTCACACTTGAGAAAGGTAGATATTCTACTTACTGTAGTGGACATGTATGATATAACATTACATCAAATTTATAGTATGTGTTACGTACCTATGGGGTTGATGGAAGCATATAGAGGCTATTATCAATACTTCGATAAAAGGTTGACACTTGAATCTATATAAGATCTTTTCCATTGTTTTAAATGTTCACAACACTTTTACATGCTGGAATGATGATGCTTTATGTATAGTCCCTTCCAGTAAATGGTTGTTGAGTCCAGAAGGCAGAAGCATCCTAAAAGGTGAAGCAAATAAATCATATTGAGAATTTATAAAGATAATGTTCGTAAAAAATATTCATAAAAGTAGTAAGCGTACACAAATACCCAGTAAAAAAGCCAAAAAAATAATAGCAAAATCGAAGTTGCATGATTGAAAAGTTCCAAAGGGCCATAATTTATACAATGGCTTTAACAAATATCAAACACCCAGTAGAAAATAAAAATCTAAAAAAAATATGTGAAAATCTAGAAACACAATAAAGGCAATCAATTAATAAAATAGTTTTTGGTGGGGAAATGTGTGGTTTTATGAAAGTAGCACTCTGGCCACGGGATGCGTGGCCGACTTTATCTAAAGTATAGTGTTTTAAATAAGAAGGAAATGTTGAAGGGTGAAGGGAACATAGTCACAGAGTAAGGAAGAAGATATTCAAAATCAAGAATCCGTAATAGTGGTAAAATTTACAATATCCGCAATATAATGTATCCCTACATATATTATGTCAATTTTCGTAGAATCATAAAATATAAATATAACTAGAAAACATTTCTTGATTGTTAAAATTAATTTAAGAATTATAAAAAGGATTTAAACCTTGTCACTCTCAAAATTACTTTATTGAGACAGATAATCATTATTATTTCTTCAAAATTCCTTTTCTTGTAGACAAATAATCCCTCCAATAATGATTTATTCCCCACAGTTTTTCATCTCGAGTCAATTTTGAAGAAGTCCAACATATAGAAATGTGAAAACAAAACAAAACAATTAAATGCCAAAAGTTAATTTTCAAAAAAATAGGTGAGGCACTTGCCCCATCCCTACACCCTTGCCAAGGGAAGGATAATTGAAAACATAGTTGATTTTTAATCTAAACTTTTCAGTTCCACCAATTAATTCTCCCTATTCACTGAAAACTACATTGAGCTATGAATGAAATTGAAACTATGGGAAAAAGTAAACTCTTAAATTTTTAGCTATTTGAATTAAAAAAGTCAAAATATGAACTGAACGTAACCCTGTAATTTTGCTAAACCTTTTAGATAGGGTTTTTATTTCTTTCACTCTTTTGTTCTCTGATAATTTCAACAATTAAACAATTCAAATTCATTTTCTCAAATAACAACAAAATAGAGAAAAATCCAAATTGAAATTCAATTAAATTTAACAAAATATGCAAAAAGATCCTAACTAATAAATCAATAGCCAAATAATCAGTTTCTGTGATATCCTTTTCATTTTGAAAAAAGTAAGGATATCACTCATGTTAAAGAGCTTGATTGGATCTGTGACCGAGTACAAAAAGTTTTTAGTAATGGTCATATTTTTCTAATTCAAAATGAAAAAAGTCAACCCAAATTAAGTGAAGGCTACCCAGTCATTCGTGTTAGATCAAAGATTTCGAATTTTCAGATATAGGTTTTAACAAATTTAGATATATATTACAAACTTTAATGCCTAATGTAGTATAGTAAAACGAATTGCATGACTCACTGCTGTTGAGTCAACAAAATTGAATTCAAAATGACTAATGCATATATAAGTGATATCCTTTTCAAAAATAAAAAGTCAAAGATCGAGCAAGGTACATGAATTTCTCTATATATAAATTCATTAACTATTATGAATATTAAATAATATGAATACCTTTTTGATTGCCACATCGCTGTGCCCTATTATCTTGTGGCATAAAATGAGGGAAAATGACTCAAAAGACAGTGGTTGAATAGCCATACTCAACCAAATTTTAATTTAAATTGGGTCGGCATCTCGAGTTACAAAAATGAAGATGACTAGCACTAAATCGAAACATAAAATCTAGAGGGATCTTGTCCGAATCTTGATGGGTATCATCAAGTGAGGTGAATTGACATTATCACCCCTACAATAAAGCCCGAATTTGATGGGTGTGAATTGCAGGTTTTGATGTCAGTTCATTCAACCCAAGCAATAACCGTCGTTTTCATGTTTTTTTTTGTAGAAGGGGAATAATATTAGAAGAGCAACATATATCAATTTTTTATCTCAGCTACTTGAGGGATGTCAATCCAAACCTCCATTTTGAACTTGCTCTGCAAAAACCTCTACAAAGGAAACTAAAACGCAAAGTTAAAATGAGGTGGAATAAAATACATAGCCACCAAATAGGATAGCTTCGCCACATTTTCAGTCTGACCCACCACCTAAATAGAGAAACATGAACGTGCAGTAATCGATATTTAACTTTTATAATGAAAAATTCAGCGGTGTTAGGGTGAGTGGGGGTGGAGCTTTGATAACTGATTTGCAAGTGTTTTAAAAAAAACTTAGATAGGAAGTTCTTTTTCAAAACTGAGATAAAAAAATGTAATATTATAATTTGTATATACACGTCCTGTTGAGTAATTATCAACCCCATTAGCACGTATAAATAAGAATGGCTAATTTAATGGGTTGAAAGTTAAAATAAAATTATCTCTATTTTGAAAGAACATCTACTATTATACAAAGTGAGAGAATGCAGTGGAAAAGAAAAAGAAAAAATAGGGGTACGAACTCGTAATTTCTATTTGTGGGCAGTTCATGTAAATTTGGTGGAAAAGAAATGAAATATATATGTTGGAATGCGAGGCCCCCGATTTTAATTTTCTAGGAATAAAATTAAATATTATTTCCTTTTATATATATTCAAGATGCGGAAGCGTAAAGAAGTGTGATGGTTCAATAACAAACGAATTACCCAAAAAAATATTAATTTCAATTTCAAATTAAACTTAAGTGAAAATTAAATAAACACACACAAATATTAAATAACACTTAAACCAATTAATTCAAGTCCTCGAATTTGCCTAAGTCATATTTTTCATTTAAACAAAATAGGCAAAAACTTATTTTAACAGATCACTTGAATTAAATAAACAATTACCCAATATTTATTTTAGCATCAAAATAAATAAATAGTGATTAAACCAATTTTATCTTTTTAACCTAAGCATGCATTCTAGGTGAGTACGAAAGATAAAATAAAAACAATAGATCACTACGCCGCGATGTACGAGGAAAAACCCAAGACGGGAAACAACCTCGGACGGCCCTAGCCACAAATCCACTAGATATGGATTTACAAATACAAAATAGAAAGGCTTACAACACACGACTCGATCCCTCTCAAGCCTCGACGCTTATTCTTGTAAGAACCTCTTCCTAGCGGATAACCTTGGAGCTCCACCGCGGTCTTGAAATCCATCGATCGAACTTTATATGGTCACCGTCACCCGAACTAGGAGTCTTTCTCCAAGTGGGTAAATCAACATAAAACAACTTCTTCTTTGTGGGATTTAGAAGTAAGCCCAAACACTCTCTTCAATTTGGTGTAGAGATAAACCCGGTGCCAAACTCCAAGTAAGATGTATATTTATGAACTTGGATACATAAAACTATGGGTGAAAATTGGAGTGGTAAAAGATTTTCTCTTTGATAAAAACTCACTCAAAACAAGAACATTTTCCTTAAGCAATTTAGCTCTCAAATTCTCTCTAAGAGATGGAATAGAATGGAACAGTTAAGTTGGAAAATGTTATTCCCGCACATAATAAAATCTGAAAAAGGTTGGTTAAGAACCAAGTGGGGAAGTGGGTGAAAAACTGCTTAAAACTGCCAAAAACTGTTCCCGCCTGGCTTCTCGTTCGAACGACATTCTCGTTCGAACGAGTCTTCTAACGAAGTTCCAGTTTGAACTAGTTGGAAATCTCGTTAGAACGACAATCTCGTTTGAACGACATTTCGAACGAAGTTCCAGTATGCCTTAATGGGAAGTCGTTGGTAATCTCGTTCGAACGACAATCTCGTTCGAACGACATATCGAACGAACTTCCTGAAACTTTGGAAAATTCGATTTTAGTCCAAAAAACTTTATAAACTTATTTTAAAGTTTTAATTAATTCTTTCTGAAAATAAAACACAGTTTTAATAAAACCTAACACCCAATAAAACTTGTTCCAAGCTCCTATATATATAATATTGCATTCATACCTTGGGAGAATGGAACCATAGTTGATGATGTAGAAACGAGGCACGCAAACCGGCATGATGATGAAGCTTTATACTCTTTGCCGCTACGTCTTCAAACAAACTTTTCATAGGCTTGAGAATATTACAATTAAATACAATCCTATGAATAAATGTTTTTGTCCGGAATTGAGCCAAAACTATATATGGACTCAATTGTTTGTGTCCTTACAAATCTCCCCCTTTGGCTATTCCGGGACAAAAACCAAATAAAAATCCTAAAGGGCCGTCAAGCTCACTAGACTCAAAACATAACCCACCCAAACTTGACTTAACCCAAGGATCAAACGCTTTGCCATTGAAAGATGCCGCTTTAGAAGAATTCCTGCACACTTAAGCAAACTTATCAAATGCATAGGGTAATATCAAAGCAGTTAAAGCAATTAAAATAAATACTCCCCCAAAATTAATTCTCCCCTTTATCACAATGATCTCCCCCAAAATTAATTCTCCCCTTTATCACAATGATCAACCCAAGAAGTTAGCTACTCCCCCTAAGTTCAATCTCCTAAACTTAGATAAGATTATAATATGATCAACCCAATAAGTTAGCTACTCCCCTTAAGTTCAATCTCCTAAACTTAGATAAGATTAAGATTATAATAGGATAAGATACCATTCATTGATAAGATTAAGATTATAATAGGATAAGATACCATTCATTTCTCCCCCTATCATTCTCCCCCTTTTTGTTCAGGAATAGGCAAAGGATAAAGAACAAATATAAAAGCATGTTTAAGCTTAAAGTGATAAGACATGAAAGCATATGGTCAACAAAAGCATAACTAATCCAAGATAGATACCAAAACTAAAGTATATGCAGAGAATGACTAGAAAGCAAGGCAAAGGCAAAACAAAATATCATATATATATGTACTAGAAATATATCAATAATTCACACGCACATATATATAGATATAAACACACACATAACACAAAATACAATAAGTTTGCACACTCGTATGGAAAAAATGTGTCATATGGGAACGGAAGTGTTGGGGTGTGAACTAGTAACGATTAAATTTAGACCCAATCACTTAAAACATGTTCACGGAGTTCTCAATTGATTGCAAACTTCATCACATTTGAATATAACCTCATGTGACAATATAAATTGAACTCAATGAACAAACATACACAATGCATACAAGCCTAGCATATTGATGATTCTACAAACCAATAGAGTCATGACATGAAATTCGTAACTAGGATAAATGGACATTGTGCAAACCGTTGATATATCATCCAATCTCCCTCAATAAGCATTTATGTTTATTTTCAATGAATATATCAATCAAACATAGGCCTTGGCAATTTGTTTTTTCATTTTAATGCCATATTTTCTGTTTTTAGGCCTTTGGACCACGTATTTCTTTTAGGTCCATTCAAAACGGTGGCTTACAATCGCAAAGGATCACTTAGTCCTTTCGGAGCCCTTCCCCGTGCACATTTATATTTATCATGTTTTCATTTTTCACACAAATCTCACATGCAACGGATTTTGACATGCACTAGTCCTCCTAAGTCACAAATATGTAGATGAGAAGATTGGAAGGAGAACACCTCACATAGCTCAAATATACATATGAAGTTAAAAATTCAAAGGATCTCGTGCATGTGTGAATAGAGGCATATAAAAATGGAATCCATTTAAACAACACAAAATCTAACTACTCCATAAAATATGGTAAAGAACATAATAAGGATTGATAATCTAAACTAAGAGTTCTAGCCACATGGGAGCGTAAAATATGGAATTCTAACACAAGTATATGCCACTTAAAGTGTGTCAAACCAAAATACACACAAATAAAATCTTTTTGAGTTTTTGAAATTTTTAGCCAAAAATAAAAAATATATACTCAAAAGACAAACACAGATCATTTGAATTTTTCATTAATCTTAAATTACCAAGAGATAAAATCCAAATGATAAACAAAAATCTTTTTGTATTTTTCATTTAATGCAAACAAAATGAATGAAATATAATACAAAAGATAAACAAAAATCATAATTCTAGCATGTGATAAGCATGGGGTATAGACTAGAAAATGATTAAACAAATATACATTTAACATGTGAATATAGCGTGAAGTACAAAAGATAAAGTATGCAAACACTAACACATTCATCCTTTAGATTTATCAAGGGAGGAAGGATGTGATAGTAAATGAGAATCAAAAACCCTATTTTGCAAGGCAACTACGTCAGATTTCCTAACCCAAATTAATGAAGAGTGGCTATCTTGGGGTGTAGGAATTTTAAATACATTGGTTGCATTACGTTCGGATTTTCTAGGAATTCGTTTAAGATCAAAACAAAATTCCTTAAGATGACCTTTTCGACCACAATGTGTACAAGTAAAAACATGTCGAAAAGATTTACCTAAGGAGTGATCTCTAAATACATTCCTAGAAGATTCTCCTAAAACGTTGGTCTTGGCTTTATGTGTAGATTCATTACAAGTATTGAAGCCTAAACCGCAAGTGTCATTTTTAATTTGGACCGTTCCTAATATTTTATCTAATTTTTCCGAACGACACTCCAAATCAAATTTGACATTACTAGAGTCTTTTAATTTATTTTGCAATTCTAAAATGTTAGACTCTAATAAAACATTTTTCTCTTCAAAATCAAGAAGCTCCTTTTTCAAGGATTCCATTAAACCCCTAAGGCTATCTCTCTCGCCTTCTACATATTCAAGCTTCTCTTGAAGAGCTTTCTCTCATGTCCGAAGGTCTTCAACCAACATACTATTATCAACGACCTTGACACATTCTTTCAAACTAGCTTCTAACTTCAAATTAGCTCTTTTCAATTTAATAGATTCTTTATATAATTCTTGAAAAGCATTTTGAAGTTCACTCACATTAACGTCTTCTTCATTTCCACTCTCTCTTTCTTCTCCACTCTCACTATCATCAAAAACAAGAGAATCATAAACAATGACCTTGGAAGTGTCATGTGTTAACGCTTCATCAATCGATGAGTTCTCACTATCACTCACATGACTAGCCATAAAAGCCACAAAATTAGGCTTAGTGGAGGAATCGGGTCCCTCTTCCTTATCACTATCACTAAGGGTCGCATTATATGCAATGGGTCGTTTACCCTTTTTCCTTAGTTTAGTGGGGCACTCATAAGCCCTATGGCCATAACCTTCACAACCAAAACACTTATTAGACTCGTCCCTATCTAAATTTTCATTACTAGGTTTAGGGATCTTCTCGGCTTTAGGGATCTTCTCGACTTTAGGGATCTTCTCGCCTTTGTCATGCTTAGAAGTTTCAAATTTCTTAAAATCATTTTTAAATTTATCTTTGTTAAATTTAAGAAATTTTCTAAATTTACGAGCAAACAAAGCCATGTCCTCCGAGTCACTATCACTCTCGCTCTCTATTACTTGTTTTACCTCTTTTCGGGCTTTTAAAGCAACACCCTTTTCAATTCTCTTTTCTGTTTTAGAGGGAAACATATCTAGTTCATAGGTTTGTAAATCACCTACAAGCTCTTCTAATTTCGTAGAGGCTAAAGTTGGTAAAGAATTTAAAACAGTCACTTTTGGAATAAATCTATCGGGTAGGGACCTTAAAATTTTCTTTACTACACGGTTGTCGGGTATTTTCTCTCCCAAGTTAAAAGATGAATTGACAATATCTGATAGTCTAGCATAAAATTCATCAAAAGTTTCATTATCGTTCATTTTGATAGTTTCAAATTGAGTGGTGAGGTTTTGAAGTTTCGAAGCTTTAACGACACTTGTACCTTCGTGAGTGAGTTGTAAAATATTCCAAGATTCTTTAGCGGTTTCACACGTCATAATGCGTCGGAATTCATCCGGTGTGACAGCGCTAAACAAGGCATTCAAACCACGAGAATTAAAATTTGAAAGTTTAAACTCATTCTCAGTCCATCTATCGGCCGGTTTGGGAACACGTTCATTTTCAACTAAGTGAGTTGGTGGGGACCACCCGTTAACAACAGACATCCAAACTCTCTCGTCGATAGATTTTAGTGCCGATTTCATTCGCGCTTTCCAATACGCGTAGTTAGAACCATTGAAAATAGGAAATTTTGAAAATGGGGAAAATTCCATTTTAGCCAAAAATTATTTAAACGATCGTTAACGAAATAATTTATCGCTTTGGCTCTGATACCAATTGTTGGAATGCGAGGCCCCCGATTTTAATTTTCTAGGAATAAAATTAAAAATTATTTCCTTTTATATATATTCAAGATGCGAAAGCGTAAAGAAGTGTGATGGTTCAATAACAAACGAATTACCCAAAAAAATATATATTTCAATTTCAAATTAAACTTAAGTGAAAATTAAATAAACACACACAAATATTAAATAACACTTAAACCAATTAATTCAAGTCCTCGAATTTGCCTAAGTCATATTTTTCATTTAAACAAAATAGGCAAAAACTAATTTTAACACATCACTTGAATTAAATAAACAATTACCAAATATTTATTTTAGCATCAAAATAAATAAATAGTGATTAAACCAATTTTATCTTTTTAACTTAATCATGCATTCTAGGTGAGTGCGAAATATAAAATAAAAACAATAGATCACTACGTCGCGATGTACGAGGAAAAACTCAAGACGGGAAACAACCTCGGACGACCCTAGCCACAAATCCACTAGATACGGATTTACAAATACAAGATAGAAAGACTTACAACACACGACTCGATCCCTCTCAAGCCTCGACGCTTCTTCTTGTAGAAACCTCTTCCTAGCGGATAACCTTAGAGCTCCACCGCGGTCTCGGAATCCACCGATCGGACTTTATATGGTCACCGTCACCCGAACTAGGAGCCTTTGTCCAAGTGGGTAAATCAACATAAAACAACTTCTTCTTTGTGGGATTTAGAAGTAAACCCAAACACTCTCTTCAATTTGGTGTAGAGATAAACCCGGTGCCAAACTCCAAGTAAGATGTATATATATGAACTTGGATACATAAAACTATGGGTAAAAACTAGAGTGGTAAAAGATTTTCTCTTTGATAAAAACTCACTCGAAATAAGAACATTTTCCTTAAGCAATTTAGCTCTCAAATTCTCTCTAAGAGATGGAATATAATGGAAAAGTTAAGTTGGAAAATGTTATTCCCGCACATAATAAAATCTGAAAAAGGTTGGTTAAGAACCAAGTGGGGAAGTGGGTGAAAAACTGCTTAAAACTGCCAAAAACTGTTCCCGCTTGGCATCTCGTTCGAACGACATTCTCGTTCGAACGAGTCTTCTAACGAAGTTCCAGTATGAACTCGTTGGAAATCTCGTTAGAACGACAATCACGTTCGAACGACATTTCGAACGAAGTTTCAGTATGCCTTAATGGGAAGTCGTTGGTAATCTCGTTCGAACGACATCTGGTTTGAACGACAATCTCGTTCGAACGACATATCGAACGAACTTCCAGAAACTTTGGAAAATTCGATTTTAGTCCAGAAAACTTTATAAACTTATTTTAAAGTTTTAATTAATTCTTTCTGAAAAAAAAACACAGTTTTAATAAAACCTAACACCCAATAAAACTTGTTCCAAGCTCCTATATATATAATATTGCATTCATACCTTGGGAGAATGGAACCATAGTTGATGACGTAGAAACGAGGCATGCAAACCGGCATGATGATGAAGTTTTATACTCTTTGCCGCTACATCTTTAAACAAACTTTTCATAGGCTTGAGAATATTACAATTAAATACAATCCTATGAATAAATGTTTTTGTCCGGAATTGAGCCAAAACTATATATGGACTCAATTGTTTGTGTCCTTACAATATAGAGGTGATAATGAGTGTTGGGTTTGGTTTTTAATAGGAACACAAAATAAAGGGAAGGTAATATTATCACAATCTAAGCCACAATTTGAAGGAAAATAGGAAAATAATTATATTACATACCAGGGAACTAATCTAAGAGGGTAGATAGAAGGGGGTTGGGGTATTTTGATCATTAATCTTTTGCCTCTCCAAGCTGGTGAAGTTCCTGTAACACCCCGTAATTCTGAGCATTTAATATTTTATTTAATTCGGGTAAATTTAAATTACAATGTGTGTCATAATTTAATTTAATTTGTTCCTATGTGTGTATTTAAATATTAATCGAGAGAGAAAATGATTAATATCGATGGAATAAAATTACTAAGTGAATGGTAATAATTATTTGACGTCATAGCTAGTGATAGTGACAGGGCATTATTTAATCTCAACCAGGAGTCATATGTGGACTAATTGGGTCGAGATAGGAAAATTTTATAGATTGACTCAGATGACGATTTAGAGGTCACATTTGAGTCCGGAGTGGTCGAAATAGTAAAAACAGTGTACCCGGGGATAGTAATTGGGTCTCGGGGCTTTTTTAGACATAACTGGGCCTATACGGGGGCATTTAGTCTTTTGAATTTGGCCCATAGGCTTAATTTCGGGATAATTAACCTAGGTTTAAGAAATTTGGGCAGCAGTTACTCATCCCAAATCACCAAAGCTGTAGAGAGGAGAGAAAGGAGAAAGAAGAAGAAGGAAAAGAGCATTCCATGCAAAATTTCTGAGAAGATATCGTCGGATTTATTCCAACGAGGCAAGTATTTTCTTGCTTTATGTGAGTTCTAGTTAATAGTGATAATATTTGAATTTGTGGTAACAAATATGTAAATTTACAAGATCATTGTGCATAAATCTTTCTAATTTGATGTTGGATAAAACAAATCTAAACCCATGTGAGTAAGATGAGCCTTGAGAATTTAACACATCAGAGATTTGTAAATTTTCGGGGTTCTAGAGGTCGAAGATGATGAAGAAATCCATATATAGTGAATTTAATGGATTTTAGGAAATTGGATTAAAAATTTAAATTAATTAATTTAGTGGGTAGATTAACTTTGATTTAGTAGAACTATGAAATTTTATGAATGATTGGTCTTGGAATCATTGATAATGAGTTAGGTTATGATTGAAATCGATTGGATAAGTAATTTTGAATTGGGAGAAAACACACCATGCAGTTCCGTTTTGAGCAGGTCTGGTAGGCCCAGTCACCAGGGTCCCAGGGCCGATCGATCGGTGATGGCGAATTTGGCCTAAGGCGGAAACATTAAGGTTGGAAAAGAAGGGGTGGTCGACCGGGGGTCTAGGGTCGGTCGACCGGTACCTTGTTTTTGGACATATTTCGACTTTTAAAAGGGGAAACTTTGAACATTAATATATTTCTCAGACGGACTCGGATTGATGTACCGTTTATAGCCACGCGTAGCTAACTGAGAGTTATACACTGTCCTAGAAATTTTATTACTTACACATAAAATGTGAAAAGGTCTAAAATACCGTTGAAATTGTAATGAGTGATGAAACTTCCCCGATTAGAAACCAAACTTGGTAGGAACCCTTGTGAGACTAATAGGAACCTAACCGAGTATATGAGAGGAAAAATATATAATCCGATTGTTAATAATAAATGGCGGGGTGTAGCTTTTTAGTGTGGAACATAGAAATTACGAATGAACTCGTTAACACTTGGAATATATATAAATGTGTGAATTATATATATAGATGTATGCATGTGAGTTGAATGCAAATTCTTTTTATTGAAATGTTACTCGAGGATGTTATCTAGGAGGTTGCGCATAGTGGGCGGTCCCACCATGGCCATTCCAGTGGGGGTTGGATTGTGCTCCAGGTTATAATGATCGGGTGGCTCCTACCATGATGAGAGGGGGGATGTCATGCAGGCCTTCAAGGAAGGTATATTGAAATCCTAAGGCCTATGTATTTATAACCGCCTCCATTATTTGCTTACGACTTGGGATCGATGGTGAGATTCCAACTCGATGACCAGAGGTGACACAAGATGTGCCTGACACAAGATGTGCCTGACACCCGATAACATGTACGAGAAATGCATATAATAGGACCAAGCTATGAGGATGCTATGTATATATATACATAGTGAGTGATATGTGTATATATTTATAGATAATGTGTGACTATCTTTTGGTAGTATTGATGTGATATTTAGTATATTCATATAGATGTGGATTATACGTATTATACTAATCACGATAGTGTGTTTAACTTGCAACGGAGTGGTTATCGGTCTAGTGTAGGTAGCTATTATGTCTAGTTAGAACGAATAATGACTAGATAGGATAAATGAATGCGATAAGTGTGCACTGTAGAAGAGGGGTGAGGTTGTCTTCAAGAGAGTGCGACTGTGAAATTAATTTTGAACACTATATGCTACACATTTCATTTATCGCAATAAAATGCTTGCTAAATATTTTTAAATAATTGGGCTCTGACCAATTTGCAAAATATTTTTCTTGTCATAAAAAACTTTTAAGTGTCCAGACACAGGGACGTCAGGCTTAAAGACCCATTCCATGGATGCAATGCTGCAGCATGTGTGGATGCATGTAGAAATTGGAGTAGATGCCTCACTTGATTCATTCTAGTTTAGGATTTCATTATTCAAGTATTTTATCCTTGGGCATGTTGCCCTTACAGTACTTATTCAGTTATTATTTCGAACTTGTGTGGAGTTTTATTTATTTAGCCGTTTGATTTATTATTTGGATTTGGATTTTTGAGCCAACAGTTTATTCGGCAATACAGTTATTTATTCATTCATATCCTATGATGGTTTGAAATATTATTAATGCGTGAATGGCTTATTAAGTTTTTCTTATAGTGTTAACTGTTAAACGAAAGGATAAAATTTTGACACCGACCTAATTAACATATAGGTGATTAGTAATTAATGATTTTTTACCGTGATGCTAAGAATGAACCATATGAAAATCCTGTTTTATTTAATTTAGGACGAATCACCCGATATATAATTGGGCGGGGTGTCACAGTTCCTCCACAAAGTCAAACATTTGGGCCAACATTCATAATGCTTTCTTAATTGGGGCATATACCAAATAGTCCCTAGAACATTTTTTAATACATCCAAGCCTTTTTATTTGTTCCAAAAAATCACTCAGCATGTCGCTAGTGCGAACTTTAAAAATAAGATAATATTGATTAGCTAGATATTTTAGGTACTTTTTGGGACAAAATAAAAAAATTTGAACTAAATATATAGTAAAAAATGTTTGGCGAATTTTTGGTATTTGACCCTTCTTAGAGCATGTCCAATGGTGGACACGAAGGAAAGCTATAATTGCAAATTGAAAAGTGGGTTTTTCTTCCATTGCATACAGTGGTGGATGAAGAGCAATTTGTATCTTAGGTTCCTACGAACTTATATTGTTCGTAGGAAATGAAAAAAATTTCTTACGAACAATATAAGTTCGTAGGAATATATAAAAAATCAGATACCTAATAAAAAATGCTTCCTACGAACTTCATTTGTTCGTAGGAGTTCCAACGAACTTCAGAAGTTCGTAGGAAATTCCTACGAACAAATGAAGTTCGTAGGAAGCATTTGCAAATTCAGTAGCGAAATGGTAACTTTGCAAACCCTCTACCATTTCTCCTGCTGAATTTGTTAATTGGATACACCATTACAGGCCTACCGATTTGCAAAATTACCCTTTACTTTGTTTTTTAGCATCACTACTACGGATGCTCTTGATTTTGGGAGATGATTAAAAAAATACCTTTTACCTCTCTCGCCTATCTTGGTGAGACTATTATTGTCGGGCATTGTGCTTTTTCTTTGTGGAAGGTTATGACCTCGTATCCATGTAGAGAAAAGAGTTACTTTAGTTTTGTTAAGGATTGTTAGGGTTTATTTTAATAGATCTAGTTCAAGTCGTTTGAAAAAACATGCAGTTGGTATAGTTTTGAGATGGGTTCAACTTATTCTTGGTTCCGATTTTTGTCACTTTTTGTAGCAGATCTAAAGTAAAATTATTCAGTGAGTTGGGATCTCCAGATTTACCTAAAGATTTGGGGTTTCGTCGCTATTTTGAGTTGGATTTTTGGTTGGGAATGGTAAGTTATCCTCTTGTTTGCGCTTTACGTGAATCCAGTGTTTTGGATGTTACTGAAAGTTTGTAATCAGTTGTTAGTATCCTTAGATCTAACTTCTTGAACAAATATGGACATGTATATAAGATATTTACCTTATTCTATGTCATTGGGGTCCTCTGTGCTATGTCCTTTTTCGAATTCCATGTATTAAGAGTCTTCTTGATCATTAGGGAAAACAGAGGCAGTATTTGTGTGTGGTTTAGAGTTGGTAGTTTTAACAAGTTAGTAGTGTTTGTAGTGGTGAGTTCTTCTTGTTGTTGCAGTAATAAACAATTAAATGCAGAATTAAATTCAGGAACGAAATTACCCAATTGGAGCAAATAATTCTGGGGCAGAAAAATTATATAAGAATTCCGAAAACTGGACAGCGAAGAACACGGCTGAGTCGCGGACTAGGTCGCTCTCTTTAAGGTGTTTCGCGGCTCTGCCTCCAATTGTGCCGACAGTGTGCAGCCCCGTCACCCCCAGGATAAAACAGCTTCTAAATAAATTACGGATTGATAGCACAAGAATTAATCCGGTCTGTATACACCTATTCTGTTTTAATTGCTCGATTCTATAATTAATCTGTACACGAATGAGAGATTAATTATTCTGGAAAAAGTATTCTGGGAGAAAGAAATTTTTCAGAACTGTAGAGAAAATTTTTGTGTTGGAAGAAGATAACTGTGTGCCAAAACCGGAGGCAACCAGCTCTTTTATGGGGCAAAAAGAAAAGAGACGTTGGAAACAACGTGGAGAAAAAACTGGAAGAAGTGGGCAACTCGGTTGAAGAAATCAACACGGAGTAAACCACGTTTTAATTTTTTCAGAATTAATTACCGTTAAAAAATAATTTTTAAGGCCAAAAAAAACGATAATTTATTTGTCCAAAAAATTAATTCTTAATGAGCCCAAACCCCCGGGCACGGGCACGGGCCGGACGGACGGCGGCGGCGCGCGCCCGCGCGCGCGTGTGAATTGGTCCATTGGGTCTGCCCCACATACCCACAAAAACTTGAATGCCCAAAAGACTGAACCTTTGTTTCCAAAAAATTGTAAATATACACAACACTTTTTTTCATTCCCACCGATGTGAGACACTGCAAAAGACAGTTTAAAGCTTTGAAAGCTTTTGCAACACACAGCAGTCAACAAAGCCAGTTGTTCCCAACACTTCTTACGTAATCGCAGGCTTCCAACCGATGATTAACCTCTTCATTAGTGAGTGCCCCCTCTTTCTTCAACTTCCCAGACCCAGGCGACGCTCTGATAAATAAGGAGTCTGAATCGAAAAGTGAGTGAAAAGAGGGAATCGATTTTCTTTATTTTTTTGGGAAGCTGTTGAAACATTTGAGTATGTATATTAAAAGGAAAACTCTATCCCTACAACCTCACATGCTTCTCCTACAATTTTTTAATGTCTAAACACATTATTAACCTTTAAATCTTTTAATTTTCTTTTTCTAAGTTAATTTTGAAAATAAATAAATAAAAAGTTATAATTAACTTTGATTAAAAAAAAATACAACCAACTAATTACATCTAATTTTAATTCAAAAAACAACAAACTTTGATTTAAAAAAAAAAAGGTACATCTAACTTTGATTAAAAAAAAAAACTGCAATTAACTTTGATAAAAAAAAAACTACAACTAATTTAGATAAAAAAAAATACAACCAACTCATTATAGCTAACTTTGATTAAAAAAAAGTTAGAGTTAACTTTGATAAAATAAAACAAAAAAATGCAATTAAATTTGATAAAAAAAAACTACAATTAATTTCGATAAAAAAAAGTTAGAACGAACTTTGATAAATAAAAAAAACAACCAACTAATTACAACTAACTATGGTAACTAAAAAAATTACAGCTAACTTTGGTAAAATTTTTAAAAAAAACTACTGATTTTGATAAATAAAAAAAATACAGGTAACTTTGATAAAAAAAAAAAAAAGGAAGAGGAGATAAAGGTGTGATACTTAATTAATTAATTGAGCACACCTAATTCATAAAGGTTTCAATTAATCGAAGATACTTCAAATTAATTGTAGCTTCTTGCTAATATTCCCGGACAAGTGACGCTACAATTAATTTGGAGTAGCTTCAATTAATTGGAATCTTTATGAATTAGTTGCGCCCAATTAATTAATCATGCGTCACACATTTATCTCCTCATTTTTTTTTATCAAAGTTACCTGTAAAGTTTTTTATTTATCAAAATCAGTAGTTTTTTTTATTAATTTTACCAAAGTTAGCTATAATTTTTTTTTATCTAAGTTAGCTGTAATTTTTTTTATTTACCATAGTTAGTTGCTTGTTTTTATTTATCAAAGTTCGTTCTAACTTTTTTTTATCGAAATTAATTGTAGCTTTTTTTTTTTATCAAAGTTTATTTCCTTTTTTTAATCAAAGTTAGTTGCATCTTTTTCTTTTATTATATTAAAGTTAACTCCAAACTTTTTTTTTATCGAAGTTAGCTATAATTAGTTGGTTGTATTTTTTTTTTTATCAAAATTGGTTGTAGCTTTTTTTTTTTTTATCAAAGTTAATTGCAGTTTTTTTTAATCAAAGTTAGATGTACCTTTTTAAAAAAAAATCAAAGTCTGTTGTTTTTTAATCAAAATTACATGTAATTAGTTGGTTGTATTTTTTTTTTATCAAAGTTAGTTATAAGTTTTTATTTATTTATTTTCAAAGTTAGGTTAAGAAAAGAAAGTTAGAAGCTTAAAGGATAGTAATGTCTTTAGACATTGAAAGAGTGTGGGGAAAAGATATAAAGGTGTGGGGATAGACTTTCCCTATTAAAACGGTTCAACTGTTTGAGTATATATATTTTTATTAGAGAATTAAGGTAAATGTCATGTTCCTTCCTATATTTGAATTTTTAGGACAATGTTTTTCAAGTTTATATATCTAGTCCCAGTGGTACAATATCATTTATAAATCTAATCCTTGTTCCCTGTGGTACAATACTTTTTATTATTTTGGTCCGCGCCAGCGGCACCATTTTTCACCATTTTTCATGGTGTTTTTATTACATGAACTAAATTTATAAAATTTTATGGAGTGTCCTATTTTTATACACTTTAAGCATTATGAGGACCTTTTTCCAAAACTCATTTTTTTTATTGAGGTGTAGACGTGTAACTTTAGCATGTTTTTAAATGGTTTTAAGCTACAATTTTACACACACACACACACACACACACACACACACACATATATATATATATATATATATATATATAATAATGCTCTTGTGCGGACTAGTTCGCATTTTAAGAATGCGGACCGGACATGTGTCACCTAATGGTGCGCCTAGAAATTATCGTCTAAATTATAGGCACTCTCTCTCTCTTTTCTGGGCTCACCGCCAGGTGACACATGTCCGGTACGCATTCTTAAAATGCGGACTAATCCGCACAAGAGCAGGACTGTATATATATATATATATATATATATATATATAAGGAAATGATCAAGTGTGGTCCCACTTTGAGGACCCTGAATGAGGACCGTTTTTTTAAAATAGTAAAAAAATATTTTTGGGTTGATTTTTTTTAATGATTTTTAAACATTTCAATAGGACCATAAAAAAATAATCAGCTCAAAATGAATTTTTTTGCTATTTTAAAAAAATCGGTCAAACTTTGTCAATTTTTAAGTTGTTAAAAAGTGACAAAGTTTGACCGATTTTTTTAAAATAGTAAAAAAATTCATTTTGAACTAATTTTTTTTATATGGCCCTACTGAAATGTTTAAAAACTATACGAAAAAAATTAGCTCAAAAATATTTTTTTTACTATTTTATCAAAATTGGTCCGCGCGAGTGGTATGCAAGTAGAGGTGTTCATGAGATCCTCTCTCTCTCTCTCTCTCTCTCTCTATATATATATATATATATATATATATATATATATATATATACACACTTTTTTATCATATCACCACCACTTCAAACAGACATGCATACACCATTGATGTAACATACAGAAAACTACACCCGTTAGAAAATAATTATTTCTGAAAAGATTATTAAATAATTATTTAGGAAAAATCAAACAAATTTTGTTCCACATGCTTTCCTTTGTCATCTATTGGATACTATGGACATAAAATACCTTCGCACGACAAATTTGTAAATTCCAAAAGTGTATCCCAAAGTCGTCCCCAAACACGTAGTTCACACAAATCTGTAATATCCCGTATTTTTGAAAGTTTTTATTATTATTATGGGATTAATTAATTTAAATGGTAAATTATTTATAATTAATCAAGATTTAAGTGAATAATTAGTAGCGTGATGAGAGTTAGTATTTATTGGTGAGAATTATGTTGAATATTACTTAGTGTGTAAAGTTATATATGATTATGAAATTATTAAAGTTGTCATGAGTGAAAGATACGACAGTTACAACACACTTAGTTGGGACACGCGTGTGAGTCGTGTCGGGTCTTAAATAAGGAATTAAAGGTAACTTTATTTTTTGTTATTCGGATGACTGTTCTGAGTATGCCAATGTCTCCAGAAGGTTCATGATAGTCATAAAAGCCTACTCGGGTGTTTAGTTTGGAGTCTGGGGGAACTTTAGGCCAACCCGACACCCTGGAGGGGTATTTTTGTCTTTTGAAACATTGGGATTAATTAATGGACGAAAATTAGATTAATATATCATCCATTAAGTAGTATCAGTTAGGATTATGTTCTGCAAAAATAGAGAGAGTCGAAGAGGAAGAAGGATAAGAGGTTCCTAGGAGTTCCAAGGCCAAACCCAGTCACCTTTCACCAAAAAGATCACCAACGTGTAGACCGGGAAGAGGAGAACACATCTATACCAGTTTCATTCGACGATTCAAACCTTTGTGAAAAGGAAAGTGTTTATCTTGCCTGATTTTAGAGCATATAATGTCCATGTTAATTTAGTTGATGGTTTAATCATGAATTTGAGACTGGAATTGGGGATTTATTCATAATTGAGGTATAGGTTTTGCATGTAGTTGAATAACCATACTATCGGGATAACATATATGGGTTTTATATGTTGAAATCAAGAAATCAAATCTGGTTTTAATGGGTGTTCATGGGGATTTATGAATTTAGGGCCTTTTGAAGATTTGAGGAATAAATCTGAATTCGTATTGTAATTTTAAGGATTTGATGTTAAAAATATGTTGGGAATCATTCTATTACTAGTGGGTATAGTTTTAAATCATTGGATTTAAGTTAGAATGAGTTTTTAAGAAATTTGGATGAGGAAAAGATGGAAAATGCAGGTTCAGAACTGATAGGGACGAAGTGTTGTAATCTTATTCGAACGACCAATGCCATTCGAACGACTTCGTTCGAACGAAAATCAGACGAGATTGCAAATGAAAATTTATAGGATAAATTCGTTCCTAGTTCATTCGAAGTCCATTCAAATGACCTTGTTCGAATGACTGTCTAACGAAAATTCAGAGCCTTAGATCGTTCGAAGTTTCGTTCGAATGAAAATTGCCCAACTTCTCACGAGATTTCAGAAATTCTAATTTTTACTCGGTCGAGCTAAAATATTTGGAGGTTAATTCAAGTGAGAGAAAATGACGTACGCTACCTACGAGTAACTTTAATACATAATCTAGTGGTGAGAGGATTGTGTAACTACTAAGGGTATATGTTAGAATAAGAGGGCCTTACAGAATATGTAACGATAGAGATAAATCGTGCGGATGTATTAATGTAAGTATGAGAGGTAATAATACTACATATGAATTCGGGGATTTGGGTTGCATGAATACCTAATGTTTATTATAGGTTGTGTTTATGTGCCTATTTGTTGAATTATTGTATGTATTACATACCTACGCTGCTTGCTATCGGGTGTAGGTTGCGCATTGTGCACGATCATATCTTGAGGCGCCTTCGAGGGGATTTTGATTTGTATCACTAGAACATTGAACATTGGTACGGGGTATTGACAGTCATATGGGTGCGTAGGTATGTGCGTTTTCCATGGTCTTAAAACTATGTTTGCCTCTAATATATGTGTTTGTTTTGATGGTTCGAGAGAGATTGAATCTATAGTCCTTCATGCAATGAGCGATGCACCGGGACATGATAGAAGAGTATACATTTCACTAAGGGGGCCTTAACCCAGGGATGTTGAAACAGTATATATATATAGAGAGATAATTATATGTATACATGTTACTTATTCTATTGTGTATGTTTAGTAGATATGAAATTAACGATATTTAAAAATATTCTTAGTGAGAAAAGGGAATACCTATGAGAATAACAGTTATGTATACGAATAACTATCCTGAAACATGTGGTAATACGAGATACGGGTAAACGCATGATATTATTAGTGTGATAATAGTTATCTTCAGACTAGTTAGGCGGGGTAGCATAACTATGATGGGTTTAATATGCGTGTTAAGTGTGCACATTAGATGAGAGGTGAGTATCTCAAGTGAGAGTACGAGGATCTAACATGAACAATATATGTGCTATTATTTTCATTTAAGAACTTGCTGATTTTTAAACTGTTTTCCACTCGGGCTCTGACCTGCTTATTTCAAATCTCTTTTCTTTTGTAAAATCATATTAGGTGTCCATCCATAGGGACCCTAAGGATAGGAGTTCCATTCATTTTACAAGTTGTAGCTGGTGTGAAAATTACAGAACTTGGTAGTAGATGACTCTATGATTCTCATTCCTCCATTTTGAGTTAGCTATTTCAGTTAAGGCATGTCACCCCTTTTTATTTATTCAGACAGTGAGATATTTGTGTATCTATTTATTTACTCCTCTAAGTTGTTGGTTTATTTTGTTAGATTATTGTATTTGGGATTTAGGCTGGAAATGTTTACTCCATTCTCACTTATTACCTTTTTCATTTTATTTTTATATGAGATTCATTTGAATGGTGTATGATTAGTAATTGGTTAATTTCATTTTATGTTAATTAAAGGATAAAATTTTGACATCAACCTTTTTAAATATTAGGTGGTTTGTGTTAATAATAAAGTTTTCGACAGTGATGCATATTTTGAACCAACTGGATATTTTAAATTAATTTAATAAAGGACTGATCACCCGGTATTTAATTCGGCGGGGTGTCACAGGTGGTATCAGAGCCAGTATCTAGAGTCCTTTAGGATCTGTATGGCTTATTATGCTTCCAGTATAGCTTTCTTTGATATAGAGCCCAATATTTAGGACTATTGTGTTTATTATTTGTGTATTTTACGTCTTCATCTATTTGAGATATCTAATGTGGACTTATAAATCTTCTTTCTCATTTCAGATTCCTCTCAGACGTGCACAGCGAGCTCCTAGGGATGCCCAGCCCGAGCCCCAGCCAGCTCTGGCCCAAGGCACGATGAATGCTGCGGAGGTTTCCATTATCATAGCATAGGCGGTAAATGCAGCTTTGGTCGTAGTATAGCAGGCCCCACCCCAAGCACCGGTGGTGGCCCCAGCACCAACTCATGCTTTCCTTTATGCTTAGGATCGAGTCAGATATGTCTTTCAGAAGGTACACGCTTTGGAGTTTGCAGGTTTGTGGTGGCGAGCCAATGGAAAAGGTACATCCAACGACACTTGAGGATGTATGAGTGTACTAAGATTCATTGGCAGATACTGGATACTTTTAAGCTAGTGGGAGCGACACTGCAGTGGTGGGAGTCCATTACCACTACTGAGGAGAGAGACAACATGACTATCCAGAACTTCTGGGTGTGGTTCGACAGAAAATATTTCCCTTCCACCATTCAGACTGAGATGAGGTGGAAATTACTAGATCTCACCCAGGTGGGGAAGACCGTTGCGAAGTATGAGGAAGAGTTTACAAGATTGATTAATCTGGTGCTAGGTGAGGTTCCTACTAAGGGGAAGAAAATTCAGATGTTTATGGACGGCTTAACTTGGAGGATTCATCAGCACCTTTTAGCAAATTCTTCATTGGGCACGTATACTGATGTACTTAATGCTGCCCTACTACACTTCCAGGATCATCGCTTCCATCATAAGGGAAACAAATAAGTGGGGGAGTCCGACCAATAGGGCAGGACATGAGGTAATGGTGCCAGTGTGGCAAAACTAGCTCAGAGTCAGTAGAGACAGGGTGAGCATAGTTACCACTAGGGGGACCCTACTAAGAGGTTTAGATCAGTTGACTACAGGCAGGGACATGGAGGTTTTAGATAGGGCCATCAGGTCCAGCCTGTCCATCAGGGCCAGCAGAGCCAAAGGAGGGGTGGTAATGTCCATCAGGGTCGAGGGGAGGACACTTCCCAGGGAGATGCTTCTCTTGTGGAAACACTGGCCACAAAAGTCAGGATTATCCTTAGAAGGGTAGAGCCCCGTAGCAGCAGCAGTAGCAGGGCACTCGAAAGGAGCCCTAACGACCAATATTTCCATCCACCCTCCCAGCACCACTACAGGTACCATCGTTCCCAGTCGTTCCAGCAACTCTGATCCAGTAGGGACAGTTGTAGTATGGGCGTGACTACAACGTCTAGGCCGTAGTCCCCCAGGTTTCACCCGCAGTTAATGGTGCGTTTTCTATTTAAGGGACTTTTGGGCGGATACTATTTGACACGGGGGATTCACATAGTTTCATTGACACTAGTTTGGCATGCGCCACAGGATTATTTACAGAGAGCACCGTTACAAGTGTAGACTCTCTATTAGGCTATGGGTATTTGATATTCTTTATATGTTGGGGAGTGGACATAGATATTGGGAGATTTATCTTACTAACCGACATGCTTATCTTAGATATGCACGAGTATGATGTTATTATCTGGATGGATTGTCTAGTTATGTAGAGGGCGATGATTGACTGTTATAGTCATAGTATTGTGTTCGTAATACCAGGTCAAGAGATGTTTTTGGTGGCAATGCCTCGCCCGAAGGGAGGTTCATTAACCCATTTATATTATATAGAGGAGGAGACCTCTAAGGAGGTGGTAATTCCACTTGATTCAATTATGGTTGTTCGTGAGTTCACTGATGTATTTCGGGACATACCAGGGATATTGACTAGCAGAGAGGTAGAGTTTGTGATAGACTTTACGCCAGACACTCGACTGATAGCCTGTGCACCTTACCGTATGGCTCCGACTGAGATAAAGGATTTATGGGATCGTATCGAGTAGTTATTGGGATAAGACTTCATCCGTGGGAGTACCTCTCCTTGGGGCACTCCTGTACTGTTCGTAAAAGAGAGAGATGGGTTGATACAGTTATGTGTTTATTATCGAGAGTTGAATAAGGTCACCATAAGGAATAAGTATACGTTGCCCCGAATTGATGACCTATTGAACCAGTTGAGGGGTGATGCCTTCTTCTTGGAGATAGACTTGAGCTCGGGATACCATCAGTTACATATCAGAGAGGAGGACATGTCTAAGACTGCCTTCTTGACGCGATATGGATCCTATGATTTCAGGGTTATGCTATTTGGGCTAACCAACGCACCGATCATATTTATGAACTTGATAAACAGGGTGTTTAGAGAGTTCTTACATCAGTTTGTCATTGTCTTCATTGATGACATCCTGATTTATTCCCGGACTGAGGAGGAGAATGCCGAGAATTTGAGGTTGGTTTTGCAGACACTCCCAGAGCACGAGTTATATGCAAAATATGAGAAGTGTGGGTTTTGGCTGAGAGAAGTTCAGTTTTTGGGGCCCATTATTTCTGAAGAGGGGATATCCGTAGATTCGGGGAAGGTGTCACTGGTGAGGGAGTAGGGACAGCCCACGACGCCGATAGAGATAAGTAGTTTCTTGGAGCTGACCGGATACTACACATGATTTATTCGGGGATTCTCGAATATAGCAGATCCGATGACAAATTTAACTCGCAAAGCGGTGCCTTTTATAGGTGATGATGCCCTTTAGTTGGCTTTTGATGACCCGAAGGACAAGCTAACTTCAACACCAATTCTAGCACCACCCAGGCCGAGGGTGGAATACTTGGTTTACACTGATGCGTCCTTACTAGGAATTGGGTGTGTGTTTCAATAGGAGGATAAGACTATAGCTTATGCTTCCCTCAAGCTTAAGCCTCACGAGAGGAGTTACCCCACCCACGACTTGAAGTTAGTAGCAGTCGTGTTTGCACTTCGAGTATGGAGATATTATCTCCTGGGAGAGAAATTTCGTGTATTCACATATCACAAGTCACTGCAGTACGTATTCATACAGCGGGAGTTAAATATGCATCAACAGAGGTGGCTTGAATTTGTGAAGGACTATTAGTTCGATATCCATTACCACCAGGGGAAGGCTAACGTGGTAGCAGACGTGTTGAGTCGTAGGCCAGCACGTGAGGTGGCCGAGGTGTGGAAGTCAAAATTCAAAAGTGCACATGAATTCAAATTAAGAAATTATTTAATTAAACTCAGTTTTCAATTAATTCCTAAAACATGCATCTAGGTGTGATTGAAATCAATATGAACATGCAAGAACAGTCAATCACAAACAAAACACATAAGGGAGGAAAAAATACCCCAAAGGGGCAAAACCTTTTTAGTTTCACTATAATTTGTAAAAACGGTTACACACATTACAATGAAAATAGGAGTGACATACGAAATACCCTCAAGCATCGGTTTCGATGTCTCGGCGGGAATCTCTCACAAGAACTCCACGTGGGCAACAATGAAGAAGAGAACAGCTTCTCCACAAATTACTCCAAATGAGTAAAAGTGATCCTCATGAAGGCTGAATGATTCACATACATAGACGGGAGTGTTTATGTGCATAAACAAGGCATAAAACCTTAAAAGGTGAAGTCTGTTTTCTGGACAGTTTTTCACAAAAATCGTGTTGGAAAAAAACTTGGAAAATGTGTAGAAAGTGACCAGATATTTATATGAAAATCGAGGCGACGCCGTCCCTCGAATGAGATAGGCATCTCGCTCGAACGAAGGACACGTGTCGTTCGAACGAATTCGCACGAGATGCTTCTCTCGCACGAACGACAGTGTGAACTCGTTTGAACGAGCTCGACGACCGAGGCACTCCACTTCTACACTTAGAAAAAAATTATGCTTTTGATAAAACTAAATCAGACGTTGAAAAAATAGTTGAGAAGTGGAGTAGTGGAGTAGTGGGAAACAGTTGAGCAGCACGTCGATGTAGCATGATGCACGTGTGAAGATGATGGATGAATGGATTCAGATCAAGGCCGTCGTGGATGATCGTGATGACGTGCCGAATGTAGCGGTATCTGACATACAAACTATGATTTAGGGAAAAAAAATTCCTAGATTCTTTCCCGGACATTTATAAAATTATGTCCTTACAAATCTCCCCCTATGTCTATGCCGGTACATACATAAAAAATCTGAAATATGCCATCTCCATAAAACAAATGACATGTAAGATAATATCCCCATTAAACCCTCAAACTGAGAATACTAAATGACATGTCTTCAATCAAACTTCAGCATCTTCAGCTCTTCAGAAACTCCTAAAGCTTTTCTCATCAGGGTGTGCAATCCAATGAATATCACTTTTGTACCTACACACATAAGATAAAGCAAATACCTGTGACACGCAACAGTTTGAAATATAATGATATGAAAAAATCAAAGATCAATTAATCTTAAGCAAATCACTGATAAATCAACAAAAATTCTCCCACATAATTCATTCTCCCCCTTTTTATGATGTCCCCAAATAGATAAATATGAGAAGCATAAATATGGAAAATGTCACATGGTATTAATCTTCTATTTTTGAATTTTTTTCAAATTTTTTTCACACAACATATACAACAAATGATCACACCATGAACAAACACAAAAACAACCAAGTTGATGATAGCGTAAATGTAGGGGTGTGATCAAATTCGATAGGAAAATCAATGCATACAAACATGACATATGTGCAAGATGAATATCGGATACTCCTAACAAATAAACTCAACATCTTCCTTAGGTCTAAAAAGGTGGAAATATGAGACATTGACTCAATCAAATCAGCAAATCAAAGCTCAAAGTGATTTCCACACCAATAACGTCCAAAAAGATTTAATGCTTTTTCAGGACTTTCAAGGAAGTGCAAACCCATTTAAATTCTCCAACCAAACTCCCTCAGATGTATATTTTGAATAAAGGTGATCTAAATTATCAAGCTTTAGAGAATTAATGGTGAAACCTAAATGGCCCATATATGGCATGAATTGCTTTGTATTGCCTTTAAATTTTTTTCGGGCTCTTTTAACCTCTTGGACCCCAGATAATTAAAATACCTCAATTTTTTAGGTCCGTTTTAACAGTGGCTTAATCGCAAAGGATAGATATGAACCTTTCATAGACCTTCATCGTAAAAAAATATCACACAATCTCACCAATTGGGATTTACATGCATTCCAATCTTATCAAGTTTTATCGGTTAAGGTTCGTTGTATAGACATAATTGAGATGGAAACACTCAAGCCAATATGTGATAAACAAGTACAATAACCAAATAAAACCGTGCATGTGTGAAATAAAGGAGATAAGGATCCAAACATGTAAAAAGATATCACTAATCACATCTCAAAGGCTCCAAATAATGTAAAGCACATGGATGAAATGATGTAGCATCTCAAATCACTATCAAATAGTCACATGGAAATGGAATGAAATTTGTGACTCGACTATCTTAAATGCTCATCTATAAAAGGTGTAAACAAAAATACAAAAATATTTTTGGATTTTTCAAAATTTTATCAGAAAAAATCTTTTTGTGCTTTTCGAAATTTTTTATAAAAAGAAAATCTTTTTGGATTTAAAAAAGAAAAAGAAACAAATATAATAATTGATGATACGAGAAATCGGTCATAAGACGCTCTCATACCAGCAAGTCAAGAGTAAAGTGCGTAATAATCAAATAAAGAAAGTAAATAGAGAGAAGACAAGATATAGAGTTGTTCAGCCTTTAAAATAGGCCTACATCCACTGTGTTGCTCCGTTCTCATTATATGCGTTGCATTTTACAATATAATCGTGCCTAAAGAGGCGTACAAATATGAGAATAAAGGAGAGTACATGACAGTATTGAGGATTCCGGAGTGCCGGAAAGGTGGCTGCGATGTAGATGTTGGCCTTCAAGTCGTGTGTTGAGGTCGTGTAGAGAGAATCTGTGTTACCCCGAGCGTATGGAATCGATCCCTCTCTTCGAGGTGAGGTCCTCTATTTATATAGGTGGTATGCGAGCCATGTCACATGCCCTAAGCACGTGACATATATCAAGTCTAGAGTAATTATGAATGAGGGGGATGCGTCCTGCAAAGCAAGTAGTGTTGTATCCTGGCCCTGGAGACAAAGCTGTCGCGCCCTGAACTGAGTGGTGCCGCGGTTTATTCTTGGTGAATAACTACTGTGCCGCTCCCTATAATTGATAGGGCCGCACCCCGTGCTAGCTATCTCCCTGGCGTTTCGATGGGGGCCGCGCCTTTTGATGAGGAGGGTCGCGCCCTGTATTTTTGTAATGCCCGCCCTGTATTCTATTAGGCCGTGGCATCTTAGCATTTGTATTATAGAAAACTATCCATGGCAGGGCGCTATATTTGCACTATCAATAAGCCCCCAAGTAGTGGTGCCAAGAGAATTCAATTGGGGCTGCGGCTTAGATCAGTCTGCTTGGGTGCCGCGGTTCCTCCAAAGTGACGATTCGTCTTCCGCGCTCTCTTATATACATTGTTTCTGGCCGTGGACTTCATTACGTTTCCAAAACTTTGAGAGAAAATCGAGAGAGAACCTCAGCGTGTCCAACTTCATGCATTTTCCGATGACCCTTCGAGGCTGTGTGTGGCGGTTCCAAGCTGGTGTGAGGCTGATCGCTGACTTCTTCATTTCCAGGTAACTTTTTCGATCAATCATCCTTTTTAATCAACTTCGTAGCTTATACTTCTTCAAAAATCAAATACACAAGCTTCTTCATTGCTTGATAGGATTTTAGGGTTTCAATTGAACTGTCATCACCCTAAAATCAAACACACGTACGATAAAATAATTGTAATTATTGTTTGAATCAATCGTCGTATGCTGAATCCCATGTTGAATCCCATAGTAAAGGCCTTTGTTGAAGGGTTCTTTCTTGCTGTTCATGATGTTCTAGAAGTTCTTGATATAAATTCTTCATATTCTGGGTATTGGATCTTAAAAACGATTAAACAATAGATGCTTAACTGTTTGAGAGAGATGTCGTGGCATGATAGGATTTCAATAATCCATTCCCCTGAACTATGTTGGCATTTATCTGCGTCATACCTTTCTCGAAGGCCACGGTCCCTTAAATTCTGGGTTTTATCCTCCACGACACTTTGTTGCATATCCCCTTATTCTTTCGCGGCGGTGGAGTCTTTTAAGGCTCTGAATCACCACCCTTGTATTTTTGAACAGCCTTCAAATCTTCATAAACCAAGTACACATCCATGTTAAATAACTGTATTTACTACTAGAATCTATTGAATCGACTTTTAGCAATTTTAGTAATGGTCGTGGCAAAGAATTTCTAAATCAATTTGAGCCTATATCTGTGGCAGTATATGTTCCCCTATTGATATAGGAGGTGGCTGCGGCCAGTAGGGCCAGAGGACGATCCCTTAGGTTCAAGTAGTAGAGTTGGCCCATTAATAACTACATTAGGGAAATAATTTCCAACAAATATTCACTATTTATATATAATCTTCATGTGGCTTCTTGAAGTCTTTTCCAAACCATACTGGCTGCGGCACCTAACTGCGAACTCTGATTTTCAGGTACTGCTGCAGCCATATGAGCTTTGACCCAGACGAGTTTCTGAGAGGCTCTTGGGAAAAGCACTTTGGAACCTCTCCTCCTGAACTCACTTCCGTGCCCCCTCTAAGATTAATAGGCCCTTCCAAACTAAAGGATTGCCCAAACTACGTGACACTAGACTCAGACTCCACGAACTCTACTTCTGGGAAGGATTTTTAATCCGCGTCGATGGAAGAAGAAGCCAACTCAAGTAATCATCCATTGGGTGCAGAAGATGATGTCGCGGAAGTTAGAGATAACCCAACTGGTATATCTGGGAGGGCCGAGAGACCCTTAGCTGCACTTGATATCCGCAGCGCCATGACCCAAGATTATGTTGAGCAGGTGGCTGAGGCCTTCGAATTTATAGAAAATTTGATGTGCTCGGCACCTGCCTCGAACCAAAGACCTTGCACGGTTCTGGCCGATGGAGTTTTCTTCCTACTCCATGCCTTTATTTATGGGATGTGACTTCCTGCTCATATCCTTATACGCCGCCTTTTTCAGACAATGGAATTCGCTCCAGCCCAATTAGATCCCAATGGTTAGAGAGTCATTCTTGCTGCGGTTGTCCTTTGGGAGAATCTATTCAAGAGGGACATAACTCCCGCGGAGTTCTTTCATTTCTACCACCCAAAGGAGAACTCAGTGAAGTTAGCTGATTACTACTACTTCTGTGTCTGCGGTAGGGACGAGACCCTTTACACTAGGAGGCCGACCAGTGTGAAGAATTAGAAGGGGAAATATTTTTACATCTCCGGAGAAGGCTGGGAGATTCACCCCGAGGAGAATGAGAGGGAAAGGTCATATAGATTGCCGCGGCAATGGGGGTCTCCGTCCAAATTAGGTATTAAGACTATAGCCGCGTCCTTTCTTCATATTTTGTATGTTAACTTCCACTAACCTTTAAGTTGTCTTTTCTGCAGTTCTTGACAGTTTGTATTTGAACAAGCAGCAGGAGAAGAGAGTCTCTGAGGCCGCGACAGTTCCAGCTGAACATAAAAAGTTCAGCATACTCGTCACATCAGCGACCATATTAGAAGCAGGGTTTTTCCCCAATAAGTCCATTGCTCAATAGATGGCCGCGAAAGGTAATCTCCTGACCGTCATAACTTTACTGCGCGGTAACTGATGCTCCCAAATTATGTTTCCAATATTCGCTGTTGCTTTTTCAGGTGAGGAAGTTGACAGGGAATTGCTGGTCGCGCAATTGGCAGAAATGGACGAGGACGCAGTTGTCCTAAACAACAGTGCATGGAGAAGAAAGAGAAAAAGGTCCAAAGATAAGGCACCTGCCGCAGCTCCGCCAAATAATTTGGAAACACCGGCCGCGAACTCGACCGATGCCGTGAAGAAAACTGGTGTTACCGCCCATCCAACATCTGAATTTGATGATGACATTGGGGCCAACCTGGCCGCGGCAGGTTTGATGACCGATGATGTCCCTTTAGATACAACTTCTCCGCCGCCGCCACTTGTTGTTGCAGTAAATGAAAATCTGGCACCTCCGTAGTTCCGCGGCGGAGCTTATCCCCACGAAAGATCGCGGCCCCAATTGAGACAGCCTGACCCAGAGTCTTCATGGGACACTACCGCAAAGGCTGCGTGAAGAATGAAAATAATTCTTGATGCCGCGGACCTGGACAGGTTGGTGGAGGCAGACCACGACGACTTGAAGGACTGTGGTCTCCATAGTCTTCTGAGGGTAAGTGCTATCATTCTTTAATTTTTCTACCAACTTTTTGCATCCCATACTTTTCTTCTAACTTATTTTATTTAGGGCCGCGAATGTCATGGTGGCCCAGAAGAGGAAGTATGAGGCCCTTTATTAATTGAAAGAGGTCGAGAAGAGCGTTCACGTCGCGGACCTTGAGACTGCTCGGACAACATCATTTGAGGTCGAGAAACAGTCTTCTGTCGCGGCTCTTTAGGCTGCCCAAATGAACTTAGAAGCAGCAAATAAGGCCAGGGAGGAGGCGGAAGGGAATTTGAAATAGGCCGCGGACTCCCTTAAAACCTCCTAGGCCCAGACTGCTAAAGCTGCCCGTGTCGTGGAGATTTCAAGCAGCAAGCTCGCCCTTCTTCAAAAGAAGTATGAAGAGCTAGAAGTTAAGTCAGCTCAAGAAGCCCTAGATCACACCGCGACAATAAAGAAGATGGAGGCTGATCATAACGATGATCTTTAACTGGCCATAGACCCCGCCGTAGATTCATTCAAAGGCTCCACAGACTTCTTCCTCATCAACAACATGGCTTACCTCTACGGCTACCAGGAGCTTCAGCAGAGATTCATAAAAAACTTCCCTGAGACCAAGGATTCGGTCCTTTCTTGGAAACTCAGTGATGCAGAGCATCAAGAATGCATTGCTGAGCTTAAGCCTGCGATAAAAGAAAAAAAGCGAGGCTGAGGGCAGAAGCCGAAGCAGCAGCCACGGATGGAGAAACTGAGACAACCGCGAATGGCGAGGAGGGTGAAGAGCATGATGACGCAGCTTCTTGAACTTGTATTCGTTGTTTCTGAATTGATCATTAATAAAGGGTTGCATTCCTTCTGTTACTTTACTTTTATTGTGGTTGCAACCTACTTTTTGTAATCTCAACTGCTAATATCAAGGCTGTGGCCATATTTTATGCCTTGTACATATTTGATTGCTTGCAACTCTTTGCTCTTTACTTTTCCTGCTTTAATGAATTCTTGAACGTAACTGCTCTCATATTTGAAAATGCATTCTTGATTGGATGAACATAATATTTTCCGTCCGCGGATAGCATGCAATTTCTTCATATAATGATCATTTGCTAATGTTCGCGTCCACATAAACAATGGTACGACACCTTCAGAAGTACAAGAAATAGGCTGTGGCACTATAAGTACATGGATCCTCAGACTGCCTTCTTGTAGTTGGTTGCTTGAACCACTTAGGTGTTGTCATCCCATAACCAAAATGGAACATATAAAGTAGGCCGTCTTTTCCAATAGTGAAGGTTGCTTTTACCGTTTGCAGCTGAATTAATCAGAACTATTGTAGACTTCTGGCCCCTTTATCTGAACATGAGGCTTCGTGCATACACACGATACTTTCAAACCTTCTCAGGCTGGATCATGTTATTAAGTCACCCACAGCTAATATATAGGATATTTTTAAGCCTCCTCAGGCTGAGTTATGTTATTAAGCCACCCACAGCTAATATATAAGATATTTTCAAGCCTCCTCAGGCTGGGTTAATTTATTAAGCCACCCACAGCTAATATATATATATATATATATATATATGATATTTTTAGGCCTCCTCAGGCTGGGTTACGTTATTGATCCACCCACAGTTGCTGATATATATAAAGCCATCCCTGGCTGGATATTATAAGCCTCCCAGCTTGATGACGCATCCCGAAAGCTAAGAACGGGCATTTTAAGCCCTCGTGGCTAATGACGCTTCCAAAAGCTAAGAACGGGCATTATAAGCCCTCGTGGCTAATGATACTTCCAAAAGCTAAGAATAGGCATTATAAGCCCTCGTGGCTAATGACGCTTACAAATTCTAAGAACGGGTATTATAAGCCCTCGTGGCTAATGATAGCATTCCGAGAGCAGAAAATCGGCATTGTAAGCCCCTGTGGCTAATAAATGCTCCTTGAATCCTCAGATGCTTTCGTGAATATGATTATCATATGACAAGATATAGTTGCACATCGTGAGGGGAACTTGTGAGATAATTAAGATCGCAATCCCTCCATAGGTGGATCCCGAAATAATAATAACTTGTGATATAATTTGTTATTCTTCCATTGGAATATGACTATTTCAGACAAAAGGTCTTTTTGTGAGATGACAAATTATGAAAACAAGAGACAAAATCAGATAGGGCAAAAATTATTAATTCATATATTTATATATATATGCTCCAACTAATGACTTCATAAGGATAATATAAAGTTTAGTTTGAAACAACGTAAGCAGAAGTTATCTCTGTAAAGTAAGGGCAGATGGAATATAAGAGATAAGCATGGAAAATGAGCATGTGGCATGCGAGATGAGGCTGCATCCCCTAATCATCTTTGAGGAACCTCCTCAGCATCCCTTTCCCAATTAGCCTTTCAATTTCATCTTTCAGAGCATAGCATCGCTCAGTGTCATGGCCATGGTCTTGATGGAATTTTCACCAAGTAACTTTGTTCCTCTTGTGGGTTGGAGCTCTCAGCTTTTCTATCCATCTCAGCAGCTTGTCCTCTTTGATGAACTCAAAGATATCTTCAATCGGGAAGGTCAATGGAGTGTAGGCTCTTGATTTCTTCTCTGCCTTCTCCACTCTCCTTTTCTGGCTCTTGTTGACTGCCTCTGTGGCCGAATCCTCTTGTACTGCTGCAGAAGCAAAGAATGTTGATGCTATTTTCATGGGTGTCGCACCCACATCAGGAGAGGTCGCGGCCTTTAGCATTAAAACCCTCTGAGTTAGGTAATTGACCTGTGTCTGGAGTGAGGCATGACCGTCGTAGAGGTGGTTAAGGTGATTGTACAGCTGCACAATCTCATCTTTGATTTCTGTGCTCTGGCTGAACTCTCCCTCTATTTTTCTGCTTTTTTTAGTTTACAAAGTATGTGTAACCTGGGAAAAAACTAACAAAAGTGAGTAATCACATAAACACCAAGTAGGAGATGGGGATGCAGCGTTTTACTGCTGTGCTGTTGAAGGGAACGGCGGCCAGTATAGTGCACTGCCGCGGCCTTTGTATGACATTCACCAAGGTTGAGCTGGAGACCACCCAAGTCCATTCCTTGATGTTTTGAGGGTTCTGTAAGTACTTCCCTACCCCAGGACGAGGCATGACGGTATTTAAACTACCTGCCGCATCCCTTGCTAGGCAGGGGGAGGGGAGAAACCCCAAAATCGAAACCCAGGAACTGAATTTTTCTCCCAAAAAATGGGGAGAGCATGCCTACTAGGGTCTATTAATGAGAGAATAACCTCTCTGTGCGCATAATGGCACAATTCTAATGATAAAACCCCAGATCATAGGCAAAGAATCACAAAAAAGGGTTTAAACATAATTCTTCCCTAATCATCCATCTTTTCGGGGCTGAAGTCCATCATGCTTTCCAGCATTATCTACATGAAATGATATCACATGGGTATGTAAAAATAAATCTAAAGTCATCAAATGAAAACCCAAGAGCAGATCCGGATATAAGAAATACTCATTTAAGGGTGTAAATATAGAACGGAGCTCAATAACCAAAACCAACCCGTGAGAAGATGATCCACATGATCCTCAGGGATCGAACAAGGTGTTTAAGAACTCAAATATATAGAGAAACAAGATTGAAATATCTCGGTTCCCACAGACGGTTCCAGATTGATGATACAAGAAATCGGCCATAAGACGTTCTCATACCAGTAAGTCAAGAGTAAAGTGCGTAATAATCAAATAAAGCAAGTAAATAGAGAGAATATAAGATATAGAGTGGTTCAACCTTTAAAATAGTCCTACACCCAGTGTGTTGCTCCGTTCTCATTATATGCGTTGCATTGTACAATATAATCGTGCCTAAAGAGGCGTACAAATATGAGAATAAAGGAGAGTACATGGCAATATTGAGGATTTCAGAGTGCCGGAGAGGTGGCTGCGATGTAGTTGTGTGGCCTCCAAGTCGTGTGTTGAGGTCGTGTAGAGAGAATCTGTGTTGTAGAATCTTCCCTGAGCATATGGAATCGATCCCTCTCTTCGAGGCGAGGTCCTCTATTTATATAGGTGGTATGCGAGCCGTGTCACATGCCCTGAGCACGTGACATATATCAAGTCTGGAGTAATTGTGAATGAGGGGGATGCGGCCTGCAAGGCAAGCAGTGTTGTATCCTAGCCCTGGAGACAAAGTTGTCGTGCCCTGAACTGAGTGGTGCCATGGTTTCTTCTTGGTGAACAACTACTGTGCCGCGCCCTATAATTGACAGGGCCGCACCCTGTGCTATCTATCTCCCTGGCATTTTAATGGGGGTCGCGCCCTTTGATGAGGAGGGTCGCGCCCTGTATTTCTGTATCTCTTAGCCCGTGGAATCTTAGCATTTGTATTGTAGAAAACTATCCACGGTAGGGCGCTATATTTGCACTATTAATAATACAAATGATACAAACTAGAAATAGGAATCAAATTATATGAACATGACAATGTATCCTATCCTAGATAAGGACCAACCCCTCAATCAACTGTGCAAATCCCTAAAGACTTCCTAAGACTCTCAAATCTAAGGGCATCTAAAGGTTTTGTGAAAATATAGGCTAACTAATGGTCGGTGGGTACGTAACTCAGGGATACAACTTTCTCATCAACTAACTGTCGTATAAAGTGCTCATGTATCCTGATGTACTTTGTGCACGAATGTTGGACTGTATTGTGGGATATGTGTATTGTGCTCGTATTATCACAGGAGATAGTTATGGTGTCCTATGAAATCCCATAATCCTCCAACATTTGCTTCATCCACAAGAGTTTCATGCAACAACTCCCGACGACGATGTACTTATCCTCTGCAGTGGACAAAGAGATGGAGTTTAGCTTCTTACTCATCCAGGAGACAAGAGAAAAACCAAAATAGAAATACCCACCAGAAGTGATCCTACAACCATCTACATCCCCGGCCCAATCGACATCTGAATAGGCGGACAGACGGTCATCGGTATCAAAGGAATACCAAATACCGTATGAGAGAGTCCCACTCACGTATTTGATAATACATTTTAGAGAAAATAAGTGTGACTCTTTCGAGGATACCTAATATCGCACACAGACTCCAACACTAAAGGCTATGTCGGAACGACTGGGAGTCAAGTAGAGAAGACTACGTATCATACTCGGATATAAGGTTTGATCTACGTCCTTACCTAAAGTTTCCTTACTAAGCTTGGTAGAAGTACTCATAGGTGTACGCGCATGCTTAGCGGAGTCTAAACCAAATTTCTTCACTAGATCTCTAGCCTACTTGGATTGGGAGATGAACATCCCATCCTCTATTTGATGAACCTGTAGACCAAGGAAGAAAGTAATCTCACCTACCATGATCATCTCAAACTCACTTTTCATCTCCTCGTCAAAGTGGTGAGCATGCTGGGAGCACGTGGATCCAAAGACTATGTCGTCCACATAGACCTGGGCAACTAAAATAGCACTGTCATATCTCCTGACGAATAATGTCATATCAACTCCCCCTCTCTTGAAGCCACGGGCTAAGAGATAGGAAGTAAGCCTCTCGTACCAAGCACGGGGTGCTTGCTTCAAACCATACAAGGCTTTCCTCGGATAGTAGATGTGATCTGGGTGCCTAGGGTCTTCAAACCCTTTTTGTTATTCCACGTAAACCTCCTCCTATAGAATGCCATTTAGAGAGGCACTCTTGACATCCGTATGATATAGCTTGAAGAGTAGATGACATGCAATGGCGAGTAGTAAGAGGAAGGACTCAAGCCTCGCAGCAAGAGCAAATGTCTCCCCAAAGTCTACACCCTCTATCTATATATAGCCTTGAGCGACCAACCTAGCCTTGTTTTTTTTATTATGGTACCACTTTCATCCATTTTATTCTTGAAAATCCACCCGGTACCTATCACATTAGTCTCACTAGGTCGGGGGACAAGTTCCCTGACATTGTTCTTTTTAAACTGAACCAACTCAACCTGCATGGCAGATATCCAGTGTTCATCCTTGAGTGCTTTTTTATGATTCTTGGGCTCGACCGTGAACGTGTAGTAAAAATGACTAACAACGTTCTCTAGATGAGCACAAGTCTGGATCCCTAAGGTGGGATCACCTATAATGGATGCAGGGTCATGACTCTGGCCTCTTCAGGTTAAAAACCCATTACGCTCTACTATTAGATGAATATCCTAGCAATATTCTCGCATCGCTCCGGGAGTCAAACTTTCCTAATTGCTCTCTATCCCGTAGGATGTAGAATTTATCCCAAAGACACGGAAATATGCAAGTTTGGGTTTCTTGCCAGTTCACAATTCATAAGGCGTCTTAAGTATGTGTGGACGCAGGTAAACCCTATTCACCGTGTGGCACGCGGTAGACACTGCCTCTGCCCAAAATCTCCTAGAAACTTTACGACCTAGATGCATAGATCTAGCCATTTCCAAAATCGTCCGATTCTTCCTCTCAATAATTCCATTTTTCTGAGGAGTCTTCACAACAGAAAACTCATGTTTGATTCCAAGGCTGTCATAGTAAAGATCTACCTTTGCTTCCTTAAATTTCGTGCCGTTGTCACTATGTATCCTGTTAATAGTGACTCCGTATTGATTTTGCAGGACACGGCACTTGGTCATTAAAAACTCTACAGGATCGAATTTCTCTCTCAGAAAACCTACAATCGAATATCTGGAGAAATCATCCACCATCACGAGGATATACCTCTTACTACCCAGACTCTCAGTAGGAGTAGGACCCATAAGATCCATGTGAATCAACTCAAGAACACGGGAGGTGGTAATGGAATGCAACTTCCTATAGGGGCTATGAATTTGCTTTCCCAACTGACAGGGTCCACAAATCGTGGAAGTTGGCTTTCCAAGTGATGGTAAGCCACGTACTAGGTCCTTTTTAGCTAAACATGTCAAATCTCTAACGTTCACGTGACCTAGACGTTGGTGACACAAATCCATATGAGTGATCATGGCGCAGTAATAAATAAGTGAGGATGCGGGCACAGTCCCATAGCAATTATCCTCTGTCCTCACCCCTTGCACTAAAAGTTTATCGGCTTGGTTATAGACATTACACGCATCCCGGTCAAACTTTACGGCAAAGTCAGCGTCACACAGCTGGCTAATGCTGATAAGGTTTGCTTTCAAACCTTTGACATGCAAAACATTCTCTAGCTTAGGAAATCCTGGTAACTCTACTGTACCTCGTCCTACGATGCTAGACTTTCTCCCTTCTCCAACGGTGACTCTACCTTCCTTATACTCCTCTAGGTAGGTAAAAAATAAGACATCATCTGTCATATACCTGGAGCACCCACTATCAAAATATCACTGTGAGGTATTATGTTCTTGGAGAGCGACATGAACAACAATGACCTTTTCATCTTTCTTAGGTACCTAAGAAGTGGTAACCTTTTGTTTACCCTTGTTGTTGTTGGTTTTAGTTGGGATGCGGGAAGCATTCACTGACGGCAAAAACATCTGTCAGAATTCCTCCATCAAACTATGTGATGTGGCAACTAAAAACTCAACACGCTATCTCATACTGGAAAAATCATCAGTACGATGTGGTGGAGCAGTAGTATGTCGTGTTCGACCCAAACTATAGCAAAAGTCCCTGAGGTGGCCTTTTTTTTGCAGTACATACAGAAGAACACAATCTTAGGCAGACCTGGGTTTGTTTTCCTTTATCAAACTCTCCTTCGTGGTTTTTTACGATGGCCATATGGAGTCGTAGTAAACTTAAGAATAGGTCCAAGTGAAATTTGGGATGTGGAGGCACCATCAAAACCTATTCCCTACCTATCGCCAAAACCTAAAGCGGGGTCGAGGAGCATATTTCCCATCTTTCCAGATCTATCCTCGATTTGAACCTTGACTTCCTGTGCTCTTTCAAGATCATGAGTAAGCTGGGCAACAAGGGCTTCAAGTTTCTTTCGAATCTCCAGGGAGTAATGGAGCTCACTCATAAGACTATCCACTTGTTTAGTAAAGTACCATTTATCTTTCTCAAAACCACTCTCTATATCTCTCCAAACAGTCTCTCTCTCTCTAAACAAACTTTCTTTCTCAACATAGGCAGACTCTCTCTCTATCAAGGTAGTGCAAGTGGAGGACTCTCTCTCTCTCTCGCTTCTTCTAAATCTTCCTCTAACGCGGTGATCCTAAGAACTAATGCTTTGTTATGCTTTTTGGTTTTAAATGACTCATTATATAACTCAGCATAGGGCCGTTGAAGATTACTCTCGCTCTCACTTGCATCATCCTCCCCCTCACTCACATCGCTCTCACTATCGAGGTGTCCCTGTGAAGCAGCATCTTCATCATCGTGAGGAGAACTAGAGGTACTCCCATGACTAGCCATGAATGAGGTGAAGTTACCCTCATGCGGTGACTCGTCTCCAGAGTCCACCGACTCGACCTCACTATCGTCATTAAGGGTAGCATTAAGGACAACTTTTCCCTTTTCTTTTGCAAGTCTATTCAGCTTAGTAGCACATCAAAAGCTCTATGACCCTTACTGTCGCACTCATAACATCTCTCACTGTCTTTCTTAGGAGGGTCTTTAAAATCTTTTTTATTTTTTTTTAAATTTATTTTTCTCAAAACTCTTTTTATCTTTGAAATTACCATTTTTCTTGAATTTGAGAATTTTCTTGAAATTTTTTGCAAACAGAGCCAAATCATCTAAATTAAAGTCACACTCGTAATCAGACGTTTCTATCTCCCTTTTTCTAGATGACTCTACCCTCTTTCTTAAAGACCCCTCACTCTTTCTATCCTGGGCATTAAGTGAAATTCCCTTATCTTTAGGCTTGACTGATTTAGAAAACATACTAATTTCATACGTTTGTAAGTCTGCTACAAGTTCCTCCAATTTAAGGGTATTTAAATTACCCATAGAATTTAGCACAGTGACTTTTGGGATAAAACGCTTAGGCATTGATCTAAGAATCTTTCTAACAACTCTAGCATTAACAATGTGTTCACCAAGATTAAAGCTAGTGTTTACAATATTAGACAACCTAACATAAAATTCATCAAAACATTCAATCTCAAGCATGGTGATGGTTTCAAATTGAGTTGTTAAATTTTGCAGTTTAGACTCTTTCACAGCATTGGTTCCTTCATGGGTAAGTTGTAAAACATCCAATTCCTCTTTTGACATGGTGCACGTCATTATGCGTTGAAACTCGCCAGGTTTGACGGATCATGAAATAGCACTTAAACCCTTATAATTAAAATATGACCATTTAAATTCTTCTTTAGTCCATGCAGTCATAGATTTTAAATTAGTCACGTTATCAACAATGAAGGAGGTAGGTGTCCACCCTCTTTCAACCAAAATCCGAACTCGTTCATCTATGGCTTTTAAAGCAGATTTCATGTGGGATTTCTAGTAAGCATAGTTTGTCCCATCAAAAACTGGCATTTTATTATATAATTTCTCCATATTAAACAGGCCCTTTTTCAAAAATCAATTTTTCAGAAAATTGATATCTTTAGAAAATTTTGCGGAAAATTACATGATATAATTGTGTAATTGGCTCTGATACCAATTTGAAGAGTGCGCGTGCGTTCAAATTAAGAAATTATTTAATTAAACGCAGTTTTTCAATTAATTCCTAAAACATCCATCTAGGTGTGATTGAAATCAATATGAACATGCAAGAACAATCAATTACAAACAAAACACATAAGTGAGGAAAAATCCCCCAAAGGGGCAAAACCTTTTTATTTTCACTATAATTTGTAAAAACGATTACACAGATTATAATGAAAATAAGAGCCACATACGAAATACCCTCAGGCGTCTATTTTAATGTCTCGGCTAGAATTTCCCACAAGAACTCCAGGTGGGAAGAATGAAGAAGAGAACGGCTTCTCCACAAATTACTCCAGATGAGTAAAAACGATCCTCATGAAGGTTTAATGATTCACATACATAGATGGGAGTGTTTATGTGAATAAACAAGGCATAAAACCTTAAAAGGTGAAGTCTATTTTCTGGGCAGTTTTTCGTAGAAATCGTGTTGAAAAAAGACTTGGAAAACGTGTAGAAAGTGACCAGATATTTATATGAAATTGAGGCGACGGTGTCGCTCGAACGAGATAGGCATCTCGCTTGAACGAAGGACACGTGTCGTTCGAAAGACTTCACGTGAGATGCTTATCTCACTCGAATGATAGTGTGAACTCGTTTGAACGAGCTCGACGACATAGGCAGTCCCCTTCTACACTTAGAAAAAAATTATGCTTTTGATAAAACTAAATCAGACTTCGAAAAAACATTTTCTGAAAAATTCCCTAATATTTATGCAAATATAAACAACTCTAATAAATCATTGTACCAATAATGCGTAGTGGAGTAGTGGAAAACATTTGAGCATCACACCGCATGTAGCATGATGCACGTGTGAAGATGATGGATGCATGGATTCTGATCAAGGCCGTCGTGGATAATTGTGATAACGTGCCGAATGTAGCGGTATCAGACATACAAACTGTGATCTAGGGAAAATATAAAATTCCTAGATTCTACCCGATACATTTATAAAATTATGTCCTTGTAGAAATGGAAGGAACTAGGACATCAGGATGTGGTCACCCGCTCATTCATGTTAGTGATGACAGTTACACCCAAGACCATTACTAGGGTGATAGAGGCTCAAGAAGCCGACTCATTCAGTCAAGATCGGATTGTACAGCTTCTAGCCGAGGGGGCAGAGTTATATTCTATGAGCTCAGATGGGGGCTTACGTTTTAATGGAAGACTAGTAGTTCCAGAGGGGGAGGAGTTACGACATGTAGTGATGGAGGAGTCGCATGGATCACGATTTGTCGTACATCCCGAAGGGGATAAGATGTACTAGGATATGATGCGATAGTACTGGTGGAGTGGAATGAATAAGGACATTACAGAGTTTGTTTCGAAATGTGCCACTTGTGAGCTGGTAAAGGTGGACCACCAGGGCTCCTACAGCCGTTAAAGATCCCTATGTGGAATGGGAGAGCATTTCCATGGATTTTATCACATGGTTGCCTACATCACAAAGGGGTAACGATTCCATATGGATGATTATGGATCGCTTAACCAAGGTAGCTCATTTTCTGCCAGTTCAGGTCGATTATACTATAGGGCAGTACGCTTAGATCTTCATTGCTGAGATAGTAAGACTCCATGGGGTGCCCCTTGATATTGTGTTCGACCGGGACAAGATCTTTGTTTCCCAATTTTGGGAGAACGTTCAGGAGGCCATGGGTACGGAGGTATGATTGTGTTCGGCCTATCACCCGTAGACGGATGGGTAGACATAGCGTACAAATCAGATGTTAGAGTATATGTTGCGGATGTATATCCTTAATTTTGGCAGGGGTTGGAAGCAGTACCTTCCACTGGTGGAGTTTGCTTATAATAACTCCTACCAGTTTACTATTGGCATGGATCCATTCAAGGCGTTATATGGTAGGCCTTGTCATTCTCTAGTGTGTTGTATAGAGGTGAGGGACAGCATGCTACTTGGGCCAGAGGTGATCTAGGATACCTAGACCAGGATTGAGATGATTTGGAGCCGTATTCGGGTTACTCAAGATAGACAAAAGAGTTACGTCGATGCCAAGGGGTTCTGTAGAGAGCTCAATGTGGGGGACCAAGTGTTGTTACGAGTATCTCCTATCAAGGGGGTAATTTGGTTTAGAAAGAAAGGGAAGTTAGGACCAAGTTATGTAGGGCCATTACCTATTATAGAGCGGATTGGACCAGTAGCTTATAAACCTAGGTTACCGGAGCACTTGCATAAGATTCATGACGTGTTCCATATTTCTTCGCTGAGGAGATATCTTCGGGATGATATGCCCCACATTGATATTGCTTTAGAGGAGATTGACCTACAGCTCGATAGTTCCTACGAGGAGGGGCCAATTTCTATCCTAGACTGTAGCGAGAGGAAATTGAGGTGAAAGGTAGTACCGTTAGTACATGTTCTGTGGTGGCATCATAATGTCGAGGAGTCTACCTGGGAGCACGAGGATGAGATGCGCGATGAGTATCTGGAGTTTTTCCTACCAGGTATATGGTTATTTGTAATCTTTATTTCCAATTTTGGGACAAAATTTTGTTATTAGGGGGGAGTATGTAATACCTCGTATTTTTGAAAGATTTTATTATTATTATTATGGGATTAATTAAATTAAATGGGAAATTATTTATAATTAATTCGGATTTAAGTGAATAATTATAGGCATGCTGAAAGTTGATATTTATTGGTGAGAATTATGTTGAATATTACTTAGTGAGTAAAGTAATATATAATTATGAAAAGATTAATGTTGTCATGAGTGAAAAATATGACAGGTACATCACACTTAGTTGGGGCGGGCGTGTGAGTCGTGTCGGGACTTAAATGAGGAATTAAAAGGTAATTTTATTTTTGGGTATTTGGATTGCTATTTTGAGTATGCCAATGTGTCCATAAGGGTCGAGACAGTCATAAAAGCCTACTCAGGTGCTTAGTTTTGAGTCCAGGGCAACTTTAGTCCAACCCGACACCCCTGAGGGGTATTTTTATCATTTGAAAAATTTGGATTAATTAATGGACAAAAATTAGATTAATATATCATCCCTTACGTAGTAGCAGTTAGGGTTATGTTCTACAAACAGAGAGTCGAAGTGGAAGAAGGAGAAGAAATTTCTAGGAGTTCCAAGGCCAAACCCAGTCACCTTTCACCAAAAACATCACCAACATTAGATCGGGAAAAAGAGAACACATCTATACACATTTCATTCGACGATTCAGACCTTCGTGAAAAGGCAAGTGTTTATCTTGCTTGATTCTAGAGCATATAATCTCCATGTTAATTTAGTTGATGGTTTAATCATGATACATGAATTTGGGACTGAAATTGGGGATTTTTTCATAATTCAGGGATAGGTTTTTCATGTAGTTGCATAACCATATTATGGGGATAACATATCTGGGTTTTATATGTTGAAATCATGAAATAAAATCTGGGTTTAATGGTTGTTGATGGGGATTTATGAATTTAGAGCCTTTTGAAGATTTGTAGAATAAATCTGAATTCGTATTATAATTTTAAGGATTTGATGTTAAAAATATATTGGGAATCATTCTATTACTAGTGGGTATAGTTTTAAATCGTTGGATTTGAGTTAGAATGAGTTTTTGAGAAATTTGGATGAGGAAAGGATGGAAAACACAGGTTCAGAACTGATAGGGACGAATTACTATAATCTCGTTCGAACGACCAGTACCGTTCGAACGACTTTATTCGACGAGATTACGAACGAAAATTTATAGGATAAAGTCATTCCTAGGTCATTCGAAGTCCATTCTAATGACCTCGTTCAAATGACCTTCTAACGAAAATTCAGAGCCTTAGTTCGTTCGAATGAAAATTGCCCAGCTTCTAACGAGATTTCAAAAATTCTAATTTTTACCCCATCGATTTAAAATCTTTGGAGGTTAAATCAAGTGAGAGAAAATTACCTACGCTACCTACGAGTAGCTTTAATACATAGTCTAGTAGTGAGAGGGTTATGTAACTACTAAAGGTATATGCTAGAATAAAAGGGTTTTACAGAGTATGTAACGATAGAGATAAATCATGCAAATGTTTTTATGTGAGTATTAGAGGTAATAATACTACATATGAATTCGGGGATTTGGGTTGCGTGAATACCTAATGATTATTATAGGTTGTGTGTATGTACCTATTTGTTGAATTTTGTGTATATTGCATACCTACGCTACTTGCTGTCGGGTAAAGGTTACGCGTTGTGGACGATCATATCTTGAGGAACCTTCGGGGGAGATTTGATTCGTATCACTAGAACAAACAACCTTTGTATGGTCTATCAGTGAGAATGATAGTGTTGACGGTCATATGGGCACATATATTTATGCGTATCCAATGGGCTCAAAACTATGTCCGCCTCCAATATGCGTGTTTGTTTTGATGGTTCGCGAGAGATTGAACCTATAGTCCTTCATGCAATGAGCGATGCATAGGGACATGATCACAGAGTATGTATTTCACCAAGGGGCCCTTAACCCAGGGGTCACTGAGATAGTATATATATAGAGAGATAAATATATGTATACCTGTTACTTATTCTACTGTGCCTGTTTAGTAGATATGGAATTAATGATATTTAAAAATATTCTTAGTGAGAAAATTTAATACCTACGAGAATAACGGTTATGCATATGAATAATTATCCTTAAACATGTGGTAATAAGGGATACGAGTGATATGGGTAAAAGCATGAGATTATTGGTGTGATAATAGTTATCTTCGGACTAGTTAGGCGGGGTAACATAACTAGGATGAGTTAAATATACGCGTTAGGTGTGCACATTAAATGAGAGGTGAGTATCTCAAGTGAGAGTAAGAGGATCTAACATGTACACTATATGTGCTATTGTTTTCATTTAAGCACTTGCTGATTTTTAAACTGTTTTCCACTCGGGCTCTGACCCGTTTATTTCAAATCTCCTTTCTTTGTTCAAATCATTTTAGGTTACCAGCCATAGGGACACCAAGGATAGGAGTTCCATTCATTTGACAACCTGCAGATGTTGTGGAATTTACAAGCCTTGTTAGTAGATGCCTCTATGATTCTTATTCCTCCATTTTGAGTTAGCTATTTCAGTTAGGTCATGTCACCCCTTTTTACTTATTCAGGAATTCAGAGATTTTTGGATCTATTTACTTACTCCTTTCTGTTGTTGGTTTATTTTGTTGGATTATTTTATTTGGGGTTTGGTTGGAAGTGTTTACTCCAGTCTCACTTATTACCTTAGTCATTTTATTTCATATGAGATTCATTTGAATGGTGTATGATTAGTAATTGGTTAATTGGATTTTTTATTAATTAAAAGATAAATTTTTGACATCATCCTTTTTAAATATTAGGTGGTTTGTGTCAATAATAATGTTTTCGACAGTGATGCATATTCTGAACCAACTGGATATTCTGAATTAATTTAATAAAGGACTCATCACCTGGTATTTAGTTATGCGGGGTGTCATAAAATCTTTTGAACTCATCCATCAATTTTAAATAATAATAAGAAGAAATCAACAATGACAACGAGTTAAACTTCCTACAATAAATCATATCATATTATTACATAGTGGGAATAGAACAAAAACTGATAGAAAATTTTCTTATACGATTTCAAAGCTATATAAGGAATCGTTCTAAATGGGAACCTCATAATTATAACATTCTCCAACTATGTACAAAGATACCGAATGAATGTTTTAAAAAAAAAAATTAAAGATCAAGCATTAAATGATAAACATAAATAACCACAAGTGGAAAAAAGTAAAAATAGTAATCAAACCTTCATTATTAAAAAAAAATGTAAAGATTGCATAAATATCAACGAAAGGGGTATAAAAAGAAAATATTGAAAAGAATAATAATATCACACCTTGTTGGGCGAGTAACAGTTTAGTGATGAGGAGTGTTGGTGTAGAAAAAAAGAGAACTCGAGATGCTATCACATCACCCATCATTTTGGAGGGTGGGGGTAATAATTTTAGAGTAAAATACCAAACTCTTAACATCCATGAACTAATTGTGATTTAAGGAGGGAATTAATTTAGGGGATGGTAAAAGATGAAAAATCAAATATGGTTCTAACTCATCAGAATCATTAAAATATTTGTAGCTGGCAGGACTTTGAAGACAACATTAAAGGAGTAAAAGATCTTAAACATAAATAAACAATGCGTGAATAATGCGAACAAAAAATGAAAATAGGGTTTCCTTCCCCTATTGATTCAAGAAAATGAACAATATGTATTAATTGATTTGAAAAAAATTAGACATAAACCAATGATATATCTGAGTAAATGTATTACCGTTCTTCTGGGAAAAGTAACCCCTTGCAGTAAATTATGGTAGTTCTCAAATAGGTTCCTGAAAGAAAATATAATGAAGTAGTTAAAGAGAGGATATACCCCAAATCAAAGATATTACCATCTTCATATTAATAAAGAATGACCCTAAGCAAATATAAACCGTAGAAAAGTATCCACACAAATCATATTCATCTCGGACATCTCAACCAACATTATTTTTATGGACATACATAAGAAATTAGAAATGTAATAGAGACTAATATTCATTATTTTTCTGAACAAACAGTGTTAGAATAAATAGAAGAAGATAAAAAATAGAACCAATAATTTACGATAAGTATCTCCTTTTAAGCATCTTCAATCTCATCGGTGCATTGGCATCACTTTACTAGAAGAGTTTTGTAAAAAGCTTCCAAATTATCCATTTACTCCCTCACATTATTGTGACACCCCGCCTAATAAAATACCGGACGATAACTCCTATATCGAATTATGACAGGAGTCTCATATGGATCATTCTTAGCATCACTGTTGAAAGTCCATTTATTTACTAATAACCTATTAGGCCGGTGTCAAAATTTTACTTAACTACTCTTTTTAAACGAATAAAATTTAAAACATCCACGCAGTATGCGTAAATGAAGCTGAATAAAATAAAATAACCGAACACTCGGTCAAAATATACAACCATATCTAATGATGTGCTAAAAGAATAAATAAATGCAATTGGGCCATTGACCTAAATGTTTATACAGTACCTCCTATCTAGAGTACAAGAATGGAAGCGGCTATCAAGAACCTGCACGCATCCACAGCTGTTGCAGCTGACGTCTGACTCGAAGGAAGTGCCATCCAGGCGTCCCTGTGTCTGGACACCTATATATATATATATAGCAAGAAAGGAAAAGTAGACAGACGGGTCAGAACCCGAGTTTGAAAATATTTTGCAAGTGCATAAACGCTTTATTTTAAAAATATGTTTTATCTCATATTTAAATTGGTATCGCACTCCCATGAGATACCCCTCACGTCTCTTCTAACAGTGCACACCTAACTCACTTAACTTCCTAGTTAAGCTACCCTGCCTAACTAATCTAATTCACCCATCTACTAGAAACCTCTACAACCCGAGCACTAAGGGCTAAACTTCTTTCCATTCTCAACACTGCACTAAGTTCGTGCGTGGGGTGTCTCGCAAAGCGAAATCTAAACAAGGAACCCCCCGATACACTACTACTTAGGAGGGTTAATGGTAGATATCCATTAGGCCCGTAGCACAAAACAAATGTATAAATACATATTTATATACATCTTACAATATACATCCGGATAATATCTCCCGAAGTGAGGATTACCAATTCAAAGTATTTATCAATACTTATCATATTTATCTCAAAACTTTCCATTTCCCTTCTTATATCCAGGAAATGTATATAAAAGCCAATTCATTATCATGAATTTCTTTAACATAACATATAACTTTTTAAAAGCCAATTGTATTATCATAAAAATGCTTTTTCGTTTTAGAAACATCCCATTTCCCTTCTTATATCTAAGAAATGTATTCAAAGCCATTTTTATTATCATAAAAATGCTTTGATCATATCCCATGCTTCCATTTCCCTTCTTCCATCTGGGAAACGTATCCGAAGCCAATCAATTATCCCATTTCCCTTATTACATCCAGGAAATGTATTTAAAGCCATTTTATTATCATAAAATGCTTTAACAAATCTAACACCGTCCCTCCGAGTTTCCCCACTGGACGCGCCCCTAAATGGCTATCATCTTCCAGGGCTTATCAAAAAAGACAACCTGGGAACCTAACAACTTCGGGAAGCGACCATATGCCTGCGGGAAAGTCAAGACCACACCCAGAATCTCCTAACCAACGCAGAAAAATATAATCGCTCATATGGCCTATAGGACTATATCCACCCTGCATTCATTAGCCAGGGGGCTTCACCATACGCACGCAACTTCCCTTATGATAGTGATTTAGAGAGGTGTGTAACCATATTTTATTATTATGAAAATCATCTCTTTTTCATTTTGAAAACATTCATATTTTATTTTCAAAATCATTTATTCTCGTGAACATATATATACCTTGTTCTCATACACAAGGAATATATTATACAATACACATCCGTATCATATTTATACATACTTTAATCACATAGTATATATATATATTCCTCCTCGAATATATATATGGCCATAATTTCCAATCACATCTAGCGATAACCAATAATCCCAAAGATTCTCTCAAAGAATCATGATCATGCATTCATATACGCATGATACTAAACCCAAAGTATTTACTCACATCGATAAATATTAATTACCTTAATCATCTCTTAAGGATTTATTGGATATCTCCAATTATACTAATTTACTCAAAGTGAATATACACATATATATAAATATATATATATTCCCAATTCCTCAAGTCCTTTAGGACATAACCCTTTATAATACTTTAATTTAGAAGGCCCCTAGACTTTAAACTCAAAGAGGAGAAGGAATAACAATCTACAAAATCTTGAGCTGAAAACAGGGTACCGTTCGACCGGTCCTATACCCCCGGTCAACCGCGGTTTGCAAATAAGCCTACGAAGCCAAGCAGTGGGCTCTTTTTCCTTAACGCGGTCGACCGGCCTTAGGGGCGCAGTCGACTGGTCACACCAGGTCCTCAAAACATTATTCCTCAAATACTCCATCCAACAAACCAATTTCATTATCGAGATTTCTAAACTACACCAAAAATCATCCCAAACGTCTACACGATTAATTCTAGCCTTTATTTTTCCAATTCCCAATTTGATTTCCGAGTTGATGATTTCAACCCGGAACTGCCATCTTGTAAAAATCATATCAAATCGAGGAAAAATCAGAAAAATACTCGGTTAGCGACCACGCGACCGTATAAAAAAGATCTACAACTTTCGTGTTTTGTCCAAGAGCTATATCATTTCTCTTCCTGGCCGAAATGGCCCCACAAGCCACGAGTTTACTATTCATTGTCTTCCCCAAAATCCCAAACTCCATTTTTCTCCATTTTTGTTGTTTCTAACCTCATCCAACAACTCAAGAAACATCTAATCTATGTTTTACAACTAACACAGCAATTATTATGGGGTATTAAACCGTTTACCTTAGATTTAAACCCTAAAACCATAAAAACCTTATTTTGGCATTTCTCCCATTTCAATTCAATTTTATACTCCATTAACATGGTTTTAACACTAAAAATCTTTAAGAGTTTACATTACATCAATATGTAAACTCATATCTAAGTTTTCCCAATTTTATTTTAGAGTTCTACCAACTATGATATGAAATAAATGCACAAAATGAAATAAAGCAAATATACACTTGCCTCGTGGATATAATCCGACGATCCCGAGTCGAATCTCGTGGAGGTTGGCCGAAATCTCCTATTTTCTCTCCTCCTCTCTCTCTTCTCTCTCTTCTTTCTCTTTTTCTCTTCTCTTTTCTCCCTCTCACCCTCCTTTTATAAGGAGAAAAGGGTTTTAACCCTTAAACCCCAAAAATGACTCGTTTATCCAATTACGAGCCCGTTTAACTCTAAAATTCCCCGAAACTCAATTTCGACAATCGGACACTCTTTTCCGACTATATCAGACATTCCGAGACTCACGGCGCAGTCGAAATTCCCATCCGAGGTACTTGACCGCAACTCACCATTTTAACCCCACACGACTTAATGCGGGTTTTCCAATTTAAATCTTACCCCATGTCACTTTACTCAACGGCGACATATAATTAAAATATTTCGACCTATATAACCCCAAAAATAATCACTACATCCATCGAAAATCATTTAATCCTCGAAAATCCCAAAAATCATTATTCCGGGAAAATCTCCAAATTCCAATTTATACTTCAATAATGGAATTTAATTGTCTCCAAAAGGACGGGTTGTTACAATTATTTTAGTATAAGGTCCCTCTTTCTTCCGTTTACTCCAACTCATAATTTAATAAAGACTGCAAAGGAATTTTATAATATAGCATAAAATTTTAAGCAGTGAACACAAGTACAATGCAAACCTCTTTCTCTTCGATAAGCCTCAAAAATTTTACAGCAGAACATATATGTTTTATATTCACCCTTTTAAGTGAAACATTTTTTAAATAGGTAAAAACATAAATCTAAATATTATATAAGTTTCCACCAAAATATACATGTCATACATACATAAATACTTCAAAAATAGGTGTCCGTGTACTAAAACGAACAATAGGATCCAAGGGTAACATGCTAATTGTTATATCATGAATAATACATTAATTTATACTCGGTAGAAAATTTTTAAGCAGTAAGTGATAGGGAAATTTTTGAAGATATCTTGAATTTGCATATTTTAGTAGAATTTTGAGGCTGAAATAATTCCTCAATACGTGATTTTAAGATTACTTCTTCTCAGTTCGAAGCCGAAGGCCCTTCACTTCAGTAGTCTCAAGAGAAGTATAAAACTTGGAACATTGAATTGGTTAAACCTAACATGATTATCTTTTGTATGGTCAGACGACTAACTTTTAATCCCTTAAAAATGATTAAAGCCTCAGTATCATTTTGCTTCCCATTAAATTCCTGAAATTCTCCTAGGACAAATTGTCACACCATGCCTTTTGGTATGAATAAACAAAAAGTACACATAAATCAATGAATCAAAGCTAAGGTGGAATAACATAACTTTATTCATTATTAATAGGTTTATATACGGTTGAACCACTGCATGGGTGAGTTGCATGTTCTTAGTACACACGATAATATAGAAAATTAAAGAGCACCACTCCTTGCTCCCACCTAGTTAAATCTCTGCCCACACGATCACATACGCAAACAGGTGATCGATTTCTATCTCAAGTAGTGAAGAGATACTATCCTCTTTCTCTTTGTGCATCTGGAGAAGGAAGGAATTATCACGAATATGCTAAGCAGATTCCAATAATTCTTTAACAATGATACATATATAAATTAGAGTTGGAGTGAGTATAGAATCAGTGTTTCAAAATGTTTGACAATAATAACATGATAATTCCATACTTATCAGGTTATAAGAACATTAAAATGTTAAAACTCACAATTCCATATTGACTAGTCCATTTAAGAAATATGATTCATTACAAGTTTATTAGGATCATGTAAAGAAATTCAAGGAGTTTGAACTAATAATCCCATTCTTACTAGTTCACTAAAGGGTATAGATTTAGTTAAGCCGTCAGTTAACTCATAATAATAATCAATCAACCTTAAACTTTTGGAAAAAAGTAACCTACTATGCACACAATTAAAGTGACACTCATATGTATGTATCAATAATCAAGGCTCTCAATCATCTGAGACTAGTAGGCTAAGTAAAAAAATTTCTGGGATAACAGGTCAGTCTACTTCCTAGTTAATACTGATGCTTATAGTAAAAATGGCACAAAGTGCTAGGGAAAATTGAATCAATAAGGTACATGATATCAATTATTAGATGAGAAGTATTAAAATTGATCCTTTAGTTTAAATACTAGTAATAAATTCAAATACTGATAATGGTTAGCAAAATATGTCGTATGACAGTATAATAACATGAACATACTGAGAGTAAATGGGGCTACCACATAGTGATATCAATAGCTGTATTTTGAATACGCAAAGTATATTATTGAAAAGGTAGGAAATACCTACTTGTTTGGTATTCGATCGTCTTGCTATCACACTGGAATAGTTTGCAGAACTGGGGATTGATCTTCTGTTATACAATGTGTGGGTATATAAGTATTTAGGGTTTAGTAAGTCAGTTTTGTATTAAAACTGTCTTTTGTTTTAAGTTTAAAGGGGTGATAAATTCAAATACTGATGATGGTTAACAAAAAATGTAGTATGACAATATAATAACATGCACATACTAAAATTTAATGGGGCTATTACATAGTGATATCGATAACAATATTTTAAATACGCAAAGTAGAATAATAAAAATGTAAGAAAAACCTACTTGCTTGGTATTTGGCCAGTTTTCTATCACACTGAGATATTTGGAAGAGCTGGGGCTTGATCTTCTGTTATACAATATGTGGGTATATAAGTATTTAGGGTTTAATCAGTCAGTTTTGTATTAAAACTTTTTTTAAAGTTTCATGGATTATTTGTAATTGTATTCAAACTTTAAAATACTGAATTTAAGCTCGTTATTTAACTTTGATGTAAGGGAGCTTTTATCTTAAAATTGTTTGATGTATGTATGAAAAAAATTTGGGGATCAAACTCATAAGTTGGAAAAATAAATAAGGGTCAATTTGTAATTTGGCAAAAGTTTTCTTAAGTAAAAAACTTATTTTTGTATAACTTGATCTAGGAGTATCCAAACATGTTCTTACCTTATACCATTTTGACCAGAAAAATTTAATAAAAAATTTGAGGAAAAAAAATTGATTGGCCATACGCCCTCACGTGCGTGGTCAAGGTTTATGAAAAATGTCTTCATCGTGAACCTTTCAATTTTGACTTTTTAGGGTTTCAGGGTGTCCTCCTTCGTCGCTATACCATTTAAGATGATTACTTGACAAACTTAACCTAATTTTTCATGAGCAGTCCAAATATATAAGTTTTATGGATTGGCATTTAGTATAACTCAAGTTCCAAAGCAGTGTTTTTTTCTAAAAATTTAACCCGACTTTCATGGATTTCTAGAGTATGGAAAGATCTCTTTTGAATTGGGTTTGATTTTTGCTATATGTGTGAGTATTTTGGTTTTGGTTTCAAGAATTAAGATGGATTTTACATGGAGAATTTTGAATTTTCATTTTTGTAGTTCAAAATACACTTTTGATCGATTTGGACTATACATGAACATTCTTGGCTTTTAATCATTACACTTGATATCCTTAGGTTATAGTGAAGTTATATATGGTTTAAAATCAAAGTTTAAGGTAGTATATCGAATTTTAACATTAAGCTCAAGCCTTAATGGTATTTTTTTACTCGTTTCTGCTATCCCAGGCCATTCTACACTTAAAAGGTTGCATATTATGATTGTTCTAGCTATATTAACTATGTAGAAAACTATTAGAATTGAAAGAATTGAAATTTAAGCATAAAATAACAAGGTACCTTGATTGGGAGAAATTTTAAGATTTAGAACCTAACCGTGGGGTTAGTTTTTACTGCTAGAATCGTGGGCTATTTATACTACTTCAAGAGAGGATTTGATTGGAGCTCATAGGAGGTGGATTTGAATTAGTTCAGGTCAAGTTTTGGTTATGGTTAAAAGGGGTTCACATGGGTTCATGGCAGTTTCATGTGGTTTTTAAACTCTTATGCTGATGTGGGGCAGCCTCCAGACATGGGTTGAAGTATAAATCAAGAAGGTGTTTGAGTTTAGTCCTTAATTGTTCGCATATTTACTTTTATAGTCCTAAAACTAAACTTTTTGTAAAGTATAGGAGTATTTTGGTAATTTTAGAAAGTTCTCAAGGTTAAAAATATAATTTATGTTAATTGAGGTCTAAAGGATTCATGTGATGTAAAGTTGGGGCTTATGGGTTAAATATACCTCAAGTTATCTTACTTTAAATTTTTCAGGGAATCTTTTGTACTTCACTGAAACTTTAAGGGGTTTAAGTTAATATAACAAAATTTTAGGGTTTTAAACATAGTTTATTTCCTCTTAGAATACTTTTGATTTTACACACCTTATGAGGGGTTAACTCATGATTGTTGGTAAATTAGGGTTAAGGAATTCTCGGTTCTTACAAAACTGGTTACCTTTACGGTCCAACCTATCCCACATCGGAACCATCGCCAGGATGAAATTAAGAGTCTATTGTATCGATTATTGATTTTATTTCTTCTTACCTTCGAAAGAACCTATCATCCAACCCAAAACCATGCTTGTTTGTGGTTATAACTTTATCCACTACTCGTGTGTGATAACTTTAGAATCAAACTAGGTTCGCAGAATGGTGAAAAACTTTGGATTGGGACATATGACTTTGCAAGACAAGTAGCCTTTCGGGAGAGAAACTCCACTCTATTAAAGATATGATTAAAGAATCATAGTTTTTTGTTCAATTTCTACCACGGGATTTGGATGACGCTCAGTTCTGTGCTTGCTACCAATGCAAACATAACTGCCATTCGCCTCAACTACAAACCCTAATAAATTCTTAACAGACATAACCATTGCCTCCCTTTTGGTGACAAGAATCGTATCAATATTCAGACTTGAACTACTTTCTATATCTGGAATTCGAAGCCTAACATAGTCTTTACCTCCATATAGCTTTTCAAGCCTATTTGCAAGGGAGTATATGGAAATTTATAACATCGAAAATGTCTTCTTTATCATCGTAAAAGAACCAATGGACCAATTGGTAGACTATGAAAGCATAAATTAATTCCACCCTTTACTAATTTTGACATAAAGGAATAAGACTAGTGTGAAGAGAAATTGATATTTTCATAATTCAAATGAAATTAATGGTAAAACAAAAGCATTAGTAAACATGCCCCATCTCTTCCCCACCCAGTCATTGTATATACACCCTCACCGCTTTATGACACCCCACTTAATTAAATACTGGGTGATCAGACCTTTATTAAATTAAAACAGAATATCCATTTAGTCCCTTTTTAGCATCACTGTCGAAAACTTTTTAATATTAAATAACCACCTCGTATTTGAAAAGCTGGTGCCAAATTTTATATTTTTAGTTAAAAAGAAAGCAAAATACAATTTAATAATAAACCATTTCCATACATACATCCCCCATATGATAGATAAAACAATAGAATCAAAAGGGTGTCTGAAATACACAAATCCAGTCTGAAATAATAATACAGTCATCCATAATAAAGTCAGTCTACGATCTGCTAAATAGAATAAAATCCAACATCTCTGAAAATGTATAAATGGAAATGAACAACATGTCCGACTGAATGAAATAATTGCTTATAATGAAGAAATGAAGAATACTGAGGCGTCTATTATCAAGGACCTGCGACTTTCACATCAACGACAGCACGCCAAAAGATAGAACCTGCTAAGCCTGGTGACCCTGTGGCTGGGAACCTAAAATGTTTTACAAAAAGAATACAGATTTGGACAAAACGGGCCGCAACCCGAGAAAAACATTTTCAAAGTTAGCAAGTGTTTAAATGCAAAATTAGCAAATATTATATACATGTTATGTTTACGTTCTCTCACTTGAGATGTTCACCTCTCACCTACTGTGCACGCCTAATGTATATATCTAACCCGTCCTCATTATTACTACCCCATCAAACTTGTCCAACGCAAATTTATTACTACACACTGTAATTCGTAACATTCATCAGTATCACTCCTAAAATACGTTATAGAATTTTTGCTATCTATGCGTCAATTATAAAATTTTCATTTCACATACTAGAGTTCTCTTGAATATTTTTATCTTTCTCTTCTACTAGGCACACACTAGGGGTAGAGCCGGTACGGTACAGTCGGTAACGACCCCTTACCAATACCAAAACCACATTCTATATGGTAAAACCGTACCATACCAATTTATCGACCGGTACATTAAAACAAAAACCAAAACCAAAACCAAACCGACCGGTTTTTCAGTTTTTTTAATATTTTTGGGTTTTTTTGGTTTCGGCAATTTCGGTTTCAATTCGTTTTTTTTCCCGGTAAATACCAGAATTTCAAATCGGTTTATGCATTCGGTAAATCTAGTATATATTTTGATATACCCATTTCTAGCTGTTACAATTTCTAGCATTTCTAGCTATTACAATTTCTAGCATTTCTAGTTTTTTGGAACAATTAGAAACATACACAAAGAGGTACAATTTCTAGTATTTGGAACAATAGATTTGAATAGGTACGAGACCAAACTAACCAATTTGCTTTTGTCGGCGTTGTAGGAGAGTGAGACGAGATGACGAAGCTGGTGCCTGAGGAGAGTGAGCCAAGATGATGAGCCTCAAAAAATGAGGGAGCTGTTACCTCAAAAAATGTTCGCCAGAAAGTCAAAATCATCCACACCTCCAACACCGAAAAAACAAACCTTCGCCGGAAAAGCCAACTCATCGGAAAAGCCAACTCGTCAGGAAAAAAACTCACCGAAAAACACGGAGGGAACTTAGATCCGAATACAGTTGGCGTCGAAAAAATTGTCACCGAAAATTCGATCTCAAAATGAAGTAACCACACTAAATCTAAAGCCAAATATAAAAAAAAAATGGTTTTCTCAAATAAAAGTTTCCAAAAAATTATTTCTTAAAATCAACCCAAGGTTGAAGAAGAAAAAAAAATGAGAGAGAGAGAGCTCAAACAAAAATGACGGCCACACTTTTTGAGAGAGAAAGAGGTTAAAAATGAAATGGAAACCTTAAAAAAAGATCTCTACACAAACCACAACATAAAGCCCAAATGAAATAAGGGCAAAACGGAAATATAGCCAACAAAACAAACGATTCTTTTTATTTTAACAAAATGCTGCCTAATTCATTTTGTGTTAAATGTTTGATTAATTAAACAAAATATATGTTTAATTAACATGATTATTTAACACTTAATCCAAATACTCAAATAAATAAATTTAAATTCAAAGAGAATATAAAAACTCACTCATGAGAAATAAAATAAATAGAAGTAGTATGATATCCAAAATAATTTGACACTGCACAAAAAGTTTGGTACGGTATTTCGGTACGGTAATTTTGGTACGATATCGGTACAGTAAATTTGATAAATCGGTTTTTTGTATCTAAAAACCAAAATCAACCAAATTTTTGACGGTATTTTCGGTTTCGGTAAAATCGATTTTCGGTATTTCATAATATGAAACCAAAACTATTTTTTTCCGGACCAAAACGGTACGGTTCGATAAAAACCCGTACCGGTTGCACCCCAAGCACACACGATAGAATAATCCATCAGTATATATATATATATATATATATATATATATATATATATATATATATATATATATATATATATATATATATATATATATATATATATATATATATATATATTGTACCCTTAGGCTAAGACCTTCTAGTGCATGCATACTCTACTATCATGTCCTAGTACCTCAAGTACGAAATAAATGACTATTGGTTCAGTATCTCACTTGAACCTTAAATTTCATTCACATATATTGGAGTCGAACATATTTCCTATCCAAATGGGTCGCGCAGATACCTACGCTCTCATTCAACCGTCGAAACTATCATAGTCTCAGATAGAATGTGTCCAAGGTTCTATGTTCTGGGTACACGTCTAAAATCCCCCCAATGGGCTCACCAGGATAAGATCATCCACGTCGTGAAACCTCGTCCCCATAGAAAGCAGCGTAGGCATGTCATACACATAATATATCATAAAATAGGTGTACACACAAAACACAACTCAAGTACGCAGTATATTTCTCTCTAATACTCGTGGTACTTTGTAACGTACGATTATTCTGTCTATCGTATTTCATCAAATATGATTACCCAATCTAAGGCCTTTTATTCCCCTTTTATATATAATCCAAGTAGTTAACCCAAATCTCACACTACTCGTCCTCATAATAAAATTCACTCAAATATCATTATCGGTCATTTTCTTTCTCTCGAAGATACTACGTCAAATTTAAACTAGTCTAGAGGAAATTCCTTTTTTTTGAGATCTCTTTCTAACGAAATCTCAAGGCCTTTCGAACGAACTTCGAACGAGATCCTCCCTGACTTTTCTTTGGAATCCGCATTGGTATTATCATTCAAACATAGTCGCTCGAACGGATTTCAAGGTCATTCGAACGAGAAAAAACCAGTTCGTCTCTTTCCCCTAAAAACTGCGTTTTTCACCATTGTTGTTCACCCAAAACTCATCAGATTTCAACAAAACCAAAACTAAGAGTCCCCAAACATTTTTTACAAGTAATTGGGTGCTCATTAACATATTTTAACATCAAAACCTTAAAATTCTCATGTAAGGATAAATTAAACCATTAAAATCCTCAAAACCCCTAGATATATCTTTTCACCATTAAAGTTCAACCTGGTCCCAAATTTAATTCCGCGATTATTATGCATGAATCTCATGTTTCATATTCTCTGCATATGATTACTCAGACTACATGAAATTCCTACCCAAAGACTTGATTTAACATTCAATTTCACTGCCAAATTCATAACATAATGATTATTTCTTCAAATGTACCCAAACATGGATACCATATGCACGTCATTGAGTATGATAAACACTTGCCTCTTTTGGTATGTTTGATCTATTGAAGAATAAGGATATGGTTGTGGTCCTCTCTCCCCGATCTACAATTTGGTGGTGGTTTTAGTGCAAGCTGATGACTTTTGGCATTAAAACTCCCAGGAACTCTCTCCTTCTCCCTCCTGTGCTCACTCTTTTGGCTTAACAACTGATAACCCTAATTTCCTCTACATTACTGATACCTTAACTCTCTAATTTTCATTGGTTCCCTTTTTCCAAAATTTTGAAAGACCAAAATACCCCTTTTGGGTGTCGGTTGGGCCTAAAAGTGCGCCAGGACCCAAACTAAACCCTCGGGTAGGCTTTTCTGAATATCTCGACCCTTACGGATACACTAGATCACTCGAAATGATCATATGAAATACCAAAAATAATATTACATTTTATTTCCAAATCTAAGTCCCGACAGGATTGACATGCTCGTCCCGACTAAATTTATCACAACTGTTGTATTTCTGACTCTCGATAATCATAAAGTTTTCTTATCATTAATATTAATACTTCATAAAGTAATATTCACTATAAATAAATATTAACCCTTGTCTCGCTAATTAATATTTATTTAACCCATATTAATTATTCTAATTTAATTTAATTAATCATAATTTAATCCACATATAAAAAACCAAAAAATACGGGGTGTTACACCCTATCCCAACCTGATTTTTAAAATTTCCTAATTAGGGGCGAGTATTATTACCCTATCCAATTTCCATCCTTACAATTTTATCAAATGTTACCGTTTGTATGAGAAATGAAAATCAAGACCTCGCTACCGAGGGTGTATGAATATTCAAGAATGAATCATAGACCAAATGTACTTACACGAGGAAAATGAGGTTGCTCCATATGTTTAGTATTTTAATCTCATAGATACCTATCATGCAAACAAGTGGAGTGCATGGTTACATATTATGAACATGTTATTCAATTGAAGAAAATTAAAATTAAAGTTAAAAGATCAATTAGTTATGTTAACGAAAATATATAAGGATTAATTGATGTCGTAATCGTCAAAGTCGTCATGGAAAGTGTGTTAATGAATCATGGTACCATTGTACATGAGATGCCATACAGTGTGCGAAAATAACATATAATGCATTATTTTAATAACCCGTGCTTTTATGTGTATTTAATTTCCACGTGTGCATGAATTTATTAATTTAATTGGAGAAATTAAATTGGTTTCGAAAATATTAATTACCAAATTTAGGATTAGTATTTTATTATTATTTACTTGCGCGTGATAAGTAAACATAAATATGATTTATTATTATCATTTATGAGTGAAAAGCGACAATTTATTATATTATGTCGATATATAGTTACATCAACGAATTTATATAGTTAGTGGGCAATGGATAATATACACATGTGTCAGACCCGATTAATGAGAGGTTGCTATATTTGTAGTTGGGTGACTCAGATGACCTTTTTGAGTGCATCGATGATCCGATATGGTTCAAAATAGTCCAAAATAGGTATCCGAATGTTATGATTGGGTTCCAGAGCCTTTTTAGACATAGCAGGACTTGTATGGGGATATAAGGGTCTTTTACACCTATGGTTTAACCTAAACATAGGATTAGGGTGTGATTAGAGGGTATTTAAGAATTAGAGAGTTAGATGACAACCACTTTTGGCTTGTGCATAATTGAGATTAAGAGAGAGCTTTAGATAAAAGATTAAGGAAGAAATGGAGAGAAGAACTTAGAGAAAATACGAGAAGAGAATCTCCAAAATTCATATTCATCCCTACTTATAGACAAATTTCGGATTCAGATCCTTAAAGGAAATTATTCACCTGCTTTAGATTGCAACTATTTAGTTAATTACATTCATGATTAATTAGTAACAAATCCGTTTTTAAAAATATTGAAACTTTTATAATCCATGAAGAGAATTAAATTGTGTTCATTTTCTAATGTTAGTTGAGAATGATTGATGATTAATAGATGAGAAATTTGTAGTATAATTCCGAGTTTATGAGTATCCACATATAAAACATTGATCGGGTGTTAGAATCAATAGAAATTCAAGTTAGATTAATTACAGGTCTAATTGAATTGAGAAATGATTAGGAATTCTAGGGCTTTCGTTATGGATTCAGATATATTTCAAAGTTGTAATGGTTCTGGATTAGTTAGGTATTGATGGGGGTTATCAATTTGATGTTTTGGGAGGATTGGGACCTTCATTGTAGGGTTTTGGAGGAGAAAACCTGAGGAAGAAGACGACTAGTAGCCCAGCAAACCTAACGGTTCATTGGGGAGATAATAGGTTTGTCTAAGCAAATTGTATGCCAAGCAAACCGGTTCAGTTTGTTGGCTTGTCCAGATTTTGCTTATGCACTATTTTGACCCGTTAGATCTTGGGAATTGATCACCGGGGCTTTCGGGGTAGAGTGGGACTACTGAGGAATATTTTCAGGGCTTAGTACATGTGTTAGGCGAATGGATATGTGGGTTCGGGTGAGAAAAATCGGGAATTCAAGCGAGTGAACACTTATATGTATAATCGGAAAGTCGGTTTGAACTTCAGGATTGGTAAACTCGTACGCTGTGGGATTTGCGTATAGGGTCAGTACTATATATATACTTACTGTGGTGACTAATATATATATATATATATATATATATATATATATATATATATATATATATATATATATATATATATATATATATATATATATATATATATATGTGTGTGTGTGTGTGTGTGTGTGTGTGTGTGTGTGTGTGTGTGTGTGTGTGTGCGCGCGTGTATTTTTTATTTATATTGAACATACCTACTAGGTAGTACTATCGTTAGCAGGTTACGAGTAGTGGGCCATCCACCCTGGCATTAAGCAACAAATGTTTGATTGATTCCCGAGGTCATAGTACTGTTGCATGACCACTATCCATGTGTGAGGATAGTTGTTGGTTTAGAGAACGGTTGGATGAGATATGGTATGGTTATGACCCCCGAACATACGTTATGACCACCTATGTTGTTTATGTATACGTTTTGGGTTTGGTGGTGAGATTCTGACATTGTGGCTCAGTGTGATGCATGATATGGCTTGATACTTATAGAACAAGAGGGATGCATCCGCGATGTTCCGGCTCTGGGAATGCGCTTATACGTATATAGCAAGTCATATTTATGTATGTGTATGAGATGTGATGTGTATATCGATTTATATCACGGGCGTAAATATATTATTATGTCGTGTGTACCTCTATTTATAGCAAGTTTGTAGCTATATCATCATTTGCGATAATATACCTTGGGAGGGTAGAATATGGTTAGCTAATGGTGACCATTAGAGGGTTTAGGCTTAGATAGCGGTTATTATGCTAGTTAAACTGGGTAGTATAATTAGGATAATAAAATGAATGCGTTAGGTGTGCATTTTAGATGAGAGGTGAGGTTTACTATGTGCGATCGGTAATTAATTATGAAAGTATACTATGTGTTTTATTGATTTAAAGCACTTAATTACTTGCAAAATATTTTCAAATTTCTTTGGGCTTTGACCAACGGGAAAATTTATTTTCTTGTTTTTCAAAACCCCAATTATGCAACTGCAACAAGGAAGGCAGGGGTAGATATTTCATGCCGTTGTGAGCAGTAGCTGTAGATGCTACGAGTTTGATTTAGCCGTCTCAGCTCTTTCTATCTAGGTAGGATTATATTTCATTTCAGTAGTTTTCCTTTTGGGTGTGTTACCCGTAGTTGATTAGGCCTTTATTCGTATTAGAGACGTTTACTTATTTATCAGTTGTTGTTTAAGATGGATAGTTAATTATAGTGATCGATGGATTATTAGGCTCGCGTTATTTAATTATGCATATTAGGTACAATTATATTATTGTAGGTATGGTTTATTTTGTTTTTTACTACTTGTGCGACAGTGATACTAAGAATAAAATCATATTGGATTCCTATTTTATTATAATATAGGATAGATCCCCTGATATTAGAAGAGGTGGGGTGTCACAATTATCTTGATATTAAATATTGGGTGTTTAGTTACCATTGTATTTGAAACTCGTGTAACATTTATATAAGCTTTATCAGTTCAAATTGATGGTTGACTTCACCATAAGTGATAACACTAAGAAGAATAAAGTAATAGATAGTAAGAAGGTAAAGAAAGTAGACATAAAAATAAAGCAATGAAAATAATGGCTAAGAGGAGCTCATGACATTTCTCATTCATTCCATACGTATTACAGATCCACACCTTTTCTTTTATACCGCAACGCTACATTTCTCTCTTCTAATGAGCTAGGTGGAAAAGATTCCCTTTAACTGAATCAATGGTTACAATTCAAAAAGACACTGAATTATTACACTTCAATTAACAAATGAATTACTGACTTTGGGTCACAATATGATTACAGCCCTTATTTGACAGGCAAATTTTTTTTCTATCATAAATAAAATATCATTCGTATCATAAAAAATACACAAGGATTAGCTTTCCACTCTAAACTTGCAGACTCTGACAAGAATAAAACTAACACAAAAGAGAAAATAAAGCAGGGACCCTTCTCCAAAAATAGACTCTAAGTTCCATCCAAAGGCATTAAATCACCAAACCACCAAAAACTAAGATACAAAAAATTTAATGCCAAAGAGAAACTATCCAGAAGCAATTGTTCCATGACACAGACATAAAGGGAAACATAATTTCCCCATAACTTGAAGATGAATAAGCCAATAAGTTAACTATGATTAAAAGAATGTTAGGGGATATTAAAATTTGAACATATCCATATTGATCATTTACCTTAACGAATCACACAATAGGGCTTTTGAGAAACCCAAATCAATAACAATCTCTAGTGAACAAATTTACAATGTGTGTGTATAGAAATAGAAAGTGGAATGGCTTATGGAAAAGATAAGGCTGGGCATGTTGCCATCACACAACGATGACTTAAATCATGGAAATGGAATCTTTATTGCCAACTATGTCAGATAAATTATTATGTCTGTACTTTTCTACCCATGGAATTTCATCTTTCTAATATCGAATAAGTCATTTCGTATTCTGGAGATCCTATATGGTTCCTCATGATGTGGAGGAGCCTAAAAAGAGGTGGATTTACTTTGATATCGAACAATGGAGAACATCGGTCTCACCGAGATTTGCATAGATGAGTGTGTATGATAAACTCTACCTGATCTCTTTTAGTTTGGGTGTGTGATAGTTGGGGGCATTTATTTTGATTAAGGGAAAAATATCTTTTATTAACAAATACTTTTAACACATATAACTAAAATTAGTAAAACTTATATGAGTTTACGAACAATAATTTATTATGAGACATAGTAATGGTATAATACATTTAGTAATAAAAAATAATTTGTTACTAAAAGTGTATTTGGGTATAGTGACACTCTTTAGTCCCTTCTTCCTCTTATATGGATATTTTTATTATTTATTAACATGTCTTTGGCTCTTGGACATTGATTATACATTTTGTGTTGTATGTGATCGTCCTCATGTAGCTTATGTTTTTTCTTGAAAGAGAAGACTTATACTTGAACAAGAAAATCGAGAATAGGAATAAGAAGAAGAGGAAGGTAATGTACCTCTTATTCGATAGTCAAGGAACAAATCTCCTTCTGAGGTTCTAACTGATACTTCATCAACCATTCCCGAGTCAATGGAACCTCCTCTAACAGTCATATTCAATGTTTTAAAGAGGAGAAGAATGGAATTCATCGCTAGGAATCCTTCTGATAAGGTGTTGGAAGATACACCAATGTCTTGTCCTATGATGATGTTTTTTGTGCTTTGGCATTATCACGCCTACAATTTTAATTTTGAAAAATCCATCTGAAACTACAGCTGAGGGGAGAGAAACTTTGCTTGTTTATGACCCAAATTTTCCTCCTCCCGCATCTCTAATCACTGTGCTAGTTGATATACTTCTTTAGTCATTTATTCTAACCTCGAACATAATTCCCAGAGTGGAATAAACTTCAATAAATGTTGATTCTGTAGACTCTAGTACCATCCTTACAAATGAGGCTACTTGCAGTCCAAGTTTTGTGAAAGAGGGGCTTAATATAGAAAATATCCATGTTGAGTACAGTCCGAAGTCACCTATTATTCCCAATACCCTTGGGGTTACTCAAAAACCAAGGGTTTGACATTTTAAGAAATCTCCTCCAACATTTGAGAGTTTCCCACCAGTTGTGGGTATTCCAGAGTTGATGTCCCGTGGGGAAGTTGATGAATTCTAAGAAAAGCTTCAATAATTGATGTTTCATGCCTCTGTTCCAACATCAGATGTTTCTTTATTTATCGTGGAAAAAAACTTCAACACCTTATCCACGCTCATCCATCTCCTTCCTATTTGGAAATAGAGAATTCTTAAGCTTTGAAGCTTATGCGAAGTTTTGATAGAGTAACTTTTAAAATTTGGATTGACTTCTACTTTTTTACTGGGCTAAAGATAACTTGTTCTTGCCTCTCCTAATTTGGTGGTCTTGAGGAAGATGTTCTTTAAAAGCTGACAACTATTTTCTCTTCTCTCGCAGTATTTCTTGGGATGATGGCCCAGGTGGATGTAGAAGAAAATGAACTATTTGTTGACAAAGACCAATATTGTCATCAAAAAGTTAAGGCAGCTAGAGGCCTGCTGGAACTAAGGACTACCTAAGATAAGAGGATTATTATTTTTATCGGAGAATGAAGAACTAGATAAAAGGTTGGCTGAGGTTAATGCTGAACTGAACCAGTGGGTAGGGGAGATGCAAGAGTCTACTAGCAATGCAACATTTTTTTGTGGAAAAACCGATCCAAATTAAAACAAAAAGATCCATGTTTCAAAGCTTATGGACCAATTTTAGGTCATTTGTATTCTTACATTTTGATAGCACATAGATGTCAATATATCTCATTTTGCTTTTATGCCTTTACTGTCTTTCTTCCCACATAGTTGGATAATATGCCTTTCAGAATATAACATTTGTTTTCCTTATGTTTATATAACCATTCATATACCTCAAATGGTATGATCCACCTTTGAATTATCTATGAATTTGGAAAGACCCTTCCCATTTTGGGGAACATTTTCCATAGGCAGGATCTTTTGATCAAAGAGGTAAAATGATTTTTCAGACCAAGTTTTAGGGCTGTGTTTCGGCCGGATCGGATCGGAAAATGACCTTTCGGAAAAAATTCCAATTTTTTCGGAAATAAAATATTTGTTCCAATTTCCTATCCAATTTTTTCGGAAAATCAAAAAAGTTTCCGAATTCGGAAATATCGGAAAATCGGAAAAAAATCGGAAAAATTCGGAAATTAGAAATATGGTATTTTTTTCTGTTCTGCCGCATGAAGACAGTATGAGAAATTAGAAATTAGTTTTTTTCTGTTCTGCCGCAGCCATCAATATAACAAACCGATGTAAACAAATTTGTAAACCTATAAACCGATCAATATAACAAACCTATTAAACCTATAAATCGATCCCAACAGATGTATTAGATGAAATAAAAAAGATGTAAACAGATGTAAATAAGATGTAAACCGATCTTATAAACAGAAGTAAACAAGATGTAAACAGAGCCTATAAACCGATGTAAACAGATCTGTAAATAAGTAGAAATAAAAAAAATAAACAGATAAAAATAAACTAGAAAAGGCTTACCTATGTTCGAGACTATAAGGGTCGGACGATGTAAACAAATATGCGCCGCCGAAAGTAGAAGAAAGGGGTTGGATGACCGTATAGAGATTGGGTCGAGAGAGAAAGGTGAGAGATATGCACCGCCGAGGAGAAAGGGGCGAGACGAGAGAGAGAGAGAGAGAGAGAGAGAGATGTGAGAGATATTTTAATAGAATATCATACAACCCTAGTTGCTCTCTACTAACGGCATATATAAATATATGGGGTAAGGTAAAAAATAAAGGAAATCTAAATTGTACACATTCTTATTACATAAGGATATAACTTATAAGGTAAAAAAATATATATAGAAAATATTCGGAAAAAATATTCGAAATATTAATCGGAAGATATATTCGGAATATTAATCGGAAAAAAGATTCGGAAATTATATCGGAAAAATCGGAAAATCGGAATTTAAAACATAGTTCCAATTTCCTATCCAATTTAATTCGGAAAAATCGGAAATCGGAAACCTTATATATGTTCCAAAATCGGAAAATATCGGATCGGACATCGGAAAAATCGGAATGTTCGGAAAAAAACACAGCCCTACCAAGTTTCCTTCATTATTGTGTAACACCCCGTATTTTTTGGTATTTAAAAATAAATTAATTCGGTGAATTTTTAACTTTTAGGTGTGCCATGATTGATGAAATAAAATATGTTAGGAGAAAATGATTATGGTTGGTGAAATAATTCGCGTGATAATTATTATACGTTGCAGCGAGTGACACGTGTGGAAAAATTGAGGATGAGGGAGGAAATTGTTATAGAGTGACTCGGATGGTAATTTTGAGGTTACAGATGATTATGAAAAGGTCGAAATAGTCGAGGTAGTATACCCGTAGGTATTGTTTGGGTCCCGAGTCAATGTTAGACCAAACCGGCAATGTATGAGGGCATTTTAACCATTTGGTAAAATAGGATAAAGAGACCTACGAACTTTTAAAGTCTTTATCAATATATAATTGGGAGAGGATAGGGTTAAGAGATTAGAAAACAAAGGGAGACCCTTAGAGAAGAAGGATAAGTCATTATTGAAGCCTATGAGGGAGTTCTTGAGAAATCCGAGTGTGTTATTGCACCACAATCAACCTTGGAGTGAGGATTGGAAGAGAAGGCAATCAATCCATCATCTAAATCATGAAATCAGACCATTCCATACACTACACCAAAATGGCCAAATTGTCACCTTTCAGCCGGCCACCCTTGTCAAGGTCATTGACCGTGACACAAATCTCGCGTTCTGTGTCACGGTCATTGACCTTGACACGACCGTGACAAATAATTGTCACGGTCCTTGACCGTGACAAGACCGTGACAAATTTACTTGTCACGGCCTTGTCACGGTCGTTGATCGTGACAATTATTTGTCATGGTCGTGTCAAGGTCAATGACCGTGACACAAAACGCGAGATTTGTGTCACGGTCAATGACCTTGACATGACCGTGACAACTTTTGCAGCAAAAAAAGCCCTAGGATTCTTTTTTCCCACCTTTTTTGGTTTTCCCCCTCTCTCTCTCTCTCATCCGCGATTTCTGCTCTCTCTCTCTCTAAGGTATATTTTTTTTTCCTCTCCTTCTCTTTCATTTCTATGTGTATGTGTATGTGTATGTGTGTATATATATGTGTGTATATGTATATGTGTATTTGTGTGTATATATGTGCGTGTATATGTATATGTGTATATGTATATGTGTATGTGTGTGTATATATATGTGTGTATATATATATATATATATATATATATGTTAGTGATAGTTAAAATTGTGTAAATGTTAGAAAAGTTCTAGAATTCATATGTTAAATTGAATTATATAAATATTTAAATTGATAATAATTTTATTCATGAAATTAATTCAATTAGGTAAAACCTTAGATAATTTTTTAACAGAATTTGATAATATTATATAAAATTTAGTAAATTCACAAAATGTTGCCAATTGTATGTTTTTAGGAATATCATTAGTTACTTTCAGGCCCAACTATGTAGAATCCATACACATGCATGTTGTTAGAAAGTCTTAAATTTAATTCTCACTTTAATTTGTAGAATCTCTGTACTTGGTTAGATTTATCCCTTTATGATAATGAAATTTATGCTCCAATTATAATTATCTCATGTCATAATTTTATTGATAAACAATAAATGTAGTTGTCACGGTCGTGGTGGGGGGAGGGGGTGGGGGTGGTGTGGTGGTGGTGTGTGTGTGTGTGTGCGTGGTGGGAGGAGGGGGAGGGGGGAGGGGGAGTGGGTGGGGTATGTGTATATGTGTGTGTATGGTGGGGTGTGGTGGGGGAGGGGGGTAGTGGGGGTGGGGTGTGGTGGGGGAGGGGGGTAGTGGGTGTGGGGTGTGGGGTGTGGTGGGGGGAGGGGGTGTGGGTGGAATTTTCTAACTAAAAATATGATAATATTTTGTTATAATTTGTTAAAACTATGTAAACCTTAGTATGAATGCAAGGTTAGTGATAGTTAGAATTGTGTAAATGTTAGAAAAGTTCTAGAATTCATATGTTAAATTTAATTATATAAATATTTAAATTGATAATAATTTTATTCATGAAATTAATTCAATTAGGTAAAACCCTAGATAATTTTTTAACAGAATTTGATAATATTATATAAAGTTTAGTAAATTCACAAAATGTTTCCAAATGTATGTTTTTAGGAATATCATTAGTTACTTTCGTGCCCAACTATGTAGAATCCATACACATGTATGTTGTTAGAAAGTCTTAAATTTAATTCTCACTTTAATTTGTAGAATCTCTGTACTTGGTTGGATTTATCCCTTTATGATAATGAAATTTATGCTTCAATTATAATTATCTCATGTCATAATTTTAAAGTAAGAATTGACCTTATAAAATGTTGTGGGGGTGGGGTAGGGGTGTGTATGTGTACTATTAACATTTTTTTTTATCTGTACTAATAACATTTTTTTACAGTAAAAATGTCTCCTTCAGATATTAATGCGAAGATGATGATGCTGTTTATGATGATGTCATCTGGGCTCGGTGGTAGCGGAGGCGACGAGGGCTCCTCTGCCCCTAGGCTCCCCAAATATGGAAAATTTGGGATTACCGTTGAGAACAAGTCGGAGCTATTAGCGAGATCCCTCGAGCTGCTAAAGACGGTCATCGGCCCGGGGTTTAGGAGTTGGAAGGAGGTGCCATATGAGCTCAAGTTAGCTGTTTGGGCGGCACTACAGGTAATATATTTATATTTATATTTATATGAATATTTCAATTTCAATTTCAATTTCAATTTCAATTTCGATTTCATATTTATATTTATATTTATATTTATATTTATATTTATATTTATATTTATATTTATTCGCAACTAACATTGTATTTGTTGGACAGGAACAATTCAACTTGGATCCAAAGCTACACGATCCCGTCTTAGAGCAGATTAGGGAGCAACTCAAGTCGTGAAAAAAAAATATGCGAGCACGGTACTTTGGGAAAACAAGAGAGTCGATTATCCAATGGCGTGAATCTGTCTCCCCCAAGGAGCCGATCTCATTGGCACAATGGCAGAAGTTCATTGACAATGAGATCGAGGATCAACAATTGGCATCTCGCCAATCGGGGAGGGAAAATTGGGCAAAAAAGACGGACGTGCACTACTCCGGCCGGACCTCTTACGCCGAGGTGGAGCATAGGATGCAGGTAAGATTTAATTTTTCTATAACTACAGAAATATATTATTCTTCATTATTTTACTTTGCGGGACCGATACTAATTTTACTTTACTTTATTTTATTTCATGGGGTAGGGAGTGGGCTAGGGGGTAAGCCATATAGGCTCGATACTTATGTGGCTCTTCGGACGAAGAAAGGGAAGGACAAGGAGGTGTCCCCGAGCGTCGCGGCCACGATTGTAAGTAATCCGACAGTTTAATTTTTGTTAATTACGTTATAATTTTTTAGTTTAGTTATTTTACTAATCATGTGCTTTTTGTCGTTTCAGGCAAAGCTTAAGGAAGTGCATGAGTCGCAGTCTGATGCCGACAAGGTATCTTTGTCCACAGACGCACTCAGCCAAGTTCTTGGCTCTGATCGCAAGGAGAGGACAAGGGGAGTGAGCTCGCGGGTGGCCAAATCTAGGATCATCGGATTGGAGACGAGCGACACCAGGTTGGCTCGAATGGTGGATTCACACGACGCGAAGCTGTCCCGTTTGGAGGCGACGGTCCAAGATATGTACGCATTAATGAAGCGTACGTTGGGCGGAGACCGTAAAGGGAAAGGGAAAGGGAAGGAGAAGGCGGTGGAGGAGGAGGTGCGGGAGGACGAGGCGCAGGATGACGAGGATGTGGACCTCGTTGCTTCATCACCGACACGTTCGTACTTCGATGATCCACTTCCCTATTTGGCACCCTTCAACAGACCAATGATGACACTTGGTTGGCCGAGCGTGTTCATATTGGACGTATTTGATTGCCAGCGGATAGGGCGGGGGTTGAGGGACCCGAATATCGTCGAGGGTGGAATAGTTCATGGACGTGCGCTTCAACAGATGGAGTCCAGGGTGCTCGTCACGCATGTCATACCCGGGAAGGAGAACTCCCTATTGTGGTTGCGCGAACAATGCGGCACGACGTATATTAGTGAGTGCGTCAATTCGTATATCGTGTGGCCTACTCACCTCCTCACATTTACCCAAGACATGTAGTAACATTATTTTTAAGTTTGTCCATTTTAATTATATTTGGATTATATCGTCATGTATATTATTTCTATTTTGAATATTTGGATTATATCGTCATGAATATATATTTGCATTATCTTTAGTTTGTTTGGATATATGATGTTTGGAACAGGTACAACGTTGCTATAACAGGTACAAATATACTACTGTGCAGTGGAAGTGGCCATACTGCCCAGCAAATTTTTTTTAAATTCTGCCCAGAATTGTCACGGTCATTGACCATGACAAAAAGTTATCACGGATGTGTCACGGTCAATGGCCGTGACAATTTTTTTTAAAAAAAGGGTCACGGCTTTGTCACGGTTTATAACCGTGACAAACGTGTCACGGTCATTGACTGCGACACGACCGTGACACGACCGTGACAAAAAAAGTTGTCTCGCCTCGAAATGTCACGGTCATTGACCTTGACAAGTTGGATTTGTCAAGGTCAATGACCTTGACAATTCGGCAGATTTGGTGTAGTGATAAGAGGCAAGTGTTTATTTGCGATTTCTTTTCACGTTATAATACCCATGTTGTTAGGGTTTAAAAAATATGGATTAAATTAATGTTCTTAAAAGAAAATAATGATTAAAACTCATGTTTTGGTTATGAATTGCATGGAGAATGAATTAACATTTGTTGAGGATAAGAAATCAGAGGATATGTGATGATATCCACGGATTTAATCTTTTTGATGAATAATGGTTGAAGAACACAAAACCTAAGCTTTTTTATGAAAAGTTAATTTGATCTTTTGGGTGGGAATCATTAGGTTTTGATGTTTTATTTAAGTTAGAAATCATCCTTAAACATGTATTAGATGTTTGGTTATGTTGGGAAAGAATTCCAGAAGGTTTGAGGTGTTAGAAATGGAGGAAAATGTCCAAAATCACTGGGACCGTTCAAACGAGATTAGTCTGTCGCCTGGATGACCTAGGTTTTAGGTCATGAAGATGGATCTTTTCGTTATGAATGCATGTTCGCGAGTTTTGTATTTTTCTGATTTTTTAAAATTAGTTATGAATTTTCTATGGAAGGGTATCCAAGAATGAAACTTTAGTCAGAAATTAAATTAGGGTATAGATTGGTTTATGAACTATATGGAAAACTTTGGAACAACTCTATAGGGACTTAAAGAAGACCAGGGGCATTTGTTTAAGGCCTAGGTAAATCTCAATGAGGGTAAAGTGTTATATAAGACCTTAGGCAGTTAATTGACTATGTTGCGTATCAGGAACATATGATTGGGTTACGGGGAGAATAAACAATAACCTAATATTAATACCAGTAGGTTAGTGATAGTTTAACTACTGAAGTAACGTAAGTGACAGTTGTGAGACTCAAGAACGTATGATAAGAAGTGATATTGGTGTGTCGATATTACATTGAGTATTCGAGAGTTTTATACTATGTACGAATTATACTTATGGGTGGTGAGTATAACTATACAAATTATAGGTATAGGTTGATTGTATACCTATATAGATGATATTTATAGGCTGAGTGTACACCTATATGGATGATATATATAGGCTGAGTGTACATCTATATGGATGATATTTATAGGTTGAGTGTACAACTATATAGAGGATATGTATAGATTGTGTGTATACACATACGGAATATATATATGGGTTGTTTGTATGCTTATATGCGACATATGGATAGGCTGCGTGTATGTTTATTATGTACTTTCTTATTTATGTGAACATGCCTATGTTGCCTGCTATTCGGAGGTTTCCCGCAGTGGGCGATCCCACCTTGACAATTCCAGTGAGGTCTGGATTTGTGCCCCAGAACATAGAACCTTGGTATGTTCTATCTGAGTGTATGATAGTTTCGATTGTCAATTGGGTACGCTAGGTATGTGTGTGATCCATAGGCTTGGAACTATGTTCACTTCCATTGCTTGATATTTTATTTATGGTTCGAGGGTGATATCTGAGCCGCTAATCCTTGATTTGGTATGAGAGGTACATGGACTTGATAACAGAGTATGTAGACTCGTACCGTGGTTCCTAACCCGGGGATGTTGGAGTTATGTATATATATTGTGTGATATATCTATACATACATGTGTATTAGCCTACTCGTGTGTGAAACTAGTAGTGATAGATAAAGTATATCTAAATGTGATGTAATTAAGAGATATTCTACCTAGTGTGTGATGGTAATAAAGTTAGATAATGTATATCTAGACGATGTTTTAAGTAAAGAAACTTAATGGGAAGGCTTAATGATAACACGAAGGAGATATACTTATTAACATACGAGACATGTTAATTATTAATGTCACGATAGCATACTTTATGGGAAGTACGGGAAAGGTTAAAGAGATGCTTAACCAAGGACTTAATGAGTAACATACTATATGGGCGTTATGGGGAACCAAACCTATTAGTGGTTAGATAGTTTGAGTCGACCTAATTGGGCTAGGTAGCATGACTAGGTAGGATGCATTTGGCGTGAACATTAGTTGAGAGGTGAGAAACTCAAGTGAGTGTGCACTAAACTAATGTGTGTAATCAATAACTGATTTTTAAATTGTGATAAATACTTGCTAAATATTTTCAAAACATTTTACGTGTCCAACCACAAGGATGACAAGTATGATAATATGTTCCAGGGATGTGTAACTACAGAACTTATGGATGCTTGCAGGATTTGAGGTCGACGCTTCAGTCATTTCTTTCCTAAAGTAGGATGCAGGTCAATTATTCTATTTGGGCATGTTGGACCTTCAGTTAGTTCATGTTATCCTGTTTATAATATTTTGTATTAGTGGACTCAGTTTATTTCAGTAGATGTTTTAGTTGGAATTTTGTATTGAGAACCAATGATTACTCGGTATTATTTTTGTTCAGTTATTTATCCAGTGATTGGTTCAGATTTTATTACTGCCTGAATGGCTTGGTTATTGAACTTGTTTTATCATGTGATCTTGTTTGATAAAAAGATAAAATTTGGCACTGGCTTTTTGAATACTAAGTGGTTTGTAAACTTCTAAAAATATTTTCGATAGTGATGTTAAGAAAGGACCGGATGAGATTCCTATTTTATTTTTATAAAGGATAATCAACCGATATTTAAATAGGTAGAGTGTCATATAATATTCCTCCTTTTCACCTTATTGTTATAGCTATCAGTTATTCTTTTCTTTTGGAATAAGATATTATTTAAGGCTTTGACTTTATCTTTATTTATGTATTATAATTCCACGTTCATAGCTTCATCATAACATTCTATAGTCAGTTCATTCTGGGCTATCAACCTTGGTGAATTTAGAGTGGTTTCAACTGAAATAATAACATCATGCCCATAAGTCAAAGCATATGGAGTTAATCCAGTACTTGACAATTTAGTGGTCCTATAAGCCATAATACTTTTGGTGACAAGTTGTGCAAATCTCTTGGATTTGTTGTAATCACTTTGCTCAGGTTGATTTTAATTACCTTGTTTGTTAACTTTGCATGACCATTTGATTTAGCATAATTGGATGTGGTCAGGTAATTATGCTATTTTAGTGGCTTCTTCATTTATATATCCAATAATATAGTTTATTGTGGTCATGAAATTTGGATAGTAAGTTCAATGACATTTTGGTTATATAAAGTTAAACCATTATTAATACATCTATATTCACGAGTTACCCGTCTTTTGACCAACCGAGAATCCCTATAAATTTCAATTACAGAAGCATTATAGTTTCTAGGTCCATTATGAACTTCACATTCCACTTAATTATTGAACCATGTGTTTTCTTCCAATATATATCCATGTTTTGTTTTATTATATTTAGGGACTCTATAACTACACATATTCTTGACCTTATTTCAGTCTTAGAACCATTAAACCTTAAACCATACTTTCCATGGGCTTAAGGATATGTATCCTATCCCATATTCACATTCTGGCTCATCCTCATATGGATGATCTATTAAAAAGTCAGTCATTGCTTGGCCTTGTAAATCACTTTGAGGCACATAATGTAAGCAAAACTCAGATAGAACTAACACCCATTTGCTAATCCTATTACTCAAAATAGGCTTTATCAGCATGTATTTAATCAAATCAAACATCCAAATGGCATACACCTCTCTAGTCAATAAGTGATATATTAATTTAATTGATGCCAAATACAATGTTAAACATAATTTTTCCATTACAGAGTATCTACATTCATAGTATTTCATAAGTCTATTTATATAATACTCAACCTTTTCCCCGTGCTTCTCTTATTCTTGTGCTAACAAAACTCCAATTGAGGTATCAGAGGCAAAACATACAGCTTCAGTGGCCTATCTTCCTAGAGGTGCCAAAAGTCATGGTTTAGCCAAATATCTCTTGAGCATCTTGAAAGCTATCTTGTGATCTTCTTTCCAATCTAACTCTTCTTTATCTTTTACCTTCAAAAAAGTAGAAAAAAATATTATTATTTTCCCTATAGCATAGGTACACATCAATGGAAGAAATTAACTTGTCCCAAAAACCTTTGTATTTCTTTTTGTTCTTGGGTGTTGTGCTTTTAAGTATGTCCTTAGACTTTTTCATATAAACTTGAACCCTCTAGATATTTCTCGCGGAAAATCCAAAGGAAAATTTTAAAGGATTCATTTAAAGTTGATAAAGTCCCATATTTTTTAAGGACTTTTGCAGGTGTGTTATATGATCAATCCTTGTTTTTTATTTGATTATATGCCATCAATATAACACTCTAAAAGTTACTAATGATTTTATGAAAAATGGTATTAATTACCCTTTGGTACGTAGCCCCTGTATTCATTTACTCAAATGACATTTAATCCATTAGAAGTTTCCAAATTCACAGGGTACATAAAAGTTTTCTTATGCACATCTTCCTCAGCTATTCATATTTTCTTGTACCCTGAGTGGCCATCCATCATAGAAATGATAGCATGACTAACAAATCAATTAACTATAGTACCACACTCTACCACCATTGATATTGCCCGAACTTGGTTTAAACCACTGACATGTGGTGTCTTCAACCACATGCCTTACCAGTGAAGCTTAAAAGACCTCGTTTTAAGAAGTGAAAGTATACATATATAAACTATTACTTTTTCTCACTAGGGTGATGTGAGATATAACTCGTTGGCTACCAAATCGACCATAACACCATTCTATTATAACAATTAATGGATCTACCCCTGGAATTGGATATTCATCCTTTGGATTGGGTACAATTAAGTTTCTATAGTTAATGCACACTCTTAGCTTACCATTTTTCTTATTAACTAACACTATATTAGAGATCCATTCAACATACGTAATGGTTCTAATGAATTCGGCCTTCAACAACCTTTCAATTTCCTCTTTCATTTTTTTTGTGACTTTTGGAGTCATTTGGATTGTTTAAAAAGCTTGTACCCTTTTTCTATTGATGGAATCGATCCAATCTCTATTGATCATTAAATTTTTGTTTTCCATCGATGATAAATTAAGTAGTTTTAAAACAATTTGTGCCTACTTCAATATTTAGTGGTAGTACAACTTTGGTTAATTTTTTATCTCCAGCAAAACTAGAGATTATGATTTGAGTCTGAACCAATTTAGCATTTTTCTTATCTATTATAGAAAGCATGATTTATGGAATTATGTTAACAATGTCGTATTTATCAACAGATATTTCATTTATCAGTACTCCATTCACCCGAGCCTTTATAAAAGGGGCTTAATGTGATTGGTTATATCTTTAGTAGAATATTCTAACCCATATATGAGATCTAAAGATAACATAAATCGATAAAGGTATTCTACATATGAATGCTCATCTTCATCCATATCTATCTCTAGGACTTCATTCCCCCTCGAGTGTGGACCCTCTTTGGGAGTATCATTATCATGTAAATTGGAACTTATTGTGTTAGAGATCCAAATTGGATGAATTACTATTGAGCAGTCCCTTGGGCAGGTCCTGTTGCATCCACACACATCAACTTCTCTTTTTCCTTTTCAACAGAGGAACTATCTTGAGATGTACTATATCCATCTTCACTCATAGTCTTTTTAATTATTTAATATTCACGATCAGAATGTTTAAAGATGATTTAACCTCTTCTTTCTTTATGTGGAATCTTGGATTTGTCTTTAAATATGAACACGATACCTTCAGATGTACTTGGGTTTAAAATATTTGAGGCCCCTTATCAGGACCTATATTTTCCGTGAATTCACTTTTATTGCGTACGAGATGTCACAATTTCGTGTTGTTTTTATTTTATTTTGGTGGTTACACAAGATGTCACTTTCGCGGGGCTACATGTTGAGGATTTCAATGTTTGGACTCCTGGGCATCTCATTTAATTGGTGGGCAACATTTGGTTCTTCAGTCAAGAGCCAATCTGGAACTACCTTCACCATAGGAAATGATTTTGCA